>OY728132.1:860351949-862751949 GCA_963277665.1 Viscum album | reverse complement strand
TGTATTATCATCAAATCTATCAAACCATTGTGTGCCTGAGAAACTTTTTAGCGTTAGGAAATAAAATAAGAAATGTTGTTTGGTGCTTCACCAACTCCCAGCCTAAGAATATTTAGATTTATGGAGAGAAATGTTATCCTAATTAGCTTCATCTCTTGAACATTAATTATTGCATTTTATTTCTTGAGACTCACCCCCATCTCTTCTAGACACAAACCTATGTTGTTTGAACTACTCCTAGAAACATTAATCCCTTACTAGGTACCAGTGATCATTTTGGATGAATTTAGAGGATAAAACCTACCATTGTGGAGTAATTATTTTTTTAAATTCAATTAACCATTTCCTTAAAATCATACTAAAATTATTTTAAATAATCAAATTTTGGGTTCCCCTTATTAGAATTATCTATAACTTTCACATTTCATAATCAATATCTTATGTGAATTTATTTATTTTTTGAAAAAAATGAATATTTTATGATCATAATAGGATAGATATGAATAAAAAATTAATGCACTATAATCATGTAACAAAATATTATGAATATAGAGTTAAATAGTTCATCAAGTTTTAAATAGAGCATGTATATAAACCTTCTAAAATCCTTTTTCTATATTTATATTTTTTCATTAAAGAAAAATTAGTCTAGAAGATTTAGAAGAAATTTTATTTGTCATGTAATAGATCAGAGCTATAAATGTTGGGCTAAAAATGGGGAAAAATGAATGTGCACACCGATTGGGATGATACCACAGTTTATGAATCATTTTATATGAATACCAATATAAATGATGCTGGAGATCACATGGTAGAAATGAAAATGACAATTGAACATGACCTTTGTGATTGTACAAAGTTGTTTGAGAAGTTAAACAGTTGTGCTAAGAGACCATTGTATACCGGTTGTACTAAATACAAAACATTTCCAGCTCCATTGAAGTTATATAATTTGAAAGTTGGTAGCGGATGGAGAAACAACAACTTTATAGAACTACTTGGCCTCCTGAATGATATGATACCAGAAGAAAACTAACTATCTTGTTGAACATATGATGATAAAATAATTCTACATTCAATGGTATATAAAAAATAAATACATGTCCAAATGATTTCAAATTATTTCTCAAGGACCATAAATCACTCATAAAATTTCCTAAGTGTGGCATGGATTGATACATGAAAAATGAATCAAGTCCTTTGAAATTCATATAGCAATTTATTATCATTCCATAGGTTAGAAGATGATATGGATGTCAGGAAACCATGTCAAAATTGACATGGAATGTAGTTACAATAATTAAATATGGAAACCTTTGTAATCCAACAGGTTCTCCTCAGTGGAATAAAATTTATTATGAGTATCATGCTTTTGGAAATGAGTCGACAAAATTTTACCTTGTGTTATATGATATAGAATAAATTCTTTTTATGTATAGAGTAATACTCATAGTGCATTTTCCTTCATATTAGTAAATTATAACTTTACTCCATAGTTATCCATGAATTTCAAATACATTATGTTGTCTCTGTTTATATATAGACTAAAGAAAACTAGTAATTATATTAATTTCTATTTTACACCATTGATCAAAGATCTGAAATTGATGTGGGATACAGGTGTTATAATGTATGATTCTTATAGAAGTGAATAATTCACATTGATGTCCATATTGTATGGGATTATAAATGAATTTACTACTTATAGAAGTTTGTTAGGATATAACATTAAAGGAATGTTGGTGTGTCCCATATATGAATAACTCACAAACTCAATTTAGTTTAAATATTCCTCAAAGTCTGTGTTTTTAGGACATGAGAAATTTTTAGCTCGACGACATAAATACTAATCCTAGAAAACATCATTCAATGGGAATACCAAAAAAGGTAAAGCACCATCTCCACTTATGAGTGATCAAATGTTCAATAAAGTAAAATATTTTGACACTATTTTTGGTAAAACATGTTTGAAAGACCTTATAAAATATGGTTGGAAAAAGAGATCAATTTTCTTTGAATTATCATATTGGAATTATTTTTATGGAAGAAATTTTATTGATGTCATGCATGTAGAAAAGAAATGTATTCGATGGTGTTATTGGCATGTTACTAAATTTTCATGGAAAAAAATATGGCATTAAGGCTTGGTTGGACATGATTTACATGAGGATAAGGAAGGAGTTGGCACTAGTGGAGGGTAAAGGACATACTTTTCTTCCTCTAATAGCTTACACTCTATCCATATAGAAAAAATTTCAAATTTTCATTTTCTTTAATGGTATAAAATTTATAAAGGGGTATTCATCAAATATCAATAATGTCACATAAATGACTAATTTGGAGTTACAGGTACCAAAATCACATGACTGTCATGTTTTGATGCAAGATTTGATGTCTGTTTCATTATGTTGCATTCTTCCTAAAAATGTATGACATACATTAAGTAGAACTCTCTTATTTTTCAAAACCATATGCAGTAAATTTATTAACCCAGTGAAGTTTCCAATCACAAATAAGAAGGTTTCAATCATATTATGTGAATTATATATGTTATTACCACTATAATTCTGTTATATAATGGCCCACCTGATGGTTCAATTAGTTATAAAGTTTCAACCATGTGGTGATTTCCATTATAGATGGATGTACCCCATTGAATGTCATGAATATTTTAAAAGGTTATGTCAAGAATTAAATTCATCCAAAAGTTTGTATTATAGAATGATATATTGTTTAATATGTTTTTGAATTCTATACTGATTACCTATCAGATACTGATAGAATCAATCTCCCAAAGTCTCATCAAAATATATGCCTTATGGGTGAATGGTTTTCTAGAAGATATGTTGTTACAATTACCATCACAGAGAAATATCAAGAACACCTTTAAATTTTATATAATAGAGAAGATTTTGATCCATACGTTGAATCCTACAAATAAATTCTTAGAGATTTTAATCTATCAAGGGATGAAGGATGGATATCAAATACACATAATAAACTATTTATAGGATTTTTATGAGATCATATTTTCAATGGTTTATCATAAAATATGAATTAAATTATCGAATGAATTTGATGGCTAGCCAGGGGACCAAATGAAAATGTTATATCTTACACTGGTTTTTTAATCAATGGTTATATGTTCTATATAAAATAACACGATGACTTCTGTATGATGAAAAATAGTGGAGTTACACTTGTGTTGGAAGGGATGCACAAATCTAGTTCCAAGGATAGAAATAAAATTTATGTGAATATGTCATATTTATACACTGTCGAATAGATATACGATTTGGATTATAAAATATTTTAAGTGTTGATTTTCCATTACAAATGGGTTGAAAACAAGAGTGTAGTAAAAGTTAATAAAATGGAATTTGTGAAGGTGAATTTTAGTTTAGAAGGGGAAAAGGATGATCCATTCATAATAGAATAATAATTAGTGCAAGTATTTTATTTATCAAATCTAGAAAACAAGATTTGGTTGATTGACATGTAGGTGACTAAAACAACTGTAGGGTTAGATGAAAATTCAATCAAGGATGGCCTTTTCATTGGGAGATCACAATCAGTTCATCGTGGTCCTAATGTAGAAAATTTCTTGTATGTTATAGGGAACCACAAAGAGGGTATTTTTATTCTCTATAGTGGAGAAAAATCCCTTCAACCTTAAATAAAATAAAGAGAGTTCAATGAGAAGGTTATAGTTTTTTTAATATATCATGATTTCCCTCATAATATTATATGTTCTATACTATATTATCATAACCTAAATTAAATGTTTGACTACTCATGAATACAATGTCTTCAACACATGATGATATTTCCAATCTCAAGGAAGAGCATGCAGTTGATATTGAAACTCCAGAATTATTAGGTGATCAACAAAATGTTGATGAAAAAAATAAGAATGACACAAAATCATAGTGTTGAATAAAATTATCAAGGTAATAAGTAAGGATATAGAATTTGAGGTTGGATGGAATCAACACGGATAACCTATTGACCCTAATAGGACAATGTTCATGAGTTATGTTTGGGTCACAATAATGATGAATATGATGATTGATATAGATTTTTCATGCCACATCCAACCTATAACAAAGTAAACCCTTTGGAAATATATAAAGGTAATGTTACAATATACTTTCTCTATTTTATTGAAAAATTATATAATGAATCATTGATTTAATTTTCATTATTCATTGTAGAGTTCTTTTATTTTAGAAGATTTCCATAATAAATATGTCTTAATGGCTGGTGGAAAACCCCATAGAGGCTTCCAGACTCTTCTTACCATGTTATATCTTAGGGATTCTAAGGTGAAAGTAAATCCACACCCACCACTTAGTTATGAACAAATTATAAAACATGAAATATCGAATGATTTCATCAGTCATCATGATTAGAAATCATTTTAGGTGCATTATAGATGATATTATAATATTTGACACTACTTATTTTATCTAATTTGATTCAAAATTATTAATTTATGAAATAGAAAAAGAGTGATGAAAATAAAGAACATGCTTCAATACCAATTTACCCCTATCCCAATGAAAGGACGAAGTATGCCTCACTAGAGAAGAAATTGGTAGGTATTTTAAATCAAAAATAAAAGTATTATTTGATATGAAACAACATATATTCCTTTGTTTATATGTATATCGATGAATCTAAATATGAAGAAACTTCCATCCTACTTCATGTATTATGGAATGAGGATATCATAAATAATGGGGGTAAACTAGTTGATAAAAACATAAAAGAAGTTTTGGAAAAATGTGTAAGTATGACATAATATCGATTAATTATTATTTATAATAGTATTGCATAAAAATATCTATTTATGGTCATATGATTTTTATATGGTTTAGACACAATAATCATCAGTGGCTGTACAGGAAGAAAAAACTACTTTTAGTAGCTTTGAAGTGGCTAGAACAATATGGGCATGTTAGAGGTGTAGGTTTTGGAGTGTCTCCTCAAATATATTTCGAGAGAAAAAACCAAAATAACGAACAACGCAAGACATTCGACTCGCCATGCTAGCACCCATTGTTGGAGTTGGTGGCCTAGAACCAACTAATTTGTACTTTATTCATTAATAAATACCTTATAACATCTTGATTGTTCTTATGCGTGACAATGAATGTCACGTACGTTACCTATTTTAGGGTTATTTTAAATTTATTTTCCACTCATGATTTGTTTTGGTGGTTTCCAAAGGTTTTAGTGAGAATAGGTGAGTTTTCATGAATTGGGCCAAACTGCGAGCCCAATTCCAGATTTAAAAATAAATTTTGTTTCATTTATAACTTTTTCAATTTTTAATATTTTTGACTCATTCCAACTCCTAATTGTTCTCCCCTAATATATTAACCCCACATTTAAATTTGGGTCATTTATAAATCCATAATCTTGGTGGATATGGGTTTTTAGTTAAGGAATTGGGCCTGCCCGAAAGCCCATTTTCTGCATTAAAAATAAATTTTAATTCTTTAATAGCTCTTTCAATATTTGCGTGTTTTCGGTGATTCCAAGACTCATATGCGGACATTACACCCATCCGCTCCCCCAGCCTCTTTACCCCCCTCTTTGGAGCTCTTAGGATCGCGATTTAGGGACGAACATCTTAGGGTTTCTAAAATCGGGCAGATTTGATGAGGTATGTTCATTCAATAATAACTCTCTCAATTCATACTATTTTCCCTCCATTCCAATTCCTAAATGACCTAATAATTCTTGTGAGAACATCCCCTGAGTTTTGGCCGTTTTAAATTTCAGATACTGGTGTTTTGGGGAGATTCATTCTAGATTTCTCAAGTAAGTTTGTCAATTTCTTTTCTCCTTTCAAATTGATTAGGGTTTCATTCTATTTTTTTAGGGTTTCCTACCTTTTTATTGAAGTGAACAATGACCAGTGGGTAGGGGTTCGAACCTAAGGTTTAACCTTGGGTTTTCTTGCACCAATTTTCTATTTTAGGTTTGATCTACCCTTCTTGAGGTGCGGCGGTGGTGCGTTTGTGTTTTCGCACAAAGGATTCAATGGGTTCATTTGATTTGGTAGGTGATTCCAATGTTGATGCAATATTTGTGTATTATCATGCTGTATTTATCATATTTTTAAATTTATATAATTTTATTATTGCTAAAAAAATTGGTTCGAATGATGTTTCCATTGCAATTGAATTTAAAATGCCAATTTGGTGTGAAATTGGGGGTTTTCCAAAGAAGTGTTTTGTTTGTTTATTTGGGGATGCCCTATAAATACTTAGTTGTTTTTATTGATCTGTAATAAGGCATAAAATACTGTTTATAATGTTTATCCCCTTTGGTAATTGCTGCAAAAAATGGGTTTTAATTGTGTTTGTAAAGAAAGTGAAGTTTTGGTTCCACTTTTGTGTGAAAATGAAGGTTTTACAAAGATAACACTTCTTGTTTAACATGAGGATGCCCAAAAATTGATTTGTTGTTTTAATTGATATTTATTGGGCTTACTTTACTGTTTTGGTAACTTACAATTGTGAACATCGTGTAAAAGTTGGTTTCTTAAGGGGTTTTGTGTGCAAAACTACACGAGATTTTGTGAAATTGATTTATTCAAATTCAAAGAGTTTGTTGTGTGTTTTAAGTGGTATAAAATGAGATAGCTACTGTATTTGGTGTATGTGACCAGTAGTGGTGTTTTACATTAAAATGGATGTGTGTTAAATCCTGAAATTGTTTGAGCACAAAGGGGGAAGCCCGGGTACCTAGGTGGGGCGGATTTGTACTAGTACGGCTAGTGGACCGGATGGGTTTTGTCCCTGTTTCACTTAGCATTTGGATAACGACAACTCTAACTAAAATATGTGGATGATGATTGGGGACCACTAGGTTATGGGTATGTTCCCTACTAGTGTCTCGTGCACGAGAAAGGATTTTACTATGGTTACATTACACTGAGGTACGAGGTACATGGGGCCTGAGACTATCTAGTGCCTAGGGGTGTTCCCAGTTTTGTTGCTCAGTGGATTTGTGGTATTTGCCCTTGTTTTTGGGTGTATTTGGAATTATAATGCAGTATCTAATATTCCTATTTAAATGTGTTAACATTCTGAAAGTTTTATCTTGAAAAATGTTTTCAATTTAAAGTTTCATTTTGTGGAATTTTTCACCGCTTTTAATTGCATATTAAAACTGCTTGCTTTTTCACCTTGTATTGCATGCACCTTGTAATCATAGGGTGGTATCCTATTGGGCTTAGGCTCACACCCTACTTACACCCCTTGGGTGTAAGTAGACCTTTTTTTTGACCCAGGTAAAGGAAAGGCTTAGGGTGATGGCAGTTCAGGGTGTTAGTCCTCATCCTTGGGGCGGAGTAGTGGAGACGACTTGGGGGTGATGACCCCTTGTCATGTGGAGTCCATGGGGATATTTTGTTTCTGTTCCATTGTGTCTTTGGACCTTTTTTATTGACTCTAAACCTATGTATTCAGTTCTGGTTTTTGTTTAAACATAATTTGGTATAAATTTTCAGATTCAATTTATTGATTGTTTTTAATGGTTTATGACTTCATATTCGGGTAAATCGTTCCCAAACCTAAATAAATGATACCCGGGAACTTGTACCAGCTCGTGGGGATAGGGAACGCCCTTCGGGTCATGTCACGGGCTGGGTTTGATACCGGTTTGGGCGGAAACCCGATTTGGTTCGTGACAAAATGGTATCAAAGGAGGTTCTGGTTAACTCTTTGGGTCACGTTATTTGGGGAACAGTCGAGATAGTATAAAGTTACGATTGTTGGGACTTGGTAGTTCGGTTATGGGTAGTGTTCCTGATCACCACACCTCATGACAGGATTCGAGTCACCATGGGAAGTCGGGATTTATCTAATTCCTTTGGTTTTCTTGGTTTGATGATGATTAGGGGAAATGAAAAGAGAGTTGGGATAATGGTCTCAGTGAGCTCGCAGGGCCTGGCAAGCCATGTGAAGCTGGGGATATTCCCTAAAACACTCTCTGTGACAGTGAAGTGATTGGAATATGGCTGCCAACCATATTTTCAAGTCACCCATTGAAACTAGTTTCCTCTCGGATTGTTTTGTGCTTTAGTTTTGAAATCCTGGCACTTTGGTTTTCTGGTGACTTGGTTTTAATAAGCGTAAAGTTTTTATGAAATTATTTTCAAATAAAGAGGGAATGGTTTGGTTTATGAAATTGAGGAATTGAATTTTCAGAATTGTTTTGAAATGTAAAATGGTGTGCTTACACCTCTTTTGAAAGAAGGAACTATATTAAAGTTGGTTTTGAAAAGTGTTTCCAATAGAGTTTTCTAAACAATCAGAGTGTGTTTTAATGGGATGATATGTTTTTTAATTGATGTGAATATCTTGAATGTGAGTTATTTTCTAAATGGTTGTGACTTTCTGAAAATTTTTGTAAGATGTGAGTTGGGATTTTGATCTCGTGGTTAGCGTTTATGAGGAAAAAAAAGATGTGTTGGTTAACCGTTTTGGTTTTGAAAAGTGGAAAGAATTTTTGTTTTAACCTTTGGTATTTCCATTAGTGACCACATGCATGGGGTTATAGGGGATGATGGATGGTTGATGGCACGACTGGATGAGTGCCGAGACAGATATGAGGAGGGTGTCTGGTGTGGCACAAAAACATGCATGTGTGAGGCCCATGGGGTACCATTGGTCGATACTCTTACCGCTGAACCACTTGTTTTCAAAGAAATGGTTTTAAAGAAAAACATGATGTCTTGATGAATAGTTTTGGGATGGTTTGTATTATGGGTCTTTGAAGATGTTGTTTTTTTGGGATGTTTTTTTAGTCTAATAACCCCTCCTATTTGAACTGTGTTTTGGGATTATGTTTGGTCAGTAAGCTAGGTAGAAGGACCGGTTAGTAGTCTCCTCTGAGATATGTTTCGGGACACCTTTACGGTGGTTCCCTTCATGTGTTTGGATCTGGTTTGAGGCATGTTTTGACTAATGGACCAGCTTGGTTGGGTCCTTGGGTTCTATCATTGGATAAAGTACGCCCCCATTAAGGATTAATGCACAACTGAAGTGCAACCCGTATTGTTTCGCCACTGGAAAATCCTCCAGTTTATCAATATAAGTAATATTTTATCGATCATTGTTGATTGAGTCTACACCCATTCATTTCGTTGATTTTTGGATCCTCTTGTAGTGGTAAAGTTATTGTGGAAGGTTGAAAGAAACCTTAGTTTCTTAAGTTTCATGATTCATCGAAGGTGGAAGTGTTCTTTGGTTGTTAGTGTGGATGAGTGTCTTGATGGTGTCTAAGAGGGCCTCTAGGTTATTTATTGTTTCTTTGAAGAAAGAGTTATTATTAAACCACCAATTTTGAGATTTTGGTCATTATAGGATATGGTGTCCACTTTTTGGACTTGTCTGTTGTTTAGGGACTTTGAATATGGTCTCGTTCCATGTATTGTTTCTATCAATATCAAGGGTCATGTTCAGTGACGCATTGTGATGTTGTGTGCTCTTTTGACTATAAAGGTGAAGGTCACACAATCCTCTGAGGTTCTATTTTATGTTGGTAGTATGTCTCCCTTGGGAAAAACATCAAATATCTTATCTTAGAGGAAGGTGTTTATACGTGTCCTTCCCTTCTGTTGTTTCTCACCCAAAGAAACAAGGTGTGATGTGTGTGCATATTATGATCCCTTGTTTCAGTGAAATGTATGGTTTTGGTAAAGTGTGTTTATGGAGTGTGTTATGTCTTGATGAACCAATCGGGTTATGCGGTGTAGTTGTTTGTGGCACCGAAAGAAGAAGTTCCACATAGGGGTTTCAACAGCCTAACTGCGTGGCCGAAAATGCTTCAATATTTTGAGCTCCAGCCATAGGTCCCGGAGAGAAGCTGGCGCGTAGTCAGGGGAAACTCCAGTGTCGTTTAAACCCTTGTACAAAGTCCAATCTGTAGTATGAAAGATAGGAAGAGTTTAAAACTATGGTGTCATAATATTTCTTCTATTGTTCCCATTCGGTGGAAATAGGTGGAGGGCCGTGTGCCCATGTCATCACCCAATGTTATTCCCTCCCCCTTTTGGTTGTCTACACTGTTTGTGAACACAGTTTTCACTTGGATAATAGTGACCATGCCCCAAAAAACCATGCGGAAAGAAGGATCCCAACTATTAGTGTTTGGATTCCCAAACCATGCAAACTAACCATGTGGTCGCCCCAACTCTTTAAATTTTGGGGTCTTTCTTTACCGGCCAGTGCTGGTTGGTTAAGATGATTGGTTCTTATGGTGGGGAGACCCACTATGAGTCTTATATAATTTCTTTTGTAAATTTTTGATGGAAGTATATCCTTTGTACCAGTGAGTCCATTTAGTCCTCCCCCTGTTAGTCTCATGATTATGTCTCAAAAAAAATATTGGTTGTCTCTTATGGTGGGGAGCGTATTTGTGTCCCCCCCGTACCAGTAACTTAGATTTTTCCATGGTCTTGGCTTGGTGTAGATAGTCTTGTTCAGATATATCTAGATAACAACATCATTCTTGAGTAAACATTGGGACTGGAGAGCACCCAATGGTTTAGTTAAAGTAAGGTAAGTGTAACCTTGTTCAAAGTTATTGTTCGTTTGGGTGAATTGCTTGAGTATTGTTCAGATTGTGTTTGAGGAGTTTTTATTTGGGATAAATCCTGAATGTTCTTGATGGTTTTAGGAAAGTGGCATAATTTTGATTTGTGAGAGTATTCCTTCCTTCATTGATCACTGGAGGTGTTTTGACCTTTGGGGGTGAAACCTGGCAAGGGTGTACCTATTGGTTTCTCAGTTGGGTTTGGTTGTTGCTTTGACCTTGCTGTGACTTTCCGGGGCAGAAAGTTTTCAAGGTGGGGAGAATTTTCACGTACGTTACCTATTTTAGGGTTATTTTAAATTTATTTTCCACTCATGATTTGTTTTGGTGGTTTCCAAAGGTTTTAGTGAGAATAGGTGAGTTTTCATGAATTGGGCCAAACTGCGAGCCCAATTCCAGATTTAAAAATAAATTTTGTTTCATTTATAACTTTTTCAATTTTTAATATTTTTGACTCATTACAACTCCTAATTGTTCTCCCCTGATATATTAACTCCACATTTAAATTTGGGTCATTTATAAATCCATAATCTTGGTGGATATGGGTTTTTAGTTAGGGAATTGGGCCTCCCCAAAAGCCCATTTTCTGCATTAAAAATAAATTTTAATTCTTTAATATCTCTTTCAATATTTGCGTGTTTTCGGTGATTCCAAGCCTCATATGCGGCCATTACACCCCGCCGATACCCCAGACTCTTTACCCCCCTCTTTGGAGCTCTTAGGATCGAGATTTAGGGACGAACATCTTAGGGTTTCTAAAATCGGGCAGATTTGATGAGGTATGTTCATTCAATCATAACTCTCTCAATTCATACTATTTTCCCTCCCTTCCAATTCCTAAATGACCTAATAATTCTTGTGAGAACATCCCCTGAGTTTTGGCCGTTTTCAATTTCAGATACTAGTGTTTTGGGGAGATTCATTCTAGATTTCTCAAGTAAGTTTGTCAATTTCTTTTCTCCTTTCAAATTGATTAGGGTTTCATTCTATTTTTTTAGGGTTTCCTCCCTTTTTATTGAAGTGAACAATGACCAGTGGGTAGGGGTTCAAACCTAAGGTTTAACCTTGGGTTTTCTTGCACCAATTTTCTATTTTAGGTTTGATCTACCCTTCTTGAGGTGCGACGGTGGTGCGTTTGTGTTTTCGCACAAAGGATTCAATGAGTTCATTTGATTTGGTAGGTGATTCCAATGTTGATGAAATATTTGTTTATTAGAATGCTGTATTTATCATATTTTTAAATTTATATAATTTTATTATTGATGAAAAAATTGGTTCGAATGATGTTTCCATTGCAATTGAATTTAAAATGCCAATTTGGTGTGAAATTGGGGGTTTTCCAAAGAAGTGTTTTGTTTGTTTATTTGGGGATGCCCTATAAATACTTAGTTGTTTTTATTGATCTGTAATAAGGCATAAAATACTGTTTATAATGTTTATCCCCTTTGGTAATTGCTGCAAAAAATGGGTTTTAATTGTGTTTGTAAAGAAAGTGAAGTTTTGGTTCCACTTTTGTGTGAAAATGAAGGTTTTACAAAGATAACACTTCTTGTTTAACATGAGGATGCCCAAAAATTGATTTGTTGTTTTAATTGATATTTATTGGGCTTACTATACTGTTTTGGTAACTTACAATTGTGAACATCGTGTACAAGTTGGTTTCTTAAGGGGTTTTGTGTGCAAAACTACACAAGATTTTGTGAAATTGATTTATTCAAATTCAAAGAGTTTGTTGTGTGTTTTAAGTGGTATAAAATGAGATAGCTACTGTATTTGGTGTATGTGACCAGTAGTGGTGTTTTACATTAAAATGGATGTGTGTTAAATCCTGAAATTGTTTGAGCACAAAGGGGGAAGCCCGGGTACCTAGGTGGGGCGGATTTGTACTAGTACGGCTAGTGGACCGGATGGGTTTTGTCCCTGTTTCACTTAGCATTTGGATAACGAAAACTCTAACTAAACTATGTGGATGATGATTGGGGACCACTAGGTTATGGGTATGTTCCCTACTAGTGTCTCGTGCACGAGAAAGGATTTTACTATGGTTACATTACACTGAGGTACGAGGTACATGGGGCCTGAGACTATCTAGTGCCTAGGGGTGTTCCCAGTTTTGTTGCTCAGTGGATTTGTGGTATTTGCCCTTGTTTTTGGGTGTATTTGGAATTATAATGCAGTATCTAATATTCCTATTTAAATGTGTTAACATTCTGAAAGTTTTATCTTGAAAAATGTTTTCAATTTAAAGTTTCATTTTGTGGAATTTTTCACCGCTTTTAATTGCATATTAAAACTGCTTGCTTTTTCACCTTGTATTGCATGCACCTTGTAATCATAGGGTGGTATCCTATTGGGCTTAGGCTCACACCCTACTTACACCCCTTGGGTGTAAGTAGACCTTTTTTTTGACCCAGGTAAAGGAAAGGCTTAGGGTGATGGCAGTTCAGGGTGTTAGTCCTCATCCTTGGGGCGGAGTAGTGGAGACGACTTGGGGGTGATGACCCCTTGTCATGTGGAGTCCATGGGGATATTTTGTTTCTGTTCCATTGTGTCTTTGGACCTTTTGTATTGACTCTAAACCTATGTATTCAGTTCTGGTTTTTGTTTAAACATAATTTGGTATAAATTTTCAGATTCAATTTATTGATTGTTTTTAATGGTTTATGACTTCATATTCGGGTAAATCGTTCCCAAACCTAAATAAATGATACCCGGGCACTTGTACCAGCTCGTGGGGATAGGGAACGCCCTTCGGGTCATGTCACGGGCTGGGTTTGATACCGGTTTGGGCGGCAACCAGATTTGGTTCGTGACAAAATGGTATCAAAGGAGGTTCTGGTTAACTCTTTGGGTCACGTTATTTGGGGAACAGTCGAGATAGTATAAAGTTACGATTGTTGGGACTTGGTAGTTCGGTTATGGGTAGTGTTCCTGATCACCACACCTCATGACAGGATTCGAGTCACCATGGGAAGTCGGGATTTATCTAATTCCTTTGGTTTTCTTGGTTTGATGATGATTAGGGGAAATGAAAAGAGAGTTGGGATAATGGTCTCAGTGAGCTCGCAGGGCCTGGCAAGCCATGTGAAGCTGGGGATATTCCCTAAAACACTCTCTGTGACAGTGAAGTGATTGGAATATGGCTGCCAACCATATTTTCAAGTCACCCATTGAAACTAGTTTCCTCTCGGATTGTTTTGTGCTTTAGTTTTGAAATCCTGGCACTTTGGTTTTCTGGTGACTTGGTTTTAATAAGCGTAAAGTTTTTATGAAATTATTTTCAAATAAAGAGGGAATGGTTTGGTTTATGAAATTGAGGAATTGAATTTTCAGAATTGTTTTGAAATGTAAAATGGTGTGCTTACACCTCTTTTGAAAGAAGGAACTATATTAAAGTTGGTTTTGAAAAGTGTTTCCAATAGAGTTTTCTAAACAATCAGAGTGTGTTTTAATGGGATGAGATGTTTTGTAATTGATGTGAATATCTTGAATGTGAGTTATTTTCTAAATGGTTGTGACTTTCTGAAAATTTTTGTAAGATGTGAGTTGGGATTTTGATCTCGTGGTTAGCGTTTATGAGGAAAAAAAAGATGTGTTGGTTAACCGTTTTGGTTTTGAAAAGTGGAAAGAATTTTTGTTTTAACCTTTGGTATTTCCATTAGTGACCACATGCATGGGGTTATAGGGGATGATGGATGGTTGATGGCACGACTGGATGAGTGCCGAGACAGATATGAGGAGGGTGTCTGGTGTGGCACAAAAACATGCATGTATGAGGCCCATGGGGTACCATTGGTCGATACTCTTACCGCTGAACCGCTTGTTTTCAAAGAAATGGTTTTAAAGAAAAACATGATGTCTTGATGAATAGTTTTGGGATGGTTTGTATTATGGGTCTTTGAAGATGTTGTTTTTTTGGGATGTTTTTTTTAGTCTAATAACCCCTCCTATTTGAACTGTGTTTTGGGATTATGTTTGGTCAGTAAGCTAGGTAGAAGGACCGGTTAGTAGTCTCCTCTGAGATATGTTTCGGGACACCTTTACGGTGGTTCCCTTCATGTGTTTGGATCTGGTTTGAGGCATGTTTTGACTAATGGACCAGCTTGGTTGGGTCCTTGGGTTCTATCATTGGATAAAGTACGCCCCCATTAAGGATTAATGCACAGCTGAAGTGCAACCCGTATTGTTTCGCCACTGGAAAATCCTCCAGTTTATCAATATAAGTAATATTTTATCGATCATTGTTGATTGAGTCTACACCCATTCATTTCGTTGATTTTTGGATCCTCTTGTAGTGGTAAAGTTATTGTGGAAGGTTGAAAGAAACCTTAGTTTCTTAAGTTTCATGATTCATCGAAGGTGGAAGTGTTCTTTGGTTGTTAGTGTGGATGAGTGCCTTGATGGTGTCTAAGAGGGCCTCTAGGTTCTTTATTGTTTCTTTGAAGAAAGAGTTATTATTAAACCACCAATTTTGAGATTTTGGTCATTATAGGATATGGTGTCCACTTTTTGGACTTGTCTGTTGTTTAGGGACTTTGAATATGGTCTCGTTCCATGTATTGTTTCTATCAATATCAAGGGTCATGTTCAGTGACGCATTGTGATGTTGTGTGCTCTTTTGACTATAAAGGTGAAGGTCACACAATCCTCTGAGGTTCTATTTTATGTTGGTAGTATGTCTCCCTTGGGAAAAACATCAAATCTCTTATCTTAGAGGAAGGTGTGTATACGTGTCCTTCCCTTCTGTTGTTTCTCACCCAAAGAAACAAGGTGTGATGTGTGTGCATCTTATGATCCCTTGTTTCAGTGAAATGTATGGTTTTGGTAAAGTGTGTTTATGGAGTGTGTTATGTCTTGATGAACCAATCGGGTTATGCGGTGTAGTTGTTTGTGGCACCGAAAGAAGAAGTTCCACATAGGGGTTTCAACAGCCTAACTGCGTGGCCGAAAATGCTTCAATATTTTGAGCTCCAGCCATAGGTCCCGGAGAGAAGCTGGCTCGTAGTCAGGGGAAACTCCAGTGTCGTTTAAACCCTTGTACAAAGTCCAATCTGTAGTATGAAAGATAGGAAGAGTTTAAAACTATGGTGTCATAATATTTCTTCTATTGTTCCCATTCGGTGGAAATAGGTGGAGGGCCGTGTGCCCATGTCATCACCCAATGTTATTCCCTCCCCCTTTTGGTTGTCTACACTGTTTGTGAACACAGTTTTCACTTGGATAATAGTGACCATGCCCCAAAAAACCATGCGGAAAGAAGGATCCCAACTATTAGTGTTTGGATTCCCAAACCATGCAAACTAACCATGTGGTCGCCCCAACTCTTTAAATTTTGGGGTCTTTCTTTACCGGCCAGTGCTGGTTGGTTAAGATGATTGGTTCTTATGGTGGGGAGACCCACTATGAGTCTTATATAATTTCTTTTGTAAATTTTTTATGGAAGTATATCCTTTGTACCAGTGAGTCCATTTAGTCCTCCCCCTGTTAGTCTCATGATTATGTCTCAAAAAAATATTGGTTGTCTCTTATGGTGGGGAGCGTATTTGTGTCCCCCCCGTACCAGTAACTTAGATTTTTCCATGGTCTTGGCTTGGTGTAGATAGTCTTGTTCAGATATATCTAGATAACAACATCATTCTTGAGTAAACATTGGGACTGGAGAGCACCCAATGGTTTAGTTAAAGTAAGGTAAGTGTAACCTTGTTCAAAGTTATTGTTCGTTTGGGTGAATTGCTTGAGTATTGTTCAGATTGTGTTTGAGGAGTTTTTATTTGGGATAAATCCTGAATGTTCTTGATGGTTTTAGGAAAGTGGCATAATTTTGATTTGTGAGAGTATTCCTTCCTTCATTGATCACTGGAGGTGTTTTGACCTTTGGGGGTGAAACCTGGCAAGGGTGTACCTATTGGTTTATCAGTTGGGTTTGGTTGTTGCATTGACCTTGCTGTGACTTTCCGGGGCGGAAAGTTTTCAAGGTGGGGAGAATTGTCACGTACGTTACCTATTTTAGGGTTATTTTAAATTTATTTTCCACTCATGATTTGTTTTGGTGGTTTCCAAAGGTTTTAGTGAGAATAGGTGAGTTTTCATGAATTGGGCCAAACTGCGAGCCCAATTCCAGATTTAAAAATAAATTTTGTTTCATTTATAACTTTTTCAATTTTTAATATTTTTGACTCATTACAACTCCTAATTGTTCTCCCCTGATATATTAACTCCACATTTAAATTTGGGTCATTTATAAATCCATAATCTTGGTGGATATGGGTTTTTAGTTAGGGAATTGGGCCTCCCCAAAAGCCCATTTTTTGCATTAAAAATAAATTTTAATTCTTTAATATCTCTTTCAATATTTGCGTGTTTTCGGTGATTCCAAGCCTCATATGCGGCCATTACACCCCGCCGATACCCAAGACTCTTTACCCCCCTCTTTGGAGCTCTTAGGATTGAGATTTAGGGACGAACATCTTAGGGTTTCTAAAATCGGGCAGATTTGATGAGGTATGTTCATTCAATCATAACTCTCTCAATTCATACTATTTTCCCTCCCTTCCAATTCCTAAATGACCTAATAATTCTTGTGAGAACATCCCCTGAGTTTTGGCCGTTTTCAATTTCAGATACTAGTGTTTTGGGGAGATTCATTCTAGATTTCTCAAGTAAGTTTGTCAATTTCTTTTCTCCTTTCAAATTGATTAGGGTTTCATTCTATTTTTTAGGGTTTCCTCCCTTTTTATTGAAGTGAACAATGACCAGTGGGTAGGGGTTCAAACCTAAGGTTTAACCTTGGGTTTTCTTGCACCAATTTTCTATTTTAGGTTTGATCTACCCTTCTTGAGGTGCGACGGTGGTGCGTTTGTGTTTTCGCACAAAGGATTCAATGAGTTCATTTGATTTGGTAGGTGATTCCAATGTTGATGAAATCTTTGTTTATTAGAATGATGTATTTATCATATTTTTAAATTTATATAATTTTATTATTGCTGAAAAAATTGGTTCGAATGATGTTTCCATTGCAATTGAATTTAAAATGCCAATTTGGTGTGAAATTGGGGGTTTTCCAAAGAAGTGTTTTGTTTGTTTATTTGGGGATGCCCTATAAATACTTAGTTGTTTTTATTGATCTGTAATAAGGCATAAAATACTGTTTATAATGTTTACCCCCTTTGGTAATTGCTGCAAAAAATGGGTTTTAATTGTGTTTGTAAAGAAAGTGAAGTTTTGGTTCCACTTTTGTGTGAAAATGAAGGTTTTACAAAGATAACACTTCTTGTTTAACATGAGGATGGCCAAAAATTGATTTGTTGTTTTAATTGATATTTATTGGGCTGTCTTTACTGTTTTGGTAACTTACAATTGTGAACATCGTGTACAAGTTGGTTTCTTAAGGGGTTTTGTGTGCAAAACTACACAAGATTTTGTGAAATTGATTTATTCAAATTCAAAGAGTTTGTTGTGTGTTTTAAGTGGTATAAAATGAGATAGCTACTGTATTTGGTGTATGTGACCATTAGTGGTGTTTTAAATTAAAATGGATGTGTGTTAAATCCTGAAATTGTTTGAGCACAAAGGGGGAAGCCCAGGTACCTAGGTGGGGTGGATTTGTACTAGTACGACTAGTGTACCGGATGAGTTTTGTCCCTGTTTCACTTAGCATTTGGATAATGACAACTCTAACTAAACTATGTGGATGATGATTGGGGACCACTAGGTTATGGGTATGTTCCCTACTAGTGGCTCTTGCACGAGAAATGATTTTACTATGGTTACATTACACTGAGGTACGAGGTACATGGGGCCTGAGACTATCTAGTGCCTAGGGGTGTTCCCAGTTTTGTTGCTCAGTGGATTTGTGGTATTTGCCCTTGTTTTTGGGTGTATTTGGAATTATAATGCAGTATCTAATATTCCTATTTAAATGTGTTAACATTCTGAAAGTTTTATCTTGAAAAATGTTTTCAATTTAAAGTTTCATTTTGTGGAATTTTTCACCGCTTTTAATTGCATATTAAAACTGCTTGCTTTTTCACCTTGTATTGCATGCACCTTGGAATCATAGGGTGGTATCCTATTGGGCTTAGTCTCACACCCTACTTACACCCCTTGGGTGTAAGTAGACCTTTTTTTTTGACCCAGGTAAAGGAAAGGCTTAGGGTGATGGCGGTTCAGGGTGTTAGTCCTCATCCTTGGGGTGGAGTAGTGGGGACGACTTGGGGGTGATGAACCCTTGTCATGTGGAGTCCATGGGGCTATTTTTTTTCTGTTCCATTGTGTCTTTGGACCTTTTGTATTGACTCTAAACCTATGTATTCAGTTCTGGTTTTTTTTTAAACATAATTTGGTATAAATTTTCAGATTCAATTTATTGATTGTTTTTAATGGTTTATGACTTCATATTCGGGTAAATCGTTCCCAAACCTAAATAAATGATACCCGGGCACTTGTGCCAGCCCGTGGGGATAGGGAACGCCCTTCGGGTCATGTCACGGGCTGGGTTTGGTACCGGTTTGTGCGGCAACCAGATTTGGTTCGTGACAATGCATGTGATAATGTCCTAAGGATAGCTGTTTCATTAAAGGGTCATAGCGGATCCCGACTATCATGAGAACCTGGAAGTTCCATAACACTGTTCTTGAATATATGTTCTATGGCCGGATGATGTTATTTGAGGGATAAAAATAATACAGACCATTAGGAGTGAAGACTAATAAAACTTTGAGGAACCTTCTCATGGTGTGCGCCCTTAGTAATATCCATGAGGATATCGTGAGAACGAGACCCACCAGAAGGAAATACACATTTCATAGTGTCATTGTATGTTTCTATCTGCGGATGTGTGTATTGGTCCTTAGAATTTAAGATTATTATTAATGGGTATTACAACTCGCACACTTGGATGTATTGATGAAAACTGTGATAACACACTGTTCACAGTGAGGTAGGATACGTTGGGTGCATCACGAGTAATACCGCATTAATAGATATTGCGAGAAAGGATTTGTCCCTTCTGTTCTATAATGGAAGTAGATATCTCATGCCCTTTGATGGAATTGATGTAGCCTAAGTAAATCCATGGCCATGGTAAGGAATGGGAAAGTTCAATTCTGAAAAGTAAAAGAATGAATAATTGAGAACATGGGTTGATGGCACTAGCATGCAACCCGCTTGATTAGAGATATCAAGACAAAGAGATTATATTACATGGTATGCATTCATATGATGTGACACGTCAATGCAGCATCAACTTCTATCTCTTGGGTGCCTTGACTCATTGCTAGACAGTAATCTTCGACTTTAGGCAAGCCCACCTAATGCCAACGAGAAAGAGGCCTAGAGGTTCACACACTAAGTGTGTCCATGTATCTTAGTTAAATATTAATTTAACAAGTTTAATAATGATTATTCCCAACTGTGGTTTGATAATTATTTAAGGATTCCTGATCGCATTTATTTCAACACTAGTTATTTGAGAGAATATATTGTGGGCGAAATAATATGTTTATTAGAGAGTAATGAAATTTAATTTATTTAAGAAATAAATAGCTATTACTCAAGGTCTAATAAATGTGGTGGAGGAAATAAAGAAAAATGGAAAATAAAAGTTCACACTATGTATATTAAATATACAGGCCGCGTAGTTTTATGGAAAATGAGTACACGCTGTGTATTAATGATTACATGTCGTGTAGTTTTTCCAGTCAGGATTTTGAGGATATAATATTGTTTTATTATATGATATTTATTATAATTAGTGTGGGTGAATGTTAGGGAATTAATAATTTGACATGGGGGATTTCAATAAAAGTTAATGAAATAAATAAAACGTGTAACACATTTATTTATTATCATAACTCTGTAACCTCAAACCAGATTATAAATATCCTCACAACCCCAACACTTTTCCCAATAGTTATGAACAAAAATTCTGGAAAATTATTTCAAGGCCAAAAGAACTACTTCCTCCAAGAACGCTCTCAAGACCGAGAGATATCCTCCTCCATTGAATCAAGGTGATCGAAGGCGGACATCGCAAGAGAAGGTTCTTCCACGTTATCACCCAGAGATCCCTTCAGCGACGTCCAGAGAGACGTGACACACGTGTTGGCCATCACTAGAGGAATCCTACACTTAGATTCTACGACACAACGATAGATCACAAGATCGTGATCGGAGACATCAACAATGAAAGAATTCCACCAAGGTAATTCTTGTGAATTAATTAAATTAATTATAACCAACATATAATGATCCTATCTCTATGGTTATGGGACTACCTCTTTTGTTTTTCATTCTTCGTTCTATTCCAAAGATCCGGCGTTTTATATCGTGACAGATCTCGGTTTGAACGTTGTTTAACGCTAAAATCAAAGTTGGAAAAACCCTCCAACGCGCTTCTGCTGCGCCCGGAACCTACAAGTTTTATTATATGGGTCATATCGTTGATTATAATTATTTATTTTTTTGTTGGTGATTTATGCATTTAATAATTTAGTTGTTTCAATTCATGTTAATCGTTCTTTAAATCTGAATCTCGAGATCTGTTCTTCCTCTATCATTTCTCATTCACCATAAAGAAATGAACTTTTCTTTTAATTTTTGATTAAAATAAAATAGAGGATATCATTCGGAGGAGCCAAATGTTCCTGGCTGTACAAAATGAGAATACATGGCATGTATTCGGAAGTACATGTTGTGTAGTCTGGGTTCATGCATCGGACTGGTCCACCAAATTAGGCCATGTATTGATCCTATCTAAGTCATTTATGACACCGTGTGTTGACCAAGAATAGGTGGCACATGATTTCCGGATTACATGCCATGTGGTCTAATGAACACAAGCATGTAGTCCCTTTGGGAAAGGGTTGTACCGTGTACCCCGTACACGGTTTTCCTAGCTGGAAACCATGTAACACGGAAACTACACGGCATGTGTACCATTGAACACTCCGTGTACTCTGAAAATTTCTGAAGTATATTAACATGCCATGTCCCCGGGTGTGTACTTCGAATGGATGGTGAAGAAAAGTACATGCCGTGTAGTTGGAACTACATGCCGTGTACTCACCCAAATTATGCAGATTTATTAAAATTTATTATTATATTATACAAACCCTTGAGACGTGTACCTAGGTGCAAGCGTAAAGCTGAGGCACAACACATGATAGGTGTTTTATATATATGTGTTTAATTTAATATCTGTGTAATAAATGGGAATTCACCGGGTTTCCTCCAAGGTACAAGTTATGTAAAAAGATAATTTTAAATGAATTTATTAGTTTAAAATTATGATGGATGAGAATCTCAAGGAAATTTAGAAAAGGGTTTAAGATAAAAGGATTGATTAATTAAAGATAATTAATTGATTTGAGCGTGATGTATCTTAAACAAGAACAATTAAGGAATTGAATTCTAGTTTTATTTATGCGTAAATATCATTGCATGTATGGATGATCATGAGCTAGACCCAGATCTTTGTATGTGAATGGTTTCTTTAATTTATTTATTTAAATTAAATTAGTTGGCCTGAAAGCCTTCTCCTCATTAATATGTAGGTCATGCGCGCCCAAGTATTATTTTATGTAAAAAACCATTTTTTACCTCTCACCTATGTGTGAGATAAATGCATATTTAATGGATGGAGCTCCCAAGCTAGTGGTGGCAGCTCAAGTTAGGAGCCAAGGCAAAACCAATCCAAGGAGATACAAAGGTGGACAGGTGGAAAGCTGTAAACATGAACCCGAAAGGTTCAAGGTGTTTCTCCCCTATGTCTTGGGTTAGTTTATCAACTTCTAGATAAACTAACCAATAGAAAAAGCTTATGATCATACCATTTACTTTATTTATGTCAGTTTCATGGTTTATTTATTATGGGTGTGTTGTCATGAACACACAATTAATGAATTAAACGAGCATGCAAGATGGAACTAAAATAAAACCGACTTATACGTAAATATTATCTTAGAAATAATCACTTAAGTATATCCCACTTAATATTAACAAGCATGTAATACAAGATAATAAATTGGAAATTTACGTATAAGGATAAAATCCCTCAAAGAAATATTAAGTCGGTATAGCCTTCCATAATATTGGTTAGAATCGAACCTAGTTCAAAGTGCTTGAACAACCCTAGTTGGGGTGCTTTCAATTATCGAAGAATTCTAATTCAAGGTTTTGGGTTGACTTGACTTGGTTCTCATCAAGGGTTGACTGCCACAGCAGGACTTGGTGTGACCAAGAGGCAAAGGTTGAGGAAATCCAAAATAAAAGGATTTCAGGATTAGGGAGTCCACTTAGCGGATCAAGGAGCTGCGATTTAATGCAGTTGGAATTTGGAATACCTACCTAAAACCCTTCAAGTTTCTTGACCAAACCTAGTTGGGGTAATGCAAAGGGAAATATGGATCCTTCCCACTAGAATATTCAGGCAACCGAATAAACCGAAGTCAATGGTGAGGGATATTGGATTTCGATAAAATAGTGGGATACTAATAAGTATTAATTTATTTATTTGTCTCAGTTTTGTAATAAAGTACTAAACCTTTGATCATCTTAATTTGTAGAAACGGAAAGAAAAATGACTTCAAACATATCATTGTGAACCATACTCGAGAAGGAAAACCTTCTCACCAACCCCAATTTCCAAGAGTGGCAGAGGCGTTTACGCATCATCCTTTGCCGCAAAAGGAAATTGAATGTGCTGGAAGAGAATATTCCAATTGCACCTGGAAAGGAGGCCAGTGATGAGGAACTATCTCTCTACATGAAACACATGGATGAAGCCACATATGTTTGGTGTTTCATGCTATCATCCATATCCAATGAGCTGTTGAAGAAACATGAAAACATGGACGTGTATATCATGATGTCTCACCTTAAGGATCTCTACCAAGAGAAGGCGAGACAGGAGAGGTATGAGATATCAAATTCTTTGTTTACAACTAAGCTTGGAGAGTCTATACCAGCTGGGCCTTATGTAGTTAATCTTACTGGCTACATTGAACACCTGGAAATCTTAGGGATTAAATTCCCAAATGAGTTGTGTACATATCTCATCCTATCATCACTGCCCAAGACCTTCTCAAGCTTTGTGAACTACAACATGAGAAACAATGAGAAGAGTCTATCAGAACTTCTGGCCTTAATTTTCCAGGTAGACAAGGAAATCGTGCGTGACAAACCCACAGTCCTTATGGTTAATAAGAAAAGGAAGGACAAGGAAAAGGGGCCAAAGACTTATAAACGGTCTGAAGCCCCTGAGCGTCATCCTTCCAAGAAGGGGAAGATCCAGAGGCAGGGCAAGGAATGGGAGGTGGTGTGTTTTTCATGTGGCAAGCAAGGCCACTGGAAGAGGAACTGCACCCAAAAGCATGGGGACACTAAAAGTGCGTTTGTTACCGAGTGTAATCTTTCTATTTCTACTCATTGGGTATTAGATATAGCTTGTGGGGCTCACATCTGTATTCAAATGCAAGAACCAAGTAGATTTAGAAAGATTACCAGAGGAGAGGTGGATCTTCGAGCTTCCAATGGCGCTAGGCTAGCTCTATTGGCTAATGGCGATTACCACCTCTCATTGACGATTGGGATGATTTTGGTTTTACATAACTGTTATTATGTGCCTAGTGTTACCAAGAACATAATTTATGTATCTTTTTTGGATAGAGATGGATTTATTTTCAAGTTTGGAAATAATGGTTGTCTCTTTTATAAGAACAATGTATGTTATGGTATGACGCATTTAAATAATGGTTTTTATGTATTAAATTACGAAAACCAAGTGTTGGAAATTGATAAAGAAACAAACTCACATGACTCGTACATCACCAAGTTATGGTATCACCGTCTCAGTCATGTAAACGACAAGCGCTTGACAAAGCTCTGCCAAGATGGCTATTTAGACTCTACTGAGAAAAAACCACTTGATAGATGTCATAATTCTTTACAAGATAAAATGACCAAGCTGCCTTTTGGTGGACAGGGTGAAAGGGCCACAGAGCTTCTAGGATTGGTGCACATGGATGTATGTGGACCATTTCCAATAGAAGCTAGAGGTGGATATTCTTACTTCATTACTTTTACTGATGATTTAAGTAGATATGGCTATGTCTACTTATTGAGGTATAAGTTAGAGTCCTTAGAGAAATTTTAGGAATTCAAGAATGATGTGGAGAATCATCTTGGTAAGAAGATAAATAAACTTCGATCGGATCGAGGTGGAGAATATCTAAAATAAGAGTTCATCAATCTTCTACGGGAGTTTGGGATTCTATCTCAGCTCACTCCTCCTTATACACCACAGTGGAATGGTGTTAGTGAAAGGAGGAACAACACCTTCTTGAACATGGTGAGGTCGATGATGAGTCATGAAGATCTTACATTATCCTTTTGGGGATATTCATTACAAACTGCAACATATACATTAAACCGAGTACCAACTAAGGTGGAAAATAGAATTCTATATGAGTTATGGAATGGAAGGAAACCCACTTTGTCGCACACAAGTGTATGGGGATGCGAGGAATTTGTTAAGGCCTTCTCAGGCAAAAAACTATCACCCCGGGTCATGAGGTGTATCTTTATAGGATATCCCAAGGAAACTAAAGGATATTACCTATATAACCCTTCAGACAAGAAAGTGACTGTCACCAGACAAGATGTCTTTCTTGAGAGGGAGCACATCCTTGAGAAGGATATTGGGAGAAAGATTGACTTTGACGAAGTTGATTCTCAAGATACATAGGAGTTGGTACAGGAGAAAGTTCCACAGGTCCCTATGGAAGAGGTTCTAGAAACACAAGTACTACGTAGGAGCTCAAGAGAGGTAAGGGAACCAGAGAGATTTGGTTTCCTAGTCACTGAGGATGGTGAATCATTATTTTTGGACAATGATGAACCTCTCCTACAAGGAAGCAGTATAAAGATCAGAAGCTACATGATGGCTAGAAGCTATGAATTCTGAGATGGATTCCATGTATAAGAACCAAGTATGGGTTCTGGTCGATGAGCCAGTTGATGTAAAGCCTGTTGGATGAAAATGGGTATTCAAGAGAAAACTGGACATGGAAGGTAATGTTACCACATATAAAGCAAGGTTAGTGGCTAAAGGATTTAGACATCGTCAAGGAATTGACTATGATTAAACCATATTTCCTGTTTCCATGTTTGAATCTATAAGAATCATACTTTCCATAACAGCTTACAATGACTACAAGATTAGAAAAATGGATGTCAAAAAATCATTCCTTAATGGTATCCTTCAGGAAGATGTCTATATGACACAACCAGAAGGGTTTGTGACACCAGGTGAAGCCAAATGGGTGTGCAAGTTGCAAAAATCCATTTATGAATTAAATCAAGAATCCAGGTCATGGAACATTAGATTTGATGAGGCCATAAAGGAATTTTGTTTCATTAAGAATGAATGTGAGCCATGTATTTATAAGCGGTTTAATGGGAATGTGATCATTATCCTAATAGTATATGTTGATGACATATTGCTTATTGGAAATGATGTACCAATCTTACAGTCAGTTAAGGAATGGTTGAACAAGTGTTTCTCCCTGGAGGACTTGGGTGAAGAAGCCTACATTCCAGGGATCAAGATCATTCGTGATAGATCCAAGAGGCTGCTTAGACTAAGTCAGGGTACATAAATTGACCATATACTAAAGAGATTTAGTATGGAAAAATCCAAGAGGGGATTAGTTCCAGTGTCACATGGCCTACATATTTCTAAGAAAATGTGTCCACATACACAACAGAATAAGGATATAATGAGTAAGATCCCATACACTTCGGCTATAGGATCCATCATGTATGCTATGTTATGTACCAGGCTTGATGTTGCCTATGCACTGAGCATGGTAGGTAGATATCAATCAGATCCAGGAGAACAACATTAGACTACTGTTAATACTATCCTTAAGTATCTGAGAAGAACAAAGAATATGTTTTTGGTGTATGGAGGAGACAAGGAGCTTGTTATTAGAGGGTATGCTGATACTGGTTTTTATACATATCAGAACGATCTGAAGTTGCAATCTGGATATGTTTTCTGTCTCAATGAAAGAGCTGTGAGCTGGAAGAGTTCAAAGCAGCAAGTTGTCACCGATTCTATAGTGGATTCTGAATATATAGTGGCTTTTGATGCAGCCAAGGAAGCCGTCTAGATTGAGAACTTTTTCCAGGATCTTGATGTGGTGCCTAGCAGTAAAGACCCTATCACATTGTATTGTGATAATACTATAGTGGTGGATGTTGCAAAATAACCAAGGTCACATCAATGGATAAAGAACATACTCTAGAAGTATCACCTCTTGAGGGATTTCTATAAGAGGGGTGAAGTTGCAGTGGGCAGAGTGTCCATGAAAGAGAACGTGGAAGACCCCATGACTAAAGGATTATCTCAGCAGAAGCATGAATATCATGTGAGAGCTAGCATGTTAATGGTTTTTAGCAGGTTCTCTTGTCTAAGTGGGAGTCTGTTGGATTTGGTGGCCTAGAACCCGTTAATTTGTACTTTATTCATTAATAAATATCTTATCACATCTTGATTGTTCTTCTGCATGACAATGCATGTGATAATTTCCTAAGGACAACTGTTGCATTAAAGGGTCATAGAAAATCCCTGCTACGATGAGAACCCGGAAGTGCCATAACACTATTCTTGAATATATGTTTTATGGCCGGATGATTTTATTTTGGGGACACAAATAATACAAGACATTAGTGGAGAGGACTCATAAAACATTGAGGAACCTTCTCATGGTGTGCGCCCTTGGTAATATCCAGGAGGATATTATGAAAATGAGACCCACCAGTAGGAAATCCACATTTCATAGTGTCATTGGATGTTCCTATCTGTGGACATGTGTATTGGTCCTTAGACTTTAATATTATTATTAATGGGTATTACAACTCGCGCACTTAGGTGTACTGACGAAAACTCTGACGAAACACTGTTCGCAGTGAGGTAGGATACGTTGGGTGCGTCACGAGTAATACTGCATTAATAGATAATGCGAGAAAGGATTTTTCCCTTTTGTTCCATAATAGAAGTATATATCTCAGGCCCTTTGATGGAATTGATAGAGCCTAAGTGAATCCATGTCCATGGTAAGGAATGAGAAAGTTCAATTCCAAAAAGTCAAAGAATGAATAATCGATTACATGGGTTGATTGAACTAGCATGCAACCTGCTTGATTAGAGAGATCGAGACAAAGGGATTATATTAAACAGTAAGCATTCGTATGAGGTGACACGTCAATGTGGCGTCAACTTATTTCTCTTGGGTGCCTTGACCCATTTCTAGACAGTAATCTTGGACTTTAGTCAAGCCCGCCTAATGCCAATGAGAAAGAGGCCTAGAGGGTGACACACTAAGTGTGTCCATGTATCTCAGTTAAATATTAATTTAACAAGTTGAACAAATATTATTCCCAACTGTGGTTTAATAATTATTTAAGGACGCCTGATCGCATTTATTTAGACACTAGTTATTCGAGAGAATATATTGTGGGTGAAATAATATGTTTATTAGAAAGTAATGAAGTTACATTTATCTAAGAAATAAATAGCCATTACTCAAGGTCTAATAAATGTGGTGGAGGAAATAACAAAAAATGGAAAATAAAAGTACACTCCGTGTATATTAAATATAAATTCCGTGTAGTTTTATGGAAAATGAGAACACACCGTGTATTAATGATTACATGCTGTGTAGTTTTTGAGTTGGGATTTTGAGGATATAATATTGTTTTATTAAATGATATTTATTATAATCAGCATGGCCGCATGTCAAGCAATTAATAATTCGACATGGGGGTTTTCAATAAGAGTTAATGAAATAAATAAAACGCGTAACACGTTTATTTATTGTCATAAATCTGTAACCTCAAACCCGATTATAAATATCCTCACAACCCCAACACTTTTCCCAATCGTTGTGCACAACAATTCTAGATAATTATTTCAAGTCCGAAAGAACTACTTCCTCCAAGAACGCTCTCAAGACCGAGAGAGATCCTCCTCCAACAGATCAAGGTGATTGAAGGCGGACATCGCAAGCGAAGGTTCTTCCATGATAGCACCCAAATATCCCTTCGGCTACATCCAGAGATACGTGGAACATGTGTGGATCACCATTAGAGGAATCCTTGGATTCTACGACGCAACAATGGATCACAAGATCGTGACTGAAGACATCAACGAAGAAAGAATTCCACCAAGGTAATTCTTATGAATTAATTAAATTAATTATAACCAACATATGATGATCCTATCTCTATGGTTCCAGGACTCCCTATTTTGTTTTTTGTTCTTCGTTCTATTCTTATGATCCGACATTTTGTATCATGAAAGATATCGGTTTGAACATTGTTTAACACTAAAAACAAAGTTGGGAAAACCCTTCAACGCGCTTCCGCTGCACCCAGAACCTACACCCACAAATCGATTGGTGTTGCATAGAGATCATAGGAGCACATGTGTATCATATCTAGAGGTATTCTATCCTTGGATCCTCACAGTGCAACGAAGGTAATCCGAAATGGACTTTTCGGACAATCAACATTCACCAATGAAGAATGTTCCTACACCCAGGTATTTATTTCTTCAGATATTAAATAAATTATTTATAAATTTGACATACAAGATCCTCGCTCTTGGTTTCAAAAAATGATTATTTAAATAAATTTTAATATATCGTCAAACATTTCATGCTTCTGCTGGGGTCGAAACCATCAATTGTTATTAGAGCGGTCATGTTTAAATTTACAATTATTTATTTGATTGTTGATCTATGTGAAATTGTGGTTAGATTTTCATTTCATGTTATCCATTCTTTAATCTTATTTTAATTAACATGTTACCAACATAATAATCATGTTCATTCAGTGTTTCATTTTCTTAAAGGTTTAAGAACAAATAAATAATGACCATCAGGAAGTGTCAAATAATTGGCTAATAAAAGTAGGTTACACAGCGTATGGCTGGAGCACACATCGTATACCCATGTTCATTGTATATAAATTCGCCAACCAATTAATTACATGCAATGATTTTATTACACACTACGTGTTGACCAGTCAAACCTGGCACACGAAAAGCGAATACAGAGTGTGTATCTAGCATGTTCACACCATGTAGTCCGACAGACGTAACACACTAAATCCCTAGGTGTGTGAGTTGGATATATGACAACTGAGGTACATGGCATGTAGCTACATGTACACTCTGTATAGTCTCCAATTAATGGAAAGAATTAAAATTACATTAAATTTTAAAATTGTAGCATTAAAACCTTATTTTATTAATTGGTGCACCGTCGTGTGTTTGAAAATTTATTAATGGTTTTAAATAATTTTAAATGCTCAATTAATTTATTATAATTAATATGTCATTATTAGTTATACTTTTTATTTTCCATGAATACCATTAATGATGGGTATATCCAAATAATATTTGATGATCATTAAGATAAAAGAGAATTAATTAATTAATTAAAGTGTGTTTATATTAAATAATAAAAGAAAAAATAAAGAAATGAATGATAGTTGTTTACTTTTGTGTATTCATTACATGTATGACCATTCACGAGTTTGACCAAAACCTATGTAATTGTTGGATGTTTAAATTTAATTTATTGTATGACTTTTCAATTATTTAATATTAAATTAAATGATAGCATGTGATTCATCATTAAGAAAATTAATGAGGATCCTTTCCACTAGAATGTTAAAGCAACTAGACATTCCTAGTTTAATGGTGGGGGCTATTGAGACTTGATAAAATATTGAGAGATTTAATTAATTAATTAATTAAAAACATTTAATTTATTATATCTCACTTATTTTGTAATTAATAAAAGTACTAATAATCTAACCTTTTTAATTGTAGAATAAAATGAAAAGTCCATCACCCACATTATCCCTATGATTAATATTGGAGAAAGATAATCTCCTAACTAACATTAACCTCTAGTAGTGATTTAGATGCCTTCGGGTTGTACTCTACCATGAAAAAAAATCTTATGTGCTATAATCCTCAATGTGTGATCTGCCTGTTAAAGAGGTGAGTGATGAAGAGTTCCTTTTCTATGAAAAAAATTTTAGCGACACAGTTGACATTCAATGTTTGATGCTTTAATCTATGTCTAGTGAACTAATGATGTCTCAAGAAAACATGGGTGCATATAGAATTCTTGAGCACCTCTGTGGTCTTTACCAGGATAGATCTTGATAGGAACCATTTAATATTTCCAAGGTGATCTTTTAGAGATAGATTGGAGAGGGTTCTCTAGATGGGCCTCACATAGTCAAGATCATTGGATACATTGGGTGTTTAGAGGATCTAGGTTTTAAAATCTCTAAAAAACTGGGCCCCAATCTCATTTTGGCCTCACTCCCTTAGAGCTTATTGAGATTTGTTTTGAATTTTAATATAAACAACATTGAGAAGTATCTACCAGATCTTTTTACTCTTATTCACCATGTAGATAAGGATACAAAGCGTGAAAAACCTTCTGTCCTAATGATGAACAAATGGAAAGGGAAAGTGAATAGATTTAAACCCAAAGCTTCTTCATGAACTTCCAAGAAGACTAAGATCAAAGAGAACACAAGATAATAAGATTTTTTCTGTTTTTCATGTGGCAAGAAGGTCAATTGGAAGAAAAACTACACCTATCCAAAGAAGCAAGGGTAACCTTCAGGTTAATTTTTTATCAAGTGCGATTTTTTTGTTTCAAAAAATTCGGTATCAAGTACAGATAGTGGTGCTCACATATGTATTCAAATATAGGAACCAAGTACATTCAGAAATATTGTTTAAGGAGAGGTAGATCTTCGAGCAGCCAAAGAGCTAAACTTGATGCTATTGCTATTAGGGACTAACACCTCACATTACTAACTAAAATGATCTTGGTTTTAAAGGGTTGTTATTATGTGCCTTCAGTTACCAAAAACATTACTTCTATATCCAGACTTGATAGAGATGGATTTATTTTAAAATTTGGTAATGAATGTTTCTTCTTTTATAAATATAGAATTTTTTATGGTAAGAAACATTTAAATAACGATCCTTATTTTTTGGATTTCATGAACCAAATAATGGTAATTGATAACAATGTTACTTCACATGACTCATACTGCACCAAACTTTGACATCACCGGTGAGGTCATGTTAATGATAAGTGATTAACTAAATTACATGAAGATTGATATTAAGATTCTTTTGAACTAAAACCACTTAGTGCATGTCATGCATGTTTACAAGGAAAATTACCAAATCCCCATTTAGCGGGAAAGGTGAAAATGCTAATGATATTATTGAATTAGTTCATAGTGATGTGTGTGGACCATTTCCTATTGAAGAAAGGAGTGGGTACTCATACTTCATAAATTTTACTAATGATTTTAGTAGATATGGATATGTCTACTTAATGAGTTATAAGTCAGATTCTTTTGATAAATTCAAGGAATGAAAGAATGAATTTGAGAACTATCTTGGGAAGAAGATTAAGAAACTCCACTCAGATCATGGTAGAGAATATCTTAATCAAGACTTCATTGATTATTTACCAGAGTTTGGGATTTTATCTCAAATCACTCATCCTTATACTCCTTAGTTGAATGGTGTAAGATAAATGAATAACTGCACCTTATTGGATATGGTGAGATCAATGATGATTCATGTGAGTCTTCAAGTATCCTTTTGGGGGATACAAGTTACAAACAGCAGCATACATACTAAATAGAGTGACAACTAAAGAAAAAGACGGTATACAATACCAATTATGGAATGTAAAGAAACCTGTGTTGTCTTACTTACATGTGTGGGTTTTTGAATCATTTTAAGGCCTCTTTCGGAAAAAAGATTGCACCTCAAGGCACAAAGTGTGTCATTATAGGATATCCCAAAGAAACAAAGGGATACTACCAATACAATCCTTTAGACAAGAAGGTTGTGGTTGACAGACATCCCACTTTTCTTGAGTAGGATCTTATCTATAATAGAGATAGTGGGAGTGAGATAGACTTCAATGAAGTCCATAATTAAGACACACAAGAGTTGGCACAAGAAGAAATTCCAAAAAGTCCCATGGAAGAAGAAATTGTTCTGGAGAAATAATTATTGCGTAAGAGTACTAGAGAGATTAGAGAACCAGAATCATATGGTTTTCTAGTCACCGTGTATGATGAATCATTATTAGATGATAATAATGATTCCTTAACCTATAAGTAATCAGTATCTGACACAGATGTTTTTAAGTGGCAGGAAGCCATGAATTCTGAAATTGATTCCATGTACCAAAACCAAGTTTGGATTTTGGTATACCCTTTAGTAGATGTAAATACATTTAGTTTCAAATGGGTATTCAAGAAGAAACTAGACATGGAAGGACAATTTAGTACATATAATGTGTGACTGGTTGCAAAAGGGTTTAAATAATGTCAAGGCATTGACTGTGACGAAACCTTTTCACTAGATAAAATGCTAAAATCCATCAGAATTGTACTTTCTATTATGGATTTCCATGATTATGATATTTGGAAAATGGATTTCAAAATAGCCTTCCTTAATGGGAACCTTTAGGAAGATTTCTATATGACACAAACCAAAGGTATTATGACTCCAAAGGATTCTAACTAGGTATGCAAGTTGCCAAGATCCATTTATGAATTAAAGAAATCATCCAGGTCATAGAAAATTCATTTTGATGAGGCTATAACAAAATTTGGTTTCATAAGGAATGAATGTGATCCATGTATCTATAAACAGTTTAGTGGGAGTGAAATCGTTTTCCTAATAGTATATGTTGATGGAATATTACTCATTGGAAACAAAATACCAATCTTACAGTCTGTTAAGGCGTGGTGGAATAGATGATTATCTATAAAGGACTTGGGTGAGGTAGAATATATTCTTGGGATCAAGATCTATCATGATAGATCCAATAGGTTTCTCGGCCTATGTTAAATTACATACATTGACAAGATACTGAAGTGATTTAGTTCGAAATAATTCATGAGGGGATTCTTTCCAGCATCACATGGCATTCATCTTTCTAGGGAAATGTGTCCTCAAACACATGAGGAAAGAAACATAATGATAAGGATTACATAGGCATCATTGATTGGGTCAGTCGTTTATGTTATGTTATGTACTAGACTAGATGTCACCTACATATTAAGTGTGGTAGGAAGATACCAAGCTGATCCAGGTTACCACCATTATATGGAAGTCAAGACTATCCTTAAGTATAAGAGGAATACTAAGGATATGTTCTTAGTTTATGGAGGAGATGAGGAACTAGTCATTACTAGATATACAAATGCTAGTTTCAAAACTGATCAAGATGACATGAAGTCACACATGAGATACATCTTCACTTTAAATGGAGGTGATGCGAGCCAGAAGAGCTCAAATAAGGTTGTGGTTAAAGATTATATGGTAGAGTCTGAGTATATTTTGGCTTCTAAGGTAGCTAAATAAGCAATATGGATGCACAAATTTGTCTAAGTGTTTGATGTTGTTCATATAAGTAAAGATCCCATCACACTCAATTGTGATACTACTACAATGGTGGCTCTTGTAAAAGAGCCAAAGTCACATTAGCGAATGAAGAATATACTTAAAAATTATCATATCTTGAGAGATTTTTCTCATAGAGTTAATGTTCCAATGATTAGTATTTTTATGGAAGATAATGTGGTGGACCAATTGACTAAATCCTTAACTCAATAGAAACATGAATATCATGTGAGGTCTAGTGGACTGAAGGTCATAGGAAGGTGGCTCTAGTTCAAGTGGGAGTTTTTTGGAGTTGGTGTCCAAGGACCAACTGTCTATACTTTGATTACATGAATATTTTATGTATTGACTATTAATAAAACTTCTTATTACATATTTTTTGTTGCTCTGCATGACTTTAATGTAATAATTTCATAGAGTATACGTCACATTGATATGGTTATAATAGTTCTCTTCTATGATGAGAACCTTGATGTGCTATGAAGATATTCTTAAATAATGTTCTGTGGTTGGATAATGTACTATGATGGGACACATAGTACATAGATTTTCATGTGAGAGTACTCGTAAAATGAGGCATCTTCTCATGAATTTTTCATATGGTAATCTTCAAGGTGATAGATTATAAGAATAGACCTGCCATTATGAATTATGCATGTTTTGGTGTCATTAGATATTTCTATCTATGAGTGTGTGTGATGGTCCTTAGACTTTATGATTATTATTAATGCATGTTACAACTCGCATATTTAGATATATTTTGTAAACCGTGATGATAATAGTTCATGGTGAATCTGGATATGTTGGGTACGTCACGAGTGACATGTCATTAATGAATAAGTCGAGGAAGGATTTTTCCATTCCATATTTATAAAAGCTGATATCTTGGACCTTTGATTGGAATAGAAAAATAACATTAAATTCCATGGCCATGGTGTAATGACATTTTTATTTCAGATAGTCAAAGAAAGACATATCGATCATATAGGTTGGTGATATGAATGTGCAACCTGCTTGATGAGATATTGCGACAAAGAGATTATATTACAAAGTGAGCATTCGTATGTGGTTGTTGATGTTGTGAAATTAAGTTATTTATCTTTGGTTAATTGGACTATTGCTAGACAATAATCTTGAAATTTAGGCATGATAATGTAATTCCAATGAGAAAGAATCCTAGAAGGTCACACGCTAAGTTTTTCTGTTGATCTCGAATAAATTATATTTGAGTTTAATTAATGGATTAAATATTATTATCAATTTTGAGGAATAATTTTATTTAAGTTATTTTGATTGCATAAATTAAATAAATATTTATTTTTTTTCTTGTGAATAAAAAATTTATTGAATATTTTAATAAATATTTATTCAATAGATTATGAATAAAATATTTATTTATGAATAAAATATTTATTTATGAATAAAATATTTATTTAGTTATTCAATAAATGAGAGGATTTTAAATAGACCCTGGCCGTGTCCAGTGACAAATATTAATTAACAAGACCGTTATATAATATTTGTTATTTTGAAAGTTTTCATGCGCCAAAAAATTATAATAATAATAATTGTTATTATGAGGAATGAGGTTTATTAAAGGTTATAAATTTTATTTAATAGCCAATAATCAAATAAATAATATTTTTATCTTAAATACTAACTCTATAAATATATGGCTATGTCTATTGTGTAGAGAATCCAAAAATTCATAATAGAAATTTTTTGCACACAATGAATTCTTTCTCAACTCCTCCTTCTCTTTCCCTCTCAAGAATGAGAAGTGTAAGAGAGATTTCATCAAGATTGAAGAATGAACAATCAAGAATAAACAATGTAAGAAATTTGACTCACTGTGCTAACACCCGGAGATCGAGTGGTGTTGCTCAGAGATCATAGGAGTGCATGTGGATCACCACTAGAGGGATTCTATCCTTGGATCCTCACAACGCAATGAAGGTAATCCAAAAGGGTCTTTTCGAATGACCAACATTCACCAATGAAGAAAATTATTAAGACCATGTATTTATTTCTTCATATATTAAATAAATTAATTATAAATTTGACATTCAAGATCCTCACTCTTGGTTTTGTGAAATGATTATTAAAATAAATTTTAATATATCATCAAGATCCACCCTCTTACGTTGTGCTTAGAACCATCAAATATGTAGTCTTTCATAAGTAGAGTATCAAAGTATGAAGGTTCTAATGCTAGGTATCTTTCCAACCTCATGTAGTGGAGGCTCAAATATGATTCATTCACCCCTAGTATACCAAATACATATGTATAACACTATATGTGGTATACTTAGTGGATCGTCCAACGCACACAAAGAATATTATTCTTTGTTTTTTGCCCCATGATCATATTTTTTATCTTTATAAAAGAATCATACTTATGCTAACCTCAACATTTCATCATAACCTATAATATTCCATGATGAAAATTGGTTAGGGATCACTCAAAGTTGTACTTTGAGAGGTTAATTATCATCACAGTTCATGAAATGTATAATTATATATACATTTATGCAACCAATCCTAAAGAATTATAAAGTGAATATCGCCTCATAAATATTACATTTTATAACCTTAAAAATATTTTAAGAATATATAATAAACCCAATAAAATCACATATCAATCATATCATATATGATAAACTAAAATATAATCCTTATGTAGGCTGTGCTTTTCAGGGGTTTTTCTAACTCATTACATCATATGTAATTCCTGTCACATCTCTATGTGAGAATCTGAAAAAACCCACCCACCAACACATTGGTGAGAATCATTTATGAAGTAACCAGATTTTAATAATGCTGATATTTAGGAATCATATTCCCAATGTTCAACTCATTGAACATATTCAAACTTCTTGACTTCATAACATCAAATGTTATGATACCAACTTTTGTTGTCTACTTAGAAATATTTCTTAGTACATTATTATCTTCCTTGGACCTATTTCCATCAAAATATTTCTTTTCTTTTTTTAAAATAATAAAACTATTTACATGATTACTTTTCCATCACATCCTAAATCCTTTTAGGATAAATTGATACCTACTTTATTATGATAACTATTGAAACTCTTTATATTTTTGTTTACCGCCACACCCTAAACTATTTTAGGATAAATTTTAATTCACTTTATAATATTGACTAGCATAAATATTATAGAAATATAGATATTAACTTTCTCATGTAAATTGAATGTAACTCTTTACATTTTTATTTTCCATCACATATCCTAAAACTCATTTAAGATGTTAAGTAAAAACCACATTAGTCTTCAACTGGTATAATACTTTAGGAAAAAGTGATGACCATTATTCATGATAACTAAATTTAACTATTTACATTTTGTCTTTATTATCATATATCCAAAACTCTTTAAGATATTAAGTGCAAAATCAATTTAATATTAGATGGTATAATCCATTAGGAAACAAATATATTTACTTTATAAATGATAACTAAACGTAACACTATACATTACCATCACATATCCTAAACACTTTAGGATATTTAGTGGAAATCACTTTAACTTTAGATTGATGTAATCCTTTATTTGTTATCTTTAAAATTATCAATGTTTAAAAAAAACTCCCAGTAACATCTTATTCACCAAATTATTTTTATAATATCATGCTAAGATACACAAATTGCTTCATGTTTAGAAAATAACACATATTTTCTATTAGCAAGAATATTTAACAATTAAACTGTTGGTACCATTTAATATATGGTATTTTATGTGTTCAAAGAATTTTTATGGAAAAGAAGACAATTCTTTAAGATATTCCACTAATGGGTGGTGGAATTTCATTCCTTCATATTTAAAAAAATAATTGGATAAACACCTTTACCTTTATCTTTTTTTCAAGTATTTTATAGGATCTGATGAATCTTAAACCATGCATATAATCAATCATATAAAATTTGTTCATAAAAACCCTTTGTTTTTTAACCAATTCTCTTATCATATAAAAGATATGAGATAAACATCATTTAATTAGATTCATCTGAGCATGATACATATATTTACATTCAAATTTTATGTTACAACTCTTTGAATTAAAACATGAATATAGATTATAAGCTCAATAAATTATTCATTAATTTTTAACTCTTGTATATTTACAAAAATTATAAAATATAAATTTTGTATCACAGAACCTTCAAAATTAAATAAACGATTTCTATAACACTAATACCTAACATGGACATTCCTTGGAGTTTCTTAAAACTCCTTCAGGTATCTTGATAATCCAACGTATGGAATTATTACTCCCTCTCCCTAAATAACCCTAGGTTTTAATGACCATGACCAAATTCTTGTAGAAACATTGTTTAACTTCTTCAAATAACTTTTCTTATTCTATTTTTCACTTTTACCCACTTTAACTGTCAACACAATGACTGAATCCAGACATCATATGTCTAGTTCATCTATCCCCAACATTTTAAGAATATTGGGTAAAATTTTCTTGATTTCAATCATTCTGTAAAAACATTTCCATCAATGATAATAGGATTAACACTCTAACTAGAGTAATCCATTTTTAGTCTCCCTTAAAACATTCTATAAAATTTAACAAACCATAAACTATGTGTATTAAAAACACCCATCTCATTTTATTAAACAAAAATTGTTTACATGGTCTACTTACGAGCTAAATGAGATAAAAATACACATATTATGAAAAAAATTCCCAATATGGAAGCATCCACATTATCAATGTATAAACTCCTTTTCTCCATTACTTTAATGTAACCTTGGAGCTTTAATATTCAATTATTTATCATCTTAATACCTTTTCATATATTTAGAACTTTTTTATAACATATATTTGATATCATATTTTAGTTAGAATAATATAATTAAATTATATAACCAATAAAGTTTTAAGGTGATGGTTTTGGGTGTAGCGAAAGCATGTGGTGGTGAGAGATATATTAAAATTCCTTATAATAATTTTTTCTTAAAACCATGAGTAAGAATCTTATATGTAAAATTTATAATTTATTTATTTTATATCTGAAGAAATGATTACCTTGTATTAGGAATCTTTCTTCATTAATGGTGTTTGTCATCTAAAATAAAACCCTTTAGGATTGCTTTTATTTCATTGTGAGGATCCAAGGATAGAATCCCTCTAGTGGTGATCCACATATTCACCTTTGATCTTCGAGAAATGCCAATTGATCTCTGGGTGCAAGCACATCGAGTTGATTGTCTTGAATATATCATGTTGATCACTCGTTCTTTGATAGTGAGGGGAAATCTCTTAAATTTTCATTCATGAGAGGAAGAGAGAAAGCTGGAGTTGAGAGATAATTCATTGTGCACAAAAATTATATATTCTCGATATTCGATGAATTATAAAATAGAAATAACTATCTTTTTATAGAGATAAAGTTTATGTTAAAATATTATTTAATTGAATTTTGGCCATTAAATAACATTTAAAACCATTAATATCCCCATACCATATAATAATAATGATATTATTATTATTTTGTGGCGTGCTCCAACTTGTGGAATAACAAATATTATTTAACAGTCTTGTAAATTAATATTTATCACAAGAATCAACCATAGTCTGTTTGAACTCCTCTAGCATTTATTGAACACCCATATAAATATTTTATTCATAAATAAATATTTTATACACAATCCAATAAATAAATATATATTAAAATATTCAATAACTAAAATAATTATTTTATTCATAATCTAACGAATAAATGTTTTATATATATTCACGTAATCAATTAAATTATTTATCAATAAATAAATAATTTTTTATTACCTTGGGGATTTTAGTGATCAATAAAACTTAAATGAAATTATTCCTCAATCTTGAGAATAATATTTATTCCAATAATTAAATTCAAATAGAATTAATCGAGATTAATGGAAACACTTGGTGTGCATCCATTTAGGATTTTTTTCATTGGAATTAGGTGGGATTGCTTAAATTCCAAGATTACAGTCTAATTACGAGTCAAGGAACCCAAGGTAAAGATCTTAATGATACAATGACGACAACCAAATAATAATTCTCATTGTGTAATATAATCCCTTTGTCACAATATCTCATCAAGCAGGTTGCACATCCATGTCACCAACCTATATGCTCCATATGTCTTTCATTGACTATCTTAAATAAACATGTTGTTACACCATGGAAATAGAATTTAATATGATGGTAATATTACAATAAAATCATTGAGATATAAAATTCAATAAATATGGAAGGGACAAATCCTTACTCAACTTATCAATTATGACATGTAACTCATGACGCACCCAAAAAATCCAACTTTTCCATGAACTATTATCTTTATGGTTTAAGAAATACATATAAGTATACAATTTTTAACATGAATTAATACTAATATTAAAGTATAAGTACCATCACACACACTTATAGATAAGAATATTAAATGACACCAAAACATGCAAAATTCCTACAGGCGATTCTGTTCTTATAATCTCTCGTCTTGGAGATCACCAAGTGAAAGCTTCATGAGAGGAAGTCTCATTTTCTTATGAGTACTATCACCTAATAGTATATGTACCATGTGTCCCATCATAGTACATTATCCAATCACAAAACACTATTTAAGAATATCGTCATAGCATATCAAGGTTCCTATCATAGCGGGGAACCGTTATGACCCTATCAATGTGACATATACTATATGACACTATTATATTAGATTCATTTAGAACAATGAAAAATATGTAATAAGTAGTTTTATTAAAATTATATACATAGAATACACATGTAATCAAAGTACGAATAGTTGGTCCTCAAACACAAACACTAAAAAAATCTCACTTGGACTAGAGCCAACTGCCTACGACCTTCATTCCGCAATACCTCACTTGATATTCATATTTCTGATGAGTTAAGGATTTAGTCAAGGGGTCCACCATGTTATCTTATATGGAAATACTACTCACTACAACTTCACCTATCTGAGAAAAATCAATCAAGATATGATACTTCCAGAGTACGTGCTTCATCCACTAATGTGACATTGACTCTTTTTCAAGGGTCACCGTGGTAGTATTATCACAATAGAGTGTGATAGGATGTTTACTACTAGGTACCAAATCATGATCTTGGATTAAGTTATGCATCCATACTACTTTTTTATCTACCTTATAAGACGCAATATACTCAAACTATACTACAGAATCCATGACCATAACCTACTTTGAGCTCTTGTAGCTCACAACACCTGCATTCAAGTGAATATATGTCCTGTTTGTGACTTCATGTCATCTTAATCAGTTTGAAAACTAGAATATGTATATACTCTAATGAAAAGTTTCTCATCTCCTCCATAAACTAGGAATATATCTTTAGTATGCCTTAGATACTTAAGGACAGTCTACATTTCTATCTAATAGAGATCACCTTGATTAACTTGATATCTTCAAACCACACTTAATGCATACAAAACATCTAGCATAGTACATAGTATAATATACATGAATGAACCAATTGATGATGTATATGTTATACTAGTCATTCTATTTCTTTCTCCATGTGTTTAAGGACACATTTTCCAAGAAAGATTAATTCCATGGATGCTGACAACTATCCCCACTTGGATTGTTCCATACTAAATATTTTTAGTATATTATTAATGTATGTACTTTTACTTAGGCTGAGAAACCTCTTGGATATATCACGATGGATCTTGATCCAAAGAATATATATTGCCTCACCCAAGTCCTTCCCAGAGAATCATTTATTTAACCATGCCTTAATAGACTATAAGACTGGTATTTTGTTTCTAATGAGTAATGTACCATCAACATATACTATTAAGAAAATAACAACATTTCCAATAAACTATTTATAGACACATGGATCACAATATTTTTTTATGAATCCAAATTCCATAATGGCCTCATAAAAATGAATGTTCTAAGACCTGGGTGTTTTCTTTAATCCATAAATGGATCTTTGCAACTTTCGTACCTTATTGACATCCTTTAGAGTCACAAACCCTTTGGTTAGTGTTATATAGACATCTTCTTGAAGGTTCCTGTTAAGGAAGGATGTTTTGAAATCAATTTTCTAAATCTCACAATCATGGAAATTTGTAATGGAAATTACAATTTTTATGGATTTTAGCGTTGCAACTTGTGAAAAGGTTTCGTCATAGTCAATGCCTTGATGTTGTTTAAACCCTTTTACAACTATTCACTCAATATAGGTACCGAAATGTCCTTCAATGTACAGTTTCTTATTGAATACCCATTTTCAACCAACAAACATTACCTATACTAGAGGTTTTATCAAAATCGAGACTTGGTTTTGGTACATGGAATCCATTTTAGAATTAATGAGATCTTTCCACCTGGAAACATCTGTTCCACTTACCACTTCATTATAGGTTATAGGATCTTCATTATAAACTAATAATGAGTCACCATCCTCGATGACTAGAAAACCATATCATACTAGTTCTCTAACCTCTCTATTACTCCTTTGAAGTAATCGTGTCTTTGGAACAATTTCATCTTCCATGGGGATTTTTGGAATTTGTTCTCATTCCAAATATTGTGTATCTTGATCCTGGACTTCATCAAAGTCTATCTCCCTCCCACCATCTCTTTTAGAGATAAGATACTCCTCACTAAATGTGGGATTTATGTCAACCAAAAACTTTTTTTCTAAAGGATTGTATAGGTATTATCCCTTTGTCTCTTTAGGTTATCCTATAAAGATACACTTTATGAATCGAGGTGAAATCTTGTTACCTAAAGAGGCCTTATCAAATTCTACACAACCCCACACATGTAAGTAAGACAACATGTGTTTCATTCAATTCCATAATTGGTATGGTATAACATCTGTTGATTTAGTTGGAACTCTGTTTATTATGTATACTACTATTTGTAATTCATATCCCCAAAAGGATAATAAAAGAATTTCATGAATCATCATTGATCTCACTATGTCCAATAATGTGTGGTTCTTCCTTTCACTTAAACCATTCTACAGAGTCATATAAGGAGTTGTGAGTTGATATAATATCTTTAACTCCCATAAATTTTCAATTAAGTCTTTATTAAGATATCTCTACCACAATATGAGCATATTTTCTTAATATTATTACCAAGATGGTTCTCAACTTCATTCTTGTATTCCTTGAATTTATCAGAAGAATCTTACTTATACCTCATTAAGTATTCATTTCTATATCTACTAAAATCATCAGTAAATGTTATTTAGTATGAGTACCCACCCCTTGTATGGTTCACACACATCGGGACAAACTAATTCAAGAAGCTCTTTATCCCTTTCACCTTTCCTACTAAATGGGGCTTTGGTCATTTTTCCTTGTAAATATGCAGGACACACACAAAGTGTTTTTTGTTCAAAATAATATAAATATACATCTTAATGTAATTTAGTCAAGTGATTTTAATCTAAATGACCTTTGCAATAATTCCAAAGTTGGGTGTGGTATAAATCATATGAAGTAACTTCATTATCAATTTCCATTACTTGGTTTGAGTAATACAACACATAAAGACCGTTATTTAAATATGCTTTACCATAAAAATTGCTATCTTTTTAAAAGAAGAAACATTTATTCCCAAATTTGAAAATAAATCCATATATATCTAGTCTGGATACATAAATAATGTTTTCAGTATCTGAAGGAACATAATAATAACCCTTTAAAACCAAGATCATTCTCATTGGCAATGTGAGGTGGTATTTCCTGATAGCTAAAACAACAAGTTTAATATGGTTGGTTTCTTGTAGATCTACCTCCCATCAGTCAATATTTATGAATATTCTTATTTCCTATATTTTAATACATATATGAGCACCATAGGCTATATCTAATACCAAATTTATAGAAACAAATAAATTTCACTCAAAAAAAAATGCACCTGAATCATCCCCTTACTTCTTTGGATGTGTGCATTTTTTGTTCCAGTGGCCCTTATTTCTACATGTGAAATAGAAAACATCATGTTCCCTTGATTTACCCTTGATCTTACTCTTCTTGGAAGAGTATGAATAAGATTTGGACATAGATATATTTTATTTCCCTTTACATTTTTTCACCATAACGATGGAAGGATTTCCAAACTTCATATCCTTATCAACATGGTGAAGAAGAGTGGAAAGATCTGGAAGAGACTTCTCAATGTTTTTCATATTAAAATTCACAACAAAGCTAGATAATATTTGAGAGAATGATGCTAGAATGAGACAATTTCCCAATTATTTGAAGAGTTTAAACCCTAGAACCTCTAAGCACTCAATGTAGCCAATGAGATTGATTATGTGAGTCGTGATTGGGGAACCCTCTCCAAGATTGCTATGAAAGATAACCTTGGAAATATCAAATTGTTCCAATCTAGAACTCTCCTGGTAAAGACCATAGAGGTTCTCAATCTTTCTATATACATCCATATTTTTTTGAGACTTTATTAGTTTACTAGACATTGATGAAATCATAAAATATTTAACATCAACCACATATCTCAAATGTTTTTCATAGATAAGGGAATCTTCACCACTCTTCTCTTTAGCAGGTAGATCAAGAATTAATGATTCTATCATGTAAGATTTTCATTCATGGTGTTTCATAACTTTAAGGCATCTAAACGACTCTTGGAAGTTACTTCCACTTAAGAGGATATCTTTCTACAATATTGATCATAGGGATAATATAGATGATGATATTTCCATTTTATTATAAAATTAAAAGAGAATATTATTTTTTACTTTTTATTCATTACAAATTATTTTATAATTAATTAATTAATTAATTTTATTAAATATCCTACTATTTGATCAAGTTCTAATAGCCCACACCCTTGAACTCGGAATGCCCAGTTTCTATGACATTCTAGTGGTAAGGACCCCTAATAAATTTCTTAATGATCCAGAATTTGGCCATGAAAACCATAAGAAAATAATTTAGGTATGTGGTCTTTCTAACTACATGATTTCATCTTCTTTATCTGTTGATTGGATTCCTCTATCATGAAATCCTGACTTGGATTTCCTCAACACTTGCCTCCAAAATTGTATTGAATAGACTTTGGTTGTTAAAATCAATACAAGTTTGATTAATTCAACCCAAAACATTAATGAGAAATACCTAATAAAAGTAAACATTTAGACTTTTAACATGTACTATAGTTAGTTCTATAGTTTCATTCCCAATCAAGTAATTGAAGTCTTACTCTAACTTAATATTAGGTTGAGGGATTTTAATTAATTTATTAATAAATTTTATCTTATTTTATCCTTTACATTTATTTTTAATATTATGTTTATATTACTTAATTAATTAACTGTGTTGGATAAATCATTTATACATAATTAATTTATTTAATTTTCATCATTACATATTAATTCATTTATTTATGAAATTGTAGTCTTTTATGCAGAAAATAAATAATGCATAGATAGAAATAAATAAATAAAGTAAATGAACCGATCTTGAGCTTATCTAATGGTTAATTTAATGAGTGGACATTAAATTAACCAATGAGATAGGGGAATAACTCCATTTACCGATCATGGCATGAGTTATAGCATTCCACCTGTATATTTATATATCACCGAGTTGGCATCATTATGGATCCATCTTGAACCACCTCCACACACCTTGGGATAATCCATTAATTACAATTATTTATTAATCACATGAATATGATGGGGTCAAAGGATTGGTTAAAGGGGATTAGATAAATATCTATAGACATGTAGGTCTTACATAATATTAAAATATTCAGTAAATAAAATAAATATATTTTATTCACAATCCAATGAATAAATATTATATATATTCACATAATCAAATAAATTATTTATTAATAAAAAAATAATTATTTATTACCTTGGAATTAGGTGGGCTTACCTAATGTCCAAGATTACTATCTGAGATATCTACTTCAATAAATATGGAAGGTAAAAATATTTCCTTGACTTATCCATTAATGAAATTTTACTCATGATGCACCCAACTTATCCAACTTCTCCATGAACTGTTATCATCATGGTTTACAAAATACATCTAAGTATGCGAGGTGTAACATGCATTAATAAAAATATTAAAGACTAAAGACCATAACACATGATTGTAGATAGGAATATATGATGACACCAAAACATGCAGAATTCCAACTGCATTGGTTCTCATAATCTCTCATCTTGCATATTACTAAGGGAAAACTTCATGAGAAGAAGCCTCATTTTCTTATGAGTACTTTCATCTAAAATTATATGTACTAAGTGTCCTGTCATAGTATATTATCTAATTGTAGAATGTTATTTAATAATATCCTCATATAATATAAAGGTTCTCATCATAGCGGGGAACTACTATGACCTCATCAATGTGACATATACTCTAGGACATTATTACATTAGACTCATGTCAAAAAATGGACAATATGTAGTAAGTAGTTTTATTAATATTCAATACATCTAATATACATGTAATCATAATAAAAATAATTGGTCCTAAGACACCAATTCCAACACAAGGAAACCTTTAGTTTCACTTATTCATTAATATATTCAATTGAGTATGAAAATAATTTGGCATACCCAATCATATTGAGTATATGAGACTAAAATATCTTAAATAATTGATACAACCAATAATATTGATTACATAAGTGGAAAATAAGATTCTATTGGTCATTTAGAATCTATTGACATTGAATCATTGATTTAATCATTTTATGCATCATAAGCATCTATATTCACCTATTGAACAACTTCAACTATTTTTTTTATTTAAGAAGGAGCTATTATGACATATAACATTTTCCTTAATAACATTTCTTAAATCACAAGTCACGCTTAAGAAATTTTCTTAAACTACTATTCATAGGAGTGGCTAACATTAATCTTCTATTTCTAAGAATTAATATCAATGTTTAGATTAATGATGATGGTATTATTCATCTAAAAAAATTATCGTATGAGTACCATAATTTATTAACCATTTAATAAGGACTTTTATCAAATAGGATCCCACTAAAATTATGACCCCTTTTAAAATATATAATATCCATTAGTGGTCTAAGATCCACATTTCACTAAGATATGGTTTGTTTTAGAGTTTATACCCTCACTTAGATATTTAGGATGGAAATAATTACAATTATATCATATATGACTCTTGGATAGTTGAACATAAAAATATTTGTCCAATCCATCATATGGATAAACTCAACCTTATTCATATGAAAACCTAGTCCTACTATGATATCCTATATAGTGCAACCCTATTAAAATGCCAAAAAAATCCCTAACAAAGGACAATCCAAAGGAACGAAACTTTATCATGACCTACCCAACAAGACAATACAATGCCATATATTACTTTATTTCCATAAACAAGATAATCCAGTGGCACCCAACTTTCTCATGGCCTACCTAGCTAGACGATCAAGGTCCTAATAGGTGATACATTAGAAGGAATCTAACACTTAGTATCTAAAAGAGATTTATTCTCACAATTTAATCTCATGTTTATTCCATTATGTAGGCATGCTTCTTATGAATTGGTTTTGGAATCATTATCCCTTCACCAAATCAATGTATCCAAACAATATTCATGTGTAACTCTTTATACAACCCACATGTTTGTGTTAGTCACTCAAAGTTAGAAGTCATGTATATTTATACATATATGAATACTTTGAATGTACAGGGTATATAAACACTTCATTTAAAGACATAAAACTATATAAGATTGAAAATATCCATATGATTAAGTTTGGAGAGACAAACATCTAATCCCATTCAGCTTTCTAGAAAAAGAACAAGCCTATAGGTCGGTAGGTAGTTCGATCTCAAGTCCCTCTCCCTGGAGATACTTTACTCGAGAAAGAATTCAATTCATGAAATCTCGATTGCCTAATATGTACAAAATATTCTAAACAAATAAATTCCTGTTAATAACTCCAATTACAAATTAGGGACAAGGTAGAAGAAAAATTAATTATATTTTCATACATAACATGTAATTCAAGGCTCCATTTCCTAGAAGTGGTTTAACATTTAAACTAAATCATACAAGATTCATAATATAAATAGTTTATTAATATGAATAAAATAGATAATGACCTTTGAAATGAATGAAAAATTCAGATATTTAAACATGAGATAACCATTTATGAATAATTCATAAATAACAGTCCACTATAAACATTTTATAATCATTCTTATCATTATGGAAATTCCATAATTTTTAATGTTAAAATTTCATATTCATTTAAATATGAAGTATTTCACATTATTCATTATATGTCATTTTATTTTAAATATATGATATTTTATGAATTATAAACAATTTTATAGTTCAATTAATATTATGTGAACATTTTTACATAATCTAAATATCATATGACTACTAGAAAATAGGCTATTTTTGACAAGTTAATTGCGACAGGAAGTTAACCCATTACAAATAGTCCCCCAAAAGGAATTATTTACGATGAAACATTTATTATGTCACAAAAGGTCATCATTTGTGATGAAATAAATGTTCCATCATAAATATAATTAGCGAGAATTTCTGCCGCCTAGCACAAAATGTTGTAGTGATGGAAAATAGTGAAAAATACTATATCCATCACTAATAATCATTTTGTAGGAAATATTTACGATGATAATTATTGTTCGGCACAAATAATATAGATTTTTTTTATGATAGAATTATTTTCTTAAAAATTAGTCTTTCATAATTAATAATAAAATAAAACCTACGTACCCCCTTCTTCCTCTCCCTCCCCTTCCTATCCTTCTCCCGAATGGATTGTGACGCAAGACCGATAACCTCCCCCCTTCAAGATAATCTATTTCAAACAATTTTTTGTAGATCTGTGTTTGAATCGCCTTGGTACAGATTCATCTTGTCTCCTCTTTCATTATTTTTTATTTTTCTTTATTTTATCATACATTAGTTGGTTTCGAAAAACCCTTGGCTAATAAATTTATCTAATTTTCATGGTTTATTTGGTATTTAGAATTGCTGAAAATTTATTATTAACTATTTTTGTGTTAATCGGGTCTGCATGAATTATTTCAATTGATTTTTAGGTATTTTGCTCATTTTTTAATTTGGATATATGTATGTGTGTGTGTGTATATAAACATGTGAATATATATATATATATGTTTTTAAAAAAAATTGTAAGATTATATATATATATGTATTTCTGTATGTATGTTTATATTTATGTATATATAAATTTGATATGAATATTTGTTTAAAAAAACTATCAGGATGTATTTGATGTATTTATATTAATTAAGAAATCTTGTAATATATATATATATATTACCTTCTGAATATACATATATAAATGTTTTAAAAGAATTTGTAAGGTTTTTAATATATATATATATATATATGTATGTATGTATGTATGTATGTATATTAACATGTGAATATATATATAATTTTTTTAAAAAAATGTGTAAGATTTTTGACACGCACATAGACAAAAATAAACGTTTTAAAAACCCCATAAGGTTTTTGATATATATATATATATATATATATATCTCTGTGTGTGTGTGTGTGTGTGTGCATGTGTGTGTGTGTGGGGGGGGGGGTGGTGTTTGTGTGTGTATGTGTGCGTGTGTTGATTTGATATGTATATTTGTTTAAAAAAACATGATAAAAATATATTTGATTAAAAAAACTTGTAATATATATATATATATATATACTAACATTTGAATATGTATATATAAACATTTTAAAAAAACATGTAAGGTTTATTATATATATATGTGTGTGTGTGTGTGTGTGTTTATATAGATTTGATATGTATATTTGTATAAAAAATAGTCAGAACATATTTGATGTATTTATATTAATTATGAAATCATGATATATATATATAGTAATTATTGAAAATGTAATAATCATTAAATAATTTATAATAATTAATAATTATTTAGTCAATATTAATAATAAATAATAAATATTAGTGTTAATTACAAATAATATTAATAATTTGAAATTTTGAGAAAATTATGATAATTTGTAAAAGAAAAAATATGAAATACTAGTAATTGTTAAAAATTAGTAATATTTATTATAAATTCAACTATAAGTTATAAATAATTAGTATTACTTAACAAATAATTTCATCTACTAGTAAAAATCAAAAAATATTTGTAATAAATACTAAAAATTATGTCATACCTTGCAAAAAAATATAAAAAATAATAACATCTATTAGAAATTCACAATAATTCATATAAATGTTGTACTAATTAAAATAATTTGAATTAATAATTCATTTATATATATATTATTAATAAAATATTCAAAAGTTTACCCTCACGTGCGATGTTACCAAACACCCGACGAGCACAAATGTTATGTCGCACTTAGGGTAAACCCAACTTCCTCGATCTAATGGTGGTCTTAGATTTATGATACGATTCACCATTATAGAGATATATTTGTTTTGTAAAAAATTATAATAAAAATATGAAATAAATTATCATCATGTGTGATGTTTCCAAAATATCAACACACACAAATTTTATGCCACGTTTAGGGTAAACCCCACATCTCAGACCTAAGAGTGGTCTTCAATTTTTTATACAATACACAATTTTGGAGATACTTAAATTTTTATAAAAATTATAATAAAAGTATTAAATGAATTAACCTCACATGAAATGTAACCAATCACCTAATACACACAAATTTTATATCACACCTAGGTTAAACCCAACATCCCTAATATAATGGTGGTCTCAAATTTCTCATACAATACACTGTTATATAGATACTTCAATTTTTTGTAAAATATTATAACAAAAAATTTAATGAATTACCATCATGCATGATATTACCAGACCCTCAACGTGCACAAATGTTATGGAGCATCTAGTCTAAAGCCCACATCTCATACATAACAGTGTTTTTTGATTTTTCATATGATACATGATGTGGGAGATACAAATTTTTTTTATAAAAAATTATAATAAAAATATTAAATGAATTACTCTCAGTTGTAATGTAACCAAATACCCAGCACACACAAATTTTATGTCACGCCAAAGGTAAACTCAGCATCCCCGATCTAATGGTTGTCTCATATTTATGATATGATACACAATTATGTATATACTTACTTTTTTTTGTAAAAAATTATAATACAAATATTAAATGAATAACCATCATGTGTGATGTTATCAAACTCTCTATGCACACAAATGTTATGTCACATCAAGGGTAAAACCCACATTTCGGACCTAATAATGATCTCCAATTTTTCATACGATACAAAGTTTGGGAGATACGTAAATTTTTTATAAAAAATTATAATAAAATATTAATTGAATCACCCTCACATGCAATGTAACCAAACAACCAAAAAAACAATTCTGTCATGCTTACAGTAAACCTAACATCAATGATCTAATAGTGGTCTCAGATTTTTGATATGATACACCCTTATGGTGATAATTATTTTTATTTGTAAAAAATTCTAACAAAAAAATTAAATGAATTACCATCATGTGTGATGTTACCAAACTCTCGACGCGTACAAATGGTATTTCATATCTAGGGTGAACCCCTCATCATGGACCTAACGATGGTCTCCAATTTTTCATACGATACACAATTTGGTAGATACTTATTTTTTTATAAAAAATTATAATAAAAATATTAAATGAATTACCCTCACATGAAATGTAACCAAACACCTAACACAAACAAATGTTATGTCATGCCTAAGGTAAAACCAACATCCTTGATCTAACGGTTGTATCATATTTCTGATATGATACATCGTTCTAGAGATACTTCAATTTTTTAGATAATTATAATAAAAAAATTAAATGAATTACTATGTGTGATGTTACCAAAATCTTGATGTTCACAAATGTTATGTCATGTCTAGGGTAAACCCCACATCCTAAACCTAAAAATGGTCTCCAATTTTTCATACGATATATATTTTGTGAGATACATAATTTTTTTATAAAAATTTATAATAAAAATATTAAATGAATTACCTTCACATAAAATGTAACCAAAAACCTAACACAAACAAATGTTATATTGCGCCTAGGGTAAACTCGGTATCCCAAACCTAACAATGATCTTAGATTTTTCATATGAGACACCATTCAAGAGATATTCCATCATTTTTTGTAAAATAATGTATGTGTGATATAATATATATAATATTTTTATTTTATCTGTGTTGAACCACTATGGGCCTTGGAATCCAGTGCTAACCTAGTGCCTCACTCTAATAATATTCTATAAAAATATTCCATGGTGTTAATATATAATAATAATTTTCAATATTCACAATTATGAGTAATAATTATTCTTATTTTTATTATTATTTTAGATAAATATAGACTGAGTAAGTAGATACCAATTTCTATTACACAGTCATGATTGGATAAACCATCACAAAAAATCCCAACAGATCTGGTATAAATCCTATCTAAATTGATGGTGTTGAAACATTTATATCATTTGTATCATCGAATTAATTTTTTTTTCTAATAGAATAATTAAATTTACATGTAAGAAATGTGATTTTGGATATTTGAAAATTTTGAAAATGTGGGACTTTATCTATTGATTTTTTTTTCAAAAAGATTATATTTTTTTGGTATCAACATGCTGAAAAAAATTAGTAGAAAATATTTTTTTGGTTTCAGACCCATCATTTCAGAATTTATTACATGAGGCTGTTGGTCCATATATTTAGGAAATAATATCTTTTAATGATATTCCAAATCTTGAATTAGAACCTTCTAAGTTTGACAATTTGTTGAAATCTTCTGAAGAGACCTTATATCCCGGATTCTAAATGAGAAAACTTGAAGCTATTACAAAATTTATGCCTATTAAATTTGATTTTAGAATGTAAAATAGTTGTTTTGATCGGATATTATTATTGGTTAAATTGTTGTTTCCTGACGCAAATACATTGCCTGCAAGTTTCTATGAAAGTAAGAGATTGGTCAATAATTTGGGTCTTATTTATCAGAAGATTCATGCATGTTCGAATGAATTCATATTATATTATGGTGATTATGGATCATTAGTTAATTCTAAAACATGTTAAGAATCGAGGTATAAAGAGGCATAATAAGGAATGTTCAGATTTTATATGAAACAGTTGAGCTAATTTCCAATTACACCTTATTTACATCATTTATTTATGTCTCGCAACCCAACTACATTGATGGCATGAAATAATTCAAATATTTCCATCAGTAAAAGCTTAAATTATCCATGTGATGGTGATTTATGGAAACAATTTGATCAGATGCAACCTTCTTTTTCTTTAGAATCTCGTAATATATGGTTGGATATTTTTACTGATGGTTTTCATCCATTTGGTGCTTACGAGAATTAATATTCTTGTTGGATTATTTTCATTACTCCATACAACTTACCTACTTAGATGTTGATGCTGGAACCATATATATATTTAGTGCTATTAATTCCAGGAAATCCAAAGAAGAATATTGATATTTATTTTAATCCACTAATTGAAGAGTTAATTTTATTATAGAACAATGGTGTAACTACATTTGATATAGTTTCATATCATAATTTTACACTAAAGGTTGCCTTAATATGGATGATCTCTGACTTTGTAATGTATGGTATGTTATATGGATAGAGTACACATGGTCTAAAATCATATCCATACTGCATGTCTGAGAACAAGGCCTCCAATGGCCTGGAGGCCTTCATTTTTTATTGATTTTTGATAATACACCTTTAAAGGGGTGATTTGGAACCCTTACAAGGCCCATAGGCACAAGTATTACATGTCCTATAAGCCTTAGACAAATGCAGATTAACCCATGAACAGGTTAATCAGTAGATCGTGAATTCTTGCAGTTGTGTGTCGTTCTTGGGTTTTCTATTCAGGGTTAATTTAATTGTTGATAGAATTGTAATCTTGAGCCTCCCCTACATTAAAACTATAACGTGGAGGGCCCATACCAAAAAAAAAAAACAATCCCCCCCCCACATCCTTATGGATATTTGGTGGAAAAATTCTTTGAATGGTTGCAAGGAAAGTTCGAGGCCATCGTAGTGAAAGTCACAGCCCTACGGTCTCATAGGCATAAGTGGTTCAAAAAATGGACCACTGAAGCAACTTTAGTGGTCCGTAGCAGTGGACACGGGTAGAGAGAGGAGGCCCACCCATTGGTTCATGGTGGTGGTAAGAGATTCATGGTTAGCTGGCCACAACGGTGCGACAAAGGGGCCATCGGCATGTGCCGACGACAGGTGGGAGCGGTGCGCCCGGCACGCACTGCGGTGGGATGACTGGATTCCGTGGCCCATCGTCTGTGATGTTGAGCTGGAACGTTTTGCCATAGAACACCATATAGAGGATTTTCCCCCATTCGTTGGCTGATTTGAATAAAAGGGGGTGGCCGGGTTGACTGGTCGCGCACCCCCCCCCCCCCCCCCCCCACCCGCACTGGTCGAGCGAGTCTGGGCTAAACCAGGCCAGCCCTCAGGCCAGGCCGAACTGGACCAAAACCACAGGCCCAACAGGCTGGCTGGGCTAGAACCATGCCAAACTGGACCTAGGTCGGGTCGGTGGACCCTGGACCAGGTCGGACCGGGTCAGACTGGATCCGGACCCAACCGTCCCCCGTTTCACTGAAACATCAATAACTCACAGTCCGGGAGTCCGATTAACGTGTTGTCTACAGCACAAGGACCCTTGCGATGAGGTGGTCCTTCTGAGATACTCTATAGGATTTTTGGTGTGGTTTGTCATATGGTTGGGTTGGATTAGTCTCGAATCTAACTGGTTCCTTTTTATTAAAATGTCCATATCTTACAGATCGAGCATTCGTTCGACGTACCGTCTATTGAGTTGGAACCCTTGTGACAAGACGATCATTTGTGTTATTCTATGTGGGATTTTTTGGAATTTGAGGTATAAACAGCTGCTGTGTGGATCCTTAGTGGCCCCATAGATGAGCAACAACTGTGTGGATCCTTAGTGGACTGGCAGATGAGCAGCAGGCATGTGGATCTTTAGTGGCCTAACAGATGAGCAAGAGCTGTGTGGATCCTTAGTGGCCCAAAAGATGCGAAAAAGCCGTGTGGTTCCCTAATGTACTGGAATAAGAGCAACGATTCATCAGGGACGAGTCCCTAAATAGTATGAAACATTTTCACTAACCAATGAACCTTTCCTAATCTATAATATTTCTGGTGCGAGCTGTCCTTGTTTTGTGGATTTTTCTTTGTGGTTGATTTGTGGTGTTTCTCCTTAGTATACTTAGGTCCCCTACTGAGTATTGTGTTATTCACCCCTACACAGGCTTCTCCCACATGTGTTGTGTCTTGTGTAGATGATGGATGTTTCGACGGAGGACTTGGTGGCCTCGGAGTAGGTAGGCCCCAGTAGGATTAGGAGGACATGACGTACTATCTTAGCTTCCAGTAGCTACACTACTCTTACTACTAGGTGGGTTTTTTAGGTGATGGATATCTGATTCCCCTTGTACTTTACTGTTTTTAATTATTTTGGTTGGTTTTGTGTTCTGGACCACATGTTTTCAGTTGTACTTATACTCAACACTTATTTTAGTATACTTGTATTCTCCTTTCAGTTGTGGGACGTGGTTGGGCGTGTGTGTGCATACCTGTAGTCAAGAAAATGCCTCTCACTTGAAGGTTGACTCCTTCAGTGTTAGTCACCAACCCCTGGCCTTTGGAAGGCAGGCTTGGGGTATTTCACGGCATGGGCCTCAGGGGACGGGTCATGACAAGGCATGATTTGATCCTACCTAGATTTACAAACATCATGAACTTGAATTATTTGAAGATAAAAGATCACACAATTTAATGAATCCAAAATCATATAACATACTCTCTAAAGAAATTCATTTATTAATCTATCAATGGATTTTAGATTTGAGGTTACCAAATGGTTATGCTTCTAATTTATCTTGCATCATTATAAATGGGCATATTATACGATTAAAAAGTCATGACTGCCATTTCGTAATGGAAAAATTATAAATTTTTGGTGTTAAAGGGATGATGAATTCTACAATCTGAAACATGTTGACTAAAATAACATATTTATTCTGATATATTTCTATAGAAACATCATATTATGATTCATTGAGTATGCTATAATATGATTTTGTTTTAATTTTATATAAGTTGGAGAAAATATTCTCGCCATACTTCTTTGACTCAATGGAACTTTTAATATTAATTTTTTCGTATGAAGATAAATGTGGAGGTATAGTAAAATTATGATGTATGTAACCATTTGAGAGATATATGCAAATGTTAAAGAAGAAAGTATGTAGTAAATCATTAGTTTAAGGGTTAATTGTTGAAGCATACTTGCAGGAGGAAATTTCAAATATCTACTCTTATTATATTTAATTGGAATATCCTTTAAGAAATAACCGAATGGGTAGTAGTGAGAAAAATGTTGATGATGTCATATACCAAAAGTTGTTAGTTTTTAATCATCCCAATCTTGGTTTTGGTTTTTATGGTGAATGATGGCTTTCATATAAATAACTCCACAATGCTCATACATATGTTCTGTTGAATTATGATGAAATGACACAATTTTTTTAGTAAGTAGTAATTTTTATTATTTTGTTAAATTCTTTTAATATATACCTTTATTTACATTATTTTATTTGTAGACTAAATGATGACCATACCAAAAAACAATTTATACAAATTATATGTGTTTCTCTTAAAGAACATTATCAACACAATTTTTTATATTATTTTCAAAGACTAGTAATTTGAGTTGATTTTGATGGAATAGTAAATCAATTTTTTAATGATATTTATTATTAATAATTTTTATTATTTGTACAAAACATAACACGAAAATAAAATTGATTGTCGATTATGTGTGCTCAAAAATCTTCCATTGAAATTGGTAAAATATTAAAATGGGTATGTGGTTAATGGATCTTGATTCTACACATGCATATATGGAGACTCAAAGAAATAAATGAATAGTGGTGTTTTCTTGAAATAATATCATCATAAGGAAAGAAGGTTTTAATTTTATGGTATGCTAGATAAAATAATTGAGTTATGTTTCCCAAGACCAAATTATGTTTAAATGTCATTAGTTTGACATTGATTAAGGGTTACGAGTTTATCCACAATAGGGAGTCGTTTTCATTAAATATAACTACCTTCTTGTATAAAATGAACCATTTATGTGGGAACATCAAGAACATCAATTTTATTATGAAAATTACTATTATGTTTCAAGATATTTGAATGATCGGTGTAATGAAATAAAAATAAAATCATGTGATAATCAATTTATTGAAAATAAAAATGGTTATGTGGAAGTGAAATATACTGAAAATTTTCAAGAAACATCCAAAAATATATATCTTACCCAATAATATATAAATATAGATGATGAACCCCTCCCCCCCCAGTTAAGGGATGTTGATATAGATAATGTTGATGAAGTAATAAGGGATGATAAAACTGAAATTCATATGGAAGTTGATGATGTTAAAGATGAGGAAGAATACATTTTCCTCGATGAAAATGATGAAGAAGATGACGATTGATGTATTATGTTTTGGTATTTATTAGTTTTTTTTATATTTTATAGTTTTATTAACAATTATTTACAGGTAATATTGTTTGTTTTAGATGGTTAGGCCTGATGATATATTCTGTTTCTTCACTGGTTCCAACAATTATTAGTTTTTTATATTTGATATACGTATTAAAAATTATTTAAATGTAATAATATTATATTTTTCATGATTTTTATTACTTTAATATATTTTTTATCTATATTAACAATTATTTAGAGGTTAAATTATTATTTTTTGGTATTTATTTACATGTAATTATTATATTATGTTATTTTTTAGTTTTTTATATATTTGATATTCACATTAGCAATTTAGTATAGGTAATATTATTATATTTTTTATTTGTTAGCTTTTATATTTGATATTTTTATTAACAATTTCTTATAGATGAGATTATTCATTTCAGATGGATATAGAAGCTCCTGACGATCTATTTCATTCTCTCATTGATACCAGACTTCCTATTAATGAGCTCGATTTATCTGATCCACCTGATTCTGTGCCTATTTGGAGGGGGTAAGATCTTGCTTGATTGATGATTTTGGACCCTGTTCTAGAGAGATTCCCATATCTTGAGTTTGATCCTCATTTATGGAGATATGTTTAATTATTTAAGATATTTATTTTATATTAAGTTTTTATATTAATTTTGGTAATAATATTTTGGTTATTTATTTTATTTTCATAATTTTTCGTATTTAGTTATTGGGAAGGATGGTGCAATTCTAAGAAATTATTTTTCTAAGATATGGGTGTCATGGGACCAGGTTCCCATTATTGTTCTTCAACAAATGTTCAACCATTGAATTGTACATTATTAAATAATATATAATTTTTTAATATTTATTTAATTACTGGTATATATTTTTTAATTATCTTTCATAATTAATGGTTTTCTATTTCTGGTAGCCTAAGATATCCTATCCAAAAGGTATAAGAGATTTTTATATGTGATCTCTTTTATTAGTTTTTTACACAACCTCAGAAAGTGGGATACATGTAAAGCTTTATATACTATTTTCAACCTGTCTTTAATCTTTCATCGACCTGACTATATCTTAGCTCTGGTATGGGATAAATTGTGTTCCTACCGGAAAGGAGAGACTTTTAGGAGGAGTTAATCATTTGTAATTTAGATTTGGGGGAGGTAGGACGTCACACATAGGGCCAAAAGTCATACATTTGGCATACATAAATGACATATAGTAAGTGATATTATTTATTAATGTATATATACTTTAATTATATAATTTTTAATATATTATATAGGCTTCTACTAACCCATATATTACGAAGTTTGGTGTTTATTAGAAGATGTATACTAATCCCCATAAAAGAAAACTTGTAGGTGAACGACAACACCATATTGTGGTTAGTTATTTTTTTACTAATAGTAATTTTATTTCTATTCTAATTTCTAATTATATTTGAAGGAAACTTATGAGCTTGAGACTTCTCATTCATGAAATAATCATGTCGAGAGTGAATTTGATTCCACTGGTGATTTAGGTTTTGATGAGGGGATCTGGATACAGGCGACTTTGCATGGTGTTAAGAAAGGTTGGGTGATCAGTATTTGTTCCTGAATGACACCTATGAGTTATTATGGTACTTCTGTGATGTCATTAGTGATCTCAAAGGGATATTGTGGAGATCTTTTGTTGATGTTTTCGTCTACTGCACAATATGAGGAGAGCATGAGATCTTAGAATGAGATGATACAACAGATGCAAGGAGATGGAGGAGGAGCATGAGTAGCAATATCGAAGAGATGAGCATATATTGGAGTACATGTGATGGATTGTGCATGGCATTGGTAGGGAGTTTCCTCCCCAGATCCTTCAAGCGATCCTCCTTCACTTAACACCAATTGATGATTTGTTAAGTTTTATGAATTTTTTTTACTTTGGGGTGAAAACCATATAATGTTTGAATTGATGTATTACTTCTATTTCTGTTTTAATCATTTTTTAAATTTTTAAATATTTTTTTTATTTTTTTATTTCTTTTAAATATTTTTGATATTTTTGATATTTTTAATTTTTAATTTTTTTTTAATTTTTTAATTATTTTTAGTTATTTTTAGTTATTTTTAATTATTTTTAATTTTCTAAAATATTGTTATCTTATTATTTTGTTTTTTTTGAAAATATTAGTATTTGCGATAAAATGGTCTTCTGTAGACAATAATATCAATTGCGATAGATCATCATAATTGATCATTTAAAAAAATTGTAGGTATCATTTGTGATGGTTATTTCATTTATTGTAATTACTTTCCATTTGCGACAGGCTGCCACAAATAACCACAATATTAGAGCCATTTTTTGTAGTGATTCATTAGCTACGAACTCTCATCGCAAATTATTTTTTGCAATGACAGTCCGTTGCTATTGCAACACCATTAAAAATGGAAATTATGGTAGTGTATACTTGATATTTTATTAAAACCAAGATCAACTATTTAATGTGATTCAAATAATCCTCAAGCTTTAATTTGATCAATTCAAAATAATTGATCATGAACAATTCATAATCTTAAATATAAATTTTTTATATTTTAGCCTTATTTTGTAATTTATAAATACTTTATAAATTAACCTTTTGATTTCCAAGTAAACACTTTATTTATAGATCATAAGATATGTAATATAACATGTTAAAAGGTATTTTAAATATTTACATTTAATATTTGGAATATTTTATAAATAAATTATTTATAAACATTTATATAATTAGTTATAAAAAATTTATATTTATTTAATTTATAGAATATTTATAAATTAAAATATTCCCAAATACCCCTTATTATGATTTATAAATAATTTAGAAATCACAATCAAACTTAATAAAATAAAACTTTTTTATGTTTTTTTTACCTGCACATAGTGAAAGTGACATTCATAAAGGTAAATTGCTTTACCTTTTTGTAGATTGAATGTGTAAAGGGAAGACCATGGTTACCTTTACACAATCTATCCACATAAAGGTAATGTGTTACCTTTATATATCCTATCTAGACAAAGGTAACACATTGCTTACCTTTACGCAGCTCAGTTGTGTAAACATAAACACTTCACTTATGGTTACACAACCCAACTACGTAAAGGTAATGTGTTGATTACATTTATTAATCTCATGTAACACCATAATATTTTTAAAATAATACTATATTTGATAGCATATACAACATGCAACATCGATCTTAAACGAACCGCAATACACTATTAAAATTATTATTATTTTAGCATGACCATTATAACCTAGCTGTTAAATTATAGAGTGTGAATAGGAATAATAATATTATTAATTTTATATAAATTTATTAACCAATACAAATTTATTTAATAATTATTATGAAATAAACACTCAAATTTTAGTAAATTCATTTTATATGTTTTCTTAAAAATGATTTTTATTATTTTTTATGAGAAAATAATATAATAAAATTTTGCCACTTTTAGAAAATTTATTATATAAAATGAAATTTATTTTTTAAATCATCATATCAAAATTATCTTAGGATGAAATTTTAATATTTTTCTGAAAATATTTATTTCTCAGTGAATAGTGAAGAATACTGATTTTTATTGAAAACTGTATTTTTATTTCAACCATTACAAAGATACATTTTGTTTTAAATTGGTTTAAAAGTAATATTATTTATATTATATAATTAATAATCCAATTAAGTATATTGTAATTAATTTCATTGTTTAATTTGGAATAAAAACATTTTTATAATTAAAATGTCATTTTTTTGGAAAACTGTTTTCCTTGTGTTTTTCTAGTTTAATTTTAAATTAAATTGTGCCACTTATTTGTATTTATTTTTATAACATGTAATCCATATTTTTATTCAATATTTATAAATTTATTAAATAATGTTCTTTTATTTTTTTCCAATATGAATAGTAAACTTAGTAATTTTTGTTACCACGGTAAAAGGTAACTAAGGTAAGTAAAGTTAAAAATAAAATGATAAAGACTAGAAAATGACCCTAAAATTTGATTAAATATTATTGGATAAGTTAACTTAGTCTAAAAACATTCAATATGTGGTTATATGTCATTTTATGGCCACTTGGATGAGATAATAACCTTTATACTGTTTTATTTAATGAAAATGAAAACATGTCACACACTTGTTTTTAATAAGTGAAATAATTTTAATATAGTTTTATATAAAGTACATCTTCAACTATAAATAGTATTTTTTAAAATAAAACATTTATCTTCCTTAAGGGTAATTTATTTTTAATTTTTAGTAAATATATAATTAACTTAAATTCTTATACAAAAGTGATGTAGTAATTATTTAATTAATGGAATAATCAAATAAATTATATTAAAAATATTAAAAGTAATATAATTTGAGATATTTAAGATGATACACTAATTATATAGATTACCATGACATGTTTTGGATATAATAAAATAGTTTTTTTAAATTTCACTTGTTGTATTGGTGTTTTTAAAGTCAATGTAATGAATAGTATCAAAATTGACAATAATGATATTTTATGGGATTAATATTTTATTAAATTATTTAAAAATCATAAAAATATTAAATAAGAACAAAGGGGATAGTATATGGTCTAACATTTCATCCCATGTGCATTTATAGTTCATTTTGAATCATTTTTATCTAGAGTAGTTGTATTATATTTTAATATTTTGAAAAATTACAAAAGTGCCCCTCACCTCAATTATAAAAAGGGACCCTTTCCATCACTTATTGAAACAAATTTGAGCCATAAATATTAACAAAAACCTTTACATTACTCTTTATAACATCCTTATCTAAGTTATATAGGTTTTGGTCCTTCCAAAATAGTAACCCTAGGTCCCTTAAAAAGAGATCCAAAGGGAATCCACCGAAGAAGAGGCAATCGTCTTTACCGACTCTTTCAAGTTTATTTATTTTCTATGTCCTATTCATGTGTTTTTTCCCTACTAAATTTATAAATACATTATCATATATACAATAAAATATTATTATGATTATGATATAATTGTATTCCACCTTTTATCCATCCTATGAAAAATGAAAGCACCACGTGTGCGTATGTACGACTTACCGTCTCCACGTAGTGGTGAAATTCATTATTCATCACCACTTTAATGGATATAATGATGAAAATAATGGATATATATGATACTTATTACATGATATTGATTATTTTTAATTAATATATCATCCTTTTTCTTACCCATTCACCATTAAGGGAATGATATTGTCGCTCGTGTGTGTGTACGACCAACTGTCTCCACGAATCGATGCGACTGATTTTCCATATCTGATTTTAAATAATGATTATAAAAATGTAATAAATAAATAAATATTATATTTATATAATTAATAACATTTTGTAGATGATGAATCTATATCAAATGCACATGAACCAGAACTTACGTGACAAAACATGCATGAAAAAATGAAGCAGTTAACACCCAAAACAATGCTAATAGTGAAATATTATTAATGAACGGGTGGTAAGATGTTATATAAAGATTATATATGATATAATAAATATAAATAGGGATCTAATATAAATTAATAACATGATTTAACCATTATATAGGAGGTTAAAGCACACTCAACTAAAGGAAAGCGCATGGTAAGAGATTTTTAGTCTCACTTTTATTTCTTGGAGAATTACGCCATATTCATCATTCATTAATTTTGTGTGGTGTATATACTAACATTTTACATGTTAAATCATGAAATTATTTATATTAATAATATTTAAAGTTACTTTTCAAGTTATTATTTCATGATACTTATGGTATGAATGTTACTAAAGTGGTAAGGGTTTATTTCACAATATCTTCATTACTCTAGATTGTTTATGTTTAAGTCCCAAATGGGAAATATTTCTATTCTATGTACATGTTTTTTAAAAGTTTTTTCAAAAGGTTTTTATTATTATTCTAATTTTGTTTAAATTTATTTTTAACAATGTTTTACTTTGTACAAAATGTTTTAAAATGAATCAACCCATCATTTTCCAAATAAGGTACTTTGTGGCTTTTCTGACAAGAATATTAAAGGAATGTTTTTTAACTTATAATACACGATTTTATTTTCCTACTATCATAAAGCCACAATTATTTGAATCTTAATTTAAAAGTTCACATGTTTCTTTTCAAAGAAAATGTTTTCTTTTATAATTTCATAGATTTTTAAAAATAGGCGATTTCAAAGTGAAAAAGGGTTTTCCATAAGAAATTTTCAATGATCTTATTAAAGTATTTTCATCTATGTAAACATCCATTGTTGAATCTTATGCCTCATTGAGGATTATCTCTTATAAAACCATATACTATATTTTATTGAATGTTTTATGATCAATTTTACTGAGGATGTACTACTTTGATACCATTCTCTATACTCTGGATAGTTTATGATTATGTTTATTGATAGAAGAAATCATTAACATTTTGTATGCTAGTTTCAATACGAATGGTTATTATGTTTCACCCCTTTTATAGGAGGAATGAATTTGACTTATTAAGTGACGAGAGGGGATCTTTATAGCCTCTTGATGTATCAATTGGTCTCATGAGAAAAACTAATTTTGGGTATTGGCTGAGGCCATAACCATTTATGTAGATGTCTTGGCCGAGGCCTTGATGGTATGTTTTAGATGTCTGACATTATGAATTCTATCATTATGATATTAGTTATTTATTTCAATGTGATTTTTTGACTAGTTATAATATCCATGGATAAGTTTCAAGCTCATGTGATTATTTATATGGAATTATTTTCTCATAATTTATTCCTACCATATTTTTTTCTAGTTATTGATTAAATGGAATGTGTTTCAATTATTTACCTTTCGATATTTATTTTGTCTTATTTACTCATATATTTCATCGTACACATATCCTTACTGAGCATATGATATCGACATTTTTCTTATGTTTATTTTTCCAGGATTTCTAGAAGTATATTATGATTGATATGAAGGTATAATATAGAAGAATAATGGGTTTCTCAAAGAAAATACTTTTTTGTATTTTATGTATTCAAATTTATGTGAAATCCAACTATGTACCTAGTTTACCAAGAATACTAAGCTATTCAGTCCTTTAGGATTAAATTAATTGTATATTGTGCCAATTTAATAATGTAACCATCAAATCTTGGCTACCGGAGTTGGGTTATTTAGAGTTGGTATCAAAGGAAGTTTAGTATAAATCTTGGAAAGTAGATTTAGAAAATCATATATTAGAGAATATAACCACATAGAAAACTTTGAGGATAAGTCTAAGTATAGGATAAAATCCTATTAAATTGGTAATGACCATGGATAACTTTATTTAAACATAGGGAATCATATATTGATAAAAAAAATCATGATTTATATATCCTTTGAATAATATTTCATGATTATTTGATATATCACTATGATTAATATAGTTTTATGCTTACACATTAACATCAAATGTGATGGAAAATATGGTAATTCTGATAAACCAATTGGAATGATAATGGTAGTGAAATATATTTTTATTATTCCTTATCAATTATTAGTAAATATGATTAACAACCTACACCCACTACTAGAAACCAGACCTATACTAACGGATCTATACCAAAAGTTTTCAAAACCATTGCTATATATATTTTGATTTTTAACAAATTATTTTGTCAAATAACATTGAATACAACTAAAATTAATTTAATTATATATATATATATATATCATATTATGTTTCAAAAAAATCATTGTTTTTAAGTGGTTAAGTCATAGAAATATAAATCATAGTTGCGAGGATCAAAACCAACAAAGTGTTTTTTTTAAATCACTTATAATAAAGGTTTTCAAAAACATTGGTATAGGTATTTAATATTACCTATACCAACAGTTTGGAAATCATTGGTATATCCCACTTATACCAATGGTTTCCCAAAACTGTTGTTATCTATTTATAATGACACAATACAAGACAACGACCACCCAAACCATTGGTATAACCTATAACAATGATTTTGGGACCTATACCAATGGTTAAAAACTATTGGCATTTTTTTTCAATAATTACCTTAACCAACTCTCAGACTCACTAAAAAAATAAGGATAATGTTTTCTGATAGATTGGGTAGTGGAGGCCATGGGGGAAAGAAGGTTCAATTTCTTTCATGTTAGAAATGTGGAAATAGAAAACTTGGAGAATATCTCAAAGTATTGGGAAAATGTTTTAATTATGGGAAATAATGATATAAAGAAACAAATTTCCAAGGAAAAATGAAGAGTATGGTGAAAGGAAAAAAATTTCATCGTAGGGATGCATTTATAGTTCATCGTCTAAAATGTGGGGAAACTGAGCATTATTTGAGTCAATTACCTCTTCTAAAGGTTAACTCCTCGACCAAGTAGGGGTTTATATTTTTATTTTATAGTCTTTGAAGTGGAATTATAGAACTATTATGTACCAGGAATCAATAATTATATTATATAAGTATTTTACCAATGATATTTTAGTAATATGAATCATGAAATGTCTAAGGACTGTGTTGATTTTGGAAGAATATATGTATTCATTAACTTCAGAGTTATAGACACCATCATGGGTTTATGAGTTTAATATTGATCATAAGTTTAAATTCTTAAATACCATTTTGAGGATTTATCTCATGAGAGTTAATGAGGATTAATGATATTTTTGGAGACATTGTAGAAATACAACCCTTTGATTTAGTATATGTTTTATTTATTTAAGTAATAATTCCTTTACATTTTTTGGACATAAGTTTTAAGGTAAGGATAACCTTTAGGGTTTATATGATCTTTGTTTTTAAGGTAATTATGGGTTATTATAATTTTGGGAATGAAAAATGAAAAGTATGAGATGACAGTTGATGTTAAAACATTTCTTTAATATTGAATATATTAAGGTTATTTTTTAGGATGTTTATCAAATTTTTGGGAATTTTGTGAGGATTATATTAATCCAATTTTAGAAAAAGGACAATCTATAGGTCGGGAGATGACCCGTCACATCCAGCAAGGTCATGAGGCTTAAATCCACAACCGAAGGGAAATAAGGGTGTATTGCCTACAACTAGTCAATGTGATGTCCTGTTTAGTATGAAATAGTTTTTCTTTATTTAAATTATATGATAGATAAAGGATAAGTTCATTTTAGGAAAATATGCTTTATCTTATAGATAACCATGGGATTTTAAATTGATTTTGTGTTATGTGATTCATATTATTTTGGAAGATTCTCACTATTTCCGGAACCCAACATGATTAAGGTAAATAAAATATTATTGAATTTTATTTGATGAATAAATTTTGAATTGTATATTCACTGAATATATGACTTTATTGGGGAATTATGGTGATTCAGGTATTTAATGGTGTTTGTATCTTAGAGATTATATGTTTAGAGCATGCAACTTTTTTGAGATAAATATTAAATTAATCTTGGAAGAATATGTGAAAAATACTTATTATTTTTGGGTTTCAATATTAGGCTAGAATATTTTTAGGACTTTTAAGGATACTTATTTATTGAATGATCTAAGTTGAATTTTGGGTATTAATGTTGAATTTTGGGAGATTAAAGTTGTTTTCTTTATATTAAGGTTTAATATTTTTGGGAATTATCTTATCTTGTACTAATAATATTGGATTTGGTGAATGTCAAAAGATAGAAGGAATATATTATTTTTAATTTGTGGATTTTTTATATATATAGAATTTGATTATAGTTCTTCAAGCATGAAAAAAAATTCATACTCATCATTTAGAGAAAAATCTATGTTTGTGGTCGAAACTGATTAAAGGATGAAACTCTACTTGTTGAGTAATTATATTTGCTTATGTTATTTATCTAGGAATTAAAATAATTCATCAAATATAGGAAAATTATTTTGGAACAAAAACATCATCTGTTTACTTTTCTTACCAAGAAATCAATGACCTTTTAACCTATAAAAGATTTTCAGTTTTGTGATGGTTAGCATTCTGATAACCATGTACTCTATCACTCTACATCATTCCTTGGGAGTTATTTTTATCTTACATATCCATATTTTCACTTCCCACCTATTTTATCTTACATGTAAACCTATCATTTGTTGTCCAATATGGCCTTCTTACTTCCCGTTTTCTCTTTTTATGAGGAAGTTTTATTAACCTTTTTTATGATGTGGGATTTCCACAAAGGTATTTTCAAAATTCAAACTCTTGATCACCAATCACAAGTTCAAATTTTGATAATGAAATTTATTAAAGGAGAGGATAATGTGACACCATAATATTTTTAAAATAACTTTCTGATCAATATCATATACAATGCACAACACCGAACTTAAACAAACCACAATACACTATTAAAATAATAATTATTCTAATATGACTATTATAACACAACCGTTAAATTGGTGAGTATGAATACAATTAATCATATTATTAAATATATATAAAGTTATAAACAAATCAAAAATTTATTTATTAATTATCATGAAATAAACACTCAAATTTTAGTAAAGTCATTTTAGAAGTTTTCTTCAAAAATGTTTTTATTACTTTTTATGAGAAAATAATATAATTAATTTTTGCAAATTTTAGAAAATATATTTGATAAAATTTACCTAATTTTTTAAATTATCATATAAAAATTATATTAGGGTGTAATTGTTATATTTTTATGAAAATATTTATTTTACACTGAATAGTGAAAAATACCAATTTTTATTGAAAAATGTATTTTTTATTTCAACCATTTAAAAGTTACATTTTATTTTAAAAAAATTTAAAATAATAAATAGTTATATTATATTATTAATAATCTAATTAAGTACATTGGGATCAATTTAATGGTTGAATTTGGAATAAAAACATTTTTATACTTAAAAAAGCATTTTTCTGAAAAACTGTTTTTCATTCTATTTTTCTGGTTTAATTTTAAATTTAAATTTTTTACTTATATTTTTTTAAATTTTAAAAATAGAATAAATATTTTTATTTAAGTGGTAAAAATTTATTAAATAGTTCCACATTGTTTTTGGTCAAAATTAATAATAAATTTTTTGTTAACACAGTAAAGGGTAAATTAGGTAAGTTAAGTTAAAAATAAAATGACAAAGACTAGAAAATGAACCTAAAACTTGAATAAATATTATTTTATGAGTTAATTTATTCCATAATTATCCAATATTATTTTATATGACATTTCATGGCCACTTGTATGAGATTATTACCTTTATAGTATTTTATTTAATGAAAAGTCAAACATGTCACACTCTTGTTTTTAATAAGTACGATATTTTTAATATAGTGTTATCCAAAAGATATGTTTGAATATAAATATTTTTTTTAAATATAAAATATTTATCTTCATCAAGGAAATTTATTTTTAATTTTAAATTACGTGATAATTAACTTAAATTCTTACCTAATGCTGATGGAGAAATTATTTAATTAATGGAATAATAAAATAAATGGTATTAAAAATATTAAAAGTAATATAATTTAAGATATTTAAGGTGATCCATAAATTCTATAGATTAAAATAAAAATTTTAGGATATAATAAAATATTTTAATATAATTTTAATTGTTGTCTTGGTGCTTTTAAAGTCAAAGTAATGAATAATATCAAAATTGATAATAATGATATTTTATGGGATTAATATTTTATTAAGTTATTTTAAAATCATAAATTTTTTAAATAAGAACAAAGTGGACAATATATGGTCTAAAATTTTATCCCTTTTTCTTTTATAGGCCGTTTTTATGCATTTTGATCTAGAATTTCCTTATTATATTTTAATATTTTTGAGACATTCCAAAAGTGCCCCTCACCTCAATTATAAATGGGAACCCATTATTCCACTTATTTACACCACTTTGAGCCATTTATCTTGAAAAAAACCTACCCATTCCTATTATTAACATCCTTATACAAGTTTTAGAGGTTTTGGTTCTTCCAAAAGAGCAACCCTAGGTCTCTTAAGAAGAGATCTAAAGGGAATCCATCGAATAAGAGGTAATTGTCTTTACCAACTCTTTCAAGTTTATCTATTCTTATACTTACTATTAATGTGATGTTTCCATACTAAATTAATAAATATAGTATCATATATATAATAAGATATTATTATTATTATTATACAACCACATTCTACCTTATATCAATCTATGAAAAATGAAAGCACCACATACAAGTACGTATGACTTACCGTCTCCATGCAACGGTGAAATTATTTCATCATCATCGCTATACATAGATGGCTATAATTATGAAAATAATATATATATATATATATATATATATGATAATTATGACATGATATTTATTCTGAAAAAATTAATATATCATTCTTTTCCCTACTCATTCACTATTAATGGAATGATACCATTGTTTGTGTGTATGTACAACTTACCATCTCCATGAAGCAATACGACTCATTTTCCATATCCAACTTTAAATAATGGTTATAAAAATGTATTAAATCATTAAATAGGATATTTATATATTTAATAAAATTCTAGATATGATGAATCTATATCCCATACATATGAATCGGAACTCACGTAACAAAACATCCATGGAAAAATGAAGCAGTTTACACCCAAAACAAAGATAATAATGAAATATTATTAACAATTAGGTTGAAATACATTATATAATGATTATATATTATATAATAAATATGAATATGGTTATTTTATTAATTAATAATATTCTTTAAACCATTATATAGGAGGTTAAAGCATGTTCAACTAAAGGAAAATGCAAGGTAAGGAATTTTTAGTCTCACTTTTATTTCTGGGATACTTTTTTCCATATTTGCCACTAATTTCTCTTGTGTGGTGTATATACTTACATTTTAAATTTCATATCATGAAATTCAGTATATGAATTATATTTAAAGTTCATATTCAATTTATTCTTTAATGGGATTATGGTATGAATGTTAGCAGAGCGGTACAAGTTTATTTCACAATCTCTTCATTATTCAGAATTGTTTATGTTTAAGTCACAATTGGTAAATATTTCTATTCCATTTCCATGTTTTCTAAAAGTGTTTTTAAAAAGGTTTTTATTATTCTTATAAAATTTATAAAATTCATTTTTAACCATTTTTTACTTTTTACAAAATGGTTTAAAATGAATCTTCTTGTTGTTTTCCAAATGATGTACTTTGTTACTTTTATAGAAAAAATATGAAAGGAATGTTTTTTTAACTTATAAAACCTGATAAAATTTTCTTTCCATCATGAAAATTAAATTTTTTGAATCTTACTTTACAATTTTACAAGATTCTTTTCAAATAAAATTTTTTATTTTATAATTGCACAGTTTTTTAAAAATTAGTGATCTCAAATTTAAAAGGTGTATTTTTCACAAAATTTTTTCAATGATCTTATTAAAATATTTTCATATTTTTTAACATATATTTTTTAATCTTATACTTCATTGAATTTGATGTCTTATGATACCATATACCATATTTTATTAAATTTTTTATAATCAATTTGACTGGGGATGTACTATTTTGATAACATTCACCATATTACTCTCGCTGATTTATGATTATATTTATTGGTTGGGGAAATTTTTAACTTTTAATATTCTAGTTTCATTATGAGTGGTCATTATTTTTCATCCCTTTCATATAAGGAATTCATTGGAATTAGTAACTGATGGGTGGATCCTCCTATAGCCTCTCGATGCTTCAGTAGGTCTCATGAGATAAACTTGCTTGGATATTGGATGAGGCCTTACAAATTTATGTAGATGTCTTGGTAAATGCCTTGGAAGTATGTTTGAGATGTATATAATTTTTCTTTATATCATTATGATATTAGTTATTGATTTCCATGTAATTATTCAACTAGTTAGAATATGCATGGATAAGTTTCAAGCTCATGTGATTATTTATATGGAATTGTTTTCTCATAATTTATTCTTAAATATTATGTTCTAATTATTTATTAAATGACATGTGTTTTATTTGTTTACCTATCCATATTTATTATGTATTATTTACTCATAGCTTCCATTGTACGCATATCCTTATTGATCATTCGAGCTCACCCTTTTTCTTATCTTTATTTTTAACATGATGAAAAGAAGTATATTATGATTGATAGGAATGGATAATATAGGATAATAATATTGTTATCGATGAAAATACTTTGTTGTATTTTATGGATTAAAATTTATGTCAAATTCAAGTATATATTTAGTTCACCAATACTAGTAATCTATTCTGTCATTCGGAATGTGATTCCTTGTATCTTATGCCATTGTAATAAAGTAACCATCAATTATGGGTTACTGTAGTTGGATTCTTTGTATTTGGTATCAGAATAAGTTTAGTAGAAATCTTGGGAAGTAAATTTAGGAAATAATAGATTAGTGAATATAACCCCATTACTTACTTTGAGGATAAGTATAAGTATATGATAAAATCCTATAGAATTAATAATTACCTTGGATAACATAGTTTAAAAATATGGAATCCTAAATTGATAATAATGTGTCATGATCTAGACATCCTTTGAATAATATTTCATGATTATTTGATAGCTCACTCTGATTATTAAAGTTTGATACTTACACATTAACATCGAATGTGATAGATAATGGTGTAATTCTTGACAATAAAATGGAATGATAACTGGAGTGAAATATATTTTGATTATTCCTTATCAATTATCAAGATATATGATTAAAAATCTACACCTTAAACAACTATCAGAATCACAAAAGAAAGGATAAAGTTTTCTGAGAGATTGGGTAGTGGAGGACATAGGGGAAAATGTTCAATTTCTTTCATGTTATAAATGTTGAAAGAGAAACGTTGGAGAATATCTCAATGGATTTAAAAAGTGTTTTAATTTTTGTAAAGAAGGATATAAAGCAACAAATTTATGAGGAAAGATGAAGAGTATGATGAAAGGAAACAAATTTCATCAGAGGGATGCATTTATAGTTCATCGTCTAAAATGTAGGGAACCTGGGAATTATCTGAGTCAATTCCCTATTATAAAGGTTAAATTCCAGACCAAGTAGAGTTTTATGTTTTTATTTTACAATCATTGAAGAGTAATGATAGAATTATTATGTATCCGGATTCAAGAATTATGTTGTAGAAGTATTTTAACAATGGTGTTTTGGTTATAAGAATCATGAAACGTCTAAGGATTGTGCTGATTTTGGAAGTATATATGTCTTAATTAACATAAAATTTATAGACACCATCATGTTTTTATGAGTTTAATGTAGATCATAATTTTAAATTCATAAAGAAACTTTTGAGGTTTTATGTTATGGGAGTTAATCAGGATTAATGATGTTTTGGGAGACATTGTGGAAATACAACCCATTAGTTTAGTATATGTTTTTAGTTATTTAAGGAATAATTCCTTTACATTTTATGGACATAAGTTTAAAGGTAAGGATAAAATTTAGGGATTATATGATATCTGATTTTAAGGTAATTATGGGTTATTATAATTTTGGGAATACAAAATAAAAAGTATGTGATAACCTTTGAGGTAAAAACTTTTCATTGATTCTAAATATATTAAGGCTATTTTTTTGGATTTGTACCACATTTTCAGAAATTTTATAGGGATTGTATTAATATAGTTTTAGAAAAAAGGACAGCCCGCAGGTTGGGTAACATCCCGTTGCATTCGGAAAGGCTGCGAGCCTTGAACCTACAACTGAATGGTGAAAAGGGTGCATCACCTACCACTGGCCTACGTGAAATCCTGGTTAGTATGACAAAATTTTTATTTATTTAAATTACATTATAGATAAAGGATAAGTTCATTTTAGGAACATATGCTTTATCTTATAGATAATCGTGGGATTTGTAATTGATTTTTTATGCGATTTATATTATTACGAAAGATTATCACTTTTTTGGCAACCCTACATGATTAAGGTGAACAAAATTTTATAGATTTTTTTAAGGAATAAAGGTTGAATTTTCTTTTGAAGGAATATATGATTTTATTGTGAAACTATGGTGATTTAGGTTATTTAATTTTTATCATATCTTGGATATTATATGTTTATATTATGCAATTTTTTGGATATAAATATTAAATTAATGTTGGAAGACTACATGATAAAATCCTTCAAATTTTTGGGTTCCAATATTAGGCTTGAATATTTTTGAGTAATTTTAAGGATACATATTTATTGAATGAACTAAGTTGAATTTTGGGTATTACTACTAAATTTTGGGAGATAAAAGTAGTTTTTTCATATGAAGGTTTATTCTTTTTGGGAATAACCTTATCTTGTACTTACCATATTGGTTTTGGTTAATGTATAAATATAGGAGGAATAAATCATTTTTCTTTTGTTGATTTTGTGATCTGTAGAATTTGATTCTAGTGCTTTAGGCATAAAACAATTCATACTCATCATTTAGAGAAAAAAATAAGTTTGTTGTGGAAATTGATTAAAGGATGAAACTATACTTGTCAATTAATTATATTTGATTATGTTCTTACTCTAGGAAGTAAAATAATTCCTCAACTATGGGAAAATAATTTTTGGACAAAAACATTATCTATTTAATTTTCTTACTTGGAAATCAATGACCTTTTAACCCATCAAAAATTTACGATTTTTATGGTTAACATTATCATGATCATGTTCTCTATAATTCTCCATAAGTATTTGGGAATTAGTTTTCTCTTACATTTTGATGTTTTCACTTCCTAACTATATTCTTCTATATGGAAAACTATTATGTGTTATCCCAGATGAACTTTTTACTTACCCTTATCTATTTTTAAGAGAAAGTTATATTAACCCTTTTTAAGATGTGGGATTTCCAAAAGGGTGTTTTGAAATGTCAAAACCATGATTACCAATCACAAGTTCAAATTGTGAGGATGAGATTTGCTGAAGGTGGGTAGAATTTAAGACCCTAGTATTTTTAAAATAAAACTATTTTTGATAGATTATATGACACACAATAAAAAACATAAATGAACCAAAATACACTATTAAAGGTATTAACCAATAAAAATTTATTGATTAATTCTTAGGAAACAAACACTTAAATTTTAGTAAAGTCATTTTATACGTTTTCTTTAAAAACGATTTTTATTACTTTTTATGAGAAAATAATATAATTAATTTTTTACACTCTTATAAAATTTATTTGATAAAATGAAAATAATTTTTTAAATCAAAATATAAAAATTATCTTGGGGTGAAATTTTTGTATTTTTCTAAAAAGATTTATTTTCCAGTAAATAGTGAAAGATAACAATTTTTATTGAAAATTGTATTTTTATTTCAATCATTGCAAAGTTACATTTTATTTAGAATGTTTTAAATTTAAAATTAGTTATATTATATTATTATTAATAAAATTAAGTACACTAAAATAAATTTCATGGTTTAATTTAGTATAAAAACTTTTTATATACTTAAAAGAGCATTTTTCTGAAAAAACTGTTTTTCGTTGTGTTTTTCTAGTTTATTTTTAAATTAAATTATGAATCTTATATGTTTTGAATTTATAAATATGGAATCCATATTTTTATTCAATAGTTACAAATTTAGTAAAAATTACCCTTTTATTTTTGTTCAATATGATTAGTAACCTTACTAATTTTTATTACCACGGTAAAGGGTAAACCAGGAATGTAATGTTAAAACTAAAATGATAAGGACTGAAAAATGACCCTAAAATTTAAATAAATATATTTTATGATTACATTTCATCCATAATAATTCAATATTCTTCTATATGACTTTTTATATCCACTTTGATGAGATTATTACCTTTACAATATTTTATTTAATGAAAAGTCAAACATGTCATTGTCTTGTTTTTAATAAGAGTAATATTTTTAATATTGTGTCAACCAAAGGATATATTAGAATATAAATATTATTTTTAAATATAATTTTTTTATCTTAATAATGTTAATTGTTTTTTAATTTTTAATGAATAAATAATTAAATTAAATTCTTACACAACGCTGTTGTAGTAATTATTTAATTAATTGAATAATCAAATAAATGATATTAAAAATATTAAAAGTAACATGATTTGATATATTTAAGATGATAAAATAATTATATATATAACCATGAAATTTTTATGATATAATAAAATATTTTGTATGAATTTTACTTGTTTTCTTAGTGTTTTTAACGTTAAAGTAATGAATAGTATCAAAATTAATAGTAATGATATTTTATGGGATTAATATTTTTTAAAATTATTTAAAAAAAATCTTAAATAATAAAAAAGGATATAATATATGGCCAAAAATTCCATCCTATATTCATTTATAGTCCATTTTGAATCATTTGTCTCTAGAATAGTCTTACTGTATTTTAATATTTTGGGAAATTCCAAAAGTGCCCCTCACCTTAATTATAAATGGGAACCCCTTTATTCACTTATTTACTCTAAATTGATCCATATATATTGATCAATACATTACCATTCCTCTTATTAACATTATTATCTGAGTTCTAGAGGTTTTTTTCCTTCCAAAATAGTAACACTAGGTCCCTTAAGAAGAGATCCAAAGGGAATCCACTAAAGAAGAGGTAATCATCTTTACTGACTATTTTAAGTTTATCTCTTCTTCTAATTTATATTCATGAGTTGTTTGAATACTAAATTAATAAATATAGTATCATATATATACTAATATGTTATTATTATTATGATATATCCATATTCCACCTTTTATCCATCCTATGAAATACAAAAGCCCTGCATGCGAGTACATATGGATCACTATCTCCACATAGTGATGTAATTAATTCTTTATCACCAATTTACATGGATGGTTATAATTATTAAAATAATGGATATATATTATAATTGTGAAATTATATTTATTATTTAAAATCAATATATCATCATTTTCCCTACCCATTCATTATTAAGGGAATGATACTGCAACTCATGTATGTATATGACCTACTGTCTCTATGAAGCGATGCGACTCATTTTCCATATCGAAATTTAAATAATGGATATAAAAATGTATTAAATAATTAAATATTATATTTATATAATTAATAACATTATGGAGATGATGAATCTATATCCCATGCACATGAACCAGAACTTATGAGACAAAACTTTCATGGAAAAATAAAGCAGTTAACACCCAAAACAATGTTAATAATGAAATATTAATAATGATAAGGTGGTAAGATGTTATATAAGGATTATATATGATATAATAAATATTTATATGATCTATTATAAATTAATAACATGCTTTAAACCATTATACATGAGTCTAAATCATGTTCAATTAATGGAAGGTGCAATGTAAGGGTTTTTTAGCCTCACTTTTATTTCTGGGAGACTTATGCCATATTCACCACTTGTTTCTTTTTTATGGTGTATATAATTTCATTTTACATATCATACCATAAAATTACATATATTAATGATATTTAATGTTTATTTTCAAGTTATTCTTTCCTGGGGATTATGGAATGAATGTTACTAAAGCGGTAAGGGTTTATTTCACAATCTATTTATTATTCGAGATTGTTTATGTGTATGTATGAACTACAATATATTTCTATTACTTGTACATATTTTCTAAAATCATTTTAAAAAATGTTTTTATTATTCTTATACAATTTTTTGAAGTCTTTTTTAGCAATGTTTTACTTTTTAAATTTTTTTTAAAAGGAATCTTCCAATTGTTTTCCAAATGAGGAAAATTATGACTTTTATAAAAAAATATGAAAGAAATGTTTTTAACTTATAAAACATGATCAAATTTTCTCGCTTTCATGAAGAATCAATGATTTTATTCTTCCTTTACAAGTTTACAAGATTCTTATAAAATAAAATATTTTCTTTTATAATTGCGCAACTTTTTAAAAATAAGTGATTTCAAAGTGAAAAGGGTATTTTCCACATGATTTTTTCAATGATATTATTAAATTATTTTCATATATGTAAAAATACATTGTTAAATATCATTATTAATTAATTTTTATATCATATTATACCATATAACATATTTTATTCAATGGTTTATGATCATTTTGATTGAGGATGCACTATTTTGATACTAGTCACCATATTAATTTAGATAATTTATATGTTTATTGATTGAGTAAATTATTAAACTTTCATATGATAGTTTCAATATGAATGGTTATTTTTTTTACCCCTTTCATATGAGTAATGAATTGGAATTAGTAAGTGAGGGGCAAAGCCCACCATGGCCCCTTGATGGATCAGTAGGTCTCATGAGACAAACTAGATTGGGTATTGGCTGATACCTTACCCATTCATGTAGATATATTATCCAAGGAATTGATAGTATGTTTTAGTTGTTTATAATTATGAATTATATCATTATTATATTATTTATTTATGTATATGTGATAATTTGACTAGTTGAAATATCCATGGATAAGTTTCAAGATCTTGTGATTATTTATATGAAATTATTCTCTCATCATTTATTCTTTCCATATTATGTTTTAGTTATCTATTCAATGGAATGTTTTTTAGTTATTTAAATTTCCATATTAATTATTTATTATTTAATCATATATTCCATTGGACGCATATCCTTATTGATCATCTGAGCTCACCCTTTTCCTATGTTTAATTTTCTCAGGATGCTATGAAGTATATTATTATTGATATGTAAGGATAATCTAGGAGCATAATGGTGTTATAAAATAAAATATTTTTTTTTGTCTTTTATCTTGTCAAATTTATGTGAAATTAAGATATGTATCAAGTTTACAAAGACTACTAAACTATTTGATCCTTTGAGATGTGATTCCTTGTATCTAGTGAAAATGTAATAAAGTAACTGTTGAATATGGGCTACTGGATTTGGGGTATTTACAACCTAGCTACATAATGAAAACATATCAGTTACCTTTATGTAGAGTAACCATTTAAGGTAACACCAAAGTTACCTTTATGTAACCCAATTATATAAAGGTAATCCATTTTAATATAGAATTTCCAAAAAACAAAAAAGTTTCTCTATTATTCACAATTTCATCATTTCAAGTATGATTTCAAAAATAAACACACATGGGTTGGATTTGATATAATTGAAAGGATTTAAATGAGTCTAATAATAATTTTTAGAACATATATAAGTGATTAAATCCCTTGTCCAGTATTTCCCAAGCATTAAATATGAAAACTGCATAAAACTAAAATGAATAAATATTGTAAATATAGTGTACTAAACACTAAAAAAAATCTAAAACATCTCAATAGCTATATCAAGGGTTTGAGAGATACTATATGAGTGATAGGAAAAATATATCCCACCTCTAGAGGTGTCCATGGACCAATATGAATCATATGATGTTCGGATGGGATTCTTCATACCTACACGACATGCTAGTGCCTCGGGTGTAAATATGGTCAAGGAAGAGAAAATAAAATTTAGGGGGGTTTTACCAAGTGTAAAGAACCCACACACCCATAATTTCCCTTAAATGATAGTGATATATAAAGCCACTAGAATACTACTCAGGCTACTACATTTACTCATGTATTTATAATGCATGAGTAAATGTTATTTTAAACCCCTCATGTATGAATGCATCCAAGAAATTTAATCCCATCTATTTCATCTTATAAAATAGTACCTTTTATGATATCATACGTGGGGTAACCACTAAATGATAACAATTTATCATTTATCCTAACAACACAAGTTGCATGGAATAATATACCCATTTTTCATGAAAATCATACATTGCATGAAATACAATTCAACTCATAAATATATCATATATATATATATATAATAAATATCTCATTTATTAAATAATCACAATTAAAATACAGTAGAAGTAGAAAACAACTAAAAAATAATTATAAACATACAATCATTTATCACACCATTAACTTGAGGTGACCATAAGGTTCTCCAAGAGCAAGTCATATGATCCATGTGTTTTTGAGATAAGGTAATTTAAATAAACATCTCAAATCCTTGAGTATAAAAAGTTAAAAATAAAAAATAACACAACCCAAACAAACTTTCTCAATTAAAATAGAGATATATAATCCAATAAAATTAGTACCTTTGTTATCATCCATAATAAAAAATGAAAAATGACAACACTCTGAGAAATCTGTAATATCCTAGGTATAATCCAATAAAATTCCAACTGAATTAATGATTAAAAGACATAAATTGGGCCAAATAATTAAGGACTGACTATATAATTCTTTAATAACCATTTCATAGTCATGATCCTTCACAAACTTCAACATTGAACAAATAGTACAATATTCAATAATCAAAGGACTCAACTTTTCAATGTAAGAATTATGGATTGAAGAAACAACATATCTAAACAAATTCATGCAAGTAACACCAACTCTCACCCTTATACTATCAAAAAAAATTGCACTTGTATTTAGTTTATCAAATTAAAGTAAAGGAAACCTCCATAATCGACTATATTGTTATTGTTTCTCATCCTACTCAATCTGAATTAAATCCTTTCTCTTATCATTCCAAACTCTTAAAAAATTAACTAATTGATAATTCCAAATATACTCCAAAAATAACTTGTGATTAAAATTAAATTCATTAAGATTCATCTTAATAAACTTAGACACTATAAAAGTAGGGAGGTCCTGAGGATAAACCCACCACAAGAATCCAATGTATCACAAGTTTAATTGGATATTATTATTTATAGGTGTGTGTATTGATCCTTGGACTTGAGGTCTATGTCAATGTATATTAGGATGGGTGTAATTTGACGTGTGATGAAAACCTTGAAATATATATTCTTGGTGAAGTATCTTTCACTTAGTATGTTGTTAGTGGTATAATGATTGATTGAATGGTATAGGGAAGATTTTTTACTTACAGATTATGGATTAATATATCTTTTACCCTTTTATTGAGATGATAATTTATTAAATAAATCAATATTCATAGTTAAAATGATTGTGAACTGGTTACCCAAGAAATATTGGGATGAGTAGCTACAATGCCTCAGGTGCACCTCACAATTTCTAGAGGATGGTGTAAACTGTAAGAACCTGGGTTTTTAGAACGTGTCAAATTCCGCCCCTGTTTGAACTTTTTGACTGGTTTATGACAAGTCTGGAAAATCTGGGAAGTTGTTGGAAATTTCTAGACTACACGCCGTGTACTTTAAGTACACGTCATGTATGTGCTAACTGAGTGACCGGCCGTGTACTCACTGAGTACATGCTGTGTGATGACCGTGTAGAAAATTTTTACTACACAGCGTGTATTTATAGACATGTCGTGTACCCTTACCCATGTGAGGCCAAGTACATTCCGTGTAGTGCCTAGGTGAAAATTTCCATCTACACGGCGTGTAGTCTTCCTTGACATGCCGTGTAACCATGTTCCGTGTGGTGGCCGAGTCCCTGGCCATGTGTTGACTGTGTACTCAGTCCAAACCGTGTGCTGGACTCCACTTAAGTCGGAGTACGAAAACCCATCTACACGGCGTGTACTTTGAAAATACACATCATGTACTTTTATTTTTATTTAATCGTCTGAGAAGCCGTTATGTCTTATTTCCAGAAAACTCTTCTTCTTCCCCAGTAGACAAACCCTTCGTCCAAAAACCTCTGAAAAACAGAAATCCTCCTAGATCCGTCATACGACCTCTGTTCTTCGATCTGTTGGTGGCAGCGGGACCGCATCGGAAAGGCTAACCTTGAGCACCCTTCTTCATCCTTGATCCCTGACATGTTCCTCCGTAGATTCCATCTGAACAGAATTGCTGGGATTTGACGAAAATGCAGATATACCATGATTCATACCGAATCAGAGGCTGGTATCAAAGGAGTGTCATCGTACGAGTACGAGGTGGGTGGTGCATAAATTATTTCGTGTTTTCATAGACTTTTGGGGGTTTCTACCTTTGGGTGTAATGTTCGGTATTGAGAGAAACCCTTGTTTATTTATCTTTAATTGTTTATCTGCATTTTGGGATGCCTCTGGGTATTCCCTGACCCTTGTTGTGCTTGAGCGAGGCTGGTTGAGAGGTCATAGCTCGTTTGGGGCAATTTGGTCGGGGGTGCCGAAATGCGTATGTTTGGAACAGTATTTAAATTACTGAATTTAGACAGCTTTTGATGATGTTGGATTAAACTGCAGAGTTTTATTTGTTAAAGCATGTTAATAATCTGTTTAAGGCATTTAAGACCTTAGATGCTGGTATGGATTAGCACAAGTTAGTGCAATTTGACTGTTTAGTAATTGCCTGTTTAAAGTGATGCTTCCAAGTATGAATATGCAATGTGTGATATTGCCTATGTTGAGTTTCTTGTTGTGTTGGGTGTGGCCCAGATATATATTTTTGAGTGATGGGGATCACAATTTGGGGCTTTGGCTCGGGTTACTTTGGGTGGTTGCTACCACGGGATTGGGCGTCATAGATATCGGTTGAGGCAGTTGGACTGTCAGGGTTGGGCTTGGCCCGGGTTACTTGGATGGTGAGGCCATCAGACTTGAGCGACAGGTTCGCAGGGGCACAAGGTGTCAGATGTGTTGTGGCATGGGGACATACTGTGGTGATTACCGCTCACCGGGTACTTTTGCGTAGTGTTCACACAGATAGACTCTAAGATGAGGTGGTACGACCACTCGTTGGGTAGAGGCCCCAGTAAAAGCGGTTAGGTATTTTTATTTTGGGGGTTATTGCCATAGGAATCCACATGGAAGGTGAGGATCCTTCAAGAGACAACTTTGAGGTGGTCAGGTTGGGGGTAGAGGCTCACCGTGATTTGAGGGTAGACATTGTTGTCCCTCCGGTTATTATTTGGGGACAGGTATCGCTATTTCTCCGGATGTTTTTTCATGGGAAGGTTGAGCTTCAGAGCTAGGTTACGACCATTGGGCATGCCTTCAGGATGTCGGTACTTGAGATACATGGTGTCAGGTGGCACGAGTTGCTGGGATACAGACCAGAGATTCCGGCGTTGGTCGTAGCAGGTGACACTTCATGGTGGCTATTGAGTACCAGTGAAGTTTGTGTTTACATTTGGGCATTGTACTGTTTACTGCTTTCCTTATATAAGTATCTCTGCCTAAAAACTTATATTAGGTACATACCCTTGTGTGGTATCCTACCGAGACTTGTCTCACACCCTACACGGGCCCTTCAGGATGCCTGTAGACTTTATGAAATTGCGTACAGGTAGAGGGTCAGCCTCAGGAGCTGGACTTTAGTGTTGTTGTCATAGAGATTGGAATGGACCTTGAGGTCGGGTCTTGCTGGAGTTACATTGTTTAGTTTTCTTTCTTCTTATCCGCATGCTTACCTTGTTATGTAGAAACTATTGGTTATCCATTGGCGCCATTATATATTGAGCTGTATGACTTGTTTTTGATGCATGCCTTGTTTGGTTATAGTAGTAGTTGCTTGTATTCTTCAGCATGTTGTTCTGTTTACTTTCCACTGATGTTGTTTTTATATTACTTCCACAGTTTATTTGATATTGATATGCTTCTACTATGGGGGTCTGGTTCGAGTCTACTGAGTCATTTAATTTCCTCTGCTTATAGACATTATACTCGGAATAGTACCTTTATTTCCTCCGAGAGGGTATAGCCTCCCCACTCTACCTATTCAGACCATTACTGCAAGTCGGCAGCCTTTGGCGTTCAGGGGAGGTGCGCCTAAGGTAGTAACACCCGACCCGTTTAGCACTATTCGGGTGGTTGGCCGGGTCCGGGTCGTTACAAAGTGGTATCAGAGGAGTTCTTGACAGGGATTTAGTAGCAGTGTTTTTATGGATACTAATGAGTTTGAGACTTCTTTTTTTATTTTTGATTGTTTTACTATTTGGTATATGGTAGACTGGAGATAGGTTTTTGTTGGAACTGGATTTTGAACTCATGCTTGGGTTCCTACAGCCCCATGTACGAGGTATGGATTGAGTTTCCGGGGGTGGGAATTTCTATTTGTTTTTTTCTTAAATTACGGTTTATATGATTTCCACCTCAGTGGACCAATTATTGTTTGATGTTATTGTTTGTGATATTAAAAACTTGTCCGGTAGGGAAAGTATTGTTTAATTGGCTTTTGATTGGCACATTTTAGGGTATTTCAATTTCATAACTGCACGTATGCCTTGTGAAGTGATAATACCATGTGAATAAAATCAATTGTCATGCTATGTATGCTATGAAATGTGAATAGGTGAAACTCCTGATAGAATTTCTTGTTTATTGCAATGTGTATTACATGATTTGTATTTGGTAGAATTGCATGTGCAGGATATTTGGGTCTGGCTCTTATGAGAGCAGGCAGATACTATGGGTGAGGTAGTGTAACTGTCAGGATTGGGTGACTCGGTCATCGGGTTTGAGGCAACGTTGGTTGTCAGGACAGGCATGGCCCGAGGTACTATTGATACTTGGATCTGTTGAGGGCGGGTAAGGAGGCCGTGAGGTCAGGATGCCGAGGGCATGGGTTGTGATGGAGGAGAGTAAGGTTAGTTGTTATACACTCACTCTTTACTTCTTTCCTTATCTACGTAGAATATATTTTCATATATATATGGGACATCTGACCATTTATGGTATTCAGTGGGTTACTCCTTCACGACTCGATGGAGCGTCAGGCAGGAGATGATACAGTGCCGCAGGATCAGGTTCAGAATCCGGTGCAGGCAGAGCATGAGCCGCAGGTACAGGCTCAGGGACAGGATCAGGTTCAGGATCCAGTGTAGGCAGGGTAGTAGCTGGGTTTGGCAGCGTTCAGACCATGGCTTGACGAGCAGCTCCGAGCTATCCTGGTACGTGTCTTGCAGGGGATTGACAGAGGCGCGCAGGGTGCAAATCCTTCTATGGCATATCTGACGCGGGAGTTCCATTCGCAGGACCCGCCACTTTTTCAGAGTGAGGGTGGTCCGCAGGCAGCTGAGAACTAGATAGAGAGTATGCAGATGATCTTCGAGCATCTCGAGACGCCTCCAAGGCGGAGGGTCAAGTAGGTGACATACATGCTAAGAGGTCCAGCGAAGTGTTGGTGGGATGTACAGGTTCAGGCTCGTAGGAACGAGGGACGGGAATGGAAGGACTTCGAGGACAGCTTCTTCGAGCACTTTTATCTAGAGACACTGAGGGCATAGAGAGATCAGGAGTTCTTGAGTCTTCAGCAGAGAGATATTTCTGTCATGGACTACACAGCTACCTTCAAAGAGTTGTCTCACTTTTCACCTGGTATGGTAAGAAATGACGCAGTTAGGGTGAGGTACTTCGAGGATGGATTACGACACGCCATTCGGGTTCAGGTAAATATCTTCAGGCTGGGTTATTTCTCTGAGGTGGTGAATCAGGTGATTATAGAAGAGGAAAACCAGAGGGATAGGCCCCAGAGTGGCAGGGTGACAGTTCCAGGTTATGGTTCGGACAGTAGGAAGCGAGGCAGAGATGAGTTCCAGTAGGGCGGGTAGGCCAAGGACCCAGCTAGACTACCTCGTGGTAGTTCAGTGGTGGTTTTCTTTTAATGCGGACAGCCGAGACATGTTTGGGCTTAGTGAGATAGTCCCCCGAAGGAGTGTCGGGCGTGTGGACAGGTTGGGCATCTTGAGAGGTTTTGCAGGAAGCTTTCTTAGATAGCCGGTAGGTAGGGACCGGGATAGACTGTGGCGTCAGGTGTTGGATCAGGTTTGGTACCAGGAGAGGGTAGTTGAGGTTCAGCTGCACGCGTAGGACATGACAGGGATAGTGGGATCCAGTTGAGGGGTCAGTGGCTGGTGACTGGAGTAGCATCGTAGGGAGGTCAGGCATCAGGCAGTCGTGCTTCAGGCCAGGTGCATGCTATGGAGCTGCCAGGGATTGAGCAGGATGGTGAGCCAACGATGGTGGAAGGTACACCGTGGGTGTGGCTGTGATTTTCCTTATTTTTTTTGGCATGGCCTCTTGAGGCATGTCTGGTTGAGTGCACGAGCTCACAAGATACTTGTAGACTGACTAGATGCTAGTTAGTGGGATTAGCATCATATTAGATGCGTTATATATTTTATTTATATATTTGAGATGTGTGGCATCAGGAGCATCAAGGATGAAAGTTACTAGAGGTTTCATGGGCATCAGGGCATCATGGATGTAGGTTACTTGAGGTGCATGGCACCAGGTTTGATTTGAGCATCTATTAGATGCAAGACCTCAGGGAAGCGGACACCGATGTGGTGAGGGTTATGTTGGGTGTTGGAAGCGACACGTGAGCACTAAAGAGGTGTAGGGGTGATGATGCGTCAGGGGAGGACCATGGGTCTGGGAATTAGGTCGTTGGGCCTTGCTTGTTTATTTCGATTTCTTTGAGCTTTGTTCGGGTTGAGAACGAGTAGGCAATTCCTAAGGTGGGGATCCCTTTTAGGAATTTAGCCAGGACCTTGAGACTGGGGTAGTCCGGGTTGTTTAACCAGGATGGGTTTGTTCGGTGCCATCTCCTGGTTTCGTTCGGTAGCTTAGGGACGAGCTACGTTAAGGTGGGGAGTTTGTAAGAACCCGGGTTTTTAGAACAGGTCAAATTCTGCCCCTGTTTGAACTTTTTGACTGGTTTCTGAGAAGTCTGGAAAATCTGGGCAGTTTATGGAAATTTCCAGACTACACGTCATATACTTTAAGTACACATCGTGTATGTGCTAACCAAGTGACTGGCCGTGTACTCACCGAGTACATGCCGTGTGATGACCGTATAGAAAATTCTTACTACACAGTGTGTATTTATAGACACTTTTTGTACCCTTAACCATGAGTGGCCAAGTACATGTCGTGTGGTTCCTAGGTGAAAATTTCCATCTACATGGCATATAGTCTTCTTTGACATGCCGTGTAACCATGTTCCATGTAGTGGCCGAGTCCTTGGGCGTGTGTTGACCGTGTACTCAGTCCAAACCGTGTGATGGACTCCGCTTAAGTCGGAGTACGAAAACCCATATACATGGCGTGTACTTTGAAAATACATGCCGTGTACTTTTATTTTTATTTAATCATCCAAGATGATGTCACGTATTATTTCCAGAAAACTCTTCTTCTTCCCCATTGGATGAACCCTTCATCCGAAAACCTCCAAAAAACATAAATCCTCCTAGATCCACCATACGACCTCCGTTATTCGATCCGTCGGTGGCAGTGGGACCGCATCGGAAAGGCTAACCTTTCACACCCTTCTTCGTCCTTGATCCCTCACATGTTCCCCTACAGATTCCATCTGAACGGAATTGTCGGGATTTGATGGAAACGCAGATCTACCGCGATTCAGACCGAATCAGAGGCTGGTATCAAAGGAGTGTCATCGTACGAGTACGAGGTGGGTGGTGCATACCTTCTTTTGTGTTTTCATAGACTTTTGTGGTTTGCGACCTTCAGGCACAATGTTGGGTATTGAGGTAAACCCTTGTTTATTTATCTTTAATAATTTATCTGCATTGTGGGGTGCCTCTGGGTATTCCCTAACCCTTTTTGTGCTTGATCGAGGTCGGGTGAGAGGTTATATCTCGTTTGGGGCAATTTGGTCGGGGTGCCGAAATGCATATGTTTGGACCAGTATTTAAATTGATGAATTTAGACTACTTTTGATGTTTTTGGATTAAACTGCGGAGTTTGATTTGTTAAAGCATGTTAGTAATATTTTTAAGGAATTTAAGACCTTAAGTGCTGGTATGGATTAGAACAAGTTAGTGCAATTTTACTGTTTAGTAATTTCCTGTTTAAAGTGATGCTTCCAAGTATGAATATGAAATGTATGATATTTCCTGTGTTGAACTGCTTGTTGTGTTGGGCGTGGCCCGGATATATATTGTTGAGTGATGGGGATCACAGGTTGGGGCTTTGGCTCGAGTTACATTGGGTGGTTTCTACCATGGGATTGGGCGTCATGGTCTTCGGTTGAGGCAGTTGGACTATCGGGGTTGGGCATGGCTCGGGTTTCATGGATGGAGAGGCCATCAGACTTGAGTGATAGGTTCACAAGGTCACGTGGTGTCAGATTTGTTGTGTCTTGGGGACATACTGAGGTGATTACCGATCACCGGGTACTTTTGAGTAATGTGCACACAGATAGACTCCGAGATGAGGTGGTACGACCACTCATTGGGTAGAGGCCCCCGGTAGAAGTGGTTATTTATTTTTGGTTTGGGGGTGATTTCCATATTAATCCACGTGGAAGGTGAGGAGCCTTCGGGAAATGGCTTTGAGGCGGTCAGGTTGGGGGCAGAGGCTCACTGTAATTTGAAGGCATACATCGATGTCCCTCCGGTTATTATTTGAGGACAGGTATCGTTGTTTCTCAGGATGTTGTGCCATGGTTAGTTGAGCTTCTGAGCTGGCATACGATCATTGGGCATGCCTTTGGGACATCGGTACTTGAGACATATGGTGTAAGGTGGCACGAGGTGTCGGGATATAGACCAGAGATTCCGGCGTTTGCCGAAACAGGTGACACTTCATGGTGGCTGCTGAGTACCAGTGAAGTTCGTGTTTACTTTTGGTCATTGTATTGTTTACTGCTTTCCTTATATAAGCATGTCTACCTAAACACTTATATTAGGTATGCACCCTTGGGTGGTATCCTACTGAGACTTGTCTCACACCCTACATGGTCCCTTCGGGATGCGTGTAGACTTTATGAAATTGCGTGTAGGTAGAGGGTCAGCCCCAGGAGTTGGACTTTAGTGTTGTTGGCATGGATAATGGCATGGACCTTGAGGTCATGTCTTGATGGAGTTACTTTGTTTAGTTTTCATTATTCTTATCCACATGCTTACCTTGTTATGTAGCAATTTTTGGTTAGCCATTGGAGCCATTATATATTGAGTTGTATGACTTGTTTTCGATGCATGCCTTGTTTGGTTATAGTAGTAGTTGCTTGTATTCTTTAGCATGTTGTTCTGTTTACTTTCCACTACTATTGTTTTTATATTACTTATGCTGTTTATTTGATATTGATGTGCTTTCTCTATGTGGTTCTGGTTCGAGTCTACTTAGTCATTTAATTTCCATTGCTTATAGACATTATACTCGGACCAGTACCTTTATTTCCTCTGAGAGGGTATAGCCTCCCCACTATACCTATTCTGACCCTCGCTGCTAGTCGGCAGCCTTTGGCGTTCAGGGGAGGTGCACCTAAGGTAGTTACACTCGACCCGTTTAGCATTGTTCGGGTGGCTGGCCAGGTCCGAGTCATTACATAAACATTAGGTTTTGAAAAAAATATGAGTCGGAGATGGTTACCTCCCTCTTAATGAGATAAAAATTAATCATGTTGGGTTCCCACCTATTTTAGGCACAACCTAATTTATAGATAAGAACATATAAGGACACCCAAATAACTGTTGGAAGTAGTAGAGTATAACTTAACATAAAGTGTGTGAGATAATATGATGATGAAATACATACATACATGAACCAAAAGCATTCATACAACCCATGAAGCATTAGTATCTAGAAAAAAACACAATATACAAATAAAGTGTTGGCCAAACAAGGCCTAAGGTGAAGGTGTCGGGGCATGCAGTCAAAGTTGATGGGATGGGTATCTAAAACTTTTCATCATTAGGGTGATGTAACTTCATCATATTTGACAATCTGATCCATGGTAGAGTAATGAGGATCTCACGTGAATTTAATAAGCACAAAATTAAAAAAAAATGAATACTTCATATGGATCAAAGATGCATTCATCTTTCACACATTTACAATGAGTGTAGCTTAAAGGATCCAAGATCAAACCCATCTAGATCATCCATACATGATTCAAGAATCTTCATGGGCACTGATCACTGAATTTTGGGAACTAGAATAGAGCTCTGATGATTCCTTCAACGTCAATACTATCACCATGATCTTGTCCCTTCGATCCATGAAAGAGATCAAAGATCAAAGGATAATATGGGAGATTTCTATCTCTTGGATGAAGGAAGTGGATACATGAGATCTTAATCCATTGTAATGAATTTAATTTAGAAAATAGATTCACCTCTTCTTATATAGTGGGATCCCAAATACTCGGTAAGGCTTCCTCAACCCCTGTATATTCAACTCCCACTAAATAAGCTATAAACAACATGTTATAATAAAATAACTACATCAAAATTTCATTTATATTTTTTTTCACATACTTGTAATATATATTAAATTTATTATGTGAAAAAATTAAGTCATTAACTCAACTCGTAATTCCCACTATATTAAAAAAATCTTGAATATTAAAATAATATTCATTCATATAATACTTTTCATTTATTTAATTAATTACTTATAAATAATTTTAATAAATAAATTTAACCCAATTATTATATACTCAAATAACAATAAATTTATTTATTTATCAGTGATCATTAATAGTTGGACAACACTCAGACCCTGTGGTGGGATCCACCATGTCCTATACACTTATTCACCAGAATAGGGTAGACTCTTGAATACTCTATTATGTGTGACCCTCTAGGCACTTATCTCAATAGTATTTTATACCATTCACAGACTAGTAGTGGAGTCTAGCAACCCATCAAGTCCCATAAAGAGATAAGGAATAGTCATGATAATGACAACCATCCTATGAACATGCATTATGTAATATAATTTCTTTGTCTCATGATATCTCATGAAGAAGGATTCATAACTTATGTCATCATCCATTCTTGCTTTATTATTTTTTAATCCATTTTGATATAATTACCTTTTAATACCATGAACATGGATATAATTAAGGTACTACCATCCTGATCAACTAGGTTCGGGATATCACTTCCTTAACTCAAAAGTGAAAAATTCTATCTTGACTATTCAACCAATTCCATTCCACCAAAGACACCGAATACAAGCTACCTCACCAGGAATTCAATTTTAGGGTTTTATTTTACATCAAAGTACATGATCAAATGGAATATGTTGATACCAGTCTCATGTTAGGAGACCAATGCACATGTTTTTATATAGGAACAACCAAGGAAACTTGAAACATGTTCTGTTTCTATTGGAAGGTTTTTCCTCATGATATCATCTTCTCAATATCGCAAAGTATTAATTTCATGAGAATAATTCTTGATGCTTATGATCCCCTAGAATCTGATGGTCGTACATCATTTATGTCATATCAGTATGATGTGTCTAGACTATATTACATTACTTTAAGATTATTTTCATGGTATATATAGGTTCTAATTATATCCTGACAACTGTAATAACCTTTTGATATGATATGTAATCTAAGGACACTACCATAAATATAGTGGACGTGAAAGTATAAACAATATTTTGTTAAGATAAAAACCCCTTACTCACACACACACACACACACATATATATATATATATCTCAAATTTTATACATGTAACAGTACTCAAAGTATATACATAATTTGGGTCTAGGGAACCCACATTCAACACTCCCACTTTCACTAGATCCAACTACTAACATGTCTCAACTATTCATCTCTCACACGAGACTCATTCTTCTGCTAAGAGATGGATTTAGTCATGGGGTCTGCCAAATTATCCTCTATGGCTACTCTATTAACTATGAATTCACCTCTATAGGTAAAATCCCTCAAGGGATGAACTTTTTTAAGTATATGATTTTTCCTCTGGTATAAACTGAGATACTTGGAAAGCGCCACTGCCATAGTAGATCATAATAATCTGGAACAAGGTTTTAACTACTAAGCACAACACCAATTTATGATAAAAAGATACATATCCAACTACCACCTTAGTTTCATCAGAATCTGTTATATACATAGATTTTTCTGTAGAGTTGGTGACCACAGGTTTCTTTGAGCTTCCCTAGCTCACTTAACCACCATTCAGGGAAAACACATAGCTTTAATATGATTTGAGATCATCATGATCTTTTTAGAAACTACCATCGGTGTATCCTCTAACTTCTAAATCCTCACAACCTCTATATATCAGGAATACATCCTTTGTATGTCTCAAGTACTTCGGGGTAGTTTTTACAAGTTCCCAATATAGCTCTCATGGGTTAGATTGATATCTTCCCACCATTCTTAATGTAAAAGAAACATCATACTTAGTACATAGCATGGAATACATGATAGATTCCATTGCTAAATCATAAAGTATTCTACTCACTCTTTCAATATCCTCATATATTTTTGGACACATTTTCTTGCAGATATTGATTCCATGTGGCATAGGAAACAGCCATCTCTTGTATTGTTCTATATTATACCTTTTGAGTACCCTATCTATATATGTACTTTGACTTAGTCAAATAATCCTCTAAGATCTATCCTGATATATCTTGATCCCTATAATATAGACTACTTCACCTAATTCTTTTATTGAGAAACATTTATTTAACAAAGTCTTAACTGACAATAAGACATGGACTTCATTTCCAATAATAATATGTCATCAACATACAATATTAGGAAAATGATGGAATTTCAATTAACTGTCTTATATACACATAAATCACTTTCATTATTTACAAAACCAAATCCTATTATTCAATCATAAAAATTATCATTCTAGGATTTTGGTTCCTGCTTTAACCCATAAATTGATCTCTACAACTTAGACACTTTATTGGCATTCTTTGACTTAACAAACCCTTTGGGTTGAGTCATATAGACGTCTTCAACCAATTTTTCATTTATAAAATAAGTTTTGACATCAATTTTCTTAATATAATAATCATGTAACTCTTCTATTTTATGTAATATTCTGATGGATTTAAAAATTGTTACTGGTGAGAGGGTTTTGTCAAAGTCTATGCCTTGATGTTGTTTGAAACCCCTCACCACTAGTCAGGCATTATAGTTATTGACTTTATTTGTCCATGTACATATTTTTATTGACTACCCATTTAAAATAATTGGTTTTACATTAGCTATAGAGTCTAACAAAATCAAAAATTTATTTTAGTACATAGACCCCATCTCATAATGCATAGCTTCTTGTAATTTAGCATCATCATTTCCATATACTACTTCCTTGTAGGTTATAGGTTCGTCATTATCTATGAGTAATGTTTCACTTGACCTAGTGAAAATAAAACCATAAATATCAAGTTCTCTAACCTATAGATTTTACCTATGTAGTACTTTTCTGTTAGGAACTTCTTCATCTCCCACTGTCTCTTTTGGAAATTGTTCCCGTACCAAATCTTGTTCATCTAGAGCATTATCTTCATCAAATTCAATATTTATCCCACTATTTCAATTGGAAATGTGTTCCCTTTATAGAAATATGGAATTTATTTCCATAATAACTTTTCTATTAGAAGTCTTATATAGGTAATATCCTTTGATTTCTTTAGGATAACCTATAAAGATGCACTTCATGCTTCTGGATGCTAATTTTTCACTAGATATAGTTTTGAAAAATTACTCACATCCTCATACATGTATGTGTGACATATTGGGTTTATTTCCACACCACAACTCACATTTAATCCCATATTTTACTTTAGTTGGTACTTGGTTAAGGTTATATTCCATATTCTACAATGTATATCCCCAAAAGCATAACAAAAGAGATGATTGAATCATCATTAACCTAACCATGTCAAGAAAGGTCTGATTCCTCCTTTCACTAACACAATTCTATTATGGTGTATATGGGGGAGTGAGTAAGGATACTATCCCACACTCCTTTAGGTGATCAATGAAATCTTGGTTAAGATACTCTCCACCTTGATATGAGTGGAGTGACTTAATCTTCTTACCAAGTAGGTTTTCTACTTCATATCAATATTCCATAAACATCTAAAAGGAATATAACTTATACATCATTATGTATATATAACCATACCTACTATAATCATTGGTAAAATTAATGAATTATGAAAACCCACCTCTTTCCCCAAATAGAAACAAAATACATACATCAATATGAATTAATTCTAGTAATTTAGTGGCTCTTACTCCCTTCTGAGAGAAGGGTGATTTTTTCATTTTTACCTTATAAAAAAGAATGGCATACATCTATGGGCTTTAAATTTTTTGAGTCTAAATACCATACTTGTTTTCATTTCTATAAATTATTATCATTTACATAAACAAGCTCTAATTTCCTTAAGCAGATGTTATATGAGTCATGTTGTCTTGTTTTTTTCCATTGATTTCCATGACAGTCTTTTCAAGTTCAAGTATTTACAATCCATTTTTATGATGAATCATACCATAACATATGTTATCTTTATAAAAGAGACAACATTTATTTACTAACTTGAAATAAAATTCCATAGTGTTAAAACTTGAAACTGAGATTATGTTTTTTGTAACCTAAGGAACATAATAACAATTATTCAATATAATAACCAAACCACTAGGCAAAGCCAGATGATAATCTCCCATTGCCAAGGCTACTAGTATCACACCATTTTTATCCCGAATATCCACCCCGCCTTTTTCAATAATCTTGAACCAACTTGGTTCCTACATATGAATACAAATATGTAAGCCACACACTGTATCCAATACCTAACTTGTAGATAAAGATAGATTGCATTCAATGACAAAAACACCTAAAGTAGAAGCATCACCTTGATTCTTCTTTCTAACAATGAAATTATTCTTCCAATGGACTTTATTTCCATAATAAAATAAGAAAACCTCTGGTTCATTTCCTTCCCACTATATCTTTTAATTTTTGGAAGGATGGTTCTTAGGTTTCTTTGACTTGGACTTAGCTTTAGACCCATTAGTTTTTCTATCCTCCTCTATTTTCACTATAAGGACTAAATAATTTGTATTATTCATATCCTTATCAGCTTATATAACTAAATCCAAAATATATGGGAGGGAATTTTTCATGTTATTCATATTATAGTTAATGATAAAAGTTATAAATCATGGTAGTAAGGGGTAAGAATGAGACCAGTCACCAGTTCTTGGTTCAGCTTGAACCTAAGGGCCTCAAGTCTCTCAATGCACCCGATCATCTTGAGTACATGAGGTGAAACTTGATTTCCTTATACTAGACTGCACCTATACAGTGCATTGGATATCTCATACCTTTATTATCTTCTTATCTCATGATATAATTCTTAGAGACGAGTTAACATCTTATAAGAATTTTTATCCTCATAAATCTTTTTCAATTAACTGGATATAGACAACAACATGATACAATGTACATATAGTGAATAATATACACGATTTTTATACTTACATTTATCCACCTTGATTTTTCTCTGAGGAGAATTAGTAGGAAGTGATGACTCTAGTACATAAATCTTCCTTTTTTAATGTGGTACTATGCACAAGCACCTGTACCACTCCTGAAAGTTACATCTAGTCGGGATATTTTCTTTATACAATATTGATCATAGTGATAATGTACCAGTGGTGTTAGTGATTTTCAGTTTTATTTAAAACAAAAATTTAGTAATTAGTAATTTACATTGATTACCTTTTAGACATTATTGATTATTTAATTAAATAATTGAATGTCTCCCACTATTTTATCGAACTCTAGTATCTTTCATTACTATAATTAGAATAATTTGTCACTTGAGTATTCTAATGAAAATTAACCTTAATACCTCACCTCATAGTCTATGATATTTTTCTACGCCACTACTCAGAGAGTTTCAGGTTAAGAACAAGACTGGCCAACTGCATTGACACGCGATTCCATTAATTGGTGAGTGAAGTCCTAGATTCTCAAAACGATGAACTTAATTCCCTTAATTTATTGCCTCTAAAGTGGTATAAAACTAGATTTGGGTACTTATTTTTTACCATATTTAGTTAATTTAACCCATTACTCTCATAATAATTCTCTGATAGTAAGAGGCACACTCAACTTTGCTTGACGAGCACCTCGTACACCCGATTTTGTTCAAATTTGAGTGACAGAAAGTCTTCATGAATTAAAATTTATTTGAGGTATTTTTAATATTTTTGAAGAATGTAATCCTTTTATATTAAATGTGTTCATACTATGTTGTCACACTCACAATTGAATATGTATTAATAGAATAAATTCATTGTGTCTTTATACATTTTTCTATTTTTTATTTTAAATGAATCTCACTAACATGCAGATGCATAAAATAATAAACAATACATATAATATATAAATTACTCAACTGGTTTTGAGAATTTAATAATGGTTGATTCATTTAAACACAATGGATTAACCATGACCTCGAGGTATCATACATGATTCATAACTTGAATCGTATCATAACTCTCCCTTGGTCTGATGTTTCCACATCTTGTCTGGGATACCACCTTGTCTTGGCATGACCCAAGACTTATAGCATCATCATCAATAATATAAATGCAATCAAATGTAGATGAGGGGGTCTCGGGATGTGCAACATACATACAGATATTAATAGATGTGAAATCCTTTATACATATTGAATAAGAAAGATGATGCAAAAACTGTCAGTAAATAAACAATTATTACACACATCGAACACATTTTTAATAAATATTTAATGAAATAAACACATAAATAAAATAGATTGGTCACTGCATAACACCATTCGGAATATTAAATAAATGCATGATAAAAATAATCTGCCGTAAATTTAATTTCTAGGGTATAAATATAAATTAAATGAAAAATTCAATTCACAATCCATAAATTAATTTATTTTTATTGAGAAATTAAATTAATCAATTAATTTAATTTGAAACCAAAATTAAATAGTTTTTTAAATAATAAATTATTTTTTTAATCCAAAAAATAATAAATTAATTTTGATTATATTTAAAAATTAATTTGGTTATATTAAAAAAAATTTAGGGCCCAAAAACTCCTCCTAGGCTCATTGCGGGTTGGATCGAACCCACATAGGCTCATTATAGGTAAGAAAAAACCTTACCAAAGAAGATATAGGTGTGGAAGACCCCGTTTTGGGTGGTTCTAGGTCGGGCAAACCTATCCTGACCTATTTTGGGTCGATCTAGCCTGGTTTTTCTTGTAAGGGGTGGATTTGGGATGGTAGCGCACTGATAGGGAATCCGACGAGGGTTACCTCATGTGGTGGTGATGAGGATAAAGAGGGAGATACAACACAATGGTAGCCCAAAAAGGGGAGGGGAGGTGTTACTATCAACTGGGGGGTTCACTAGATTGAGGGGGAGTGGTGGTGTGTTAGACTTAGCAACTAGTGGGATGAGGAAACCTCACATATGGAAGCAGTAAGAACGTGGTCAACTAGGATCTATTCGACTGAGGGTGTGTGTATGTGTGTGTGTGGGGGGGGATATGAGAGAACCTAACATTGGAAATCCCACATGAGAACCGACAGGGCAAGGCTATTCATTTGTAGTAGGCAACCAGAATGGTCACAGTGGTGCGACATGCTAGAGGAGGCGAAGACAAGAGGCACGCAGGTGGAGATCAGCCAAGGGGACCTAATAGCGAGAGGAGATGACCTCGTTGGAGCACAGTAATGAGGGAAGGTAGTGGCTGGTAGAGCCAATCAAGAAACGACACACAGAAGAGGAGGCCTGAGGAGGTGCTTTGCCTGTACGAAGTGGGGAGGAGAAGCTTCATCCAGAAGAATTCCTATTTTTTTCTTGTTTATTAGCTTGTAAAAGAAACCAAAAACCCATATAACAAAGTTTTTTGTTTTTTATTATGATAGTTGGTCTCCCTCTAGTGTCCATTTTACTTCTTCCAATTTTCCCAAAAGGATATGCAAAGCTTTTTGAATTTAAGTGTGTTATTATTATTATTATTATTATTGATATTATTATCGATAAAGCTTATACATAGATCATTCATTCAAAACCATTTTTTTATTCCACAAATGGTGGAATTGGAACTCACCGAGAAAAAATGTTATTGCTGTAATGAGGATAGAACTTGATGACCGGAAAAAGAAACATGATCAAACATATATTTATACAGTTCTTCAATATTAAACCACAACAACCATATTTTTCATCTATATTAAAAATTTTGGATGACCATAACTTGGAAATATGAAATAGAATTTATGTTCAGTCTATTCCATTGGGATGAGATTAAATTCCTATACTTAGTTTAATCAAAATTAATTTTTTCTTCACTCAGAAAATTCACATGATTACTATGATATCAATTGAAGGTACTGGGGCATGCAGCAGAAGTTGATGGTCTGGGTATTTAAATTTTTCACCACTGGAGAGATGTAAATTCATTGTATCTGATGATCCTAGCCCTGTAGAGGTCCAAGGATCTCATGTGGATTTAATAAGAACAGAATTAAAATAATAAATACCTTGTTTGGTTCAAATATGCATTCATTTTTCACACATCTTCGATGAGTGTTTCTTAAAGGATCTAACCTTGAACCCATCTACATCATCCACACATGTTTCAAGAATCTATGCGGATTCTAATCATCGAAGGGTGAAATTACAGAGCTCCTATGATTCCTTTGATGTCATAAAGATCATTGGGATTATGTACCTTCGATCTATGAGGGAGTTCAAAGATCAAAAACTTAGACACGAGATTTCTATCTCTTGGATACAGGAATAGGAGAGTGGATATCTCATTCCATTGGAATGAATTCCATTTAGAAAATGACTTCTCCTCTGCCTATATAGTGGAATCCTAAATACCTGATAAGGGTCCCCTAACCCTTGTATATCCAACACCCACAAAATAATCTAAAAATGACACGTTACAACAAACTAATGGTGTAATAATGTAATTTATATTTCTATCACATAATTATAATATATATTAAATATATTACATGATAAAAATGAGTCATTACCTTGATTCATAATTCCCACTATATTAAACGAACCTTAAATATTAAAATAATATTCGTTCGTATAATATTTTTCATGTATTTACATAATTGATTTTCAATTATTTTAATAAATAAATTCAATCCAATTATTCTATACTCAAATAATAATAAATTTATTTATTTATTGGTGATCGTTAATGCTTGGAAAACACTCAAACCCCATGGTGGGGACCACTATGTCCTATACACCTATTCACCAGTGAATACCATTCAAAAGTAAGAGTGAAGTCTATAAACCCATCAAGGCCTCTATAGAGATAAGGAATAGTCATAGTAATGAAAACCATCCTATGAACACACTCTGTGTAATATAATCTCTTTGTCTTATGATATATCATAAAGAGGGATGCACAAATTTTGTTATCATACATTATTGATTTATTAATTGCTGATCTAACTAGACAGACTTACCTTTGACTACCATGTACTAGGATTTAATGAAGGTACTACCATCCTAATCAAATAGGCCTGAGATATCACTTCCTCAACTCAGAAGTAAAAAATTCCATCGTAACCTTTCAGCTAATGCCATATGACCAAAGATTCACCCAACACAAGCTACATCGCTATGAATTCAATGTCATGTATTTTTCCTTACATCAAAGTATCCAATAAAATGGAACACATTGATAACGATCTTAAGTCAGAAGACCAATACACATGTTCTTAGATAGTAACAACCAATGACACCTGAAACACATGCTGTTATTATTGGTGGGTCTATCCTCATGATATTATCTTTTCTAGATCACCAAATGAAAACTTCACAAAAATAATTATCAATGCATATGATCCCCCAACACCTGACTATTTCACATCATTTTTGTCCTATCAGTATGATGTATCTCGACCATATGACATTAATTCAAGATTACTTTAATGGTATCTCTATATTTTTTTTATATCTTGGGAACTACTATAACATTTTGATATGATATATAATCTAAGGACATTACCATGAATATTGTGGACACAGAAGTATCAACACTATTCTGGTAAGATAAACCCCCCCCCACACACACATATATATCAAACTATAAACATGTAACGACAATATAAGTACATACATAAGTTGGTTTTGGGGAACCCAATTTTAACATAAGGGATTAAAAGGGGATGGTCTCATGTGTAAGATTTCTATCAAGACCTCTTAGGATAACCATATTATATCCAATCCATGTGCTCTCCTAAAAAATCCAAGAAAAATAACCTATGAACTTGATTCCAAGTGATTCTAGATCACATACTCTAGTTTATTTCCATTTCATGCATGCCATCACTTGGAAGTAAGAACTTTATATATCCCCCAAGGACACTCCTTACGTGAGCATGCATTCAATCGTGAATTATAATGCATGAGTAAATGTATCAACCATTAATGTAACCCTTTCATGAATGTATCTAACTTATTTTACATTTCATCTATGAAATGACCATTAAATGATAACCATTTGGTGGAATAGATCCTAACATTAACACATTAATGTTTGACTGGTAAAGTGTATCGTAGCCTTACTAAATGAATCATAGTATACAATTCAGAGAAAATGTATTCGTATATTATCATTATAATATGCCTTATAATATTTCATATCAAACCTATGATTTCATGTGTAGTATAACCTTATTATTTCCCTTATACATAAAATATAAATTATCCAAATTACATTATATTCATAGTGGATTTAGGGAATATTTCCTTCAATCACTCACTTGCACTAAATCCATATAAACAATGTTCCATTTAACCTTATACTATACCACATACAATAAGTTGTAAAATTATATCCCAAAAAATTTTCACAACTAGAAAATTATCCAATTATAATGGTTTAAAACCATGGAAATAGGGTCCAAAACTGTGGTTATATCCTATAACCAAGGTTTCCAAAACTGTGGCCATATAAGATATTTTTGTAGGTGCCCGGACTATGGCCATGGTTTTAAACCATAGTGGTATTTTAATTCCATTTCCATGGTTTTCAAACTATTCTAGTAGTTTAATCCTATTTCCATAGTTTTAAACCATGGAGATATCTTTACAAAAACAAAACAAACAACAAATTTTAATCTTACAATCTGTTCCCACTTCTATATACAACATTAACACTGACCTGTGACCCACTATATTTATTAATATATGTATATATATACAAATATAAATATTTATATAAAAATATTATTAAAATCATTATTAAAAATAAGAAAATAGAAAAAGTAAACATGTCATGAGACCTTTGACCATAGTTTTATGAAAATGTGGCCATAGGTCCTCTACCGCAAAAGTTTTCAAAAAATATGGCTATAGGTGTTTGATATAAGGTCTATGGATATAGTTTTCCAAAAACATGGAAATAGGTCTTCTAAAACACCACAGTTTTAGGAAACTGTGTTTGTGGGTGTTTTATATAAGGTTTATGGCCACGGTTTTGGAAATCATTAGCCATAGGTCTTTTCTTCCACTATGATTTTGGGAAAATGTGGTTGTATATCTTCCCACAAATATATAGATAAACAATTTTATCTTAGATCAAATTTTTTTATCCTTATCCCATTTTCAAAAAATGTTATTGAAACTAATGAATCATAAACCATGTGTATTGAATTCATTATCTCATATTGTTCATAACAACTCTTTATTAATAAAAAAATCCTCTTATCATGTAAGAGAAATCAGATAACAGTACACATATTTTATTTATATCCATTTGATATAGATATACTACTTTATATTCAAATATTTTATATATAAACTCTTTTCTTTATCACTTTAATGAAAAATATAAGGTTTATCAATTCTTCTCTTAGTTTTTAACTCTTGTATATTTCTAACACTTGTAAAACATATAGTTGGTATAATATGTCATTCAAAATAGAATAATTAATTTCTATAACATTGATACATAACATAGAAATTCCATATATTTTCATAAACACCTTCAGGTATTCCAAAATAATTTCATCCTATGGAATCATTACTCCATTCTTACTGATTTTACCATTAGGTTTCAATGACTTTGACTAGCTACTTCAAGAAAAATCATTGGACTTTCCAACCAAATTTTATTATTTTAGTTTTAACTTTTACCCACTTGTACTATCAACATAACACAAAACCTATACATCACATTACCATTTCATATATTCTCAACACTTTATAATATCGATTAAATTTTTCTTGATATATTTTATATTGTTGGAACATTTCCATCAATGAAAACAAAATAAATTCATTAACTAGAATAAGCCTTAAGGAAACCTCTAGTCACACCAAGTATTTAGCATAATCAATAACATTGAGTATCAATGACTTACCCAATAATATTGAGTATATGAGACTAAAACTCCTTAGGTTATTTTATATCTAATGCCTTTGAAAACTTAAGTGAATTGGTCTATGATTATAATAAGAATCTAGATTCACCTATTGAAAAACTTAAACACTTGGTTACTCAAGAAGGTGTTTCTATAACACATAGAATATCTATTTAATTAAGAACTATTATTAAATTATCATTCATAATATTTTCATAAATTAAGATTATATTTCTTAGTAACTAATCTGAATGGTAAGTTTGATGATAAAAATGTTATTCGTCTATAAAAAATCATTTATCATATGAGTACCATGTTTTAATAAAATTAAATAAACACTTTTATTAAATGGGATCCCACTAAAATATTGGCCACTTTCAAAAAATATTATTCCCATTACTGAGTTAAGATCAATATTTCACTATGAAATAAGTCTTGTATGGTGTTCCTCTCACCTCTTAACTATTTAGGTACAAAATCATCCAAATCCAATCATATATTACTCTTGGATAATTGAGAAAAAAACTCTTTGTCCAAACCAACATATGGATAAAATCATCTCTATTCCTCTAGTATCTTAACTATTAGGTTTCCTAGTTAAATGTAACCCAAATATCACACTAGTATTTGGTTACCTAACTCTTAATATTAGTAATTTCCACCATTCCTTACACAATATAATCCATGGGAACCCTTATATTGTAAAACTTACTTTATTTAATGATTAAGGTCTTAAGAAGTGTTTTATCTGGAAGAAATATAACACTTATTATTTTGAATAGGATTTAATCTCACTATATTATATCATGTTATTCCATTTATTTATTCATTGTTCTAATAATTTAGTTTTGGAATCCTATTCCATCCACTAAATCAATATGTTCAGACCATATTGATTCATAACTCTTTACACAACTCACCGTTTATGTTACTCACCCAAAAATAGATGCTAAATATATTTACATGCATCCAAATTCATCTCATTCATATGATACATGAAATTTACATGTAAAGGTTTAGAATTATATGAAATTATAAATCAACTCATGAGTAAACCCGAATCCACAGATAGCGAACCCCCACCTTTCTAAAATAAGGAATAATCCTCTAGGATAGTGTGATGTATGAACCAAATACCTTTTATCCAAGGATATATTACTAAAGTGATATTCCAATTCATCATAACTCTAACACATAATATTTATAAGAATTATATAATTACTAAATTCAAGCTAATTACTTTAACTACAAACCTAAGTCAAGGTAAATTGAAACTAAATCCATTACCACACCTAGCATGTAACTCTTTATACGCATGTATGATAACTCAAAAGAAATTTAACAAATTTAAACTAAATCATATGAATATTCATAATATAAAAAATCAATATCCATGAATAATTAACATGTGAATAACTTTTAAATTAATGAACAATTCAAATACTTGAATATGAGATAAATATTTATGAACACTTCATAAATAAAAGCTAATTATAAATAGTTTTTTATAATTTTATCATATCTTATGTACATTAAATATCAAAAACATAAAAAAATTATATTATTTTTATCATATAAACTCCTTTTAATTATTCATTATATTACATTTCATTTTAAATATATGATTTTTTTTGAATTATCAACATTTTATAATCCAATTTATATGATGTAAACATTTTATATAATATTAAAATCACATACATAATATTATTTAAACCTTGATCAAATCATTAATCAAAAATATTTTATGTGGTCTAAATAATATCGCAAATAAGGTATTTTAATTTGATTAATTGAAATTAATCATTTATTTTATGATTAGTGTTAGGATATGAAATATGATAGTAGAAAATTTATTTTGTAGAATGTTTTCATGAAGGTAAACCCATGGTAAAAATTTTATACCACTATTAGGTTTCAAAAAGATCTAAAAACACCTGTTAAACTAGTGAAATTGATTAAAGACACCCAAACCAATATCATGATTCTAGAATACTGAAACCGTGACTACTGTAAATGAAGAATGATGAAACCTATGCACTTTTCACTAATGTTTTCAATGATCCATCTTTAACCAACATATTAGGGGTTTAATGAAGATCTATAAAGGGTAGCCAAAAAATATCCCCTATTAATGAAATATCCACAGGTTGTTGAATCACCTGATGTTTGGGTGGGATTACTCTTATCAGTTTTGTTTTCTAGCACAAGAGTGTGAAAAAATTAAATAATAGAGATATATTCAATAATGAAGGAGTTTTTTATTAATGCTTCAAAATGTTTTTTATATACCATTGCATGGTAGCTAGACTTTATATATCCTACAAGGATTCCATTCGGGTGATATTTCATTTACTCATGTGTTATAACACATGAGTAAATGTCTCGACCATTCATGAAACCATTTCATGAATATATCTAACCTCCCATAAATTTCTTGCTATGAAACAATCGCTAAATAATAGTTATTTAGTGGAAGAGATCTAAATGTTAACACATTAATGTTTGGTTGGAAAAGCATTTCATATCCTTAATAAATGAATCATAGAATATGATTCATATAAAATGTAGTGGCATATTATCATTATAATATATCTTATGATATTTTATGTCTTACCCTATTATTCCATGGGTAGTGGAACCTTATCGCATCCCTTAATTGTAAAAAATAACTTATCTAAATTTCATCATTTGCAAAGAGGCTTTAGGGAATACCTACTTTAAAACCCACAATAGGTAGTGGTATACAAGATTTTTTCCCCTTTCACATTCCACTAAACATAAATAAACATGAATAATGAATAATAACACTAAGAAAATGCACAAAAAGGTATATATAATATCAAACCATAGGCATGGAATGCTATAAGAGAAGGAAAGATAAAATCAGTTCAAACTTTCCTTTTTCTCTTCCAAAACCATTTGGGTAAGAATTTATTATCTAAAACACTTTGTTTCTAATGAATTATATCAATCCCAAACAATTTACAGACTAACTATCTATGATTATGAGATGAAGAAGGGGTTGACTTACCATTATAAGTAAAATTAGTTCCTTCTTGGTCAAGAGAGGGAAGGTAAACTACCAATGAAACCTGAAGATCAATCTAAAATAGAATAAAATTTAGTCTTAAGTGACTGTTATATAATAGGAGTGATTATAATAAATGAAACCAAGGTAATAAATTTACTCTTCTAATAGGAAACTCCTACACTATCTATACTTGACTAAAACTAAGTTACTATAGAAGACTCACAAGCCCTAAATTTGAGAATAAGGGATTTACACCCACATATATTTATAAATAATAAAAAGATAAAGGTTATAGGAAAGAAATACTAATCTAAGTTGATACAATATCTTGTGACCATTTATAAGAAATTTAAGCCAAGGAGGAAGATGAATCGCTCGGGGAGAGTTGATAGGAATAGGGGAGAGCTCTAAATGGCTCAAAATGGTCGAGAATAAGTGTAATTCTTGAGACTTTTTTAAAATTAAAAGACTATTTTAATCCCAAATAAAAAAATATAGTGGAAATAGGTACCTAATCTAGGTCTACTGAGTACCTTATGGTGCTAATAGTGGTTCTGTAGCATTACTGATACCACTAGGTTCTTTGTACTAGTCCATTAAGTACCTGGTGTTTCCAAAACCTTGGGTACCTCCCATTACACTTTTTAACTTTATCCAATTTTCCCCCAACTCTTCTATAATATAGAATTACACATTAAATTAGAATTAAATTCTAAAATTAAATAGAATTTATAAACTGAAAATGAAATGGTCTTTACGACCTCCACACCACTAGGCTTCTCATATCTGAGAAGTTTCAACCCACTTCTTGTGGGAAAAAGTTCATCCAATTAACATTCACTTCAGCTTCCCACTCCCAAGTTTCATCTTTGACCATTACATATTTCCACATAACCCAAAAAATAGGCAACAATTTTCTTCATAATACCTCCTAACATTGAAAAACAATACATATAGGACGATCCACATAGAACACATTGACTTCCAAAAGTAAAGAATCTTGTAGTCCCCTTAAAGAAATTCCCTTGATTCTTCTTTCCATATTTTTGACATATAGGTGGTTGAATATGCATTATTTAATTATATTAATTTCTTTAATTTTTATGATTCTTCATCCTTCTCAACTTTGTGAACAAATATTTTAATGATGGTTACATTTTTAATCACGTTTCATGATAATTAGTTTGGAAAAATCACCAGATTTTTCAATCTATATCTCTTCCAAATGGGTTGATTATTGAGGAAATCATCGCATTGGCATTCACACCCACGGTTAACTTGGTTCCTTCTGGTTTCATACACCACTAAAAACAAAAAGGGTTAACATGATTGAAATACATTAATAATATGAGGGAATTATCATAATCGTAAAATGAATTTGACCTTAAAACGTATTGTTCTTTTATATTATCACTTTGGCCTATAGTTCATTTAGTTCGACCTATATCAATCATAGTTTGACCTATATTACTTTAAGTTAGTTAATCTTACTTTTCTCAACTTAATCCCTAAATCTAATTGGGAAATTAACCATTCATAGTGGTTAATAATGAGAAAGTGATCAATCAAGGCCCATACATTGGGAGTGTCAAACCAATTGTGCAGTCATGGGCCTATTCATTGTGCATCAGGGTGATGGTTGAGTTAATGCTCAACCAACCCTTTTTGGGGTGAATTACCCTTGGTGTATCTATTCCACAAATGCATTCACTTATAGTATCCATACATGGATGTATTTCTAGGGAAAACCATATACTCAATAATTTACCATTATTCTAGGATATCATCTTATACATAAACTCATATCTAGGTTATTCTCAATGATTCTATGAACTAATACCCAAAATAACTAAACTAATCTTCAAAATTAACTAAACTAATCTCCAAAAAATAACTAAACTCTGCTCTGATACCAGCTATAGGGACCCAAGCTAAACTTAACTTAATAGTATAAGAATGTAATTATTTAAATAATACATCTCACAAACAGTCACATAACCCAAATAGTGAAAATTTTAGTGTCTTGGAGATTAGATACACAAATATATTATTTTAAAACACTAGAAAACTTTTATACATAATCACACTCCTTTATAATCTTTCAAGAAATTTCACATTATACAACCACCATCATAACATATGGATTAGAAATATAAGGGGTGAGCTTGAATGCTCAATAAGGGAAAAGGCATATCATAAAGTGTTAGATCATATTGTGAAATATGTGTAACTTGATAAACAACTTGGGAATGTGGAACAACCATAAGCATAAGAAAACCTTTATAGAAAAACCCATTATGCCCATGCCTATGTAAACAAACTCATTATGGCCATGTCAGATATTTTCTAAAATATGATTTATATAATACAAAAAATATATGCTTATATTAAATAAGCAATATATTTAGTGAAGAATGTTTAATAATTAATAATTAATATTAATTTAAAATAAAGACTAATTGTATCGAGTAATGAACATTAATTGAATGTCATTTTATTTTTCAATTTAACATATATCAAACATGTGTTACATTGATTTCACACATACTTATACATAATTAATGCTTTTTTATATTCAACACACACACAAATATTTATGTAATTAATGAAGTCTTATATAGAAATACATACACCTAATATTTATGTATTAGATTCAAAGTTTAATATTAATTCTATAATTTCATTTAGTAACACGATACATTTAATATATTATATTTTTAATCTGTAAATTTATTTATTTATTTATAGTATTTTTATTGTTAGGTATTATTTATTCATTTTTAATATTTTTTTTGGAATTTAATCATTTTTTAAAATTTATTTATATATATATATTTACTATGTTTTAATATTTTCAATATGTATTCATTATTATTTAAATATATATCCATATTTTTTAATAATTTATATTTAATCAATAAAAATTATCCATTTTTTCAATATTTCTAAAGCGTACTCATTTTTAATTATTTAATTTCACACATTTTTAACATGAATGTATTTAAGATTATATATCCATTAATAATGTTAAAAATATATTTTTAAATAAATTTTTATGAATAAATATATATTAAGTATATTTATAAATTCATATATTTATAATTATAAATAAATTAATATTATTTTTAAAAAAAGTATTTATATAATTATAAAAATAATAATTATATATATATATATTTAAATAATTATAAAATTATAATAAATTTATTTAAATAATGAATATATTTACTATATTTATATTTATATTTATATATATTTATTGAACACATATATATTATTATATTAATATATATAATGATATAAATATATAAATATTGTTTAAAGAAAGAATTTATATTATTATTAATAAATAATTATATATTTAATTAATTATAAAATTATAATAAATATATTAAAATAATGAATATATTTACTATATCTTTATTTATATTTATATAAATTTATTATATATATATATAATTATATAAATATATATAATTATATAAATATATATAATTATATAAATATATTTATAATTATAAATAAATAAATTTAATTTTTTTAAAAAGTATTTATATAATTATAAATAGATAACTATATATCTAAATGATGATAAAATTATAATAAATATATTTAAATTATGAATATATTTAATATATATATATATATATAATTATATATATAATGATAAAAATACATTTATAATCATATACAAATATTTATATATATATTTTCAAATATTTTTATTTATAATTATAATTATAAATCCTTTATCAGTGTAAAATTTTTTCACTGATAAAGATATCATTTATGAGTGCTTATTATTTTAGCACTAATAAAAGTTATCTTTATCAGCACTTTTTTGGAAGCACTGATAAAGCTCTCCTCAATGTTTTTAAAATAACCCTAACCACACTGATTTTAGTCATAATTCTCAAGCTTTCACAGAAGTCCACTGCTACAAGTACTCCTCCTCGACTTTCACTCGAACGAATCAAGCCTCAAATCCATGGTATGTTATTTTTTTCTTCTCCTCTCTCATTTCTTGCTTGTTAAGGTTTCTGATTTCACAAATCTAGATGATCAAATCATCACCCTTCAAGTTCAATGAGTTCCCTGTAATTACGCTCCTCTTCGACTTTATCCTCTTCCTTTTATTTCTCCCCATCTTATTTTATTCTTCATCCTCATTTCACACACACCATGCTGAACCCTAGGGGTTTATGCATTTTGAGTTTTTTTCACGGATTTGATTTCTATGGCATGTGATCTTTCATAGGGTTCCTCCTCTCTCTGTTCTTCAGGGTTTCTGCATTTTCTCTTGGTCCAAGTTTTTTTCCCTATGATTGACTCTTTAATTTCAAAACTTTTTATTGCTTGATGCTCATATTGGTGTTTTAATTATTTAATCATAGCATTAATTATACTCACTGGGTTTCTAGAGAAGAAATTGGATTCTGACTTGGTTTTCATAGATAAAAATGGGTTTTCCTATCTTTAAATATTTGTTAGAATATTGTTTCAAGTTACTCACATGTCAAATTGCCCGATTAGCCCTTTAAAATGGTATTTTCAATTTAAAATGATGAATTTGTCATGAAAATTATTTCGGTAAAGTTTTTCTTGACATTTCAAGTGATACTGGAAATTATAAGCATTGTGAAAATGTTTCAGGATGATTTTTAAATAAAATGTGTGGTTAATAAAGGTTTAGACCCAATTTTGATCAAGGGATAAATTAGGGAATGAAGTATCAATCCATTAGAATTTTTGTGATATGTAACCATAGGGCCTATTTGTATCTTTTAAGGATTATTCTTAAAATATGATGTTTTTAATGAGGTATTTTGGTTGATGCTAAAATAATATTGATAAGAGAATATTTCATGATTTCTTGTTCTCAAATGATGTGTTGAATTGTTTTAAAAATCATAACTCATGATATTTTTGAAAATAGTTTTCAATTTCATGAATATTTGTAAAACCATTTTGATGTTGATTCTTGAATAAATTGTATGACATGTGAATGGTTGTATTTGTGGATTCTCGTGTGATATTGGATGAAACTAGTTTTTGATAAATGAATAGTCCCATGATATAATTTTGAATGAATACCATGGGAACCTTGGTATTTAGGCAGGTAGTCCTGGATAATTATTTTAGGATTTAAATTGTTAATTTACTCATTTTTTCTGAAATTTTTTGTATTCATGCAAGCTTTATAAAATATTTATGAAATGTTTAATAATAATTATTTTCTTTAGAACAGGTAGTGTTTTATTTATCATTTTTATGGTCATGCCTATTTTAAATTTATGATTTGGAAAAGTAAACTTAGTTTTAAATGTTAGAGTGGGTTTTGAAATGAAATATGAGGTTTTCCATTAAAATGAATTAAAATGGATTTAGTGTTTTGAAACTCATGAAGTGATTTCAAAGTGAACTTGTAATGTTTTAATAGCCCTAGATATTAGATTTAGAATACTTTATAACTTCATTATTATAGTGGTAAGTATCCTTGAAACTTCTCCTCATAGTCTATAATATTTGGCTACACTACTACTTGAAGAGTTACTAGATAGGATCCAGGGTATCCAACCGCATTAACTCACGACTCCTTGATCTGTTGAGTAAATTCTCAGCTTATCAAAATCAAAACCTTTATTCCCTTAATTATTTTCCTCTAAAGTGATAGAAATTTATATTTGGATACTTCTTTGCTACCAAATTTAGTAAATTTAACCCATTACTTTCATAAGAAATCCTCGATAGTTGGAGGCACCCACAACATTGGCTGATGAGCACCCCAAACACCTGTTTTTGTTCAAAATTGACTAATATAAGACATTACGACTTAATATATCTTTGAGATATTTTATTATTTATTGAAAAATTTAATCCATTTCTATTAAATATATTTAATCTAGGTTTTCATGCTCACAACTAAACATTAATTAACAGAAAAAACATACATCGCATCCTTATGAATTTTTTTAGTTTATTATTTTATGTGATATCACAGTAAACATTCCCTTATATAAAATAAAAAACTCCACATAAAGGATATAATTCTACCCAACTGGTCATTAGCATTTAATATTGGTTGATCCATTTTAAATTTAATAAATCAACCATGAACTAGGGGTAATATATCTAAGTCGATTCCTGAATCATATACTACTCGCCCCCAATATAGTGTATTCAACCTTGGAGTACAACCTCATGTTGGAAGGGTCCGCATATTAAAGTATCATCATCTAATGTACAAATATACTCACGTGAAAGTGATGGGGTATAGGGGTATAAAATAAAACATATAAATTATAAATGCATTCCCTTATAAATATTAAACGAAAAGATGATGCAAAAACTATCATTTAATTACCTACTTATTACAATCATCATATGCATGTGATAAATAATTAATGCAATAAATCCAAACATACATGTGCATGGTCACTAGCTCAAGACCAATGAATATAATAAATAAATGCGTGATAAAAAATTAAATTGCAATAAATTTAAAGTTAGAGGGTATTTAAATAAATTAAATGAATTTAAATAAATTTAAACAATTTATTTTTTTGGGTCTCATCATTAATTTAATTTTAATTAAAAAAAATTAATTAATTAATTAATTTAATTCAATATGAAAATTAAATTAATATTTCATAATATTAAAATATTAATTTCAAACCAATTTTTTTTAAATTAATCTAATTTAATGTTAAAACTAAATTATTTAATTTAATTAATTTTTTATTATTTTAATTTAACCTGAGCACCAAAAACCTTGTCCCTATAATGAATTCAATTTACCATGTATTATTTCAGGATATTATATGGATTATTTTGAAGACTAAGCGTTGAGACGATGTGTGATTCCGAGGCCCGGTGTTACCGAAATAAATGTTTGAAATATATTAAATATGTTAAATAGGATGCATATGAAATTTTTATAAAAATGTGGAATAAATCCTGAATGATGGAATGAGTCTGAAATTTGAGGGAACTGTTGAGTTCAGAACGCGAGTTTTACCCTAGGCGCGACATGATCCTTATCAGCACAGGGTGTTTGTGAAAAAGTTTCCACATGTGATGAATTAATAAAATAAATTAATTAAATGTTTTATTTTATTATATTCTATGTCACTACCTTCTTCCTATATAAATATGACACTATGGAGTTTGTCTTAGGGTTAGACACTAAACCCTGGAGACATATGAGCCATTGGAGGAGAGTGTTCATGACGAATGATGACGGATCGGGACCAAATCGGGGATCATTGCACCAACAGAGTTCATGGATCTCATCAACGAAGGTAGCACAATGTAACGTCCCCAACCTGGGTTCCACTAAATTAGTGCCCCGAGTCAGGTTGTCACATGACCTCAAGGGCGCCTCCCTGTATGCTATAGGTTACCAGCTAGCATCGATGGTCTAAATTAGTTACATGGGGAGACTATACCCTCTTTATCAGAGTAAGACACAACAAATCATAAAATAACTAGCGGAAACAATAATAAAAAACCAATAAATGCATAGACAAACATCTCCCAACTGGGTTCAAACTAAATGAAATGTTAAATATGTCATGTCATGATACAATGCCAAGTGAACCAAACCCAAAATAAATACAACAATAAAATCCCCAAAATGGTCTTGAATCCAAGTTGAGAACCTCCTCCATGCATGTCCCATGTCCAACTCAACTCCCATTTATAGGGCCCTTGCCCTTTTTCTGACCTTCAAGCATGAAATCTGCTTGGGTACCCAACAGTGGCCCGAGTAGGGCGTGAGTACAACATAGTAGGCCACCACCAAATGTGTCTAAAAAATATATAGTCTAATAGATAGTGCATGCAGGTAAAGATGAATGGAAATTAATTGAAATACAATAAGGGGCCACTATTTAAGAATCAAAACATTTCTATTACTGTTAGGAATATTTTTCCAAGTTCATGATGTACATCATCTCATCATTTATTTCATCATCAACATGTAATCCAAGGGTTAGACATTTACCTTATTCACCCAATATTCATGTCATTCATCATTTATCATAAGAGAACAAGTCAAGTCCCTAACTCACTAGGGACGAGCATATCGAGTAATCAACACACTAACCTTGGAGCCTCAATCCAAGTATTTTCATTGAATACAACCATTTGGAGCATAGAGCATCAGTTCGACTCCCCAACCCATGTATTCTTGGGTAGGTTAGAGCATCAATACAACCCTACCCATGGGAGGATCATCAATCCTTAATCCCACCACCAATCCATGTGAACATTCTTATTTATCCATTTACCACATTTATCTATATCATAACCATTACAACCAATAAATATAACAATCATGTTTTCCAATAATCAATCATGGAATTCAATTTTATGCCATAGCCCGTTCACAATGCCATTTTACAGTATATAACCCATTAGCCCAATTATCCATCCCATGCCTCACCCCATTAACCATATTCATCAGTTCACTATCCATAACCCATTCCACGTGTTCAATATTACATACACACCAACCATTTTGGGGTTTCAACATAATTCATTAGCCACAAGGCACAACCCCTATTTAACTAATTTTACCCATTTTTATTACCATGGAAAACAATCCCTTAAACCACTGCTAAGAATAGGCACATTCCAATAACTCATTTCCACTCTCATTCAACATTTCAACATGCTTGTCTAGGGATCTACATTCTTATAAGAAAAACTTGCTCAGACTTAGCTAACTTCTATGTTCAGAAAGTATCAGCACACCCCATGGGTGGCCCTACAAAGGTCTAGTCATCCTCTATGTGTCCCATGGGAACCATGAGGGTCTCCATTCGTCACTTAGACACCCATTTCACCAAATATCATCAAACATAACTAGAAAAATCCAACATTTACACACATCTACCACCAAATTTTAATAAATATGTGGAAATAGGTTGTCTTCGGCCATAGTTTATTTTAAAATCATGGTAGCTCATATCCTCTGGATCAAGTTCCTCCCCGACTTATCACTCCCTAGATAGATCCATCCCCTATCCCCTTGTAGTCAAACCCACCTCCTTCACAGATGCTACTCTGTATATGCTCCCCGCCAGGGCTTTCCAGCCTCTAATGTGCTCTCGAAGATCCTCCTCTGACAACATAGGTAGCCACCTCCCCAACAACATAGATCTGATGCGGCCTCCCCACCTCCATGTGAAGGCATCTCCATCAAGGCTTCTACATGTCCACCCCACCTTCCCTAAGCCATTTCACCTTTATTTTGTCAACTCTTCATATAATACTACGATCAAAAATAATCTATAATCTTATAAAATTATTTCTCGATAGCCATACATTATTGAGATCATAGATACTACAAGGAACTTTATACAATATTTATTTTTATGTTTTCATGTCAGTATAATTGTAGAATAAGCTATTTAATTTGTCATTTTTCTTCACAAATACATAGAAATATAGTAACTGTTCATTTTTCCTTTTACTAAGAAATTATTGTTTCCCAATATATACTCAATAAGTTAATCAATTGATGTAAAATGTATTTTTAGTCGGTTAAAATATCAATTATTTCCCATTGAAATTTCGGTGCAATGTTCAGGTCAATCAAGGTGCCCTATTCAACATCATTTCAGTATTCTAGAAGGAATCCCTAAAAGACCTCAACAATTGTATGTGATCCTCACTAGGATCCCTGTCTAGTTTCCTAGTAAAAAGACCCACTTCCATCACCACATGAGATGTGATCTGGGCTAATACATCCAACCACAATTCTAAAATCAATTGTCCTTATTTAGTTATTGTTTTCATTTAATAGAAGTAGTTCATGTACTGATAAGTCATAAAAATATTTTATTCATTTTCAATTATTATTTTTATGATTTTCCAAATTTTACATCAATATTTCTTTCTTTTTAGTTTATCATTGAGGCCCTACTTCATTTATATTGTCCAAATAGAGCTAGAAATATAGATATATGGATAGATAGTTTGTTATATGAATTTTTGTTATACATTATTAAACCCTTTTAATTACTAATTTCATATCCACAATATATATTGGTCGGTCAATTTCATTCATTTGTGGACTATATTATAGTGGATTGAGTTAATATTTTGTTTTTTTTATACATGGAGAGTGTTATCTCCACAAATTATGGAAAACTACAACCATTTCTTGGGAAGCACCATTGAAAGGTATATTTTTTGTTTCTTTATTTTATACTATAAATAACCATTTAAATGGATAAATGTTCATACTTGGAGTTTTTTTGGGTATTAATACAGTTTTATGTAAGAATTTCTAGCGACACTCTTTATTTCTACAACCCAAAAGATCACTGTATATAGGAATATGTAACCAAACTAAAAAGTGAATGTATTCAAATTTATTAATTTAAAAGATTGAATTTTTCCCATTATACTCATGTACTTTTTATTTTCATACTTATTAATGTATAGAGTGACATTTAATATATTTGGAGGATCTTGTTTCTATGTGACTTCCATATCAGTAGAAAGAAAAAATAGTTCCAAGATAAATCCCCAAGTTCTGAATTACTATGAAAATGTATAAATTTATTCTTCATGAAAGGATCATATTAATAAATATAAATTTAACTTAATTATTTTGAAAGAGATATTATTAAATATTTCTTATAATCCTAATAATTAATCTGGACTACATGGTGTTAGATAGATATAGTTCCTTGAAAGGTTTAAAAGCTCTTTATTTCAAATGGATCCTTGCATCAATTGAGATTCCAATTATAATAATTTATTAATAGAAAAAATGGATGGAAAATAGAAGTATGCTTCTTCATCCTTCAATCTGAAGGAGAATATCTCATTGACATGTATTTCATTTTTACCATTTTTAGGATGTCTATAGACAGAGAAGGATTATACAATAGAGGAAGTTATCAAATGTCTAAGGTTTTTAAGAGCATGAGAAACAAAAAATTAGTTGAGTATTTATAATTGAATTTATTTATTTATTTATTTAAGCTTAATTTCATTGATATAGTTTCATTATAGTTTTATATTTTTGGTTTTGTGAATTCAAATGCATATCACAATGAGATCTTAAATTAAAAATTGAAACAAGTAAATAATTTGATTGGTATTTTCTCTGCTTATGGAAATATTTTTACATGAGGGAAGATGATACTATGGATTCCTAGTTTGAAACCCCCACTAATAGATTCCTAGTCTATATAGAACTTTCATTCCTAGAAATATACTCATTTTTTATATAAAATTTTTAATTTTTGATAAATCTACAAAACATTTTTTATGTCTATTTTCAATTATTTTAACATTATAACATTCTCTTACATTATAAAGTATTTTATTCCAACATTTGAATCCTTTTACACTATATAAGTATCTAAGAATGATACACCTTTTCACCTTCCCATAAAATATTCCTAGATTAGAGTATTTGATATTAATCTTAAATGGGATGCCAAAGTCATAGAAATAACTCATTTAATTTTAGTACATATTTGAATTTGGTATTTCTATGCACCAGTTATGAAGATGTACATTTTTGCACACAATATCTCTCCAGAAAAATTTTGATCTTTCATACTCAATTAGAATTGTTCAACATATTTCAACAAAAAATCTATTCATCCTTTTAGAAAATTTTGATCTTTCATAATCAATTATAATTTGATGTCTTGTTCCTCACCACTTTAAATATCTCAGCCTCACTTATTGTATGAAAAAAATAAAATGAACACAAAACACATGGATTTAAATGTTTCAGCTGTAAAATTCAACTCCTTTTTGGATTTGATAGGCCCTCAAATAATATATACCCCACTATAAATTCTAATGGTTACACTAAATAACATCCAAGTACTATCAATATATAGTTACCTCACATTCCTAATGTAGGGTCCCTATATAGAATTCATCATTCCACATCCCACTAAAAATGTATGATTCAATAGTTGGAAATATCTCCTTCGACTCTGGGTTGCACTATCACAACTCAATGTTGATCTCCCTTCACATAAAAAATAGGTCAACTAGTCTACTCATGTTTAACCACATAAATAAAATTGATATCTAATTTTCAAAATCTATTCTATTAGTATCAAACAGTCACTTTAGAGCAACAAGTATCTGATTATTTTCTACCTCAACAACAATATACTCCAATCCTTAAAACATGTATTTTTAACAATTCAAAAGATGGAAATTAAATTTAATAAGTCAAAAAAATGATGAAAAAATTTCCACCATTAGGCCCTTCAACCCTAATAATCTTCAACATGATTCAGAAGGGAATTATTCTATCCATTGATATCAAACCTCATCTTCAAATTCACTTGTCTCATTTGAATGCCTACCATGATATCATTACACCATAACTAATGGAATGATATTGCATCACAAGATATTTTTTTACTTTGTTCATGATAATAATATGATAGTCTATAATAGATCCCTCTACCACTAACTCTATATCATGAAATATAACCACATGAGTAGGATTGGTCACATACTTTCTTAGTTTTGAGAAATGGAAAATATTCCCATGCTAAGAGTGGAAAAGTCCCAAATTGCTCGAAACGATCCCATAAATGGAGAATATGAAAGAAAATTCTTACTCCTCTCCAACTATTCACCCAATAAAGTATTAACACTCCTGATATTTTGAGATATATCCACTTATAATCCCAATAACGATACTAGAAGATCAGGAATAAAATAAGTGGAAACATTTGTATAGAAATTGTATAAGAAAGGGTATATGTCACTATATAAAATCAACCCACTCCTCCACTTCCCATGGAGAAATTTCAACCTCAATAGAGGGTGTGGGATTCTACTGCTAGGGGGTGGGGGTGGGATGGGGGCAGGGGGTGGGGGTGGGATGGGGGATGCTTCAGGGGGTGGGGTGTGGGGTGGGAAGGGTGAGGGGGATGTTTCAGGGGTCTGGGGGTGGTAGGGGGTGTGGTGGTGGTGCGGGGGGAGTTGGGATGGGGTTTGGGGGTTGGGGGGCTACTTTAGGGGGTGGGGGTACTTCTTCAGGGGGTGGGGGCAGGGGTGGGTGGGGGTGGGGGTGGGCAGGGGTAGGGGGGATGTTGTTGGGTGGTGGTAGGGGGTTGTGGGGGATGCTGTAGTGGGATGGGGGTGTGAGGGGTTGTGGGGGATGATGCAAGGGGTGTGGTGGTGGTGGGGGGGGGGGGATGGGGTAAGGTGTATTGGGGGGTGTTGGGGGGATTCCTCAGGTGGCTGCTGTAGGGGGTTATGGGGGCTGTTGTAGGGGAAAGGGGTGTGGTGGTGGTCGTGGTGGGGGGGGGATGGGGGTGGTGGGGGTTGTGGGGGCCGTTGCAGGTGGGTGTGGTGGGGGTGGGGGTATCCTACTGCTGAGGGTGGGATGGGGGTAGGGGGTCTTGGTGGAGGTGGGGGTGTTGGGGGATGCTTCAGGGGGGTTGTTGCGTTAGTCTGGGTGGGGGTATGGGGGGCTTCTTTAGGGGGTGGGGGATGCTTGAGGGGGTGGGTGGTGGTGGGCAGGGGATGTGGGTTGTGGGGTTGCTGTAGGGGGGTGTGGTGGGGGGGGGGATACTATTGCTGGGTGGTGGGATGGGAGAAGGGGGTATGGGTGGAGGTGGGGGTGGTTGGGGGATGCTTCAGAGGGTGGGTAGGGGTAGGTGTTTACTGCTGCCAATTTGGGTGGGAGGTTTGGGGGATGCTTTAGTGGTGGGGTTGGGGCGTAGGGGGGTTTCTACTGCTAGGGGGTGGGATGGGGATAGGGGGTTTGGGTGGAGGTGGGGCTGCTTCAGGGGGTGGGGGGGAAGGGTGGGGTGGGTAGGGGTAGGGAATGGGAGTGGAAGGGTGTTGTGGGGGCTGTTTTAGGGGAGTTTCCTTTTTCATTTTATCTCTTTTTTTTTTAATTTTATTGCTCTTCAAACTGCTGAATGTTGCTTTATAAATTGGTTTTTAATCTTTTTTTACTTCAGTTCATGGATGAAACTAAGTGTTGGGGTGGAATGAAAATTTTCTAAGATGATTTCTAGCTATTTACATGTTGAGATAATTTTTCATTTTATAGTGCATTGGTTATTAAATTTTGTGCTTAAACTGTGAAGTTTTATGCATTTTCACTGCACTTATTTTGAAAATCCTAAAAAATTGAAAATATACTATTTTTATTGCAAAACATTTTGACTATTGAGTTAACTTGCATGTGTTGATGGTCACATTACATATTTTTTTGTTGAAATTTGATTTTATTTTTTATTAATTATATACATGTTCACTATAAAGTTGAATTTTGATTTCTAAATCCTGAGTTTTTTGCTGGTTTCAAGTGTTTTATATATGGGAATAAGAGTCTAATTGGCTGTTATTACTTGGTTTTCAGGTGGTTCAATTTTTAAAACAAATCTGTTCAACAAAGATAAATATTAAAGAGACTTGGGGTTGGAAGTCATCACTTGGGGGGGTGTTCTACCTCATTTAATTTTCTTCATGTCTCTTCTTTCCCCTTAAATTGATAATGCATTCTAATCTTATTTGATCACTGATTTCATGTGTTATTGTGTTCTTGTTGGGTGAATAGCATGTTGTATTCATGTACTGAAAGTGAGGTTTTTTTCAATACACATGCAATTTCATTTAATTGTTATACAAGTTATTTCTGTAAATTCATGATGTTTTTTTATTAAACATTCATGAAATATTACGGGGTTCATTTTCTTACAACACATAATATGATAGTACTTTGTAATTTTGTAATAATTTATAAGTCATTGATGTATGTTATTGATCAGGTGAGTAGTTCAATCTCTTTTCCTTAATCATTTATTACATGATTGGTATAGATTAGTTCATCTCATCAAATCTTGTACATATTTAATAATTTTCATAGATTAGTACAACTTTAATGATAGAGAATGTTTCTACATTCAGTTTAAAAATGGTGTTATGAACTTTTAATTTGAATAGATTTAATGTACATATTCATAAAATTTTCCATTTTATATGTTTAAAAATATACAAATCCATACATTTCTCATAGTTTTTGTTAATCATTGTTTACATATATATTTTTACAATTCATCAAATTCTATACATATTTAAAAAAAATTGTAGTTTAGTACATCTATAATGATTATAATGTTTCTTAATTTCAGTTTGAAAATGGTGTTATAATTTTTTTAGTAATAAAATTATCATCATCTTATATTGTCTACAATCACTCTTATGGTTGAGAATATTAAATATAAAAAATGTTCATAACCTTTTCATTCCTTATGCACACTGTATGCATACAGATAGAAAACACGATATGTTGTACCACTGTATATGTACTAATCCATTTAATATATTTACAACTGTAGTCACGCGTTTTTAATTCTTTCATATTACTTTGAAAGTGTTTCACATTCCCTACCAAAAAAATTCATAATCATTTCATGCTCTTAAAACCTAAAAGGGTGGTTTGGGTTTTTTGTGTGTTGTGTCATAATTCCTTTCATTACTTTTTCCTCTGCATAGGATTGACCAACTCAAACTACATAGAGATAAGTTATATGATAAGTACGAATACCATGATTTTATTTTTGCACGTATTTTTTTGATGCAGATAAACAAAGGGGAGTGATTTATTTATTTTTATTATCATTGATTTGTTTATTTTGTTTATCATTCAAGGTTAGAAATTTTTTCATTCTCATGCATTCAATTAGGAGCATAGGAACCTAGGAGCAATGAAAATATTGTGTAATTTTCTTGCAGACACTATAAGGTTGTGTTTCCCATCTTTGAAAAGGTACTACCAGTAATAAACTTCATGAAATCATATCTGATTTTACTTATTTTAGAGTTGTTTATTTTTTTTATTTCTGATTCGAGACTGAATGATATGAGATGATCCAGGCCGACATGAATATCCAAATAGCTTCTCCACCATACAAGTTCTGGAAGTGGTGCATATTAGGGTTGTTTGGGGATGACCTAAAATGGAATTTCTCGATTTTTATTTCATTATACATTTACACATCCATTTAACAGTTTTAGAATCATTTTAATTCATTTTGTGTTCAATTTTTTATATTCACAGACCCAACTCTGTGTGTAAGTTCCACCAGTTGCATGTGATGACTGCTTCCAAAGGGTTTTTAGTGAGTTCATGAAGATGAAAAAGGTCCTCTCAAATTGATTATTTGTTTCCATATTCATTTACTATTTTTTTATTCAAATATCATCCTCTATCCCACTATGTCAATTTCCACTTTTGGGTTTCTTTATAAACAAATCATAAACAAAAAATATTATGGTTCTTCAATGATCAAGCTTTTTCATGACAACGACTGTTAATTATATGCTTTTGATGTTATTTGACAAGGTTGAAGATGGTTAAAGGTGGCGTCTACTTCATTCATCTTCATGACTATCATTTCTAGTTTAGTAATATCTTACTAAATATGATGGAGCTGATATCCATTTAAAACTCTATATGCTTCTATACGACTTTCATGGGTAATTATCATTCTTTACCCCAAGAATGGGGGAACTCCATGTCTCAAAATATGCTACATTTCAATGGTTTCTTGGATGGGAGGGAACTTGGGAACTAAAAAGAAACATGAATTCAAAGAATACATGTCTAGAGTAGAGATGACTAGAAGAAGGGATTGAGTGAAACTTACAGAGGATGAAGAAAACATCAAGACTGCCTTGCCAGTTGAAGAGGTAGAAGAAGACATTATTTTAGGCGGGTTGGTCTTGGTCTTGTTTGGTGATGCATACTAAGTATTCATCTATCTATTGTACTAGATTTTTGTTGATAATGAGTTGTGTCGCCCTTATTTTTTCCTTAATATGGACGTTTATATATTTTATTCGAAATAAATCAATTTATACTATGGATTTAGGAAAAACAAAATGCTTTTTTTATACCCTATAAAGGATATATCCACGGTTTTAACTGTGGCTATAGGTACCCTAGAGCCACGATTAAAACTATAGCGGTAGGAAAACAATAGCCATGGTTTAACCGTGGTGGTAGGAAACCTATATCCTCAGTTTTACTATGGTGGTAGGAACCCTATATCTGTAGTTTAACCATGGCGGTAGGCACCCAATAGCCATGGTTCAAATCATGGTGATAGGTAAGACCGATTGCCATGATGATAGTGGCCACGGTTTTGGAAAACGGTGGCCATATACTATTGCCATGGTTTTTTGGCCTACAACCATGGTTTCAAACCATGGTCGTAGGTGAATTTTCTAGTTGTGAAAGGATCAAAAGAATAATAAGGGGTAACAAAGAAATAAACCCAATCATGCACAAAAATCAAACAAAAACTATGGGATATAACTTTTAGACCACCTACCTTGAATCTGTTGGAAAATGCACCTATAATCGAGGGCTTAGATCCGGATTCAACCACCCTTTGAAGACTCAACCTAAATCTCATTGAAAAATAGGGGGGTTTAGAGTTTCATATGGGGATAAGGAAGAGATGAAAACCCTAAACCAAAAATAGAAGCAAGAGTGGGATTAACCTTACTCAGATCTTTATTTCACAATCGACGATAGTCTAAACAACCTAGAGTTGAGGGAGAATCACCATTGGAAGATCTTGTGAGATTTGTTTTTTTCATAGGGTTGAAAGAGGGAATAAAAAAAGAAATCCTAAGTTGGGGTTTAAAATACCTTAATGTATTTTTTGTAAATTTCTCAACTTTTCTAGGCTGCACGATTTACCCGCACGGTTTTTCAAACTGTGTGAGAGATACTATCCCAAAATCCCCATTTCACATGGTTTTCTAAGAATTCTGCATGATTAACTTAACCATGTCGTAACCATGTGAAAATTGTTTTCCAAGGCTACATGGTTACCTAGGATGATCTGCGTGGTTTTCACTAACCATGCGCAAACTGTGCAGCATGCTCAGAAACCCCTTTTCTACCATTTTCATGTCATGAACCCCCAAAACACCTACGAGTCTTCACATGAACTTTGTGAAATAAAAACTTGATCAAAATAAAGGAATTAAACTGAAAAAAAAACAAAAACATACCTTAAGAAAATTCTCGAATCATACAACCTCCCCACCTTAGGATGGCCCGTCCTCAAGCCACTCTTCCCAAGCATCATTGAAATTATGAAGCAAAGAGATCAAGGAACTGGGCTCGCGTATTTGACTCTCACTCTTAAGATTCTTTCTAGATGTTTCCATTCTACCATAAAATAATAACCAAAGGTACAACCTTGCCCTGTAAAACCTTCTCACTATGATCCACAATACAAATAGGATTCTCCTCAAAGGATTCATCAGGTACAAGCTCAATGTCATTAATTTTTATCATGTGATATGGATCAGGATGATACTGATGAAGTTTTAAAAAATGAAAAACATTATGCATCCCACTATACCATTATGGAAGAGCCATTCGGTATGCCACTGGTCCGATCCTCTCCAAAATCTCGAATGGCCCCACATACCTAGGTGCCAACTTTCCCTGTTTCCAAATTCGACAGTGGCAGAACCTTGCCGACACCCAAATAAACACACTATCATGCACCTCAAACTCAATAGGCCTATTATGCCAATATTTATATGACTTTTTCCTACTCCGGGCTGTCATCATGCACTTCTGAATCAAAATAACTTTCTCTAATGTCTCCAGTATGAGACTCGATCCTAACAACTCAAATTCCCCATCCTCTAACCAACATGATGGATATCTACATAGTCTCCCATAGAGTGCCTAAAAAGGTTCCATATAAATCATATCCTAGAAACTAATATTGTATGAAAACCCAGAAATTGATAAGTTCCTCTCCCATGAACCACTGAAATCCAGGACACTGAATCTCAACATTTCCTTCAACACCTGAATCATACACTCAAACTGCCCATCAATCTGTGGGTGATAATTCGTACTCAGCAAAACCTAGGTACCAAGTTCCTTCTATAATTCCCACTAGAAGCATGATGTAAAATGCAAGTCATGATCCAAAACAATGATTCTCGGTACACCATGAAATCGCACTATTTCCCAAATATACAACTCACCCAACTAGTCAACTATATGTGTCTCTTAGATTGAAAAGAAATGAGCTACAATAGTCAATAGACCCAAAATGACTTAGATTACATCATTATTTTGAGGCGTCCTTGGAATTACCACTGTTAATTACATCGTTACATCATTCCACTTCCTTTCTAGAATATTTCATGACTGTAACAAACAACTTGGATGATGATGCTCAACCTTAACCTATTGAGAGACAAGGCATCATGCCACGAAACACGCAACGTTTTTCTTCATCCCTGACCACCAATACTGCCTATGAAGATCACAATACATATTATTTAGGAATGGATGTACTTCCTTCCAAGATTCATGGGATTCACACATCAAATCTTCCCGAAAAAAAACTGGTACTACCATGAATCCATTAACAGAAATAATTCCATAACCATCCAAGGTCCAACTAGAAGGTGACTCCCCACCTTTAAGAATTTCCTTCATAGAAAAAAATTCCAGATCCACCAACTGACTCTATTTAACTCAGTTCAAAAGTGTGGATTCAAATTTTATATATATTAGGGTTGTCTTCTCATTCCCATCCTATGCCTCCAAATGCATCCCATCAAACAAGTCCATCATTTTCTATTTAGAGTTGGATTCTTGAACCACCTGATTCTAAGTCGTCTGGCTCAGAGCATCTGCAACACTGTTCCCTTTTCTCGATGTGTAAAACAACTCAAAATTATAGGATTTTAGGTACTTGACCCACCTTCACTTCTGAATATTTAAATCCCTCTGAGAGAAGACATACTTTAAACTCTTATGATCAGAAAACACCATCAATCGCTCTCCCCCCAAGTAGTGCCTCCCACACTTTAAGTAATAAACTATAGTAGATATATCAAGATTGTGAGTAGTGTAGTTTCTTTCATGTGATCTCAACTATCTTGAATCGTAAGCTACAACCTGATCATCCTACATCAGTACTTCCCCAAGTCCCACACTAGACACATCACAGAACAAAGTGTACTTCTTTATAGGTTCAGGAAAGATTAGAATTGATGTTGTAGTCAATTTATTCTTCAATTCTTGAAAATAAATTTCACATGCCTCTGACCACTCAAACTTAACACCCTTCTTAGTTAAGCTTGAGATTGGTGTTTCCTAATGGGAGAAATATCTAATGAACCTACATTAATAACCATCCAAACCCAGGAAACTTCGGATATTAGAAACATTCTTGGGTTGTTCCCAAGACACCGGATCTTGTACAATATCTGTATCAACTGACACTCCTAACTCAAAAATGATGTTTCATAAGAAATGAACTTTCTTAATCTAGAACTGGCACTTTGATTGCTTAGCGTAAAGCCTATTCCCTCTTAGCATACTCAAGACAATGTCAATATGTTGGGCATGATCATCAAGAGTTCGTGAGTACACCAAGATGTAATCAATTAATACAACCATGAAATGATCCAAATAGAGGTGAAATATCTAGTTCATTAGAACCATAAACATAGCTGGCACATTGGTCAACCCAAACGGAATCACCAAAAATTCATACAACCTGCACCTACTTCGAAAATCTGTCTGCGGTATGTTAGAAGGTCTCACCCTCAAATGATGGTATTTCGATCTCAAATTGATCTTGGAGAACACTATGGAACCCCTTAGTTGGTAAAATAGATCATCAATTTTGGGAAGAGGGTATCGGTTTTTAACCTTCATTTGATTTAACTTCCTGTAGTCAACACATAACCTCAGTGACCTGTCAACCTTCTTAGAAAACAACACAGGTGATCCCCATGGTGACGTACTAGGTCAAATGAATCCCTTACGCTCCAACTCCTCCAACTGAGCCTTAAGCTCTTGGAGTTTCCTGGCACCATTTTATATAGTGGAATGGAAATCGGTTCTTCCCATAGTAGTAACTCAATCGTAAACTCAACATCTATCTCAGGTGGTATCTCTGAGAAGTCCTTAAGAAACAAATCCTATAAACGATCCACCATAGGAGGAAAGACGTGTTGCTCCACTTCTCCATAATCAAGAACAAGGCATGCCACCTGGGTCATGAGCTCTCTCATATTCTGAAAAAAGGCCTTGCATGTCCTGCTCAAACATCCCACTCACCACGAAGGACATAACTGTCTCCATCGAGATATGTAAACATTACCTGATGTCGGTAAAAATTGATATGGGATTGATACTCCACTAACCAATCCATACTTACGATCAGGTCAAAACCTGACATCTCTAGAACAAATTGATTCCATAGGAAACGATATCCACAAACCTCTAAGGCACAACCTTAACGCTACCTTATATTCTCAACTCGCACCCCCAATAAAGTATCAAGAGACATAACTCCACATGAACTTTCCACAGTTAGGCCCAACACTACTACGAACTATGCCAAAATAAAATAATTTGTGGCACCTATGTCAAATAGATCATTTACAAGTGTGGAAGCCATAAGAATCATACCTCAAATGGTAGAAGGTCCAGCCTCGCCTCCTCCAGGTGTAGAATGAACTGCGTGCAAATGGCACATCCCTCTACCCTGGGATCCCGCCAGAGTACCCTACGCTGCATTTCCCTGCTTGTACGAATGGTCTCTCCCCGGAGCTCCACATCCACCACCCCTACTAGTATGTACTATGGAGCTCAAAATTCATGCTTGATATGGGGTAATCAATCCTCTACCTACAATATTCATTGATCTCTTCCCTCCAACACTATACATCTACCATGGATTCTTGCAGAACCTCTGCACATGTCCCATATTGCCACATACTCTACACTCAACAGGTGGTCGAGGACACTGTGTTCTCATGGAACTACTCTTCCCAATCATCCTTTACCACTGGGAATTCTTGATCCTATACTAGGGGTGAATTCTCAGCAACATCCTCTAGTTTCCCAACTGGAACATGCCTTCATGGTGGCATTTCTCTACAATTCCATACATAATCTTTTTAGAACAAAACCATGAAACTTTTACAATTAATAAGAAAAGGGTCATCACTAGAAAAAAAAAACCATTTTTCATACACTTTCTATTGGGATTTATTACATCTAAAACACTATCCTCAACCATCCTTCCCAAGTCCATGGATATCATGGGTTAACTAACTCACACGGTTACAAAACTTATCATTTACACCAATTCAAAACAATTTCCTTATTCCAATTTACTCTTACAACAAGTTAAACCAACTTTACTTCTTTATTAAGCACTATTTTATAATTACTACTTACCCTTTTCACTTACCTTTTTTACCCATTCATGCCATCTCATTAGGAAAAATTTCATTACTTTTAATAAAAAAAAATTCATCCTAACCTTTATATCCTGTACACCCATCCCATGTGTGTGCCTAACATGATGCATGTCACCTATCTACATAGGTGCCTAGAATGATGCATGAATGAACACCCTGTACCCTTCCAACCATGAGAGAAATATCAAAAAACCATCAAATCACACAACAAGTGCATCAACCAATGGTGAAATATCATCAAATGTAACAACACAAAACAAGAGCAACAATTCTTTTCTTGGGTGACTTGGGTTTCCCCCCGTACATGGGTTAGATACTCCAAAGAATGAGCTCATTACCAAGGCCTAACACTTTCCTAACCTCCTGTCTACCATCCCAAAATAGTAATTAAGAGAAAGTGTCTCCTCATATAACAATTTGTAACATCCCCAACCCAGGTGCCACTAAATAGGTTCCCCGAGTTGGGTTGTTACATGACCTCAAGTGAATCTCCCCATACAGTAGAGGTTGTTGACTAGCAGCGAGGGTCTAAATTAGTCACGTAGGGATACTATACCCTTTTTATTAGAGTAATCCACATAAGATCACAAAATAACAATATAAAACAATAAGAAACAACCAATAACATGCATATCCAAACATCTCCCAATTGGGTACAAACCACAATAAATAGTAAATATGGCATGTCATGTTATAATGACAAGTGAACAAAACCCAAAATAAAGACAACAATGAAATCCAAAAAATGGTCCTGACTCCATGTCAGGAACCTCCTCCATGAATGTCCCATGTCCAACTCAACTACCTAGTATAGGGCCCTTCCCCTTGTCCTAACCTGCAAGTATGAAATCTACTCAGTTACCCAATAGTATCCTGAGTAGGGTGTGAGTACAAATCAGTAGGTCACCACAAAAGGTGTTTACAAAATATCCAGTCTAACAGATAGTGCATGCAAGTAAAAATGAATAGAAATTAAGTGAAAGACAATAAGGGGAACTATTTAAAAATCACTACATTTATATTACTATTAGGAATATTTTTCCAAGTTCATAATGTACATCATCTCATCATTCATTTTATCATCAACATGTAATTCATGGGTTAAACATTTACCTTATTCACCCAATATTCATAACATTCACCATTTATCATAAGAGAACAGGTTGATTACCTAACTCACTAGGGATGATCATATAGAGTAATCACCACAATTACCTTGGAGACTCATTCTAGGTATTTTCATTGAATACAACCATTGGGGATATAGATCATTAGTCTGACTCCCCAACTCATGCATTCTTGGGTAGGTTAGAGCATCAGTCCATCCCTACCCATAGGAGGAGCATTAGTCCTTAATCCAACCACCAAGAAATGTGCACATTATTATTTATACATTTACTACATTTATCCATATCATAACCATTACAACCATTAAATATAAGAATCATGTTTTCAAACAATCAATCATGGAATTCAATGTTATAGCATAGACCGTTCACAATGCCATTTTACAATACATGACCAATTTTCCCAATTCTCTTTCCCATTTCTCACCCCGTTAACCATATTCATAAATTCACTATCCATAACCCATCCCATATGTTCAAAATTTCATACACACCAACCCTCATTGGGTTTTCAACATAATTCATTAGCCATAAGGCATAACCCCCATTTAAATAATTTAACCCATTTTTATAAACATGCCGAAAAATCCATTAAGCCACTACTAAGAATAGGAACTTTCCAATAACTCATTTCCACTCTCATTAAACATTTAAACATGATTTTAAAGGGATCTAAATTGTTAAAAGACAACCTTTATTAGACTTAGCTAACTTTTAAGTCCGGAAAATATCAGTGCACCCCATGTGTGGCCCTACAAAGGTCAAGTCATTCTTTATGTGTCCCATGTGGACCATGAGGGTCTCTATTCATAACATAGACACCCATTACAACAAATATAATCAAATTATCACAAGAATAATAAGGGGTAACCAAGAAATAAACCCAAGCATGAAAAAATCTCAAACGAAACTCTGGGATATAACTTGTAGACCACCTACCTTGAATCTGTTGGCAAACACACCCCTAATCGAGGACTTAGATCCCGATTCAGACAACCTTTGAATACTAAACCTAAATATCACAGAAAAATAGGGTTTTTAGATTTTTTTATGGGGATAATGAATAGATGAAAACCCTAAACCAAAAAGAGAAGCAAGGGTGGGATTAGCCTTACCCGGATCATCATTTCGCAATTGACGATACTCCAAACGACCTGGAGTTAAGGGAGAATAACCCTTGGAATCTCTTGGAATATTTGGTTTGTTCCTAGGGTTGAAATAGGGAAGAAAAGAAGAAATATTTAGTTGGGGTTTAAAATAGCGTAATGGTATTTTGGTAAATTTCTCAGCTTTTCTCGGTTGCGCAGTTTACCCGCACGGTTTTCCAAACCGTGCGAGAGATACTGTCCAAAAATCACCATTTCACATGGTTTACTAGGAATTACACATGGTTATCTTAAATGTTAATTAACTATGTGAAAACCTCTATCCAAGGATTCATGGTTACCTGGGATGATCTGCACATTTTTCACAAATTGTGCGCAAAGCGGGCAGCATGCCCATAAAATCATTTTACCTCCATTTTCATGTCCCAAACCACTAGATCAACTCTGATCCTTCACATGAACTTTGGGAAACAAATATTTGACCAAAATAAAGGACTTAAACTGAAACATAAAGAATAACATACCTTAATAAAAGTCTCAGATCTTACACATAGAAATTTTTTTCGTCAAAAATCTATTCAAACTCTAGGTAGAATGTTTATTTCTTTGTTTTCCAACCATTTTCTTAATCTTGAATGAATGTGAATAAATTAAATGAATATAACTGATACATTAATTGTAATTAGATTTAAATTTATGGAATTATGTTTTGTTTTTGGTGATTATTCCTCTTCAATTGTCCTTTTTCTACGACAATGGATCAATACCGAGGGTGTGGTTCATGATTGATGGTGTGATAGAGGTGTGATTATAGATGAGAGTGATCATAGGTGGATTATAATGTATTTATGATTCTTGTTCTACTTGATTTTTATTCACATCGATGAATGGATCGATGAATGTATTTCTAAAAAAATTGAGGGTCCGGATCCTTGCTAGCAACAACGACACGGGTTAGCCGGCCCTTAATCTATGATTTCTAGAGAGGACGATGGTTCTGGTGACACGGATAACAGTGCAAAAGATAAGTCATGGGATCTAGAAAATCATGGGTTTCACAATGTGTAATATGGTGATACACACCATGTGAGACCCCCCTATGCAGTGCTTGGGTTTTAACATAGAGTTAAGTATCACGCGTCATGTGAAATGGTAACATTCCAGGTGACCCCTCCATAATAGCTCGACATGTACTTCAGAAATTACATGAACATGGATGGAAGCACATGGCGAGTGGCACACCGTGTACTCAGACATGGACATGCCTAGGTGTACACAAGCATGGATAGGTGTACATTGGTTGGTACACAGGCATGGTCAATGATATACAGATACATCCAGGAGACACGGGCAGGGTATCATGTGATTTATGCATGCCGTTTACCATTCTTACATGATGTGTATTTGGATGTTACATGTCACGTGAGAATTTACAACATGGTAAGACCTAGGGATATCTGGACACATTGTGTATCCACTTCAAGGGTGATTATATCTCTTTGTTTCCTTAGTATAGACTAGTCTTGGTTGATCATGTTCCCTTGGTCCATTCACTTGAGGGTAAGATGCGGTATTACTTCCACATCACATGATTGTGATCCCCTTTGGAGGCTGAGACTCAGATAGAGTTTGTGGTGTCCCTCTATGAGACTCGAGTGAGATCCTCTATCATCTTTATACCCTATATGAGGTTTGTGGAATCAGCATGACCACCTTGAGCAAGGTGTTGATCCTACATCTAGTAGGTCATATCTATAGGGTTCATGGTATCGTTGGAATACGATCCCCTACACAATGGATTGATCCAGATTTTATTCATTGTGTCCCCCAGCAGTTATAAGCATGAACCCCTATCTATGTAGCAGGGTCTTCTGTGACCAGTGAGAATTCTTGGGTGGGGACCAATGAACTAGACCACTTTGATGAGAGTCCCTAGTGATAGCATGGCTCATGAAGTAAATTCTACCAGAATGACCATTGCTTCAAGTACAATCCTATGGATGATAGTTTTCTATGACCGCCTAGTGGCATGATGTCCTTACTAAGTATATCTCGGTGTTTCTAATATAAATTGATTGTTATATCTTGTATTGAGATTACTATACTTGATGATTTGTGTTTGGTGTTTTTGAGGTTTCCTACTAGGTATTGTTATACTCATCCCTACATGAGATTTGACCACACATGCTATATCTTATGTAGATTAAATCCCTCTTAATGGTGCTCTAAGAGGATACAAAGTAGGTGGAGTGTATCTTAAGCTTGACAGACCGAGGTGTTTTCTGGGAGATCTCATTTGTTCATAGTTCCCACCCTTAGAGCAGGTTGGAATCCTTATAGTTTTTTATGGTCTTATATTTGGACCCATTTTTGTTTTTAGTACTTTACATTCATACTCTATTGTGGGATCTTAGATGTATGCATGCATTGGTTTCAGTTTTTTTACATTTTAGCATTGTGTGGTCTTGGAGATGTGTTCATGTGTGCAAGTACTTTAGGCTAACGCCTCATATTTGTGGGATATTTCTACTTAGCGTTGGTCACCAACTCTAGGACTATTGGAGGTGAACTTGGTATAGTCACGGGTCGAACCCTTCTAGGTTAGGTTATGATGGAGTGGTAACAGAGGATTTGGTTCTACCTTATAAAAATGGTTAGTGAGATTGGTTTAGGGAAAAAATGGTCAATTTTTCAAGTTCAGCTTTCAGGCCAGGGACTCCAGTGTTGGTGCGACAACTGACATATCTATACACCCATACTCTGATCACCTGCCTTTCAACTCAGTACCTATAAACATTGGATACAGTGAAAACTTTGTTACATGAATCATATGAGAATGGGTTGTGTTTTTCATTTAATTATTGAGTAAACTCCTCATATATACTCTTTTGACCTTGGTACATCTTTTTTATTTCTAGATGCCTCTACAGAGACAGATAGTCAGGATTACACCGTATTATCACAAGGATGATCTACCTAGTGATGAGGCTTTGGTACATTGGCCTTTACCGGATATATCACCTCTGGGTGGTTTACCAGTTATACCACCGCCAGTTGAATAGTATCTATCATTGGAAACACCAGCTAAGGATGCATACAGGCTGAGTGCATTGCAAGTGTTCCAGAGTTAGAGACCTCCCTAGTTTCGGGGTGATCTAGGCCCCCTAGTGGATAAGAACCTGATAGAGGCATTCACTCACATTTTCCACCTTTTGAGGAAACCTACAGGTCGGATGGATCTCCTCATGGAGAGTATTCTTTAGGGATCTACTAAGAGATGGTGGATCTTAGTGACTTAGTCACATAATGAGGCAAATCTCTCCTAGCCAAAATACAAGCATCTCTTCAGTAAGAATTTATATCCATCCAGACTGAAATAAGTATGGATATAAAAGATTTTGTATCTATATTAAGGCAATTTGACCATGGAAGAGTAATCAACAAGGTTTACTTATCACTCACGTTAACAGGGCATCGAATGTGGAAGAGGGGACCCAGGAGCTAAGACCTCAGTAGCAGGTAACCAATGACATTCACAAGGATCCGAGCATTTTAGAAGCTTCAGGAGTTGATCCCATGACACAAGGTTAGCAATGAAGGACTCTCAGGATGGATCATATTAGCCAAGGGAGAAGCAATGTTTCTCCTGTAATGATTATGGACATCTAGATTGGTATTTTCTAACCCGTCATACAAATGATAAATATATGGTCAAGGGACCGCCAATACAGATATAGAGGTTGGATAAGGGTGTTCCATAGGACATAAAATGTGTAAGAGGGGATAAAAGAGTGGAAAGATGTGTTCAAAGGTTTTATCTATTAACACCACCACCCTCAGGTGGTCTACACCAGGCTTAGAGAGTTGGTGGTCTAGGATGTGGCCAGTTGTAGGCTATAGAGGCCTATTACCCCAAGTATCTAGGGATGATATGTGGTACGATTTATGTCTTTTCAACTTTATTTGTAGTATTGATAGACATAGGTGTGAGTCATTACATCCTTGAAACTTCTCTAGTTCGAGACTTATAGATTTTGGTTGATCCTTTGGCTTGACCCTTGTGGTTGGAGACTTTGATAGATGGTGACTTAGAGATTGATTAATTGTGATGATATTGTGTTATGATGCTCGGGGGAGATAGTTTTGAATGGTATCTATTTCTATAATTGATGATTCATTATGAAATCATCTTAGGTATGTACTGTATATCCACTGTTCATGCCTAGAATGACTATTTTAGGTAGAGGATACAGTGTGTCTGTAATGATGGGACTAGGTTTTCCTTTGTGGGTGAAATGGAAACCATAGTGGAGCAGGATGATCTCAGGCATAGGAGATTGCAACATATTACTCAACAGTTGGCTAGCATGACTATTGGAGTAGTAGATTATTTGGGATATCAGTTTATAGTGGTGTTGGCGGAGTATGAGGACTCCTTTCCTAAGTACGTACTGAGTTTTCCTCCCTACCGAGAGTTTGAATTCTATATTGACTTATATCTTGGAATGACCCCGATATATGCACCATCATATCAGATGGATTATATAGATCTTCGTGACACGAGGGTATAGTTGGAGGACATACAAGAGAAAGGCTTTGTGAGACCAAGTGTTCCCTATAAGCATCCCCACTATTGTTCACCAAAAAGTATATGGGATATTGAGATTATGTGTGGACTATTGGAACTTGATTTAGATGACTGTGAAGAATAAGTATCCACTACCAATGATCGATGAACTCTTTGATTAGTTAATAGGGGAGTGATGGTTCTTAAAGATTGACCTCAAATCAGGCTACCACCAACCGTGAGTATTGGATGAGGATATACTGAAGATAACATTCAGATGTTTCTATGGTCACTACGAGTATATGACGATGTAATTTTACATGATAAACTCCCCAATAGTGTTCATGGGACTCATGAACCATATCTTTTATCACTGATTAATCCAGTTCATGGAGGTCTTCATTGATGACATCCCAGTATACTAGGTATCTGAGAAGGATCATTTAAGACACTTTAGGATGGTCCTAGACACACTCTAAGATCACCATATTTATAAAGGCCCTACATCAAATACAAACCAAGGATCATAAATTTTAGTGTATTTGGAAGATTAGGGACATAAAAATGAAAACATGGAAATAGAATAAAACATATTTATGTTACTAATAAATAATGATATCCTAACTTCCTTTTACCTCTTACATCTGTATAATATAAATTAGGGAATACATAGAAAAAAGGGACGAGTTAAAAATCCCAGTAAGGCAATAAACATAGAAATAAAGCATAGCTCATGGGTAATAAGGCATAACATGATGACATAAAAAGGAATGGAACATGAATAAACATATGTAATCATAACATATAAAACATGGTATCATATAATAATGGAAACATATTAAATTGGCAGAAATATATAACATGACATAAACATGAGTCAGGGATAACTGCCAAGACTATATCAAATGGTAGATAAAGTCCCATAAAGGAATCAGGTTCACTCCCTGTCCCAACATGATATCTCATGAGACTAAACATTACCCAATGAATTGGAGTGATATATATGTGTACCCATCATAATATGTGCATTCATATGTATTCTAATTGAATAATCAAACATAATAAATAAACATAAGGGTTACCCATGGAAATAAATGGGTATCATAACCATGTCACAAGGCATAACCAAAGGGCATATCAAAATGGTAACAATAAAAGAATTTATTTAAATCATACATAGACATTAAAAATGAAAATAGGAATAGATAATGAAATGTTATGTCCAAATAAAGTAAAAACATATAAAAATAAATTTTAAGAAACTTTATAAATGAGACACTTTAGTGCAGTTTAAGGAAGCGTTTTTAAATAGGAAAATGGCATAATTGTTTATATAAAACCAAAAATGAACTAAGATATTTTTTCATGATAAAATGATTGATTTTGTAGAAATAATGGTGGATTAAAATAGATAATGTAGTGTACTTGAAAATGAATAAAAAATAGTGAATTTCGCTTTAATCGAGCTTGCTTATCGGAAGGAATTAAAAAAGGGAACCTTATATGACATGTATTTACCCATCAAATAAATAATAATTGAGCTAGGTACATATGTTTGGGACATAAAAATATAATTTTATAATATTAAATAAGTATAATTAAAAATTACATTGGAATAAAGAGAGAGAAATCATAACCCAAATAAAAAATGGAGGTTCGAAAAGAATCTCTTACCTTATGTCCGAAAGTATTATACACTTGAACTTAATGTCCTATATAATAAAAATTAATACATTAATTAATTAATTAATTAAAAAAATATTCTACATTTACTTAATTTATTATAATTATATTAGCTTCATTTATGTCCATTTTTATGACTTATAGTGTTTATTCTCATTGTTTTGGGGGTGTTTTTTTTCATGGTTTCATAGTCAGTTCACTTGTATATAATTATGAATGTTCTTGTAAAATGGAAGAAAAACTTCAAAACATGAATTATATGGTATTAAAGTTTTTCCAAATATTTAAATTTCTCCTTATATAATTTTATTTTTTTACATTAAGATGATTCATTATATAAAACTATTATGAAAAAAATGATTAGTTTATTTTTACAGTTTTTACGACCATCAAGAAATAGTATCATTTTATTTAATTATATATTTATATAATTGTTAAAGAACATTAAATAAGTTTTAATACACATATTATAATCTATTTTAACCAAAAAAATGGTTTTATGACCATCCTTTATGGTGGTAATGAAAAATGAAAACTCATCGACCATGAAGGTAATGAATCGACACCTCATGGATGGTGTTTTAATTTTTAGAACAAAAGGAGAGGAGAGGGGATTTGGTGATGAATATTACATTAAAATAATAAAAATTATAGTATATATGTGATACTATATTTGTCATGTTAATTTAGATATGGTAGGCTGGGTAAGGATAAGAAAAGAAAATAAATTAAAATAAAAAGAGAGGGGGTTTTACCTCTTGAGTTTTGTCTCCTGGAGAACCTCCTTACGAAATTTGGAAATGGTATTTTGGTGAGACAAACAAGACCAAAAATTATGGAAGAGGGTTGGGAGAGGATTTGGGTAGAATATAATCAAGATCAAAATATTAGAAGGTGTTAGGAGAAGAGTTGTTGAGGGGTGGTATTTATAGTGGGAGGAGAGAGGTGTTTTTGACTATTTTATTCATTTGCATATTATTTTGGCTCAAGACTATCAATAATGTTGATTATTATGAATAATTATAGTAAATAGATAATGTGAGTTTGAGATAATTTCCAAATACATCATCCATGACTGAATAATGACTTAAAAATTCATTTATTTACTTATAATGTTAAATACGATAAATTACCATATTTCACTATTTAGCAAAAATTCAACTATTTTAGAAAAATACAAAAAATTTACCCTATACATTTTTAAATGTATATATTTCAAAAATGGACTCCATTTTATGAAAATAATTTTCTAAATATGATAAATTTAATTTATAATTAAAATCATCATTTGTTCAAAAAATACTGCTTTTAAAATTATAACTAATTTTATGACACTTTGAAAAATTAATTAAGGTATCATAAAATTATCTTATAATCATAAGACAATAAAATATTAATTTATGAATCTATTTTATAAAAATAAAATTTCTTTTATATCATTATTTTAATTATAAAACTATGAATAAAATAGTTACATTTCACAAAAATACCAATACTTAAATTATCATTTTTAATATTTATTTAATTATTCCATGATATAATTATATTATATTTTCTTTTATAATATACCTAAATTTTATTTATACTTTTATAGGTGAGGTTACAATTCTATTGTTTGGTTTACTAATCCTATTGGTCACATTACTATTCCAACGGTCAAGTTACTATTTCATTGGTATAGGTTCCTTAATTTCTGTAAATAACACTTATTTCATTCTTAATTTATGAAAAATAATGTTTTTATTAGGTTCAATATGTGATGTATGTGTTTTATAACATATAACATAATTATATAAGGGAAAATCTATTGAGAAAATTATGGGTTGTTACATTCTTCCCCCTATAAGAAATTTCATCCTCAAAATTTCGTTTTACATTTTAAATTGAAAATAGGTGGGGGTACTTTTCCTTCCTTGATTCCTCTAGTTTCCATGTTTCCTTTTCATATTTATGGTTACATAATATTACTTTGAACAGGTGAGTATATAAATTTATCTCTATGGTCCAAGATCTTCACCAGCTACTCTTCATATGAGAGGTAGTTCTCCAGTTGTACCACCTTCAGATTCAGTGCATGTGAGAGATCTAGTATGTACTTTCTCAAGAGGGATACATTGAATACATCATGTAATTGAGACATGGTAGATTGAAGTACTAGTTGATAGGACATAGCTCTGACACGATCAATAATCTCAAAAGGGATGATGTTACTGGGACTCTACTTTCCTTTCTTCCCAAATCTTAGATTCTCATACATGGAGATATGTGGAGGAATACTAGGTCTGCAACCTTAAACTCCAAGCCCCATCAACGATTGTTTGTATAACTATTCTATTGAGTTTGGGAAACCCAAATATGATGTTGAATGGATTTCACCTTTTCTACCATTTCTTCAACCATTTTAGATCCTAATAGCTTCCATTCACCAACTTCATCCCAACATTCTAGGTTTCTACATCTTTTCCCAAAAAGAGATTCATATGGAGCCATTTGGATTCTTGAGTGGAAACTATTATTGTGAGAGAACTAGGACAGAGGTAGATGTTTCTCCCATCCTCCTTTAAAGTCCATAGAATGTTATCTCAACATGTCTTCCAGTTTCTAAATTGTCTTCATGGATTTTCCATCAGTTTGAGGATAATAATTCATAGTAAAGTTAAACTCAATGTTTAGATATTATTGGGGACTTTTACAAAACTTGGAGGTAAATCTAGGATATTTATTATATACAATCAATAATGGTACTTCATGCAACCTCACCACTTCTCTGATGTATATTTGTGTAAGTTGATCAAGTGATAAGTCCTCTCAAATTGTTATAATGTGAGATATATTTTTAAAATGATCCACAATGACCCATATAGAATTATTTCTTATGGATGTATTTGGAAGCCTAGTGTCAAATTCCATGGTGATGTTTTCCCATTTCCATGTTGGTATTGGTAATTATTGGATCTTGCCCTTAGAATTTTTCTTTTAAGACTTCACTTGCTGACATACCAGGAACTTTGATGTATATTCAGCAATCTTTTTCTTCATATTGTCCCAATAATAGTGCTCTTAGAGATCATGATACATCTTTGTGCTTCCTGGGTGAATAGAGAAAGTTGATATATGTGAATAATTCAGAAGCTCTTTCTTTATCTCTATATTAAATGGTAGATATAGTCATGATCCAAATCTTATGAATCCTTCCTCATAAATTTTGAACTCTAAGGATTTCCCATTTCTGATATCTTCCACCTTTTTATAAACTTCTTCATCATTTCAGTAAGGATCCTTTATTTTATTCATAAGGGATAGTTTATTAATCATTTGAGAAAGGATTTATGATGTTACTTTATTAATGATTCCGATGTCTATCCTTTGTGAGTCTAAGAAGATTGTATCCTTATCTATTGTAATTATTTATAAAATTACAAGATCCTTTCTACTTAAATCATCTTCCACTTTATTTTATTTACTAGGATGGTAGTGGATTGAGTAGTTTTAATCCTTGATAATATCTAACCATATTTTCCAGCACATATTGAGCTCCGTATATGTGAATAATATTTTAGGCTCTTATGATCAGTATATATCTCACACTTCTCCCCATATAGATAATTCCTCCATATTTTCAATGTGAAGATCATAGCCTCCAACTCCATATCATGTGTGGGATAGTTTTACTCATGAATTTTCAACTTCCTTAAGTTGTAGGCTATCACTTAATAATTTTTCATTAGTACATATCCTAATCCCTTCTTTGAAGCATCGTTTTATACCACTAACAGTTCTCCATATGTTAGTAGTGTGAGTATTGATGCAGTGATAAGCCTCATTTTCAACTCTTCGAAGCTATCTTCACATTCACTGGTCGAGATAAACTTTACTTCCTTCTGAGTTTTCTTAGTTAGTGGGTTTGAAAGTTGTGACAAGTTCTTCACAAATCATCAGTAATACCTAGTTAGACTAAGGAAACTATAGATCTTTGTTATAGATATTGGCATGGTCCACTCTTTGATTGACTTTTTCTTGGAAGGGTCCATAAATATTCATTTTTTGGTGATAAAATTCCTCAATAATGATACTACCTCCATCCAAAACTCAAATTTACTATACTTTACATAGATTTTCTCCCTTCGCAAGGTCTTTAGTAAAATATTCAAATGATCCCCATGTTCCTCATCGCTCTTGGAGTATATCTTAATATCATCAATAAAGACTACCAAAAATTTGTTAAGGTAATATCTAAAGACTATATTCATTAAGACCATGAAATTTTTTGGAGGATTGGTGAGTCTGAAGATAATAACTACAAACTCATAGTGTTCATATCTTGTTTGAGCGAAAGACTTGGGAATATCTTCCCTCTTCACCTTTAATTGGTGATATCCTGACCAAAAGTCCACCTCATAGAAATAATTGGGCACACATATTTGATTGAACAAGTCATATATCCATGGAAGAGGATACTTTTTTTATCATGATTTTTTTGAACTCGCGATAATAAATGAAGGCGCACATCGATTCACCCTTCTTGATGAAGAGGACTGGAGCACCCCATTGTGAAGCACTCAGGCGTATAAACCCCTTGTCTAGATTATATTTTAACTGCTTCTTTAGTTTCACCAACTCAATAGTGGATATCCTATAAGGTGTCATTAATATAGGCTGAGATCCAAGAATAAGTTCAATTGATAGCTCAACCACTCGGTCATGAGGAAGACTAGGAAATTATTTAGGGAACACATCAGTGTAGTACCTCACAATGGGAATGTCTTTGATCATGATTCTTTTTTTTCTCAATATTTTGAGCTAGATATGATTTCTCTTAATTAAATAATATAAAAAATCGAGATAATGACTATGAAGTAGATTCATCATCCTCCTTACACTTGTACAGAATTGGAGGATTCCTCAGGATGTGAAGAGTGATATCCCTTTCTTGATAATTGATGTTTTTTTTATATAAAGATAGAAAATCCATGCCCAATATAGCATCAAACCTCACCAAATGAAATATGACAAGAGTTTATAGGAGGTTTATTCCTCGAACAATTATTAGGGAGTTTTTATATACATTGGATGAAATAATTTCCCTATTTTGTGTTCTCATAGATAACTCAACCCCCATATTTTGAAGTAGTTTTTGAAGAGTTCTACTAAACTTGTAAGATATGTAAGAATTCATAGAACCAGAATCAAATAGTATGTTTTCTATTATTTCATGAATAAACAGCATACCTATCACCCCATAATTTTTGGGATCCACATCATTATTAGTGATAGAATATTCACTTTTTTACTTCCTTGGAGGTTGTTTTTGATTTCCTTCGACAACTCTTGGCTTAGGGAATTCACTTTCATAATTCCCATGTTCTTTACAGTTGAAACACTGCACTATAGGGTAATTATTGATATGAACTATCATTTATTCTTCTACATTAGTTATATTCTTCATATCACTTCAGCATTTATTATCCATATTCCCCTCTCTTCCCCATTTTAAGTATCTTCTGGTTCCCCTTAGGTAGTTCCCTGGATGCTTCTTCCCATAATGTTGACATGTGGGATGTAGAGTTTTCTTTACATCATGGAATTTATCTTTTGATACCCCATATTAAACTCCATTTTTTACATTTTATATTTAATCCATTGAGACCACTAAGAGTCTTAGATCTTCATTGCTACCTCAAGGGAAGAATACAGAATCTATTCATAGCTATCAAATTCTAAATCACCGATTCTTTTCATAGAATCAACTTTACTATTTTAAAGAAGTGGTCCACCTTGCTTTTAGTGTTCATGAAAAATTCATAGACATATCATGCAAGACTTTCAAAGATTGAATCATATGATTTGATAGACTCTTCTTCCTTTTTCTTCATTCCAAGGAACTCCCTTTCTATCTTAAGATGGATAGTTCAGGAAGAATATTTATTAAAACATGTTTTATTGAAATATTTCTATTACATGGAATTAATTTCCTCCTTAGACATTTTTTTTATTTGTGTCCACCACTGATCATATTCCCCATAAAAATGATAGACCTCCAGTACAAAATTTCACTTCTTATGAGCATTGAAGGACATAGAATATCTTCTCAATGGAGTTAATACATTGTTATGTGATGATGGGATCAGAAGATCCACTAAATATGGGAGGCCTTTGTCACATATAGGATTCAACCAAAACTTTCTCTTTCTAATGAGAAGGGAATTAAACACTATTAAAGTTATAATTTATAATTTTATCCAGTTGAGAAAGTACTTCCATGGTGTTTTGAGCTCTTAATCCCATCAGATTTGGCATTTCATTAGGAAAATAATCACATTTCCTATCAGATTGACTATTGGTATGGGTTCTCATATTTATAGCCTTTAACTAAAAAAATAATGTAAAATTATGGGTACTCGAATACTTATCTGATAATAATATAAAAAGAAACATTTAACATAGAAGGATAAACTTGTAAATAGAAAGTATATCCTATCTTGTGATTCATGAAGTTTCAATTTAAGTTGTCCATGGTGATAAAATTATACCTAGGTTTATTAATATAGTTTTCTAGTCCTAATCGCTAAAAATATCTAGAACATTATTTGATGACAACTATAATGGCCCTATACTTTTACACATATTATTACATGATTTTAAGCATAATTAACCATCAAATACAAACCAAGGATCATAAATTCTAGTGTATTTGGAGTATTAGGTACATAAAATTGAAAACATAAAAATATAATAAAACATATTTATATTAATCATCTATATTTGAGATATTTTATCTTCATAGGATAACCTAGGGAATACATAGACAAAAGGGATGAGCTATAAAGCCTAATAAGGGAATAAACATAGAAATAAAGAATAACACGTGAGTTAGAATTCATAACATGATGACATAAAAAGGAATGGAACATGAATAAAAATATAGAATAATAGGATATAGAACATAGGATCATGTAATCATGAAAACATAGGAATGTGGAAGAAACATATAACATGACATAAATATGAGTCAAGGATAACTGCCAAGAATATATCACATGGTGGAAAAAGTCCCATAAAGGAATCAAGTTTACTCCATATCCCAACATAATGTCTCATGAGAATAAATATTATACAATGCATTGGATCTCTATCTGGAAAACTCATCATAACATGTTCATTCATATTTGTTCCACATAAAGAATCAAATATAAGGAATAAACATAAGGGTTATCCATGGAAAGAAATGGGTATCATAACCATGCCATAAGACACAACTAAAGGGAATATCATAATGGTGACCACGAAATAATGGATTTAAACCATACATGGAAATTAAAAAGGGAAATAGGTATAGATTATAAAAAATTGTGTCCAACTAAAGTGAAAAAATATAAAAATAGTGTTTAAGAAACTTTATAAATGAGAAACTTTAGTACGGTTTATGTAAGAGTCTTTAAATAGGACAAAGGTATATTTTTTGTATAAAACCAGGAATGAACTAGGATATTTTTTCATGATAAAATGAGTGATTTTATATAAATATTGTTGTATTAAAATATATTTTGGAGTTTAATTCAAAATGGGTAAGAAATTTAGAAGTTATCTTTAATTGAACTTGCTTATCATAAGGAATTGAAAAGGGAACCTTATAAGACATGTATTTACCCATAAAAGAAATAAGAATTGATCTAGGTGCATATGTTTGGGGAACATGCAAAGAATTTTTGAGGAGTAAATAAGGATAATTAATAATAACATTGGGGTAAAGAGAGATAAAGCATAACCCAAAGAAAATAATGGTGGTTCAAAGAGAATCCCTTGCCTTATGTCCGAAAGTGTTATAAAATTTCACTTAATGTCAGGGATAATCAAAATATATCAATTAATTAATTAATTTAGAACATATTATACATGTATTTAATTTATTATAATATTATTAGGTTCATTTATGGCCATTTTTTAACTTATAGTTTTTAATTTTTTCATTTTCGGAGTGTTCGTTTAATGGTTTCATGGTTGGTTTGTTTGTATATAATTATGAAAGTTCTTTTCAAATGGAAGAAAAACTCAATAAATAGAATGATATAGTATTAATTTATTTCTATAAATTTAAATGGTCCCATATATCATTTTTTTATATGAGGATTATTCATTAGATAAAACGTTGATGAAAACATATTAGTTTCTTTTGGTCGTTTTTACGACCATCACGAATTAGTATCGTTTTATTTAATATTTTGTTTATATAATATTTCAAGAACATTAAATAAGTTTTAATACAAAATATAAAATCTTTTTTTAACCATAAAAGTTGTGTTATGACTATATTTTAAGGCATTAATGAAAAAATAAAACTCATCGTCCATGAAGGCGGTGAATCAACACCTCACAGATGATGTTTTAATTTTTAGAAAAAAAGGAGAGAAGAAGATATTTGATGATGGATATTACATTAAAAAATAAAATTATTGTATATATATGATATTGGAGTTATCATTTTACTTTGGATAGGGTAGGTGAGGGAATTATAATAAAAGAAAATAAATTAAAAGAGAAAGAGAGAGGGTTTTACCTCTTGAGTGTCGTCTCCTTGAGAACCTCCTTAAGAAACCTAGAAATGGTATTTTGGTGAGACCATAAAGACTATAATGTGGGGAAGAGGTTTGGGAGATTATTTGGTCAGAATATAAGCAATATCCAAATCTTATAAGGTGCGTGGAGAAGAGGTTGTGATGGGTGGTATTTATTGTGGGAGGAGAGGAGTGATTTTTATTATTTTATTCATTTTTTTATTATTTTGGCTCAAGACTATCAATATTGTTGAGTATTATGACTAAGTATAGTAAATAGAGCATATGAGTTTGATATAATGGCCTCTTACGTCATCCATGACTCAATAATGACTCAAAAATTCATTTATTTACTTATAATCTTAAATAATTTAAATTACTGTATTTCACTATCCCCAAAAAATTCAACTATTTTAGACAAATATCCAAAATTCACCCTAACCATTTTTCAACATTTATATTTCTAAAATGGGATCCATTTTTTGAAAATAATTTTCTAAATATGAGAAATTTAAATTATAATTAAAAGTATCATTTAATCGAAAATGCCGATTTTAAAATTATAAATAATTTTATGATACTTTAAAAAATTAATTAAGGTCTCATAAAATTATATTAAAATAATATGAAAAAAAATACTAATTTATCAATATATTTTATGAAAATTAATTTTCTTTCAAATAATTATATTAATTGTAAAATTGTAAATAAACATTTACGTTTCAAAAAAATACCAATACTTAATTTATTATTTTTAAGTAAATATTAATTATTCCATGATATAATTATATTATATTTTCATTAATAATATCCCTAAATTTCATTTATAATTTCATAGGTGAGATTACTATTCTATTAGACGGTTTACTATTCCTAATGGTCACATTACTATTCCAACAGTTAGGTTACTATTCCATCAGTATAGGTTCCTTAACTTCTATAAATACCACTTATTTAATTCTTAACTTATGAAAATGATGTTTTTATTAGATTTTATATGTGATATATGTGTTTTATACTATATCACATAATTATAATAAGGGAAAATTCAATTGATAAAATTATGGGTCGTTACAAGATTTATGGGAAGCCCTTGAAGTTTTAGTTTTGGATTCAAGAGATTCACTTTTTGGGACACATTATCTTAGAGATAGGAGTAGCAGTGAACATGACAAAGGTTTAGGCAGTACTTTCTTGGGATCCACCCAAGAGTGTTACCGAGGTGCGGAGTTTCTTTGGGTTGGAAGGGTACTATCACAGGTTTGTACCCAATTTCCCCAAAGTGGAAGCACCTTTGACATCTTTTACCTAGATGGGGTAGCCTTTCCTATGGATGGAAAGGTTCCATTAGTGCTTTCAGGAGATAAGGCAGAGATTGACCAGTGCTTCCATCTTGAGATTTTCAGAGGAGGGTGTCAAGTACATAGTGTTTTGCAATGTATCAGGGGCCTAACTTGGCTGTAATCTGATGCAAAGTTAGGCGGTTATTGCATATGGTTCATGTTAGTTGAGACCACATGATTAGAACTACAAGACCTAAGATCTTCAGTTAACAGTGGTATTATTTTCACTGAATATGTAGAGACACTACCTGATGATGAATGATTTATCATTTTCTCTAACCACAAATGTCTTAGGTGAATCTTCTCATAGAAGGATCTTAACTTGAGACAAATGAGATTGTTAGAGTTACTCCATGACTATGACTTTGAGATTATCTATACTCCTGGGAAGGGAAACGTGGTGGCAGACCCTCTCAGTATGAGATCTTACTCTCAGTTTTTGGCCAAGGTGTTAGAGAAGTTATCCTCATTGCAATTTTACTTAGTGGACAAGGATAGTTCTTCATATCTTCAGTATATGGTCATTACCCCACCACTTTTACAACATATCATGGATGTTTAGCATGAAGATACTGACTTTGATACCTTACATACTCAGATATCCACTGGACATGATCCTGGTGGATATTATGAAGGTGGGGAGGACACTATACTTTTCAGAGGGCGGATGATGGTACATTTGACATTGAAATAGGAGGTTATGTGAGAGTTTAATATATCCACTTTGGAAATACATATAGTTGGGGAAAATCTGTATGAGGACATCTGGTGTCAGTTTTAGTTTCCATACATAAAGAAGGGATTTTCAGAGTTTGTCTCTCAATGCCTCACCTATCAACAGGTGAAGGCTACACAACGTGTTCTAGTAGGTTTAGCTCAACCCCTTGAGGTTCCAGAGTGGAATTAGGATGGGATATACATGGACTTTGGGAGGGGTTACCATGTACGTCCATGGGACACAATTCTATCTGGGTGATTATAGACTGACTCTCCAAGTCTAACCACTTCCTAGCTATATAAGAGTAGAGTTTAGTACAAATCTTGGGATGCCTTTACGTGAAAGAGATATTTCATTTCCATTGAGTTCCATCGATGATCGTATCTGACTGTGATACTCACTTCACATATCAATTATGGAGAGGATTGAAGGAGGCATTCAAGTATCAGTTACGCTTGATCAGAGTATTTTTCCCATAGAATGATGGGCAGATAGAGAGGACCATTCAGGTATTAGAGGAAATGTTGTGATATTTCTTGTTGGAATTTGGCCATAGTTGGGAGAACTATATTCCCTTTTTGGGATTTGTGTACAACAATATCTATCATTCGACCATTGGTATGGAACTATTCAAGTCTTTTTATGGGCGACCCTATAAGTCACCAATTTATTGGACTAATCTAGGAGAGTCAGCACTCATGGGCTCGGAGTTGGTACGAGCTACTATGGAGAAGATTAATATCATCCAGGAGTAGATGAATACTACATTGATACATCATAAGACTTATGTGGACTGATGACTGAGACATCTGGAGTTTGAGGAGGGAGAACATGTGTTCTTATGGGTCTCACATTATTGTGGATTTTGGAGATTTTGCCATGGAAGAAATTTATCTCCTAGATTCATCGGTTTTTTTCCAGGTATTGTGAATAGTTAAGGATGTGTTGTACAGCTTAACTCTACCACCAAAATTGGATTTGGTACATGATTTTTTCCCCATTTCACAGTTGTAGAGGAATTTTTATGACCCGTTACATGTTATCAACCGAGGATAGTTAAACATAGAGGATGAAACTACCTTTGTTGAGTACCTAGTATAGATCAAGGATCCATAGGATATGATACTTTTTTTGCGATTGATTCCCATATTTTTTGTCTGGTGAAAACATGAGAATATTCAGGAGAGCACCTGGGAGTGGGAGACCCAGATGCAAGCCCATTACCCTCATCATTTCGAGTAGGTTTTTCTCTTTTAGGGATAAAAATACCTAAGGTGGGGAGAATTTAATGACTCTAATTTTATGTGTATTATTTTTTTGATATTATATGGATTATTTTTTAGATCCAGAACTGAGACGGTGTGCGATTATGGGGCCCGGTGTGCCCGTAATAATTTTTTGTAATATATTGAATATATTAAATAGCATGTGCATGCAATTTTCCTAAAAAAGTATAATAACATCTAAATGGGGGCCCAGATTAGAAATACTAGGGAAACATTGAGTTCATATCATGGGTATTACCCTAGGCACAATATAATCATTTTCGGCATAGGGAGTTTGTGAAAAAGTTGTCGCAAGTGCAAAATTAATAAAATAAATTAATTAAATGATTTATTTTATTTTGTTCAACATGTTCATCTACTTCCTCTTTAAATATATGGTTATGTAGTTTGTTTAAGGATTATTAATTAAACCCTAGAGTCCTAAGATCCATTGGATGAGATTGTTTTTGGAGAACGATGATGGATTGGGATCGGATCGTGGATCGTTGCACCAATGGATTTCGTGGATCTCATCAAGGACAACGGTGCATAGTTGTTCTTTATCAACAATTGATCCAAACTCTGGTTAGGATGTTTGATTTTTTTCCATCCCATTTATTAATTATCAATGAACATGGATCATTTCAATAAAAAAAATTCATATACACATCATCGGTAGATTTAAATTTATGGAATTATATTTTTTTCATGGTGATTATACCTCTTAGAATGACCGTTTTTTATGAAAACAGATCAATTTTGAATGAAAAATGGTTGTGGTTTGTTCCTCATGTTTTTTTAAATTAGATTTATTCCCCTGTTATTTTCTTGTTCATCAAAATCATTTCTTTTTGGCTCGTGGTTTGATGAATACCTAGTATTTGATCATTGCATGACCATTCTTTGGCACAACAGATCAATACTAAGGGTGTAGTTCGTGATTAATAGTGTGATCAAGGTGTAACGGAGACAGTGAGTGATCGTAGTTGGATTCAAACTAATTTATGGTTCTAATTCGACCCTATTTTGATGCATGATGTCAAAAATATTGACGAATGGTTTTCCGAGAAGATCGAGGGCCCAGATCCCTGCTAGCGATGACGACATGGGTTGGATGAACTCAGATCTATGATTTTCAATGAAGATGTTGGTTCCAGAGATGTAGAGAACATCATGGATGATAATCCACAGGATCTAGAAAATCATAGGTTACAGAGGATGTAATCCGACATTACATGTAGAGTGGGACCCCTTGTGCGACTCTAGGGTTTCTGTGCATAGTTATGTATCACAACCCATTTGAAATGGTCACACACTATGTGACCCCTATATGATGGATCAACGTGTACATTGGAAAGTACACAGCCATTGGAACACCATGTACTCGGACACGGACATAGCTAGGTGTACACAAGCATGACCAGGTGTACATGGGTTGGTACATGGGAATAACTAGTGGTACATAGAAATGTCCATGTGACACGGGTAGGGTTTCATGTGATCTCTACATGCCATTTATTATTCCTACATGCCATTTAATTAAATATTTACATACCATGTGAGTATTTACCACATGGGTAGACCTGGGGATAGTTGGACACGTCTTGTACCCCTAGTACACACCACGTACCCCCTTCAAGGGTGTTTTTATCCCTTTATTTTTTTATTATGGACCAATATTGGTTGAGTGTGTTCCCTTGGTCCATTCCCTAGAAGGAACAGTTTGACATTACTTCCATTTCATAGGATTTTGATTCCCTCTGGAGGAGGAGTCTTAGATATAGTTCTTGGTGTCCCTCCTTGAGATTGGAGTGTGATCCTCTATCATATTTATACCCTATGTGGGGTTTGTGAAATCAGTGTGACCTCATTGAATAGGTAATTAATCCTCCATCTAGTAAGTCATATTGGTAGGGTTTGTTTTATCATTGGCATATGATCCCATACGTATCGGGTTGATCCAGATTGGGATCATGGTGTCCCCCATTGGTTGTGGGTGGGACCCCCTATCTGAGTATCTGGGTCTTCTGAGACTAGTGAAATTTCTTGGGCAAGGACCAATAAACTAGACCTCTTCGATGAGAGTCTTCAGTGATAGCATGGATCATGGAGTGGATTCTCCTAGAACAATAATCACTTCAAGAAGAACCTTATGGCTGAAAATTGGTTGTGACTACTTGGGGGAGCAGTGAACTTACTTAGTATATCTGGGTGTTTCTATTATACATTGATTTTTATAACTTGTATTGAGATGACTACACTTTCTGCTTTTTTTTTATGTTTTTGAGGTGTCCTATTAAGTATTGTTATACTCATATATGCATGGGTTATGTCTACATGTGTCTTGTCTTATGTAGATTATGTCCCTATTTAAGGTGTCCTAAGAGGACATGGAGTAGGTGGAGCATAACTCGAGCTTGAAAGACTGATTTGTTTTCTAAGAGCTTGCATTTGATCTTAGTACTCACTGTTGGAGAAGGTTAGACTCTTTACAGTTTTTGGTTGGGCTTGTATTTAGACCCTTTTCACTTTTAGTACTTTACTATCATGCTCTATTGTGGGATCCTAGATGTATTCATGCATTCAATTTAGTTGTTTTATCTTTCAGCATTGTATTGTCTTGGACATGTGTGCATGTGTACAAGTACTTTAGGCTAATGCCTCCCATTTGTGGGATATGCCTACTTGGAGTTGGTCATTATCCCCTATCCTATTGAAGGAGGGCTTAGAGTAGTTATAGGTCAGACCATGGTGGGTCGGTTTGTGACAGTCCCAACCCATTGTAGGACAGACCGTAGACCTGTGGGCCTATTTGGGGCCAAGAAGACCCTATTTAGGTTTATTGTGTGCTAGACAGGCCCAGCTAGACCTGTTCCTGGTCAGGAAGACCCATCCCAACCCATTTTATGTAAAATTGGGTCCAACTGGACTCATGGAACCCGTGGTAGGAGGCACCTCACAACCAAGGAGGCTGGAGACTGGTAATGGACAATGGTGGTAGGAAAATTCTGCTCGAATGATGGTGGGACGAGGCAGGATGGAGTCGATAAGGATCTTTTGTGACGATGATAGTTGTTTGGGGAGCCTCGATCAACCTAGATCTGGGTAGAGACATTCAAGGGAAGGTAATAGAATAGATTCCAAGCATGAACTGATTTGGGTGGTAGAGATAGTACCATTCTGTTCTGTGGGATTTCAGCATCCAACAAAAGGGAGTTCACCATCAAGGCTAAACTGCAACTCTGGTTCGAAGTGGCCAGCAGTGGGCCTAACCTTGATAGGCGCAGCATCCAGTGGATCCCTCTAGATGGGACAGGGGGTGGGTCATGGTCCTTGTGTGATATTCAAGGTGTGAAGGTCAGATACAAAGGTCAACCTTCATGGGAGGAGTTTGCTTCTCGATCGGAAGATGAGGATGGAGGATCAACCGGGATCATGGGATAGAAAAGGAAAATAGGAGGGTGGTCAATGGCTCGGTTCTCTTGAAGTAGTAAGGAGGTGGGGTTCCCATATCCTAATCCAAGTGAGGTAGGGGGAACCAGGGAGAAGGGATGACACCAAGGGGGATCCAGGTTGGGTGCGTAACCCGTGGAAGAAAAAACCCTACCCTCGTTGCCCTTTTTTTATATTATTATTTTATATCTTTTCTAAAATAATGAAACTAGGATTTTGACAAGTACCACCCATTTTTTTGGATTTTGAAGTCAATATTCCCACCTCATGTCTATATTTTTTTACTGATAATTTCCACAAGAGTGTGAAAATATATTTCACTGGTTAGAGGAAATTCCGTTGGCCAGATTCTGGCCGATTCTTGGAAAGAATTGAATGGGGTCTCCAAAAACAATTTTTAATGAATAAAAAATTAATAAATATATAAAATACATTCTTGATATATTTTAGTATTAAAAAATATAAGATCTGATAAACATTGTGTTGATCCAAAAAAAAATTGGATGGTTGTAACTTGGCCATCCATGATAAGATCGATGTGATGTTGGATTTATTGTGATCAATTTACAACCCCTAATTAAAATTTAATGCAAAATATTTTTCTTTTCTCAGAAAATCCACGTGATTACTCTAATACAAATTTTTGGTACTAGGGTGTACAAAAAAAGATAGTGGTCCAGAGATTAAAATTTTCCATCACCGGAGTGATGAAACTTCATCGTCTCAAGTGAGATCCCCAATATAGTCTGAGGATATCACATGGTTTAATCATATAATTGAAAATAAAATGATGAGTAACTCATTCCAATTTAAATTAGGCACATCTATCACAAGTTTTCAGCAGTATTTACTTAAAGGTTATAATGGAAAACCCCTTTAGATCATCCACACACACTTATCAAATATGTGTGCACACCGTTTATTTGATTCTATGTGCTATCCCAGAGCTCTGATGATCACTTAGACACCACGACAATCACCATGATCTCCTACCTTTGATCCATGAAGGTGTACCCAGAACGTTCGCTTGGATTAAAAGATTCTCTCTCTAAGATTCCAAAGGAGAGAGAAGCTCTCAATTTACAACTGATGAATAGTTACATGGAAAGAGATTCTATCTGACTTATATAGTGGAAGTCTAAATACCTGGTTAGGGTTCCCTGATCCCTGTATATTTAATGTGCACACAATAAGTAATAAATAATTAATTATAATTAACTAAAAGTGTCATAAATTTTATTATTATTTTATCACATACCTATAATATATATTAAAAATATTATGTGATAAACCCATGTAATTAATGTGACTAATAATTCCCGATAATATCAAACGAACCTAGAATATTAAAATAATATCCATTCATATAATAATAATCCATGTACTTACTTAAAAAATATAAATAATTTTAATAAATAAATTCAACCCAATTATTCTTCACTTGAAAAATATTAAATTTATTTATTTATCTTTGATCGATAAAAATTGGACAACTCTCAAACCCCATGGTGGGTCCCATCATGTCTTATATATATATTCACCTAAATAGGGATGTTCCTCAAATGGGCTATTGTGTGTGACCCTCTATGACTTTATCTCGATAGCGGTGAATAGTATTCACATACTAAGAGTAGAGTCTATAAACCCATCAAGGCTCCTAAATAGATAAGGAATAGTTATAGTAATGATAACCATCCTAGGAACAAATGTTGTGTAATAAAATATCTTTATCATACTATATCTCCTAAAGAATAACACACACTTGTGTCATCTTCCTTTCTTGATTCATTATTTGTTTATATCTCTAGAAAAATTTATCTTCGACTAACATGACCAGGGATTTATGAAGGTACTACCATCCCGATTGACCTAGTCATAGATATCACTTTCTCTACTTAGAAGCGACACATTATATCTCAATCATTCAATCAATTCCATACCACCAATGACACACCTAAAAAATGACCTCACTGTGAATTCATTGTTATGGTTTTCACCTTGCATAAAAGTACATGATCAAATGGTACACATTGCTAATGATCTCAATTCTAGAGACCAATGCACATGTCTATAGATAGGAACAAACAATGACACCTGAAACATGTGGTTTTCCTATTGGTGAGTTTGTCCTCATGATTTCAATCACAAGAGATCACCAAGTGAGGACTTTATGAGAAGAAGTATTAATTCTTATGATCCCCCAACACCTGATAGACACACATCATCTGTGTCCTACCAGTATGATGTATTTGGACCATTGGAAATTACTTTTATGATTACTATCATTGTATCTCTAGGTTCACATTATAGCTTGGGAACTACTATAACCCTTTGATATGATATGTAATATAAGGACATTACCATAAGTATAGTGGATGTAAAAGTATCAACACTATTCTGGTAAGATAAAACACACACACACACACACACAGATATATATATATATATATATATATATATATCAAATTTTATACATGTGATGGTAATCAAAGTACATCACAAGTTGGATCTATGACACCCACTTTCAAAAAAATTTCCAAAAGAAGTTAAAAATGGCAATGACCAAGAATCCCAAACAGATCCTGTAAACCCCAAGCTAGTAATACCCATCCAATTTACAACCTACTCTCACTAGCCTAGAAAATAGTTTATATATACATGGTATAAGAATAACAATATACTCAGCATGATCCTTCCCATGGCCTCTCATGCAAAAGATAAAGAAATCATACTAAATCCAAGTGAACAATAAATGAAACTAACTCGTCACCTAAATAGGTATTCTATGTTCATAGTCTCACCATGGTTATCTCTCACTAAGTATCACATACAAGGAATCATGTATTATAATAGTAAAACAAAAATGGTATCCTGCTACCACTTCCCCACTAGTTTTCCACCATGCCCCAATGTCGCACATCTTGAACTATATCTCTCTAAAAGTAAGTCAGCCCATAGACACCTGGGATATTATATCACATCATGCACCTCATGCATCATGTCATCACATCATCCCATGTCAAATATTTTTATAGTAACAAATTAGTTTTTGGGAGCATCCAAAACCCATGTTTTGTGTATCATATGTTGGGTATTATACCTAAAACCATCACAACTCATACATCGAGCAAGGAACCTCAAGATATCACAAACCATACACGTCGTAACTATAATAGTCCTTTAGATTCTATATTTAGAGATACATGTGTGTGAAATAACCACAATCCATTACAACCCTTTACACACATATAAGGGAAAACTAACCATCATGCATACCATCACATGTAACTACCAAGAGAAGAGAGTGGGGCCATAGGATGTAGTCATCCATCTATCCTACCATCAAAATATTGGGGAAAACGCCCACCCAAAATCCACTAGGTGTCTGTCATCCTAACCAACATTGGTGGGGTAGTGAATGAAATCATATATTATATGAGATATAATATACCTCACAACCACACTATGGGCATAACCTAGTCCTTGACTATATTGGAGTTATTATCTCTTGGACACATTGCTAACACTGCTAGGGACTAGATATCCTATAAGAACCCAAGAATTTAAAGAGCTATATTATTTTACTTATTTCCTTTTTATCATTAACCATTATTTAATTAATTCATTATAAATTAATTAACCATCGTCATTAATCCATGTTTACATTCATTAACATATCAATCCAATCCCATTCCTTCTAGGAACAACCCAAATCGAGTCCATGGTTTCTCAAGATTAACATATTTTCAGCATTCACATTCAATTATCACCAACCCTATTGGTTAAGTCATTTATTAAAAATTATCATCTTTCCATATTCCAGGTACTCTAGGAAAACCATCCTAATATACCACTAGGAGAAAGCATGAAACTAAACACATCCAGCTGCCTCAAGTAATGAGGAATCAAATGTAGATAAAACCAAAAACTCAACTATCCAACCATTAAATAGATTCACTCATAAGAAAGCATATATATTAAGAAAAAAATGGTTAAGCCTAGATTTACTCCCAGAAACCCACATGCATATCCCATTGCATCTCACCATCATAGGTGTCAACTACTATCACATTATTTGAGCCTCCATAACTCATATAACACCATCCATATCAGGGTCAGGCATCTTAGGATCACATCTCAGGCTCATGTCACGTCACAAGATCACATCTAGAGTACATCACAAGACCGAAAGAAACCAAGAATAGTCAACTAGGCAACTAGGCCCTAAAGAAGAATTCATCCTTCACATAGAAAATCATCTCTCAGGATCCTAACAAATGGAATTTAGACTTTATAAGCTAGTGGACACTCTCAGACTCAAATAATTATCTTTTCCAAACATCCAGTTCTTATTCTATCTCAAATTAACCAATTCATTATTCACAAGTTCTGACTATGGGAAACCTAAGGAATTAGCTATAAAATCTATCAAAAGATAAAACATGATCTTAACAATAATTATAGTTTTAATAACTTAGAGAAGTATGATTCTCAATTAACATGATTTTTTATTATTTATTTCATCAATAATTAACATGATTCGTATTCATTATCAATTACATTAACACCTAGAATGATAATTTCAATTAAACATGCACACTAGATCAATTTGATTATCATCAAATTACAAGAAACACTAGATTCATTTAACATGCCTCTTCTTTTATTCTTTATACAACCAATTAAAAATTCTATATTTAATTTCTTTACCATTTTACAGCAAAATCAACATGTTAAACCAAGCATTAAAACATGATACAAAAAACATATAACATATAAAATTCTATCTAGAAAAATAAGAGGCAATCCATTAACATGGTGGAAGATGCAACAACAAGTGATTGTTATCCAATTTTTTATTAACTCTGTTAAATTTTAATCAAGTAATTTTACATTTTCATCCAAAAGACTAAAACATGGAATCTTTACGATTACACTTAAATAAATAGAAGAATCAATGAATCCCCTACCCTAAAAAAGACAATGTTATTTTCATAAGAATATACCAACATTGCATATTCTTGATCACCTCTCCCATGAGGAATTGTGATATCCCAAGACATCGTGCCATGAACACACTTGAAAATGATAGAATAAACACCATTAGTTCAATGGAGATAAAATTCCAAATCATGGTAAGAGGAACAAGATGGAAACAAGATCAAAAGAAGAGAAACCACTAGAACATGGAGGTAGAATATACCTCAGATCACCTTGGATTGATAATGGTAATATGGGATCAATCCATATTGAAAGGAACTTTAAGAAGCATCAAAACCCACCCTTGGTCACCTAGAGTTCGAGAGAGAGAAACTAGAGAAATCCTGGGTTCAGGGGTCTTGTGTATTTATAAACCCACTAAAAAACTAAAGACCATGACGCATCCCCATGGACCACACTACATAACTACATGACACAGGGTATTCTATGGAACAACCTAAGGAACCATGTCGTAACCATCCTCGGTCAAACACACCTATGAGAAACTAGTCTAGATCATATTAAATAGGATTTGGGGGATATGACACAGCAACTAACACCACACTATAATTCTCCTTTTTCCAATAAAGGGATTATGCTTCTGACCACTGCGCATGGTGTAGCTACCTAAACTTTGGAATTAGCCTTGAAATCCATCTATGTCGCACCTTCCAACTCTATGTCGCAGTGGTCATCCATCTGGAATAGGCCTATACCAACCCACTCACCATAGAACATCTATGCATAGAAAGGAATTAGCCTCAGTTTATACCACAACATCCAGGATAATAGCACAACCACCACCACCATGCTACAATCATTCCATTTTTTTGCAGTGGCTCCCCCTTCCCTTTTAAAACACCCTCTAAACATCCTATAACCTCATCAAGGTGCCTCTAACACCAAAAAATTGAAAAGGAAAGAGATACCATAATCTAGTACCTTACACTAGATACCTTTCAAAACATTCACATCCTCAATAATTCAAAGTAAACCCAGAGAGAATGAAAGATAATGGGGTCATCCGAATAGCCATCCTACAAGATGCCTCTCAAGGATCTTTCCATCATAAGAGCTCAACCACATCATCAGAGTAAAAATCATGAAACAATGCCACTAAAATAACTAGATCTAAAACACCCTCCTTGGAGAGATGCCTCTCAAATAAGAGAAAATCCATAAAAATAAACAATAGAAACCCATTTCATTATCCATAAAAAGGTCTACAGCCACAAAATGAACAACATTACAATAGAATATCTAAAAAACAAATAGATTGGGATATTAAATGTGTATATTTAATTCACATTCCTAGTTACTCTTCTATATGCCATTGTGAAACCAAAGGACAAAAACTAAGGGAATAGCATGTCTGTGAAACACCTTCTCCTAGTAGTCTTATATCTCCATAGGTCACTCCATGAAGGTCTCATCATCATCAACATTGAACTCACCCCAATAAATGATGTGAGAGTCATCATAAATATAATGAAGAAGTTAAGACATGTGAAAAACATCGTGTGTCTGACTCATCTATAGGGGGAAGTGCTATTTGATATTCCATGGATCCAAAGCAAGACAACACCTCAAAAGGACCAACAAAGTGATGATAAATATTACTCCCATGGACAAAACGTAATTTCCCATGATGAGGAGTCACCTTCTGAATCAAATGAAGTCCAATATCAAACTCCAAATGTATAATCCTTTAATCGAAATAGGATTTATAATGATCATACACTACTTTAATCCTCTTGTGTATCACCTAAACCATCACTATCATATTTTGTACCAGTTCTTCCTAGAGAATTGATGAAACTCCCACCCTAGTATAGTATAACAGATATTAGAAATTTTGGTCATACAAAGCTTCAAATGGTGACATACCAATGGTATAGTGAAAAATGTTATTTTAAGTAAACTCAACCAAAGGTAGGTTCCTCATACATGAACATCCAAAATATAAGACATGAGAACACAACATGTTTAGATGGTATGCACTATCTAACTATATTTCTATTGATGAAAAGCATTGCTAAGGCATGACTGAGAGCTGAAATCATGTTGGAGACCTCTCCACACCTTAGAGGTAAAATAAGGATCTCAATCAGAGATGATTGTCCTAGAGACTCTGTGGAGTCTAACTACCTCTTCCAGGTACTGCCTTGAAAAAACTTCCACTAAGATTGACTCCATGATTCTATAAGGAGGGTTGATTTGGTCAAATGATCCACTATCACCCATATAGCATCAAAGCCTCCCTGAACATGAGGTAGATTGGTAATGAAGTCCATATAGATGTCCTTAAACTTCCACTGGGGAACATCTAATATCTGGAGAAAACCACAAATAACGTGGTGTTTAGCCTTCACCTTTTGACATACCAAACATTGAGAAACAAAATCTACAACTGCACTCTACAACCCAAGCCATCAAAAATGACCTCTCAAAGCTCGGTACATCTTTTTCATGCCTATATGTACCTATAAGGGTGAGATATAGAACTCATGGATAACCATATAATGAATCACCAAGGGATGAAAATTCTTCCTTAAAACAAAACCTAGTGTTATTCATCCTCAAACCAATCATTGGAGGCATTAAACAAAACAACTTAGTCTCTCCATACCTCCAATTTAGAATCCCCTAGCTCAGAATCCTCCACCAGATGCACCAAAGGCAACTGTACTATCATCTAAAAAAGAAAACCTTTGTCACCAACCTCTCATATATCTAAATGAATCACTTATAGTTCTTCTATCACTCTTCAAGAATCTATAGATTCATGCATGATATAACTATGAGACTTCTGAATTAGTACATCAATTGCAACATTTCCCTTTCCTAGAATGTATGAAATCTCAAAGTCATAATCTTACAATAATTCCATCCACTATCACCATTTAAATTTCAAGTCACATTGGTAGAATACATGTCTTAGTCTCTTATGATCAGTAAAACCCACAAAACACTCACTAATGAGGTAATGTCACCACAACTTTAAGGAAAACAACATTTCCACTAACTCAAGATCATTAGTGGCATAGTTACACTCATGGGTATGTAACTTATGAGACCCATAAGAAACTACTGATCTCTACTTCATTAGAACACAACCCAATCCAAGGTTCAAGGTGTTATATAAAACCTCAAACTAAAATCCCTATACTGGTAAATAGGGAACTAGAGTGATGAACAACTTCTATTTTAGGTACGTGAAAGCTTCCTAACATGGATCAATACATAAGGATGCTTGATCCTTCCTAGTCAAGTATATCAAAGGAGTTACAACCTGATAAAAATTGGCTATAAACCTCCTATAATAGCCTATAATACCATGGAAAATTTTCAACTTTGTTATTGTATTGGGGGATTCACAAGAAACAAATAACTCTATCTTCTATGGATCCATATCTACTCCCTATTGGGATAAGACATGTCCTAACAAATAAAATTCATGAGCCCAAAATTCACATGTCATCAACTTCTCAAATAGTTAATCATGTTGAAGAACTCTCAAAACAGCACGCAAATTCTCTGCATCTTCCTCAGACATGGAGTACACAATGATTACATTGTTGAAAACCACCAAAAAATTATCCAGGAACTTTATGAACACTACATTCATAAAACACATGAACATATCTGAAATGTTCATTACACCAAATGACATCACAAAGAACTCATAATGCCCATAATGACAACAAAAAAGAAATATTCAGAATATTCTCATCCTTCAACTACATTTGATGATATTCAGGCCATACATCGATCTTTGAGGACCAACTATTCCCTTTAGCTGATCAAATAAATCATCAATCCACAAAATATGGTAGTGATTCTTCACTATCACTTGGTTCAAGTGATGATAATCGATATAAAGCTTCCAACATCCATATTCCTTCTTCAAAAACAAAATCGGTTCACCCCAAGGTGACACACTCTATCAAAAAAACCTCATAAAAACATATCATTGAGTAGTAGAAGAAGTTACCACAATTCATAAGTTTACATCCTATATGGAAAAATTGATATAGGAGACATACCTAGTTGTATCTTGATCCGGAACTCAATATCACATAAAGAGGGTAATGCTAAAACCTCCTATGGAAAGGCATCAGGGTATTATTATAAAACACAAGGACACATCATCAACTAATCCTCCAAAAAACTTAGCATCAATTCAACCAATACTGAAGATAAGGACAGAACACATATATGACCCATCCAAGGGTCTCTCTCACCAAAAACACTATCAAATCTCCATCAGCATCATAGAACACAACCTTCCTTCTGAATCTATCCATGATAGCCTACACTGAATAAAACCATTCTATACTGAGAATGATGTCATATAGTTTTATCCATAAACATAGAAAGTCTCCCCAATAGTGTTTCCACCCCAGCATTAGCTCATAGTCTCTATATACTTCATACAAGTTCGATCGACCTCTTACTAGCGTAGTCAATGCCAAGGGAACTGGAAGCTCTCTACCTCAATTCCCAAAGCATGGATGAATATAAGTGATATGAAGGAGTTTGTAGATCCTAAATAAAACAAATCATGAACCCAAGTAAAAAAATAAAAGGGTACCTTGTATGATGTTGGGCACACCCTAAGATAGAAATGTTAGTGCATAAATTTGACCAAGACCTACTATATGACCTATCTAACCCTTCCAATAACCACCTACATGACCGTGCTTTTCTCTCAAAGAATGGGGATCATCTCGGGACTGTCCTCTATTTTCCACATCTCCGCTCTTCTGATCCTAAGTCAAATCACCTTGTTGTTTTTTCCTCATCTAAAATTGCCTCAATAGAGGAACCTAAAGAGGAACACTTGTTGTATGTTGACTACTCAAAAAGTTAGGGAACTCTCACTAATTATGACCTTGGTCCCCATAAGAAAACAACACGTCTGATCTATTAGAATTAGTTTGAATTCTATTTCCCCTAGAGAAATGAGATGTTAAAGGATGGGACCCACCCCTAGCTATCTAAAATCTCCTTTTCTAGGAAATTAATAACCCCAAACCAAAGCTCTACTTCATGAGAAATCTCGATGAATCCCATTTAATGAAAATTTCGTTCTGGATAGAATCCTCTTAATAAACTTTTCCCTCTCCATCACCTCAAGATACTTCTTCAGCATTAATGATGTGACCTAGTGATGGAGCCACTGGTGGAAAAGGTACTTATTCCAATAGTTTTTGAAAACTATTAGTATAGGTCCCTATATACCAACAATTTATATTAACCATTGTTATAACCTATTTAAGTGAAGGCTATACCAATGGTTTCAGTTATACATTGGTATAGAGTAGTCTGTATTCAAGATATAATAAGGGTTTAATTAAACTGTTGGAATAGAATATAAAAATTAAATATATACCAATAGTTTTAGTTAACAGTTAGTTTATATGAGCTATACCAATGGTTTTTTTAAAACTATTGGTATAAATTCCGTAAAAAAAACAACTACACGGCCTCCCCTCCTTAGATCTGACTCCTATCTAGATTGAACTCTAAGAGTTCCTTCTATTTTATTCCTTAACTGAAATTATCTATCCTCAATTTTTTCTTTCATTTGGTTTTTCTTCAACATAAAATTGGTTAGTTCTAAATATTTCATATCTTATACTAAGAATAATTTACATTTTTTTAGGTATGAAACACTAACTGAGATTTTTTTATAGAAGTACTCTTCTAGATTAATTGAATGAGGTTTAGTACTGGTACTCATGGATTGTAGTAATTAATTTTTTATTCTATGTTTTTGTTCTATCTATCTTTACTATTATTAGATTTTTCATGGATATATGTGACTATTTTTAGAATTTGAATGATGATGTGTTTGTTGTGGTGGAAGGGGTTTATCATGGTTAAGGTATCAATTATGTGGGGGGTGGATTTGCCTATTTTTTAAGGTTCTCTCACTCTATGGGGTGGCAAAGTTTCTAGGATGGGTTTAATTTTCTAATAAAATCTACTCTAATTTTATAGAAGTTTTTATGATTGTGTTCTATTTAAGTAAGGGTTGTCCAAACTTTTATTAATGGATAGTTTCTTAATTTTATAGTTGTTCACTCTGTTTACTTCTCTTATTTTATATATATACTACTTATATCTATTTAATTTTAGTTTTTTCAGTGGATTATTTTCTTATCTCAATCCCTAAAGGGGAATTATTTAGTGATGGGTTTCTCACTATAATTACTTTCCTTGTATTTTTGATATGTGAAACCTAATTTTACTCTATGGGGAAATTTTTTCACTCGTAGTTTTTTATTTTCATCTTTTCACTAATAGGTTTAATGTGTGAAATTCAATCTTTCAAACAATAAAATTTTTTTCCTCCTGATTAATAAATTGAAAAGTTAACCAACAGTGCACTAGTGAGTTGAACTACAGAAATTTAATGTGACAATATAAAAGTATGTTTACATTTTAAAATTAATTATATTATATTATCGTGTTTAAGGTTTTAACATATCCCATGGGTTTCCCATTTAAAACACAGAGACAAAGAATAATGATTCATGATCCTTTCCTAAGTCTCTATATAATATCCCAAGATTTTAAGAAATGTCTTATTTCAAATTAATTTAAATTCTTTGATAGAGTGTGTAACATGAAATGAATATTTTATCTATAATTATAAAAAAATAAAATTTATATTTATTTTCAAGTAACATTTATTTTATTTAATAACATGTGTTACATGAAAGGATGAGCCTTACCAAAAAAACAATATACTGTTAATATTAATATTTAATATGATAGTTATCACCAAGCTATTGGAATGAAAGGAATGAATGAGATTAACTAAATTATTAGATTATAGTTTAAACATGTTTATAAAATTAATTAAATGGTTACCATTTTATTATAAATGAAAATAAAGGCCAATTGAATATAAAGGATGTGTTTTTTTGAAAAACTATTTTTATGCCTACAAAGGAATTTTAACTTAATAAATTAAATTAATAATTGTTATTGAATGATATTAATGAAATTTATATGATATATATTTAATAAAAAAATTTAAATTTATCCCATAATTTTTATAGGCTTAAAATAAGAATAAATCCACTTTTAAGCATAAAAAGTTGTATATTTTTAAAAGGCAGTTTTGTCACCTTTTAATGGGAGACTTGTTTTAAAAGTAAATTTTGACACTATTATAATTTTTTTTGAAAAAAAAACTTAATTTTTGAAATAATAACATCAAAATTTACTTTGGGTTAATTTTTGGTATTTTTATGAGAAGTTTCATGTTTTGATAAATACTGAAAATACTAGAATTTAATTGAAAACTAATTTTTCACCTAAATAATTTATAGTGTTGAATTATATTTTTAATTTATTTTGAAGTATAATTATATAAATTTTATATCATTTAATCCAATTTATTTAATTTGAATCAATTTCACATTAAAATTTCATATAAAAATATTTCAAACATTTGAACTTTTTACATTAAAAACTAGATTTCTCATCCCATATATGAGATTAATTTTAAATTAATTTCTACCACATGTGTGATTAGACTTTGGAAATATGTATTCCATATTTTTAATCAGAATAAATTATAATTTATAATAATTTCAACTTAATTTTTGACAAAAAAAATTAGTGAAAGTAATTAAAATTAATTTAACGATTGATGTAAAAATGAGTGTACTTAGTGGTTAACCTTTAATCTTAAGGATCCAAATAACCTATAAACATTTATAACATACATATTTGGGAAATATATTGATCTATATGACCATAAACTAGATTTATATGAGTAATTTGGAATAATATTCAATGAAAGTGACCCATATAAAAAGTTAAGAGAAGAAAAAGACAAAAAATGTACTTTTCTTCCTTTTATTTTCTATAATGCTTTGGAGATAGGGAAAAACTATATAGGTTTGGATATAAATATTATTTTAAAATATAAATGAATTTTTTATCATGATAGCATATATTTAATTTTTATATATGATATAACAACCTTAAATGTTTAAGAAACGCCAACAAATGGATTAATTAGCTATAATTAAATAAAATAAATAATACTAAAAATATTAAGTAAGGTAAATAAAATGAATTTTCATATTCCATTATTTTTTATATGAACATATAATCATAATTTTTTAAAATTAATATATTTTAATTTAATTATTTTTTTGATATTTTTTAAATTTAATTAAATATATAATGTCAAAATTGACATTTATGTTGTTTTATAATAAATGATATTTTATTAAATTATTAAAAATTACTAAAAATAATATATTACCTAAAGTAATTTTTAAATATTAATAAATATCAAATATATTTTATTAATGGACAAATTGATCTTTTATAGTGAGCATATTGACCCCTAAATAGTAAAAACATCATTGGCATGGTTAGGGTTGAAGTAGTATTTTTGCGTCCTACATGCACTTATGTTAAATTTAATTTCCAACACAGATGATGTTTTTATTTTATAATTTTATTTTCATATTTAATATCATTTTTTAGAAATTTTATAACAATTCTCACTTTAGTTTAGTCTTAATGGATGACTTAAATAGGTTAGAAAACTAGTTTCCTTAATAAAAAACCAAAATGAAAAAATAAGGAAACATGGGAATTAAGGAATAAAATGATTAAAAATAAATTTATATTGTTTGGTGTGAGATTTTATCGACCATAATTCCACTCCACTCAATTATTTTTCCTTTTTGAAGCATATGAGGTAAGGGAGACCTCCCAATAGTGTTTACCTTTTTGTATTTACAAGAATGTCACTCCTCCTCCACTATAAATAATAATTCACTCTCTCCCATTATTCACACCTATAAATCCCTATGGATCATCCAAAACATGACCATATAGCTCCCAAATATACCTCCCCTAATCATTGAAGCATCACTTTGGGATGAAATCAAACCAAGGAGGTCTTTTGGTAAAAACCAAAAGGAGTTATCCAAAGAAGAGGTAGCACTCTTCAACAAGAACTTTCATTTAATTTCTGTATACAACACTTCAATTCATCTTGTATAGTGGTTATATAATAACCTTAGTATCCTAAGTACACTGATATTTTATTATACTATGTTTATTACCTACACTCACACACACTTCCATCAAATGGGATACACAATCATTGTTTGTGTGTAAAGCAGACAATCGTCTTGCAAACCGATGTCGTTCATTCTTCTATTACCACCTTTCACGGTTGGGAATAATGACAGATTTATAGTTTATATTTAATATATATATATATATAATTTATTTATTCTTATATAATTATTACATAACACACACCTTAATTATTTCCATTTTTTGGTAATACAATAACATCTTTTGCAGACGTGTGGACTACTGCCTCCTCAAAGCAATGTGATTCATTTTTTATTTACATAGAATGAATTAAGGATGGGATTAATAAAAATATATGATATAAATTAAATATTTAGTACATTAATTACATAATTATATATATTTACATATAAAATATTATTTTATTCTTTCCATTTCATATACTGAAAAATTGATAACGTTGTTTTGTGGACGTTTAGAGCCACCTCGAAGTGATGTGATTCTTCCTTTTTCATTACTACATAAATATAATTATATATATAAGTATATATAAATAAATAATATGATATTTATGATATAATTTTCATTCTATAAATATAAAAATTACTTATCTTCTTTCCATTATGATCATTTAAAAATGAGAACGTTACTCATGTGTACGTACGACCTACCATCTCCATGATTGTAACATTGGTTCATTTTTCATAACCATATTTCATGATTGGGTTTAAAAATATAATTTATATATAAATGTGATAATTATTTCATTATTATTATTCTTTATATGTTTAAATAATGACCTCATTGACTTTATTTAACCTATCAAAGTCAGTTTGGACACATAAGTCGGATATGGTCAAAACACCCGACTAAAACATTATTGATTAAGTAATTGTATATAACTTGTTTATAAGTGGAATAAAATTAATAATAAACTATTAAAAGTTTATTAATCAAATAAATAATTAACATGTGTTTATTATTTAGGAATATAGAGGACAAGCATGGAAAATTAGACTCATGTTAAGCAATTTTTATCTCACTTTTTACATATGTGAGATAAATGTCATATTCACCACTTACTTCTTTTGTATGGTGTATCTACTACCAATTTTGATATATTATATCATGAATTATTTTATATTCATGGTATTTAAATTTTTCATTTGATTATTATTACTTTTGGGGTTTCCAATTCATATCTTACCATAGTTGTAAGGGGATTTCTAGTCTCACATTTATTTCTGTGAGACTTATGACATGTTCATAAATTATTTTTGTTGTGTGATGTAAAAACTGACCATGAATGTATTTGATTATTATTATCCTTAAATTTTTGGGGTTTCACATATCTATTTTATGATCTTTCTTTCATGGGGTCTACTTATTCAATGTTACCAAAGTAGTAATGGATTTTTGTCACAATTTACCTTCTTTGAGACGTTTGTTATGTTATACACCTATATTATTTAATGAGGTTTAAATAATTCTACTTTTAAATTATATATAATTAATATAATTATTATAATTATATTATAAGTTTAATTTAATTTAATTCCTTAATGGGGCTTATGATTCAAATGTTTCAAGGTGGTATGGGACACTTTGTAATGTTTAAATATTATTTTCCTCATGAATCTTTTTAATAACATTTTAAGGGAGATTACATTAATTAAAGTAAAAAACCATTGTTGTTACTTATCCAAAACTGGGGATATTTTTCATTGATACCATCCTCATTTATTCTTTATATGCAATATAATTGTTACAAAGAGACTATTATGAAACTCATTTTTTTCCATGGGTTAATCAAGTTATGAAAAAAATAATGGTTGTTCCTATGAGTTTATAATGAAATGGAATATTTTATATGTTATATAATTGTACTTGTACATTTAATGGGTTGTTACATGATAAACCAACAATGGGTGGTTATGTGATAATCCAATGATGGGTAGTTCTGTGATAGACCAACAACGAGTGGGTCCCTCATAGACCTTCAATGCATTGGGTATGGAAGTAGAACATATGGTTATTCCATTTTTATGAGTGAATGTATGAGTCAAATTAAAATTATTTCCCAAGTATGTAAATTTTTTATTTATTCATTCTATTGGTATATAATAATTTTAATGATCAAGATTCATGTCACATGGCTAATGATTATTGATTCTAATGAATCTTACCTTTTCCATGTTATCATATTTAATAGTTTAGGTATTTATGGGTATGAGTTATTTTATGATTTGATCATGAAATTTGATTATTTCATCATAACCTAATGAACTTTTATTCTCATTGATAAGATTCAATCGTTAATGCTTATGTTTACCCTTACTGGGTATCTTAGCTCACCCATCTTATGTTTCCTTTTCCCTAAGTTATTAATAATGAGAATGAATGATTTATGTATATAAATTATTTCAAAATGATTATGTTGATGACATAATTTGAAATAATAAAACCCTAGTATAACCGGAGATGATGTTCAACTTTATGAACCAGATGTTTATAAGTCCAAGTTGATATGAGTTGTTTATGTAAGAGTTTTTCCTAATTATCTAAAACTATAAACCTAAAAATTTCTCAAGTTTTAAGTGACCCAAGTTTTCCTTTTGATGTTTTAAGGTTTAGATGAAAAATTTGGGTGACAATTATCAGCATCAAAGACGAAAATATAAAGTTATGGATTTCAGCACATGATCTGGGAGTTCGAGTCCTGGGATATTACAGTTGGTATCAAATTTCAATTTAGATAACTTTAGAGATTAGGATGTTTTCATATGATTTTAACTTAACATTTATGGATATCATCATAAGAATATAATTTTAATGTTGATAATAATTTCTAAGTCTTAAGGCTCCCCACTTGAGGTTTTTAAGTAGTAAAATTTTTGATGTTATCAATGATATTTTTAGAGATATTTTTTTGGGTTGAATTATTTGTAACCCCTAGGATCAACATGAAGTGTTTTTATAGAGGGTTTATTTTTTAGTATTAAAGAAAAGGGGGGGAAATCTATATATTGGGTGATAACCCATCACACCCATCTAGGAGGTGGGTCTTGAACCCATAACCAAATAACGGTAAGGGATTCGTGCACTACCATTAGCATACACGATGTCCTAGTTAGCATGAGTTTTTTTATAGGTAAATATTATGTTTATTACAAAAACATATAAAATTTTATTTGAATGATAATAGATGATTTATCTTGTAATAATATATTACCAAATCCTTCTAATATATGGGTTTCAAACTTAGGCAGGAAATGTTTGATCAATTTTAAGGATATTAATTTATAGAATTATTTTGTTTGAACGTTGGGTATTACTGTTGAATTTTGAAGATTAATTTATCATATTAAGGTTTACTCATTTTTTGAATTATCTTACTATGTTCTAACCATTTTGGTTTTGGTTAATTTCTAAAGACATGTGGAATAGATTAACTATCACTTTTATGGTTATGTGGTCTTTAGAAGTTGATTTTAGCACTAAGGAATTAAAATTCATCTCAAATACTCATCATTGGTTGAAAAAGATGATATTGTGGTATACGTTTATTAAAAGATGTAATTATACTCAAAAAGTAATTATATTTCAATATTCTCTTGGTCTAGATGGTAATATAATTCTTTAACTCTAGGAAAAGAATCATGAAACAAAATTATTATCCTAGTATCTTCAATTATAATGAACTTATGGTCTTTTCAATCATTACAGGTGACATTTATGTTTCACACCTTCCCATTTTGTCGGATTTTTTTCTTTATTTTTCTTTTACAGTGTAGTTTTCAATGAAGTATTTCTAAAAAAAAGTAATCCTTTGACAACCAAGATAAATTTTGAGGGTGAAATTCATTTTAAGAGGGGCAGGATGTAACATTCCAAGATTTTAAGAAATATATTCTTTAAAATAAATTTAAATTTTTTGATAGCTTGTGTTAAATGAAATGCAAATTTTATATTTTTATATACACAACATCAATTTTATCTTTTTTTGCAAGTAACATTGAGTTTCTTTGATAACCTGTGTTACACGCAAGGTCGAGTCTTACAGGAAATTATTAATATTAATATTTAATATAATAGTTATCACCTAGCCATCATAATGATGGGAATGAATGAGATTAACTAAATTATGAAATTATAGTTTACACTTGTTTATAAAATGAATTCAATGGTTATTAATTAATTAGAAATAAAAATAAAGACCAATTGAATATAAAGGATGGGTTTTTATGAAAAGCTATTTTTATGCCTTCAAAGGAATTTTATCTCAATAAATTAAATTAATCACTCCTAGAGAATGATATTAATTAAATTTATATTTTTTATATTTAATAATTTTTTTGAAATTCATCTCATAATTTTAATAAGCTTAAGAAAATAATAGATCTAATTTTAAGCATAAAAAAGATGTATATTTTTAAAAGGTAGTTTTATCAACTTTTAATGGAAGACTTATTTTAAAACTAACTTTGAAACGTTTATAATTTTTATTTTACCAAAAAAATAATTTTTAAAAGTGGAATATAAAAACTTACTTTGAGTGAATTTTTGATATTTTTTTGAGAAGATTCATGTTTTTATGAATAGTGAAAAATACTAGAATTTAATCAAAAAATGCTTTTTCATCAAAATAATTTATAGTGTTAAATTATATTTTAATTTTTTTTAAAGTATAATTAGATCATTTTGTTATTTTAATTTAATTCAGTTCATTGGAATCTGTTTTAAATTTAAATTGGATATAAACACATTTCAAACTTTTGAACTTTTTACTTTTAAAAACCCGCTTTCTTGTCCCGTATACGAGATTAATTTTAGATTAATTTCTGTCATTTATGTGATTACAATTTGGAAAAATGGATTAAATATTTTGAATAATAATAATTTATAATTTATAATAATTTCAACATAGTTTTTTACCAAAAATATTAGTTAAAGCAGTTAAAATTAATCACAACCACTAAGGTAAAAAATGAGTTTACTTTGTGGTTAAGATTTAATCTTAAGAATCCAAATGACCTATAAACATGTCTAACACCCATTATCTTTAAATATATTGATCCATATGACCAAATATTCTATTTATATGGGTTATTGGTAATACTATTCAGTGAAAGTAACCCATATAATATGTTAAGAAAAGAAAAGGACAAAAAATGTACCTTTTTCCTTTTATTTTATATAAACATTTGGGGATAGGTAAAAACTATATAGGTTTGGTTATAAATATTTTTTTGAAATATAAATGAATTTTTTTTATTATAATAATTTATATTTAATTTTTAGATATGATATAACTACATTAAATGTTTAAGAAACACCAATGCATGAATTAATTAGTTTAACAATTAAATAAAATAAATGATACTAAAAACATTAAAAGGTAAATAGAATGATTTTTTGTATTAAATTATTATTTTTAGATGAAAATAATATGATACACATCTTTGAAAATAATATATTTTAATTTCATTATTTTATTGATATTTTTTAAATTTAATTAAACATATAATGTCAAAATTGACATTAATTTTGTTTTATAGTAAATGATATTTTATTAAATGATTAAAAATAAAAAATTCAGTAAATTGATTTATAAATGTTAATAAATATCAAATATTTTCTATTAATGGGCCAATTGATCTTTTATAATGAACATATTGACCCGTAAATAATAAAAACATTCTTGGAATGGTTAGGGTTGAAGTTGTATTTTTGCACATTACATGAGCTTATGTTAAATTTAATTTGAAAAAAACATGGGATTTTTAATCTATAATTGGTTTTCTAATTTAAAATCAGTTTTCATACATTTTATAATAATTATCAATTTAATTTTTTCTCGTTATATAAATTAAATAGGTTAGAAAACTAGTTACCTTAATGAAAAACCAAAATGAAAAAAGGAAACTTAGGAGTTAAGGAATTACATATTTAAAAAAATAATTTATTTTTTGTGGTGTGATAGTGTTGACCATACTTACCCTACACTCCATTATTTTTCATTTTGGAAGCACGTGAGGTAAGGGAGACCTCCCAATAGTGTTTACCTTTTTGTATTTACAAGAATGTCACTCCTCCACCACTATAAAAGGGAATTCACTCTCCCCCATTATTCACACCTGTCAAGCCCTTTAGATCATAAAATCCCTTCCCAAATAGATCCCCAAATATCTCACCTCAACCTAGAAGCCTCACTTTTGGCAGAAAGAAAACCAAGGAATTTTTTTGGTATAAACCAAAAGGTGTTACCCAAAAAAGGGGTAACATTCTTCAACGAGCACTTTCATTTTATTTATTTATCCACCCCTTAAAATTATTCTTGTATAATGATTATATAATAACCTCAGTATCTTTAATATACTTATATTTTTTTATTAATGGTACTACCTACACTTATACACACTTCCATCAAATGGGATACACAATCATCGTTCTTGTGTACGGCGGACTACCGCCTCGTGAACCGATGTCGTTCATTATTCCATTACAACCTTTCAAGGTTGGAAATAATGATATTTTTATATTTTATATTTGATATATATATTTATAATGTTTCTTATGATCCTCTAATTATTATATAACACATACCATAATGCTTTCCATTTTTTGGGAAAACTTTAACATCGTTTGTGAATGTGTGGACTACAACCTCCTCAAAGTGATGTGATTCGTTCACTCTTTAGATGGATTTAATAAAAATATGTGATATAAATGAAAAATTTAGTATATTAATGACATAATTATATATCTGGAAATATAACATATCATTTTCTTCTTTCCATTTCACACACTGAAAAAGTGATAATGTCATTCGTGGACGTGTGGACTACTACCTCATCGAAGCGATATGATTTTTTTTATCACCACATCACAAGAATTATATAATATGAGTATATATAAATAAATAATATGGTATTTATGATATAATTTTAATTATTTAAAGATAAACATTACTTACCTTCTTTCCATAATGATCATTGAAAAATGGGAATGTTACTCGTACGTAGGTATGGCCTACTATCTCTATGATTGTAACGTTTGTTCATTATTCATAACCATATTTAATTATTAGTTTGAAAAGTATAATTAATCTATAAATTTTATAATTATTTCATTATTATTATTCTGTAGATTTTTAAATAATTACCTCATTGACCTTTGTCAATTTATCAAATTCAGTATTGACACATAAGCCGAATAAGGTCAAAACATACAACTTAAAAATTATTGATTATGTAATTGTATATAACTTTTTTATAAGAGAAATAAAATTAATAATAAAAATATAAAAGGTTATGAAGAAATTAAATAACTAAAATAAGTTTATTGTTTAGGAATATAGAGGACAATCATAAAAAATCGTACTCAAATTAAGGGATTTTCATCTCGCTTTTTACATCTATTAGATAAATGTCATATTCGCCACTTACTTATTTTGTGTGGTGTATATAATGACCCTTTTGATATATGATATTATGAATTATTTTATATTAATTATATTTAAATGATTCATTTGATTATTTTAACTTTTGGGGTTTCTAATTCAGATGTTACCATAGTTATAAGGGGATTTCGAGTCTTACTTTTATTTTTGTGATAATTATGCCTTATTCACCACTTATTTTTGTTGTGTGGTGTATACAATACCCATGAATATATTTTATGATTCTTATCATTAAATTTTTGTGTGTTTTTATAATTATTTTAGGATCTATCTTTAGTGGGGTTTATGGATTCAAAGTTTCCAAAGTAGTAATGGAATTTTGTTGCAATTTATCTTCTTTGAGACGTTTGTTATGTTATAAACATATCTTCTTTAATGAGTTGTATATAATTTTCATTTAACATGAAATATCATGAATATCATTATTCTCATGATATTCTAAGTTTCAATTAATGATATTACTTCATGGGGCTTATTATTCAAATGTTTCAAGGTGGTATGGGACACCTTGAAATGCTTAAAGATTATTTTACTCATAAATTTTTTTAATGAAATTTTAAGGGAATTTAAATTCATTAACATCAATAACCCTTATCTTTTACTTATCCTATGATGGGGATATTTTTCATTGATACCAACCTCATTCATTCTTTGGATGGATTATGATTATTTCAAAGATATTTTTATGAAACCCATTTCTTTTCCACAGGTTAATCATGTTATGGAAGGGATAATGGTTGTTCCTATGAGTTTATGATGAAATTAAATATTTTACCCTCTATAATAAACATACAATAGGAGGCATTATTATCTATGAGAAACATTCATAATATGGATATAAGATAGATACACCAATAAAAACCAGCTTAGATATGTAAAAGAAACTCAAGTGCATCCATGTCATGTCATACAAGACTAAACAACTTGGAAGGAAGCTATAAAAGTACCAAAAAGGGTAAAAACAGTAGTGACCACAGATCCCAAAAAGCTCCTATAAAACCATGAGCTATTAATGCCCATCCTAATATCCAACCTACTCCTTCCAACCTGAAAAATATTTTATATGTACATGTGGTGAGAATAAAAGTATACATAGTGGGATCCTACCTGGAGCCTCTTAAGAAAAATATAAAGAAAGAATACTAAAGTCTAGTGAACAACAAGTGAAACTAACTCATCACCTAAAAATGTATACTAATTTCCTAGCCTCACCATGACTATCTCTCCCCGAGTATCATATACAAGGAAACATGTATTATAATAGTAAAACAATAAGGGTTCCCTACTACAACTTCCCCACTAGTTTTCCACCATACCCCAACATCACACATCCTGATCCATATCTCTCCAAAAGTAAATTAGTTGATAGACACATGAGATAATGTATCATAACATGCACCTCATGCATAACATCATAAAATCATCCCATATCACATATCTTTATAGTAACCAAGTAGTTTCTGGGATCCACCAAAGCCTGTATGTCATATATCATACATCATGTATTGTACCTAAATCCACCCCAACCCTTATATCAAGTAAGGAATGTTGATCCATAATAATTCATAAATTGCATACCTATAATAATCCTTTGAGTTCTATATTTGTAGATAAATGCGTATGAAATAAAAACAATGCATTACAACCCTCTACACACATATAAGGGAAAAATAACTATCATTCATACCAACACATATAACTACCAGTAGAAGATAGTAGGGACAGAGGGGGTAGTCAGTCATCTATCCTCCCATTAGAATGTTGGAGAAAACACCCTCCCATAATCCACTGGGTGTTATTCACCCAAACATACATGGGTGGGGTAGTGTATGAAATCAAAAAAAATATAAAGAATATAATATAGCTCACAACCACACTATGGGCATAACCTAATCATAGACTATACTGCATTTGTCATCAGTCGAACACCCGAATCCCATAGCTATGGACTAGATATCCTATAATAATACTAGAATTTAAAGGGAAACATTATTTTAATTCTTTCCTTTAAAATATTTGGATTTTTTTTTTAATTAATGAATTACCCAATAATTAAACATCGTCATCAATCCAAGTTTTCATTCATTCACTTATCAAGCCTAGTCCATTCCCTCTAGAAATAACCCAATCCAAGTCAATAGTTTCTTAAGATTGACATCTTTTCATCCTTAACATTCCATTAGAACCAACATCATGGGTTAGGTTATTTACTAAACATTATTATATTTCTATAATACAGGTACTCTAGGAAATCCATCCTAATCTACCACCTAGAAAAATAATGCAACAATAACATCCAACTGCCTCAATTAGTGGGTAAATGAATGCAGATAAAACCAAAAACTTGATAAAATTTCCATAAAGAAGATTCATTCATAATTGATCATCTTCTCATGAACCAAGCTGGGTTTCCATCTAACCCGGTGCCTGACCCGATCCATGATAAGGCTCGAGGGGCGTTCCTAATCCCCATGAGTTGGCACAAGTTTTCGAGTATCAAATAAACATTTGGGAACAATTTACACAATAAACTAAAGACAAATAAATAAATAAATAAATAAATTTAAACTGAGAAAAATAGGTAAATACTAGCAGCGGAAAATAAAACAAATATGTCTAGATAAACATACCTCCAAGTGACCTCATGGGTCACCACCAAACACGGAAACTCGCTCGCTGCAAGAGGGATCCAAAACTAGAACATGAAATTGCAAAGATAAATTGGGCATGAGCACTGAGATGATCAGTAGGAATGCCAAAATATAAAAACACCCTACACCCTTTCCTTTACTAAGAAATCCAATAATGTTAGTTTAAAAATAAGATATAATAAAATATTTTTTTTCCTTCTTTTAAAATTCATGTCACAAGTTTAGATCTTTAAAGAAAGTGCTTCTATTCCACTGTCTTTTCAAAATAGTTTCCAAACATGCATTAACATTCCAAAATGAAGGGCCAATAGTTCAAATTAAAAACATGGATTTTACAAAGAAGGAAACAAGATTGAAGAAACAAAAACAGAAATCATTTCACAAACTCCGTGTCATAAACAAGCACCATGGTAAATCCATATAGGTAACCAGCACAAATGGGACCCTAAGAACATCATACCTCAGTGAAATGTTGTATAGAAACCATGAACAGTTATGATCTCATGCATGAACTGCTATGGGGGGATCACATCCCAAGGCCTAGTGGTCTCCAATCATGTCACATGTTTAGTTAGTGTTGAAGCGTCAATCCTACTAGATGAAACTGGGACAAACTACATTCGAAGCATCTAGTGTACTAGTCATATTCCACCCACATAGATACCTCGGGCTTCCCATGTGCCCTATTTCAAGTGGTGGTGAGTTTTAATAAAACTAACATATATCAACATATCATTCTCTTTATTCAAAAACATACTCACCCTCTCACCACTGATCTACCTCCTTGATAACATCCCCCCTTTTTCTATCACACAAAAATGAACAAGCCTCTTTACTAGGAACATATCAAAATCCACACATTCAACATACACATAATTTTCTAAAATAAGGGGGTATGCATCAAGAGGGGTTTTCCTTTTTCACAAACCATTCTTAAAGTGCCAAATGGGATTAATTATTTACAAGGAATACTTTTCATTTAAAACACATAATCACCAACACTTTAACTTTCCAAAATCATTTAAAATATAAACTGAATAATCAATCTACTACACATTTAAAAAAAACAACTGTGAAACCATGCTTAAAATGACACAATTCTTTCAAGTATTTCAAAGCACCATTTAACCTCATCTTCACACAAAACCCTATCTTTGGAAATCACATCGGAGATTTTTGGAAAACCAAACATGTCATTACACTTTTATAACTGAATCATAAAAAATTCCAAATGCCTTTTTAAATATTCATTATCAATTCAAAACCACTTAGGAAATCACTTTTTAAGAAAAATCACTTAATCAAAAATGGGCATTATAAATACATTTCATTTTTCAAAACAAAGGCATGGTCATTTCTAGAAACCGAAACCAGATTCCATAACATATGTATATTGAATAAATATAAAAACATGTTTTTAAAATAAGAAAAAAATCATGGGACTCAAATTAAAGTCATAGGAATAGGGGATCTATCTTAGGGTGGAACCAAACCGAACATTCAACTCTTAGCACTTTCTAACTAGAAGATGCTACTGGAACACACATACCTATATAAATATATATATATATATATACCCTTGAATCTATGTACATATTCCTCGCACCATGAGGGAACACATACCCAGAGGATATATATATATATATATATATATATTCATACCTTTGTACATGAGTGAACACTCCGTTAAAGTTGACCAAACTCACTCGAGTGGTGATAAAAACCCGAAACCAAGTGAAATAGTCCAACGCACTACAAAACAAGGGATTACATCAAGAACACACCATTTTCACATATAAAGTCTATTTTAAAATCAATTTCATATCAAATATTTTCAAAAACTACTTTTGAAACATTTAATAAAATATTTCTAAGATGCGCAACAAGACTTTACCACAAATATACACTCAAATTCTTCTCTTTAAAATCAAATTCACTCTAATACAATTTCAACACATGATTATAAATGCTTGAACAAATTAATAAATATTTTTCACAATTTACAAAATCACTTTCAAACATTCACAAAAAATATATACAAAACAGCAAGTTCTTTTAGAAAACCCATTTTTAAACCATACACACATCAAATCCATTTCAAAAAATATTTTTCATCTTCTGCACATATTATGAAACACTTTAAAGTCATGAAAAAAATAGAATACATGAAACACTCATGGTACATAGCCCATTTTCCTTAGAAAATACAATTCTTCATATATTCATTCCAAATAACTTCCAAAATAAGTTTCGCACAATACAATTAATCCATATATCACATAGAAATAACCAAGAAAACATATTAAAATCATCTAATAATGAAAAAACATGGATTCACCTACCACCTATGAATAAATTTCTGGAAAATGTTGTGAAACTACACCCACACCTCACCCGCACCTCCGAGAGGCAAGATTGAACCCTAGTCGACAACATTGAACCAAACAGATCAATATCTCATCCTAAAAAAACAACCCTACCTGTTAGAGAAACCAAATACCCAAAGGAAACAAGAAAACTTCCAAAAAATAGGAGGTTCTTACCCTAATTTGCAGCCGGTGAAGCCACATGACATAAAGGAGGGGTGGCATCGGTAGGTGTGGCATGCTGGAGAGGAGTGCACAGTAGGGGGTCGTGCGAGTAGGAGGCGCCATGTAGAGGAGGACTAATGGAGGGAGGGTGCAGCGTGCAAGGGAGGTGTCATGCAGGGGAGGACCGCCGAAGGAAGGGTGTTCCATGAAAGGGAGTCCTCTAGAGGAAGGGTGTGTCGTACAAGGGAGCCGGAAGGAGGTGACCAACAGGGGGGTGTCGCGCGCTAAATAGAGAAGAGGGGAGGATGGGGGTCTCTTAGGGGGTGACATGAACAAGGGGGTGAAACACTAACCACGTAAAAAAATATAACCTAATAATACTAATAGCAGTATTAATGATAATAATAATAGAATTATAATAATAATAATAACAATAATATTCTTAAAAATAATATTAATATTATTAATATTAATAATATTATTATTAATATTATTAATATTCTAACACTATTAATAATAATAATAATACTCTCAATACTATTATTATTATTATTATTATTATTATTAAAAAAATCCTTTAAATTTTATTATATTTTCCTTATTTTATTTTATTCTTATTTAAAAAATATTTTATTATTCATTTAATATATTATTCATGAAATTTCTTATTTATTTTAAATACCTAGCATGCAGCATGGTGACCCAATGAAGACGCACGATTTCCATCTCGTTCTTTACCCGCACGTCAGATGATGCCAAGCCCATAAAAATTTATTTTTCAATAAAAACAAAAAAAATAAAACTAGAATTCAACCCGAACATCAACAAGAATACCTGATGATAGGAAAATTAATAAAATTAAAAAAATGGGTTGGGTGTGACAATTCTCCCCACCAAAACACTTTCTGCCCTTGAAAAGCCACAACAAGGCCTAATCCCAATATAAAAGCTGACACCACTTCACCATCCAAGGGTATTTCCAATGGAAAACAACAAGAAAAGGCCATATCACTATCCACATGTGAAGAGAATTTCAAATAAAACTCAGGAGACTCAAAATAGACTCATCACTATGTTCCACCTGCCCCCAAAAGTGAAAACACCTCCATTTGATTGACCAAGGGAAAAGAGATTCCCACAACGCACAATATAACCTCTTATGTCAAACACCCCAGACATACCTAAATGAGACCTATGCCATGAGAGTAAAACAAGAAACAAGAATCAAACCAAAACCCAATAAATACTCACGTGATTTTAATTCAACGAAACCATTGGGTGTGTTGCGGTTCCAAGTCGACACCAAGAACATAATCGAATTACTAACACAGGGAGGACCTAATGGACTCCCTACCATAAGAACAACCAACACCCAACACGGAACTAGGACACTAACATGGGGAGGCCCGAACAGTCTCCCCACCATAAGAAATAGGCTAACACCATTTCAGCCCAGTTGAATTTCAGCGAAACCCACGATGGGTCTCCCCACCACAAAGTTCAACTAGCTTTACTGACTGGCACAGACTGACACAGAAAACCTGACATGGTTAAGCTAGGAGCTTCTCGAGCACCAAATATCTCACCAAAAGGGACCCTATTTAATGAAACTCCAAACCAAATAGAAGATATACACTATACCAAGGTCCTTTATATCCCCTGGGGGTTTCTGGCGATGTTCCGGCTTCTATCTAGGGCCTATGGCTGGATCCCTGATGTTTGAAGCATCTCCTACCTCGCAGTCAGGCCTTCAAGAATCCCAAATAGATCTTCTCCTCCTAGTTCCACACACAGCTACACCGTAATCAGCTAGCACCAATAGAAAAGAACACACCCCGCAACCTACTTTTCCTCAACATGGAACTTTATCATGATAGGGACATGCAATATGATCATGCATCATCCCTTTCGACTTCAAATGAGAAACTTCAAAAGGGAACATAAAAAGTGCTTTTACTTGAAATAGAAAAACTCAGAATTCCCCAAATAGAACACATGATTCTAGTAAAACATAGGCTTTTTAAAGTTCGCACAACATCCACCTTCTCATTTGTGCAAAAACATGACACTGCAAAATTCCACCGAACATGACCATTATAGCCTATGATATCTTAAAATGTAAGGGACCTTAAACCAAGACCCAAACAACACACGATTCTTACAAATGATCACAATGACATCCTATGACCATATTTTCCACATTGGTGGTCTAGAATGAACCCTCACTTTGAAGAGACTGATGAAAGACCCAAGGGACCTTTAAGACAAAATCTTACACTAAAAACCTCAGACTTCTTTCACCTTTCTCATTGTAATTACCTTCACTACTTCTAGGCAGGATCTTTAGATTTAGCAATGTCAATCTTCAAGTTTTACCATCAGAAGACTCGAGGAAACCAAAGCGTCCTTCAACTCCTACTTTATCTGCTCCTCCATTGCGAGAGGATTCACTTATACAAAGAATAATAGGGGTAGAATCAACCCTAAACTCAAGAATAAAGTTATTACTTTAATCAAATAGAGGATCTTCCAATGTAAAATTAACTGTGGTCATACTTTATTTTCACATTAACTCTTTATGGGGGGAATACACTAGCCATTGAGGGAAAATCCAAGGACCTAGTCGACTAGTCCATTGGCTAAAGCATACCATGAACAACACAAAACACAAAAAGGGAACCACCATAAGGGATTCCCAAAACACTCCTCAATAAAATCAATCCTATTTACTCAAAATCATTTCCTTTTTAAAATATGTTTTGCACAATTTTCAAACAAGAATTTTCAAAATTATTTTCCAAAACCGATAATGATATCGAACAAATCAAGGGGAAACTAGTGACAATGGGTGACTTAGACATATGGTTTGTAGCTATACACCAGTCACATCACCACTATTAAGATTGTTCTAGGACAATATCCCTCATTCCACGTTGTTTTCCAGGCCCTATGAGCTCACTAAGACCATTGGCCTAACTCCCATTTCATTTCCCAAACATCAACGAACCACAATAACCAAATGACTCAATTGAAACTTGACTTTCCTTGGTGACTTGAGTCCCACCATGAGCTATGCTGGCTAGGCACCCTACACGTAATCAGAATTTCAAGTCCTGACAACCCTAGCTTCAGTCTCCCCAAAATCTTTCTCTAGAGAACATGACCCAAAATATCATGACCTCACTCTAATACCATTTTTTCATGATCCAATACAGGTCTCCATCCATCCCGGCACCCAAACCGGTACGTGGAAAGGCCCGATGGGTGTTCTATATACCCACAGGCTAGCACAAGTTTTTGGATATCAAATAAACATTTGGGAACAATTTACCTAATAAAAAAAGACAAATAAATAAATAAATAAATTTAAACTAATAAAAACAAGTAAATACTAGTAGCGTAAAATAAAACAAATATTTCAAACTAAACAAACCTCTAAGTGACCCCATAGGTTACCACCAAGCACAGAAACATGCTTGCTATAAGGGCGATCCAAAACTAGAACCTAAAACTGAAAAGATAAAGTAGGCATGAGCACCGAGATGCTCAGTAGGAATTCCAAAATACAAAAACACCCTATGCTATTTCCTTTAATAAGAAATCCAATCATGCTAGTTTGAAAATAAGATATAATAAAATAATGTTTTCCTTCTTTTAAAATTCATGACACAAGTTTACATATGTAAGGAAAGAACTTCTATTCCACTATATTTTTAAAATAGTTTCCAAACATGAATTAACATTCCAAAAAGAAAGGCCAACAATTCAAATTAAAAACATTTATTTTAAAAAGAAGGAAACAAACTTGAAGTAACAAAAATGGAAATCATTTCACAAACACTATGTCATAAATGAGAACCATATTCAATACCTATAGGTAACTAGCACAAATGGGACCCTAGGAACCTCGTACCTTAGTGAAATGTGGTATAGAAACCACGAATAATTGATGTGATATAGAAACCACGACCAATTGTGTTCTCATGCATGATCCACTAGGGGGAATCATATCCCAAGGCCTAATGGTCTCTAATTATATCACATGTTTAGTTAGTGTGGAAGCGTCAATCATACTAGATAAAATTGGGAAGAACCACTTCTGAATCATCTAGTGTACTAGTCCTTGTCCACCCACCTAGATACCCTAGGATTCCCGTGTTCTATATTTCAAGTGGTGGTGAGTTTTCATAAAACTAACATACATCAACATATCATTATCTTTATTCAAAAATAAACTCACCCTATCACCACTGATCTCCCTCCTTGAGCACCCCCCTTTCCATCATACAAAAATGCACAACCCTATTTACTAGGAACACATCACAATCCACACATTCAACACACAAATAATTTTATAAAACAAGGGGGCATGCCTCAAGAAAGGTTTTCATTTTTCACAAACCATTATTACAGTTCCAAATGGGATTAATTATTTACAAGGAATACTTTTCATTTAAAACACCTAATCACCAACACTTTTTAGTTTCCAAAATCATTTATAAGATAAATTGAACAACCAATTTACTACACATTTAAAAAAACAAACTTTAACCCTTGCATACAATGACTCAATTCTTTAAATAAAGTCAAACCACCATTTAACCTCAATTTCACACCAAAAGCCATCTTTGGAAATCACAGTAAGGATTTTTGGAAAACCAAACATGTCATTACACTTTTATAACTAAACCGTTAAAAAGTCCAAATGAATTTGGAAATATTCATTACCAATTAAAAAACACTTAGGAAATCACTTTTTAAGAAAATTAACTTAATCCCAAATGGGCATTAGAAATACATTTTATTTTCCAAAACAAAGGCATGATAATTTCTAGAAATCACAACCAAATTTCATACTATATGTATATTGAATAAATATAAAAACGTGTTTTTAAAACAATCAGAAATCATGGGATTAAAATTAAATGCATAGGAATAAGAGACCTACCTTAGGGTGGAACCAAACTAAACATTTAGCTCTTTGATCTTTCTAACTAGAAGCTACTACTAGAATTCACATACCTGCATAAATATATATATACCCTTGACCCAATGCACGTATTCCCCACTCCATGAGGGAAAACTTACCTAGAGGATATATATATATATACATACCTTTGTACACGTATGTGCGCTCTGTTAAAGTTGACCAAACACACCGAAGATGCGGCGGCAACCCGAAACCAAGCAGAATAGTCCAACACACTACAAAATAAGTGCTTACATTAAGAACACACACGTTTCACATGTAAATCCCATTTTAAAATCAATTTCAAATCAAATATTTTCAAAAACAACTTTCACAACACTTATATAATTTAATAAATTAATTAAATTCTTAATAAAACATTTCTATGATGTGCAACAAGCTTTTACTATAATCATACACTCAAAATATTCTTCTTAAAATCAAAACCACACTAAAACCATTTCAAAACAAGATTTTCACCTCTTTCACAACTTAATAAATATGATTCAAAATTTAAAAAGACAATTTTGAACATTCACAACAAATATTTACACTTGGAAAACACAAAATTCCTTTAAAATCCATTTTTAAACCATACACACATCAAATACATTTCAAAAAGGATTTCTCATCTTCTACAAATTTTATCAAACTCTTTCAAGGCACGAAAAAAATGGAAGATATGAAACACACATGGGACATAGCTCATTTTCCTTAAAAAATCCAATTCGTTAAATATGCATTCCAAATCACTTTCAAAATAAGTTTCACACAACACAATTAAACCATAGAACACATATAAACAACCAAGAAAACAAATTAAAATCATGTAATAATGATAAAACATGGATTCACCTGCCACTTACGAAAAAATTACTGAAAAAATGTTGTGAAACCACAACCCCACCTCACCCGCACCTCTAATAGGAAAGATCAAACCCTAGTCGACAACATCGAACCAAAAAAATAAATATCTCATCCTAAAAAAACAACCCTACCCACTAGAGAGACCAAATAACCAATAGAAGCAATAAAACTCCAAAAAAAGAGGAGGGGAATACCCTATGGGGTGTTCGGTGAGGCCGCTCACCAGAAATGAGGGGCGGTGTTGGTAGGGGTGGCACGGTGGAGAGGAGTGCACAACAGGGGGTTGTGCAAGCAAGATACGTCATGCAGGGGAGGACCGTCATAGGGAGGTTGTGCTATGCCTAGGAGGTCGCTGAAGGAAGGGCGTGTCGTGCAAGGGATTTGAAAGGAGGCAACCAAAAGAGGGTGTCGCATGCTGAATAGGTAAGAGGGGAGGATGGGGGTCATGTAGGGGGTGAGCCGAACAAATGGGGGTGAAACCCAAACTAGATAAAAAAAGAATAACCTAATAATACTGATAATAATAATAATAATAATAATAATAGAATTATAGTAATAATAATAATTTTCTTAATAATAATATTAATATTCTAACACTAATAATAATAATAATAATAATAATCTCATTAATATTATTATTATTATTATTAAATCAATCCTTTAAATTTTAGTACATTTTTTATTTTATTTTATTCTCATTTTAACATTATTTTGTTATTAATTTAATTTATTATTAATTTTGAATACCGAGCATGTAGCACGATGACCCAATGAAGCCGCACTATTTCCAACCCATGCTCTTCCTATGTGTCGGATACTTCGAAGCCCAAAAAAACACATTTTTAAATAAAAACACAAAAATTAAAACTGAGCTTCAACACGAACCTCAACAAGAAAACCCGATGAAAATAAAATTAATAAAATGAAAAAAAAAATTAAAAGGGTCAGGTGTGACACATCCCGATTAATCACAAAAATGGGTGAGCCTTTCTTTACACCATTCTATCATCTCTATTGTCCTCCCAGACACCCACATGCATATCTAAATGCATATATCCATCATAGGAGTCAATTGCTGCCATATCATCCGGGCCTCCCCAACTCATATCACATTATCCATCCCATTATTAGCCATCTTAGGCTCACATATCATGCTCATATCACATCATAAGCTTACATCTAGAACAAATCGCAAGGCAGAAATCAAACAACCATAGTCAACAAGGCAACTGGGCCTTAAAACAAGACATTCAACCTTCACATAAAAAAAAGATCTCAAGCTCCCAACATAAGGCATTCAACCTTTATAAGCAAGCATGAACTTTCGACCCCAAAGGATTTTCTGTGTATAAAATCTGGTTCATATTCCATCTTTAATTAACTGATTCATTATTCAAAGGTTCCGACTATGGGAATCCTAGGGAATTATCTATAGAAATCTATAAAAATATAAAACATGCTTTTATCATTAATTCTAGTTTCTAAAACTTAGAGAAGTACCATTATCATTTAACATTCCTTTTTATTATTTATTTTATTAAGAATTAACATGCTTCACATTATTTATCAATTCTATTAATGCATGAATGAACACTTTCAATTAAACAAGAACATTGCATCAATTTTATTATCATAAAATCACAAGAAGAACAAGATTCATTTAACGTGCATCTTTTTAATTATTTATCCAACCAATTAAAAAATCCATCTTTAATTTATTTACTATTTTCCAAAGAAATCATCATGTTAAACTAAGTATAACAACATGTTACGTAAATCATAGAATAGATAACACACTATCTAGCATAATAAGAGGAAAACTGTTAACACAGTCAAAAATGTGACAAAATGTGATCGCTATCCAATTTATAATTAATTTGGTTCAACTTCAATTAGGTTAATTCCATTTCCATCAAAAATGATAAAACATGTAATTATACAATTACAGATAAATAAATAGGGGAGATTATGAATCCTCTACCTCAAAATGTTCAACATTATTTTCATGAGAATGGACCAATGATACAGATTCTTGATCCCCTCTCCCATGAGGAACTGCAATATCCCAAGATTTCATTCCATGAACACACTAGAAAACTAAAGAAGAAACACTGTTAGTTTTATGAAGATCAAATACCAAATCATGGAAAGAGGAACGAAAGGGGAAAAAAGATCAAAATAAGAGAAACCAATAGAGCACAGAGGTAGAACATACCTCAGATCTCCTTGGATCGATCATGGTAAGTGAAGATCAATCCATGTTGAAAGGGACTTGAAGGAGCCTCAAAAACCACCCTTGGTCACCTAGAGTTTGCAAAAAAAATAGAGAAAGGGTAGATTTGTGGGTCTTGAGTATTTATAGACCTGATGAAAAACTAAAGACCATGGAGTAGCCATAGTGATCACTCCCCAACACTTTATAACATAGGACATTCTATGGTAAAACCTGAGGGACAACATTGTATCCATCCTCACTCAAAGCCCCCTCTAAGAAACCAAGATAGATCCTATTAAAAAGGATTTGGGTCTATGATGCAGCGTCTAAAAATATTCCACAGTACCCCTTTTTCCAAAAAAGGGACTACACTACATCCCACTACCCACAATGTAGCTACCTATATTTTGGAAGTAGCCCCAAAATCCTACTACACCATAGCCTCCTGCTCCACACCACAACAGACATGCATCAGAAAGAGGCCTACATCATAGCAACTCACCATGGTGTAACTATGCTCAAAAATTTAGTTGTGTCAATTTCCCTCCATTAACTCCTCAATGTCATAGCATTCTAGTCCACGTTGCATAATATAGGCTTATGGAACAACCACCAACACCACACCACAACCATGCCATTTTTTGGTAGTGACACCCCCTTCCTTCTTCAAACACCCTCCAAACTTCCTATAACTTCCTCCAGGTGCCTCCAACACCCAAAAATGTCCAAGGGAAGAGATACTAGAATTCAGAACCTTATATTATATACCTCTACAAACATTCTTATCCTCAAGAATTCAAAATCAACAAGGAGTTAATGAAAGATAATGGGGTCATCCAAATAGTCATCCCACAAGATACCTCTCAAGGATCACTCCATCACAGGAGCTCAACCACCTCATTATAGGAACAAGGGTGAAACCACACAACTAAAACTACCAGCTCCAAAACACTCTCCAAGGGAAGATTCCTCTCAAACAAGTGAAAATCCATAATAAGAAACAAGTTAAATGCATTTTATTTACCAGAAAAAATGTCTACACCCACAAAAAGAACAACATTACAAGAGAAGATATAAACCTAAAATAGCCTAGCATACTGAGTTTTTATCTACAACTCACATGCCTAGGTACTCTCATCTACACCATCATGCCGCAATAGACAATGAACTAATGGAATAACACATCTATGCAACACCTTCTTTTGGTGGTCTCAGATCTCTACAGGCCGCTCCTTGAAGGTCACATCATCATCAACATCGATCCCACCCCAATAAATGTTGTGAGAGTTATCATGAATATAACAACGAAGCTGTGACATATGAAAAACATCATTTATCCATCTTATCTATGGTGGAAGTGCTATCTGATATGCCACAATTCCAATGTGATCCAACACCTTTAAAGTTCCAACAAATCAGGAAGAAAGCTTACTCCTATGACCAAACCTTCACATCCCAGGATGAGGAAGTCACCTTATAGAACACATGATCTCTAACATCAAACTCTAGAGGTATCCTCTTATGATAAACATAGGATTTATAACAATCATGTACGGCTTGTATCTTCGTGTGTATCACCTAAACCATTTCTATAATATTTTTCATTAGTTATGGCCCACAAATTTCTAACTCTTTGGACCTAGTAGGGAAAAATGTAAATCATCAAGTTTGTCCATACAAATATTTAAACATTTCTATAGAAATGGTAGAGATAAAATAATTATTGTAAAAAAAACTTCACCAAATGAAGGTGCCTCATCCACAAACCTCCAAAATCTTAGACACAAGAATGTGAAATTTCTTCAATAGTATGGATAGTCCACTCTGACTGAAAGTCCATCTATGGATGAAAAGCAGTGTTAAGGTACAAATGAGATCCAAAATCAATTTTTAGACATCTATACACTCTATAGGTAAATGAGTATTATGATATGATATGATCGTCTTTGAGACTCTATGAGGTCTCACCACCTCCTTCAGGAACTGCCTCAATAAATCCTCTATGAGCTTGAATCTTTAATTACTATGTAGTGGGATGATTTCATTAAATTATCCACTATCAACCATATAGCATCGAAGACTCCCTAAACTCAAGGTAGAGTAATGAATTCCATTAATATTTCCTCCCACTTCCATTGGGGAATATCTAAAGGTTGTAGAAAACCACCAAGAACACGGTGTTTGGCCTTCACCTTCTAACAAACAAAACATTGATAAACAAACTCTGTAACTACATGCTTCAACCCATTCCACCAAAATTGACCTCTCAAGGATCAGTGCATCTTTTTTATACTTGGATGTACTGCCAAGAGTGGGCCAAGGAACTCATAGAGAACCATCCCATGGATCATCAAAGGGACAAAAAACCTCCCCTGAAACAATACCCGGGGTTGTTCATACTCATAAAAACCATTAGGGACATCACCAAAAACAACACGGTGTCTCTAGATCTCTACTTCAGAATCCCTCAGTCAGGAATTCTCCACCCACATCACCAAATATGACTACACTTTCATATGAAAAATAAAACATCTTCCTCCAACCTATCCCATATCTAGATGCGTCATTGAGAGTTATTTCATCACTCTCCATGAATCTCCAAATTTACATAGTACATTGCTACATGAATTCCTCCTCGGTGCATCAGTTACAAAAAATATGATATGAAGATACACATATTTTAATTAGATTCATCTAATAATGATACATATCTTTACATTCAAATTTTATGTAACAAATCTTTTCTTAATGAAATGAATATAAACTACAATATCTATCAATTATTCATTGATTTTGAACTCCTATATATTTACAACACTTATAAAATATATATTTGGCATCACACACACTTCAAAATTAAAGAAAATATTTCTATAACACTTATACCAAACATGGAAATTCCATGGAGTTTTTGAAAACTCCTTTAGGTATCTTGATAATCCAATATATGGAATTATGACTCCTTCTCCCTCACAACCCTAGGTTTTAATTACCTTGGCTGGCTTATTGTAGAAATATTGTTTAACTTATTCAACTAACTTTTATCCTTCTGATTTGAACTTTTACCGACTTTAATTAACAACATAATGACTAAATCCAAACATGATATGTCTAGTTCATCTATCCCCCACACATTAAGAATATTGGGTAACATTTTCTTCAATTAATTCATTTTTTCATAACATTTCCACCAATTAAAATAAGATGAACTCCCAAACCAGAGAAATACATTTTTATACGTCCTTAAAATATGTTATAGAATTGAACAAGTCATGATCTATGTGTATTCAAAACACCCAACTCATTTTATTAAAAAAAAATAGTTTATGTGATCTACTTAAGATATAAATGGGATAAAAATGAAAATCTTATGAAAAATTTATCCAATCTTGAAGAATTAAAGTTATCAATGTGGAAAATCCTTTCATATATTACTTGAAAGAAATATTCTAGATTTAATCTTTAATTATTTATCATCTTCTGAGATTTTTTTTTAATTTTCAACTTTTTTAAAACATACTGTTCATATTATATGTTAGTTAGAATAATTTAATATAATTATATAACCAATAAAGCCTCAAGGAAACCTTTATTTTCATTGAGTCATTAATATATTCAATCATATTTAATATCATTTTACATATCCAATCTTATTGAGTATATGAGATAAAAAACCTTAAATAATTGATGCACCCGATCATATTGAGTACATAAATAGAGAATAATATTTCATTAGTCATTTAGAATCTAATAAATTTGAATCCTTAAGTAAATAATTATATTCTTTATAATCATCTAGATTCACCTATTGAACAACTGTAACTATTTATTTATTCAAGAAGCAATTGTTATGAAACATAAAATTTTTCTTAATAACTTTTATTAAATCACCGTACATGCTTAAGAAATTTTCTTTGGTTACTAGTATTAGGATTATCTAACATTAATCTTATATTTCCAAGGATTAATCTCAAATTTTATATTGACGATGATGATTTTATTCATTTAAAAAAAACTTTAATCAAATGAGTATCATATTTTATTAACCATTTAATAACTACTTTTATTAAATAATCTCCCACTAAAATTATGACCCATTTTAAAATATATCATATCTATTAGTGGTCCAATATCCATATTTCACTAAGATCTGGGTTGTTTTAGCATTTATACCCTCACTTATATATTTAGGTAGGGAATCATCCCAGTCATATCATATATGAAACCTAGATAGTCGAACATACAAGTCTTTTTCCAATATATCATATGGATAAACTCAACCTTATTCATCTAGAAACATAATTATGTTAGGGTCTCTAGACTAGTGAAACCCAAATAAAATTCCAAAAAAACCTAACACAAAACAATCTGGAGGAAAACAACTTTATTATAGCCCACCCAATAGGACAATCCAAATATTTATATTACTTTATTTCCTCAAACAAGATAATCTAGGGGAACCCAACTTTAACATGACCTACCTAGTTGGATGATCGAGGTCCTAATAGGTGAAACATTGGAAGGAATCTTACACTTAGTATTTGAATGAGATTTAATATCATAATCTTATCTCATTTTTATTCCCTTGTTTAGGTATTCTTCTAACGATTTATTTTTAGAATACTACTCTCACCACAAAATCAATATGTTCAAACCATATTGACGTGTAACTATTTACATGACCCATAAGTTTGTGTTACTCACCCAAATATAGAATCCATGTATATTTATACATATATGAATGTTTTTTATGACTATGGTATATGAACACTTCATGTAAAGTCATAGAGCTATGAGATTGACAATATCCATATCAGAAAGTTTAGAACAATAGATAGCCAACCTAATTCAACTTTCTAGATGAGGCATAAGCCTCCAGGCTGGTAGGTAGTTCAACCTCAAGTACCTATCCCTATAGATTCTTTACTCAATAAAGAATTCAATTCATGGTATCTATAACACCTAATATTCAAAAACTATGCCAAAAAAATAAATTCAAGTTAATAACTCTAATTAAAAATGAAGGATAATGTAGATGAGAAACTAAATTCATTTTCATACCTAACATGTAATGTGAGGCTCTATTTCCTAGAATTATTTTAACATTTAAACTAAAAAATATGATATTCATAATATAAATAGTTTTTAAATTTGAATAAAGTATGGAATAAAATTTTAAATAAATGAACAATTCATATATTCAAACATGAAATAACCATTTATAAACAATTAATAAATAAAATTCAACTATAAACTTTTTATAATCATTCTTATAATTATGGACATTCTATAATTTTTAACATAAAAATTTTATATGCATTTCAATATTAACTATTTCACATTCTTCGTTATATGACATTTTATTTTAAATATATGATATTTTATGAATTATAAACAATTTTATAGTTCAATTAATATTATGTAAAATTTTTAAATAATATAAATATCATATACTTAATATTTTATTTAAAACAAGATCAACTACTTGATGAGATTCAAATAATCCTCGAATAAGACTGCTTTAATTTGAGTATTCAAAATAATTGATCTTGAACAATTCGTAATCTTAAATATAAACATTTTATATATTATCATTATTTTTTAATTTATAAATAATTTATAAATTACCCTTATGGTTTCCAAATAGACACTTTATTTATAGATCATAAGGTATTTCATATAACATGTTATAAGGTATTTTAAATGTTAACCTTTAATATTGGAATATTTTATAAATAAATTCTTCATAAAAATTTATACAATTAATTATAAACAATTTATAATCGATTAATTTATAAATTATTTATAAATTATAATATTAGCAAAAACTATTTATTATGATTTATAAATAATTTAAAAAACATAATAAAACTTAATAAAATACAAATTTTTATGTTTTTTTACCTTTACATAGTAAGGATGAATTTTGTAATGGTAAATTCCTTCACCTTTTTGAAAATTAGTTGTGTAAAGGTAACACCACTATTACCTTTACATAATCTAGATGTGTAAAGGTAAGTTTTTTGTTTACCTTTACGTAGAGAGGATGACTTGCATAATGGTAAAGTCCTTTACCTTTTTGAGAATTAGTTGTGTAAAGGTAACATCGCAGTTACCTTTACATAAGCTAGATGCTTAAAGTTAATGCATCGATTACCTTTATGCAACCTGAATACATAAAGATAAAATGTTTCTTACCTTTATGTTTCTTGGTTTCATAAAAATAAAAGCTTTTATTACCTTTACACAACCCTACAATGTAAAGGTAACGTGTTGATTACCTTTATATAGCCCAACTACATAAAGGTAATTTCTTAGTTGCCTTTATATAGGACAACCCCACAAGGTAATGCCTCGGTTACCTTTATGTAACCCAACTATATAAATGTAAACCTTTTTAATAAAAAAATTCTAGAAATTAAAAATGTTTCTCTATTATTCACGATTTATTCATTTCAATAATGAAAACTACATAAAACCAAAATGAAGAACTACTATAAATATAGTGTATTGTATAGTAAAGAGCATCCACAACATATCAACCACTATCACAAGGGTTTTAAAGAGATCACATGAGTTTCATACAAAAGACATCCCACTTTTAGAGGTATCCATGGACCAACATGAATCATCTAGTGTTTGGATGAGATCCTTCATCCCTTCATGACATGCTAGTGCCACAGGTGTAAAGAAGGTTGAGGAAGAGAGCATCGAGTTTAGGGAGGGTTCAACCAAGTTTAAAGAAACCACAAACCCAAACTTTCCAATGAATGGAAGTGATATATAAATAAAAAATAACTCTACTCATGATATTGAATTTTCTCATGTATTTATATTGAATGAGTAAAGGCTATTCTGAAAAACTCATGTATGAATGTATCAAATGAATTTCCTCCCAAACGTTTCATCTTATGAAATGGTTCCTTTAATGATAGAATACATGGGATAATCACTAAATGATAATAATTTATCATTTTTTCTAACAATGAAAATTGCCTGGAATAATATACCCATTTTGCATGAAAATCATAATTTTCATTCTATACAATTCAGATCATACATATATCATATACATATAGGTATTTAGAAAATATCTCATTAATTAAATACTTATAATTATAATATAGTAAAATTATAAAACAACTAAAAAAATTATAAACATATAATCATCAATCATTCAATTAACTTGAGGTGACCATAAGGTTATCCTATAGAAATTCATACGATCAATGTGTTTTTTAGAAAAGGTACTTTAAATTAAAATCTCAAATTCTTGAGTACAAAAAGCTCAAAAAACAAAGGAACATAACCAAAAAAACTTTATCAGTGAAAATACAACTAAATCAACCAATAAAATGAGCACCATAGTTATCATTTATTGTAACAAAAGAAAAATGACAACACTCAAAGAAATCCATAAGGTCCTGGGTATAAGCTAATAAAATCCCAACTGAATTGATGATAAAAAAACAAAAATTGAGCTATGTAATTAATTAATGGAAATCTAATTCAATAATAACCATTATCTAGTCACGAGACTTCATAAACTTCAACATTTAACAAACAATACAAGTTTAAATAATCAAATGAATCGAATTTGCAATGTAAGATTTATGGATTGAAGATACAACATGTCCAAATTAATTCATGAAAACAACACCAATTCCCACTCATACACTATCAAAAAAATTGAACTACTATTTAGTTTAACAAATTAAACTGAAGGAAACCTCCAAAATTGACTATATTTTTGTTGTCGTTCATCCTACTCAATGTGAGTTAAATTCTTTCTCCTGTCATTCCAAACTCCTAAAAATTCACTTTTTTCTAATTCCAAAAATCCTCCAAAAATAAATTTTAATTAAAATGAAATTAATTACGCCTTTTCCAGATAAACTAGGCCATAGTACAAGTCTCTTGAAATAATTCAATGTTGAAAACTTTATTCCATATAAGAAGCACCATAGTGGAACTATAAACTGTTAGGGTTTGTGCCTTTGAACTAAATTTATCTTATACACTTTTTATTATCAATTAAAATATACAATTTGATGTATATATGATGATTATTCATATCACATATTCTTTATACTTTTGTTTTCCTTACGTGATAATTCCCTTAAAATATAAAAATCATTGAAATGTCATAGAAAATCCCGACTATGATGAGAACCTGGGTATGTTGTGAAAGTGTTCTTAAATATATGTCTTATGTTCTAGAAATTCCCTTTTTATAGGACACAAATAATGTTTTACTATCATGTGTTGGATGATCATAAACCTTTAGATGTTTTTCTCATGAAGTTCACACCTCGTGATCTCTAAGTAGGGAGGCTGTGAAGATAAACCCACCATAGGAATTCAATTTATCGCGAGTGTCATTAGATATTCTTATTTATGATTGTCTGTGTTGATCTTTGTAATTTATAACAATGTCAATATATACCAGGAAGGGTGCAATTTTACATGTGATGAGAACCTTGAAATATATGCTCTTAGTAAATTTTCTTTTGTTGAGTACATCTTTAGCGGTATGATGATTGATTGAATGGTAGAGAGAAGATTTATTCATTACAAATTATGGATGAAGATATCTCTAACCCTTTAATTGAGATGATAATTCCTTACTTAAATCAATGTCTATGGTTATAATGATTGTGACCCGATTACCAGAGGGACATTAGGTTGAGTGGCCACAATGCCTCAAGGGAACCACGTGATTTTTATATGCTAGTGTAAACATTAGGGGGTGAAGAAAATGTGAGTGTGGTATGGTTCCCTCCATCTCACCAAGATTAAAATTAACCATGTTGGGTTCCTGCCTACTTTTTTAAAAACCTACTTTATGGTTACGTACACCAAAGGATACCTGACTAACTATTGGAAGTGGTAGAATATAACATAACATAAAGTGTATGAGATAATATGAATATTAAATACATATATACATGGACCAAAATAACCCATACAAACCATGAATCATGTGTTATGAGAAAAAACCCAAATATAAAAATAAAGTGTTGGCCAAACAAGTCTTAAGGAACTAAAAGGTAAGGTCACATGTGTAAGAGTGTCATCAAAACCTCTTAAGATAATATAAGGACTTGGCTTTATTACATTAAATAATATTAAATTTAGTCAAGAAATCAATTCCTTTCACATTGTGTATCTTTTCAAGTTTATAGATTTAGATAATTAGACATAATACATTCATAACATTACACATTAATATAGAGTGAATACCATAAAAACAGTATTCATTTCTTTTAAAATATAAAACTTTTCAAATGAAACATGATTTCTTTAAAAATTATTCAAACATTTAACTTGGATTCCTTATTTTTCTTAAAAGTCCTTATAACCTGTAAAGATCATTTAAAAACTTGGTATGGGTACAAAAATCTCAGTAAGGGATATAAAAAGAAGTAAAGAACACATTAGTCCATGAATACTTGTAACATATGAAATCATTTTCAAAATACAAACTTGTCACTCATATATACTTACTTTGTAAAACATGAGATTTACACAAGATCCCCACAAAACATAAGAACATAAATAGTACCATAAAGGTATCTTGAGGCATTACTTACATAATCTTGTAACGTTATCGGCTACATTATAATTTATAACCCTCACGACTACCTTACAATTTGTGTAACCATCGCAGTTACACTTGGAGTAACCATACGGGCGACCTCCAACTTATACATACCCAATGAATTAGAGGGAGATATAGGTCCCACAAATAATCATAAACAATTACCAATAACCATAAAAAAATTATACAACATGAATAATTTCATAAAAACTTTGCTTTTGAATTTCGTAAAATAGAATTTTAAAAGAGGATTTTAAAAGAAAACCCCCCTTACAAATACCATATAATTAAAATGAAACTTAATAGAGTGGATATAATGTGTATATAAACTATAAATACACATAATTAAACATAATATAATCAAAATTAATCAAACAAACATTTTTAATACCACATAAATAATGATGCAGAAGGTTAACCCAAAGAATGGAAATCGGGTTATGAATTCCCTTACCTCAGGTTTGACTTACTTCAAACTCATTTAAAAATCTTGTATAATGGTTAAAATAGTGTTATTAACATCTTACAGAAACATATTAAACTTTATAATACCTTATATGATCATTTCATTACATTATTTTACCCTTTAATTGTTGGTATTTTGTTCCTTGCATTGTTTTGAGTGCGTTCTTTACAATATTTCCATGATCTGTTCATGATGGAAATTCTTGTCAATTTGAAGTGAAACTTCAGAATTGGAATAGAATGGTATTTACATATTTATATAACCATAAATTATACTATTTAGCATTTTTAATTCTGATATGAGGGTGATTCATAAGTTAAAACATTATTGATATTCATTTAGTTCATTTTGGAAATTCTTTGATTGTAATGAACTCATTTTGTTTTATAAATTAATTACATGTGTAAAAAATGATTCCAAAACCTTATATAAGATATAATACATAAATTATAATCTTTTTCAACCATAAATTTTTTTTCATGACCAGTCTTTAATGAAGTAAAAGAAATTGAAATCACATCGTCCATGATGTCGGTAAATCAACACATCACGGATGATGCTTTAATTTCTTGAATAAGTGGGAGAGAGAGAGAGAAGAAGTATAATGGTGATTCTTCCATAAACATGATGAAATATATAATATGTAATATACTAGATCATTAATTCCTCTTGTATAATGGGAGGTGAGTAAATAATAAGAATAGAAAATAAAATGAAAAGAAAACAAAAGAAAACAAAAGTGGATGTTTACCTCTTAATCTCTTCTCCTTGAGATTCCTCTTAAGACCTTTGGTTTTGGACTTTTGGTGAGACTAAAAGCTCTAGTATTTGGGGAAGATACTAGGGAGGGTTATTGGGTAGAAAATAGGTAAGGGTCAAGGCTTGAGAGGCGTGGGACGAAGAGGGGAATGAGGGTGGTATTTATAGTAGAGGAGAGGAGGTATTTTACATTATTTTAATCATTATTGTAATATTTTTTTCAAGACTATGAATAGTCTTAATTTATGTGACCCCAAATAGTAATAATGATATGTGAGTTCGAACCAAGTGGGATTACATCACTTATTATGACATAAATAGTGTATTTAACAGATAATTTGAATATATGGTATTTTACCGTATTTCACTATTCGTCAAAAATTCAAGAATTTCAAAAAAATCCCAAAACATCCCTCGAACTATTTTCCAACATGTAGAATTCAAAAATAAACTCCATTTTTTGAAAATAATTTTATAAATATTACTGATTTAATTTTTAAATAAAATCATACTTTATTCAAAAATTAGCAATTTTAAAAATAAATCAATTTATATCACTTTGAAAAATTTATCAAGATTTCATTATCATAAATCCTTAATAAAATAAAATAATAATATAATTTACTATTCATTAGGGTCTTATTACTATTCATATTACTATTCATAAGGGTATGTTAGTATCCACCAAAAATCAAGTTGGTTCCATCAGACTTCAAATAACTTACTTAACACAATTGTAGATGACCATTTCTAAAAATTCAAAACATAGAAGTGGAAAAATTATATTTAAAGTATAGTTATAAATATTTACATAAAACAAAGTTTCATACATTTCAATTTATTTTTAAAACCTTGGGGTGTTACATTATCCCCACCTTCTGGAAATTGCGTCCTCTCAATTTTATTTACTTATTAAACAAGTGAGGATGTCTTTCCCTCATAGAATTTTTAGACTCCCATGTTACTTCTTCAACCATGTGGTTTCTCCACAAACCTTTATCTGGTGGATTAACTTATTCCACAAATCTTGTTCCCTTCAATCAAAAATCTAAACTGTTTTCTCTTTATAAGAAAGGTTCTCTTCCAGTTGAACTGCTTCTGGGCTCAAAACATGAGTTTAATCTGGAACATACTTCCTCAACATAGAAACATGAAAAACATTGTGTACCTGAGATAAACTTGTAGGAAAAGCTACTCCTTAGGCGATTGGTCCAACTTTCTCCATAATTTCAAAAGGACTAATGAAATGTGGACTTGGCTTCCTTTCTTACCAAAATTCATCACGCTTTTCCAAGGAGATATTTTAAGGAAAACATAGTCACCTAGCTCAAAATAGAAGTCTTTCCTTCTATTATCTTCATAACTTTTCTGTCTACTCTGAGAAATCTTCATTTTCTGTTGAATCATATTCACTTTCTCAGCCATTTCCTCTACTAATTCTGGCCCCATCAACTTTATTTTACCTAATTCATCCCAAAACGCTAGAGGCCAACACTGATTCCTATACAATGCCTCAAAAGGTTCTATCTTTATACTAAAATGAAAACTATTATGATAAGAAAACTCAACTAAAGAGAGATGTTGATCCTAACTTCCCTGGAAGTCCATTGAACAAGCTCAAAGCATATCCTCCAAATTCTGAATCATTCATTCTGACTGCCCATTTGATTGAGGATGAAAAGTTGTGATGAAATTTAATTCTGTGTCTAATGACTTCTGAAGGTCCTTCCAAAAGTTATAAGTGAACCTGGGATCTCGGTCAGATATAATGGAAATAGGAACTCCATGTAACCTAACAATCTCTTTGAGGTACAGTCGACAAAGTTTATACAAATACATTGTATTTTAAATCGAAATAAAATGTATAGATTTTGTCAGTCGATCGACAACAACCAAAATCGCTTTGTTACCTTGAGAAGTCTTAGGTAGTCCCACCACAAATTCCATGGATACATTCACTCATTTCCACTCTAGAACTGGAAAAGGATGAATCATCCCCTTCGGTAACTTCCTCTATGATTTAACCTATTGACATGTCCAATATTTCATGGTAAAATTAGCAATATCTCTTTTCATTTCATCCCACCAATAATACTCCCAAAGGTCTCTGTACATCTTAGTACTTCTAGGATGAAATGAAAATGGAGAACTATGAGCTTCACACAACAAATCATTCTTAAATTGGGAATCACAAGGCACACATAACCATTTTCCAAATATTAACACACAATCTTTATCAAGGTAAAATTCTGGAAACTTACCCATTTTAACCAATTCTACCTTTTTATGTAGCTCATGGTCTTATTTTTGAACTTGCTTAATACTATTTGATAATGATGACTACACTGAAACTTGAACCAAAATAAGGTTATTTCCTACACCAACAACTTCTATGCCAAAATTCATCAAATCCTTAATCAAGGGATCATGTTTCAAATGTAACATGTTTAATGATGCATGATGTTTTTAACTCAAGGCATTTGAAACTTTGTTTTATTTTCCTAGATGGTAATTGATCATGAAATCAAAATCCTTTATTAGTTCAAGCCATCTTCTATGCCTCATGTTTAATTCCTTCTGAGTGAATATATACTTCATAATTTTATAGCCAGTATATATTTGACATCTGGCTCCATATAAACGATGCCTCCAAATTTTCAAAGTAATTACCACACCTTAAAATTCCAAATCATGTGTGGGATAATTTAACTCATGGGGTTTTAGTTGTCTTGAAGCATAAGAAATTACCTCATCATTCTACATCAGAACACAACCAAGTCACTTCAAAGAAGCATCACTATAGATGAAAAACTCAATATTTCAGGAAAGCAAGGCCAAAACCTATGCATTCACCAATCTCTTCTTTAGTTCCTGAAAACAAACATCACATTATTTTTTCCAAATAAATTTAACCCATTTTCACATTAACTTAGTTAGAGATCTAGATAATAGTGAAAAGTTTTTAACAAACCGTCTATAATAACCTGCTAATCCAATAAAAATAAAAATATATGTAACATTTGTGGGTCTTGGTCATTCATCAACCACTATGGTTTTTGCAGGATCCACTATTATTCCATCCTTATTTACAATGTTCCCAAGAAAATAAATTGGTTGCAAACAAAATTCACACATACTGAATTTTCCATACCGTTTTTTCCTTCAAGGTTTTCAAAACAACCCTTATATGTTTTTCATGCTCCTATTTACTCTTAGAAAATACCAGAATTTCATTAATAAACACAACCACAAACTTATCCAATAACTCATGAAATATTATATTCATAAGATTAATGAATACAGTAGGTGAATTAGTTAACCCAAATGACATAACAACAAATTCATAATGCCCATATCTAGTACGAAAATCTATTTTTAGGATTTCATCCTCCTTCACCTTCAGTTTATGGTATCCAGATCTCAAGTCAAACTTGGAAAAGTAATGAGCTCCCTGGAGATGATCAAACAAGTCCTTGATATGAGGAAAATGATACTTGTTTTTAATAGTAATGTTATTAAAATATCTATAATCAATGTAAAGTCTCATGGAACCATCTTTATTTTTAACAAACAAAACAGCATCACCCCATGGTGATGTGCTAGGATGAATGAAGCCTTAATCAAGGAACTCCTAAAACTAAGTTTTTAATTCAATAAGTTCCATTTGAGTCATTCTATATGGGGGTTTTCAATTTTCTTATCATAAGAAACTAAATCAATTGTGAATTTGACTTCTCGGTCAGGTATGACATTGAGTAACTCTTCAGGAAAAAAATCAAGGTATTCATTTACCACTGGCACATCATTAATCTAAATAGTTCCCTTATTTTCAACAATATGAGAAAGATAACTTTCATTTAAATATTTCAATAGTTTCTCAGCTTCCTAATATGTTATCAATTGTATGGGTTCATTCTTGAATACAAACTGAAAATCTTTCTAAAAAACAACTTCTTTAACTCTATAGTCAATCTTAGCATGACAAATAGAACGCCAATCCATTCCCAGAATGACATAAAACTCTAATAAGGGAAAAACAACAAGGTTTTTAGTTAAATTCTTTCCACATACCACAATATAAAGATTCTTATTATTCTTATTTTCTATAATATACCCCCTAGTGTTTTAAAAATAAGTTTTGGTCTCATTTGTTGAGTTGATATTTACAATTTATCAAAAACATTCTCATAAATAATGGAATGTGTAAACACTGTTTCAAATAAAGATTTAGAAAAATATAAGTAAACAAACAAGGTACCTGATAAAACTTCATTGGATGGCCTGAAATATATTGACGTAGTTGAAAAGGATATCACTACACCTTTCTGCTTATAGTTTGGATTCTTTGCATCATTCATATCTCTCTTTGGGCAGGAATTTTTATAATGACCCATCTCACCATATTTAAAACATTTAACAATTTTCTTATCAGTATTAGTCTTAGGATCATTTTCATTACAATCTCAAGACATATGTACAAACTTACCACATCAAAAAAACTTTCTAGTTTTTGTAAGGCATTCCCCAGGTTGCTTCTTTCCACATTTTTCACAAAATGGAAACTGGATTTTCTTACCATCAGATTTCTTTGGTTGATTCTTACTCGCTGCTTTCAATATGGACCTATTATTCTCCTTGTTTTCAAAATGCATGTGATTCATTTATAAGGCATATTATAATGATAATATACCATATCCTTTTCCATTAATTGTATAATATGATTCATTTGGTAAGACTATGACACACTTTTCCAATTGAACATTAATGTGTTAATTTTTGGATCTATTCCACCAAATGGTTATCTTTTAATGGTTATTTCATAGTATTAAATGTTCAATGAGTTATATACATTCATTAATGAGATACATGAAGGTTTGATACATTTAATCAAGTATTATAATGTATGAGTAAATGCAAGATTACCTGAGGAGTGTCCTTGGGGATATATAAAGAGCATACTTCCACATGATGGCATGTAGGAAATGGAAAGACACTAGAGTACGAGAGCAAGCATCACTTGGAATCAGGTTCATGGGTGAGGTTTCTTGGTGTTTTTGGGAGGGGACATGGATCAGATGTATTGGGGTTATCTTAGGAGGTCTTGATGGCACTCTTACACATGAGACCTTACCCTTTTAATTCTTTAGGTTTAAAGCGGGTTCCCTAGAACCAACTTATATATATATATATTGATTACCTTTACATGTATATAGTTTAATATATATGTGTGTTTATCTTACCAGAATAGTGTGGATACTTTTTTCATACACTATATTAATTTTAATTTCCTTAGATTATATATAATATCAAAAGGTTATAGTAGTTCCTAGGATATAATTAAAACCTAGATATACCATGACAGTAATCTTAATGTAATGTCCTATGGTCCATATACATCATACTAATAGGACATAAATGATGTAAAAACATCAGGTGTTGGGAGATCATATGCATTGAGAATTATTTTCATGAAGTTTTCACTTGGTGATCTCGAGGAGATGAGATCATGAGGACATACCCACTAACAATAACACCACATGTTTCAGGTTTCATTGGTTGTTCCTATCTATGAACATGTGTATTGGTCTCCTAACTTGAGATCGACATCAATGTGTTTCATTTGATTGCATAGTTTGATTCAAGTAAAAACAATGATATTGAAGTCACGGTGAGGTATCTTGTGTTGGGTGAATATTTGGTGTTAGGGAATTGGTGGAATGGTCAAGATATAATTTTTCGTTTAATAGTTGAGAAAGTGATATCTCAGTCCTAATTGATCAGAATGGCAGTAACTTCATTAAATCCACATCCATGGTAGTCAAACGTAAGAATTTCTAGTTATATTAACAATTAATAAATCAATAATTGATTATAATACAAGTTATTCATCCCTCTTTATGAGATATCACAATACAAAGAGATTATATTACATAGAGTGTGTTCGCAGGATGGTTGTCGTTACTATGACTATTCCATATCTCTATAGGGACCTTGATGGGTTTCTAGAATTTACTTTTAGTCTATGAATGGTATTCACTATTATCAAGATAGGGTCCTATAGTGTCACCCATAATATCATATTTAATATTTTTCCCTATTCTAGTGAATGGGAGTATAGGACATGGTGGGCCCCACTACGGGGTTTGAGTTTGGTCCAAGCATTAACAATCACCAACGAATAAATAAATTCATGATTATTAAAGTATATAATAATTGTATTCAATCTATTTATTAAAATTATTTACAAGAAATTAAGTAAATACATGAAAAATATTATAAAAATGGATATTATTTTAATATTCAAGGTTTGTTTAATATAGCGTGAATGGCGAATCGAGTTAATGACTCATTTTTATCATGTAATATATTTAATATATATTATAATTATTTAATAAAATATAAATTACAATATGACATGATTAAATTGTTATAACGTGTCATTTATAGCATATTCAGTGGGTATTGGATATATGCCGTTCATGGAACACTTACCGGGTATTTGGGCTTCCACTATATAAGTAGAGGAGAATCTATTTTATAAATGGAATTCATTATAATGGAATGATATACCCACTTTACTATTCCTACATCAAAGATATAGAAATCTCTTGTCTGAGTTTTTTACCTTTGATATCCTTCATAGATTGAAGGGACAGGATCATGATAATCATTGTGACGTCGAACGAATCATCGGAGCTCTGTGATTGCACCTAGAATTCAATGATCAACATCTACATAAATTCTTGAAGCATGTGTGGATGATATATAGGGGTTCAATATTAGATCCTTCAATAAATACTCATCAATATTGTGTGACAAACAAACATATATTTTATCCAAACGAGGTATTTTTTCTTTTAATTTCATGATTATTAAATTCACATGAGATCCTTGGAGCTCTACAGGGCTTGAATCGTCAGAGATGATGAAGTTACATTGTTCTGGTGATGAAAAAATTTAAATCTCTATCCCATCAGCTTCTAATCCAAGCCCCAGTACCTTCAATTGATATCAAAGAAATCATATAAATTTTATGAGCTAATAAAAAATTAATTTTCATTAAACTAAGTAGAGGACGTTAATTTTATCCTAATTGAACAGACTTCACATTGATCTGATTTCGTATGGACAAGTTATGGTCATCTAAAATTTTTAATATAGATTGAAAAAAAGATTTTTGTGAGTTAATGTTGAAAAAGAATATAAATATATGTTTGATCATGTTTCTTTTTTTGGTGATCTAGTTCCAGCCCAGTTCTGATAAGAAAATTTTTTATTGGCGAATTCCAATTCTACCATTTGTGGAATTAAAATAAAATAAGGGTTTAAATTAATGATTCCCATGGAATATTTATAAATAATAATAAAAAAAATAACACACATAAATTCAAAAGGCTATGCATAGACTTTTGAAAAAATTTAAAGAAGTTAAACAGAAACTAGAGGGTGACCAACTGGCATAACAAAAAAACAAAAAACATTGTGATATGAGTTGTTAGTTTCTTTTGAAAGATAATCAAAAAGAAAAAAAAGGAATTCCTCTGGACAAAGCTTCTCCTCCTTAACTCTGGCATGTAGAACACCTCATCTAGCCTCCTCCTCCATGTGTCATCACTCGGCTGGCTCTATCAGAAGTTTTTTTCTCTTGTTTCTTTTATCCACCAAGGTTAGTTCCTCCCGCTTTCGGGATACCTCATCTCATATCCACTAGAACACCTCTTGGCATTAACTCCTCAAGCTCTTCATGATGTCGTGAATATTCTAGCCACCTCTCATAGATGAGAAGCCTCGCCCCATTGGTTCCCATGCGGTCTCATCGATGTTAGGTGCTCTCACAGCCACCCCCCCCCCCCCCACACGCCCTCAGTTGGTTAGATCTTGGTCGAATACGTGCTCTTCTCTGCAATCTGTGAGGTTTCCCCACCCCACCGTTTGTCGACTCCATCGCTACGCCACTCCCACCTGATCTGGTGAACCCCCCAAGTAGACAGTACCACCTCCCCTCCCCATTCTAGCTGACACTGATCTATTTCTCCCACCATAGCCTATTCACCACTGCATGAGGTAATCCTGATCAGATTCCCTATCGGGGCATTGCTATCCCAAATCCACCCCTTACAGGTAAAACTAGACCAAACTAACCCGAAATGGGTCAAGACAGGTCTATCTGACCCAGAACCGCCCTGTACGGGGTCTTACCCACCCATATTAGCCATGTGAAGATTATCTCCCACCCATGATGAGCCTATGCAGGTTTGATTCAACCCACAATGAGCCTAGACGGGAGTTTTTGGCCTTGAAAATTTTTAATATAACCAAAAAAAATTAATTTATTAATTTTTAAATATAATCAAAATTAATTTAAGAACTTTTGGATTAATAATAATAATAATTTTATTATTTTCAAAAAATAATTTAATTTTATTATTAAATTAAATTAATTGATTAATTTATTTTTGAAATAAAATTTAAATTAATTTCTGGAACGAACAAAATAAATTATTTGAATTTAATAATTCATTTCATTTATATTTATACCCTAGAACTTCAATTTATTTCATTTTATTTTTATCATGAATTTATTTAATATTTTGAATGGTTTTGTGTAGTGACTAATCTCTTGGATTTTTGTGTTTATTTATTTAAATATTTATTAAAAAAAATTGTGATGTCTATAAATTTTTTTTAGTTATTGGCGTTCTGTGCATCGTCTTTCTTATTCAATATGTATAAGGGATTGCACATCCATTAATATTTTTATGTATATTACACATCCCAAGACCCCCTTGTCCGCATTTGAGTACATATGTATTATTAAAGATGATGTGATAAGATGTGGTTCGCACCAAGACAAGGTGGTATCCCAAACAAGATGTGGAAACATCATACCAAGGGTGATCTACAATACGAGTCAAGTTCTGACTCAGGTATAATTCCCCTAGGTTACGGTTGATGTAACGACCCAAAACTCTATCAATGAATTTCCATTCCTATGTTTATTTCATATAGTATAGATCATATATAATCACTTATAGAACACAATAAAAACATTATAAAAGAATAATTAATGAAATAAGAGGTATTTCTAGAGGTTAAGGAACCTATACCAATGAAATAGAAACTTTCCCTTTAGAATAGTAATATGACCCTTATGAATAGTAAATTAGCCTAATGAATAGTAAACAGATCCATGTAAGTATAAATAAAATTTAGACTCTCATAAGTTAAAGTATGATATAATTATATCATAATATAAGTAAATGAATATTTTAAAAAATATTAATTAAGTGTTGGTATTTTTGTGAGTCATAAATATTTAATTACATTTTTATAAATTAATAAAATTATTTAAAATAAAATTTATTTTCATAAAATTGATTCATAAATAAATACATTGTTGTCTTACGATTTTAGGATAATTTTATGAGACCATAGTTAATTATTTAGGGTATCATAAAATTTGTTTTAAGTTTAAAATATGTATTTTTTGAGTAAATAATGATTTTATTTAAAAATTAAATTTCACATATTTAGAAAATTATTTTGATAAAATAGAGTCCTTTTTTGAATTAGACATGTTGAAAATTGTTGGGTTGAATTTTTGTTATTTTTCTAAAACACTTGAATTTTTTATGAATAGTAAAATATGATAATTTACGATAAATATTAAATACATTATTTATTGAGTCATAGGTTATGTATATATGATATAAGAACACTTGGTTCAAACTCACATGAACTTATTGCTATATTTGGTCACAATAATAAATAATATTGCTTGTCTTGAGAAAAATAATAAAATAATGAATAAGATATTCAGGAATCACTCCTCTCCTCCACTATAAAAGCCATTCCTCACCCCCTCTACTCCTCACTCATATAATCCTTGAATCTTGTCAAAGTTCTACCCAAAACCTCTTACCTAGTCTCTCCAATTGTCCAGGAGCTCCTTTTCTTACCAAAAGACCAAAACCCCTTCCCTTAAGGAGGTTCTCAAGGAGGATATTTCAAGAGGTAAATCCTCTTCCTTTGTCATTTAATTTCATTTCAATTCATTTTCTTTTCTTAGTATCTCCTCACCTCCTCTGTCCAAATGATCACGAAAACTCCAATATAATATATATAATGTAATTATATCATGTTAATGTAATATCCTTCCCAAAACTACTACCTCTCCCTCTTTTATTTTAAAAATGAAATCATTATCCAGGGGGTGCTGATTTACAACCTTCGTGGACGACGAACTTTTGTTCTTTAATTTATCCTTTAAGGCTGGTCATGAAACCATTTTTATGGTTGAAAAATATTATAAAATATATATAACATATTATGTAATTATTCTGGAACCATAATTTATACATGATATAAAATAATAGAATAAAACTAGTTCATTGTGATCGAAAAAACTGTCGTAAAAATATAAACGATTATCACTAAAAGTATTATCTAATGATTCATCCTCATACCATGTACCCAAATTATATATATATCCATTTAAACTTTTTTTATTTTCATTATTAATATATAAATTCAATTCTAGAGAATTATATCCATTCCACATGAACTTCCATACTCATATACATGTACACCGATCCTGAAAACCAAGGAAATGAACGCTCCTGAGCAATAAAATTGTATCTTATAAATCATCAAAAAATGTAATAATGAACTTAATAAAATTATAATAAATAAAATAAATTTATATAAGGTTATTAATTAATTAATTAATGGATTTAATTTGATTATATATGATGTTAAGGTCAAGTGCAGAACTCATTCGGACATAAGGTAAGGGTTTTCTACCCGAACCTACATTTTATTTCAGGTTACTCTTTGTCTCTCTTCACCCAAATTAAATTCTTAATTATTATTATTTACTTCTCATAAATTCTGTTATAATTATATATATGTGTGTACCAATCATAATCTGTATTTATTTTATGGGGAGTTAAATTTTTTATACAGATATTTCTCAATTCTTCCCGATAAACAAGCCCGGTTCAAGGGATGTTCTTGAATTCCTACCTATTTTCAAGGTAAATATATAATTTATTTTAAGACACCATTATTTTTATAAAAAATAATTTTATTATTAATAAACTATAATAGATAATGTTTGGTTTTATACAAGTATTTTTCCAAAATAACTCTTCTTTGCAAAGTAAAAGAGTGTTTCTCTCAAGAATTACTGGATGATTTTATAAGAGTACTTTCATCTATTTCAACACTCTTGTTGGTTATTATATTTAATTGGGATTAATATTTTATGATATCAACTAACATATTGTATTGAATGTTTTATGATCATTTTGACTGTGGATATGCTATTTTGATACCATTAGCCTTATTACTCATAATGGTTAGAAATTATGTTTACATATTGGGGAAAGTTATTTACATTTCATTTGTATATATTGTTTATGTTTAACCCATTCATATGAGTAATTAATTGTACTTAGTAAGTGATAGGTGGGACCTGATATATTCCCTCAATTCATTGGTAGGTATCATGATACAAATAGATATGGGCTTGGATGAGGCCTTTTCCATTTTCAGATACGGTTTTGGCTGAGGCCTTAATCATTTTTAGTTGTCTTGGTCAGGGCCTTTATGATATGATTATATGTTCTCATTATGCATTCCATCATTATGAAACTAGTAATTGATATTCCATTTGATTTTTTTAACTAGTATAATATCCAATTTTATGTTTTATTATGGAATTATTTATTCAACTTTCATTCCTTTTATATTATGCTCAAGTATATTTTAAAGGTATGTGTTTTTAGTTTCTCACCATACCAAGAGTTTATGTTTATGATTACTTCCACTGTATTATTTACCCTTATTGAGCACCTGATCTGACCCATTTCTTATGTTTTATTTTTCCTCTGGATGTGAAGAAGTATATTATGAATGAATTTCTTGGATAATCTAGGAGTTATGGTTGTTTCCAATGGAATTTATATATTATATTTCCTTTCAAAGTTGTAATATAAAACTTATATATGTATCTAATTTTCCAAATATACTAAACTATTCAGTCCTTCAGGATATGACTTTCTTGTAATCATGCTAATGTAATGAAATAAGGCACCAGCTCTAGGAAAGTTGGGTTGGGTCCTCACAGTTGGTGTCAAAGGATGTTTACTAGAAAACTTGGAAACTAGATTTAGAAAATGGTGATTATAGAATAAGACCTAAGGTATAATTTTGAGGATAGTCATATAATAACATCCTATAATTTTTTTAAGGTATAGATTATTTGGATCTACTTAGAAAATACATCCCTATCTAGATACTACAAGTGGATGTGGTTCTGGCATAGATGTACCTAAGAGTAACAACTCCGATAAGGTGTTTCGGGCCTGACTAGGTGTAACTTGGTACACAACAACATGCCTTAATGCGCACTTGGTTCTACATTCCTGAGGGTTATTCTTAGGATAATTCACATTTTATTTATAATACATTATGAAGTATTTAAAAGTAAATTTTTCCTCAAATAAACCAAGTTTATGATTATAGGATTAAAAATGCATAGGATTTCAATTTATGTAAATTATTTTTCTAGTTGAGATTATACATTATGATTCATAACTTCATCTAGTGTATTCCATTATTTAGAAATGGATCCTAGTGTAAGGAATGGAAACCACATGAATGTGTGTATCCCATGTAGGGATTTCCATCTTATGCAAGATAATGATGTTGGTTCTGAAGCTATAACTAGTGCTGAGCAACTTATAACTATGATGGGATAATTGACTCAGGTTATGAACAATTACCTTACCCATATGGAGAATTCTGATAAAAAATGTGGATGATAAATTTTATACTTCTTTATGCAACAAAAACCTCCATAATTTATTGGGACTACAAACCCATTCATAGTAGAGCAGTGGATAATTTTCTTGGAGAAGATAGTTCCTGATTTGGGATGTAACAAAAGGGATAAGGTTTTCATGAAAGTGTATCATCTATCGGGAGATGTTGATCAATGGTGGTCTTTTATTCAAAATAAAAATGATGAGAATGATATTGAAAATATGGAATGGAGAGATTTTAATAAAAATTTTCTAGAAAAACATTTTCCTTGCGAACAGTGAGAAGTTATTGAAAGGCAATTCTTGAGTCTGAAAAAAAAGAGGATGGAAATGTTTCAAAGTATGAATCCAAATTTACAAGATTAAAAAGGAATTATAAGGAATACGTATTTAATCCAAGGAGTAATATTTATTGATTCTTTGATTGTTTAAAACCATTCCTATGAAGGGCACTAGTCTCCCAAAGTTTTTCATTATACGAAGATATAGTCTCATGTTCTATCAACATAGAGAAATAATTATTGATGTCTTATGAATTTAAGGGAAAAAATTAAATAAGAGGGTGGTAGAGGATATATTGGATAGAGGGAAGAATAAAAATGGGAATTTTCTAACATGTGATACATGTGGAAGGAAATACCCTGGTGCCTACTTAAAATGAAAAGGATTTTACTACAAGTGTGGAAAGAAAGGCCATCATATTGGTGATTACAAAGGAAATAAAGAAGCTATCAATGTTTAATGCTATAATTATAAGGATATGGGACATTATTCTAATGATTTTCCAAATCATCAAGAAATTTTTTCTCAAAAAAGGCCAAGGGAGCAAGGCCAAGCTTATGCGATCACAACAGCTGTGGTTGAAATTCCTAATGATGTGGTGGTAGGTACTTTAATCATTTCTTAAAACATAGAAAACAATTTATTTGGTTCTAGATCATCACATTCTTTAATATATTCCCATTTTTTCAATAAAATTAGATATTTACAATTTGATTTAATAAAATATTTGTCAGTCAAAACTTCTAAGGGAAGTACCATTTCAACAAAGATGTGTCAATTGGTCCCTCTTATGACACATAAATGTTCTTTAGTTACTAACCTTATCATCATACCTATGATTGACCTTGATATAATCCTCAGTATGGATTAGCTTTAAAATTATGATGTGAAAATCTATTGTAATAAGAAGGAAGTTACAATTTTTGAGAACGATGTAGAATACCTTATATTTAGAGAGGAAAGATCATCATATAATACTTATATAGATCCAACCCCAATAGATCTACTGAATAAAATTCTTAGAGATTATTAGAAATCAATATCTATGAGTAAGGAAAGGAATCTTCAAATTGAGGATGTACCTATTTTTCAATAATATATTGATGTATTTCTATAGAATTTACCTGGACATCCTCCAGAGTAGGAAGTTGAGTTATCTATTGATTTAATTCCTCATTCAAGGCCTATATCAAAGAATCCTTATAGAATTTCCATAATGGAATTATTGGATCTTAAGAAAAAACTATATGAGTTTAGTATTAAGGGGTTTATTCACCCTAGTGTTTCTCTATGGGGAGATCCTGTTCTTTTCAATAAGAAGAAAGATGAATCCATAAGGTTGTGCGTTGACTTTAGAGAGATCAATGTTATTACAATAAAGAAAAAGTATCCTCTTCCTCGCATTGATGATTTATTTGATCAACTTAACAAAGTAGAATATTTTTTGAAGATTGACCTTCGATCTGGATATCATCAGTTACATGTGAGGAAGGAAGATATTCCAAAAACAACATTTCGAACCATTTATGGGCATTATGAGTTTATAGTAATCCCTTTTGGACTGACTAATGCACCCTCTATTTTCATGGATCTAATTAATAGAGTTTTCAAGGAGTATCTTGGTGAATTCATTGTGGTATTTATTAATGATATCTCAGTATACTAAAAAATCTATGAATATCATGAGAATCACTTGTGCATTATTCTGAATACTCTTAGAAGAAATAAGTTATATGGGAAGTTTAGCAAGTGTGAATTTTGGATTCAAATAGTTTCTTTTTTGGGTCATATTATCTCTAAGTATGTAATATTATAGGATATTGTGAAGAAAAAGGAAGTTCAATAATAGACTACATCGATGAACATAACCTAGGTGCGTAGTTTTATTAGTTTGGTAGGTTATTATTCACGTTTCATTTAGAAATTCACCATATTAGCCAACCCGTTAACAAAGCTTACTAGTAAGTGGGTTAATTTTGTATAGACAAAATAATGTGAAGAATGTTTTGAATAATTGAATATGATATTATTGAATGATCTGATCCTAACTCTACCATTAGGAAATGGTGGATTTGTGATTTATAGTGATGCATCAAAAAAAGGACTTGGTTGTGTCCTTATACAGAATGATATATTTATTTCATATGCATAAAGGTAGTTAAAAATTATAGAATAAAACTATCCAACTCATGATATTTAGTTAGAAGCTGTAATCTTTGTCTTGAAGATATAGATACACTATCTCTAAGGTGAAATATGTGAGATGTATACGGATCACAAGAGTTTGAAATATATCTTCCCACAGAAATAACTCAACATGAGGCAACGGTGATGGATCCAGCTACTCAAGGATTATGATTATTTAATAAACTATCATCCAAGAAAGTAAAATAAGCAAGTTGATGCATTAAGTAAGAAGAATCATGGAGTTCTAAAAAAATGAGGATTGAAAGGGATCCTGTGTTCATGGACTTAGTAAATATGGATATGGGAATTATCAAAGAAGGTGAAACATCATTACATTTTAAATTGGTTGTCTAACCATCATTATTATAAATTATTAAAATTTCTCAGCCTGATGATGAGAATATTTGAAAGAAAATTAATGTTTTGAATGATGGAAAGTTGGCTGAATTCGTGTGTGAGGATGGAATTCGGAAATTTGGGAAGAGGTTTTGTGTTCCCTCTATACTTGAGCTAAAAAGAGAGTTATTGGATGATTCCCATAGTTATAATTTATCCATACACCCTAGTATCACTAAGATGTATAGATATTTGAAAGAAAATTTATGGTGGGACAATATAAAGTGAAGAATTGTTGATTATGTATCAATATATTTAGTTTTTCAACAAGTGAAGGTTGGAAGACAACATCCTAGAGGATTCATGAAACCTTTTCCTATTCTTACATGTAAATGGAATGACATCACTATAGATTTTCTCACTAGATTTCCAAAAAACTCTAAGAAAGAATGTTGGAATATGGGTAATTATTGATCGACTCACCAAATCTACACATTTCCTCACTATAAGGGAGGATTTTCCACTAGAGCTCCTTTCACGACTCTATATTAATGAAGTTGTAATAATTCATGGGAAAACTCTCTCAATATTGTCTAATAATGATCCATGATTTACATTAAAATTCTAAACAAGTTTTTAGAAATATTTGGATACTGAGCTTCTATAGAGTACTACTTATCACCCTCAAACTGATAGGAAATCAGAAAGGATGATTCGAACATTAGAAGAAATATTGAGATCATGTTCACTTGAATTTCAATGTATGTGGTATTAGTGTTTAACTTTAGTGGATTTTTCCTATAATAATAGTTTCCATTCAAGTATTCAAATGGAACCATAAGAATCATTTTATGGAAAAATATTTCATACACAAATATTTTGAGATAAATTTGGTGAAAGGAAGCTTGTGGGCCTAAAGCTTGTGGAGGAAACAATAGAAAAGTTAAAGACTATTCGAAATCATATCAAAGTAACTCAAAGTCGGCAAAATATCTATGCCAATAATTGAAGGAAGGATTCTGAATTTCAAGTAGGAGATCATATTTTCTTGAAATTAACTCCATGTAAGGGTGTTATAAGATTTGGGAAGAAAGGGAAACTGATCCCCATGCGCATTGGCCCTTCTGAAATTCTTGAGAGAATTGGAGTTGTGGCCTATCATATGGAAATGAAACCAAGCCTGTCTAAAGTAAACAATATGTTCCATATCTCTTGGTTAAGGAATTAAATTCTAGACCCAATGAATTTCCTCACTTATAAAGGTATATAATTGGAACCTAACTTATCTTACTGTGAAGAGCCAATCTGGATTCTAGACACTAAAGAATAGGTGTTAAGGAATCTGATGACTCGAGCAGTAAAGGTACTTTAGAAAAATCATAAAATTAAAGAGGTGATGTGGGAGACTGAGGAGCTTATAATGAAGAACTACCCAAATATTTTTATGGGGGGATAACCTAAAAATTTCAAGGATGAAATTTTTGTAGGAGAGGAGAAAGTAATGACCCAAAACTCTATCAAAAAATTTTCTTTCCTATGTTTATTTCATATAGTATAGATCACATATAATTACTTATAGAACAAAATAAAAACTTTATAAATGATTAATTAATGAAATAAGAGGTATTTCTAGAGGTTAAGGAACCTATACTGATGAAATAGAATATTTTCTGTTAGAATAGTAATATGAAACTTATGAATAGTAAATCGTCATGATGAATAGTAACCACACCCATGTAAATATAAATAAAATTTAGGCATCTCATAAGTTAAAGTATGATATAATTATATCATAGTATAAGTAAATGAATATTTTAAAAAATATTAATTAAGTGTTGGTATTTTTGTGAGTCATAAATATTTAATTAATTTTTTATAAATTAATAAAATTATTTAAAAGAAAATTTATTTTCATAAAATGGATTCATAAATAAATACCTTGTTGTATAATTATTTTAGGATAATTTTATGAGACCATAGTTAATTTTTCAGAGTGTTATAAAATCTGTTTTAAATTTAAAATCTGTATTTTTTGAGTAAATAATGATTTTATTTAAAATTTTAATTTCACATATTTATAAAATTATTTTGATAAAATGGAGTCTATTTTTTAATTTTACATGTTGAAAAATGGTCGGAGTTATTTTTTGGGATTTTTCTAAAATAATTGAATTTTTTATGAATAGTAAAATACGACAATTTAGGATAAATGCTAAATACGTGATTTATTGATTCATAGGTGGTGAATGGATAATGTAAGAACAATTGGTTCAAACTCATATACACTTATTACTATTTTTTTTCACAATAATCCACACTATTTCTTGTCTTGAGAAAAATAATAAAATGATGATTATGATATTCAAAAATCAACCCACTCCACCATTATAAAAGCCACTCCTCACCCCCTCTTCTTGTCACTCCTATAAGCCTTGAATATTTTCAATGTTCTACCCAATTACTCTTCCTTGGTATCTCCCCACGTCTAGGATCTCTTGTTCTTTCCAAAATACCAAAACCCCTTCCCTTAATGAGGTTCTCAAGGAGGATATTTCATGAGGCAAATCCTCTTCCTTTTACATTTAATTTCATTTCAATTTATTTTATTTTTTCAATATCTCCTCAACTCTTCTATCCAAATAATCATTATAACTCTAGTATTATATATATATTGTAATGATATCATGTCAATCTAATATCCTTCCTCAAACTACTATCTCTCCCACTTTTATTTTAAAAATGAAATCATCGTTCGGGAGGTGCTGATTTACAACCTTCATGGATGAAGATCCTTCATTATTTAATTTATCCTTAAAGTATAGTTATGAAACTATTTTTATGGTATAACCAGATTCTAAAATATGTATAATATCTTATGTAATAATCTTGTAACCACAATTTATACATTATATTAAATAATAGAACAAAAATAGTTTGTTGTGATCGAAAAACCGCCGTAAAAATATAAATGATTATCACTAAAATTATTATCTAATAATTCATCCTCATACCATGTAACAAAATGATATATATAACCATTTACACTTTTTTATGTTCATTAATATTATATAAATTCAATTCTGTATAATTATATCAATTTCATATGAACTTCCATACTCATATACAAGTACACCAATCGTGAAAACCAAGGAAACGAATGCTCAAGAGAAATAAAATTGTATCTTATAACACATAAAAAATTGCCTAAATAAACTTAATAAATTTATAATAAATAAAATAAATGTATATAAGGTTATTAATTAATTAATTAATGGATTTAATTTGATTATCCAAGACATTAAGGTAAATTTCATAACACATTCGGACATAAGGTAACAGTTTTCTACCTGAACCTACATTTTCTTTTGGGTTACTCTTTGTCTATCTTCACCCCAATTAAATTCTTAATTATTATTATTTACTCCTCATAAATTATTTTATAGTGTTATATATATGGGTTCCAATCATAATCCTTCTTTATTTTATGGGGAGTTAAATGTTTTATAATGATCTTTCTCAATTTTTCCCGATAAACAAGCCCAATTCAAGGGAAGTTCTAAAATTCTTACATATTTTAAAGGAAAATATATAATTTGTTTTAATCCACCATTATTTTTATAAAATCACTCATTTTATTATTAAGAAACTATCTTAGTTCACTTCTGGTTTTATACAATTATTTTTATTAAATAACTCTTCTTTGCAAAGTACAAGAGTATTTCTCTCAAGAATTAATTGAAGATTTTATAAGAGTATTTTCATCTATTTCAATACTCTTGTTGATTATTATGTTTAATTAGGATTAATATTTTATGATACAATCTACCATTTTGTACTGAATGGTTTATGATCAATTTTATTTTGGATGTTCTATTTTGATACCATTCACCTTATTACTCAGAATGGTTAATGATTATTTTGGGTAAAGTTATTTACATTTCATATGTATATATTGTTTATGTTTAACCTAATTAATATGCAGAATGAATTTAACTTAGTAAGTAATGGGTGGGGGTTTCTATAGCCCCTTGATGCATCAGTATGTCTCATGAGACAAACAAATATGGACTTAGCGAAGAGCTTTCCCTTTTTTAGATATGGTTTTGGTCAAGGCCCTAATCATTTTTAGGTGTCTTGGACGAGGCCTTGATGATACGATCATATCTCCATCATTATGCATTCCCTCATTATGAAACTAGTAATTGATAGTCCATGTGATTTTTTGACTAGTATAATATCCATGTTTATGTTTTATTATGGAATTATTTATTCGTCTTTTATCCCTGTCATATTATGCTAAAATATATTTTAAATTCATGTGTTTTTAGTTTCTCACCATGCCTAGAGTTTATGTTTATGATTCCATCCATTGTTTTATTTACCCTTACTGAGCACCTGATCTCACCCCTTTATTATGATTTTTTCTTTAGGGTGTGAAGAAGTAAATTATGAATGAATTTTAGGGATAATCTAGTATTTTTGGTTGTTTCCAATGGAATTTATATATTGTATTTACTTTAAAATTTGTAATGTAACACTTATGTATGTATCTAGTTTTCCTATGCTACTAAATTATTCAGTCCTTTAGGATATGAATATCTTGTAATTATGCTAATGTAATAAAATAAGGCACCGACTCTGGGAAACTGGGTTCGGGTCCTTACAATTAATCCATTGATTTTAAATGTATCAAAAATTATTAAATGCTCAAGACCAGTTGGGTAATTTATATCATTTATGTATTGTTTATTATTTTTATGCATCTACAAGTCAGTAGGATACATGTAAAATAAAAAATGAAAAAATGTATATAGACACGATGAATGTATTCTATTAATGCATGTTCAGTTATGAGTGTTACAACATAGTATAAATACATTTAATATAAAAGGATTAAATTCATTGAAAATATTATAAATATCTCAAAGAAATATTAAGTCGTGAACACTTTCTATCACTCAAATTTGAACAAAATCAGGTGTACGAGGTGTTCATTAGCCAAAGATGAGTGTTCCTCTTATTATTGAGGAATTATTATGAGAGTGATGGGCTGGATTAACTAAATATATTAGAAAATAAGTTTCCAAATATAGTTTTCTACCAATTTAGAGGAAATAAATTGAGGGAATCAAGGTTATGATTCTGAGAATCTTGGAATTCACTCAATGGGTCAAGGAATCATGTGTCAATGTAGTTAGCCAATCTAGTGCCTACCCTTAAACTCTCTAATTAGTGATGTGGAAAATGTTTTTAGACTATGAGAGGAGGTTTTAAATATTCGTTCCACTAGAATACTCAAAAGATAGAGTATTCTGAGTCTAGTAATGAGGGATACTGGTGTTTGATAAAATAGTGGGAGACATTCAATGATTTAATTAATTAATCAATAATGTCAAAAAGGTAATCAATGTAAAGTACTAACTGATAATTTTTTATTTTAGATAAAAATGGAAATCACCAATACCACTGGTACATTATCACTATAATCAATATTGGATAAATAAAATATCCTGACTTTCTATAACATTCAAGAGTTGTATAGGAACTTTCACATAGTGCTACGTCAAGAAAGGATGATTTATGTTCTGGAGTCTTCACTTCCTTCTGAGCCTCCTCAAGGAGAAATAAATTTGGATTAAGATAAGTATAAAAAGAATGTATATGATTCACTAGATGTACATTATATCATGTTGTCATCTATGCTTAGACAATTGCAGAAGTTTTAGGAGGATGAAAATTCCTACAAGATGCTAACTCGTCTCTAAGAATTATATCAGGAGATAGAAATAAAATAAAGGTATAAGATATCTAGATAAATATATAGGTTTAGGATAGTATAATTAAATAAATAATCACCTCATGTACTCAAGATGATTGGGTAAATTAAGAGACTTGAGGCCCTTAGGTTCAAGCAGAACCAAGAACTAGTGACTAATCTCATTCTTTCCTCTTATCGCTAAGATTTTAAACATTTATAAATAACTATAATATGAATAACATGAAAAAATACCTCCCATATATTTTGGATTCAGTTCTCCAAGTTGATAACACTACTACAAAATTACCCCTTATTAGCACTCAAAATGGGCTTTATCAGTGCTAAAAAAGCGTTGTAAAGCTCAGCCTTGATAAAGGGGGGGGGGGTCCCCTTTATCAGTGCTTACTAAACACTGATAAAGGGGAACTTTATCAATGCTAAAAAATAACTGATAAAGGAAACCTTTATCAGCACTAAAAATGCGCTGCTAAATGGGTGAATTTATCAGTGCTAAAAAGGCGATGATAAAACCCCCTTTATCAGTGCTAAAAGAGCGCTGATAAATGTGTGTTTTATCAATGTGCTTTTAGCATAGATAAATGGATCCATTATCCTCAATTTTTTAGTGATGATAAAGGTGTAGTTTATCAGTTCTTTTTTAGCACTGATAAAGGATCTCTTTATCAGTGCTAAAAAAGTGCTGATAAATGCCCTGTCTGCTGCTACAAAAATATCTGCAGCAGCACAACCAAACACCTGCATAAAATTCAGAATCTCAATAAGCTAATTAGACCAAGTATATCCATAAAAAAATAACACATAAATCATAATCTAATTAGACCAAGTATACCCATACAACAAGTATACTCGTACACCATTAACACATGATTCATAAGTTAATTAAGAACATAAAGAATTCAATTCAGAATTCAGGGGGTTGGGGGCTGTTTAGGGGTTTGGGGTGGCTGTCCAAGGGGGGGTAGGGGGTGTTCGGGGGGGGGGGGGGTGTCTAGGGGGAAGGGGTCCATGAGGATGGGGGGCTGTCCAAGGAGGGTGGGGGTGTCCAGGGGGTGGGGGTGTCCAGGTGGGGGGGGTGTCCATGGGGGTGTCTAGGGGGGTGGGCTGGTGTCTAGGGTGTCGAGGGGGATTTCTAGGGGTGGGGGTGTCCAGGGGGTTGAGGGCGGTCTGGGGGTTGGTGGGGCTGTCCGAGGGGGTGGGGTGGTGTCTAGGAGGGTGGGATGGGGGTGTCCGGGGGGATAGGGGTGTCCAGGGGGTGGGGGTGTCCAGTGGGAGTGGGGCGGTCCAAGGGGTTGGGGGGCTGTCCAAGGGGGGTGGGGTGGTGTCCAAGGAGGGGGTGTCTAGGTGGGGGGGGGGGATGTCTGTGGGTTGTACAGGGGGGTGGGATGGTGTCCAGGAGGGTGGGGGTGGCCATCCATTTGTGGGGGTGTCCAGGTGGTGGGGGTATCCAGGTGGTGGGGTGGTGTCTAGGAAGGGTGGGGGTGCCGTCCAGGGGGTGGTGGTTGTCTAGGGGGTGGGGGTGTCCGGGGGGGAGTGGGGGGGGGGGGGTTGGGGGGCTGTCCGAGGTGGGGGCTGTCCATGGTCATGTCCAGGGGGTGGGGTGTCTAGGAGGTTAAGGGGGCTTTTCACAGGGTGGGGGTGTCCATAGGGGTGGGGGTGTCCAGGTTGTAGGTCAGTTTTTGTTTTCACTTAAAATTGTGTCCATTTTAAACAAAAGAGATACACTTTGAGTGATACCGTCCACACCATGCCTCAGATTGAGGCGGGGTTGACTCGTAAACGTCGCAAAGAACCCATTGATCATTCTCCTATAGGATCAACACAATCCGAATGCGTTTGTTCAAATTTCCGTACATCAGTTGTTGTTTTCACTTAAAATTGTGTCCATTTTAAACAAATGAGAGACCCTTTGAGTGATACTAGCCACACTGTGCCTCATATTAAGGCTGGGTTGACTTGAACATGCCAAAAAGGACCCATGGATCATTCTCCTAAATGAACAATATAGTTCGAATCCTTTTGGTCGGATTTCCGTAGGTCAGATGTTGTTTTCACTTAAAATTGTGTCCATTTTAAACAAAAGAGAGACACTTTGAGTGATACCGGACACACTGTGCCTTATATTGAGGTAGGGTTGACTCGTACACATCGCAAATGAACCATTTATCATTCTCTAATAGGATCAAGACAATATGAATGCATTTGGTCATATTTTCGTAGGTCTGTTGTTGTTTTCACTTAAAATTGTATCCATTTTAAATAAAAGAGAGACACTTTGAGTGATACCAGCCACACCATGCCTCGGATTGAAGCGAGGTTGACACATACATGTTTAAAAGGACCCATGGATCATTTTCCTATAGTATCAAGACAATACGAATGTGTTTGGTCGGATTTTTGTAGGTTAGTTGTTGTTTTCATTTAAAATTGTGTCCATTTTAAACAAAAGAGAGACACTTTGAGTGATACCAGCCACACCGTGCCTCAGATTGAGGCGGGATTGACTCTTAAATGTTTAAAAGGACTTATGTATCATTATCCTATAGGATCAACACAATCTGAATGCAATTGGTTTAATTTTTTTAGGTAAGTTTTTGTTTTCACTTAAAATTGTGTCCATTTTAAACAAAAGAGAGACACTTTGAGTGATACCAGCCACACCGGGCCTCAGATTGATGCGGGGTTTACTTTTAAACATCTAAAAGAACCCATGGATTTTTAACTTGAAAGATCAACATAATCCGAATTCATTCGGATGGATTTCCGCAGGTCAATTTTTGTTTTCACTTAAAATTGTATCCATTTTAAACAAAAGAGAGACACTTTGAGTGATATCGGCCAAACCGTGCCTCGGATTGAATCAAGGTTGACTCTTAAACATCTCAAAGGACCCATGGATCATTCTAATATAGGATCAACACAATAAGAATTCATTTGGTCAGATTTCCATAGGTTAGTTGTTGTTTTCACTTAAAATTGTATCCATTTTAAACAAAAGAGAGACACTTTGAGTGATACCAGCCAAACTGTGCCTCGGATTGAGATGGGGTTGACTATTACATGAACCAAAGGACCCATGGATCTTTATCCAATAGGATCAAGACAATCTGAATGCGTTTGGTTGTATTTTCATAGGCCAGTTGTTGTTTTCACTTAAACTTGTGACCATTTTAAACAAAAGAGAGACACTTTGAGTGATACCGGCTAAACCGTGCCTCGGATTGAGGCGGGGTTGACTCAAACATGTTTAAAAGGACCCATGGATCAATATCCTATAGGATCAAGACAATCCTAATGCATTTGGTTGGATTTCCATAGGTCATTTGTTGTTTTCACTTAAAATTGTGTCCATTTTAAACAAAAGAGAGACACTTTGAGTGATACCGGCTAAACTGTGCCTCATATTGAGGCGGGCTTGACTCATACATGTCCCTAACGCACCCATGGATCTTTCTAGTATAGGATCAACACAATCCAAATGAGTTTTCTTGGATTTCCATACGTTAGTTGTTGTTTTCACTTAAAATTGTGTCCATCTTTAACAAAAGAGAGACACTTTGAGTGATATCGGAAAAACCGTGCCTCGGATTGAGGTGGGGTTGACTCATAAACATCTCAAAGGACCCATGTATCATTCTACTATAGTACCAAGACAATACGAATGCATTTGGTTAGATTTTTATAGGTCATTTTTTTCACTTAAAATTGTGTCCATTTTAAACAAACGAGACACCCTTTGAGTGATACCGGTTACACCATGCCTCATATTGAGGCCAGGTTGACTCATACACATCAAAAAGGACCCATGGATCATTCTAATAAAGGATCAATACAATCCGAATTCATTTGGTTGGATTTCTGTAGGTCAGTTGTTGTTTTCATTTAAAATTGTGTCCATTTTAAACAAAAGAGAGACATTTTGAGTGATACCGGCTAAACCATGCCTCGGATTGAGGCAGAGGGTGACTCATAATCATCCCCAACTCACCCATGAATCGTTTTCCTATAGTATCAACACAATACAAATGCATTTTCTCATATTTCAGTATGTCAGTTGTTGTTTTCACTTAAAATTGTGTCCATTTTAAACAAAAGAGAGACACTTTGATTGATACCGGACAAACCATGCATCGGATTGAGGTGGGGTTGACTTGTACACGTCTCAAATAACCCATGTATATTTATCCTATAGGTTCAACACTATCCAAATGTTTTTGGTCGGATTTCTATAGGTCAGTTGTTGTTTTCTTTTAAAATTGTGTCCATTTTAAACAAACGAGAGACCCTTTGAGTGATACCGGTCACACCGTGCCTCGGATTGAGTCTGGGTTGACTCTTACACATCACAAAGGACCCATAGATCATTCTGGTAAAGGATCAAGATAATATGAATGCATTTGGTCAGATTTCTGTAGGTCAATTGTCGTTTTCACTTAAAATTGTGTCCATTTTAAACAAAAGAGAGACACTTTGAGTGATATTGGCTAAACCGTGCCTCAGATTGAGGCAGGGTTGACTTGTACAGGTCCCCAATGCACCCATGGATCATTCTCCTAAAGTATCAACACAATCCAAATGTGTTTTTTCAGATTTCCGTATGTCAATTGCTTTTTTCTATTAAAATTGTGTCCATTTTTTTAAAAAAATGAGAGATACTTTGAGTGATACCGACCACAGTGGGCCTTGGATTGAGGTAAGGTTGACTCTTACATGTCTCAAAGGACCCTTGTATTGTTCTACTGTAGGATTAACACAATCCGAATGCGTTTGATTATATTTCCGTAGGTTATTTGTTGTTTTTATTTAAAATTGTGTCCATTTTAAACAAACGAGAGACCCTTTGAGTGATACCGGTCACACCGTGCCTCATATTGAGGCTAAGTTGACTCGTACACATCAAAAATGACCCATGGATCATTCTTGGAATGGATCAAGACAATCCAAATGCATTTTATCAGATTTTCGTAGGTCAGTTATTGTTTTCACTTAAAATTGTGTCTATTTTAAACAAAAGAGAGACACTTTGAGTGGTTCATCATTCTTGCATGTTGCTGGTGCATATCATCTGTTAAAATAGGAAAATTACTCATTGGAGAAAGAATGTTTTATTTAATAACAATTAAAATTTTCCTACAAACATTTACATACAACAATGTTTCATCTTTTGATCCCCTTAACCCCTCTCAAAAATGACCGCCAATTGTACACGTCCCCAAGTCAGATCTTCATGCTATTTGTGTAAAATCTTCCATTAGGTACATGGCCCACTAGTTTCTGAACAAATCTATATCTTCTTGTGAGTATGAGGGTTTTCATCATTCAGAGTAGTGCTGAAAAATATAAAAATAAATAATTAATAAATAAATTAAATGAACTAGTAGTTGTTTGTGAAAATACCTCTTTAGGGATGCTAGTTTGTTGATGAAAAATGATCTCTTTCATAAATTTACAAACATAATAACTGTAATAATTATCATTTATTTGTTTTGGACACTGAAAAAAATTATTCATTAGGAGAATAAGTAACTTGTGTTGAGATGTGTTTAGATAGTGAAATTTTATTATATATACCCGGATATTTGTCCAGATGTAGTACTTTCTCGCCTCCTTATGATTAGCCCCTGTCCTCATTCCTTTTTTAGACAATAATGATACACTGACCTATTATAACATAATCCTCAGTATACAATAATATAAATTATATTACTTGATTTTTATACCTAAAACGTTGGATGTAGTGTCTTACATATTCACAAACTTCATCATGTGTGGTCAATTTGATGGATATCCTTTCTTTGAATCCATAAAATAAATCTTTGGAGTATCCAAGTTCACCGCAATTACCATCCAATGTTTCCTAAAAACACAAAAAGGAATAAGTAATAAAAGAAGTGAAAATATAGTTGATATTCTTTAATCGTAGATTTTTACCCCTGCATGGTTTGTAACGCCCCGACCCCAGCTACCCAGAGTCGGTGCATTACTTCGTAACATTGGCATGATCACAAAGGATCAAGTCTCGAAAGACCGATTAGTTTAGTAGCCTTGGAAACACTAGATACATTCATAAGTCTTTCATTACATCAAAAAGTGAAAAACTACAATAACAAAGTCTCCATAGTCCACACTCATATCCTCTTCTGACTATCCCTGCAGGTCATTCATAAAATACTTCTTCACATCCTGGAAAATATTAAAACATTGAAAGGGGTGAGCTCAGATGCTCAGTAAGGATAACTATATTGCGGAAGCTTTCGTAAATAAACATAAACAATTAAGGCAATGTATAAATAAAACAAAAGCCTTTTAAACATGAACTTCATCATAATATGGCAAAAGTAAACTGAGATAATGCCATTCACTTCTTCACATGGATATTCTACTGGTCGAATAATCACATGCAATAACAATAACCACTTTCATAATGAGGGAATGTATAATGCCGGACATTCTGAAACATTTTGTCAAGGCCTCGGCCAAGACGTCTAAAATGATTAAGGCCTCGGCCAAAACCATAAATCAAATTGGGAAAGGGCCTCGGCCAATTCCACGTCTAGTTGTCTCATGAGACCTGCCGATGCATCGAGGAGCTATAGCGGGCTCCACCCGTCACTTATTAAGTCCAATACATTCCTCATATGAATAGGTTTAAACATATCATAAACCATAACATAATCATATCACATAAAACATGCATAAAGGAAACATAACATTTCCACATTTCAATCACAAGATATCAATAAGACATATTGATATAATAAAAACTCTTTCAAAACCATTTTCAATACCAAAATAAAAGAATGTTAAAACTTTGTATTTATTTTGCATTAAAAAAAATGATGGCTTGTAGAGGAAGCCGAAACTCAAATAATGGTCACGGCGGCGGAGAAGTCGTTGTCGCCGCATACGTACGACAAAAACATTCCCTTTTGTCGTTTAGTAAACGCTTCGTATAAAAAAGATTCCTTTTGAATAAACTTAAAAGTCAAAGGGGTTTATACACCGTATAAAAGAAAGTTGTGTATAAAACCAAATATGCCTCAATGAAAGGAGATTGAGACGAAGTCCTTAAAAAGATCATTTTTAAAATAAAATAGATATATTATGTGTATTCACTATAGGTACACATAAAGAAAGTAAAAATACAAAATAGGACATAATAACATCATGACATAATTTGAAAGTAGTAGATTAACCCAAAGAATGGAAATTGGGTTTAGAAGTTCCCTTACCTTGTGTCCGACTTGACTCAACCGTTCTTTAACCTCCTGAATAATAAACTAGAGTTAATATCTACCTTATTAAGAACCATTTTAAATTTCATTATCCTTTTTATATCACTTATTACAATGTTATGAACATTATGTAATTATTTAAGTTAATAACGGTCGTTTTGTCGATCTTTGGTACATGAGTCAACAATAAACTTCTTATAATTATAAGTTGTTCATGTGGTGAAATATCCATTATATCCAGAATTATATTAATGATGTAGATATCATATATATCATATATATACAGTATATACATTCATTTATAATATTACGTAACATTTAGAGGCAAGAAATGAAATGCACCGTTCATGGAGACGGTAAGCCGTACGTACGAATGAACGCTACTTTCATTTCTATTCCGTATTTAATGGAACGAAGTCATAATGATATAAATGTATAATATAATTCCAGTATAATATAGTGTATAATACCATTTACTCCATCCTTTATACATCCCACATATGGCATTAACGATTCAAATCACTTTGAGGGGGCGGTAGTCCGCACTTCCTAAAATGAAATTATCGCGTTTTACCCATAATGGAAATCATAAAGTAAGCCATAAATTAGAAATACAGAAGCATAAGTAAAACATAAACACATTATATATCATATATAAATATAGTGACATCTTAATGGCCACCTTTGGAGGTGTTATATGAGTGTTGAACAATCATCGTTTCGTGAGGCAGAAATTCGCCATCCACAGAAACCGTATGTTCTTTAACCATTAGATGTAGGTGTGTGTAAGTGTAGCTCGAATCCTTATTATAACAACATCCTAGTATATTGAGGATACTGGTGTTGTTACAAAAGAAATGAATAAAAAGAGTTTAGGGGGTTGGAGAAGAAAAATAAAACAAAAACAACATTAGAAAAGACATTACCTCAAAATCGGGTAACTCTTTTTGATTTGAGCTAAAGGCTTCCTTGGGAAGAGTTCTGCCCAAAGTGAGGTTTCTAGGAGTAAGGGAGGAATGTTGGGAGAGTATTTGGGCAGAGGTTGGCCGAGCCAAATGGCTTGAAAGTGTAAATGAAGTGGGAGAGGTGGGGGCCTTTTATAAGTGGAGAGGAGGGGCACTTTTGGAAAGATTGAAATGTTACATTATTTCAAAATGCTTTTCGGATTCTAAAGGTCCCACACTTATATAATTCGAGGCTAAGGTGACAAGGTTTCGAAATCTCCTCATCCAATTGGCTTTGGACAAGTGTAAGCCTTGGATTTTACATTATCTATTCATTTTATTAAAATCGTTAAATAATGAGGTCATCGCTGCATCATAATGATGTCATAAATAATTTAATTTATTTAATGTCTAAAAATTATACAAAAAATACTATGATGTAGGAAATCTTTTTAGCTTTCCAATGACTATTTATAATCAAAATTTGGACTTGTATAACCCCACTTAAAAATTGTTTTAGTAAAACAATTTATGTTAGTGTCATTTTCACTTTAACATTAAATAAAAAGTAATTTATGTTATTTCCCAACAAAAGTGGATCCATGGGGTCCCCAAGTTAGGCCATGGCTTGTCTTGGTCGGCCATGACTCAACCAATGAGGTTGGGACATGTGTCTAGGTCATTTCATATTATTAATGTATTATTTATACCTTAAACTACACTAATTACCACTAATCGCGATTAAGAACTTAAAAGTTACTATTCACCAAAAAATTATTTTGATCTCATTGAACCACATTTTACTTCTTAATGACAACCATGTATGTCGGATTTTTGAAAATCAAATCACAGAAGTTGTAATATTTCATTTAAACGAAAAATCAGTTATTTAACTACCACTTAGTGGTTTCACTATTCATCAAAAATTGAAGTTTTTCAGAATAAGGCCAAAATTTCACCCTAAGCTATAATTGATATTCCGAATTCAAAAATGATGTCTATTTTACAAAATTCCAAACATATTAGTTGCATTAATTAATTTTATAATTAATTCCCGCTGTCACAACAAATAGCGTGTTTTTAAGAAACAATTTATATCAAAAGATTGGCAATTGTTTATGTCCAATTTCAATATTAAATTAATTCTAATGACCACCATTGGATAAAATGGTAAAAATATATTCTAATTATACTCTAAAACCACTCAATAGTATAATTTATCACTATGAATTATTTTGATTAAAAAAGTTGTTTTAAGTATTTTTCACTATTCATAAAGATTTTGAAGTTCTCAGAAATTTACAAAAAATTCAACATAGGTTAATTTCAATATTAGGAATACAAAAATGAAGTCCATTTTGAAATATAAAATTTCTATAATTTTAAAAAGTGGTTATTACTATTCATAACGGCTACTTTGATTTGTCGCGATGTTTTAGAACTCGAAGTTGCGTACAATGCAAGCTATTGTATTATTGAATGTGAAGCGTATCGTGGAAGCTCGGGGTGTTACATTCTCCCCTCCTTCAATAAATTGCGTCCTCGCAATTTGTTATTTTTCTTTAAAAATAAAAGGTTGAAAATAGAAAATACCTTTGAGGAAAACCCACATCGGAAATAAGGTTAATAAAATTTAGCCTTAATAAGAGGGAAAATGGAAATAAGAAAGTCACCACCAAATTATGATCTCGATAAAGAGAACATTGGTGGCAATTAAAGACATATAATTGGAGGAAAAACGTAAATATTTGTAGGGAGTGATTGAGGTCATCAATCACAATCAACTGTCAAATTGAGGGCCTCAAAGCCTTCAATCTATGTTGATTTAAAATATCATCAGTTCAACAAGACATAAGGTATTAGGATAACACATTTTTTGTTTTAATATCCCTTTACTAAAGTTTAAGAATTAATTTATTCATTGAATAAGAGATAGGTATATATATATTTATGCTTGACAATTAGAGTTTCAACCTTCAGCTCACCTTTCACTCAAAAAGATAATAGAACCTAAAAATATTATACTTATCCTATTTGTATAAGGTTCCAAATGTTAACACATACCATTTAGATTAGTAAAATTATTTTTTAATAACCAGGGACTTCCTGTAGGCTAGTGGTAGGAAATAAAGGCATGTCGCACTTTGATTGTGGGTTCGATTCCTACAGCTTTGTCCGACGCGACGGGTTATGCCCCACCCTGCAGGTTGTCATATAGTATCATAATATTCCAAAAATAATCTTCATAAATTTTTTAGCCTTAAACAATACTATCCAAAGTTCAACTTAATCCATTCCAACCTTAATAGTTATCCAAAATACCTCCGTCCAGACTTTCTCTAAAAGGTCTCTAAATTCCAAAATCAATTGTAACATCAGATTCCCAAAACAAAGAAAAGTTTCTCTTATTGTCACATACTAAAAATATGATTACCTTAATCATATTAAAGCCTTACTGAAATCAAAAAGTACTGCAGTACAATCCTTATATATATATCACATTATTCTAATAACCAGAATATAATCCATGAGTCCAAAAGCACCAATACATTAGTTATTCTGCTTCAACTGTAGTAATAGCATAAGATTGTCCTTGATCCCTTGGCCTTTTCTGAGGTAAGTTTCCTTGACGCTTAGGACATTCATTTGCATAATGACCCATTTCTCTACAATTGTAGCATTCAACTTTGACAGCCTCTTTCTTTCCCTTGCAATCACGAGCCTGGTGACCCTTTTCTCCACATTTATAACAAACTCCCATTCCTTTTAGGCAAGTACCAGGGTGATTCTTCCCACAATTATCACATAATGGAAAATCCTTCTTTCCCTTTTTCCCTTTATCTGTCTCTTGTTCCACCGTTCTCTTCTTCTCTTGCTTTACTTTGTTGTCATAAGACTTTGAGAATTCCTTTTCTGTCTTGATAGCACATGAGACTATATCTTCGTATGATGAGAAGGATTGTGATACTAAAGCTCGACGGAGAAATGGTTTTAACCCATCAAAGAAACGATCAATCTTACTCCTTGGGTTACGTATATAATCGGCAGCATGCCTCGCTAACCTTGTAAAGTTAGCCTCATACTTTGCGACATTCTCATCCTCCTTCTACCTCAGACTCAGAAATTGCCTTTCCATATCTGCTCGATGGTCACGAGGAAAGTATTTTTCTAAGAAAAGATCTTTGAACTCCCTCCATTCCATATTCGATACGTCATCATCTTCCTTTGTGTTTTTAATCAGCGACCACCACTGATCGGCATCTCCAGTGAGGCGGTAAACTGCCATGACAACCTTCTCCCTTTCACTACTCCCCAAGGCATGGAATATTTTCTCTAAGGAATTTATCCATTGCTCAGATACTATAGGATTTGTACTCCCATTGAAGTTTGGCGGTTGTTGCCTCATGAAACGGTCTAGCATTGATCCTCCACGTTGCGGATCAGGGTGCTCCATACGAGTAAGGTTGTTATTCATAACCTGCGTGAGTTGTCCCAGTATGGTAATAAGTTGATCAGCACCAGTTGTATCTCCAGGTCCACAATAATTATCTTGAGCCGGAGGGCAATCCCTACACGGAGTTCGTGCATTGATACAGTTTCCATTCCTTCTACTAGGCGCCATTTCTAAACAATGGCATAAACTAGATTAGTTTATGAATCAAAATACATAATCACATACTTATAAAACACTTAACTTAAATTGAACTATTTATGGATATAATCCATAATCATAAAAAGAAATGTTTTCTTTGAGAAAGTATATACTCATAACCCTTCATAGTGGTTTGTAAATAAAATGAGAATTATCCTAAGCATATCCCCCGGGAGTGTCGTAACCAAGAGTGCAGCAAGGCCCGTTGTCGTGCACCAGTTCCCGTTCGAGTCTAGCTCAAAGCGGTGTTTTCGGGTGTTACCCCTAGGTACATCTGTGCCAGAGCCGCCTCTACCTGCTCGTATCCAGACAGGGATGTATTGCTCGGGAAACTCATAACATCTCTATAATACCAAAATTATAGGAAGTTATTCTATACTAATCCTCAAAGTCTATCTTTGGGCTATGTGATCTAATCAGAGTTTATCTAAATCTAGCTTCCAAGGTTAGTACTAAACTGCCTTTGATACCAACTGTAACGCCCCGACCCCAGCTACCCAGAGTCGGTGCATTACTTCGTAACATTGGCATGATCACAAAGGATCAAGTCTCGAAAGACCGATTAGTTTAGTAGCCTTGGAAACACTAGATACATTCATAAGTCTTTCATTACATCAAAAAGTGAAAAACTACAATAACAAAGTCTCCATAGTCCACACTCATATCCTCTTCTGACTATCCCTGCAGGTCATTCATAAAATACTTCTTCACATCCTGGAAAATATTAAAACATTGAAAGGGGTGAGCTCAGATGCTCAGTAAGGATAACTATATTGCGGAAGCTTTCGTAAATAAACATAAACAATTAAGGCAATGTATAAATAAAACAAAAGCCTTTTAAACATGAACTTCATCATAATATGGCAAAAGTAAACTGAGATAATGCCATTCACTTCTTCACATGGATATTCTACTGGTCGAATAATCACATGCAATAACAATAACCACTTTCATAATGAGGGAATGTATAATGCCGGACATTCTGAAACATTTTGTCAAGGCCTCGGCCAAGACGTCTAAAATGATTAAGGCCTCGGCCAAAACCATAAATCAAATTGGGAAAGGGCCTCGGCCAATTCCACGTCTAGTTGTCTCATGAGACCTGCCGATGCATCGAGGAGCTATAGCGGGCTCCACCCGTCACTTATTAAGTCCAATACATTCCTCATATGAATAGGTTTAAACATATCATAAACCATAACATAATCATATCACATAAAACATGCATAAAGGAAACATAACATTTCCACATTTCAATCACAAGATATCAATAAGACATATTGATATAATAAAAACTCTTTCAAAACCATTTTCAATACCAAAATAAAAGAATGTTAAAACTTTGTATTTATTTTGCATTAAAAAAAATGATGGCTTGTAGAGGAAGCCGAAACTCAAATAATGGTCACGGCGGCGGAGAAGTCGTTGTCGCCGCATACGTACGACAAAAACATTCCCTTTTGTCGTTTAGTAAACGCTTCGTATAAAAAAGATTCCTTTTGAATAAACTTAAAAGTCAAAGGGGTTTATACACCGTATAAAAGAAAGTTGTGTATAAAACCAAATATGCCTCAATGAAAGGAGATTGAGACGAAGTCCTTAAAAAGATCATTTTTAAAATAAAATAGATATATTATGTGTATTCACTATAGGTACACATAAAGAAAGTAAAAATACAAAATAGGACATAATAACATCATGACATAATTTGAAAGTAGTAGATTAACCCAAAGAATGGAAATTGGGTTTAGAAGTTCCCTTACCTTGTGTCCGACTTGACTCAACCGTTCTTTAACCTCCTGAATAATAAACTAGAGTTAATATCTACCTTATTAAGAACCATTTTAAATTTCATTATCCTTTTTATATCACTTATTACAATGTTATGAACATTATGTAATTATTTAAGTTAATAACGGTCGTTTTGTCGATCTTTGGTACATGAGTCAACAATAAACTTCTTATAATTATAAGTTGTTCATGTGGTGAAATATCCATTATATCCAGAATTATATTAATGATGTAGATATCATATATATCATATATATACAGTATATACATTCATTTATAATATTACGTAACATTTAGAGGCAAGAAATGAAATGCACCGTTCATGGAGACGGTAAGCCGTACGTACGAATGAACGCTACTTTCATTTCTATTCCGTATTTAATGGAACGAAGTCATAATGATATAAATGTATAATATAATTCCAGTATAATATAGTGTATAATACCATTTACTCCATCCTTTATACATCCCACATATGGCATTAACGATTCAAATCACTTTGAGGGGGCGGTAGTCCGCACTTCCTAAAATGAAATTATCGCGTTTTACCCATAATGGAAATCATAAAGTAAGCCATAAATGAGAAATACAGAAGCATAAGTAAAACATAAACACATTATATATCATATATAAATATAGTGACATCTTAATGGCCACCTTTGGAGGTGTTATATGAGTGTTGAACAATCATCGTTTCGTGAGGCAGAAATTCGCCATCCACAGAAACCGTATGTTCTTTAACCATTAGATGTAGGTGTGTGTAAGTGTAGCTCGAATCCTTATTATAACAACATCCTAGTATATTGAGGATACTGGTGTTGTTACAAAAGAAATGAATAAAAAGAGTTTAGGGGGTTGGAGAAGAAAAATAAAACAAAAACAACATTAGAAAAGACATTACCTCAAAATCGGGTAACTCTTTTTGATTTGAGCTAAAGGCTTCCTTGGGAAGAGTTCTGCCCAAAGTGAGGTTTCTAGGAGTAAGGGAGGAATGTTGGGAGAGTATTTGGGCAGAGGTTGGCCGAGCCAAATGGCTTGAAAGTGTAAATGAAGTGGGAGAGGTGGGGGCCTTTTATAAGTGGAGAGGAGGGGCACTTTTGGAAAGATTGAAATGTTACATTATTTCAAAATGCTTTTCGGATTCTAAAGGTCCCACACTTATATAATTCGAGGCTAAGGTGACAAGGTTTAGAAATCTCCTCATCCAATTGGCTTTGGACAAGTGTAAGCCTTGGATTTTACATTATCTATTCATTTTATTAAAATCGTTAAATAATGAGGTCATCGCTGCATCATAATGATGTCATAAATAATTTAATTTATTTAATGTCTAAAAATTATACAAAAAATACTATGATGTAGGAAATCTTTTTAGCTTTCCAATGACTATTTATAATCAAAATTTGGACTTGTATAACCCCACTTAAAAATTGTTTTAGTAAAACAATTTATGTTAGTGTCATTTTCACTTTAACATTAAATAAAAAGTAATTTATGTTATTTCCCAACAAAAGTGGATCCATGGGGTCCCCAAGTTAGGCCATGGCTTGTCTTGGTCGGCCATGACTCAACCAATGAGGTTGGGACATGTGTCTAGGTCATTTCATATTATTAATGTATTATTTATACCTTAAACTACACTAATTACCACTAATCGCGATTAAGAACTTAAAAGTTACTATTCACCAAAAAATTATTTTGATCTCATTGAACCACATTTTACTTCTTAATGACAACCATGTATGTCGGATTTTTGAAAATCAAATCACAGAAGTTGTAATATTTCATTTAAACGAAAAATCAGTTATTTAACTACCACTTAGTGGTTTCACTATTCATCAAAAATTGAAGTTTTTCAGAATAAGGCCAAAATTTCACCCTAAGCTATAATTGATATTCCGAATTCAAAAATGATGTCTATTTTACAAAATTCCAAACATATTAGTTGCATTAATTAATTTTATAATTAATTCCCGCTGTCACAACAAATAGCGTGTTTTTAAGAAACAATTTATATCAAAAGATTGGCAATTGTTTATGTCCAATTTCAATATTAAATTAATTCTAATGACCACCATTGGATAAAATGGTAAAAATATATTCTAATTATACTCTAAAACCACTCAATAGTATAATTTATCACTATGAATTATTTTGATTAAAAAAGTTGTTTTAAGTATTTTTCACTATTCATAAAGATTTTGAAGTTCTCAGAAATTTACAAAAAATTCAACATAGGTTAATTTCAATATTAGGAATACAAAAATGAAGTCCATTTTGAAATATAAAATTTCTATAATTTTAAAAAGTGGTTATTACTATTCATAACGGCTACTTTGATTTGTCGCGATGTTTTAGAACTCGAAGTTGCGTACAATGCAAGCTATTGTATTATTGAATGTGAAGCGTATCGTGGAAGCTCGGGGTGTTACATGGTTGGTATTAGGAAGAGTCTGTCATATGTAATCTTTCTTTCAAATATTTTCAGCAATTCGTTCAATATTTCAATATTTTTTGATGGCTCTAATTTTGTTAGATGTGTTGATGTGGTATGGGGACTAACGTGTCTGAATTTTGGCTCATGAGAAAATTCCTTCAACTATTTTTCATATATACATTTGTCAACAATATAAAATGCATTTAGCCATAATTTGCACATGAGATCAACTTTTTAAAAATAAATTCATGAAAACATACCTCATATATATATTTACAACTATGATTCCTAGACAACTGTTTTCAAGGATCTCATTTACATTTTCAAAAGCAACGCAATATTGACTTTCCTCTCTGTATATATTCTCTTCAAAAACCACTATATGACTACTACCACCTCTTAGCTTCGTATCCACATGAGTCTTCAATGCTAGTAAATGTGGATAGAGAACATGTGGTGTTATTGTGCTTTCAGTAGCTCCTTGGGATCGATTGGTCGATCCTTTATATGGTTTTGAGTCGACGTTTGTCACCCCCTTCCCTTTCTCCGTCTATAATAACATTCATTGGTTCAGACCCTTTTTCATTAATTGTTAAAGGTTTAGCTTGAAAAAAAGAAAATAAATACCTCTTTGTCCGCATGTACTCTTAAAAGTTATGAGAACCATGAAATTAATGTTTCAATAGCCTCTTTGACCATATGGATATTATCTTCATCAAGTGGAATATGTAGCTCTGCATTTGGCTCATGAGCTACAATAATCGTCACTTTCAGATGATCTTTTAAAAGAGGTATATTATGTAGCGTGTCATCTGAGATGTTAAACACTGTAGCCCTCACTACAAGGTGATAGGTGGGTGTTGACAGATATAAATTACAATCATTATCACCGTGTAGAATATTCGTACAAGAAAAGTATCAGTGTTTTTCTGATTCAAATTTCATGAGATCAATTATTAGAATATTGATTACCACGGCTAAGACAACTCTTTGAGTGGAATGGCTCGCCTCAAAGCTGGTGGTGGGGGGGGGGGGATCTTCACGCACTGGTTGTTCCTGAGTTGTGTCTTCTCCTTGCTTCCCACCCATAAATTTGCTACCAACTCTCCCTACCATTTCAATCATTCTTCAAGGGTTGCTAGTCTTTCTCTCATTTGTTTCAATTTTTCATCTCTATCATCCGTTTTTCTTCTTCTAAAAATATAATTGGGGTGTCACCCCAAACCCCACCCCTTTGACATGACCATATTGTTCTAGCTGCTTCAAATCCGTCGATAATAGGTCTTCACCCGCTACAGGAGTAGTTGATTCCTGTGACTATCGGATATAGGAAAATAACTGATTATTTTTATGTAATAGAAATTTAAAACAAATATTTTTATCATCATTTCATACTTACACATATTTCCCACACTTTTTTGTGTTATCATCTACTAGCTTCCCTTCCTTATTCACACGTTCCTCCTTCCATAGCACATGATGTGGGATGGAAGTGTCTTTGGTTTTAGACTCATCAATCTACATATAAACGTAGAAAGAAAATTATGATGTTGTTTATTGGAACCTAAAAATATTACTGTAAATTTAAAATACGTACCATTTTCATTTCTAGTGAAGCATACCCCATCCTTTCTTTACGATAGGGGTATGTTGGTTTTGATGCACGTTCCCTATTTTCAGTATAGAGTTTCTGTTTCATAAATGAAATATTGACAATCAAAGTGATGAATACACTTTTCCTCAAACAACGTATTATCACCCACAATGTACCTAAAACTTCTCATCCCCACAGTGGCTAATAAATTCATCCCATGATTCTTGGGATATCAGGTGAGCGTAGACAATGTGTGGGTGTGGTTTTATTTTACCTTTGGAATCTTTCAGGTGAAATCTTGTTAAAATAGTGCGAAAACCTCGATGAATCCTTCATGAAAGCCTTAGTACATAATCCTTGTGTGAATTATCTACTATAAATGTACTCTGCAAGAGATTGAGAAGAGTAAGACATTGTTTCATTATTTTATTTGCTAGTAAATTAAAGAAATAAATTAATAATGTTACCATAATTTCTTCCCATATCACAACCTTCAGCCTTGACACAACATGGTGCCATGAATATATGTCAATCGGCATGCGTTGCCAAGTGACAACTCCAATGTAACTACTAAACATTTCCTTATTGGGATTCACATGTTGGACTCGTGCATTCCATCCGACATCAAATTTGATTCCTTTTCTTTTCGCCTTAAGAAATTTGGCTAACACCATCAAACTATGACGCACCTGTGTTTTATGTGACGTCATCCCTTCATTCCTGACCATTTCATCGATATCAACATCATCTATATGTTCATCTGAAATGGTAGAAATGGCATGTGATGATGGTTGTTGAAACTCAACAATAGGAGCAACAACAGGTTCAGAAACTTGTTGTTGCTCTGCACTGTGAGCAACCGCAACAGGAGGAGTAGCAGCTGCAGTAGCAGCACCTTGAGTGACTTTTTCAGCCTCAAGGTTAGGAGCACCAGAATGTGCAGAAGTCATTATCTACAAAAGTGGTTGAACGGTTAATTTAGATTACATAAATTTAGTAATGATAAGATAATAACATGAGATAAGAAGATCTATATTACAAAAAAATATAACCTGTTTATTGAACTCTCATTCTTTTTTTCAAAGGCTGAAGAGATTTGACACCTCTATCGATTATCCAAATCCCTTCATTATGGTCCCCTCTAACATAAAAACATCATATACATTGGGACCGCTGCGAAATGATTGCGAAGTACCACTGAAAGGTTCATCCTCAACTGAATTTTCATCAGACCCTTCAGTAGTTTTGGATGATAACAGAACAATCAACCACTTTCGGTTTGTAGGATCTGGAACATAAAAAAATTGTACTGCTTATAATTCCATTATAAACTGTTCATATTTGTACCCTTCTTTACTAAAATCAACTTTCACAAATCCCCATTCATCTATTTTAACACCACTATTGTTATCAACCCATTTGCATTGAAAAATAGGCAATTGGAATGTCTTATAATCCATCTTCCATATTAGTTTGATAGTGAAAAAATATGACATATTTGCATAAATTGGATTTCTCTCCTTACTACCAGAAACATGCATCGCTTCAGCCACTTGTGTAACTCCACTATTTTGCATGGTACTTTCTTCATCATGTTTATCTGTATAGAATGTATAACCATTAATTACATAACCACTGTAAGATAATACATACACACATGGTCTAGAGGCTAGCCATCAAAGTCATTCTGAAATTGAATTCGGATTTTCATCCAACTGCTTAAAAATATGGTCCTGAAACCATCCTATAAACTGGTGATTATGTGTATTTGATAACCATTTTTCAGCCCTTGATGGATTCAACTTCCTAAGAATTTCTTTGTGAGTTTCAATATATAGAGAAACCTCCCAACTGTTATGAAAAACATAAATGTGGGCCTGCACCCGATCTGTAATACTGATTGTCACAACATCTCTTCTAGAAATTTCCTCACCCTCAATGCATCCAGGGTGACGAGATTTCAGGAGACCAATGCTTTCCATGTCAGATAGGTATTCGGTACAAAATTCAATGGCTTCCTCAACAATATATCACTCCACTATACAACCCTCTGGAAGACTTCGATTTTTTACATACCCTTTCAAAATCTTCATATACCGTTCAACAGGATACATCCATCTATAGTGCACAGGTCCACAAAGTCGAATCTCTCTCACCAAGTGAATCATCAAATGAACCATCATATCACAGAATGTTGGTGGGAAGAACATTTCTAATTTACATAATATGATGACAATTTCTTTTTCCATAGCTAGAAATTTCACTGGGTCTAAAACTTTTCTACATATGACTTTGAAAAAGAAACAAAGTTTGGTTAACGTATGACAAATATTCTTAGAAAAAATACACCGTAAAGCTATAGGAATTAGATCATGCATCAAAACATGGCAGTCATGTGATTTCAAACCTTTTAACTTCAAATCATTCATTGACACAATGTTCTTGATATTTGATGAATACCCCTCTAGAACCTTTACATCATTGAAGAAGATTCAAAACAGATATCTCTCCTCCCTAGAAAGAGTATAAGCAGCTGGAGGAAGAAACATTCGATTTTCACCCTTTACGGAAGCCAACTCTTCTCATATTCCCATGAAAATCATGTCCAACCTTTCCTTAATTCCATCATTTGTTTTGATAGGGGAATTTAGCAACTTTTTGATAACACTGTCACATATGTTTTTTTCCACATGCATCACATCAAGAAAATGTCTGACGTACAAACAATTCCAGTATGGTAATTAAAAAAAACTGATCTCTTTTTCCAACCGATTTTTGTAAGGTTTTTTGAAAATGGTTTAACAAAAACAGTGTCCACATATTTTACTTTCTCAAACAGCTGATCACCTATTAGTAGAGATAGTGTTGCGCATTGTTCTGAACTTCTATTGAATGATGTCATCCAAGATCGGTACTTATACCGACGAGGTAGAAATCTACAATGTCCTAGAAACATAGATTTTGATGAATGTTTCAACATAATTGATTCTATATCTTCTTCACACACGGGACACCCTTGAGTTCCTTTAATTCTATAGCCTAAAAAATTTCCATAAGCAGGGAAAAAATTTATTGTCCCATACAACATCACTCTCAATGTGAAGTATTCACTTTTATAAGCATCATACAACATAACACCCGAATCCCACAATAACTTCAAATCCTCGATCAAAGGAGCCAGATAAACATCAATATCATTACCTGGTTATTTTTTTCTTGATATAAGCATAGATAACATGATGAATTTTCGCTTCAGGCATAACTAGGGTTGAAAGTTATAATTTACCAACATAACATGCCATGTACTATGAGTATTGGTTTGAAAACAAAAAAGGATTCACTCCATCTATAGATAATTAAAGACGAAGGGTTCTCACCTCTTTTCCAAATTCAGGATACTCATGATCAATTTTCATCCATTAAGGAGAGTTGGCCGGATGACGTAATTTCCCATCTTTATTTCTTTTATCTGCATGCCATGAAAATTGTCTTGCAGTTTCTTCACTTCCATATAAACTCCTAAACCTTGGAATTATTGGAAAGTACCATACAAATTTTGTAGGAATGGATTCATCTTTATTATATTGAGAAGCACCACACTTTGGGAATTTTGTAAGTGATTTTTTCTCCTTGAGAAACAATATACAGTCTTTCGGGCAAGCATGTATTCTTTCAGAAATCATACCCATAGAGCGTATCTTTCATTTAGCTTCATATGTCCGGCTTGGGAGCTCATTATCTTCCGCGAGCATGTCATTAAAGAGAGAAAGTAGTTCCGTAAAAATAAAATCACTCCATCTGTTTCCTGCTTTCAATTTATACATCTTCAGTACAACTGAAAATGCTGTATATTTAGTGCAACCAGCATACAATGGCATCTTTGCATAACTCTTTAACTTCTCAATCAATTTTGGGAAATCAAGGAGTTCATCTTTAATTGTCTTTGTCATTTCCTCAATATGATATTCATCATCATTGACATTTTTAATCACATCTTTCATATGGTCTTATTCATTATCCATATTTGTATTCATATATGATGATCCATAAAACGCATTTTTATCCCATCCAGTAGCTACATTAGCTTTTTCTCTATGTTTATTCCAACATTTATAACTCCGATCTATTCCGTGACATATCAAATGTTATTCTATATCCTTTGGAGTAAGTAGTCTAGAATAAAAACAACGTAAACATGGATAAAGGATTTGAAAAGGATCCTTTACGTGATCCTTTGAAAATTTGATGAACTCTTTCACTCCGTTCGTATACTCTATTGTCAAATGATTAGCATCCATCCAATATTTATTCATCTCCATCCTATTTGAATCTCAAATATTATTATTTATGGTTAAAGTACCCAAAACAAGACTTCCAAATACAGTGGAAGAGAACCAATTCCTTATAAAAATAGAGATTAATAGAGCCTAACCATTTCCAATAAAGATTTGGAAATCAACAGAACTAAGATAGATCCCCATAAAAATCAACACAGTTTCCAAACACAAAGGGGTTCGCGAGGATAATCACTTGTGTCATAGATGGTAAAACTCACACGACATCATCCTCTATGGCTTGTCCTCCTCTATCAGGTCAACCCTTCTATGGTCAAATAGTCAATCCTTTTATACCTCACCAACCTAAAATACATATGGATGAAAACCAGTATCCAACTCTATAAGTAATGAAAGTATTCTCATAATCTCTACAATATGGAATTCATTAAATAAAATTACTTTAGATTCATTATAGTTTCCTCAAATCACTCCAGTCTAAACACAAGAATAATCAAGAATGATACATCTACCACTCCTAGATCTCTGCCCTACATTCAATACAATCATGCCTAAATACCCATATATCCACACATACACGTCACAAACACATAAAAAACCATATCCACATCAGAACCAAAGTACCCATATAGATTTCAATCAGGTTACTCGACTCAAGTGGTGATGTGTAAGAAATAATAAGAAAATATAATAAGTATATAGTCACAAATAAATCTCAACCTCCCTCTCTAGTGGTAGACCAAAAAAGACTAAAGGAAACACTTTTGGAAATTAAATAGCTAATAGGGGAATTTCACTATAATTGGCTTCCTATACAAGTTCAATAGCATAAAAGGATATCATCCCACTCAACTCTGGAAGATAAGGTCTAGATCAACTAGACCTCAGGTCTGATTCTCTATAAAAAACACGGAATTCCCCATCGGGGGCAGTGAAGGACACCCACGGATGATAATAGTAAATCCAAGATTTATTAGAAACTAGTCAGTCCATTCTGAGAATAACATATAGGGGAATCATTTTAAGAACAAAAAAATATCATATGATCTAAATAACAGAAAAAGAGAAAGCATGAGAGGGGAATCAGAGACCTTACTCCCTCTTTATCCAGAGAGATGTTACAATCTCTATCACATAATCCATGCGCTCTATTATAAGTTTCAGTAGTTATATATTGAGGTTTGATATGAAATAATTATGGGAACCAATATCAAATAAAACATACACTAAAGAAAAAGAAATGGAAATGGTGCCTCTCACTATCGCATGACCCACATCAGTTCCTATGGGTGATTAATCCACTGCATGAAGTTGTTTCGTTCCTAATACATGTTTCTAGGATCCCATTGTTATTGAATAATATCACTATGATTTGGTACCTCCCAATATTTATGATTCCATTCCACTACACAGGGTAGTGAAAACATGTAAAACCCTCTTCAAGTGGGTTTAATGTCTGTATGAGATGTAAATCTTCAATGCTTCCATGCAATAATGCTTTGGAATCCAACCATTTCCATGAGAAAATCCCCTTTCAAATTCATACTCACATAAAATCCATTTTATAACATGTTTCAAATCACATTCACAATTCAAAGACACATATTAGGTTAAAAAAAAGAAACATGCAACAAAAATGAATTCCTCTTATAAAATCCACATTGAACACATTCAAACCATTAATTCTCTTTGAAAACTCATTTCATTTCACGCCTTTCACACAAGACATAAAATATATTTAAGAAACAACTCAACACAGATAACGTGAAACAGAAAAACATTCCTTTAGAAAAAAATTATTTACATGTGGATCTCAAAACCATTCCAAAACATATTTCACACCAAAAAATTAATCCATAGAACACATTCATGAAACTAAGAAAGTATATCAAAATCATCTAATAATTTAAAATCATTGAATCACTTACCACACACTTGGGAACTTCCAGAGGTGGAGGTGAATGGGAGGAGGTGCACGGGACGAGCCACCAACCGAAGTGAAATGGAGGAGTAGGGTTCGCGAGGAGTAGGGTCGAGCGAAGAGGAGTATAACTAGGTTTTGCGGGGAGGAGGATCCACCAAAGGGGTTCAAGGGGGGGATTAGGAGAAGGACTAGCGGCGGAGGTCCAGAAACGTAAAGATTGGGGGTGGTGGAGGTCCGACAACGCGATGATCGGGGGGCAGTGGAGGGGAGTCGCAGGGTTACAGTACCGTGAGAGATTTAGGTCCCAATAAACCGAGGACACTATGCGACCAATTTTATAAAATATCAGACTACGGTTTTATCAGTGCTAAAAAAGCGCTGATAAAGGCAACCTTTATCAGCGCTAAAATGTTAGTGCTAATAAAGGTAGCCTTTATTAGCAATTTTTTTTGCGCTGATAAAGGGAATCTTTATCAGCGCTAAAAAATAGCCGATAAATCCTTCCTGTATGAGTGATAATATTTTAGCGCTGATACAGGTCTTCTTTATCTGTGCATTTCTAGTGCTGATAATGGTTCCCTTTATCAGCGCTTTTTTATCGCTAATAAAGGTTATCCTGTATCAGCGCTAAAATTTTAGCACTGATACATGGTTTCTTTATCAGCGGTTTTTTCTTAGCGTTGATATAAGGTGGTGCTTACCTTTCCCATTTTTGTAGTAGTGTAAGGATATTAAGAATACTAATTATTTATTCCTTATGGTGAAAAAAGTGGAGGAAGGAAAAGACTAAGGGGTATAAATCTAAGACCAAGTCGAAGAAACCTAAGAACCATCCTTTGAAAAATACAAAGATACGAAGGGAAGGTAATTAGTAGGAGGTTTTTTGATTTTCTTGTGGCAAGAAAGGCCACTTGAAGAAGAATTATAGAGTTTTAAAGAAGAGTAAATGTGATGATTCTACTTCAAGTGTTTTTTTCATTGAATATAATCTATCTTTATCTATAAGTTGGGTATTGAATACAACATGTGGATTGAATATTTTTATTCATACATAGGGACCGGGTAAGTTCAATAATATTGAAAAGGTGAGGTGGATCTCTAGGATATAAATGGTGTGAGTCTAGTATCCTTGGAAATGGGAGATTATAATCCAACTTTGCCAGTGGTTTGGTTATTTTATTGAATAATTGTTATTATGTTCCTTCAGTTACCAAAAACATAATCTCAGTGTCAAGTTTTAACACTATGGGATTTTATTTAAAGTTAGGAAAAATGTTGTCTCTTTATAAGGATAACATATATTATGGTATTATGCATCATAATAATGGATTTTATATACTTGAACTTGAAAAACTTGTAATGGAAATCAATGAAAAAACAAGTTAACATGACTCGTCTAACACCCACTTATGGAACTTTAGGCTTAGTTATGTAAATAAGAAGAATTTATGGAAATTACATCAAGAAGGGTATTTAGACTCAACAAATTTAAATCCCCTGGATGTATGTCATGCTTTTTTACAAGGTAAAATGACCAAATCACCCTTCTATGGAAAAGGAGTAAGAGACACTAAATTACCCAAATTAATTCATATTGAAGTATGTGTTTTGTTTCCAATAGTGGTAAAGAGTGGGTTTTCATACTTAATTAATTTAACCAATGACTATAGTAGGTATGGTTTAATATAAATAATGAGGTATAAGTCAGATTACTTTTAGATTTTTAAGGAATACTGACATGAAGTAGAAAACCCACTTGGTAAAAAGATTAAGTCACCCCACTCATATTAAGGTGGGGAGTTTTTTTTAAAGGATAGATGTGATTCCACTTTTATTAGAAAACAAGAAAAGTAATAGTGGAAGAAAGAGGGTGTGGAAAAAAAGAAAATATGCCTAAATCATAAAAGTTAGAAACCTAACTTTTTTCTCAGCCTTTCACTAATTTTATTTTCTTCCTCTCGAATTGAATTTCAGTAAATTCTTCCACATCTGTGCCCCTGACCTCTACTTATCCCCTACTTTAAAGAAGATATTTTATCTTCTCAAGTAAAGTTTCTGAATCAGTTCTTTTAGAGTCAGATATATCAAGATGATTCTCTTTGAGATTTTTAGGAGAGGAATCCTTTTTCATTATATTTAGAATTCCTTCTACCTCCTTTGTTCCAGCTTAAGTATTTCTTTATGTTTTTCCTCTTAATGAAGTGTATCAAATGTACCAAGGTTTTCATCTTTCATCTCATTAGCATAGTAAATTTTTTGATCAGAAATAGGAGTAGATTTACCTTCATTTGGTTGAGCAACTACCACTTGAGAATCAACCTGAGCTCTTGTTTTCTTGTAATAAACTAACTAAAGACCATCCTTATCCACGATGGGTTTTGGATAAAATTGGATAACCCTATTAATAACTGGAGAGTTAGATTCAAAATTTTGGTTACCCTTTCGGTTACCTCAAGTATCCATCCTTTCTTGTGAAAGTTGATGGTCAACTGCTTTTTGTATATCTTCTTAATTTATTTGTTCCACCAACAATTCATTATCACTACTTGTAAATTAGAGAACCATTTAAGTATGCTTAGTGTCGTCACTTCTTCCTTAGCTATAATTATCATAATTTTTCACATTATATTATTCAAAGAAGATTCTAGCCTAAGTTTTCATCTTACTTATAGAATTAGGGGCTTTAGAATTATATAAATTACTTAACAGGCCATCCTTCTCATTGTCCATTGATTTTATTGCATCATCAGAAATAGATCCCTTATCTTCTAACTTCTATTTGAAATTATCAGCATTAATTTCATTTACATAATCAATATGATCATGAATTTGACCATGTTTATTAACAGGAGGCAGCTTCATCTAAGGAACATCATCAATCTTTCGAATAGTTGAGTTTTTAGTCTTCTTAAGATAGTTATTCAGATCATGTACATGCATAAAACTAAAACTACACATTGTAGATTTCCTACAGTTAGATGATTCATGCCTAATAACATTACAGTCCTTATAGAATTTTGGGGTTTTCTCATACATGATCTTTAACTCAATAATATCATCATCAGTTTCCAGAATGATTTTATCAACTAGTTCTTAACCCAATTCTACCTCTACCAAGATCCAGGTGAAGTGTCCAAATCTTTCCACTTCCATTTACTTATCAAATTTAATTAGAATACAGATTTACAGTGCAATATCATAGAGAATCTTAGGATGCCAAAGTATCCCATTAAACCCATATACCCTTCCCAATATTTGAGTAGTGGTGTTATAAACCTCAAATGGAATGAATTTTTTATCCCATTTACAAAGGTGAATAATACCTGGTTTGAGCATAATTGCACCAAAACACTAGAATTGGACTTTTAGATATTTAGAGGGGAACAAGTTGGGGAGTTTCTTAACCAAGATTTCATTGATCACCTAAAGGGGTGTGGGATAGTATCCCTACTCACTCTTACATATAGACCACAATATAATGGTGTTAGTGAAAGGAGGAATCAGACCTTTCTTGACATGGTCATTTTAATGGTGATTCTGGAAACTCTTCCATTATCCTTTTAGGGATATTAATTGTAGACAATGGTGTATACCCTTAACTAAGTACCAAATAAAGTGAAATATGGGATTCCATGTGAGTTTTGGTGTGGAAAGAAACTGAATCTGTTACACATACATGTATGGGGGATACGAGGTATTTTTCAAAACCATATCTCATGACATATTATAATCTAGAAGCATGAAGTGTATCTATATAAGTTATCCTAAAGAAAAAGGATATTACCTTTATAACCCTTCTAATAGAAAGTGATTATGGAAAAAAATACTTATTTCTATAAAGGGAACACATTTTCAATAAAAATAGTGGGAGAAATATTGACTTCGATGAAGATAATTCTCCAGATGAACAATATTTGGTATGGGAACAATCTCTATAAGAGATAGTGGTAGATGAATAAGATCCTAATACACAAGTACTGCATAGGTCAACTCGAGATGTTAGAGAACTTGAGCCTTATGGTTTTCTTTTCATCAGGTCATGTGACACATTAATTCTGTGGAATGATGAACCTCAAACCTATAGGAAAATATTATATGGAAAGGATGATGCTAAATCAAAATAATCTATGCAATCTGAGATGGAGTCCATTTACAAAAATCAAATTCCAATTTTGGTAGAGCCTACAGAAAATGTAAAAACCATTAGGTGAAAATGGGTATTCAAGAAAATTATGTACATGGATGGTAAATTCAACAACTATAAGGCCTGACTAGTAGTGAAGAGTTTTAGACAAAGTCATGGTATAGACTTTGAAAAAACCCTCTCACCAGTAACAATGTTGAAATCCATAAACATATTACTTAAAATATAAGCCTTCCATGATTATGAGATTTGTAAAATAGATGTAAAAAAATTATTTTCTAAATGAGAAGTTGGTTGAATATGTCTATATGACTCAACTTAAAGGGTTTTTTTAAGTCAAATAATTCCAATAAAGTGTATAAGCTGTAGAGATCTTTTTATGGGTTAAATCAGAAACCATAATCATGGAATGTTCATTTTGATGATGTCATAAGAGGATTTGGTGTTTTCAAGAATGAAAGTGATTCATGTGTATATATGAAAGTTAATAGGAATGCCATCATTTTCTTAATATAGTGTCTTGATGACATATTATTATGGGGAATTAAGTCCAAGTCTTACAGTTAGTTAAGACTTGTTTAAATTAATGCTTCTCCATGAAAGACTTAGGTGAAGTTGCCTATATTATAGGGATCGAGATATATCAAGATAGATCTTAGAGGTTTCTTTTACTAAGTTAAAGTAAATAAATAGATAGGGTAATCAAAAGGTATAGTATGGAACAATCCAATAGAGGGTTGTTTCCTATGCTACATGATATCAATATCTCTAAGAAAATGTGCTAAAAAATATAATAGGATATTGAAAAAACGATTAGAATCCATTATGATTTAGTAGTGGGATTCATAACGTATGTCATGATATGTACTAGGTATGATGTTTCTTTTACATTAATAATGGTGGGAAGATACCAAGATAACCCATGAGAGATACACTAGGTAGCTGTAAAAACTATCCCAAAGTATTTGAGACATACAATAGATATATTCCTGATATATGGAGGAGTTGAGGATTTATTAGTGAGAGGATACACTGATGGTAGTTTCCATATAGGTCATGATGATCTCAAATCACATTCAAGCAATGTCTTTTACCTGAATAGTGGTGCAGAGTGCTAGGGAAGCTCAAAGAAACATGTGGTTTCTGACTCTACAATAGAATAGGTGTATATAATGGCTTCTAATATAGCTAAGGAGGTGGTTTGGATATGTATATTTGTCTCAGAAATTGGTATTGTTCCTAGTAGTGCATACCTTGTTCCATTTTATTATGATGATACTACGACATTGGTGCTTGCCAAGGATCCAAGGTTACACCAAAGGAAAAAGCATATACTTCATAAGTTTCATCCCTTGAGGGATTTTACCCAAAGTGGTGAAGTTATAGTTACTATAGTAGCCACATGGGATAATGTGGTAGACCCCCTGACTAAATCTATCTCTCAGTGGAAGCATAATTCTCAGGTGAGAGATGATGGGTTGAGGCATGTTAGCAGTTGGCTCTAGTGTAAGTGGGAGTGTTGAAGGTTCCCAAGACCCAACTTATGTATATACTTTTATTATTGTTACATGTATACAATTTGATATATATATATATATATATGGGTGTTTATCTTACCATTATAGTGTATATACTTTCACGTCCACAATATATATGGTATTTTCCTTAGATTACATGTCATATCAAAAGGCTATAATAGTTCTTAGGCTATAATGAGTACCTAAAGATACCATGACAATAATATTAAAGTAATTTCCTATAGTCTAGATACATATGATAGGACACGGATGATGTGAAACCATCAGGTGTTGGGAGAATCATAAGCATTGAGACTTCTTCTCATGAAATTTACACTTTGTGATCTTGAGAAGACAATATCATAAGGACATATTTTCCAATAGGAACACCACATGTTTCAGGTTTCATTGATTGTTCATAACTACAAACATGTGAATTGGTCTCCTAAATTGAGATCATTATCAATTTCTTCCATTTTATCATGTACATTGATGAAAAATACAAACCATGAAATTGAATTCATGGTGAGGTAGATTGTATTGGGTGCATCTTTGGTGGAATGGAATTGGTAGAATAATCAAGATTTAATTTATTGGTTTTGAGTTGGGGAAGTGATATCCTAGACCTAGTTGATCAGGATGGTAGTACCTTAATTATATCCATGTTCATTGTAGTCAAAGGTAATTCTATCAAGTTATATTAACATATAATAAAGTTATAAAGGATTATGACACATGTTGTGAATCCCGGTTTACGATATATCATGGGATAAAGAAATTATATTTCATAATGTGTGTTCGTAGGATGGTTTTCATTATTATGGCTATTCCTTATCTCTTTAGGGGCCTTGATGGGTTTCTAGAATCCACTCCTGGTCTGTGAATGGTATTTACTACTATTGAGATAATTTCCTAAAGGGTCGCACACAATAGCATATTCAAGAGTCTACCATATTATTGTGAATTGATGTATAGGATATGGTGGGGACCACCACAGGTACTGAGTGTTTTTCAACTATTAATGATCACTAATGAATGAATAAATTTATTATTATTTGAGTATATAATAATTGGGTTGAATTTATTTATTAAGAGTATTTACAATTAATTAAGTAAATACATGAAAAGTATTATATGAATGAATATTATTTTAATATTTGAGATTCATTTAATATATTGGGAATTATGATTTGGGTTAATGACTCGACTTTATCATGTAATATATTTAATATATATTAGAATTATGTTATAAAAATATAAATGAAATTATGATGCAGTTAGTTAATTATAACATGTTTTTTATATCTTATTTAGTGGGAATTGGATATACAGGGGTCGAGGAACCCTTATCGGGTATTTGGGCTCCCACTATATAAGCAGAGGAGAATATATTTTCTAAATGAATTCATTACATTGGATTGAGAGATCTTATCTCATCTTCCTACATCCAAGAGAGAAAAATCTCCCAACCAAACCTTCGATCTTTGATCTCCTTCATAGATCAAAGGGACAAGATCATGGTGATAGTCTTGACATTTAAGGAATTATCATATCTCCATTCTAGCACCCAAAATTCGATGATCGATGTCCATGTATATTCTTGAAACATATATAGATGATCTAGAGGGGTTTAGTCTTGGATCCTTCAAGATACACTCATGGACAACATGCGACAGATGAACGCATATTTGATCCACATGAAGTATTTATTTTTTTAATTTTGTTCTTATTAAATTCACTTTATTTCCTCATAACTCTACGAGGGATTTTATTTTTAGAGACAATGGAGTTAAATAACTCTAATAATGAAAAAATTTAAATTCCCAACCCATCAACTTCCACTACGTGCCCCAGTACCTTCACCTTAGGCCTTGTTTGGAAAACACTTTATTTGTATATTGTTTTTTTTCTAGTCACACATGCTTCATAGCTTGTATGAAGTCTTTCATTCCAAGTATCTATGCATTTAATCTTCATATTATCTCATGCACTTTATGTTATGTTATACTCTCCCACTTCTAATAATTTGTCGAGTGTCCTTTGATGTGCTTAATGGTAAAGTAGATAATTCCTAAAACAGGTGGGAACCCAACATAGTTAATTTTAATATTAGTGAGAGGGAGGTAACCACCTACTGTTCATATTTTTTTCAAACCCTAATGTTTACACCATCCTCTGGAAATTGTGAGGTGTGTCTGATCCATTGTGGCTACTCATCCCAATGTCGCTCGGGTAAATGGGGCATAGTCATTATAACTATGTATATTGATTTATGTATGGAATTTTCATCTCAATAAAAGGGTTAAATATATTCATCCATAATATTTAAGGAAAAAATCATCTCTTTATCATTCAATCAATCATCATACCACTAACGATGTACTCAGTTCAAGTTAGTTCGCTAAGAACATACATGTCAAGGTTCTCATCACACATCAAAGTACGGCATTCCTGATATATTTTTACATTGAACTCAAGTCCAAGGATCAATACACACAATTGTACATAATAATTTCCAATTAAACTCATGATATATTGAATTCCTATGGTGGGTTAATCCACATGACCTCCTTTCTTGGAGATCACTAGGTGACAACATCATGATAAAAATATATCAATGTTTATGAGCCTCAAAAACATAATAGGAAAAAATTATTTGTGTCCTATAAAAATGACATGTCTAGACCATAAGACATATCTTTAAGAAAATTTCACAACATACCTAGGTTCTCATCATAGTAGGGAACTGTTATGCCCTTTCGATGCATCTTATATTTTAAGGGAATTATCACATAAATAAAAAAAGTATAAAGAATATGTGATATGAATAATTATAATGTAAATATAAAATTATATAAATAGATTAATAATAAAAAGTACATAATATGAATTTAGTTCAAATGCACCAACCCTGATAGTTTATAGTGCCACTCTGGTACTTATTATATTGAATGAGGTTTTCTGTATTAAATTCTTTAAAGAGGATTGTACTGTTTCCTAGTTTATTTAGATGAATCATAAAGAATTTCATTTTAATCACAAGTTATTTTTGGAGTATATTTGTAATTAAATATTAGTGAATTTTTTAGGAGTTTGAAATGATAAGATAAAGGATTTAATTCATATTTAGAAGGATGAGCAATAATAATAAGATGGTTGATTGTAGAGGTTAAATTTATTTTAATTTGTTAAACTAAATACTCGTGAAGAATTTTTAATAGTATAAGGGTGATAGATGGTGTTATTTTCATGAATTTGTTTGGATAGGTTGTTTATTCAATCCATAAATCTTACATTGGAAAGTTGAGTCCTTTGATTATTAAAACTTGTACTATTTGTTCAGTGTTGAAGTTTGTGAAGGATTGTGACTACATAATGGTTATTATTAAATTATATTTTAAATACTTAATTACTTGGCTCAATTTATGTTTGTTAATCATCAATTCAGTTGGGATTTTATTGGATTATACCTGATATCTTACGGATTTCTCAGAGTATTGTAATTTTTCTTTTGTTATAATGGATGATGACAAAGGTGCTCATTTTATTGGCTGATGTAGATATATTTTTATTGATAATGTTTGTTTTGGTTATGTTACTTTTTCTTTTGATATTTTTCTACTAAATTATTTGAGATATTAATTTAATGTACCTTATCTCAAAAATGCATGGATCATATGAACTTCACTTGGAGAACCTTATGGTCACCACAAGTTAATGGCATGATAAATGATTGTATGTTTATAATTTTTTTAGTTGTTTTATCCTTCTAAAATATTATAATCAAGAGTATTTAATGAAGGAGATGTTTCCTATATATATATATATATATATATGTAAATGATATATTTAAGAGTTGAATTATATTTCATTGAAAGTATGATTTGCTTGAAAAATGGGTATATTATTCCATGCAACTTGTGTTGTCGGGATAAATGATAAACTATTGTCATTTAGTAATTCTCCCACATATGATATCATTAAAGGAACCATTTCATAAGATGAAATATTTAGGAGTAAATTCATTAGATTCATTCATACATGATTGGTTTAAAACAACGTTTACTCATGAATTATAAATATATGAGTAAATGCAGTAGCTTGAGTAGCATTTTAGTGGATTTATATATCATTATCATTTAATGGAATGTGTGGGTGTGTGTGCTCTTTACACTTGGTAAAACCTCCCTAAATTTTATTCTCTCTTCCTAGACCATATTTATTCCTGAGGCCTAGCATGTCATGAAGGTGTGAAGAATCCCATCCGAATAGAAAATGATTCATATTAGCCCTTGGATACCTCCAAAGGTGATATATCTTTTGGTCTCCCCTCCTATTATATCTCTCAAACCCATGTTATATATATTGAGATGTTTAATATTCTCTTTAGTGTATAATACACTATTTACAACAGTTATTCATTTTGGTTTTATGAATTTTTCATATTTCATGCATGGGAAATCATGGAAAAGGGATTTAATCACTTCTATATGTTCTAAAAATAATTATTAGAGTTGTTTAAATCCGTTAAATTATATTAAATCTGATCCATGCATGTATATTTTTTAAATCATGCTTGAAATGAAGAAATCATGAAGAATATAGAAACTTTTTTATTTTTGGAAATTTTGTATTAAAATGGATTACCTTTATGTATTTGGGTTACATAAAGGTAAATGAGGTGTTAACTTGAATGTTTACTCTACATAAAGTTAATTTATATGTTTCCATCATATTTATAGGTTGTAAATACCCCAACTCTAGTAGCCTCGATTCAAAGATTACTTTATTACATTGGTGCTAGATACAAGGAATCACATCCCGAAGGGCCTAATAGTTTAGTAGTATTGTAAACTTGATACATATCTAAATTTCACATATATTTGAAAATATAAAATAAAATAAGTATTTTGTTTTAAAACACCATTATGCTCCTATCTTATCCCTACATATCAATCATAATATACTTCTTTTCATATTGGAAAAAATAAACATAAGAAAAGAGTGGTCTCATATGCTTAGTAAGGATATGAGTAAAATGTAATCTATGAGTAAATAATACATAATCAATATGGAAAAGTAAATAACTAAAAAAAATCCATTTAATAAATAACTAAAACATAATATGGAAGTAATAAAGGATGAGAAAATAATTCCATATAAATAATCACATGATCTTGAAACTTAACCATGGATATTTAAACTAGCTGAATAATCACATGGATATCAATAACTAATCTCATAATAATATAATTCATAATTCCAGACATCTAAATCATACATTCAATTCCTCATGCAATACATCTACATGAATGGGTAAATAATTATCCAATACCCAAGCTATTTTGTCTCATGATACCTATTGATGCATCGAGGGGATATAGTGGGCCCTACCCATCACTTACTAAGTCGAATGAATTCCTAATATGAAAGGGGTGAAAAATAATAACCATTATTATTGAAACTAACATATGAAAATTTAATAATTCCCTCAATCAATAAACAAAATCATAAACCATCCATATCAATATGGTGAATAACATCAAAATAGTACATCCCTAGTCAAACTGATCATAAAAAATTCAATAAAATATGGTAGGTGGTATCATAATAAATCAACCACAATGAATCAAAATATTCAACAATGTTTTCTTACATAGATGAAAATAATTTAATAATATCATTGAAAAATTCTTGGGAAAACTACCCTTTTTCACTTTGAAATCACTTATTTTTAAAAAGTTACACAACTATAAAAGAAAATATTTTATTTTAAAATAATCATGTAAAATTGTAATGTAAGAATCAAACCATTGATTCATAATGACATTGAATAAATTTGATCGTTCCTTATAATTTTTAAAAAAAATTCTTTCATATTTTTTATCAGAACAGTCACAATGTACCTCGTTTGGAAAATAATAGGAAGATTCCTTTTAAAAAAATTTGTAAAAAGTAAAACATAGCTAAAAATGAATTTAAAATTTTTTAGAATAATAATAAATACCTTTTTTAATACACTTCTAGAAAAAAAATTCATGGAATTGAAATATTTCTTAGTTTGGACTTAAACATAAACAATCCCTAGTAATAAAGAGATTGTGAAATAAACCCTTACCGCTTTGGTAACATTCGTACCATAAGCCCCATGAAATAATAACATGAAAAGTAACTTTAAATATAATTAATATAAGTAATTTCATGATATATCTTGTCAAAGTACATTATATACACCATACAAAAGAAACAAGTGTTGAATATGGAATAAGTCTCCCAGAAATAAAAGTGAGACTAAAAATACATTACATTGCGCTTTCCTTTAGTTGAACATGATTTATCCACCTGTATAATGGATTAAAAAATGTTTTTATTTTATACCAGAACCATATTAATATTTATTATATCATATATAATCCTTATATAACATCTTACAACTCGCTTGGTAATAATATTCCATTATTAGCATTGTTTTGGGCGTTAACTGCTACATATTTTCATGCATGTTTTGTCACATATGTTCTGTTTCATGTGAATGGGATATATAATAATATTATACATAATTTTTTTAATGATATAAATATAATATTTAATGATTTAATAAATTTTTATAACCATTATTTAAAGTTGGATATGGAAAATGAGTAGTGTCGCTTTGTAGAGAAGATAGGTCGTACGCACGTATGAGCGACGATACCATTCCCTTAATAGTGACTGGGTAGGAAAAATAATGATATATTAATTTTACATAATAAATATAATTTCATAAGTATCATATAAATCCATTATTTTCATCATTATTACAATCCATGTAAACTGGGGATAAATAACGAATTACATCGCTACATGGAGATGGTAAGCCATACGTACACGCACGCAAGGCTTTCATTTTTCATAGTATAGATAAAAGGTGGAATATGTTCATATAATAATCATAATAACATCTTAGTATATATATTATATTATATTTATTAATTTAGTATGTAAATAACTCATTAATAGTAAGTAGAATAAGAAATAAAATTGAAAGAGTTGGTAAATAAGATTACCTCTTCTTCGATGGATTCTGTTTAGATCTCTTCTTAAGGGACCTAGGGTTGCTATTTTGGAAGTAAAAAACCTCTAAAACATATATAACAATGTTAATAAGAGGAATTTTTATGGGTTTGTCGATATATATGGATCAATGTAGTGTAAATTAGTGAATGAGGGGGTTCCCTTTTATAATTTAGGTGAGGGAACTTTTGGAATTTCTCAAAATATTAAAATATAATAATACTATTCTAGAGATAAATGATTAAAAATGGCCTATAAATGAATATAGGATGAAATTCTTGGTCATATATTATCCCCTTTGTGTTTATTGATTTTTTTTTTGATTTTTAAATAATTTTAAAAAATATTAATCCCACAAAATATTATTATTGTCAATTTTGATACTATTCATTACTTTGACATTAAAAACAAAAAGAAAACAACTAAAATTCAAAAAAAATATTTTATTATATACTAAGATTTTAATTTTCATCTATAAAATTCTTTTATCACCTTAAATATCTCAAATTATATTACTTTTAATATTTTAAATATCATTTATTTTCGTATTTCATTAATTAAATAACTAATACATCAACGTTGTGTAAGAATTTAAGTTAGTTATTTATTCACTAAAAATTAAAAATAATTTTACATGATGAATTTAAATACTTTTTATTTTAAAATAGTATTTATAGTTGAACATATACTTTGGTTGACACCATATTAAAAATAGTACACTTATTAAAAACAAGAGTGTGTCATGTTTGAATTTTTATTAAATAAAATATTGTAAAGGTAATAATATCATCCAAGTGTCTATAAAATGTCATATAACTGAATAATGAATTATTATGGACGAAATGGATTCATAAAATAATATTTATTCAAGTGTTAGTGTGATTTTTTAGTCCTTATCTTTTTATTTTTAACTTTACATACCTAGTTTTACTTATACCATGGTAACAAAAATTACTAAGGTTACTACTCATATTGAGAAAAAATAAAAGGGATGTAATTACTAAATTTGGACCTATTGAATCAAAATAGAGATTCAATTTTTAGAAACTCAAAACACATAAGTCTGAGAATTTAATTTAAAATTAAACCAGAAAAATGCAATGAAAAAACGTTTTTCAGAAAAATGCCCTTTTAATTATAATTTTTTTATTCTAATTTCAAACATGAAATTGATTCTAATTTACTTAATTATATTATTAATAATATAATTTAACTAATTTTACTTTAAAACCATGTTAAAATAAAATGGAACTTTTCAATGGTTGAAATAAAAATAGTTATTTTCCACCATTCACTAGAAAATAAATCTTTTCAGAAAAATATCGAAATTTCACATTAAGATATTTTTGATATTTTAATTTAAAAAATGAATATAATTTTATAAAATGCATTTTATAAAAGTGTAAAAATTTAATTATATTACTTTCTCATAAAAATAATAAAAATAATTTTTGAAGAAAACGTATAAAATGACTTTACTAAAATTTAAGTGTATATTTCTGAAGAATTAATCAATAAATTTGTATTGTTTAATCCCATTATATATATATATATATATTATAATATGGTTAATCCTATTAACACTTCAATTAATGGCTATGTTTTAATGGTCGTGTTAAAATAATAATATTTTTAATAGTGTATTGTGGTTCGTTTAAGTTCACCATTGAGTGTTATGTACACTATTGAACATGGTGTAATTTTAAAAATATCATGTTATTGAATTATATACACATTCAATAAATTTAATCCTCATAATTTTACCTTGTTATTGGTAATCATGGGGTTTTCATTTGAAAATACCTTTGTGGAAATCCCACATTGTAAAAAAGGTTAATAGAACTTACTCTTAAAAATAGAGAAGGTGATATAGGAAGGTCATATGGGATAACACATAACAGTTTTTCATATATTATAACATAGGTGGAAAGTGAAAACATGGAAATATAATAGGAAACTAACTCCCAAGTACTTATGGAGAATTATATAGAAAATAGTCCTGAGAAAGTGAAGCATTACAAAACTGTAAATTTGTGATGGGTTAAAAGGCCATTGATTTCTTAGTAAAGAAAGTAAACATATAATTTTTTTATCCAAAATCATTTTCCTAGATTCGAGGAGTTCTTTTTCAACATATAGTAATAACATAAGTAAATATACTTACTTGAAAAGTAGAGTTTGATACTTCAATAAATTTCCACAGAAAACTTATCTTTTTCTACAAATGATAAGTATGATTTTTTTTTCATGCCAGAAGCACTAGAATCAACTTCTATAGATCACAAAATCCACAAAATAAAAATTATATATTCCTCCGATATTTAGAAATTAACCAAAACAAATATGGTTAGTATAAAATAAGATAATTTCCAAAAAGAATAAACATTCATATGAAGAAAAATACTTTAATCTCCCGAAATTAAATAGTAATACCCAAAATTTAACTTATATCATTAAATAAATAAGTATCCTTAAAAGATATCAAAGATATTATATCTTGATATTGAAACCCAAAAATCAGAAGGATTTGATCATGTAATCTTCCAAGATAAATTTAATATTTATCTCTAAAAATGTGCATGCTCTAAACATATAATATTCCAGATATTCTATCAATTAAATAACTTAAATCAACATAATTATAAAATAAAATCATATATTCCTTAAAAATGAAATTTAACCTTTATTCCTAAAATAAAATTTTATAATATTCTATTCACCTTAATCATGTAGGGTTCCCAAAATAGTGAGCATCTTTCAAAATAATATAAATCACATAACACGAAATAAATTTCAAATCCCATGGTTATCTATAAGATAAATTATATGTTCCTAAAATGGACCTATCATTTATTTATCATATCATTTAAATAATGAAAAACTATGTCATACTGACTAGGAAATCATGTAGACCAATGGTAGTTGATGTACCCTTGTTGCCCTCCAGTTGTGGGTTCAAGCCTCACAACCTTGTTGGATGTGACGGGTTGTCGACCGACCTATGGGTTGTAATTTTTATAAAAATATATTAATATAATCCATATAAAATTCCAAAAAATATGATAAACATACTAAAAAATAACCTTAATATATTCAAAATCAACAAAAAAATTTAACCTCTAATGTTATCTCATATTATTCATTTTTCATTCACAAAATTATAATAACCCATAATTACCTTAAATCAGATATCATATAAACCCTAAAGTTTTTCCTTACCTTTAAACTTATATCCATAAAATGTAAAGGCATTATTCCTTAAATAACTAAAAATGTGTACTAAACTAATGGGTTGTATTTCCATAGTGTCTCCCAAAATATCCTTAATCCTAATTAACTCCCATAACATAAAATCTCAAAAGTGTGTTTACAAATTTAAAATTATGATCTACATTAAACTCATAAAACCATGATGGTCTCTATAACTCTTAAGTTAATTAATACATTTATACTTACAAAATCAACACAATCCTTAGACGTTTCATGTTTATTATAACCAATATACCATTGGTAAAATACTTATACAACATAATTCTTTAATCCCAATACATAATAGTTATATCATTCCACTTCAATGATTGGAAAATAAAAACATAAACCCCTCTTTAATCTAGGATTTAACCTTTATATGAGGGAATTGACTCAAATAATTCCCACATTCCACACATTTTAGACAATGAACTATAAATGAATCCCAATGATGAAATTTGTTTCCTTTCATCGTACTCTTAATTTTTCCTCTCCCAAAATTAAAATATTTTACCAATAATTTGAGATATTATCCAAGGTTTCACTTTCTATATTTATAACATGAAGGAAATTGAACCATCTTTTCCCCATGTCCTCCACTACCAAATCTCTCAGAAAACATTATCCTTATTTTTTTTGGGTGAGTCTGAGAGTTGGTTAAGGTGTAATTTATTAATAATATATCTTGATAATTGATAAGACATGATAAAAATATATTTTACACCTATTATCATTCCATTTGGTTGCTCAGAATTACCACAATTTTCATCACATTCGATGTTATTGTGTAAACATCAAACTATAATAATCAAAGTGAGCTATCAAATAATCATTAAATATTATTCAAAGGATGTCTAAATCATGACACATTCTTCTCAATATCTGATTCCTTATGTTTAACATAGGTTATCCATGGTCATTACCATTTCTATAGGATGTTATTCTATACTTAGACTTATCCCCAAATTCATTCATGTGGTTATATTCCTTAATCTATGATTTTCTAAATATACTTCCCAAGATTTCTACTAAAATTAATCTTATACCAAGTATAAAGAACCTAACTCTAGTAGCTTAGAATCTATGGTTACTTTATTACATTGGAATAAGATACAAGGAATTTCATCTTGAATAAAATAATAGATTAGTAGTCTTGGTAAACTACATAAATACATGAATTTCACAAAAAAATTAATTCAAAAAATAAAAAAAAGTATTTTATTTGAGAACACTATTATTCTCCTAGATTATCCCTTTATATAAATCATAATATACTTCTTTGCATCTTACTAAAAATATATATAAGAAAAAAGGTGATCTCATATGCTCATTAAGGATATGCGTATAGTAGAAGCTATGAGTAAATAATACATAATCAATGTATAAATGTAAATAACTAATACACATTCCATTTAATAAATAACTAGAACATAATATTTCATGAATAAATAATGAGAAAATAATTCCATATAAATAATCACATGAGCTTGAAACTTATCCATGCATATTCTAACTAGTTTAATAATCACATAGACAATAATAAATAATAGCATATTGATAGAATGAAAAATTCCATATATCTAAAACAAATTTCCAAGGCCTTGATGAAGACATCTACATAAATAGGTAAGTCCTCAACCAATAATCAAGCTAGTTTATCTCATGAGACCTACTGATACATCGAGAGGCTATAGCGGGATCCACCCATTACTTACTAAATCCAATGCATTCCTCACATGAAAGGGTTGAAATATAATAATCATCTATATTGAAACTATCATATGAAATGTTAATAATTTCCCCAATCAATAAAAATAATCATAAATCATCCTTAGTAATATGGAAAATGGTATCAAAATAGTACATACCCAGTCAAACTGATCATAAACAATTTAATAAAATATGTTTGATGGTGTCATAAGAGATCAAAGTCAATTAATCATAATATTAAACAATTTATTTTGATAGATTTGAAAATATTTTAATAATATCATTGATAAAATGTTGTGAAAAATTCACTTTTTCACTTTGAAATCACTTATTTTTTAAAAACTGCGTAATTATAAAAGAAAAAAATTATTTGAAAAGAACCTTGTCAACTTTTAAGATAAGAATAAAAGCATTGATGTGTCATGATGGAGGGGAAATTAGATCATGTAATATAATTTAAAAACATTCCTTCCATATTTTTTCCAAAAATTTATAAAGTACACCATTTGGAAAATGAAAAGAGGATTCCTTTTAAAACATTTTGTAAAAATTAAAACATGGTTAAAAATGATTTTAAAAGATTATATAAGAATAATAAAAACCTTTTTGAAAATTATTTTAGAAAACATGTACATAGAATAGAAATATTTTCCAGTTGTGACTTAAAAATAAAAAATCCCAAATAATGAAGAGATTGTGAAATAAACCCTTACTGCTTTGGTAATATTCATACCGTAAGCCCCATGAAAGAATAACTTGAATAATAATTTTAAATATAATTAATATAAGAAATTTCATGATATAAAATTTCTACTATAAATATATACACCACACAAAATAAAAAAGTTGTGAATATGGAAAAGCCTCCCAAAAATAAAACACTACTGGAAAAATAGCCTATACCCACGGTTTTAAATCGTGGGTATAGCCCCCAAAATTGTGGGTATAGGCTATACCCATGGTTTTGGGAACCATGGGGTTCAAGTCCGTCAGTATAGATCTATACTCATGGTTTTCATAAAACCATGGGTATAACCCTTACATAGTTTATCATACCCACAGTTTGGTAAATCATGGGTATAGAGATTCAACAACAAAAAAAATATAGACCAACGATTTTTAAACCATTGGTATAGGCTTCTCTATCCACCAGGCCAGAATTCCCTTCAAGTATCCCAGAACCTGAACCTATAAACAATAGAAATATATCTCTAACACAAAAAAAACATACATGTACATCCAGTAAATCAACAACATCTCCAACATTCCAAAAAAAGTACTATATATGCAGTCCAATAGTCCAAAAAAATAGCATCTCCAACACAAAACAAACCACACTGCACTTGTAAATCAAATAAAACATACATGTACATCCTTATCCATACAAGTGGTCAATTTAAGTTTTTAAAGTACTTTCACATGTCTCCCTACTAAGTCAAAAATGCAGGGGATTAATATCCCCCCATCCCCATCCACATCCCCATCCTCATAATCATTAGAAACATCATCAAAAACATCATCATTAGACTCATCACCAATAGCACCATCATCAAAATCATCAGTAGCCTCATCACTAACAACATCATTAGTAACATCCTCACCACTAATAGCTCTATCGCCACCACCTTCAACTTCATCGCCACTATGACCCTTATTGGAATCACCTGAGGAATCATTTAAAGAGTACATTGATGCCATATATGAATGAAAAGTAGTAGTATCCTCTGATGGAAGTGACTAAATCAAAACTGATGTAGCTTTCATGAAATGTTCAGTCACTATCTTACTTCATTCACGCTCCTGTTTAGTTCTTTCGTGCTCTTCTAAATCTTTTTTTTCTCTTAGCTACTTATTCACGATATATTTTCATCTCAGAGGTTTGAGAGGATTGAGAGGAGCCCAATGAGGATTAATACTTAGAGGGGATTATGATTTTCCCTGGTTGACATCAGCCTCTCCATGGGTTCTCCACACCTAATACCTGACTCAAATGATCATGTTGACCAAATTTGTCCTCTTCTTTATCATCGATGGCCTCTAAGGAAGATTATTGAAATTATAAACAACATAGTAAATTAGGAAATTCATATAAATATTGGAAATATAAATTAAAAAACTTACAATCTTTTCTTGTGTCTTTGCATTTACTGCACTTCCATCCTTTTCCTTCCTACTAGATAAAAATAATTTTGCATGAGGTATACGACCTTCGATGCCCAATACAGATTGCTGCAAATGAGAAATGTACAAATCTGGATTACAACTATATATGATAAATTCACAAATATATATTCAAGTAAGATGCATAATAGACCTAAAAACATTGAATTAAATTAAACTCATAAAATATTGGTGGTTTCTTATATATGTGGTTTGGTGAATATCATCTTTAGAGGATGCACTCTAAAGTGGGTTTCTAATTGGAATCAAAGCTTTTCCAAGTAGTGGAACCTCAAAATGGCTATGTTTGCATGTGATTTTGTTTTGTGATGACTATGTGGATATCTCTAATGTGAGTAGATTATGGATATTGGATGTAATTTACTCTGTGATCTTGGAATTAAGTGGGTCCCCCTTAATATATTGAGCTAGTGATGTGTTGTTTTGGGTAGAGACTCATGGGTTATGTAAGTTAATGTTTTATGACACCCTTAACCATTGATATGTGACTCTTAGTGTTAAAAAAAAGGCTAAATATAGCATAAGGATGATGGTTACGATTGATGGCCATTTTTTCAATACATGCTAGTGGGAAAATTAGGATTCACAATCCTTGTGGGGAATGTGTGTTTGTTTTTTATCTGTACTTAAGTAAAATTAAAATTATAAATTTTGGGTATATGGTAGTGGTGTGTGGCCTATGTTGTATAGTCCTTACTTACTGGTTCTCAATCAGTATGTGAAAAAGAATCTATAATATTCATGTAATGTCTTAGCTATAAATAATTAAAATACTGAGAGTCTAAGGGCCATGGATGTATTTGGAAGAATAGTTTGTAAATAATTGTACCACTTAGTAGATGATATGTTATTTACTATAATGATTCACATTGTTAATCAAGTAGTTATACTATGAAGGGGGTATAACTATGTTCATAATATATTTAGTACATGTTAATATTTATGCATTTTCTTATATTATAATCTTGGGAAACCAAAGATAACAATTGGAGTAAAACGAGACCATTTTTTCAATGGAGTGGGAAACAATTATGATACATTATGGTCTAAGAGCATGGGAATTGGTGGTGTGATGTAATAATATGTCATGATAACCTCAGGGATTGGGGTTAAATGGTTCAAGGAACACTTTTTTATCTGAATAGTCATTGATTAATGGAATTTGGGTGATATGGGTGATATCATAATGAAATTTTTGAATGCAACATTTATAGAAGATTATGTATGGTTGGGTATACCTATAATGAGTAGTGCCTTAATTAACTACCAAGAGAGTTAACATGTTTATAATATATATATTTATTCAAGGTGTTATCATGTAATGGATGGTGATAAAAGTCTTGTTGGATTTCATGGAACTTGTTCCAGGTTTATTGAGGAGTGTGGAGCGTGTGAATTTTGTGATAATAACTGTATTCCTTGATGGAAGTGTATCATTTTTTGCAATAATTTACAAATACAATTTGAATACCCTATGGAAGATCATAATTTATTAATAATGGTTTAGTGTAATACGTTTTTAGAGTTATTATTTGGAAATCCTGTTGTATGGCAATGTCTCTGAGGGAGTAGTGTGGTTTAACATGGAAATTTCTTGGGAAGTGTGGGTTAATAGTTGAGAACTGAAATAGTGTTCATTTGAATTTATGGATATTATTTTTTTACATTGAAGTTTGTATTTTTAGATATTATGAACAAAGATAAGCTATGAAAAATAATGTATATTGAGCCAATGGTGTTTTATGACCATTAATGTATGGAAATATTATTCAGAAAAAAGGGGTGGAGTTTGACATCAGGTTGTGTAATGCCAATGATATCTTGATGGGTGGTGATTAATATTTGTTTTAGAACATAGTAAGGTGAGTTATTGGTTTTTAAGTATGGTTGTGAAAGGTCAGAGTGCATGAGTCCTGTCCACATGAGTGTATTAGGTTCCTAAGTTATTATATTGAGTTTGTGATGTGAACCTATGTAAGAGTTGTTTACAATACCTATGTGTGTAGATATTAGGATGATAATGGGATATGTTTGTGATTATGTTTTATTATTTATTTAATTTCTAAATTCGCAACAAGATTGGTTTCTAGATGAACCAAACCACTGGGTAGTGGAAGTTGGGTTCATGTGTTCACATAGTGTTCGAGTTGAGTAAATAAATGATAAATACTCATGTGAGGGTTTTATTCAGAGGAGATCATGAATAAACTAGTCATAATTACCTATGTAACACATACTAGAAGTTCTTCATGCATAATGAAAGGAAGTATTAAAATATGGTCCAACATTTGAATGAGAACCACCCGAGCAACCAAGTTCATGTGAATAAACTAGTTTTCAGTTTCTTTTCATTTTGGATTATCTACTATGGAAAGTTGTAGTGGTGCTGTGTTGGTTTTTGTTTTAGTGTTGTTGGGTTTCCTGTTGTGGGTGATGATTTTATTTTTCTATTTTAGGTCATTATTTGAGGATGGTGGGTCTGTGTTTTTAGTGTTGGTGGTTCTTTAGGGAATTTGGATGGTTTTTCAAATGGTTTTCACTATACAGGGGTTGCAATGGATGGTTTCTTGGTTCTTATACTTTTTCCTAGTGTTGTTTACTAGTTTTGTGGAGATGGTATCTTGTTTTCATGTGGTTTAAGGATAGTTGGGATAGATTTGTGTGGTCTTTGGTGTCATCTTTGTGAATCTCAGAGGTTCTATTATTAGAAATGAATGATATGGGGCTTGTGGTGTTGGTTGTCACTTTTTGTTCTTGGTGGTTGGTTCTTTGTTGGATGGTGAGCTTCAAGTGACTATGGGTGGGAACTTGTTAGGATCATGAGGCTTCCCTAGTGGATGGGTCAGCCTTGGAGGCATGGACTAATAGGGGCTTCATTATTCTTGTTTGGGTCCTATTGTATATGGGGCATTGAAGTAATGTGGGTGGGAGTGTATCACATTAGGGTAAATTATTTTCCATGGCTTGTGTTATGGGTTGATGAAAGTGATCTGGTTCAGGGTCTTGATGAAGTTTCTTCTCATTTTACTATTTAGAGGTGCTAGTTGTTTGTATTGTATGTGTTTATGTGGATAGTAGTTGTGTAAGTAGGATTTTTTTTATTCCATGTCCACCAAATTAGATATTTGAATCTAAAAAACATACATGCTGAAATTAGTTTTCATATGTTGAGATGTTATGAACCAGTGGATACCAAGGAAGATTTGAAGTTATCCAGTTTTCAAATCTGAGTTCCATACTTCTCAATAGTATTAAGAAATATTCAGAAGCCTCCCAAAATTATTACAGGCCATATCTGATGGTGGAAGACCCTTAAGGAGTGGATGGACATCCTTGTGAAAAAAAGCAATAACATTTAAACTAACATGTTTATTTATTATACTCTAACATGTTGGTAATACATGAATATTTTTCAGGACACCTTAATGTTTCAATAATGGAGTGGATTCTTTGTAGATTATCTAGAAGCTATAGATGGAGGGTATTTATATAAAAAATTTGGTTCTAAAAAGTTCTGAATTGGTCGGTTCATTAAATATGTGTGGGTGTGTATAGAGAACCCTTAGAGGAATAACTCTATATTTTGATCCTTTTGGTGATATGGATGAGTGTGTATTTATTGATAAGTTTTGGAATACATAGTAAGTACAAAAATATAGGCCAGTGCTCGAATGAGAACCACCCAAGAAACCAAGTTCATGTGAGCATTGTCCTCTAGGCCTAATGGCCAATTGGATATGAAAAGGTAACTAAGTAACAATATAAATCATAATATTATTTTAATTCAGATGAAATTACCTAGTGCTTCTCATGCTCATGTTTTTTAGTGTGCCTCAATGTGTATAGATGTGTCATTCCATCATTGTTCTTTGTGTTTTTCTCTGATGCTTCCTAAAACAAAAAAACAATACAGGTAATAAGAATTAAATTTTATATGTAGACTATTAAATATTAGGAGTACCTTAAATTGATCATTCTTCCAATATGCGATCATTTTTTATATTTATTTTTTGGATAGTCACGGTATGTGGGTACACCCTCTAAATCAATACCCACTCTACTCCTCCAACCAATATATAACTCGTGCTTGTATGTCCGCCATAACTCTCCAAGATCCATCAACCTAGAAACTTTGGCATCTTCACTGTTAGGAAAGTTAAACCGACTCTTCAATTAACATGTTAATTCATATAATTACATTACTAATATATATACATATTTATATAATTTTCTTACCCATATTTACTCCCATGCCCTATCCTTGATTTCATCACTGATATGTTTCCATGAGATCGGTTCCACCAGAATGATATCATGATACTTGGATAAAGTGGTCATGAAACATCTACACTGCCTAGCATTTTCACTTTCCATTTTATTTTTTTCATTGTAATAAACCATAATTTGAGTTTCACGATTCCACGATGCCCGCATACGAGTTCACCATTTCCTATTAGAAGATCCAACTGAATAAGACAAGAGGGAAAAAAGAATAGTTAAGTGGTGATATAATAGGAAAAAAAGAATTGATATAATTTAACTTAGTTATACTAAAAAACTTGATGCGGGCTCCTAAATAGGTTGTGATGCATCTATGACCAGTCCTAGATCAGAATCCTCCAAAGGAAGTATATGTTCCACTGCATGCTATGGCCGGTCTTCATGCACTGGAGTGGAAGCTGAAGGAACAGACTCATTATATGTTGGATGGATGGTAGAAAAAATTAGGTGGTGTAGATATGTCATAATATGGGTAGTAGGTTTGGGGACACATGAATGGATATTGAAATGGTAAAGGTGGAAACATCGGTCGAGCTGACATAAACATGGACTAGGAAGAATAGGATAAATGACATGATGATGGGGGCATAGATGGGAACATCCTAGGAGTCTCATGTGAAGGATGGACATGTGTGGTAGATAGGGTTTCCACTGATGGTTCAGTGTGGGTAGTGGTATGAAGGGTGCTCTATCTAGGTCTAGGAGTATCCCTACTCAAACCCATGCTGGTAAGATGATTCAACTCTAGTGGAGTTGTATATCACTAAAAAAATTGATAAAGAATATTAAAATGACATTATATGTAATGTATAATAAAAATATTAAAATTCTTATACTCACTAAATGAACCATAGGTGACAACTCGCACTCTCATCTATCACAATCAGCATCAAATACTCTCTTCATGTGAACTTATATAGTATTTTTCATAATCACCATAAGAATGAAATGAACGTTTTTTAGAAACTATTATTAAAAATCATGCATACAACTTAGAAGTCAATGAATACAAACAATGTCATAACATCTTTTAGTAATAATAATTTAAAACTAAGTTATACATTTTTTAGAAACCCATTTTAAACCTAGTTTTTTTAATTGAAATAAATATAATTAAATGAAAAAAACCAAACAATACTAAAATAGACATATCATTACAAACTAAAACTAAATTAAATTAATTACATTAATAACAACCTGAGAAACTCATGACAAGGTAAACTGAATGAACTCTGAACATATATGGTTGCTTCTATATATTAACCACCACTACTTCAGGTTCAACATCAATTCTCATAATGGGACAATTTTAGTCATCAAGTGAAATATTTTGGTCAACACCAGTGGGTGTGTAAATGGTATAAATTTCATCCCCAGCATCATGAAAAATATGTGTTAGGATTATTTCATTAATGACACAATAATCAGGTCTCAGATGATCTTTCACATAAAACAATTTTTTTTATTGATGCCAAAATGTATGGTTCATCAGTATGCAGGAATCAACTCATGTCAATAACTCTAAATCCACAATCATCTATAAATGTACCATGTAGCATCATTGAATTAATTCATTTACAGTTTATCAAAGAGATTTGACCTTGAGAGTAGTAATCCAATAACAATATTTTATCAACCAGTCCATAATAATACACATCTTCATATCGGGTCTGACTATATAATGCACTGGCATAATAATCTATAGTAGAAGTTAACATAACACCATCATGTTGTGTTCTCATTTTCACCACTCTATCAGTTTTAACAAATTTATATCCATTTATTATTAAAGATTTGCATTCACAAACCAAAGAATTGGGACCAAAATCCAACGCTCTTAATTCTTTAGAAACGGAGTGAGAAGATATACTCAATACCTGAAATAGATATGAGTAATACAATTAAATAGATATATATCTTTTAATTTAATTAAATTAATGGTCATACCTTTGATTTCAACCAAGTTGGAAACTCTTGTCTATACAAATCCTTTCTTCTTATCAAAGGAAAATATCGATGAACCTTACTTATAATTTGTTTGTGTTCCCTACATAAAATGATAATAAAAGTCTAAGGTATATGTTAAATTACATAGTATGAGATAACCTATAGATATCAAAATTACTTACTTTATATAGTCATCGAACAAACCACAGTTAAACTAGACTATGTGATGTGCCATATCCCGCTCTTCAAAGCTCAATATAGCCAATGTATATGACCTAGCAATTCATCATATTTGGGGAAGAGATCGAAATGACGGCTGAATTTGTTCATACTACTCATATTCATTTCTCATTGACTAATTATGTCTTATTCTCACATCATAAAAATACATTTAACAAAAATCCATAAATTCATGGTCCAAATAACCCCTCACAATGGAACCTTCAAGATAATTCTTTATTTAGACATATGATTTCATTGTGTGCAAATTTAGTTCCGTGGGATGCATCCACAAAAAAAGAAAATGGTCCCCCAACAAGTGTTTTAGTTAGAAGATGAACTATTAAATGTAGCATGTCGATGAAAAAGAATGGATGAAAAAAATTTCCATCTCACGTAGAATTAATGGCTCCTATTACTGAATTTTTATCAACAATGACTTGGATAACCTTTTAACACAAAGGTATCTAAAAAATGGCACAACCAAATCATTTTCACCCTTATATAATTAGATAGCAAATGTCTAATTTATATTAGAATCAATTCATGAAAAAGGATGTGATAATCATGAGTTTTTAGGGATTTTAGTTTCAAAACTCTTCTATTGACTCATTTAGATATGTTGTTGGAATAGCCATTAAGAACCTTGATATTCTCCAATAATTCCATAAATTGATTTTTCTCTGATGGTTTCATCACATAGAAAGCACAAGGAACTTTCCATTTGTTTTCACCAATACACACAGGATGCAGTTCTGGTCAAATACCCCAATCCAACAAGTCCCGACAAGATTGGAAGTCATCTTTGTTCTTCCCCTTGATATTCAAAATAATTGAAATCATCATTTCACATATATTTTTCTCAATATGCATTATGTATAAATAATGATGTAATAAATTAGTAGACCAATATAGAAACTCAAAATACATACTTCTCTTTTTCCAACTGTAAGTGGCTTCAGTGTCAACATTCTTCCTCTTTTTAGATTTCAACTAACCTTTCACTAATGAAAAAATGAAATCTTTTAATTCATTAAGCACATCACTTCCTGAAATATATTGAGGTGTTTTTTTAGTGTCAACAATATTATCAAACCTTCGATGATTTTTCTTGTATTGATGATCCATTAGCAAGAATCATAGATGCCCCATGAAAGTGAAACTATGACAATATTTAAGCCTTCATGATCATCTATTATTCATAAAAATAAGACATGATAATTTTTTCCTTTGTACTCCACTCATACATCATTGCATAAGTGTAGAAATCATTAATGCTTCATAGAAGGGAAGCACGCATCTGAAACATATTTTTTGAAGAAGCGTCGAATATTCACACACCCAAATCCAAAAGTTACTTAAACTCACTTATTAAAGGCTGCAAGTAGACATCTATATCCGTATTGGGATCTGAAGGTCCAGATATCATTATACTCAAAAAATTAAAAGTTTTTTTATACACATACATGGAGGAATATTATAAAAATGAATAAAAATTGGCCACGTGCTGTAAGCAGCAAGCATCTGGCCAAATGGATTAAAACCAACACAGGATAGACCCAACCTGACATTACACACCTCAGCTGAAAAATCATGATTTTGTGCATCAAATTTCCGCCATGATAATCCATATGTAGGATGAACCAAGTCATCATTACCATTATTTCACTCAGCATCAATCCATCGTATATTGGTGGATATTTCTACAGAAATGAATAGATTTTGAAGTCTGGGAATCAATGTAAAGTTCCACATGACTCTATATGGCACACGAGATGGTGTTCCATATGAATTTTCCTTCCATCGAGATGTGCCACATTATTTATATTCATTATGTTCAGTTTTTTCCTCCCAAAATAAACTAAATTCCTTCAGACAAGCATGGGATTTATTAGTAAAAAATATGAGATACTTAATTAGATTCCATGCCTTATAAAAGTAAGTCCTTAAAAATGTTAGAATATAATGAGTGGTGATATTAGAAATTCCATACATGGTTTTCCCATGATATAACCACATTAAAAATATGAACTTTTTAATTTTAGTACATTCTTGATATACTGGTGTTTTGGAATCATCCTATAAAATTTTCACTCTCTCAATGTCATCATCTTCGGAATTTTACTCATGTATATTGATATCATTTCATTATTTCACTAGCATACTATCTCTCTTGAGATGATTCACAAATGGAAATCAACAAAATATGAAATTTTCCATGCCAATTATTTCATTTTTCTCATAAACAATAAAAGATTGACTCATCTCTCCATAGTGATTCCAAACTTAATATTTTTTTTCAAATCAAAATTTTGTTATATGATAACTAACTTTTTCTTAGTTTAACCATGGTCTTCCAACACATTTATATAATGGAAAATGTATACAACCTCCATCTAAAACATTTTTAAATGAAAAATATATAAAATTATCCAAATTATTTTAAAACTCGTTTGAAATCCAATCAGTATGACACATTCATCTTCTATCCATTCTATAAAAAAAATTATCTTCCAATAAACAATGTAAACCAGAATTAAAAAATTCATTACAACCAATTTTATTATTAAATTAATCAAAGAATATTAGTAGCTAGAAAAATAAATAATAAGATAAATAACATATGATATAAGAAATTAACAATATCTATTTGTAGCATTGGATTCAAAAGTTTAAGACTGGGTATTCATATTTAATAATTAATTAGATGGCTTTAATTGAGGCTATATTTTTTCTTTATTTTAATTATTTTTTTAGCGTCACTCGGAATCTCATTATGTAAATATCATCTTTCTCAATTAATTATTTTCAAAAAATACACAATACTTGAAAATTATGTCAAGAATGTCATTTTTAAAAATAAACTATTAAAATATCATGGATTTGGTAAATACTAAGTTTCTAATTATTATACTCCCTTTGTATTATGTGTAACATGTAATAATATATATAATTAATAATTCTTTTGGTCTCATGAATATTTTATGTTCAATAGTGAAACACTAAGATCATTATTCTTATATAATCCAATGTGAAGAATCATTAATATCAAATATATTAGAAAAATAAAATCAATGAGGAAGATCTGAAACAAATTTTTGTTATTATAGATAACCAAATAACAACGTCAGGAGGGAGTGCATTGAAGATGAGATAAAACTCAATTTTTATCCCACTCGATAATAAAATTTTATTAGAGGTCACAATTTCTAATCAAATTGAATATATTGTAGCATAAATAAAATTAAAAAAGGGAAAAGTACTATAAAAAATAAAACTATTAGAACATAAAAACTGAATATTTAAATTTAATACAAAAAATTAATATAAAAACTAAAAAAAATGCATAAGGTAATTTATATCAATAAAAATATTCCAAAAAGTATGTTTATTACCAAAAAACAACCAATCATGGATGAAATCAATTCTCTCTAAACTGATAAAAGCTTTTATAACCAATATAAATGCATACAGATACTAATTATGAACATCATAAATATTTCTCTAATTAGAATATATCAGGTTCAACATCATAAACACTTTTGATAACCATGGTCATTAGTAATTAGATATATCCTCAGGCTCATGTTCTTTCTACATGATCTATAAAATTTCCAACACTAGACATTATCAATAAACATTTTGAAGATGCAGTTTCCTATCCTTGAAAACTCTTCGATCATGAAGGATCATAAAATTCCATTATAAAAGAAAAACTAAGTGCTTTTATAATGATAATTCATATAATCTAATCTCTTATGAAAATACAATAAATTTTAAAAATACAATCGCAACCACACTAGTCACGAGATAATATAGGATTAAATAAAATGTACAACTATGCTTCATCACATTCATATTTTATAACAACTCATAATCATCAATGTCATAGTTTAATTTCTAAATGAATTCATAACAAGATACAATAGTCGTATTCTGAGAACTTCAAGTTTAGATGATACATAATTAGAAGAAAAATTCATAACTATATATTTCACTAAGATAAATTCAGTGAAACATATATAAGACCTTTCTATACTCTCATTTTAAGTAGTTATTAATATTAATAAAATAAATTTAGCTCAATTTCATGATTCCTTAAGAAATAAATTAATCTTATAGTTCAATATAACATGGAATTAGAAATTATAGTCTTCCCATAAGGAACTTAAAATCAAACATAAAGTTAATCTAAATAAAATTAAAGTGTACTATAGTTTTCAAAATAGTGGATATAGAAGGATTAGGAACACACTGTCAAAAAATACTAGAATCACAAAAACACCCAATCAGAGGAGAATGTTGGATGAATAGAAGATTCACTTCGACGAACAGAAACATGCCTCAACCTAGGGGTGAGCCTCGATGAACAGAAGATTGTTGATGGATTATGTGTCGATGAAGTAGGCCAAGGGATAATTCCAGAGGAGGATAAGGTTGGTCATCAATTGGGTGAGTATATCACTCGACCAAGGAGAAATCGCTCAAATTCAATATCTCATCAAACTAAAGAAAACAATGAAATACCAGTGCTCTGAAAACTAAAAAAAAGTTTAACCTAACCAAAATAGACATAACTTTAATGGTGAACCAAATCAACCTAAAATCAAGTATACTAAACCAAATTATTTTAAATATAACCAATGTGAACAAAACAAAAAACAATCAGATGTCAAAGATAAATGAAACAATATGAAGTGTTACAAATAAAATCAAAAAATCCAAACTAAACGTAAATCAATTAATAATACCATAAGAAAGATTAGGGAATCACTATCAAAGAAGACTAAAATAAAAAAAACACCCAATCAGTAGAGAATTATGGACTAGTATAAGCATCGATGGTTGGGTGAGGGAAACACATCTTGACCTAGGGGGATCCATGTCGGGTGAGGGAAACATAGCTCGACTATAGGAGGAGGATGGGGGATGCGCATCCACTGTAGAAGGAGGAGAAGAAGGGATGTGCATAGACTGAAGGTGGAGAAGGGGAATCAGGTGAGGGAAGCATGGTGGGAGGGAAAGGGACCTGATAGGGGGGTGAGGCCTGACGAGTGAAGGGGGGAGTGAGGGTGGGGAAAAATAATCACCCCTCTCTCCCAATTGTTCTTTAAAAACCATTGGAATATAATATCTATACCCAAGTTTTTAAATAAACTATGGGTATAGACTAAATATATTCAGCATATACCCATGGTTTACAAAACCATGGGTATAGCTCCATAGGGATAGCCCTACTTTCCGGTAGTGAAAGTGAGACTAAAGATCCCTTACTTTGCGCTTTCCTTTAGTTAAACAAGATTTAAACTCATGTATAATGGTTTAAATCATATTATTAATTAATAAAATAACCATATTAATATTTATTATATCATATATAATCCTTATATACAATTTTACCACCTACTCATTAATAATATTTCATTATTAGAATTATTTTAGGTGTTAACTGCTTCATTTTTCTATTCATGTTTTGTCACCTAAGTTCTAATTAATGTGCATGGGAAATAGATTCATCATCTATATAATTTTATTAGTTATTTAAATATCATATTTAATTATTTAATACATTTTTAAAACCATTATTTAAATTTTGATATGGAAATGAGTCACATCGCTTCGTGGAAACGGTAAGTCGTACGTATGCATGAGTGACGGTATCATTCCCTTAATGGTGAATCAGTAAGAAAAGGGGTGATATATTAATTTTAAATAATAAATATTATTTCATAATTATCATATATATCCATTATTTTCATCATTATAACCATATTTGTAAAGCAGTGATGAAGAATGAATTACACCACTATGTGGAGATAGTAAGTCACACGTACACACAGGCGATGCTTTCATTTTTCATAAGATAGATAAAAGGTGGAATATGGTTATATCATAATAATAATAATGTATTAATATATATATGATACTATATTTATTAATTTATTATAGAAACAACACATGAATATGAATTATAATAAGAAATAAAATTGAATGAGTCGGTAAAGACGATTACCTCTTATGTGGTGGATTCTCTTTGGATCTCTGCTTAAGAGACCTAGGGTTGCTATTATGGAAGGACCAAAACCTATAGAACATGGATAAGGAAGTTTAGAATAGGGATGTGTAGGGTTTTTTCAAGATACTTGGCTCAAAGTGTTATAAATTAGTGAAGGAAGGGGTCCCCATTTATAATTGAGGTGAGGGGAACTTTTGGAATTTCTCACAATATTAAAATATAATACGACTATTCTAGATCCAAATGATTTAAAATGGACTATAAAATCACAAGGGATTAAATTTTTGACCATATATTATCCCTTGTGTTATTATTTAAAAATTTATGATTTTGAAATAATTTAATAAAATAGTAATCCCATAAAATATCATTATTGTCGATTTTGATACTATTCATTACTTTGACTTTAAAAATACCAATTCAACAAGTAAAATTCAAAACAACTATTTTATTATATCCTAAAATTTTCATGATCATTTATAGAATTCATGGATCATCTTAAATATCTCAAATTATATTACTTTTAATATTTTTAATATCATTTATTTGATTATTCCCTTAATTAAATAATTATTGCATCAACATTGTGTAAGAATTTAATATAATTATTTAATCACAAAAATTTATAAATAAATTAACTTAATGAAGATATATATTTTATATTTAAAAATATTATTTATAGTCAAACATATTCTTTTAATGAAACCATATTAAAAAAATTTCACTTATTAAAAGAAAGTGTGTTACATGTTTGAATTTTCATTAAATAAAATACTATAAAGGTCATAATCTCATCCAAGTGGCCATAAAATTCTATATAAAAAAATATTGCATGAGTATGGATGAAATAAACTCATTAAATAATATTTATGAAAATTTTAGTGTCATTTTCTAGTCCTTATCATTTTATTTTTAACTTTATTTACCCAATTTACCTTTTACCGTGGTAACAAAAATTAATAATGTTACTATTCATATTGAAAAAAAATAAATTGGAATTATTTAATAAATTTATAAATACTGAATCCAAACATGGATACCATTTTAAAAAATTACAAATAAATATGTGTAACATATAAATTAAACCCAAAAAACGTAAGGAAAAACAATTTTTCAGAAAAATGCTATTTTAAGTATAAAATTGTTTTTATTATAAATTAAACCATGAAATTGATTAAAATATAATTAATTGGATTATTAATAATATATAATAATTAATATTACTTTGAAACCATTTTAATAAAAGATTTAATTTTACAATGGTTGAAATAAAAATACAGTTTTCAATAAAAATCAATATTTTTCACTGTTCACTGGAAAAAAAACTTTTAAAAAAAATACTAAAATTTCATCCTAAGATAATTTTGATATTTTTATTTCAAAAATGAATTTAATTTTATATAATAAATTTTCTAAAAGTGTAAAAAATATTTTTATTATTTTCCATAAAAAGTAATAAAAATCATTTTTGAAGAAAATGTATAAAATGAATTTACTAAAATTTGAGTGTTTATTTAATAATAATTAATTAATCAATATATATTAGTTAATATATTTATATAAAATTCATAATATGGTTAACCCTATTCAAACTATTCAATTTAATGGCTAGGTTATAATGGTAGTGTTAAAATAATAATTATTTTAATAGTGTATCACAGTTCATTTATGTTCGGTGTTGCGTGTTGTATATGCTATAGAATATAGTATTCTTTTAAAAATATCAGTGTGTTACATGGGATTCATAATGGTAATAATCTTGTTTCCTTTACACAGTTGGGCTGTGAAAAGGTAAGTGAAGTGTTTATGTTTACATAGCCGAGTTGCGTAAAGGTAAGCGATGTGTTACCTTTACGTAGTTAGGCCACGTAAAGGTAACACATTGCCTTTACACAACTATATTTTGTAAAGGTAACTATAGTGTTCCCTTTACATAGTCTATCTATAAAAATTTAAGGACTTTACCTCTATGAAAGTCTCTTTTACTGTGTGTAGGTAAACAAAAAACTTAAAAAAATGTATTTTATTAAGTTTGATTATGATTTTTAAATTGATTATAAATAATACTAAAGGGTATTTGAGAATATTTTAATTTATAAATATTTAATAAAGTAATTAAATATAAATTGTTTGTAACTAATTGTATAAATTTTTATAGATCATTCATTTATAAAATATTCCAAATATTAAAGGTTAATATTCAAAATACCTTTTAACGTGTTATATGAAATATCTTATAATCTAGAAATAAAGAGTTTACTTGGAAATCAAAAGGGTAATTTATAAAGTATTTATAAATTACAAAATAAGGCTAAAATATAAAATGTTTATATTTAAGATTATGAATTTTTCATGGTCAATTATTTTGAATTACTAATATTAAAAAGCAATCTTATTTGAGGAATATTTGAATCTCATTAAATGGTTGATCATGGTTTAAATAAAATATCAAGTATACACTATTGAAGTTTATGTTTTTCAAGTCAGTGCATTAGCAATGTATTTTTATTAAAAAAAGTCATTTGTAATGGGAGTCCATCAATAATACACCCTTTAGAAAAATGGAATCACAATTGTGGTTATTTGTGATGCCCGTGGCAAATAACAAATAATTGAAACTAATGAAATTATCATCACAAATGATACCCGTGATTTTTTTAAATGATGAATTATGACAATCTGTCGCAATTGATATTATTTGTGATTGAATATTATTTTTTTGCAAATACTAATATTTTCAAAAAAAAATCAACAAAAAATAAAGTTAAAAAATTAAAAAAAAAATTAAAAAAATTAAAAAAACTAAAAAATTACAATTAATTAAAAATAATTTAATATTTAAAAATAATTTAAAATATAAAAATAATTTAAAAAATTAAAAATGAATAAAAAAAATTAAAATAGACATAAAAGTAATACATCATTTCAAACATAATATTTTTTTCACCCCAAATTACAAAACAGTCATAAAACTTAACAAATCACCAACTGGTGTCGGGTGAAGGAGGATCGATCAAAGTATCAGGGGAGGAAACTCCATAAGAATGCCATGTATGAGCCATCACATATAATCCAACTTTTGATCATCTTTCCAATGTTGCTTCTCATGCTCCTCCTACCTCTCTCTGTATCCGCTATATCATCTCATCCTAAGCTCTCAACCTCTCCTCATATTGTGTAGTAGAATATGACATCAATGAAGAATCTATAAGAGCTCCCTTCGAGCTCACTGATCAAATCACAAAAGTACGATAATAACTCATAGGTGTCACTCAGGAACCAATACTGATCACCCAAAATTTCTTGGCACCATGAAAAGTCACCTATATCCAGGTTCCCTCATTAAAACCTGAAACATCAGTGGCATCAACTTATCTCTCGGTATGATTCTATTGTGAATTAGAAGTCACAACCCCATATGTTTCCTTAAAATATAATTATAAATTAGAATAGAAATAAAATTAACATTAGTAAAAAAATTAAAAAAAAATTACTAACAACAATATGGAATTGTCGGTGGCCTACAAGTTGTCCTATACGGGGATCAGTATAAATCTTCTTATAAAATTAAAAATTCATAATATATGGCTCAGTAGTGACCTATATAATATATCAAAAAATTTATAGTTAAAGTATATATACACTAATAAATAATATCACGTAACATATGTCATCGATGTATTCCAAATGTACGACTTTTGGCCCTATATGTGACCTCCTGCCTCCTATGCCTATAAATTCAAGATGACTAACTCCTCCTAAAAGTCTCTCCTAGCTCATAAGAGCACAATCCATCCCATACCTGAGATGAGATATAGTCAGGTTGATGAGAGATGCAAGACTGGTTGAAAATAGTAGTAGAAGATTTATTCGTAGCTTACTTTCTAAGGTGGTGTAAAAAATTATGAATGTAATCATGTATAAAAATATCCCATGACTTCTTGATAGAATCTCTCAGGCCCTCAAAAATTAAGAAACATAAATTATGAATGAAAATTAAAAACAAGATGTTAGTAATTAAATAAATTTTAAAAATTATATATTGTTTAACAATGTACAATGCAGTGGTAAATCATTTTTGATGAATAATGATGGAAACCTAGTCCCATGACACCCATGGATTAGAAAAATAACTTCTTAGAATCAAACCATCCTACCAAACAACTAAATAAAAAAATGTGCAAATGAAAACAAATAACCAGAATATTATTACCAAAATTAATACAAAAACATAATATAAAATAAATATCTTAAACAATTAAACATACCTGCATAAATGAGAATCAAAATAAAGAGACATGAATCTCTCTAGAATAGTTTCTAGAATCATATGTCAATTAAGACCACACCCCCTCCTAATATTCACAACATCATGCGGATCTGATGAATCGGGCTCATTTGTAGGAAGTTCAATATCAATGAGATAACGAAATAGATCATCGGGAGCATCTACATCCATCTGAAATAACTAATATTACCTATAAGAAATTTTTAATACAAATATAAAACATAAAATACTAATAAATACCATAATATAATAATCTTACCTATAATAAATTGTTAATACAGATATCAAATATAAAAAAACTAATAAATACCATAATATAATAATAACCTATAAATAAATTCCAAAACATAATAATTTAAACTATAAATATCTTTTAGTATAGATATAAAATATAGAAAACTAGTAAACATCATGAAGAATATAATATTATTACCTATAAATAATTTTTAATACGTATATCAAATATTTAAAACTAATAATTATTGGTATTAGTGAAGGAATAGAATAGATCATCAGGTCCATCCATCTAAATCAAACAATCTTACATATAAATAATTGTTAATAAAAATATAAAATATAAAAAACCTAATAAATAACTGAATATAATACATTAATCTCTATCTTCTTTATCATTTTCAATGAGGAAAATGTCATCAACCTCATCTTCAGCATCATCAACTTCCATATGACTTTCAGTTTCATCATCCCTTATTAATTCATCAACATTATCTATATCATTGTCTCTTAACTAGAGGGTTTCATCATTGATATTTATATATCATCATGTAAGAGATATATTTTGGGATGTTTCTTGAAACTTTTCAATATGTTTCACTTCCACATAACCGTTTTAATTTTCAATAAACTGATAGTCAAATGATTTCATTTTTATTACACTCCATCGGTCATTCAAATATTTCAAAAAATCATAGTAATTCACATAATAAACTTGATTTTATTGATGTGCCAACATAAATGGGTCATTTTATACAAGAAGAATATTATATTTAATGTCAACAACTCCATGTTGTGGATAAACTCATAACCCTCGATCAGTATCCGACCAACGACATTTAAAAATTATTACATAATTTGGTTCCAGATAAAATAACTCAATTATTTCATTCAGAATACCATAAAAGTCAACTTCGCTTTCTTTATGATAATATAATTTCAAACAAACACCATTATTAATTTATTTCTTCGAGTTTCCATATACGTGTGTGTGGAATTGAAATACATTAACCACATACCCATTATATGATTTTACCAATTTTGATGGAATATTTTTGAGCACACATAATTGAATATCAATCTTTTTTTCATGTTGTGTTGACTATAAATAATAAAAATTAATAATAATAGTTACCATTAAAAAATTTATTCACTATTCCATTGAAAGCAACTCAAATTTCTATCCTTTGAAACTAATATAAATTTTTTTATTGATGGTGTTATCCAAGAACAATAGATATAATTTGTATAATTTTTTTGATATAATCATCATATAGTCTACAAAAAAATAATGTAAATAAAGGTATATATTATAAAAATTTAACAAAATAATAAAAAGTTGAACTTACTACACAAATCATGTCTTTTATTCACAATTCACTTGTACATATGTATGAGATTTGTAGAGTTATTCATCTGAAAGCCATCATTTTCCATAACCACCAAAACCCAGCTCGGTCTGATTAAAAACTAACAACTAATGGTATGTGACATGATCAACATTTGTATCATTGTGTCCCATACAATTATGTTTTTAAGGATATTTCAATTGAAATTAATAAGAGTAGAAATTTAAAATTTCCTCCTACAAGTACACTTCAGTAATTGACCCTTCAATCAATGCTTTGTTACATACTTTATTCTTTAAATTTTTCATACATCTCTCAAATGGGTACATCCATCAAAATTTTATTGGCCCTCCACATTTATCATCATATGGAAAATTAAATATTAAAAGTTCTATTGAGTTAAAGAATATTGGTGAGAATATTTTCTCCAACTTACATAAAATTAAAACAACATCATTTTTCAGAATACTCAATGCATCATAATCTGAAGTCTCCACACAAATATCTTAGAATAAATATTTTATTTCAGTCAACACATCCCAGATTAAATAATTCAATATCCCTTTTAAGACCAATAAGTAGTAATATTTCCATTATGACATAGCAGTCATGACTTTTTAAATCAGTAATATGTCAATTTTTGATGTAGTAAGATAAATTAGAAGCATAACCATATGGGAACCTCAAATCTAGAATCCATTGACAGAATAATAAAAAAATTCTTTAGAAAGTGTGTAAGTTGATTTTGGATTCATTAAATTTTGTGATCTTTCATCTTCAAATAATTCAAGTTTTGGACGTATGTAAATCTAGGAAAGATCTAATTGTGTCTCTACATTATCTTTGGTCTTACCAAGTGTGTCCAACATGGTATAAAATATGGTATCAAAAAAATTATTCTCAATATGAATTTCATTTAACATGTGACAAACCAACAAATCAAATCAATTTGTATGGTCCCAAAAAATACTTCACTTAAACCAATCATGATCTCTCCCAAAAGTTTTTTTTTGTTTATGGTTGGTTCAAAATTAACATGAGGTAATGTAGAGATGGTATATTTTACCTGAATATCTTAGATCACTTCTAGAGTTTCATGTATTTCAATCCTAGTTTTTATAAAATTATTTTTGTTCCTACAAAAAGCGTGATTCATGGAAAGAAATATCTAATTGCGATAAAAATAACTAGTCTTTCTCTAATTATAAAGAATAAATGCTTTGTTCTCAGCCATACAGTATGGACATGATTTAGGACCATATATACTCCATCCAAATGACATACCATCCACCTAAAAGTCATTTATAGTTCATATTAATGGAACCTTCAGTGTAAAATTATGATCTACAACTATATCAAATGTAGTCACACTATTTTTCCATAATGAAATTAACTCATCCATTTGTGGATTCAAATAAACATCAATATTATTATTTGGATTTCTTGGAATTAATAACACCAAATATATATATATGGTTCCTTCATCAACATCCAAGGAGGTAATATTTATGGAGTAATAAAAATATGCCAACAAGAATATTAACTTTCATAAGTGTTAAATGGATAAAAACCATTAGTAGAAAGAACCGATCATATGTTATAAGGTTTTGAAGAAAATGAAGTTTGAATCTAATAAAAGTATTTCCATGAATTACCATCACATGGATAATTTAAACTTTTACTGATGAAAATAATTTATTTATTTCATGTTATCAATGTAGTTGTGCTGCGAGACATAAATAAATGTTGTAAATGAGGTGTAATTGGAAAATACCTCAAAAATTTCATAGAATATCTGAAATTTCCTTATTTTTCTTTATAGATCAATTCTCCACATGTTTTACAATTAAATAATGATTCATAATCACCATAATATAATATGCATTCATTTGAACATGCATGAATCTTCAGATAACTAAGACCCAAATTATGGACCAACCTCTTACTTTCATAGAAACTTGCAGGTAATGTATTTGCACTAGGTACAAAAATTAACCAATAATAATATCTGATTAGAACAACTATTTAAGATTCAAAAATCTGATTTAATAGCCATAAATTTTGTAACAGCTTCAAGTTTTCTCATCTGGGATCCTGGATATAAGGCCTCCTCAAAATATTTCAAGAAATTGTAAAACTTATATTTTTCTGATTCAAGATTTGGAATATCATTCTAAGTTATTGTTTCCTGAATAGATAGACTAGTAGCCTCATGTACTAAATTCTAAAATGATGTATTTGGAACCAAAAAATTTGAATTTTCTACTGAATTTTGTTCACCATGTTGACACCAAAAAATATAATCTTTTTGAAAACCAAAATACAATAGATGAATTCCAACATTGTCAAATGTTTTGAATTTCCAAAATCACATTTCTTATATGGAAATTTAATTGTTCCTTCAGAACAAAATTCTGAATTCAATGATAAAAATGATATAAATGCTTTAACGTCCTCAATGTAGATAGGATTTATACCAGATCCGTTGGGATTTTTGCGATGATTTATCTAATCATGATTGTGTAATAGAAACTAGTATCTACTTCCTGAGTCCATAATTATCTAAAAAAACAATGAAAATAAAAATAATTATTGATAATAATTGTGAATAATTTCAAACTATTATTATATTTTAACACCAGTATTTCAATAAAATATGATCGGAGTGAGGCGTTAGGTTAGCACAAGAATCCAGGGCCCATAGAGGTTGGCATAGATAAAATAAAAATATTATATATATCATATCACACATATTCTATTTTACAAAAATAATCAAATATCTCTTAAATAGTGTCTCATATGGGAAATCAGAGACCACCGTTTGATCCGAGATATAGGGTTTACCCTAGGCATGATATAATATTTGCATGTGTCCGGTTTTTGATTACATTGCATGTGATGGTAATTAATTTAATATTTTTATTATAATTTTTTATAAGAAGTTTAAGTATCTTCCAAAATATGTATCACCTAAAAAAATCAGAGATCACTATTAGGTTCAGGATGAGGGGTTTACCTTGGACGTGACATAACATTTGTGTGCGTTGAGAGTTTGGTAACATCATGCATGATAGTAATTCATTTAATTTTTTATTATAATTATTTAAAAAAACTGAAGTGTCTCCAGAATGGTGTATCATATTAGAAATTTGGGACCACCGTTAGATCATGTATGTTGGGTTTACCCTAGGCATGACATAACATTTTTTCGTGTCAGGTGTTTAGTTACATCACATGTTAGGGTAATTCATTTAATATTTTTATTATAATATTTATAAAAAAAATTTATGAATCTCCCAAATTTTGTATCGTATGAAAAATTAGAGACCACTGTTAGGTCTAATATGTGGGGTTTACCTTAAACATGATATAACATTTGTGCACATCGAGAGTTTGGTAACATCATGCATGGTGGTAATTCATTGAATTTTTTATTATAATTTTTTACAAAAAAATGAAGTATCACCATAATGGTATATCATATCAAAAATCTGAGACCACCATTAGATCAGGGATGTTGGGTTTACTCTAATAATGACATGATATTTGGGTGTGTCAAGTGTTTTATTACATTTCACATGAGAGTGATTGATTTAATATTTTTATTATAATTTTCCATAAAAAAATTAAGTATCTCCCAAATTTTGTCTCATATGAAAAATTAGACGTTGTCATTAGTTATGAAATGTGGGGTTTACCCTAGATGTGACATAACATTTTTGCACATCGAGAGTTTGGTAACATAACAAAATATGGTAATTCATTTAATGTTTTTATTATAATTTTTTATTAAAAATTGAATTATCTCTATAATGGTGTATCATATCAGAAATATGAGACAACCAGGAAATCGGGGATGCTGGGTTTACCTTGGGCATTACATAACATTTTTGTGTGTTGGTTGTTTGGTTACATTGCACAAGAGAGTAATTCATTTATATTTATATTTTAAATTTTTATAAAATATTTAAGTATCTCCCACTTTTATACATAATTTTACTCCTTTATAATATATCAAGACATTTCACATTATAAAACCATAATTAGAACCTGGGGATTGGAAACATAAGAATGGGGTGAGCTTAAATGCTGAGTAAGAGAAAAGGAATATCATAAAGTGTTAGATCATAAGCATAAAATAAAACACGAGGTAGAAATAAATATCTTGAAAAAAGATCATAAGACCATCTATGATAATCATAAAACCCAATGGAGAAACATAAGATCATAAAAGGATCATTAAATAAAAATAAAATATATAATGTGGCTCAAATATATATCATTAATCATAAAACATGTGAGCATGATATAAAAGTGATGAATAATTTAAAAATAAGGAATGATCATGAAATTATGGAATTTCATGGAAATGAAATTCATCTTGTGAAATAGGTGTAACTTGATAAATAACTTGGGAATGTGGCACAACCATAAGCATAGGAAATGTAATGCCCCAAGCTTCCATGATACGCTTCTCATTCAATAATGCAATAGCTTGCATTGTACGCAACTTCGAGTTCTAACACACCGCAACTAATCAAAGTAGCTGTTATGAATAGTAATACCCACTTTTTGAAATTATATAAATTTTATATTTCAAAATGGACTCCATTTTAGGATTCAGAATATCGAAATTAGCCTATGTTGAATTTTTGGTATTTTTCTGAGAACTTCCAATTTTTTATGAATAGTGAAAAATACTTAAAAACAACTTTTTTAATCAAAATAATTTATAGTGATAAATTTTACTATTGAGTGGTTTTAAAGTGTAATTAGAATATATTTTTACCATTTTATCCAATGGTGGTCATTAGAATTAATTTCACTTTGAAATTGGACATAAACAATTCTCAATCTTTTGATATATATTGTTTCTTAAAAACACGCTCTTTGTTGTGACAGCGGGAATTAATTATGAAATTAATTAATGAAACTTATATGTTTGGAATTTTTTAAAATAGAAATCATTTTTGAATTCGGAATATCAATTATAGCTTAGGGTGAAATTTTGGCATTGTTCTGAAAAACTTCAATTTTTGATGAATAGTGAAACCACTAAGTGGTTGTTAAAAAACTGATTTTTCTTTTAAATGAAACATTACCGCTTCTGTGATTTGATTTTCAAAAATCCGAAATACATGGTTTTTATTATGAATTAAAATGTGGTTCAATGGGATTAAAATAATTTTTTGGTGAATAGTAACTTTTAAGTTTAATTAATCGCGATTAAAGGTAATTAGTGAAATTTAAGGTAAAAATAGTATTATAAAATATGGAATGACCTTTACACTTGTCCTACCACTATTGGATGTGTCATGGACGACCAAGAAAATCCATGGGTCAACTTGGGGACCCCATGGATCCACTTTGGTAGGAAAATGACATAAATAACTTTTTATTTAATGTTAAAATAAAAATATCACAAACAAGAGTTGTTTTACTAAAACAATTTTTAAATGGGGTTATACAAGTCATATTTTTGACTATAAATATTCATTAGAAAGATAAAAATAGTTCTTACATCATGATATTTTTTTTATAATTTTTAGACCTTAAATAAATTAAATTATATATGACACCATGATGATGCAGCGATTACCTCATTAATTAACGATTTAAATAAAATGAAAAGATAATGTAAAATCCAAGGCTTACACTTGCCAAAAACCTATTGGATGAGTATATTTAGAACCCTTATCACCTTATCCTCGAATTATATAAGTGTGGGACCTTTAAAATCCTAAACTCATTATATAATAAAGTAACATTTCATTACTTTCCAAGAGTGACCCTCCTCTCCACTTATAAAAGGCCCCCACCACTACCACCTTACTCACACATTCAAAGACTTTTGGCTCGTCCAACCTCTTCCCAAATACTCTCACAACTTACCTCCCTTACTCCTATAAGCCTCACTTTGGGCAGAATTCTTCCCAAGGAAGCCTTTGGCTCAAATCAAAAGAGGTACCTGATTTTAAGGTAATGTCTTCCCTAATGTTGTTTTGTTTTATTTTGCTTCTCCAAGCCCCTAAAATCTATTTATTCTTTTCTTTTGTAACAAAACCAGTATCTTAAATATACTAGGATATTTTTATAAGAAGTATTCGAGCTACACTTACACACACTTACATCTAATGGTTAAATAACATACTGTTTCTGTGGATGGTGAATTTCTGCCTCATGAAACGATGATTGTTCAACACTCCTATAACACCTTCAAAGGTGGCCATTAAGATGTAACTATATTTATATATGATATGTAATATATTTATGTTTTACTTAAGCTTCTGTATTTTTCATTTATTTCATACCTTTATGGTTTCCATTATGGGTAAACGCGATATTTTCATTTTAGGAAGTGCGGACTACCGCCCCCTCAAAGTGATTTGAATCATTAATGCCATATGTGACGATGTATAAAGGATGGAGTAAATGATATTATATATGATATTATACTGGAATTATAATATACCTTTATATCATTATGATTCTATTAAATACGAAATAGAAATGAAAGTAGCGTTCATGCGTACGTACGACTTACCGTCTCCATGAACGGTGCATTTCATTTCTTACCTCTAAACGTTATGGAATATTATAAATGCATGTATATACTGGATATATATGAGATATATGATATCTATATCATGAATATAATTCTGTATATAATGGATATTTCACCACATGAACAACTTGTAATTATAAGAACTTTATTTTTGACTCAAGTACCAAAGATCGAGAAAACGACTGTTATTAACTTAAATAATTACATAATTTTCATAACATGGTAATAAGTGATATAAAAGGAATAAAAAACTTGAAAAATGTTCTTAAGCAATTATAAATTTACTCTAGTTTATTATTAAGGAGGTTAAAGAACGGCCGAGTCAAGACAGGACGCAAGGTAAGGGAACTTCTTAACCCAATTTCTATTCTTTGGGTTAATCTCTTACTTTCCAATTATGTCATGATATTATTATTTCATATCTTGTATTTGTAATTTATTTATGTGTACTTATAGTTAATACACATAATAGATATATTTTATTTTAAAAATGATCTTTGTAAGGACTTCGTCTCAATCTCCTTTCATTGAGGCATATTTGGTTTTATACACAACTTTCTTTTATACGGTGTATAAACCCCTTTGACTTTTACTTTTATTCAAAAGGAATCGTTTTATATGAAGTGTTTTTACTAAACGACAAAAGGAATTTTTTTTCTTACGTATGCGGCGACAACGACTTCTCTACCGCCGTGACTATTATTTGAGTTTCGGCTTCCTCTACAAGCCATAACTTTTTTTAAATGAAAAATAAATAAAAAGTTTTAATTTTCTTTAATTTCGGTATTGAAAATGGTTTTGAAAGTGTTTTTATTACATCAATGTGTTGTATTGATATCTTGTGATTGAAATGTGGAAATTTTATGTTTCCTTTATGCATGTTTTATGTGATACGATTATGTTATGGTTTATGATATGTTTAAAACTATTCATATGAGGAATGCATTGGACTTAATAAGTGACAGGTGGAGCCCGCTATAGCTCCTCGATGCATCGGTAGGTCTCATGAGACAAACTAGTGTCTTGGCACGAGGCCTTGACAAAATCTTATTTGTGGTCTTGGCACGATGCCTTGGCTACGTGGTTATGATAGTCTGGCATTATGCATTCCATCATTATGAAAGTGGTTATTGATATTGCATGTGATTATTCGACTAGTAGAATATCCATGTGAGTAAGTAAATGGAATTATTTAATTTTATTTTTTCCATATTATGCTGAAGTTAATGTTTAAAAAAGGCTTTTGTTTTAGTTATACATTGCCTTAAATGTTAATGTTTATTTTCAAAATCTTCCGCAATATTGTTATCCTTACTGAGAATCTGAGCTCACCCCTTTCAATGTTTTAATATTTTCCAGGATGTGAACAAGTATTTTATGAATGACCTGCAGGGATAGTCAGAAAGGGATATGAGTGTGGCTATGAAGACCATGTTATTGTAGTTTTTTTACTTTTTGATGTAATGAAAGACTTATGAATGTATCTAGTGTTTCCAAGGATACTAAACTAATCGGTCTTTCGAGACTTGATCATTTGTGATCATGCCAATGTTACGAAATAATGCACTGACTCTGGGAAACTGGGGTCAGGGCGTTACAGTTGGTATCAGAGTTAGTTTAGTACTAACCTTGGAGGCTAGATTTAGATAAACTCTGATTAGAGCACATATCCCAAAGATAGACTTTGAGGATTAGTATAGAAGAACTTCCTAGAATTTTGGTATTATAGAGATTTTGTGAGTTTTCCGAGCAATACATCCCTGTTTGGATACGAGCAGGTAGAGGCGGCTCTGGCACAGATGTACCTTGGGGTAAAACCTGAAAACACCGCTTTGAGCTAGACTCGAACGGGAATTGGTGCACAACAACGGGCCTTGCTGCACTCTTGGTTACGACACTCCCGAGGGATATGCTTAGGATAATTCTCATTTTCTTTACAAACCACTATGAAGGGTTATGAGTATATACTTCCTCAAAGAAAACATTTTTATGGATTATATCCATAAATAGTTCAATTTATGTTAAGTATTTTACAAGTATGGAATTATGTATTTTGATTTATAAACTAATCTAGTTTATTCCATTGTTTAGAAATGGCGCCTAGTGGAAAGAATGGAAACCGTATCAATGCACGCACTCCATGTAGAGATTTCCCTCCTGCTCAAGATAATTATTGTGGATCTAGAGATACAACTGGTGCTGATCAACTTATTACCATATTGGGACAACTCACTCAGGTTATGAATAATAACCTTACTCGTATGGAGCACCCTGATCCGCAACGTGGAGGATCAATGTTATACCGCTTCATGAGGAAATAGACACCAACATTTAATGGGGGTACAAATCCATTAGTAGCTGAGAAATGGATAAACTCCTTAGAAAAAATATTCCATGCCTTGGGGAGTAGCAAAAGGGAGAAGGTTGTCATGGCAGTCTACCGCCTCACTGGAGATGCCGATCAATGGTTGTCGCTGATTCAAAACACAAAGGAAGATGAAGAAGTATCAAATATGGAATGTAGAGAGTTCAAAGATCTTTTCTTAGAAAAATAATTTCCACATGACCGTCGGGCAGATATGGAAAGACAATTTCTGAGTCTGAGACAAAAGGAGGATGAGAATGTCTCAAAGTATGAGGCCAACTTTATAAGGTTAGCGAGGTATGCTGCTGATTATATACGTAACCCAAGAAGTAAGATTGATCGTTTCTTTGATGGGTTAAAACCATTTCTCCATAGAGCTTTAGTATCACAATCCTTCTCATCGTACGAAGATATTTTCCCGTGTGCTATCAAGACAGAAAAGGAATTCTCTAAGTCTTATGGCAACAAAGTAAAGCAAGAGAAGAAGAGAACGGTGGAACAAGAGACGGATAAAGGGAAAAAGGGAAATAAGGATTTTCCATTATGTGATAATTGTGGGAAGAATCACCCTGGTACTTGCCTAAAAGGAATGGGAGTTTGTTATAAATGTGGAGAAAAGGGTCACCAGGCTCGTGATTGCAAGGGAAAGAAAGAGGCTATCAATTTTGAATGCTACAATTGTAGGGAAATAGGGAATTATGCAAATGAATGTCCTAAGCGTCAGGGAAACTTACCTCAGAAAAGGCCAAGGGATCAAGGACAATCTTATGCTATTACTACAGTTGAAGCGGAATAATTAATGTATTGGTGCTTTTGGACTCAAGGATTATATTCTGGTTATAAAAATAATGTGATATATATAAGGATTGTACTACAGTACTTGTTGTTATCATTAAGGTTTTAATATGATGAAGGAAATCATATTTTTAGTATGTGACAATAAGAGAAACATTACTTTGTTTGGGGAATCAGATGTTACAATTGATTTTGGAATTTAGGGACCTTTTGGAGAAAGTATGGACAGAGGTATTTTGGATAACTATTAAGGTTGGAATGGATTAAGTTGAACCATGGATAGTATTGTTTAAGGTTAAAACATTTCTAAAGATTATTTTTGGAATATTATAATACTATAATTTTAGGAAAAGGACAAACTGCAGGGTGGGGCATAACCCGTCGCGTCGGACAAAGCTGCAGGAATCAAACCCACAACCATAGTGCGACAGGCCTTTATTACCTACCACTAGCCTACAGGAAGTCCCTGGTTATTAAAAAATAGTTTTCTTAATCTAAATGGTATGTGGTAATATTTGGAACCTTATACAATTAGGATAAATAGAATATTTTTGAGTTTTGTTACCATTTGGAGTGAAAGATGGGTTCGTGGTAAAAATTTATTAAAGAATGAAAGCCTACATGACAAGTAAATATATTTCCTTATATTATTAGTAAATCTCTTAAATAAATTCCTCAACTTTATGAAAGGTTACTTAAAACAAAAACGTTGTCGGTTAACTTTTCCAACTGGGGATTCAATGACCGTTTAACCAATCACAAGTTTGTGATTTTCTTATGGTTAACTTTCTCCTAATCCTGTTTTATACAACTCTCCATCAGACCTTGATGGTTTGTTTCTCCTCCATATCCATATTTTCATATAATCCTTATATGGTCTATCTCAGGTGACCTTTGTACTTCTCTTTCTTTCTTTTAATGTTATATTCTTATTAACCCTATTTCCGATGTGGGTTTTCCATAAAGGTATTTTCTATTTTCAACCTTTTATTTTCAAAGAACATTTTCAAATTGATAGGACGCAATTTATTGAAGGAGGGGATAATGTAACGCCCCAAGATTCCATGATACGCTTCTCATTCAATAATGCAATATCTTGCATTGTACACAACTTCGATATCTAACACACTGTAACTAATCAAAGTAGTCGTTATGAATAGTAATACCCACTTTTTGAAATTATATAAATTTTATATTTCAAAATGGACTCCATTTTTGGATTCGGAATATCGAAATTAGCCTATGTTGAATTTTTGGTATTTTTCTGAGAACTTCCAATTTTTTATGAATAGTGAAAAATACTTAAAAACAACTTTTTTAATCAAAATAATTTATAGTGATAAGTTATACTATTGAGTGGTTTTAAAGTTTAATTAGAATATATTTTTAACATTTTATCCAATGGTGGTCATTATAATTAATTTCACTTTGAAATTGGACATAAACAATTCTCAATCTTTTGATATATATTGTTTCTTAAAAACACGCTATTTGTTGTGACAGCGGGAATTAATTATGAAATTAATTAATGCAACTTATATTTTTGGAATTTTGTAAAATAGACATCATTTTTGAATTCGGAATATCAATTATAGCTTAGGGTGAAATTTTGGCATTGTTCTGAAAAACTTCAATTTTTGATGAATAGTGAAACCACTAAGTGGTAGTTAAAAAAGTGATTTTTCTTTTAAATGAAACATTACCACTTATGTGATTTTATTTTCAAAAATCTGACATACATGGTTGTCATTAGTAAGTAAAATGTGGTTCAATGGGATTAAAATAATTTTTTTGGTGAATAGTAACTTTCAAGTTTAATTAATCGCGATTAAAGGTAATTAGTGAAATTTAAGGTAAACATAGTATTATAAAATCTGGAATGACCTTTACACTTGTACTACCACTATTTTATGTGTCATGTCCGACCAAGACAATACATGGGTCAACTTGGGGACCCCATGGAGCCACTTTGGTAGGAAAATGACATAAATAACTTTTTATTTAATGTTAAAATAAAAATGTCACAAACAAGAGTTGTTTTACTAAAACAATTTTTAAATGGGGTTATACAAGTCATATTTTTGACTATAAATATTAATTATAAATATATAAATATTTCCTACATCATTATATTTTTTTTATAATTTTTAGACATTAAATAAATTAAATTATTTATGACACCGTGATGATGCAGCGATTACCTCATTAATTAACGATTTAAATAAAATGAAAAGATAATGTAAAATACAAGGCTTACACTTTTCAAAAACCTATTGGATGAGTAGATTTCGAACTCTTATCACCTTATCCTCGAATTATATAAGTTTGGGACCTTTAAAATCCGAAACTTATTATATAATAAAGTAACATTTCATTACTTTCCAAGAGTGCCCCTCCTCTCCACTTATAAAAGGACCCCACCACTACCACCTTACTCACACATTCAAAGCCTTTTGGATCGGACAAACTCTGACCAAATACTCTCCCAACTTCCCTCCCTTACTCCTATAAGCCTCACTTTGGGCAGAATTCTTCCCAAGGAAGCCTTTGGCTCAAATCAAAAGAGTTACCCGATTTTAAGGTAATGTCTTCCCTAATGTTGTTTTGTTTTATTTTGCTTCTCCAAACCCCTAAACTCTATTTATTCATTTCTTTTGTAACAAAACAAGTATCTTAAATATACTAGGATGTTTTTATAAGAATTATTCGAGATAAAATTACACACACTTACATCTAATGGTTAAAGAACATACTGTTTCTGTGGATGGTGAATTTCTGCCTCACGAAACGATGATTGTTCAACACTCATATAACACATTCAAAGGTGGCCATTAAGATGTCACTATATTTATATATGATATATAATATATTTATGTTTTACTTAAGCTTCTGTATTTTTCATTTATTTCATACCTTTATGGTTTCCATTATGGGTAAACGCGATATTTTCATTTTAGGAAGTGCGGACTACCGCCCCCTCAAAGTGATTTGAATCGTTAATGCCATATGTGACGATGTATAAAGGATGGAGTAAATGATATTATATATGATATTATACTGGAATTATTATATAACTTTATATCATTATGATTCCATTAAATATGAAATAGAAATGAAAGTAGCGTTCATGCGTACGTACGGCTTACCGTCTCCAGGAACGGTGCATTTCATTTCTTACCTCTAAAAGTTATGGAATATTATAAATGAATGTATATACTGGATATATATGAGATATATGATATCTATATCATGAATATAATTCTGGATATAATGGATATTTCACCACATGAACAACTTGTAATTATAAGAAGTTTATTTTTGACTCAAGTACCAAAGATCGAGAAAACGACCATTATTAACTTAAATAATTACATAATGTTCATAACATGGTAATAAGTGATATAAAAGGAATAAAAAACTTGAAAAAGGTTCTTAAGCAATTATAAATTAACTCTAGTTTATTATTTAGGAGGTTAAAGAACGGTCGAGTCAAGATAGGACGCAAGGCAAGGGAACTTCTTAACCCAATTTCTATTCTTTGGGTTAATCTCCTACTTTCCAATTTTGTCATGATATTATTATGTCATATCTTGTATTTGTAATTTATTTATGTGTACTTATAGTGAATACACATAATAGATCTATTTTATTTTAAAAATTATCTTTGTAAGGACTTCATCTCAATCTCCTTTCATTGAGGCATATTTGGTTTTATACACAACTTTCTTTTATACGGTGTATAAACCCCTTTGACTTTTACTTTTATTCAAAATGAATCTTTTTATACGAAGAGTTTTTACTAAACGACAAAAGGAATGTTTTTTCTTATGTATGCGGTGACAACGACTTCTCCGCCGCTGTGACTATTATTTGAGTTTAGGCTTCCTCTATAAGCCATAAATTTTTTTAAATGAAAAATAAATACAAAGTTTTAATTTTCTTTAATTTTGGTATTGAAAATGGTTTTGAAAGTGTTTTTATTACATCAATGTGTTGTATTGATATCTTGTGACTGAAATGTGGAAATGTTATGTTTCCTTTATGCATGTTTTATGTGATACAATTATGTTATGGTTTATGATATGTTTAAACCTATTCATATGAGGAATGCATTGGAGTTAATAAGTGACGGGTGGAGCCCGCTATAGCTCCTCGATGCATCGGTAGGTCCCATGAGACAAACTAGTGTCTTGGCACGAGGCCTTGGCTACGTGGTTATGATAGTCTGGCATTATGAATTCCATCATTATGAAAGTGGTTATTGATATTGCATGTGATTATTCGACTAGTAGAATATCCATGTGAGTAAGTAAATGGCATTATTTAATTTTATTTTTGCCATATTATGCTGAAGTTAATGTTTAAAAAAGACTTTTGTTTTAGTTATACATTGCCTTAAATGTTAATGTTTATTTTCGAAAGCTTCTGCAATATTGTTATCCTTACTGAGCATCTGAGCTCACCCCTTTCAATGTTTTAATATTTTCCATGATGTGAAGAAGTATTTTATGAATGACCTGCAGGGATAGTCAGAAAGGGATATGAGTGTGGCTATGAAGACCATGTTATTGTAGTTTTTTTACTTTATGATGTAATGAAAGACTTATGAATGCATCTAGTGTTTCCAAGGCTACTAAACTAATCGGTCTTTCGAGACTTGATCATTTGTGATCATGCCAATGTTACGAAATAATGCACCGACTCTGGGCAACTGGGGTCAGGGCGTTACAGGAAAACCCTTATTGAAAATCCCATTATGCTCATACACATGTGAACAAACTCATTATTCCCTAGTGTGATATTACCAAAAATATTATTTATATATTACAAAATATACATGATTACATTAAATAATCCAAATATTTAGTGAAGAATGGTTTATAATTGAAAATTAATATTAATTAAATATACTGACTAATTGTATCAAGTAATGGGCATTAATTGAATGTTGTTTTATTTTTCAATTTAACATATATAAAATATCTATTAAATTGATTTTACACATACATATACATAATTAATACATTTTTATATACAAGACAAACACACACAAATATTTTCATAATTAATGAAATATTATATAGAAATACACATGCCTAATATTTATGTAATTTATTAAAATTTTAATATTAATTTTAGAATTTCATTTAGTAACATGATACATTTAATATATTATGTTTTTAATTGTTAAATTTTATTTATTTATTTTTAGTATTATTATAGTTAGGTTTTATTTATTAAATTTTGATATTATTTTTCTTTAGAATTTAATCATTTTCTAAATTTTTTTTATATATATTTATTTACTATGTTTTAATATTTTTAATATGTATTCATCATTATTTCATTATATATCCATATATTTTTTAATAATTTATATTTAATTAATAAAAATTATCTATTTTTTCAATATTTATAAAGTGTACTCATTTTTACTTATTTAATTTCAATCATTTTTAACATGCATGAATTTAAGATTATATATCCATTAATAATGTTAAAAATATATTTGAAAAAAATATTTAGAAAAATATAAAATTTTAAACGTAAGTTTTGTAAAATTATAAATTCATATATTTATAATTATAAATAAATAAATATTATTTTTTAAAAAATTATTTATTTAATTATAAATAAATATATATATATATATATATATATTTATATTTAAATAATTATAAAATTATAATAAATTTGTTTAAATAATGAATATATTTACTATATTTATATTTATATTTATATATATTTATTAAACACACACACATATATATATAATTATTTAAATATATATAATGATATAATATATAAATATTGTTAAGAAAATATATTATATAATTATTAATAAATAATTATATATTTAAATAATTATTAATAAATAATTATATATTTAAATAATTATAAAATTATAATAAATATATTAAAATAATAAATCTATTTACTATAAATTAATTTATATTTATATATATTTATTAAATATATATAATGATATAAATATATATAATGATATAAATATATTTATAATTATAAATAAATAATTATAAATTTTTAAAAAAAGTGTTTATATAATTGTAAATAAATAATTATATATCTAAATAATTATAAAATTATAATAAATATATTTAAATAATGAATATATTTAATATATATATATATATATATAATGATATAAATACATTTATAATCATATACAAATATTTATTAATATTTTTACATATATTTTTATTTATAATTATAATTATAAATACTTTATCAATGCTAAACCTTTAACACTAATAAAGATATCATTTATCAGTGCTTATTATTTTAGTACCAATAAAAGTTATCTTTATCAGTTCTTTTTTTTAAGTGATGATAAAACCATACCTGATGCTTTTAAAAGAACCCTAACCACACTGATTTTAATTGCAATTCTCAAGATTTCACCAAAGTCCACTGTTGTCGGTGCTTCTCCTTGACCTTCAATTGAACGAATCAAGCCCCAATTCCAAGGTAGGTTATTTTTTTCTCCTCTCTCATTGCTTTCTTGTTCATGTTCCTAATTTCACAAATTTGGATGATCAAAACATCACCCTTTGAGTTCAATGAGTGCCTTGAAATTGAACTCCAAATCCAACTTTCTCCTCTTCCATTTATTTCTCCCCCTTGTTTTCACCTTCTTTTTCATCGCGCACACACCATGACAAACCCTAGGGGGTTCTGGATTCATTTTTTTTGCATATTTGATATCGAGGGCATATGATCTTCCCTTGGGGTCCTTCTCTCTCTGTTTTCGAGTGTTTCTTTCTTTTCTATTGGTTCATGTTGTTTTCCCCCATTTTGAATTTTTAATTTCAAAATTGTTGACTGATTGATGATCATATTAGGGTTTTAATTATTTAATCATAAAATTAGTTATACTCATTGGGTTTATAGGGAATAAATTTGATTTTGAATTGTTTTTCATAGATAAAAATGGGTTTTCCTATCTTTAAAGAATGGTTTTAATATGGTTTCAAGTTATTCACATGTCAAATTTCTATATTGACCATTTGAAATGGTATTCTCAATTTAAAATGATGTATTGGTTTTGCAATGTATTTGATAAAGATTTTTCTTTCCATTTCAAGTGATACTTGAAATGCCAAGCATTGTGTAAATGTTTCAGGATGAGTTTTAAATAAAATGTGTAGTTAATAAAGGTTTATAATCCATTTGGATAAAGGGATAAATTAAGTAATTATGTATCAAGACTTTATAATTTTTTTGATTTGTAACCACGAGGCATGTTTTTCACTTTTAAGGATTATTCTTAAAATATGATGTTTTTGAATGAGGTATTCTGTGTGATGCTTAAAAGTGATTTCTAAGAGAATCTTGCATGATTTCTTCTTCTCAAATGATGTTTTCACTTTTTTAAAAAATCATGACTGATGATATTTTGGAAAATAGTTTTCAATGTCATGAATATTTGTAAAATATTATTAATGATGATTGTTGAATAAATTTAATGACATATGGATGCTTGGATTCGTGGACTCTCAATTGATATTTGATGAAAGTAGTTTTTGATAAATGAATATTCCATTGATTAAATTTTGAAAGAATACCATAGGAACCTTGGTATTTAGGCAGGTAGTCTAGGATAATTATGTTAGTATTTAAATATTTAATTTACTCATATCTTCTGATATATGTTTTATACAGGCCAGTTGGACAAAAAATTTTTGAAATGTTTAATAATGATGATTTGAATTAGACTGGTTGGTGGCCTACACATAATTTTCATGGTCATGCCTATTTTAAATTTATGTTTTGGAAAAGGAAACTTAGTTTTAAATTTTAAATTGGATTTGAAATGAAAATAGAGGTTTTCCCTTAAAATGAACTAATATAGATTCAATGTTTTGAATCTCATGAAGTGATTTCAAAGTGAACTTGTAAAGTTTTAAACATTAAAAAGTGTACATATTACCGTATAAATGGTTTTGATCTTTTAATTTGTTGTTTTTTTAATTCACTTTTATATTTTTTTCACTTGATGCTAATATTTTTTATATAAAAGGGGGTTCTTATCGTATTAAATGTTTTGAAAAAAACTAGTCGATTTTAATGTGGAATTAAAAAAAGGGATTTCAAGCTAGGTTTTAAAAATTCTAAAAGACAAATTCTGAATTATGAAAGTGGTTTGAAGATAATAATTGTAATTTTAAATTAAGATGTGGTAATTTAAAAGTTTTGGTCTATTTCAATGTGTTTGGTTAAGAGTTTGGTTTCAATATGGAATTTGGAAAATGTTTTTAAAAAAATGGGCTTGGTGTTAAAAAAATGAGTGAGTGATTTAATAAAGGTAGATGGAAAATATGTTTAAAATAATGTGATTTATTTTGATGTGTTGATATGGATGGACACAATTTTGGTTGAGGTTTGTGATATTCCATTTTTTATTTTGTTTATGGTGTGCCATTGATTGGTGGTGTGTTTTGATTATATGGCCATTAAGAAAACCACTTTTATGAAAGACAAACATAAAAAAATATACCCCTATCACAAAGAAAGTCTCTTATAGTTATGGGGAAACCTATAGAGTTTCTATAATGACTAATATAAACCTATTAATTCACTATAAAGTCTCTTCTAGTTGTGGGAGAAAGTTCTCTAATGCATTCCAACTATACTGAAAATTTTCACATCTTTCTTACATATTTTTTCATTGTCCTTAAGATGTAATCCTTATCAAATATAGTATTTATAATATTGTTTAATATTTGAATTCATATTCATAATATCATTAATTTATTATTCATTTATATATTTCCTTAAACCTATTTTTTTTGGATGTCATCCACTTATTCTTTCATTCATTATAGGGAAGTTGATTTTTATGTTTTGTATGTGGTCTTTATTTCTTTGTATGAAGTACCATACTCTTTTTTCATTTTAATATATCTTGTATTAAATGATCTCAAAGTTCTCCAGGATAATTTCAATTCCATTATCATTATCTGTTGATGTTGGGTGGTCTTTCTCACATATCCCAAGTTGATTTTATCTTTATTCTATAAACTAAAAGTTTATCTAATTTCCATGAACTAGACTAAAGTGAACTCATCTTGGCCCCTCAATCGAATGGAAATCTAGTTTCTCTAATCTAATGGAATAAATTTGAATATGTATCATCCATCACTTGACTCTCCAGTTGATATGGAATCCCGTTGAGGATTTGGTAAATTTTGAATCAAACCCCCTTGAAATAAATAACATGACATATATATTTAAATACAATTATTAAATCATGAATCAATCCAAATAACATGTTTTTTTATTCTGTTTATACCAACTAAGAGCCTCACCATAGTTTTTAAAATAAGAGAGACTAGGAAATCATGCATTCTTTTTCACCAGGGGAGTATATTGTAGTCTTGGTGCAATAATTTTTCTATTCAAGGCACATTGATTCATGTATAATCGAGCCAAGGTGATAATGTATCTCAACCCATTGGGAATGGGGAAATGGGTATAAAAGAGTAAGGTCACTGTGAACATGTATTGTATGATCAACTCATCTATCAAACCATTGTGTTCTTGAGAATCTTTTTATCTTTGGACAATAAACTAATAAATGATGTCTACTGCTTTGCCAACTCCCATATTGGGAATATTTAGATTTAAGGAGACAACTATTATCCTGATTAGCTTCATCTCCTAAAAAGTTATTATTTCATTTTTTTTCACTTGAGACTCATCCCCCATCTCTTTTATACATGAACCTATGTTTCTTGAACTACTGTAAGAAACATTCATCCCAAATTAGGTGATGATGATAATTTTTGATTAATTCATAGGATAACACATACCATTGTAGAGTAATTATTTTCTTAAATTCAATAAAACATTTCCTTAAAAGAATACTAAAATTATTTGAAACAATCAAGTGTTGGGTTAACCTTATTATAATTATCTATTACTCTCACATTTCATAATGAATATATTGTGTGTATTTATTTGTTTTTTGTACAAAATGAATATTTTATGAATATAATAGGATGGATATGAATAAAAAATATATTCGCTCTAATCATATGAAAAAATAGTATGAAGATAGAGTCAAAGAGTTCTTCAAGTTTTCAATAGAGCATGCATATGACCCTTTTCAAATACGTTTTCCATGTTTAAATTATTTTCATTTAGTAAAAAATAGTCCTAAAGAGTTGGAAGAACATTTGATTTGTCATGAAATAGATCAAAGCTATAAATTTTGGACTAAAAATTGGGAAAAACTAAACGTGAACACTTATTGGGATGATACTACAGTTTATGAATCATTTGATATGAATACCAATGTAAATGATGATAGATATTACATAGAATAAATGAAAATGAAAATTGATCATGAACTTCGTGATTTTCCAACATTGATTGATAAGTTAAACATCTATGCTAAGAAACCATTGTATACTAGTTGTACTAAATACACAACATTTCCTACTGCATTAAAGTTATATAATTTGAAATCTAGCAACGGATGGAGAAACACCATCTTTACAAAACTACTTGGCCTCTTGAATTATATGATACTAGAATAAAATGAACTTCCTTGTCGAATATATGATGCTAAAATAATTTTATGTTCAATGGTAATGATCTCTTAAAAATCACATGCTTGTCTAAATTATTGCATATTTTTTTCAAGGACCATCACTCAAAAAACACCCTAAGAGTTTCGTGGATTGATACAAGAAAAATGAATCAATTACTTTAAAATTTGTATGGTACATTCATATCATTTCATAGGTTAGAATACTATATGGATGTCAGGAAACCACAAGACAATTGACATGACATGCAGATACAATAATTAAAGATGGGAACCTATGTCATCCAATCGATTCTTTTCACTCGAATAAAATTGATTATGAGTATCTAGAATTTGGAAATGAGTCAAGAAAATTTTATCTTATGTTATCTTGAGATAGAATAAATCCTTTTGGTATATAGAGTAGTAATCATATTAAATGACCAATAATGTTGATAAATTATAACTTTCCACTATAGTTATGCATGAAGCACAAATACATTATGTTGTCTCTGCTTATATCTAGACTAAAGAAACCTGGTAATGATATTTATGTCTATTTGAATCCATTTATAGAAGATATAAAATTTACATGGGATAGAGGTGTTACAATGTATGATGCTCATAGAAGTGAAGGATTCACATTGAGGGCCATGTTGTACGGGACGATAAATGAATTTCCTACTTATGGAAAATTTACAGGCTATGAAATTAAAGAAATGTTGGCGTGTCCCATATGTGAAGAATTCACACACTCAATTCTATTGAAAAATTACTCTAAGTCTATGTTTTTAAACCATTAGAAGTTTTTACCTCAATGACATAAATAGCAATCCCCAACAACATCATTCGATGAGAATGCCAAACAAGGTAAAATTCCATATCCACTTATGAGTGATCAACTATTTAATAAAGTAAAAGATATTGACACTTTTTGTGGTGAAACATTTTTGAAAAACCTTGTGAAATCAGGTTGGAAAAAGAGATAAAATTTCTTTTAATTATTTTATTTAAATTGTTTTTATGTTAGATATTTTCTGAATGTCACACATGTAGAAAAAATGCATTTGATAGTGTTATTGGAATGTTATTAATATTCCTAAAAAAATATGGCATCAAGGATAGGTTTTACATGATTAAAATGGGGATAAGGGAAGAGTTAGAACCAGTGGGGGGTAAAGCATATAATTTTATTCCTATAGAATCTTACACTGTATCCAGACAGGAAAAATTGCAATTTTTCATTTTTCCTTAAAGGTGTAAAAATTAAAAAGGTGTATTCATAAAATATAAATAATTTTGTGTCAATTAATAATTTGAAGTTATAGGAACTAAAATCAAATGAATTCCATTTTTTGTGCAAGATTTTATGCCTATTTCATTACGTTGTATTCTACCTAAAAATGTATGACATACATTAACCAGACTTCACTTCTTCTTCAAAGCCATATGCTGTAAATTTATTAACCCAGTGAAGTTTCCAATCATGAATAAGAATGTTTCAGTCATATTATGTGAATTATAGATGTTCTTATAACAACAATTCTCTGATTTAATGGTCTAAATGATGGTTCACTTGGTTAGAGAGGCTCAACTATGTGGTCCTATCCATTATAGATGGATGTACCCCATTGAATGGTATATTAATATTTTTAAAGGGTATGTCAAGAATCATAGTCATCTAGAATTTTGTATTTTAGAATGATATATTGATAAATATGTTGTTGAATTCTATACCGATTACCTATCATATGTTGATAGAATTGGTCTCCAAAAATATCATCATAGAAGTATTCTTATTGTTGAAGGGTTTTATGGAAGTTATGTTGTTACAATTATCATCATAGAGAAGGAGTAAGAACACCTTTACATATTATATAATATTGAAGATGTTCATCAATACATTAAATCCTAAAAATAAATTATTATATATTTTAACCCATCAAGGGATGAAGGATGGATATCAAATATAATTAATCAATAATTTATAGGGGTTTTTGAGATCATATTTTTAAGGATTTATTTGATAATATGAATTCAATTATCTAATGAATTCGATGGATATCCAGGGGACCAAATGAAAATTTTATATCTTACACATGTTTTTTAATCGATGGTTATATGTTCTATATAAAAGAATATGATGCCTTCAGTATGATGCAAAACAATGGAGTTATACTTGTGGTAGAAGCGATGCACATATCGGGTTCCAAGGATAAAAATCCAATTTATGTGAATATGTTATATTTCAACATTATTGAATAGATATGTGAGTTTTATTATAAAAAATTTCAAGTGTTGATTTTACATTACAAATGGGTTGACAATAGGAGTGCTGTAAAAGTTGATGAAATGAACTTTGTGAAGGTGAATTTTAGTGTTGAAGGGGAAAAGGATGATCCATTCGTAATGGAATCACAAGTAGTGAAAGTATTTTTATGTCTCGGATTTAGATAGAATGAATTGGTCGGTTGAACTATAGGTGACTAAAAAACATTAGGGTCAGATAAAAATTCAACCGAGGATGACCATTCATTGGGAGATCACAATCAGTTCATGGCGGTCACAATGTAGAAAATGTATTGTATGCTAGAGGGGACCGCAAAGAGGGGATTAATATTCCCTATAGAGGAGTCAGTATCTTCAACCATTAAATAAATAAAGAGAGTTCAATGACAAGGTTATAGTTTTTTTTATATACTATGATTTTCCTCATAATATTATTTGTTCTCTACTATATTAACATAATCTAAATTAAATGTTTGACCACTCATACAGACAATGTCTTCTTCACATGACAATGTTACCAATATCGGGGAATATCATGCATTTGATTTTAAAACTACATAATTATTAGGGGATCGACAACATTTTTATGTAATAAAATAATGACACAACATAATAGTGTTGAATAAAACTTTCAAGGAAATAAGTAAGTGTATATAATTTGAGTTTGGTTGGAATCAACACGACTAACCTATTGACCCTAACAATTCAATTCTCATTAGTTATGTTTGGGTCAAAATATGGATGAATGTTATAATTGATATAGATTCATGATGCCATGTATAACCTAGGAAACCATTTGGGAAGATATAAAGTTAATGTTACAATATACTTTCTTTATTTTACCAAAAAATTATATAATGAAATGTTGATTTATTTTTCATTATTCCTTGTAGAGTTCATTTATTTTGGAAGATTTCCATAAGAAATATGTCTTAATGTCTGCTGGAAAATTCCATAGAGGCTTCTAGAATTTTATTACCAAGTTATATCTTAGGGATATTGAGGGTAAAGTAAATCCCCACCCACCAATTAGTTATGAACACATTATAAAAGAGAAAACATAGAATTATTTCATCAGTCATCATGATGAGAAATAATTTTAGATGCATTTTAGTTGATAATATTTTATTTGAAATTACTTATTTTATCCAATTAAATTAAAAATTGTTAATTTATAAAGCAAAAAAAAAGAGCACTAAAAATAAAGAACATGCATCAAAACCAATGTACCCCTATCAAAAAGTAAGGAAGAGTTACACATCAATAGAGAAGAAATTGGTATGTATTTTAAACCAATAATAAAATTTTTACGCGATATGAAACAAAATATGTTCCTTTGTTTATATTAAGATTTATGAATCAAAATCTAAAGCCACTTTTATCCCATTTCATGTGCTATGGAAGGAGGATCACATAAATAAAGAGGGTAAACTAGTTGAAGAAAACACAAAAGAAGTTTGGGAAACACATGTAAGTATGATATAATAATAATTCATTATGATTTATAAGAGTATTACATAAAAATATCTATTTATGTTCATATTTTTTTATGTTTTAAATATAAGAATTTTCAGCGACCGTATTGGAAAAAAATCTACTTTTAGTAGCTTTGAAGCGGCTAAAACAATATGGCCATGTTAGAGGTCTAAGTTTTTTAATGTTTCCTTGAACATAATTTTATATGATATGAAACAATATATGTTTCTTTGTTTATATTAAGATTTATGAATCAAAATATGAAGCCACTTCCATCTCATGTCATGTGCTATGAAAGGAGGATCACATAAATAAGAAGGGTAAACTAGTTAATGAAAACACAAAATAAGTTTGGGAAACACGTGTAAGTATGATATAATATTAATTCATTATGATTTATAATAGTATTATATAAAAATATATATTTATGTTCATATTTTTTTATATGTTTTAATCACAAGAATGTTTAGTGACTATATTATAATAAAAACTACTTTCAGTGGATTTGAAGCTGCTAGAACAATATGGTCGCGTTTGAGGTGTAGGTTTTGGAATATTTCCTTGAACATATTTTGAGATGAAAAAAACACAAGAAGATAAATATAAGATGATTAAAGGATTTTAGAAAAAACTAGACACATTGAAATATATTATTTTCTTGTCTGGTTTGGTAGACCAATATAAGAGAAAAGATCAAAGCCAACCAGTGGTGGAGCAAAGATCCACACATGAACAAACAAATTACCCTGCAAGCTTTGAGTCTAATCATTCCCATCAACTGCATACCTTTCCCAAGGTAATCAATTTTTTCATTACTCTTTATCCTAATTATGAATAAAACAACTTCTGAAAACTTTATATTACCAAAATTTTATAGGGAAAAGTTATATGTGATTTTAATATGTCAACACCCACACACTGCCTTTTTGTGGGGGGTACAATGTATAATATCTTGGGAGACAAGATACACAATAAAGAACTACCAAAATATCACCTGAGAGTTGGGATTGAGTTAGCTGAGTATCCAACCACTAAGTTTCCTATTCCACTTGATGATACAAATATTAAAACGGTCAATGATGCTATTGGAACTTTTATAGAATGGATGCATAATAATATAAAGATAAATGAGGTACGTATTTAACAAATCTTTACATATAAAAAACCTGTATTAGTTTATGAAAAAAGTTCTAAAGTGAGGTATGGTATTATAGATGGATAAAGCAATGGAGAAAAAGAAGTTCAAATAAAGATAATCTAGTGAATTGAACATGAAATCAAAATGACCTTCTGAGAGTACCTTCTCCCCACCAGTTCCACTGAAACTTTTCTTATCATTAAAACTTCATGCATAGACCGCATTTAAAGATGGATATATGTCTTACATTCAATGTTAAAATATTTGGAATATTCATTACATATGTGGCTGATCTCCAGAGTATAAATGGGATTCTGTAGTTTGAATTGTTGGGTGTCTCAATTGTAAATAGTTACATAAGGTACATTTTCATAATATTTCTATCCAATAAATGAAATTATATTATCATTAAAGTTAATAACTATTCATATTTTCTACAGGTTTTTATATTACTAATATATAAAGGGATAAACCTGTAGAGAATGATTTGGATTCATTAACTCCTATATCATTTCTATGTAAGAAACTTCTTTAGAGAAGGAAGAAATTGAGAAGAAAAAAATGAGCTAAATGATGTGTTTGATAAAAAAAATAATAGAAAACAACTATTTTTATGCCTATATTGAAGGGGTAAAACTCTATAATCTAATCACATAAAAAATATTTTTGTTTTTTTCGTTACTTATTTGTTTTTTATAAAACACTAGATGATAATATCACTCAATATATATACCCCAAATATTTAATTTTTGGATCTAATGCATGGATATCAGAAAAACCAACCACATGTGATGTTTATTATGAATTTTTAATAAACTAAAATCAACATTTTATGGATAAAAATCTAATTATATGTTTCAGTCTATGTTTTATCAAGAATTTTGTTATTATAAGGCGATCTCTAAATATAGGCTAAATCATGGTATGAAGTCATTGAGTGAATATAAAAATCCTATAAATTACTTCAAATGGAAACAAATTAAGGTATATATAGAAATATTTAACTATCCAAACATATTTCAAAACAATTTACTTATTTTGGTTAATGATTCTGAAGTGTCCAAAGCAAGATAATAACAATGATTATGGATATTAAGTTTGAAAATTTATGAGAAAGATCATAAACTATGAAAATAACAACATCCTTGAATAGATAATTTCTGAAGGTAATTAAAATTTCAATAAAAATATTTCTTAATCATTTGTTTTTATATATTTTATCAGTACTACCAAGTTTTCTAAAAACCCTGATATTCAAAAGAAGAAGTAAATTTGTTTAGATATGAGTGGGTAGCGTATATGGTGTCATAATATTTGGAGAACCAAATTTAGGCGATTACCAACTATATTTGTGATCTAGTATAGACTATGACCTTAGAAATATATTTGGGGTGTGAAGCAATTGTATTAGAATGCTTATATATTATTTTTTATCTTTTTCTCAAGAAGATGTATAATAGAGGAAATCAATTTTTTTTAGAAATGAATCAGAAGAATAAATGGTGTCATAATGTATACATGAATAATTAATAGGTAACTTACTACTACATATTTAATTATTTTTCTCATGATTTTATCTACTTTTTAAGTTAATTTCCTTATCATTTTTATCAGATACTTATTTTTTTAAATTTATACATTTGTTCAGAACACACATCACATGCTCAAAACTAATAAAATGAGTTTTCATTGTTTTTAAACATTAATTAAATGATACATAAGTAATTTGTGATGTGTAGGAATTGAAAGTATGTCAATATCACACATGATGTGGTCGATATGACTTGAAGTACATGTTTTCGATACAAAAGTGTCATTTTAGTTTAAAATATAAATTAAATAGACAAAACTTATAAAATTATCTCATATGTTTTCAAAATTTAGTAAAATGATCTATATTTAATTTATCATTTGTAGGAATTGACTATACATCAATCAAAGACACGATGTGGTTAATATGACTTGAAGTACGTGTTTTCAATATAAATGCGCCATTTTTGTTCAAAAAGATTGTCAAAATAGTCTGAACTAATAAAATGAGCTCGTATTATTTTTAAACTTTAGGAAAATGATCCATAATTTAGTTTTCACATTTAGGAATTGACATCAGATAAATCTGATGGAAAGTGTGATCGATATTACTCAAATTATGTGGTTTGAGTTTAAAATTGAAATTAATTTTAGAAAAAAAGACAAGTAATAATATTAATATAGAGAAAACACATTTGAATTATTTTTATACTATAAAAAATGATCCCTTATCCATTTGTGACATGTAGTAATCAACCATACCTCAATCTGTTGCATAGTGTAGTCGATATGACTCAAATTTTGTGGTTTCAGTATAAAATTGACATTTTATTAATGTATGGTTTCATATTTATATTTAATTTATTTATTTATAGTATTAATAACATAAGATTTTTTTCTTATATAGTTGGATAATTTTTATTGATTGGTGGGGGGGTTGTTTAAAGCTTCTTGTGCTCATGAGAGATTGTACTTCGAGGCTGAAAATGAGATAATTACAACAAGAAAATGGGTAAAAAATGTATACAAACATTATGAAAAGGTGAATTTATACTAATAATTTAGTTAATTTTGTCACCATTTTATATACTATTTTTAAGTTAATTTCCTTATCATTTTTATCTAATAAATATTTAGTTTTTTTCATAGATCTTTTGGGAAGTCTTACTTCACTTTCAACTATTTTCAACAAGTAAGAAAAGATAGAACATGTTGGTTTTAGATGATGTGTTTCAGAAAACATGGGGTTTCCTCTTCCATACAGATGGAATATTTCTTTATTTTCTGGTTTGGTGTAGGCATTTGAAATTATAACACACATCACATACTCAATCATCTTCACCTCAATCCGATACGTAATGTTCTTGATATGACTTGAACGGTATGTTTTTAGTTTATAATTTACATTTTAGTTCAAAAAACACATCACATACTCAAAAACCAAGAAAATACATTCATATTATTTTGATAATTTAGTAAAATTATTCCTAAGTCATTTACGATGTGTAGGAATTAGCCACACCTCAATCAGACACATGGTGTGATTGGTATGACTCAAAGTGTGTCTTTTTATTAAAAATTGACATTAATTTTAGTAAAAAACACAAGTGACATACTCAACACTAATAAAAATTATTTTCATTGTTTTGATACTTTAGAAAAATGATCCACAAGTCATTTGTGACTTGTAATAATCAGTCGAACCTCAATCCAACACACTGTGTGCCATATATGACTCCAAGTGTGTATTTTTATTTAAAATTGAAATTATGTTTTGTAAAAAAGAAAAGTGACATAATAAAAACAAATAAAACTCATTTATACTATTTTAATACTTTTGGTCAATTATCAATAAGTCATTTTTGATATATAGGAATCATCCTCACCTCAATATGAAGCGAGGTGTGCTCGATATGACTGAAAGTGTTTATTATCAGTTTAAAATTGGCATTTTAGTTAAAAAAGTCTATCAATCACTAAAAAACAAGAAAAAAATTCTCATTTTGTGTCTATAATTTATGAAAACTATTCATATGTCATTTTTGATGTGTAAGAAGTATCCTCACATCAAACTAACACACGATGTGACCAGTATGACTCAAAGTACTTGTTTCAAGTTTAAAATGACATTTTAGTAAAAAAGACAAGTGAAATACTTGAAAACAAGAAAAAAAATTATATTGTTTTGATACGTTAGGAAAATTATCCATAATTCATTTGAAACTTATGGTAATCAGCCACACCTCAATCAGACACACGATGTGACAAGAATTACTCAAAGTGTATATTTTTATAGAAAATTGAAATTAATTATAATAAAAAAGAAAAGTGACATAATAAAAAATGAGAAAACACATTCATATTATTTTAATACTATAGGAAAAAAATAAATAAGTAATTTTTGAATTTTAGGAATCATCCTCTTCTCAACCCGATGCACGATGTTTTCGGTATGACTCAAAGTGTGTCTTTTTATTTAAAATTGAAATTAATTTTAGTAAAAAAGAAAAGTAACATACTCAAAACCAATAAAATTCATTTTTATTATTTTAATAATTTATTATAATGATCCATAAGTCATTTTTTATGTGTATGAATCATCCAAACATCGATATGATGCATGATGTGCCTGATATGACTCTAAGTGTTAAATATTCGTTTAAAATTGACATTTTAGTTCAAAAAGTTTGTTACTCTCTAAAAACCAAGAAAATGTCCTCATATTGTGTCAATAATTTAGAAAATTTATTCATATGTCATTTTAATATATAGGAATCAGTCTCATATCAAACCGACACACGATGTGGCTGGTATGACCCAAAGTACGTGTTTCTAGATTGAAATGTCATTTTAGCAAAAAAAGACAAGTGACATACTCCAAACCAAGTAAACACATTAATATTATTTTTATATTTTATAAAATGATCCATAATTTATTTTTGATGTGTATTAATCCATCTTACCTCTGTCAGATACACAATGTGATTGTTATGACTCCAAGTGTGTCTTTTTATTTAAAATTGACATTAATTTTAGTAAAACATAAAAGTGACATACTCAAAATCAAGAAATTGCGTTTTGATTGTTTTTATACTTTATTAAAACTTTCCAAAATTAATTTTTTTTGTTTAGTAATCATCCATACATCAATACAATGCACAATGTTACTGGTACGACACAAAATGTGTCTTTTTTTTAAAATAAATTGACATTAATTTTAGTAAAAAAGACAAGTGATATACTCAAAACCAAGAAAACACATTCAGATTTTTTTTATTTAGGAAAATTATATATAAGTTATTTTTGATTTTTATAAATTATATTTACCTTAATATGATTCATGATGTGCCCAGTATGACTCAAAGTGTGTCTTTTTTATTTAAAATTGACATTAATTTTAGTAAAAAAGAAAAGTGACATTCTCAAAATTGAGAAAATGCATTCGGATTGTTTTTATACTTTAGGAAAATGATCCATAATCCATTTGTGATCTTTATGAATTAGATTATCCTCAATAAAATGCATTTTGTTCTTGGTATGACTCAAAGTGTTTGTTATCAATTTAAAATTGACATTTTAGTTAAAAAAGTGCGTCACTCACTGAAAAACAAGAAAATGAATTCAAATTGTCTAAATAATATAATAAAATGATTTATAATTTATTTGTGATGAATAGGAATAAATCTCATGTCAAACCAATACACTATGTGACTGGTATGACTCAAAGTGCATGTTTCCAGTTTAAAATGACATTTTAGTAAAAAATACAAGTGATATACTCAAAACTATGAAAAAGAATTTATATTGTTTTTATAATTTATTAAAATGATCCATATGTCATTTGTGACATGTAAGAATCAACCTCACCTTAATCTGATGCATAGTGTGACTGATATAAGTCAAATTGTCTCTTTTTATTTAAAATTGACATTAATTTTAGTAAAAAAGATTAATGACATACTCAAAACTAAAAAAACACATTTGTATTGTTTTTATACATTAATAAAACGATCCATAATATATTTTTGATTTATAATAATCATAAAAACCTCAATTTGACACATGAAATTTCCATTATGACTCTAAATCTATCTTTTTATTTAAATTTGAAATTAATTTTAGTAAAAAAGACAAGCGACATACTCAAAATTGAGATAAAAATTTCAGATTGTCTTGATAATTAATGAAAATGATCCATAAGTAAATTTTGACATGCATAAATCATTTGAACCTCAATATGGTTCAAAATGTACCTGATATGACTCCAAGTGTGACTTTTTATTCAAAATTGGCATTAACTTTAGTAAAAAAGACAAGTGAGATACTCAAAACCAAGAAAAAAATTATATTATTTTGATAATTTAGGAAAATGATCTATAAGTAATTTTTGATATGAAGGAATCATCTACACCTCAATATGATGCAAAATGTTCCTGGTATGATTCCAAGTGTCTGTTATCAATTTAAAACTGACATTTTAGTTCAAAAATTGCACCACTTATTGAAAACTAATAAAAAGATATTGTATTGACTTAATAATTTATGAAAGAAATTCATAATTAATTTTTGATTTGTATGAATCTATCTCACATCAAACTGACACATGATGTGACTGGTATGACCCAAAGTTCATGTTTCCAATTTAAAATGACATTTTAGTAAAAAAGACAAGTGATGTACTCAAAACCCAATAAACGCATTCATATTTTTTTGATACATTAGAAAAATGATCCAAAATTCACGTTTGATTTGTATGAATCAAGAACCCTTAAATCCAACACATAATGTGACCAGAATGACTCCAAGTGTGTATTTTCTATTTAAAATCAAAATTAATTTTAGTAAAAAGGATATGCAACATACTAAAAACTGAAAAAACACATTCATATTCTTTTGAGACTTTAGAAAAACGATCCATAAGTCATTTTTAACATGCAGGAATTATCCTCACCTCAATCCAACACACGTTGTGATTGGTATGACTAAAAGTGTGTATTTTTTATTTAAAATTGGCATTAATTTTAGTAAAAAAGACAAGTGACGTACTAAAAACTAAGAAAACAAATTTAGATTGTTTTTAAAATTTAGGAAAATGATTCATAAGTCATTTTTGAGATATAGGAATCATCCAAAACTCAATATGATACATTTTGTGCTCGGTATGACTCAAAGTGTCTGTTATCTGTTTAAAATTGACTTTTTAGTTAATTTTATTTATCACTCACTGATAACTAATAAAACACACTTGAATTGTCTCTATAATTTAGTAAAATGAATCCTAATTCATTTGTGACATGTAGGAATTAGTCTCATGTCAAACTGACACACTATGTGACCGGTATCACTCAAAGTGCGTGTTTCTAGTTTAAAATGATATTTTAGTAAAAAAGACAAGTGACATACTCAAAATTTGGAAAAAACTCAGATTGCTTTGATACATTAGTAATACAATTAATGAATCATTTTTGATGTGTATTAATTATATCCACCTCAATCTGACACACAGTGTGATCGGTATGAATCTAATTGTTTCTTTTTATTTAAAATCGACATTAATTTTAGTAAAAAAGACAAGTGACATACTCAAAAATCAATAATTCACATTTATATATTTTTTATATTTAGAAAAATGATCCATTATTAATTTTTTATGTGTAGGAATTATCCACACCTCAATCCAATACAGGATGTGCATGATATGTCGCAAAGTGTCCATTACTAGTTTAAAATTAACATTTTAGTTCAAAAAGTGTGTCACTCACTAAAAAAATGAGAAAACACTCTCATATTTTCTTGATAATTTATGAAAATTATTCATATTTCATTTTTGATGTATAGGAATTAGACTCATGTTAAACTGATAAATGATGTAACTGATATGACTCAAAGTGCATGTTTTTATTTTAAAATGACATTTTAGTAAGAAACACAAGTGGCATACTCAAAACAGAGTAAACACATTAAAAGTATTTTAGTACTTTATGAAAATGATTCATAAGTCATTTGTGACATATAGAAACTAATCACATGTCAATATGACAAACAACCTAGTCGGTATGACTCGAAGTGTGTGTTTCCAATATATAAGTTCCATTTTAGTTTAAAACCGACATTACATTTCCAAAACCGAGAAAACAAGATCAATTTGTTTTATCATCATTTTATTATCTATTAATTAATTATTTTTATTTTATTTTTATCTTATATGTATTTAGTCTGTTTTCATAGAGATAATTATTGAAAACGAACAAGAAATGGTGTGAAGTGAAAAAATCACGTACAAAACAATCTGATACACAATATTCCTGGTATGACACAAAGTTTAGTTTAAAATTAACACATTGTGTTAAATTATTATATTTATAGTATTACTAACATAAGAATTTTTTTATACAGGTGCATTATTTTTCTCGATCTGTGGGGGTTTGTTCGGCAATAACCTGACCAGGGGTCAGGGGAAAAAGACAAAGGATCATTGATATTTTTGAATTTCTATTATATTGTTTAATTACTCATGTAAATGTATAAAACAATGTTTAAAATATTTATAATAGTTTTTTTTTTGTATTTCGGTTATAATTTAATTTCATTTAAATTCTATATTTGTAACCTATTTTTTTCTCATGTTTCTACTGCTGTAGTGTGCTGTAAATTTCAGAGGACACTATAGTATGCCTCTTTATCGGCACTACTAAAAGCACTAATAAAGGGAACCTATATAAGTTCATTTATTATCATGGATAAATGAAAACTTTATCAACACTAAATAAAAGTTCTAATAAAGGGGGTCCTTTATTAGCATGACAAAGTGATGATAAAGGTACCATTTATCATTGATTTTATAGAACTAATAAAATCTTCTTTTATGAGAACTTTTCTAGCATAGATTAAAGCATAGGGATTTTAATCCAACTCTGATAGATAGTGATTTTTTCACAAAAAATGACCAATTTTTGTGTTGCTAAAAGAATATGTTGTAGTAGTGGTGGTTTTAGATTAAAAGAATCTAAATATTCATCATGATATAATTTAGTCTATAATATTTCATTTACATAACCTAGAAAGTGATTCCAAAGTTGGGTGTGGTATGAATCATGTGAAGTAACTTCATTATCGATTTCCAATACTTGGTTCATGTAATCCAACACATAAATACCATTATTTAAATGTACCTTACCATAAAAAATGCTATCTTTATAAAATAATAAACATTTATTCCCAAATTTGAAAATAAATCCATTCTTATCAAGCCCATATATAGAAATAATGTTTTTGGTAAAAAATAAAACATTATAAAAACCATTGAAAACCAAGATCATTCTAATAGGCAATGTGATTTGGTAGTCCTCGATAGCTAAAATAGCCGGTTTAGCCTCATTGGCTACTCGTAGATCTTCCTTACCTCAGACAATATTTATAAATCCACTTGGATCTTGTATTTTAATACATATGTGATCACCATAAGTTATATCTAATACCCAATTTTTAGAAACAAATAAGTTACACTTGATAAAAAACACAATAAAACTTCCACTTTATTCTTTCTATGGGTGTAATTTCTCTTCTAGTGGCCCTTTTTGTGACATGAAAAATAGACAAAATATTTTTTCCCTTACTTTTCTCTTGATCTTTATCTTCTTATAAGGGCATGAATAAGCTTTGTAATCATATATATTTACTTTCCCTTTCTATTTGTTCTTCATAAGGATGGAAGGATTTTCACGCCTCATATCCTTATCTACTTGGCGAATGAGAGTAAGTTGATTTGGGAGAGACTTCTCAATTTTTTTATATTAAAATTTACAAAAAATCAAGAGAAGTTTTAAGGAAGTGATGAACGAATGATACCAGTTCCCAGTTCTTTCAGGAGTTTAGACCCTAGAACTTTTAGGTGCTCAATGTATCCGATGATCTTGACTATGTGAGGCCTAGTTGGGGCACCCTCTCCAAGATTTCTCTAAAAAAGAGCAGTTTAAATCTCAAACTATTATTATCGAGATCTCTCATAATAAATGTCGTATAGACACTCGATCTTTCTATAAGAATTCATGTTTTCATGAGAATTCATGAGATCACTAGACATAGATGATAACATCAAACATTGAATGTTGACCGCATCAGTCAACCGTTTTTCATAAAAAAAAAAACCTTCATCACTTTCCTCCTTAGAAAGAAAATCATGTTGTGAGGATTATAACATGTAATATTTCCATTCATGGTGTAAAACAACCCAAATCATCTAAACTACTCTTGGAAGTTATTATCGGTGAGGAGTTTGTCTTTATCCAATATTGATTATATGGATAGTGTTTAGGATGATATTTCCATTTTATTCTACAATTAAAATAGCATATTATTAGTAATTTTTCTTGATTACAAATTATGTGAGAAATAATAAATTAATTTATTTTATTTAATCTCCCAATATTTTATCAATTCCTAATAGAACTCACCATTTAACTCAAAATTTATAACTACTACTGAAATTCTAGTGTAATGGATTCCCATTAATTTTTTAATGATCTAGACTTTTTCCATGAAAACCATAAGAAAGTAATTAGCTAGACGGTCTTTCCAACTATGAGCTTTTAGTTCCATGATTCATTAAGTGGATTCCCCTATCCTAAAATCCTGACTTGGATTTCCCCAATACTTGCTTAATAATTTTTATTGAACAAACTTTGGCCATTAAACTCAATACAAGTTTGGTTAAGTCAACCCAAAACACTCACGAGAACTCCCAGATAAAATAGTGTCCAATCTTTGGCCATGTACTACACTTAGTTATTTGGTTTCATTCCTAATAAAGTAATGGAAGGCTTAGCCTGAATTAATATTATGTTGAATTATTTTAATTAACTATGCATAAATTTTATCATATTTTATCTTTTACATGTCTTGTTAATATTAAGTGGATATTGACTAATTAATTAACCATGTTGGATAAAACATTTACGCATAATACATTTATTTAAATTCGATATTTTCAAATTAATTAATTAATTTATGTGATCATGATATTTCTTCCATAACATAAATAATGCATAGAAATAAATAAATTACCTGGTCATTATCTTGTCCAACGGTTGATTTAATGAGAAAACATTAAATCAATCTTTGACATAGGGTAAATAACTTCTATTTTCATTCTTCTCATGAGTTAAAATAGCCCATATTTCCACCAGTGTATCTCCTAGGTTGGCATCATTATAGTTCTGTCTTGAATAGCCTTCATGATCCTTGGGATACTTCGTTAATTACATGTATTTATAACTCACACACATGTGAGTGGAACTAAAGGATTGGTTAAGGGGAATTACATAAATAAACATGGACATGTAGGTCCTACATAATAATGTAGGTAGGGATGAATCTCATGCCATCATATTTAATTTAATAAAAAATAATTGTGAAATCATGCAATAAATTAAATTAAAACATCCAACCATACATAGGTCTTGATCAAGATCATGAACGGTCATACATACAATGTATACACAAAAGTAAATGGACAAAATTAATTTATTATCAATTATTTATTATTAAGATAAAAACAATCATATTAATTAATTGATTGATTAATAAATTCTCTTTCATCTTAATAAGCATCTGAATCCTCTTAGATATAACCATCATAAAGGCATTAATAGAAAATAAACAGCAGAACCAACAATAGAAGATTTGTTACCATAAATTAATTGATCATTTAAATTTTTTTAAACCCCTTATTAAATTGTCAAACACATAAAGTACCAATCATATAAATAAAATTTTAAAGATATAATTTTTAATTTAATGTAATCTTTAATTTTTCCATTAATTGAGAGACCACAAGACATGTACTATCCAACTATATTCCGCGTACCTCAGTTGATGTGTATTCGGGTTACATTCTTAGGGATTTGATATATTGACTTAGTTATACTACACAATGTGTACATTCTAGAAACATATCATGTATCCTCTTATTGTGTGCCCGAGATATTCTCCTATGTCTTTAGCACGTATCTCGGAGGGATCACACGACATGTACAGTTAGCTATACGCTATGTATCCCTTATTCCATGTATCCTTTATTCTCATTGAATGGGTCAACATGTATTTTGGACATAGGAAATGATGAACTACATGGAATGTACACTGCATATACATCATGTATATCATAAATTCTCTAGGGTATCAGTCTCATGAGGTTTGAACATGAATAATGTCTACACAGATTGCATAATTTATGTTGTTAACCTATGTAGTCTACACGATGTGTACACTAACTAAAATCCCTGTAATATGACATCCTATGTTCTATGTTGTCCTGGTCTACACACAGTGTGAAATAAATTCATTTCAGGTAATTAAATGCTCAAAGTTTCATGTATCCCTTGACACATTCAGGTGCATTGAATATGGGTACCCGATGTGTACTCCAACTATACATCGTGTAACCAAGTTTTAACGACAAAATTTTTGGCACTTACCGATGGAATATTTTCATTCTTCATATGTTCATAGACCTTTAAGAAAATGAAACACTAAAGGAACATGATCAATAGTCCGATAACATGTTAATTCAAATCGAATTAAAGAACGAATAATATGAAATGAAAACATTCAAGCATAGTTACTTATAGACCAAACATTAAATAAATAATTATAAATTTATAACGTGACCACTATGACATCAATTGAAGGTTTTAGGAACAGTAGAAGCATGTGGTGGTGGATGATAAACTAAAATTTATTTTTATATTTTGACTCCCAAAATCCTATTAAATGATCTTACATGTTAAATATATAATCAATTTATTTAGATCAGAAGAAAGTAAATACCTTGTATTAAGATCTTTCTTTGATGTGGATGTATATCATCCAAAAATACCCTTTCAGATTACCTTTGTTGTGCTATAAGGATCCAAGGATAGAATCTCTCTTGCAGTGATCCACACATGCTCCTTTGATCTCTAAGAAATGCCAATCGATATCTGGGTGCTAGCGTGGTGAATTGACTATTTTGCATTGTTTGTGTTGATCACTAATCCGTTAGTTTTGAAGGAATATCTCTTACACATCTCATTATTAAGAGGGATAGAGAAGGATGATTTGATAGAGAATTCATCATGCATAAAAATTCTCTATTATTGATTAACTGTAAATAACAACCATAAAAGACAATTTATAAAGAAAGTGTTTAGGTTGATAAATATTTTAATTGCATACTGGACCTTAAAATAATATCATATTCTTAATAAATCCCATGCCAGAAAAATAATAACAATAATATTATTATTTTTTGTCACTCACCAACACACACATATGATAAATATTATTTACCGACTGGTAAATAAATATCCATCAACAGAAACGATCTTGGTTAGTTTGAAATCCTCAATATTTATTGAATACCTGAATAAATATTTTACTCACCAATAAATATTTGTGATCGATAAAAATTGGATAAAATTATTCCTTGGTCTTGAGAATAATGTTTATAATATTAATTAAATTCACTTAGAATTTAGTCAATATCATTAGTAACACTTAGTGTGTGCTCCTCTAAGATTCTTTCTCATTGGAATTAAGAGAGCTTGCCTAAAGTCCAAAATTATTGTTTAGAAATGGGTCAAGGCACCCAAGAGAAAGAACTTAATGTCACAATGAAGATAACCAGATATTAATATTCACTATTTAATATAATCACTTTATCATAATATCTCATCAAGTAGGTTTCACAACCATTTTACCAATCTATATGCTGAATATGTATTTCTTTGACTATATTAAATAAACATTTCATTGCACCATGGACATATAATTTAGGGTTGTAGATTTATTCCAATCAAATATATGAGATATCATCTTCTGTAAATATGGAAGAGAAAAATATTTCCTTGAATTATCCATTAGTGACATGTTAATCACGATTCAACCAATATACCCTACCTTGCTGCGAATATATAGTGTCATAGTTTTCATCAGTAAATTTAATTTCAAGAGTTATGAAATGAATTAATGATAATATTAAAGTATAAGGACCATTACACACACTCATATATAGGAATATCTAATGTCACCAAAACATATGGAATTCCAACTAACGGGTCTGGTCTCATAATCTACCATCCCATAGATTACCAAGTGCGAACTTTATGAGAAAAAGAATCATCTGCTTATGAGAACTTTCACTTAATAGTCTATGAACTACATGTCCCATAAAAGTATGTTATCTAACTATAGAACATTATTTAATAATATCCTCATAACACTTCAAGGTTCTCATCATAGTAGAGAACTTCTATGACATTATCAATGCGACGTATACTCTATCACATTATTACATCAAAATATTATAGAGAAATGATCAATATAAAATAATATGCTTTATTAATATGAAATACATTGAATATACATGTAATAAAAGTAAAAATATTTGGTCATAGGATGCCAACTCAAAAAAATTCTCACTTGGACTAGAGAAAACTGCATATGACTTTTAGTTTTCCATAACTCCCCTAATAATATTAATTCTATTAATTAAAGGCTTTAGTAAATGGATTTTCCATGTTTAGTTTTGTTGAAATACTACTCACTAAAACCTTAACTCTATGAAAAAAATACTCTAAGAGATGATACTTCTAAATTATGTGCTTCATCCGCTACTGTGACCTTGTCTCTTTTCCAGAAAACTGTTTATCTTTACATTTTGTAGGATTAATTTTAAATTAAATTATACCTCTCTTATGTGTTTAATTTTGAAAAATGGATTATATATTTGGAATATAAGGGTCCAAATTTGGTAAATAGGTACCTTTTATTTTTTGTCATTATGAATAGTAACTACAATAATTTTATTACCACGGTGTGGGTAAGTCGGGTAATTTAGGTTAAAAATAAAATGATAAGGACTATAAAATGAAACCAACACTTTCCATGATCTTATTTTAGGATTCTATTTCATCCATAATCATCCAAAATTTGGTTATATGGTATTTTCTATCTATTTGGATGCGGTAAAGTCCTTTATAGTATTTTATTTTAAGAAAAGTCAAATATGTTACGCATTTATTTATAATAATTATAATATTTTTAATATGGGGCTATACAAAAAATATATTAAACTATAAATATTATTTATAAAGATAAAATATTTATATTCATCATGATAATTTATTTTTAAATTTTAGTGAATAAATAATTACCCTAAATTATTACACAATGTTGGCATGAAAATTTTGAGTTAATGTAAAAATACAATAAATGATATTAAAAATATTAAATGTCTTATAATTTAAGATAATTTATGTGAAAAAAGAATTTTATATATTAAAATTAAATGTCAAGGATGCATAAAATATTTTTTTTCTAATTTATATTATTTTCTTGATGTTATTAAAGTCAAAGTAATTAATAATATCAAAATAAATAATAATGACATTTTATGAAAATAATATTTTATTAAATTATTAAAAATCATAAAAATATTAAATAAGGAAAATTGGGATAATATATGGTATAAAATGTCATACTATGTGCATTTATATGATATTTTAAAGCATTTTTATCTAGAGTAGTTTTATTATAATTTAATCTTTTGAGAAATTCCAAAAGTGCCCCTCACTTCAATTATATAAGGGAATCTCCTCCCTCACTTATTTACAGAACTTGGAGCCTTATAGATCAATAATATGCTAAAAATTACTCTTATAAACATACTTATCCAAGTTATACATGTTTTTTCCTTCCAAAAGATCAACCCTAGATCATTTAAAAAGAGATCAAAAAGAAGTCCACTAAACAAGAGGTAATCATCTTTACCAACCCCTTAAAGTTTATTTCTTATTATACTTCATCTTTATGTGTGTTTACATCCTAAATTAATAACTCTAGAATCATATATTTATTTATATTTTATTATTATTATGATAAAACCATATTCCACCTTTTATCCATCCTATAAAAAATTAAAGTGTCGTGCGTGCGTATGTACTACTTACCTTCTCAATGCTGTAGTGTAATTTTTTTTTCATAACCACTTTACCAGAATTTTATAATGATGAAAATAATAGATATATATATATGATAATTATGAATTAAAATTTATTTGGGGAAATTAATATATCATCCAATTCATTACTCTTTCAACCATTTAGAAATGATATGATCGCTTATGTGTACGTACAACTTACCGTCTCCACGAAGCGATGTGACTCAATTTCTATGTCAACATTCAAAGATTATAAAAATGAATATAATAAATAAATATTATATATATAACCTCAATATAATTTTTTATATGATGAAACTATATCCTATTCACAATAACTAAAACTTACATAACAAAACATGCATGAAAAAATGAAGCAGTTAACACCCAAAACAAGGTTAATAATGAAATATTATTAAAAAAGGGTGATAATATGATATAATATGATCATATATGATATTATAAATATGAATATGGTTTTTTTATAAATTAATAACATTTTTAAAACCATTATAAAGGAGGTTAAATTATTTTCAACTAAAGGGAAATGTGATGTATGAGATTTCGTCTCAATTTCTAATCCCTTACGATTTATTTGGTATTATGCACTTGTTTATTTTTATGTGGTGTATATTATAACCTTTGAAGTAATTAAAATGAATATATATTTATTCATGATGATTAAGGTTTAATTTAACTTTACTCTCTTAATTATTTTCTATATTTTCTTCCAACTTTTCCTCTCTTTAGAACTTGAATCAAGAAAATAAATGTTTAAAAGAAAAATTGATCTTATTTCTCTTTTGATTGGATATATTTTTCTTCCATAGACATATTTTCTATAAAATTTTTCCATATTTTTTACACTTATTCAATGATTTATCAAAATATATTTTTACCCATGTTTTACTTTTTATGAATTTTTTTGAAAGAAATCATTTTTTCATTTTCCAAACAAGTTAATTTGTGATTTTTTTTGAAAAAAGTATGGAAGGAATGTTTTTTAACTTATATGGATTGATCATATTTTCCAAATTTAATTAATAATATTTTATTTAGATATTAATTTACAAGTTTACAAGGTTATTTTCAAAGAAATTAATTTCCTTCGTATTTGCATAGTTTCTTTTTAAAAGTGAATTTCAAATTGAAAAGCATATTTTCCTCAAAAATATTTACTATGATATTTTTATGGTAATTCGTCTATAAAATCTCCATAAAAATATCATTAAATTTTATTTTAGTAAATTAATTTTATTCTTCAAAAAAATGTTTTATATTGTTCTCCATTAGAATATTGGAAACCTTGGTCCGTGTTTGAGTTTGATGTTAATATTGATCAGATTTGATCTAGGTTTCATATTGTGATCTTTTACACCTTCTTCCTCATTGGATTTACCCTATGGAAGTTATATGTTAATCATTATTTAAAGTTAGGGGGTCTAAACCTCAACCCTATGGTATGTTTATTTACAAAACATGTGCTATATTACAATTACCCCAACATATTGTGCGCCTAAATTAATTAAATTATGAATTGAAATATTGGTTGGAATCCCTTTGGATTCAAATATCATTAACATGGATAATGGATATCATTCTAGTGAAAAAAACCTTGATTATAAATGATTTAACTAATCTCTTGAAGTGTGTTTATCATTACATGAGTTTTGGGTGATTTCATGATATAGATTCACCTTATCTTGGATTTATTATTAAAATGATGGCAATGTTATTGGTTTATGAACAAATGATAAATTAAATGTGTAATTTAAATATAAATGGTAATTTTAATAATTAACCATTGTGACTTATAATATGATATTATGATATCCTTGTTGTAATGTTAATATATCGGGCTCGGACCTGATACTTGCTGTAATGATTATATACCAGTTTTGGCCGATATACATGTTGAAATGCTTATATAATAGGCATAGACCTAGAACATGTTGTAATCCTTATATATCAGGTTTATTAATGATACTTTCGATAATGATTATATATCAAGATCGACCCTGATTTATTTTCAAGTGCTTATATAGAGGGCTTAACCCAAATTTGTGTGATTTATACTATGGATATCTGGTTATGGTTGTCATGGTTGTGAGAAATGCTCAAAGACATTCTGGCATTGAACTGAAGTAGGTTATGGATTACCATGGTTATATGGTTAGGGTTGGTATGATTGTGAGACACGGTCAAATACATCCCGACATGGTGCCGATGCAGGTTGTGGTGTTAATTTAATTGTATAATTAATTAATACACCTATTTATTGAAATATTTTCATAAAATTACTATTAGACTAGTAATTTTTGGACATGGTGGTTTTGACCTATCGAGTTATACTCACAGCCTACTTGGGTCGCCATTTGGTACCCGACCAGATTACATGCATGCAGGATTGGACAAGGGTAAGGGACCTTGCTGTTGATTTTTGCTTACTGGATGGGCTGAAGTTTGGAGACGAGACCAACATGGGGTTCAGGACCATGGTATTTTGAGTTTATTTATGTTAGTTGATTCTCTTATTGTATTACTTTCAATTTGACATCTACTTATATTACAGTATGACATTACATTATTACATTGGGGTGATTATTACCATTCCAACTTCTATGCATCTAGACCATTAACATCATTGATGTTAATATTGCTCCAACTATTCGCAATGGAAATGTTTCCCCTTTCTATAAATATGGATTGTCTTACCACAGTGAATTTTCTATATGAAGGGTTATATAGGTAATATCCTTTAATTTCATTAGGATGACCTATAACGATTAAATTCTTGCTTAGAGATGACAATTTTTCACTAGGTATATTCTTGAAAAAATCCTCACATCCCCATACACATATCTGTGACCAATTGGGTTTATTTCCACACCATAAATCATATAGAATCCCATCTGTCACTTTAGTTGGATCTCAATTAAAGGAATATGTCACTATCTGTAAGGAGTATCACCAAAAGGATGATGGAAGAGTTTCATGACTCATCATTGATTTGAATATGTCAAGCAAGGCCCTATTCCTCCTTTGACTAACACCATTACACTATGGTGTGTAAGGAGGAGTGAGTCGGGATACAACCCCATATTACATCAAGTGATCAATGAAATATTGGTTAAGATACTTTCTTCCTATATATGAGAAAAGTGAATTAATCTTCTTAGTAAGATGATTTTCCACTTCATGATGGTATTCCTTATACATCTAAAATAAACTTTACTTATACCACATTACGTAGACATATCCATACCTAATATAGTCATCGGTGAAAGTAATGAAGTATAAAACCCACCCATTACCTCTACTAGAAATAGAAAACATAATTTAGTATGAATTAATTCCAATAATTATGTAGGTCTTACTCCCTTCCTAGAGAAGGATGCTTTGGTCATTTTCCATTGAAAAAAAACATGACATTCATCCAAGGGTGTTAACTCAACTGAGTCTAAATAACCTTCTTGATCTAATTTCTATAATTTAATATCATTAACATCGCCAATCATAATGTGCCATTGGTTGGTGTTGTAATAGTCATCTTTGTTTGTTTTTTCAATTATTGTAATTACTGAGTTTTCGAGTTAAAGTATATAAAACTCATTGTTAAGATGCACCATACCATAACACATGTTATCCTTATAAAAGAGACAAAATTTATTTCTAAACATGAAATAAATTCCCATAGTGTCCAGAAATGACATTGAGATTATGTTTCTGGTTACTAACGGTATATAATAAAAATTATTTAATAAAATAACCAAACCACTAGGCAAATTCAGTGATAATATACCACTTTTAAGGTTGTAAGACTCACACCATTTGCAGCTCATATATCCACTTTTCCTTTTTCAATATTCTTAAATCTACTCAGTTCCTATATATGAATAAATTTTTTTGAACAAAATGTTGTATCCAATACCTAACATATAGATAAATAAAGATTGCATTTAATTAAAAAAAATACCTGAATTAGAAGTATCACCATGATTCTTCCACCCACTACTAAAATTTTTCTTCTAATGGACTTTCTCACCACATATAAAGTAAACATCCTCCTTATCATTTCCCTGCCTCAATATCTTTGGATTTTTAGAAGGATAGTGCACCAGTTTCTTTAGAATAGACTTGGTCTTAGACCCCTTAGACTTTACCTTTCTCATCATGTTCACAATATGTACTGAAGAATTGGTATTCTTAATATCCTTATCAGCTTGGTGAAGTAAATCCACAAGATCTTAGAGTGAAATTTTCATGTTATTCATGTTGTAGTTAATAATAGAAGTTGATAAGATTGATGTAAAAGAGGCAACAATGAGATTGTTTTTTAGTTCTTGGTTTAATTTGATCCCAATGGCCTCAAGTTTCTCAATGTAACTGATCATATTGAGAAAATAAGGTTCTGCTTGATTCCCTTCTACTAGACTACACATATATAGTGAACTAGATATCTCATACCTTTCTTTACTTACTCTCTCGTGATATAATTCTTAGAGATGAGTCGTAATATTGAAGGAATCATCATCCTCATGCATTATCTAGAATTTACTAGACATAAATAACGACATGATACACTGCACATCTAGTGCATCATCTCCATGCCTTTTCCATCTATCTTTATTATCCTTTCTTGTTCTAAGAGGAGGCTGAACTGAAAGTAAGGACTCTAGCACATAAATCTTTCTTTCTTGGCGTAGTACTATGCTCAAGCACCTATACCACTCCTAGATGTTATGGATGGTCATGATATTTTCTTTATCAAATATGGATTATAGTGATAATGTTTTGGTGGTATTTGTGATTTTCATTTTTGATCAACAAAAAATAAATTTAATAGTCAGTACTTAATCTTGATTACTAATTTAGACATTATTTTTTAATTAATTATTATATTATTAAATATATCCCACTATTTTATAAAACTTTAATAGCCCTCACTACTAGATTCAGAATATTTTATTGCTTGAGTATTCTAGTGGAAAGGATCCTTGAAACTTATTCTAATAGTTTACTATATTTGGATATGCCACTATTTGGAGAGTTTCTTGGTAGGATCTAGTCTATCCAACTATATTAACTTGAGATTCCTTGATATGCTGAGTAAATTCCTAGATTATCAGAATTGTAACCTTGATTCAATCAATGATTTTCATCTAAAGTGATAGAAAGTTATATTTGAATACTTCTTTTCTACCAAATTTAGTCAACTCAACCCATTACTTTCATAAGAACTCCCCAATAGTTAGAGGCACCCTCAACTTGGGATGAAGAGAACCCCAAACACCCAGTTTTATTCAAATTTGTGCAATGTAAGAAATTACGACTTAATATATCTTTGAGGAATTTTATTATTTATTGAAAAAATGTAATCTATTTCTATTAAATATGTTCAATATATTTTTTCACACTCGCAACTAAACATTGATTAAAAAAACATACACAGAGTTCTTATGAATTTTTCTTGTTTATTATTTTATATTATATCATAGTAAACATGCACTTGCATAAAATAAAAAAATTCATAAAGTATATAATTCTACCCGACTAGTCTTCAGCATCTAATATTGGTTGATCCATTTTAAATTTAACAAATCAACCATGACCTAGGGTTAACACACCCGAGTCAAGTCCTATATCATATTATCGCTCACCCCGAGTCTAGTGTATTCACTTCTCATTTGGAGTACCACCTCATCTTGGTGGGGTTCACATCTTAAAGCATCATTGTCTAATGTAAAAATATACTTTTGCATAGGCGAGGGGGTCTATGGTTGCAAAATAAAACAGATAAATTTGAAACTCAGGAACGTATACATATTAAATGAAAAGAAGATGCACATACTATCTTTTAATTACCTACTTATTAAAATCATCGCACACATGTAATAAATAATTAATTCAATTAATCCAGACATACATAGGTATGGTCAAGAGCTCAAGACCCGTCGATATAATAAATAAACATGTGATAAAAAATTAAATTGAAATAAATTTAAAGTATGAGGGTATTTAAAAAAATCAAATGAATTTAAATAAATTCAAATAATTTATTTTATTAAGTCTCATCATTAATTTAATTTTAATTCTAAAAATTAAATTAATTAGTTAATTTAATTTAATAATAAAAGTAAATTAATATTTTGGAAGATTAAAATATTAATTTCAAACAAAAAAATTTTATTTTAAATAATTCAATTTAAGGTTAAAACTAATGTAATTTAATTATTTTTTTATCATATTAATTTAACTAGGGACCTAGAAAAACCCATCCCTATAATGACACAGATTTTCTGTGTAACATCCCAAGTAAATAAAGAATATGTCATTTTCATATATATTAATATTTGGGAATTAAATATTAATTTTAATTTAAAGGGGATGCTATGTTCGATGGCATACCCAATACGCAACAACGAGTTTCTTTGAAATCTTACGTTGCACACAACGTTGAGTTATACTAAAAATAATAATATAATATTATTATTTTAAATGGTATTTAACACCTAGACATTGTAATGGAGAGAATGAACAGAACTAACTACAATATGATTATACCTATTTGTTAAATATTTTTACATTTATCCAATAAATGTTAAAGGCTTAAAATGTGAATAAATCCAATTTTAATCACAAATAGTCTAATATTCTTTAAAATGTCGATTTAACACCTTTTGATGGAAAACTGTTTTTAAATATAGTTTTTATCACGTTTATATTTTCTATTTGACAAAATAATATTCTTCTTTAGAATCGGGACATAAAAATTTACTTTGGATGAAATTTTGGTATTTTTTTTGATAATGTTCATTTTTAATGAATAGTGAAACATATTGTATTTTAATTCAAAACTACCTTTTAATTTAATTTATTTATATGGTTATATTATCTTTTTAATTTATTTTAATGTGTAATTATATTATATTTTTTACGATTTAATCCAATTTTGGTCATTGGATGTAATTTTACTTTGAAATTGTACATAAACAAGTGTCAATCTTTTGATAGTTATTATTTCCTAAAAACATGCTTTTTGTTTTGACAATGGGAATTAATTTTAAATTACTTTATGCCACCTCTTTGCTTTGAATTTGAAAAAATAGATTCCATATTTAGAATAAGGAGGTATAAATTTTGTAAATTTGTAAATTTTATTTTTAGAAATTATGAATATTTACTTTAGTAAATATTTTATTTACAATGGTTGAAGGTTAAATCTAGTAAATAAGGGTAAAAAAATATTATTATAATAATATTAAATTACCCTAACATGTTTCCTAATCCTATTGGATGATAAATTTATTACCATGGAAATCCTTGGGTTGATTTTGGGACCCCATGGAGTCACTTGGGAGTGATAATGACACTTTTTATTAGTTAATTTAATGTAAAGACAAAAATGACATAAACTTATATCTTTTAGTAAAACATTTTTTACATGGGGTTATATAAGTTATCTCTTAGACTATAAATATTTATTTTAAATCTAAAAATATTTCCTACATCATGGTATTTTATTTATAATTTTTATATATTAAATAAATAAATTTAATTATGACACAATGAGGATGCAATAATTGCTTCATTAATAATTGATTCAAATAAATAATTTTTTAACTATAAAAAATAAAATTATTTTGAAAATTTTTTATGACATCCACGAATTTTAGGAAGAATAATTACTTGTTATATTTGAATTAATGAAGTTTTTTTGAAATAATAAATTTATAGATTTTTTAAAAGTCTTGATATGAATAATTTATAAATTGACATAAATGAGTTTTTAAAACAATTAATATTTTATTAAATGATATAATAGTCCTAAAAATATAATATTCTTCCAAATGAAATATATAATACTATAAATTTCATTAATGATCTATTTTGGGTCGATTATCATTTTATAGTAAATATATTAACTATATAGTATGAATATATAAGAGGACATGGTTAAAGTTAAATAAGTTAACAAAGGGTTAAATAAAAACGATAAGGATTAAAAATATATCCAAAACCTTTATAATTATTATTAAATGGTTTTATTTAGACTTATATGAACCTTATATTCTAATTTAATAAGTTTTGGACCTTTTAAAATATAAAATCATTTTATAATAAAATTATACTTTAAACTTTCCTAAAGAGTCCCTCCTTCCTCTAATAAAAGAACACCACTTCTAACCCATTACTCACACCTCTCATGCCACTTGGATCATCCAAAACCTTCCCAAATAAGCTCTAAACATCCCAATATTACACCTATAAGCCTTAACTTAGGCATAACACACTTCAATAAAGCATTTTTGGTTCAAACCAAAGGGAGTTACCCAATTTAAAGGTAATGTCTTCCCTCAAGTTATCTTCTTTTATTTTAATTATTCACTCCCTATACTCTTCAGATTATTTGTTTACATAAAAAAAAGTATCCTAAATATAATAGGTGTTTTTATGAGACGTATTCTAACTATACTTATACACACCTCCGTCTAATGGGTAAATAACAAACTATTTCTGTGGACGGCGAACTACTGCCTCACGAAACGATGATTGTTCCATCTTCTTCTACCACCTCTTATGGTGGTAATTACGATGGAAATATATTTATATGTGATATATATTATATTTATATTGTCTCTGTACTTATTTATATTTCATTTATAGCATACCTTTATGGTTTCCATAATGGGTAAATACGATAATTTCATTTGAGGATGTGCGGACAAACTCCCCCTCAAAGTGATATGACTCGTTCATGCCATATGTGGAACATATAAAGGATGGAATTAATGAAATTATATATTATATTATAATTTAATTATAATATACCTATGTATCATTAATTTTTCATTCCATTAAAATATGAAATAGACATGAAAGTAGCGTATGTGTACGTATGGCTTACCGTCTCCATGAACGGTGCATTTCATGTATTATCTCTAAATGTTATGTACTATTATAAATACATATATATACTATATATATATGATATATATGATATCCAAATCATGAATATAATTTTGGAGATAATGTAATTTTGACACATGGACAATTTGTAATTATAACAAGTTCATTTTTGACTCAAGTTCCGAACATCGACAAAATGTCTGATATGAACTCAAATAAGTAACTAATTGTTATATCACGGTAATAAGTGATATAAAAGGAATAATAAAATTTAAAAATGTTCTTAATAAAGTAGAAATTAACTTATGTTTATTATTCAGTAAATTAAAGAAAGAACGGGTCAAGTCGGAGTGAGGTAAGGGATTTCGTCTCAATCTTCTTTCATTGAGGCATATTTTGTTTTATACACGAATTTCTTTTATACGGTGTATAAACCCCTTTGAATTTTAATTTCATTCAAAGGGAATATTTTTTCTACCTAGAGTTTTACTAAACAAAAATAAAGGAATGTTTCTTTTTAATGTGTGTGGTGACAATGACCTTTCTGTCGCCACGAGCGTTATTTGATATTTGACTTCCTTAACAAACCATAATGTTTTTAAAAGAAAAATAAATAACATATAACCTTTTATGTATTTTGGTATTGATAATGGTTTCGATAATGGATTTTTTATGTCAATATTCTTAAATGGTATATTGTGATTGCAATGTAGAAATGTTATCTTTCTTATAGGCTTGTTTTATGTGGTATTATTATGTTATGGTTCTTGGGAATTGGTTATGTATATGGGATGTTCTATGATAAACCTAGGGCGGGTGATCTTGAGATATCTCTCTAATGCATTGGGTAGAGTGATGTAGGTAAATTTTAATGTTTCTCCTAAGATATTTAGGTAATATACTGTGATGGGTATTCAAAATGTAACTCCCTATGTAGCTGTGATAGCTAAACTGTACGTATGATATGGATGCCAAAAGTTACCTTTCTGATTTAAGATTTCTATGTGTTATTCATAAATCATATGATTTCATGAGGTATGTTAAAGATATTACGATTGATAGGTATTGATGGACTAATGTTTTATTTCTTTATTTTATATTCCTTACTGAGCTTTTTATGCACATCCCATGTTTTTTAAATGTTTTTTCACAGGACTTAAAGATGAATAGGGTAAAGGATGGGATCAAGGAAAAATCATGTTATCTAAAACATGGAACTAAACATGACTCTTTTTTTTCAAGAGTTTTTATTTTATGAAAAAAAATAGATACTGAGTAGAAGTTTGTACTTTGTAATATTTGAGATGTAATGTAATATTTATGGCCTAATTATCTAAAACTATAAACCTGAAAAGATCCTCAATGTGAATTATTAACTTAAATCAAGATTTTGTAATGTTTAAGTTTGGGTCCTTATAGTTGATATTAGAGGTCATTTTAGACAAATTTAGGAGTTATAATATTGTTAAATTAATGTCCATAAATTAATTTATCATAATATTGAAATGTTATAGCATTTATAGATTACTATGTTGCTTCACCTATGATATTTCTGTGTTCAGAATGGTTTTTCGCAGAAGAAACAGGGCAACTATGTTGGAAAGTCATACAAAGGAGAATAACCTTTCAAATAAGCAACCTAAGATGGTCTGAATCGGAACTGAATAGTTTGTTGTAGTGATGGAACAACTGACTTTGGCTATAAATGGTGGTGGTATCCATGCACAAGATCAGCCAGATCAACCACAGAGGAACAAGTCAGTAGTGGAGAATTTCATGAGGCAACATCCCCCATCATTCAGAGGATCATATGACCCTGTTCAAGATGAAGGGATTAAAACCTCCAACAGCCCGAAGGCCTTACAATTTTTATTATAGTAAAGCTCCTTTTGAGGGAAGAAGGATAAAACCTAAACTGACTTCATCACTTAAGACAAATCACAACCTGAAGGTCAAGAACATAAAACCAAACTAACAACATGAAGCTTCTCCTTCCAAGCATATGATCTTGATGAGACTCTCCAATATTGCATGGTTATGTCGAAAGTAAGTGTCTTGTGTCAAATCATAGGCCCGATCTGATGGTAGATACCATACCCTCTCAAACATCCAAATCTGAAAAACCCTGCAAGGATGAACTGCCATCTCTGAATCCTCTTCTAGAACATGTTCCATGTGGTTGAGTCTAGTAATTTCCACAAACAAAGTTTCCAAATCCTGCATGAAACCCCTCCCTCCTATTCCAGCCTTCACACTGATGATCAATACCACCACCATACCATTCAATCATCAAAAACATCAAAACAAAACAGAGTTAAAGATTCCAGACCACCAAAAGACCACAATACTCCCCCCTTTGAGCTACTCCGGATGCATTGAGGCCCCGCCAGAATGAGGTCGCTCCACGCCAGAGTCGATACTGAGGCCACACCAAAGACAGAACCTGGAACCAGAAGGCCTATTCAATGCCACAGCCAGCACCGAGGCCACGCCAGAACCAATGCCAGTCCACACCGCCGCTGAGAAAGGCGAAGCCGAAGAACCACAACTAGCCCACACTGAAGTCAAGGCTGAGATCCTGGAAGCTGAGCCCTCGCCGGAACCGAAGATGAGGCCACAACTGAGCTGAGCCCATGCCAAGAGAGATCCAGACCAAGCTGAGGCCACTCCGGAACCGAGAAGCCTAGAACCAGGAGGCAGAGATGACGTCGAAGCCAGCGCCGAGGCCAGGCCAAATCGAGACCGGACGGGGCCGAAGCCAGGGCCGGGCACCAAGAGGATACAATGTCGGGGCCAACACCAAGGCCATGCTGAGACAAATCTAAAAGGTGTCGAGGCCATCAGAACCGAGAATCGATGCCGAGGCCACACCAAAAACAAGGATGAGATCCAGATCTAGGGAGTTGAGGCGACACCAGAGCTGATGCGAGGCCACACCAAAGCGAGACCGGGCAGAGCCGATGTCACGCAGGGAACAACGCCGAGACTGCCTTCGGACTGAGAAGTCGACGCCAAGACACTCTAAGTCACACCAGAGGAGGGAGGAGAAGGATACATAGAATAAACCTTAGAAGTGGGAGATCTGAGTCATGCCGCTGCTCAGAGGCTGAAAAATATAGGTTTATAAAACATGTGTTGCTAACGACGACTCCGAGAGGGGGGGGCACCGGCCCAAGTGCGTTCCATGTTCCGTAGCTAAGAAATGGAATTGAATCACCTTGTTCATAATAAGAACAATGTTCGAGCCTGGTGAGGCTCGATCCTGCGCTATTTTTCATGGAGAGTGAGGGGTCCAACCAGTAAGTACCACTCGGCTAACACCCCATGGGCTTGCTAAAGGGTGGATCAAAGAACTAGAAAATATTTTCGATGTCATGGGTTGTAAAAACAATCAAAAGGTTAGCCTTTTGATTTACCGTTTTGAAGGAGAATCCGATCAATGGTGGTCAATAGTGAAAAATATCATAGATAATGAAGAGATTGATTCTCTTGGTTGGGACGAATTAAAAGGTATGTTTTTGGAGAAATATTTTCCTAAGGTGGTTCGACTTAGGATGGAAAAAAAAATCTTGGAATTGAGGCAGGAGGATGAATCAGTGGCTTCTTATGAAGAAAATTTCACTTGACTAGAAAGGTATGCTCTAAATTTCATCCGAGATCTTGATAACAAGATAAATCGATTTTACTCAGGATAGAAGCTATGATATCGAAGATCATTAGCCTCTTGTGAATTTAAAAGCTATGAGAAACTTGTCATATGTGCCGAGAAGGTAGAAATGGAGTTTTCTAATTATCAGGTGTTCCAAGAGAGAAAAAAAAGAAGAGGTCCAGTTGGCAGACAAAGGGAAATAATTCATCAAAGAAGTCTGGAGTTAAGAAAATTAAATATCCAACTTGTGATAGGTGTAGTAAAAAGAATCTTGGATAATGTTTATCAATTTTTGGAAAGTGCTTCTAGTGTGGTAAGTCTGGTCATATTACTTGTAACTTTAAAGAAGATGATCAAGCAGACAATGAAAGGCCAGCGGTAAGATATTTTAAGTGCAATGAAATGGGTCATTATGCAGATGAGTGTCCAACAAAGAACTGAACTGAGAGAAAGAAGCTGGACTACAAGCAGAAAGGGGTGGTGAAATCCTTTGAAACTACTTCAGCAAATGTTGGGACATCAAATGAAGTAGTATTAGGTATACTGTTTGTTTATTGAGATTATGCCAATGTGTTGTTTGATTCAGGGTCTACACATTCTTTCATTTCTGAGAATTTTTCTAGTAAATTGGGAATTCCATCTCAAGATATAAATCCTGAACTTATGGTAAAAACACTGAGAGGAAATGTTGAGACAAAAAGAAATTATAAGAACCTCCATGTCCTTGTGTGCAAAAAGAATCTACCTGCAAACCTTATTGTTTTTCCTCTAGTATAATTTGATGTTATTTTGGACATGGATTGGCTTCCATTTATCATGCTAAGATTTACTACAGAGCTAAAGTGGTTTCTTTTCATAAATAATTTCAGTTTGTGTACATGAATGAACCCTTACTTTTGATAACATATTATAAAGCTGAGAAACTAGTAAAATATAGAAATGAATGTTACCTTACATATATTGTTAAAAAAAAGGAACTGCTCAAATTAATGATGTTCCAGTAGTAAGTGAGTACCTTGAAGTTTTTCCTGATGAGTTTCCTGGTATAATATCTGATTGGGAAGTTGAATTTAATATTGGATTATTTCTTGATGCTAATCCAATTTCAAAACCCCCTTATCAAATGTCTCAAATTGAACTTTTAGAGTTAAAAAAACAATTGCAGGAATTTTTAGATAAAGGTTTCATTCGACCTAACACATCACCATGGGGTTCTGCTATATTGTTTGTTAAAAAGAAAGATGGTTAAATTAGACTTTACATTGATTATAGAGCCTTGAATAACATCAATGTTAAGAAAAAGTATCCTTTTCCTCATATCAATGATTTGTTTGATCAGCTCTAGGGAGCTCATTACTTTTAAAAGATTGAGTTGAGTTTGGGGTACCATCAGTTGAAAGTAAAGGAAACAGACATTCTGAAGACTGTGTTTCATACTAGATATGACCATTATGAATTTATAGTTATGCCTTTTGGGTTAACCAATTCACCTGTTTTATTCATGGATCTTATAAATAGAATTTTCGGTGAGTTCTTGAATAATTTTGTGGTTGTGTTCAATGATGATATTTTGGTTTATTCTAAAAGCAAATATGATCATGAAAGTTATTTAAGGGTTGTCTTAAAAACCTTAAAAGAAAAGAAACTGTTTGGAAAATTCATAAAGTGTGAGTTTTGGTTACAAAAAAATTATTTCCTTGGTCACATTGTTTATAAAGAAGGCATAACTATTGATCCATCTAAAACAAAAGTTGTTGAAGAATGGCCAATACCTACAAATATAACCGAGATCTATAGTTTTCTTGGTTTATAAGGTTATTACCAGAGGTTTGTTGAAAATTTTGCACTGATATCTAGACCATTGTCTAAGTTAACTCGAAAAGGTGTTAAGTTAATTTGTATAAAAGAATGTAATGATTGTTTTTAGGAATTGAAAATAATATTGGTGAATGCTTTTGTTTTGGCATTACCTTCTAGAGATGTTGAATTTTTTATCTATAATGATTCTTTGTCGAAAGGACTTGGTTGTGTCGTAATGCAGAATGATCTGGTAATTTCTTATCCTTTACGTCAGTTGAAATCTCATGAGTTAAATTACCCTACACATGATTTTGAATTAGATGCTGTTGTTTTTTGATTTAAAATTTGGAGGCATCATCTGTATGTAGTAAAATGTGAAATATATACTGACCACAAAAGTTTTAAGTATATATTCATTTAGAAATAATTGAACACGAGGAAGAGAAGATGGATAGAATTAATCAAGGATTATGATTTCATGATTAATTACCATCCAGTAATGAAAAATAAATTGGATGATTCTTTGAGTTGAAAAAGTAATGCTACATTAACATTGTTACGTTTGGTGAAATTTTGCATAGAAGTTGTTGGTGCAAGAAATTTCTCTATTTTGTTTCAAGTGTTAGTGAAATTATCTCTATCAAATAGAATTAAGAAATCACAGAAGGAAGATAGTGAGTTTTATAAAAGGGTAGAGTTGGTTTATAAGGACAAGATACCTGAATTTAACCATGATAATGATTGTTTTTTGAGGTTTAGAAAGAGATTATGTGTGCCTTGTGATTCAAAGTTGAAGAAAGAGTTGTTATGTGAAGCTTGTAGTTCTTCATTTTCATTTCATCCAGGAAGTACTAAGATGTACATAGATCTTCAGGAGTATTACTGGTGGGATGGAATGGAAAGAGATATTTTTGACTTTAGTGTGAAGTGTTTGACTTGTAAAAAGGTTAAAGCAATGCAACAGTTATCGAAATGGATGCTTCAACCTTTACCGGTGCCAGAGTAGAAATGAGAAAATGTGTCCATGGATTTCATCATGGGATTACTAAATACTTCTCGAGGTAATAATTTGATCTGGGTTATTTTTGATCGATTGACTAAATCTGCTCATTTCCTTCCTATTCAAGATACTTTTCTCTAGATAAACTTTCTTGGTTATATGTTAAAGAGATAGTCAGGTTCCATGGAGTCCCCCTCTCCATTGTATCTGATCATGATACCAGGTTTACTTCTAACTTTTGTAAAGGCCTTCACAATTCTTTGGGTACTGAATTAAATTTTAGTACAAATTTTCATCCTCAATCAGATGGGCAGTAAGAATGAACTATTCAGACTTTGGATGATATGATACATACTTTCTCAATGGATTACCAGGGAATATGGGGCCAACATCTTTCTTTTGTTGAATTTTATTATAATAAAAATTTTCATTCCAGTATACAGATGGCTCTATTTGAGGCATTATATGGAAAGCGGTGTCGAACTCCAGCTTTTTGTGATGAATTAGGTGAAAGTAAATTGATGGGACTAGAATTGGTAGAAGAGATAGAAGAAAAAGTTCAGTTTATTTAGAAGAACATGAGAACAAATTAGAGAATGTATAAAAGTTATGCAGATAACCAGAGGAAGGATATTTCTTTCGATGTAGGTGATCATGTCTTTCTCAAAGTTTCTCCAAGGAAAAGAGTGATGCTTTTTGGTAAGAAGAGAAAGCTGAGTCTGAGGTTCATTTGACCCTATGAAATCCAATAGAAAGTTGGATCAGTTTCCTACTGAGTAGATTTACCTCCAAGTTTATCCAAGGTACACAATGTTCTTCATGTTTCAATGTTGAGAAAGTATTTTAAAGATCTGTCTCATGTATTGATCCCATAGATAGTTCAGTTGGAAGAGAATCTCTCTTATGAGGAACAACCAGTCCAAATTTTTGACTGAAGAGAGAAAGTGTTGCAGAATAAAGAAATTATTCTGGTAAAGGTTTTGTGAAAAAACAATATGGTTGAATAGGAAACATGGGAATCTTAAAATGTCATGAGGGATAAATACCCCCACTTATTTGATAAGTGAATAAAAATTACAAGAACACAATTTCCAAAAGGGGGGAAGAATGTAACTGTTGGAGTTGGTTGCCTAGAACCAACTACTTTGTATTTTATTCATTAATAAATACCTTATCACATCTTGATTGTTCTTCTGTTTGACAATGCATGTGACAATTTCCTAAGGAAAACTATTGCATTAAAGGGTTATAGTGGATCCCTACTATGATGAGATCCCAAAAGTTCCATAACAATGTTCTTGAATATATTTTCTATGGCCGGATGGTGTTATTTGAGGGACACAAATAATACATGCCATTAGGGGTGAGGACTCATAAAACTTTGAGGCACCTTCTCATGGTGTGCACCCTTGGTAATATCCAAGAGGATATTATGAGAACGATACCCGCTAGTAGGAAATCCGCATTTCATAGTGTCATTGGATGTTCCTATCTACGAATGTGTGTATTGGTACTTAGACTTTAAGATTATTATTAATGGGTATTACAACTCGCGCAGTTATATGTATTGATGAAAACTGTGATGACACACTATTCACAGTGAGGTAGGATACGTTGGGTTCATCACGAGTAATACTGCATTAATAGATAATGTGAAAAAGAATTTTTCCCTTCTGTTCCATAACAGAAGTAGATATCTCTATCCCGTTGATGGAATTGATATAGCCTAAATAAATTCATGGCCATGGTAAGGTATGGGCGAGTTCAATTCCTGAATGTCAAAAAAAGAATAATTGAGCACATGGGTTGATGGCACTAGCATGCAACCCACTTGATTCGAGATCTTGTGACAAAGAGACTATATTACACAATAAACGTTCGTAGGAGGTGACACATCATTGCGGCATTAACTTATTTCTCTATGTGTGCCTTGGCATGTTGCTAGATGCTAACCTTGGACTTTAGGCAGGCTCTGCCTAATGCCACTGAGAAAGGGCCCTATAGGGTCACACACTAAGTGTGTCCTTGTATCTTAGTTAAATATTAATTTTAAAAGTAAAATAAATATTATTCCCAACTGTGGTTTAATAATTATATAAGAATGCCTGATTGAATTTATTTCAACACTAGTTATTCGAGAGAATATATTGTGGACGAAATAATATATATTTATTAGCGAGTAATGTAGTTACATTTATTTAAGAAATAAATATCCATTACTCAAGGCCTAACAAATGTGGGGGAGGAATTAAAGGAAAATGGAAAATAAAAGTACACGTCGTTTATATTAAATATACACGTCGTGTAGTTTTATGGAAAAAGAGTACACCCCGTGTATTAATTATTACACGACATGTAGTTTTTTCAGTCTAGATTTTGAGAAAATAATATCGTTTTATTAAATGATATTTATTATAATCAGCATGGGTGCATGTCAAGGAATTAATAATTCAACATGGGGTTTTTCAATAAGAGTTAATGAAATAAATAAAACGCGTAACATGTTTATTTATTTGCATAACTTTGTAAACCTCCAACCTGATTATAAATATCCCCACAACCCCAACACTTTTCCGAATCGTTTTGCAAAACAATTCTGGAGAATTCTTTCAAGGCCAAAAGAACTCCTTCCTCCAAGAATGCTCTCAAGACCGAGAGACCAAGGCGATCGAAGGAAAACATCACAAGCGAAGGTTCTTCTGCACTAGCACCTGAAGATCCCTTCGGTAACATCCGGAGATACGTGGCACACGTGTGGATCACCGCTAGAGGAATCCTACACTTGGATTCTACGATGCAACGGCGGATCACACCAGATCGTGACCAGAGACATCAACGAAGAAAGAATTACACCAAGGTAATTCTAATGAATTAATTAAATTAATTATAACCAACATATGATAATCCTATCTCTATGGTTCTGGGATTAACTCTTATGTTTTTAATTACTCATTCTATTCCGAAGATTTCGCATTTTACATCATGAAGGATCTCGGATTGATTGTTGTTTAACGTTAAAATTAAAGTTGGAAAATCCCACCAACGCACTTCCGCTATGCCCAAAACCTACAAGTAGTATCAGATGCAGTCATATCGTTGATTATAATTATTTAGTTTTTCATTGGTGATTTACGCGTTAAATAATTTAGTTGTTTTAATTCAAGTTAATCGTTCTTTAAATATAAATCTTGAGATCTGTTCCTCCTCTATCGTTTCTCGTTCACCATACAGAAATTATCTTTTCTTTTAATTTTTTAGTAAAATAAAATAGAGGATATCATCTGGAGGAGACAAACGTTTCTGGTCGTACAACACCAGAATACACGGCGTGTATTCGGAAGTACACGTCGTGTAGTCTAGGTTCATGCATCAGACTAGTCTGCCAAATCATGACGTGTATTGATCCTATCTAAGTCATTTATGACACTGTGTGTTGACCAAGAATAGGTGGCACACAATTTCCGGATTACACGCCATGTTGTCCAACAGAAGACGGCGTGTAGTCCCTTCGGGTTGGGGTTGGACCATGTACCCCATACATGGTTTTCCCGGCTGGAAACCATGTAACACAGAAACTACATGGCGTGTGTCCCACTGAACACGTCGTGTACTCCGAAAATTTCCGAAGTACATCAACACGCCATGTACCTAAGCGTGTACTTCGGATGGGAGGTGAAGAAAAGTACACACCATGTAGTCGGAACTATACGCCATGTACTCACCCAAATTACGTATATTTATTAAAATTTATTATTATATTATACCAACCCTTGAGACGTGTACCATGGTACATGCATAAAGCTGAGGCATAACACGTGATAGGTGTTATATATATATATATGTGTGTGTGTTTAATTTAAAATCTACGTAATAAATGGAAATTCACCAGGTTTCCTCCAAGGTAATAGTTACATACAAGAATAATTTTAAATGAATTTATTTGTTTAAAATTATGATGGATGAGAATCTCAAGGAAATTTAGAAAAAATATTTAAGATAAAAGGATTGATTAATTAAATATAATTAAGTTATTCGAGCGTGATTTTTCTTAAGAAAGAACGATTAAATAATTGAATGATAGATTTATTTATGCGTAATATCATTGCATGTATGGATGATCATCAGCTATATTGAGACCTTTGTATGTGAATGGTTTCTTTAAATTAAATTTGTTGGCCTACGAGCCTTCTCTTCATTAATATGTAGGGCATGTGCAACCAAGGATTATTTTATGTAAAACCCCCTTTTTTCCCCTCACCTGCATGTGAGATAAATGCATATGTAATGGATGGAGCACCCAAGCTAGTGGAGGCGGCTCAAGTTAGGAGCCAAGGAGAAACCAATCCAAGGATATACAAAGGTGGACAAGTGGAAAGGTGTAAACATGAACCTGAAAGGTTCAAGGTGTTTCTCCCCTAGGTCTTGGTTTAGTTTATCAACCACTAGATAAACTAACCAATAGAACAAATATCATGATCATGCCATTTATTTTATTTCTGTTAGTTGCATGGTTTATTTATTTTGGGTGTGTTTTCATGATCACACAATTAATGAATTAAACAATCATGCAAGATGGAACTAAAATAAAACCTGATTATACGTAAATGTTATCTTAGACATGGTTAATCACTTAAGTATATCCCACATAATATTAACAAGCATGTAATAAAAGATAATAAATTGGAAATTTACATATAAGGATAAAATCCCTCAAAGAAATATTAAATCAGTATAGGCTTCCATAATCTCGGTTAGAATCAAACCATAGTTCAAAGTGCTTGACCAACCCTAGTTGGGGTGCTTTCAATTATCGGGGAATTCTAATTCAAGGTTTTGGGTTGACTTTACTTGGATCGCATCAAGGGTTGACTGACACCACAGGACTTGGTGTGACTAAGAGAAAAAGGTTGAGGAAATCCAAAATAAAAGGATTTCAGGATTGGCGAGTCCACTCAGCGGATCAAGGAGCTGTGAGTTAATATAGTTGGCATTTGAAATGCCTACCTAAAACCCTTCAAGTTTCTTGAAAAACCCTAGTTGGGGTAATGATAAGGGAAATATGGATCCTTGACACTATAATATTTAGTTAACAGAATATTCTGAAGTCAATGGTGAGGGATATTGGATTTCCATAAAATAGTGGGAGAGTAATAAGTTATAATTTATTTATTTGTCTCATTTTTTTAATAAATTACTAAACCTTTGCTCATCTTAATTTGTAGAAACGACAAGAAAATGAATTCAAACATATCATTGTAAAACATACTCGAGAAGGAAAACCTTCTCACTAGCACCAATTTCCAAGAGTGGCAGAGGCATTTACGCGTTATCCATCGCCACGAAAGGAAATTGTATGTGCTAGAAGAGCCTGTTCATGTTGCACCTAGATCAGAACTTCTACCCTTAACTCACTAGGAAAATAAAGACATGGGGTGTGAAAAACCAACAGTCCTTATGGTGAATAGGAAAAGGAAGGACAAGGAAAAGGGTCCAAAGACTTATAAATGGTCTGAATCCCCTGATCACCATCCTTCTAGGAAGGAGAAGATCCAGAGATAGGGCAAGGAATCAGAGGCCGTATGTTTTTCATGTGGCAAGCAAGGCCACTGGAAGAGAAAACGCACCCAGAAGCGTGGGGACACTAAAGGTGAATTCATTATCTAGTGTAATCTTTCCATTTCTACACATTGGGTATTAGATACATCTTGTGGGGCTCACATTTGTATTCAAATGCAAGAACCAAGTAGATTTATAAAGATTTATAGAGGAGAGGTGGATCTTTGAGATGCCAATGGTGCAAGAATGGCTGTGTCGGCTATTGGATATTACCACCTCTCACTACTGACTAGGATGATTTTGGTTTTACATAACTGTTATTATGTGCCTAGTGTTACCAAGAACATAATTTCTGCATCTTGTTTGGATATGGATGGATTTTTTTTAAATTTGGAAGTAAGGGTAGTCTCTTTTATAAGAAAAATGTTTGTTATGGTATGACACATTTAAATAATGGTTTGTATGTATTAAATTACAAAAACCAAGTGTTGGAAATCGATAACGAAACAAACTCACATGACTCATACATCACCCATTTGTGGCATCACTGTCTCGGTCATGTAAATGAGAAGCGCTTGACAAAGATCTACCAAGATGGTTATTTAGATTCTACCGAGCTAAAGCCACTTGATAGATGTCACGCTTGTTTACAAGGAAAAATGACCAAGCTGCCTTTTGGTGGACATGGTTAAAGGGCCACAGAGATTCTAGTATTGGTACACACAGATGTTTGTGGACCATTTCTAGTAGAAGCTAGAGGTGGATATTATTACTTCATTACTTTTAATGATAATTAGAGTAGATATGTCTATGTCTACTTAATGAGGTATAAGTTAGAGGCATTAGAGAAATTTATGGAATTCAATAATGAAGTGGAGAATCAGCTTGGTAAGAAGATAAAGAAACTTCAATCGGATTGAGGTGGAGAATATATGAACCAAGAGTTCAACGATCTTCTACGGGAGTATGAGATTATATCTCAGCTCACTCCTCCTTATACACTATAGTGGAATGGTGTTTGTGAAAAGAGGAAATGCACCTTGTTGGACATGGTGAGGTTGATGATGAGTCATGCAGATATTCCATTATCCTTTTGGGGATATGCATTACAAAATGCAGCATACACATTAAACTGAGTACCAACTAAGGTGGAAAATGGAATTCTATCTAAGTTATGGAATGGAAGGAAACCCACTTTCTCGCACACACGTGTATGGGGATGAGAGTCGTTTGTTAAGGCCTTCTTAAGAAACAAACTAGCACCCTGGGGCACGAGGTGTATATTTATAGGATATCCCATGGAAAAGAAAGGATATTACCTATATAACCCTTCAGACAAGAAAGTGAATCTCACCAGACAAGCCGTCTTTCTTGAGAGGGATCACATCCTCAAGAAGGATAGTGGGAGCAAGATTGACTTCGACGAATTTGATGCTCAAGATACACAGAAGTTGGTACAAGAATAAGTTCCACAAGTACCCATGGAAGAGGTTCCAGAAACACAAGTACTGTGTAGGAGCTCAAGAGAGGTAAGAGAACCGGAGAGATTTGGTTTCCTAGTCATAGAGGATGGTGAATCATTATTGCTGGACAATGATGAACCTCTATCCTACATGGAAGAAGTAAAAAATCTCAAAAGCTGCAAGATGGCTAGAAGCTATGAATTCTGAGATGGATTCCATGTATCATAACCAAGTTTGGGTTCTGGTCGATGAGCTAGTTGATGTAAATCCTATTGGATGCAAATGGTTATTCAAGAGAAAACTGGACATGGAAGGTCAAGTAAGCGCCTATAAAGCAAGGCTAGTGGCTAAAGGATTTAGACAGCATCCAGGAATTGACTATGATGAAACCTTATCACCAGTTTCCATGTTTAAATCCATAAAAATCATACTTGCCATAGCAGCTTACCATGACTATGAGATTTGGAAGATGGATGTAAAAATATCTTTCCTTAATGGGATCTTTCAGTAATATGTCTATGTGACACAACCAGAAGATTTTGTGACACCAGATGATTCCAAACGGGTTTGCAAGTTGCATAAATCCATTTATGGATTGAAGCAAGCTTCCAGGTCATGGAAAATTTTATTTGATGAAGCCATAAAGAAATTTGGGTTCGTTAAGAATGAATGTGATCCATGTGTTTATAATCGGATTAATGGGAATATGATCGTTATCCTAGTAGTATACGTTGACTACATATTGCTTATTGGAAACGATGTACCGGTATTACAATCATTTAAGGACTGGTTGAACAAGTGTTTCTCTATGAAGGACTTGGGTGAAGAATCCTACATTCTAGGGATCAAGATCATTCGTGATATATCCAAGAGGCTTATTGGACTAAGTCAGAGTATATACAATGACAAGATACTAAATAGATTTAGCATGGAACAATCCAAGAGGGGATTAGTTCCAGTGTCACATGGACTACATCTTTCTAAGAAAATGTGTCCATAGACACAACTGGAGAAAGATAGAATGAGTAAGATCCCATATTCTTCGGCTATAGGATCCATAATGTATGCCATGTTATGTACCAGGCTTGATGTTTCCTATGCACTGAGCATGGTAGGCAGATATCAAGCAGATCCAGGATAACAACATTATACTGCTTTTAAGACTATCCTTAAGTATCTGAGAAGAAATAAGGATATGTTCCTGGTGTATGGAGGAGATGATGAGCTTGTCATCAGAGGGTATGCTGATGCTAGTTTTCAGACAGATCAGAACGATCTTATGTCGCAATATGGATATGTTTTCTGTCTCAATGGAGGATCTGTGAGCTAGAAGAGTTCAAAGGATCCAATTGTTGCCGATTCTACAGCGGAGTCTGAATATATAGCTGCTTCTGATGTATCCAAGGAAGTCGTATGGATTTGGAACTTTGTCCAAGATCTTGATGTGGTGCCAAGAAGTAAAGATCCCATTACATTGTATTGTGATAATACTGCAGCGGTGGATCTTGTAAAAGAACCAAGGTCACATCAACAGACAAAGCACATACTCTGGAAGTATCACCTTTTGAGGGATTTCTATCAGAGGGGTGAAGTTGCAGTGAGCAGAGTTTCCACGAAAGAGAACGTGGTAGAACCCATGACTAAAGGCCTATCTCAGCAGAAGCATGAATATCATGTGAGGGCTAGTGGGTTAAAGGTTTTTAGCAGTTGGCTCTAGTCCAAGTGGGAGCCTGTTAGAGTTTTTGGCCTAGAACCAACTACTTTGTACTTTATTCATTAATAATTAACTTATCACATCTTGATTGTTCTTATACGTGACAATGCATGTGATAATGTCCTAAGGACGGCTATTTCATTAAAGGGTCATAGTTGATCCCTGCTATGATGAGAACTTGGAAGTTCCATAACACTATTCTTGAATATATGTTCTATGGCTGGATGATGTTATTTGAGGAACACAAATAATACAGGCTATTAGGGGTGAGGACTCATACAACTTTGAGTCAACTTCTCATGGTGTTCGCCCTTGGTAATATCTAGGAGGATATTATGAGAACGAGACTGGTCAGTAGGAAATCCACATTTCATAGTGTCATTGGATGTTCCTATCTGCGGACATGTGTATTGGTCCTTAGACTTTAAGATTATTATTAATGGGTATTACAACTCACACACTTAGATGTATTGACGAAAACTGTGACGACACACTATTCGTAGCGAGGTAGGATATGTTGGGTGCATCACGAGTAATACTAGATTAATAGATAATGCGAGAAAGGATTTGTACCTTCTGTTCCATAATGGAAGTAGATATCTCAGGCCCATTGATGGAATTGATATAGCCTAAATAAATCCATGGCCATGGTAAGGTATGGGCGAGTTCAATTCCAGATTGTCAAAGAAAGGATAATCGAGCACATGGGTTGATGGCACTAGCATGCAACCCACTCCATTTGAGATATCATGACAAAGGGATTATATTACATGGTAAATGTTCGTAGGAGGTGACACGTCATTGTGGCATTAACTTGTTTCTCTATGGGTTCCTTGGCGTGTTGTTAAAAGCTAACCTTGGACTTTAGGAAGGCTCCGCCTAATGCCACTGAGAAAGGGGCCTAGAGGGTCACACACTAAGTGTGTCCTTGTATCTCAGTTAAATATTAATTTAACAAGTTAAATAAATATTATTCATGACTGTGGTTTAATAATTATTTAAATATGCCTTATTGCATTTCTTTCAACACTAGTTATTCGATAAAATATATTGTAGACGAAATAATATATATTTATCAGCGAGTAATGCAGTTACATTTATTTAAGAAATAAATAGCCATTACTCATGGTCTAAGAAATGTAGTGGAGGAAATAAAGGAAAATGGAAAATAAAAGTACACACCATGTATATTAAATATACACGCTGTGTTGTTTTATGGAAAAAGAGTACACGTCGTGTATTAATGATTACATGACGTGTAGTTTTTCTAGTCGGGATTTTGAGGAAATAATATCGTTTTATTAAATGAAATTTATTATAATCAACGTGGGTGCATGTAAAAGAATTAATAATTCGACATGGGGGTTTTCAATGAGAGTTAATGAAATAAATAAAATGCGTAACACATTTATTTATTGTCATAACTCTGTAAACCTCAAACCCGATTATAAATATCCTCACAACCCCAACACTTTTCCCAATCATTGTGAACAACAATTCTAGAGAATTCTTTCAAGGACTAAAGAACTCCTTCATCTAAGAACTCTCTCAAGACTGAGAGACCAAGGCGATCGACGGCGGACATCGCAAGTGAAGGTTCTTCCACGCTAGCACCCAGAGATCCATTCGGTGATGTCCGGAGATATATGGCACACGTGTGGATCACCGATAGAGGAATCCAACACTTGGATTCTATGACGCAATGACGGATCACACCGGATCGTGATCAGATACATCAACGAAGAAAGAATTCCACCAAGGTAATTCTGGTGAATTAATTAAATTAATTATAACCAACATATGATGATCCTATATCTATGGTTCTGGGATTACCTCTTAAGTTTTTCATTCCTTGTTCTATTCCGAATATTTGGCATTTTACATTGTGACAGATCTCAGATTGAACGTTGTTTATCATTAAAATTAAAGTTGGGCAATCCCATCAACACGCTTCCATTGCGCCTGGAACCTACAGTAATATCCCAAGTAAATAAAGAATATGACATTTTCATATTTGTTAATATTTTTGAATTAAATATTAAATTTAATTTAAAGGAGATGCTATGTTTGATGGTGTACCTGATACACAACAACATGTTTCTTTGAAATCTTACGTTTCACACAACGTTGAGTTATACTGAAAAATAATAATATATTATTATTATTTTAAATGATAGTAAAATCCTAGAAATTTTAATGGTAGGAATGAACAAAACTAACTAAAATATTATTATACATGTTTGTTAAATGTTTTTTATTTATCCAATAAAATTTAGAGGCTTAAAATGTGAATGAATCTAATTATAAGCACAAATTGTCTAATATTCTTTAAAAGGTTGATTTACCACCTTTTGATGGAGAACCATTATTAAATCTTGTTTTTATCACTTTTATATGTTATATTTAACAAAAAAAATATTCTTCTCTAGAATCAGAACATCAAAATTTACTTTGGATGAAATTTTGGTATTTTTCTGATAAAGTTCATTTTTTAATGAATAGTGAAAATACTGTATTTTAATTCAAAACTGCCTTTTAATCTAATCTATTTATATAGATAGATTATCTTTTTAATTGGTTTTAAAGTTTAATTATATTATATTTTTACCTTTTAATCCAATGTTGGACATTTGAAATAATTTCACTTTGAAATTGGACATAAACAAGTGTCAATATTTTGAAAGTTATTATTTCTTAAAAACACGCTTTTTTGTTTTGACAACGAGAATTAATTTTATATTAATTTCTTCCAACTCTATGTTTTGAATTTGACAAAATGTATTCTATATTTGGAATTATGAGGTCCAAATTGTGTAAATAGGTAACTTTTATTTTCAGATATTATGAATATTTACTTCAGTAAATATTTTATTTACCATGGTTAAAGGGTAAATATGGTAAATAAGGGTAAACAAATATTATTATAATAATATAAAATTACCTTAACACGTGTCATAATCATATTGGATGATACATGTCTGACCATGGGAATCCTTGGGTTTATTTTTGGACCCCATGGAGCCACTTGGGAGTGATAATGACACTTTATATTAATTAATTTAAAGTAAAGACAAAAATGACATAAACTTATATCGTTCAGTAGAAAAATTTTATATGAGGTTATATAAGAGATATATTTGACTAAAAATATTCATTTGAATGTTAAAATGATTTACTACATCATGGTATTTTATTTATAATTTTTATACATTAAATAAATAAATTTAATTATGACACAATGGTGATACAGTAATTGCATCATTAATAAAGGATTAAATAAATGATTTTATAAATATTAAAATAAATTTATTTTGAAACTTTTTATGACATACAATAATTTTAGGGACAATAATGACTTGTTATATTTAAATTAATGATGGTTTTTAGAAATAATAAAGTTGTTATAGATTTTTTAAAATTCACGATATTAATAGTTTATAAATTGACATAAATGATTTTTTAAAACAATTAATATTTTATTAAATGATAATATAGTCCTAAAAATATATGATTCGGCCAAATAAAATAAATAATATTTAAATTGTCATTAATAATCCATTTTGGGTCAATTGGAATTTTATAATTAATATATTATCTATATAGTATGAATATATACTAGGACATGGTAAAGGTTAAATAAGTTAACAAAGGGTTAAAAAAAAGATAAGGATTAAAAAAATATCCAAAACCTGTTCAATTCTTATGGGATGATTTTATTTCGACTTATATGCTCATTATATTTTAATTAAATAATTTTTGGACCTTTTGAAACCGAAATTCATTTTATAATAAAATAATACTTTCAAACATTCCTAAAGAGCCCCTCATCCCTCTTATAAAATGACACCACCGAGTTACCCGATTTAAAGGTAACGTCTTCCCTCATGTTCTCTTATTTTATTTTACTTCTTCACTCCCTATGCTCTTCATCTTATTATTTTACATAAAAACATCATTATCCTCAATATACTATGTTTTTTATGAGAAGTATTTGAACTACACTTACACACATCTCTGTCTAATTGGTAAAGAACATACTATTTCTGTGGACGATGAACTACTGCCTCACGAAACGATGATTGTTAAATATTATCCTACCACATATTATGGTGGCCATTAAGATGGAACTTCATTTATATGTGATATATATTATATTTATATTGTCTCTGTACTTATGTATTTTTCATTTATAGCATTCCTTTATGGTTTCCATAATGGGTAAATACGATAATTTCATTTGAGGAAGTGCGGACTACTGCCCCCTCAAAGTGATATGACTCGTTCATTCCATATGTGGAACATATAAAGGATGGAATTAATAAAATTATATATGATATTATACTGGATTTATAATATACCTATTTATCATTATGTTTTCATTCCATTAAAATATAAAATAGAAATGAAAGTAGTGTTCATGCGTACGTACGACTTACTGTCTCCATGAATGGTGAATTTCATTTCTTAACTCCAAATATTATGTAATATTATAAATACACATATATACTGGATATATTTTATATACATTATATCTAAATCATTAATATCATTCTGGATATGATGGAACTTTAACCACATGGACCATTTATAATTAAAACATGTTTATTTTTTACTAAAGTTCCAAACATCAACAAAATGTCTGATATGAATTCAAATAATTAACTAATTTTTATAGAAAGTTAATAAGCAATATAAAAGAAATAATAAACTTGAAAAAAGTTCTTAATCAAGTATAAATTAACTTATGTTTATTATTCACGAAATTAAAGAACAAACTAGTTAAGTCAGACCTGAGGTAAGGGATTTCGTCTCAATATCCTTTCATTGAGGCATATTTTGTTTTATACATGACTTTCTTTTATACGGTGTATAAAACCCTTTGAATTTTAATTTCATTCAAAGGTAATTTTTTTCTATGTAGCGTTTTACTAAACAACAAAAAAGGAATGTTTCTTTTTAACGTACATGGTGACAACGACCTTTCCACCACCACGATCATTATTTGATATTTAGCTTCCTTAACAAGTCATAATGTTTTTAAAAGAAAAATAAATACCATATAATCTTTTAAATATTTTGGTATTGAAAATGGTTTTGATACTGGATTTGTTATGTCAATATATTTAAATGATATATTGTGATTTCAATGTGGAAATATTATATTTCCTTTATGATTTTTTATGTCTTATGATTATGTTATGGTTATTAGGAATTGTTTACGTATACGGGTGGTTCCATGATCAACCTAGTGCAGGTGAGCCAGACATATCTCTCCAATTCATTGGGTAACGTGATGTAGGTAAACGTTAATGTTTCTCCTAAGATATTTAGGGAATATACTATTATGGGTATTACAAATGTAACTCTATATGTAGCTGTGATAGGTACAATGTAAGTATGATATGGATGCCACAAGTTACCTTTATGATTTAGGATTTCTATGTGTTATTCATAAATCTTATGATTTCATGAGGTATGTTAAAGATCTTATGATTGGTATGTACTGATGGACTAATGTTTTCTTTTTTTATTTTATAATCCTTACTGAGCTTTTTATGCTCATCCCAAGTTATTGAAATGCTTTTCACAAGACTTAAAGATGAATAGGGTCAAGGATGGGATCAAGGAAAAATCATGTTGTCTAAAACATGAAACTAAACATGACTCTTTCTTTTCAAGAGTTTTTATTTTATGAAAAAATGGATACTGAGTAGAAGTGTCTACCTTGTAATATTTGAGACGTGATGTAATAGTTATGGCATAATTCTATAAAAATATAAACAAGAAAAGATCCTAAATGTGAATTATTAACTTAATTCAAGATTATGTAATGTTTATGGCCAAGTACTTATATTCTGTGTATTGTTTATGGATATTATATGGATTATTTTCGAGACCAAGCACTAAGATGGTGTGGGATTATAGGGCCCGATGTACCTGAAATAAATGTTTGTAATAAATTAAATATATTAAAAATCATGAACCCGTAGTTTTCCTGAAAAAGTGGAATAAATCCTGAATGAGGTTCCAAATCAGAAATCCTAGGGAACTGTTGAGTTCAGAACACATGTTTTTTCCTAGGTGTGACATAACCCTTGTCGGTGCGATGCATTTTTGAAAAAGTTATCGCAGGTGCTAAATTAATAAATTAAATTAATTAAATGATTTATTTTATTTTATTTGACACTGTAACCTGGGTCCTCTTTAAATATATAACTATTAAGTTTTTCTCAAGGTTAGACACTAAACCCTAGAGACATAGGAGTCTTTGGAGGAGATCATTTTTGGTGAACGACAACTGATTGGGAGAAGACCTTGGATTGTTGTGCCAAGAGAGTTCATGGATATCATCAATGAAGATAAAACAAAACCATTCTTCATAAAAAAATGATTTAAAATCCAGGTAGGATGCTTGATTTTTTGTTTTCCATCCATTTTATTAATCCAAAACAAATATAGATTTATTCAATGAATATAATTGATACACACATCATCGATAAATTTAAATTGATGGAGTTATATTTTGTTCATAATGATTATACCTCTTTGATTGTCCTTTTTTATGACTACAAATCAAGGATGAAAAAACAAAGTCTGAGGTTCGTTCCTCACATTTGTTGACTTTTTTATTTCTTTCCGCATTCTTCACATATAGATCACGAGATTTTCTTTTTGGACCATAGTTCAATGAATACCCAATATTCGATTATTTCACGACCATTATTCGGTGCAACAGATCAATACCATTGATACAGTTCATTATTTAAGGTGTTATATATGTTTTATGATAGTGGTGAGTGATTGAATGTGGATAAGAATGGATTTATGATTCTTATTCTACCCGGTTTTGATGTATGATGATGAATGTATCGACAAAAAATTTTCCTAGCAGATCGAGGGCCTGAATCTCATATAGAAACAACATAATGGGATATCTGACCCCTAATATATGTTTTTAGTGAAGATATTGGTTCTGATGATTCATATAAAAATAGAAAGAAGAATTCATGGGATCTAGAAAATCCCAGGTTACACACTGTGTGGGACCCCCTATGCAGCGCTAGGGTTTCCACACAAAGTTATGTATCACACGCTGTGTAACATGGTCACATGCCACTTGACCCCTCAATGATGGCTTGGTATGTACTTCAAAAAGTACACAAACATGACTGGAAGTACATGGATAGTGGAACATCATGTACTTAGAAATGGACACAGCCAAGTGTACACGGACAGAACTAGGTGTACACAGTTTGGTACATGGGCAAGGCCAGTGGTACACAAACAAGACCAGAAGAGATAGTCAGGGTGACATGTGATCTTTACACACCATTTACTATACTACGTGATGTTTATTTAGAGATTTACATGTTGTGTGAGGCTTTACTATACGGGCATACCTAGGGATAGCTATACATGCCAGGTACCCCTAGTACACACTGTGTAACCACTTCAAGGGTGTTTGTAGCCCTTCATTTCCTTAGTATGGACCAGAAATGGTTGATTTTTTTCCCTTATTCAATTCCCTTGGGGGTAAAATGTAGTATTACTTCCACATCACAGGATTATGATCCCCTCTGGAGGATGAGTCTCATATAGAGTTCATGGTGTCCCTCCGTGAGACTGGTGTGTGATCCTCTATCATATTTATAACCTAGGTGGGGTTTGGGGAATCATCATGACTTACTTAAGTTGGGTATTGACCGTCTAACTTGAAGGTTGTATCAATAGGGTTTCTATTATCATTGTAATATGATCCCCTATATAGTGGGTTGATCCAGATGGGGCTCAAGATGTCCCCTAATAGTTCTAGGAATGACCCCCTATTTGAGTATTAGGGTCTTCTAAGACCATTGAGATTTCTTATGCAGGGCCCAATGAAATAGACCTCTTTGATGAGAGTCCCCAGTTATAGCATGTCTCATGGAGTGGATTCTCCTAGAATGAGCATTTCTTAAAGAAGAATCATGTAAAATCCTGTTGGTTGTGACCACCTAGTGGTGTAGTGTCATTTATAATTATATCTAGTTGTTTCTATTATACATTGTTTGTAATATATTATATTGATATGAATATTCTTGATGCTTTATGTTTGGTTTTTTCAAGGTGTCCAACTATGTATTATTATACTCACCCCAACATGGGCTCTGTCCACACGTGCCATGTCTTATGCAGATAGGAACCCTCTTAATAGTGTCTTGGGAGGATACAGAGTAGGTGGAGTGTAGCTTGAGATTTATAGACCAAGGTGTTTTATGAAATCTTTCATTTAATCGTAGTTCTAACCATTAGAGTAGGGTTGACTCTTTATATTTTTGGTTGGGATTTCATTTAGCCATGTTTTTATTTCAGTACTTTACTGTCATACACTATTATGGGATATTAGATGTATGAATTCTTTGGTTTCAGTTTTTTTACATTTTAGTATTTTGTGGGCTTGGACATGTGTGCATGTGTATGGGTACTTTAGGATAATGCCTCCCATTTGTGGGATATGCCTACTCAACACTGGTTTCTATCCCCTAGCGTATTGGAGTCAGGATTGGGGTAGTCATAGGTTAGACGCCAATGGGTTGGGTTGTGACATGTGGTATCAGAGGAATCTATTTGACCTTCAGACTAGAGTCAGTAAGATTTGTTTAGGGAAACAATGTTCATTGTTTCAAGTTTAGCTTTCAAGATAGGGACTCTAGTGTTGGTGCGACAACCAATGTATCCATACACCAAGACTCTGATCATATTTCTTTTTTAATCGGCACCCATAAACATTATTTTCAGTGGAAATTTTGGTACATGTATCATATAGGAATGAGTTGTGTTTTTCATGTAATTTTTGAGTTAACTTATTATATATAATCTTTTTACTGTGGCACATATTGTTTTATTTCAGTATGCCTCCATAGATATAGCCATCTAGGATTCTAATTCATGATCAAAAGGATGATTCATCTAGTGACGAGGCTTTGATACGGGGGCCTTTACAAGAGATAGAACCTCTAGGTGGTTTACTAGTTATACCACCACCTGTTGAGTAGTAGCTATCACTGGAAGCACCAGATGAGGATGCATATAGGATAAGTGCACTGCATGAGTTTCAGAGGCAACAAAATCCTTGGTTTTAGGGAGATCCAGACCCCCCAAGTGGCCGAGAACTATCTATAGGTATCCACTTTCATTTTCCACCTTTTGAGGATTACTACAGATCATATGGCGGTCTCCATGGTGAGTCTTCTTTAGGTATCTATTGGGAGATGGTGGAGCTTAGTGACTTAGTCACATGATGAGAAAACTCTCTCTTGGACAGAATTCAAGTGTCTCTACAGGGAGGAGTTATATCTATCCATGTTGTGATTAGTATTCATATAGAAGATTATACATCTACATCAGGGATGTTTGATTGGGGTGGAGTACTTAGCATGGTTTACTGATCGCTCACATTACTCCATGGATATGGATCGAGGTCCATTCTTTAGAATACATACCTTTGAGAAGGTATTACATTAGGACATCCGGTATTTAGTGGTATCACTTTTAATTCCCACCTATGCTATGGTGTTTGAGAGATTCTTGGTGGTGGAGAGATTCATGGAAGAGCATTCTCCGATATTGGATATTGGTAGCAGGCACCCAGGAGATGAGACCTCGAAAAAAGGTATCCGATGATAGTCACAAGGATCCAATCATATAATAAGATTCATGAGGAAAACCCAAGATATAGGTTTAGTAGTGCAGGGCTCTCAGGATGTCTCAAATCAGCCAAGGGAGAGGTGGTGTTTCTCCTACAATGATTGGGGACATCTGGCTCTGGATTTTCTGACCCATCATACAACTGATTGAGAGATGTCCAAGGGACCACCGAGATAGGGACATAGGTAGGATAATGGTGGTCCATATAGAATTTTATGTGTAATAATGGCTGATAGAGTGGTAATATGTGGTCAAAGTTTTGATTTATTACCATCACCACCTCAGGTGGTTCACACCAGGATTAGGGAGTTAGTGGCTAGGGATAAGGCCATCTACAGCCTATAGAGGCCTATGAACCTGATTATAGAGGGATGATATGAGGTACAATCTATATATTTTAAAATTTAACTATAGTAATGATATACATAGGTGTGATTCCTTCCTTCCTTGAAACTTCTCTGGTTGAAGACTTAAAGATTTTGCTTGAGCCATTAGCTCGACCCTTGTGGTTGGAGACTCCGATAAAAGGTGACTTAGCGATTGCATACTTATTCCAATAATGTGATCTAATTATTGGGGGGATATAGTTTTTTATGGTATCTATTTATAGAATTGATGAGGCCTTATGACATCATCTTAGTTATAGACTGGATATCCATAGTTCATGCAAAAATTGACTGTTTTAGGCGGAGGATGCAGTGTGTCCGAAATAATGGGACTAGGGTTTTCTTCGTGGGTGAAAAGTAACCTTGGAAGATCATGATGAATTAAAGCATAGGAATGTGAAACCGATTACTCACCAATTGGATATGATTAATCATGGATTAATGTATTCTTTGGGATATCAGTTTCATACGGTGGTGGTGGAGTATGAGGAAATCATTCCTTAGGATGTACCAGGTTTACCTCCCCACTAAGAACTAGGCTTGTACATTGAATTTAATCCCATGAAAACCCTGATATCTACATTAGCATATCGTATGGATCCTACAGAGCTTCCTGAGCCAAGGGTATAGTTGGAGGACTTTTATGATAAAGGATTAGTTAGACCCAGTGTTCCCACTGGGCAGCCACAACATTGTTTTCTAAGAAGGAAAATGAGAGCTTTAGGTTATGTGTAGACTATTAGTGATTGAGTTATATGACCTTGAATAATAAGTATCCACTGCCAACGATCAATGGAATCTTTGATTAGTTGAGAGGGGAACAATGGTTCTTAAAGACTGACATGTGATGAGGCTATCACCAACTGCGAGTACGAGACAAGGATATACTAAATATTATATTCATATGTCACTATGGTCATTACAAGTACTTGATAATGTCATTAAATATGAAAAACTACCCATAATTTATCATGGGACTCATGAAACAAATATTTTATCCTTTCTTAGACCAATTCATGGTGGTCTTCATCAAAAAAATCTTAGTGTACTAGACATACAAGGAGGAGGACACAAGACAGTTGAGGATGGTCCTGGACACACTCTAAGATCATTAGATTTATAAAGGCCTTAGCCTTTTTCACAACTTGTTACATGATTTTAAGCATAATTAACCATCCAATACAAACCAAGGATCACAAAGTCTAGTGTCTTTGGAAGACTAGGTACCTAAAAAATGATAACATGGAAATAAAATAAAACATCTTGATATAATTCATTTTTAATGAGATCTTAACATTATTTGAGCTCTTAAATCTGCATAGGATAACTTGGTTAATACATATACAAAAGGGATGAGCTAAAAATACTAGTAAGGGAATAAACATAGAAATAAAGCATAACACATGGGTAAGAAGGAATAACATGACGACATAGAAAGGAATGAAAAATGAAAAAACATATGGAATAATAACATATAGAAAACAAGATCATGTAATCATGTAAACATAGTAAATTGGATGTAACATATAACATGAAATAAACAAGAGTCAAGACTAACTACCAAGATTATATCACATGGTGGAAAAAGTCTTATAAAGGAATCGGGTTCAGTCTCTATCCCAACATGGAATATCATGAGACTAAACATCACCCAATGCATTATAGGGATACCATTGGGCACCCATCATAACATGTTCATGTATATGTGTTCCACATTAAGAAACAAACATAAGGAATAAAAATAAGGGTTACCCATGGAAAGAAATGGGTATCATAACCATGTCATAAGGTATAACCAAAGGGCGTATCATAATGGTTACCATGAAAGAATAGATTTAAATCATACATGGACATTAAAATGGTAAATATACATTGATCATGAAAAATTATGTCCAACTGAAGTGAAAACATATAAAAATAGTGTTTAAGAAACTTTAGAAATGATACACTTTAGTGCGATTTAAGGAAGAGTTTTTAAATAGGAAGAAGACATATCTGTTTGCATAAAACCATAAATGAACCAAGATAGTTTTTCATGATAAAATGATTGATTTTTAAAAAATAATGGTGGACTAAAAAATATTATGGAGTGTACTTGAAAATGGGTAATAAATTGGGAAGTTCCCATTAATTGAGCTTGCTTATTAGAAGGAATTGAAAATAGAACCTTATAAGACATGTATTTCCCCATAAAAAAATATGAATTTAGCTAGGTATATATGTTTAGGACATAAAAATAGAATTTTATAGGAGTAAATAAGGATAATTAATAATTACATTGGGGTAAAGAGAGATAATGTGTAACCCAAAGGGAAAATAGAGGTTCGGAGAGAATCCATTACCTTTTGTCAAAAAGTTTGTGGATCTTTCACTTAATGTCACAAATAATCAAATTAAATCCATTAATTAATTAATTAATAACATATTCTAAATTTATTTAATTTACTAAAATTTTATTAGGTTCATTTATGGCCATTTTTTTTGACTTATAGTGTTTAATTTCTTTGTTTTGGGAGTTTTTATTTCATGGTTTCATGGTCAGTTTGCTTGTATATAATGATGAATGTTCTTGTCAAATGGAAGAAAAAATTCAGAATTAGAATGAGATGATATTAATTTATTTTAAAAAAATTAAATGGTTAAATATATAATTTTATTTCTTGAAATTAGTATGATTCATTAGGTAAAACATTGATGAAAAAAATGTTAGTTTATTTTGGCAGTTTTTACGACCATCATGAATTATTATAATTTTATTTAATAATATGTTTATATACTTGTTACAAAACATTAATTAAGTTGAAATAAAAATATTATAATCCATTTTAACCATAAAAATGGTTTTATAACCATAATTTAACGTAGTAATGAAAAATGAAATCTTTTCGACCATGAAGACGGTGAATCAACACCTCACGGAAAATGTTTTCCTTTTTAGAACAAAAGGAAGGAGAGGAGATTTGATGATGGATATTACATTAAAACAATAAAAATATAGTATATATATGAAACTGGATTTATCATGTTACATAGGATATGAGAGGTTAGGTAAGGATAATAAAACAAAATAAATTAAAAGAGAAAGAGGGAGGGTTTTACCTCTTGAGTGTCACCTCATTAAGAACCTCTTTAAGGAACTTGGAAATGGTATTTTGGTGAGATCAGAAAGACTAGAACATAGGGAAGTGGTTTTTGAGAGTATTTTTATAGAATATAGTAAATTTAACAATCTTAGAAAGTGTGAGGAGAAGAGATGGTGATGGGTGGTATTTATAGTGGGAGGCGAGAGAGGTGTTTTTGATTATTTTATTCATTTGTTTATTATTTTGGCTCAAGACTATCAATAGTGTTGATTCTTATTAATAATAAGAATAAATAGAGAATTTAAATTTGATATAATATCCACTCACATCATCAATTACTCAATCATGATTTATAAATTCATTTATTTACTTATAATGTTGAATACCATGAATTATCGTATTTTACTATTCCCAAAAAATTCAACTATTTTAGAAAAATACCAAAAATTTACCCTATACAATTTTCAATTTATAGATTTCAGAAATATACATCATTTAATGAAAATAAATTTCTAAATGTGATAAATTTAATTTTTAATTAAAATCATCATTTATTCTAAAAATATCGATTTTAAAATTATAACTAATTTTATGAAACATTGAAAATTTATTTAAGATCTCATAAAATTATCTTATAATAATAATAATAATAATATTAATTTATAAATATATATTATGAAAATAAATTTTCTTATAAATTATTATATTAATTATAAAATAGTAAATAAACTTTTACATTTCACAAAAATACCAATAATTAATTTTTCATTTTTAAAAAACTTATTTACTTATTACATTATATAATTATATTATATTTTCATTCATAAGATACCTAAATTTTATTTATACTTTTATAGGTGAGGTTACAATTCTACTAGCAAGTTTACTATTCCTAGTGGTCACATTACTATTCCAATGGTCAAGTTACCATTCCAATGGTAAAGGTTCCTTAATTTATGTAAATAAAATTTATTTCATTATTAATTTATGAAAATAATGTTTTTATTAGTTTCTATATGTTATGTAGGTATTTTATATTATATAAAATAATTATAATAAGGGAAAATTCGATTGATAAAATTCAGGGTTGTTGCATTCTTCCCCCTTATGAAATTTCACCCTTGAAATTTTGTTTTACATTAAAACTTGAAAAAAGGTGGGGGTAATTATCCTCAATTGATTCCTCTAGTTCCCATGTCGCCTCTTCATAGTTATGGTTCCACCATAGTACTTTGACAAGGTGAATAATCTTATTGCGTAGAACTTTATCTCTACGGTCCAAGATTTTCACCGGTAACTCTTCATACGATAGGTCGTTATCTAGTTGTATCGCCTCTAAATTAAATACATGTGAGGGATCTAATATATACTTACTCAAGAGGGATACATGGAATACGTCGTGTATTTGAGACATGGTAGGTGAAAGTGCTAGTCGATTGGCCACAACTTCGACATAATCAAGAATATCAAAGGGGTCGATGTACCTGTGACTCAGCTTTCCATTCTTCCCAAATCTCATGATCTGATTATATAGAGATATGTAGAGGAATACCATGAGTCCAACCATAAACTCCAAGTATTATCGAAAATTGTCTGCATAGCTCTTCTATTGAATTTGTGTATCCCGAATATGCTACTGAATGGTTTTCACCATTTCTACTTTTCCTTCGACCATTTCAGGTCCTAAAAACTTCCTTTCACTAACTTCATCCCAGTATGGAAGTTTTATACATATTTTCCCATAAATGGATTCATATGTATCCACTTAGATGTTTGATTGGAAACTATTATTATAAGGGAACTTGACCGGAGGTAGATTTCTGTCCCATCTTCCCCTGAAGTCTATAGAATATTCTCTCAACATGTATTATAGTGTCTAAATAGTCCGCTTAGATTGGCCCCCAGTTTGAGGATGATAAGTCATATTGAAGTTCAACTTAGTGTTTAGAGCATGTTGGATAATTTTCTGAAGGTAAATCTTAGATCTTGATCATATACAATTGATAGTTGTACTTCATGAAACCTCACCACTTCTCTAATGTATGTACATTCATGTTGATCAAGTGAGAAGTCCTCTAAAATTGTGATAAAGTGATCTATCTTTATAATATGGTCCATAATGACCCATATAGTATTATTTTATCTATATGTATTTGGAATTCTAGTGAAAAATTTTGTGGTGATTTTTTCCCATTTTCATATTGGTATGGGTAATTTTTTCATCTTTCCCGTAGAGTTTTTCCTCTCAGACTTTACTTGCAGACATACTAGACACTTTGATGTATATTCAATGATCTCCTTATTAATATTGTCCCACCAATAGTACTATTAGATATCTTGATACATCTTTGTGATTCCTGGGTGAATAGAGAAAATTGAGATATGTGTGTCATTTAAAATATCTTTGTTTTATCTCGGGATTGGATGGTACACATAGTCGTGACCCAAATATTATATTTCCTTCATCATTTTTGAACTCTAAGGACTTCCCATTTATGATAGCTTCCACCTTTTTCTGAATTTCTTCATCATTTCTTTGAGAATTCTTCATTTTCTCCATAAGGGATGGTTGAGTAAACATTTTAAAAAGTATTGATGATGTTCCTTCCTTAATTATTCCCATATCTATACTTTTTAGGTCTAAGAAAATTGGATCCTTATCAATTTTCATTATTGATAAAGTTACAAGATCCTTTCTACTTAGTGCATCCACCACTTTATTTTCTTTACCGAGATAGTAGTGAATTGAGAAATCATCATCCTTGATAAGCTCTAACCATCTTTTTCGGTGCATATTAAGATCCTTCTATGTGAATATATATTTTAGTCTCTTTGGATCAACACATATCTCAAACTTCTCTCCATAGAGACAATTCCACCATATTTTTAATGTAAAGATCATAGACTCTAACTTTAGATCATGTGTGGGATAGTCTTTCTCATGAATTTTAAACTTCGTTGAGGTGTAGGTTATCCATTTATAATTTTTCATCAATAAATATCCTAATAACTTCTTTAAATCGTCGATTTATACCAAAAAGAGTTCTATAATTATTAGTAGTGTGAGTACTCGTGCAGTGATAAGCCTCTTTTTTAACTCTTTGAAGTAGTCTTCACATTCACTAGTTTATATAAACTTTACTCCCTTCTAAGTCATCTTGGTTAATGGGTTTTAAAATCATGATAAGTTCTTAAAGTCATCAATAATACCCAGCTAGACCAAGGAAACTACGGATCTCCATTGTAGACATTTTCTTGGGCTACTCTCTGAGTTTATTTGTCTTGAAAGGGTCCACAAATATTACTTTATTAGTGATAAACTTCCCTAATAATGATAATTCCTCAATCCATGACTTGCATTTACTATAATTTTTATAGATTTTATCCCTTTGCAAGGTCTTTATAATATTATTCAAATGATCATCATGTTCCACCTTGCTCTTGGATTATATTATAATATCATCAATAAAGACTGCCACAAATTTTTCAAGGTAAATTCTAATGACTCTATTCATTAAGAACATGAAAATTTTGGGAGAATTATTGAGTCCTAAGGGAATCACTATGAAATCATAGTGTTCATACCTTGTTTGAAAGGCAATATTGGGAATATCTTCCTTCTTCACCTTTAACTAGTGATATCCTGACCGAAGGTCCAACTTAGAGAAATACTTGGACCCATTTAGTTGATTGAACAATTCATCAATCCATGTAAGTGGATACTTTTTCTTTATCATGATTTTGGTAGGCTCAAAATAATCAATGCAGAGGCGCATTGATCCATCCTTCTTCTTGATGAAGAGGACTAGCGCACCCCATGGCGAAGCACATAGGCATATAAAACCCTTTTATAGATTCTCTAGAAACCACTTATTTAGTTACTCCGACTCAATGGTTTCCATACTATAAGGTGTCTTTGATATAGCTAGAGATCTAGGAATAAGTTCAATTGAGAACTCAACCTCTCAGTCAGAAGAAAGACTAGAAAATTCTTCAAGGAACACATTAGTGTAGTCCCTCATAATGGGAATGTTTTTAATAACGATTCTTTCCTTTATCTCAATAATTTGAGATAGATATGATTTCTCATAAGGCAATAATATCCAAAATTGATATAATTATTCTGAAGGAGATTCATCCTCCTCCTTACACTTGTACAGAATTAGAGGATGCCTTGGGATGTAAAGAGTGATATCCCTTTCCTGGCAGTTGATGTTGGTTTTATATAAAGATAGTCAATCCATGCCTAATATAGAATCAAACTCCACCAAAGAAATTATAAAAATATTTAATGATAGGTTCAATCCAAAAAAATTAATTGAGGATGAGTTACAGACTTTTGATGAAATAATTTCCCCATTTTTTGTTCTCATAGATAACTCAACCTCTATATTTTGAGTTGGTTTTTTTATAGTTACACTAAACTTGAAAGATATGAAAGAATACATAGAACCAGAATCAAATAGCATGTTTGATATTATTGCATGAATAACCAGTGTACCAGTCACCACAAAACTTTCGAAATCCACCTTAGAAATAGTAATAACATATTCCATTCCTTGTGGCCTTGGAGGTTGTTATTGATTGCCTACAACAACCCATGGATTAGGGAATTGTATTTCATAATTCTAATTTTACTTGAAGTTGAAACACTACACTATAAAGTAAGTGTTGAACTTAACCTTACATTATTCTTCTACATTAGTGGTATTCTTCATACTTCTTCAGCAGTTATTATCCATATTCCCCTTTTTTCCACATTTGAAGTATCTCCTATTTCCCCTTAGATAGTTCCCAAGATGCTTCTTCCCACAATTTTGACATGTGGGATGTTGGGTTTTCTTTCCATCATGGGATTTATCTATTGATCCTACCATATTAACACAATTTTATTCTTTCTATATTTAGGGACATGAGACCAATGAGAGTCTTCTATCTCCATTTATATCTTAAGGTTACAATGAAAAATCTCCTCATAACTGTCAATGTCTCAAATCACCAATGATTTTTATATATTCAGATTTAGTCTACTAAATAATAAATCCACCTTAATATCAATGTTAATGAAACATATATAATCCTATCTTATAAGAATTGTAAACTTTTCCTCATATGCCCTGATAGAATCATCTTCCTTTTGATTCAGTACAAGGAACTCCTTTTCCATCTTAAGATAGAGAGTTTAGGGGAAATATTTATTGAAAAATATTTTATTGAAATATTCCCATTCCATGGAATCCATTTCCTCCTTAGACTTTGTTTTTTTGATTATTGTCAAACACTTTAATATTCACCATCAAAAAAATAAACTACCAGTATAACTTTCTCTTCTTATGAGCATCAAAGGATAGAAATTTATTCTCAATGGAGTTAATCATTTGTTCTGTGATGATGGGATCAGAAGATCCACTAAAAATGGGACACCATTGTTGAATAAAGGATTAAACTGCAGCTTGAACTTTATTAGGATAATGAGGTTTTTCCACATGATTCAATTTATTATTCATAACTTGAGCCAATTGATGAAGTACTATCATGATGTTTTGAGCTCCCATTCCCATTATATTTGACATTTTATTATGTAAATCATCACATTGACTATCATAATGACTATTGGAACAAGTTATTCTATTTCCAGACATTAACTAAAAAAAGAAAGTACAATTATAGGGGCTTGAATACTTATCTTATAATAATATAAAAAGGAAACATTGAACATAGAAGGATAAACTTGTAAATTAAAAGTATATCCTACCATGTGAATCCTTAAGTTTCAATCTAACTTATCCATAGTGAGAGAATTATCCAAAGGGTTATTACTAATGTTTTCTAGTCCTAATCTCAAAAAATAACAAGAATGTTCTCTGATTCAAACTATAACAACCCTATCATTTTACAAATATTATTACACGATTTTAAGAATAATTAACCATCAAATACAAACCAAGGATCATAAGTCTAGTGTCTTTATAATATTAGGTACATAAAATTGAAAACATGTAAATAGAATATAAAATATTTATATTAATCATCCATAATTAGCTCCTAACTTCCTTTGAGCTCTTACATATTTATAGGATAACTTGGGGAATACATAGACAAAATGGATGAGCTAAAAATCCTAGTAAGGGAATAAACATAGAAATAAAGAATAGCACATGGGTTAAAAGGCATAATATGATGAAATAAAAAGGAATGAAACATGAATAAACATATGAAATAATAACATATAGAACATGATATTAGGTAATCATGGAAACATAGGAATTTGGAATCAACATATAATATGATATAAACATGATTCAAGTATAACTACCAAGACTATATCACATGGTGAAAAAGTCCCATAAAGGAATCAGGTTTACTCCCTATCCCAACTTTACATCTCATGATACTAAAAATTACCCAATTAATTAGAGCACTATTTTGGAATACTCATCATAACATGTTCATTAATATATTTTCCACATGAAGAATCAAACATAAGTAAGAAACATAAGGGTTATCTATGAAAAGAAATGGGTATCATAACCAAGTTATAAGGCACAACCAATGGGAGTATCATAATTGTGACCATGAAAGAATGTATTTAAATCATATATGGAAATTAAAAATGTAAATAGGCATAGATCATGAAAAAATCTGTCCAAATGAAGTGAAAACAAATAAAAATATTGTTTAATAAACATTAGAAATAAGAAACTTTAGTGTAGTTTAAGGAAGAGTTTTTAAATATTACAAAGGAATATTTTTTAGTATAAAACCTGAAATGAACCAAGATAGTTTTTCATTATAAAATGAGTGATTTTAGAAAAATAATTTTGTATTAAGACATATTATGGAGTGTACTTGAAAATGGGTAAGAAATTGAGAATTTCCCTTTAACCGAGCTTGCTTAATAGAAGGAATTGAAAATGGAACCTTATAAGACATGTATTTACCCATTAAAAAAGAATAATTGAGATAGGTATATATTTTTGGGCATACAAATAGAATTTTAGAGGAGTATAAAATTTTAATTAATAATTACATTAGGTTAAAAAGAGAGAAAGCATAACCTGAAGGAAAAATCGAGGTTCAGAGAGAACCCCTTACCTTAAGTACGAAAGTGTTATGCACTTGCACTTAATGTCTTGGATAATCAAATAAAATTAATTAATTAATTAATTCAGAACCTATTATACTTTTATTTAATTTATTATAATTTTTTTATGTTCATTTATGGCCATTTTTTTGACTTATACTATTTAATTTCCTCATTTTTTGAGTGTTTATTTTATGGTTTCATGGTCATTTTGCTTGTATATAATTATGAAATTTATTTTCAAATGGAAGAAAAACTCCAAAAAATGAATTATATGGTATTAATTTATCTATATAAATTTAAATGTTCCCATATATCATTTTTTTTTAAATGTGGATGATTTATTAGATAAAATGTTGATGAAAAAATGATAAGTTTATTTTGGCGGTTTTTACGATCATTACGAATTACTATCATTTTATTTAATAATATGTTTATATACTGGTTATAAAACATTAAATATGATTTATTACACATATTATAATCTTTCTTAACCATAAAAATAGTTTTATTACCATATTTTAAGGTGGTAATGAAAAAAAACTCGTCATCTATGAAGGAGGTGAATCCACACCTCACAGATGATGTTTTCATTTTTAGAACAAAAGAAGAGGAGAAGAGATTTGATAATGGATATTCCATGAACAAAATAAAATTAAAAAATATATATTATACTGTATTTATCATGTCAATTTGGATAGGGTAAGTTAGGTAAGGATAAAAAATGAGAAGAAATTAAATGTGAAAGAGGGAGGATTTTACCTCTTGAGTGTTGTCTCCTTGAGAACCTTCTTAAGGAACATGGAAATGATATTTTGGTGAGACCAGAAAGACCATAATGTGTGTAAAAGTTTTGGGAGAGGATTTTTTTGGAATTTAATAAATATACAATTCTTATAAGGTGTGATGAGAAGAGTTGGTTAGGGGTGGTATGTATAATGGGAGGAGAGGGGTGTTTTTGATTATTTTATTCATTTGTTTCTTATGTTGGATCAAGACTATCAATAATGTTGAGTCTTGTGACTAAGTACAGTAAATAGATTATTATAGTTCAAGATTATGTCCACTTACATAATCCATGAATCAATCATGACTCAAAAATTCATTTATTACTAATAATGTTAAATACAGAAAATTACCGTAATTCACTATTCACAAAAATCCAACTATTTTAGAAAAATATAAAAAAATCACCCTAAATTTTTTTTAACATGGTTATTTAAAAAATGGAATCCATTTTATGAAAATAATTTTCTAAATATGATAAATTTAATTTTTATTTAAAATCAACATTTATTCAAAAAATATAGATTTTAGAATTATAACTGATTTTATGACACTTTGAAAAATTAATTAAGGCCTCATAAAATTATATTATAATCCTAAGAAAATAAAATATTAATTTATTAATCTATTTTATTAAAATAATTTTTCTTTTTAATCATTATATTAATTATAAAATTGTAAATAAACATTTACATTTCAAAAAAATACTAATACTTTATTTATCATTTTAAAAACATTTATTTACTTATCCCATAATATAATTTTATTATATTTTCATTCATAAGATACCTAAATTTTATTTATATTTTCATAGGTGAAGTCACTATTCTCTTGGTTAGTTTACTATTCCAAATGGTCACATTACTATTCCAATGGTCAAGTTACTATTCCATTGGTATAAGTTCATTAATTTCTATAAATAACACTTATTTGTTTCTTAATTTATGAAAATAAGGTTTTTATTAGGTTCTCTATGTGATTTATATGTTTTATACTATATAACATAATTATAAAAAGGGAAATTTTGATTGATAATATTATGGTCATTACAAGCTCGATGGGAAGCTCTCGATGTGTCAGTTTTGGATTTGAGAGGTCCACTTTCTAGGGAATTTTATCTCACTGGTAGGAGTAGTAGTGGACCTGATGAAGATTGATGTAGTACTTTCTCGGGCCACCCAAGAGTGTTACCAAGGTGCGGAGTTTCCTTAGGTTGGCTGGGTACCATCAGAGGTTTGTACCCAATTTCTCTAGAGTGGAAGTACCCTTGACACCTTTGAACTAGAAGGGGTATCCTTTCGTGTGGATGGAATGGCACCAATAGTGATTTCATGAGATGAGGTAGAGATTTATGAGCACTCCTATCTTGAGATTACCAGAGGAGGATGTCGAGTACGTAGTGCTCTGCAATGCATCGAGGGCCTGACTTAGGTGTGTTCTGATGCAAAGGCGGGTAGTTACTGCCTATGGTTCATGTCAATTGAGACCACATGAGAAAAACTTCATGAACCATGATCTTGAGTTAGCAATGGTAGTTTTCACACTGAAGATGTGGAGACACTTCCTAATGGTAGATTAATTTATCATTTTCTTTGACTAAAAAATTCTTAGGTATATATTTTCATAGTAGGATCTTAACTTGAGACATAGGCGATGGATAGAGTTCATCCAGGTTTATGAATTTGACATTGTCTATCATCTTGAGAATGGAAACGTTGTGGTAGATTCTCTTAGTAGAATTTATTATTCTTATTTTTTGGCTGAGGTGTTAGAGAAGTTAGCCTAGTTGTAGTTTTCCTTTGTGAAAAATGATGATTCTTCATATCTCTAGTCAATGGTTGTTACCCCACTTCTTTTACAACATATCATGGAAGATCAACATAGAGATACTGAATGTGAGACCTTACTTGATCAGATATCCACTAGAAATGCACCTGGTGATTATTCTAAATGTGGAGAGGATTCTATCCTTTTTAGAGGGCGGATGATGGTTACTTTGACATTGCGAGAGGAGGTTATGTGGGAGTTTAATACATATCCTTTAACAATACATCTAGGTGTGTAAAAGATATACCAGGTCCTTTGATGTCAGTTTTGGTGTCAAAACATAAATAATAGAGTTTTAAAGTTTGTGTCTCAATGCCTCATAGGTTGGATTCTGGTGGGTCGGGTTGTTATAGTTCCGACCCATTGTGGGTTGGGCCATAGACCTGCGAGCCTATTTGGATCCAAGAAGACCCTATATAGGGGTATTGTGGACTTGATAGGCCTAGCTAGACCCGTTCCTATTTGGGAAGACCCACCATGATGAATTTTAAGGAAAATTGGTCCCACATAGACTCATGGAACCTATGATAGGAGGGACCTCACAACTAGGGATGCTGTTGACTAGATTATGGACAATGATGGTTGGAAACTCTTTCTCAAACTGTGGTGAGGTGAGGTAGGATAGAGTCAACTAGGGAGACTTGATCGACTTGGATCTGGGTAGAGACGGTTAAGGTAAGGTAGTAACACAGTGTCCAGGCATGGTCCTAATATGGGTGGTAGCAACGATGACGTCCTGGTCTATAGGGGTTTTAGTATATAACAAATGGGAGGTCACCATCAAGGATAAGGTGTAGATTAGGATTATGGTGGTTATCTGGCGGGCTAACCTCAGTAGGCACAACATCTGGTGGATCCCACCAGATGGTATAGGGGGTGGAATATGGGCCTCATGAGACAGTTGAGGCGATAAGGTAGGACACAAAGCTCAACCTTTATGAGAGGGTAAAACTTTTTGACTGGACGAAGATGAGGGAGGCTCGGTCAGGATCACAGGTCAGAAAAGGAAATACAAAGGGTGTTCGATTGCTCGGTTTTCCCAAAGTATGAAGAGTTAGGGTTGCGGCCTCTTGATCTAGGAAAGGCATTGGGAACTAGGGGAATGGGATGCGCCCAAGGTGGGGATAGGTCGGGCATGTGACCCATGGAATAAAACACCCTACCCCCATAGCCTTTTTTATATTATTATTTTATATCTTTTCTAAAAGCCCGAAACTAGGATTTTTAAAAGCATCACGCATTTTGGTTTTTGGATTTAGAACTCAAGCTTCCCACTTTAGGTCCTTATTTTGTTTTACTAAGAATATCCACCGAAGTGTGGAAATAAGTTTCACTAGCTAAAGGAAATTCTGGTGGCCAGATTCTGGCTGATTCTTAGCTAGAATCAAATGTGGTCCTTGGAAACAATTTTGATCCATAAAAAATTAATATTTATATAAAATAGGTATTTGATATATTTTAATATTCAAAAATATAATATTTGATAAACATTTTGTCGATACACAATTTTTTTGATGGTCATAACTTGGCCATACAAGATCATATCGACCTGATGTTGGATTCGTTGGGACCAATTTACAACTCTCTAATTAAAATTTAAAGTAAAATAATTTGTTTGGCTCAAAAAAACCACACGATCACTCTGATAGCAATTTTTGGTACCGAGGTGTGAAAAAAAATCTAGTAGGACAAGGATTTAAAACTTTCTATCATCGAAGTGACAAAAATTCATTGTCTCGAGAAATCTAATCCTCGGTATGGTATGAGGATCTCGTATGGTTTAATCCGAGAATAGAAAATAAACTAATGAGTACCTTAGTGTGATTTGAAGTGCACTCATTTTTTTCAAGTTGTCAACCACCTTTACTTGAAGGATCCGATTTCAAACCCCTATAGATCATCCAAACACACTTCTCAAATATATGTGTACACCAGTTTTTTGATTCTAAGTTCTAGCATGGAGCTCCAATGATTGCTTTCACCCCATAATGATCACTATAATCCCCTGTCGTTGATCCAAGAAGGCGTACTCAGATCATTTTCTTGGATTGAGAGATTCTCTCCTTAGGTTTCAAGGGGAGATAGAATCTCTTAATTTCTAACTGATGAATAGTCACATGGAAAGAGCTTCTCTCCAACTTATATAGTGAAAGTTTAAATACCTAGTTAGGGTTCCCCAACCCCCATATATTTAACATCCACTAAATAAGTAATAAATAATTAATTATGAATAACTAATTGTGTCATAAATATTATTTATATTTTATCACATACCTATAATATATATTAAATATATTACATGATAAACCCAAGTCATTAAAATGACTCGTAATTTCTGATAATATTGAATGAACTTTGAATATTAAAATAATATTCTTTTGTATAATATTAATCCTTATATTTACTTAAAAACATATAAATACTGTTAATAAATAAATTCAACCCAATTATTCTTTAATTGAATAATACTGATTTTTTTATTTATCGGAGATCGATAAAACTTGGACAACTCACAAACCCCATTGTGGGTCCCACCATGTCTTATATACCTATTCACATGAATAGGGAATATTTTCAAATGCGCTATTGTGTGTGGCCCCTCAAAACCTTATATTGACAGTAGTGAATAGTATTCATAGAACAAGAGTGGAGTCTAGAAACCCATCAAGGCCTGTAAAGAGATAATGATTAGTCAAAGAAATGCTATCCAACCTACAAACATGCACTATGTAATAAAATATCTTTATCATACTATATCTCATAAAGCAGGACACAAAATTATGTCATCAAACTTTCTTAATTTATTATTTGTTAATATTAATAGATGAATTTATCTTAGACTACTATTACCATGGATTTAGGAAGGTACTACCATCCTAATCAACCTGGCCAGAGATATCACATTCTCAACTTCAAAGTGACACATTTTATCTTGATCCCTCAACCAATGTCATACCACCAATGACGCACCCAACAGAAACAACATCACCACGATTTCATTTTCACTGTTTTCACCTAGCATAAAAGTATGAAATAAAATGGTACACATTTATAATGATCTCTGGTCTAGAGACCAATACACATGTCCATAGATAGGAACAAACAATGACAACCGAAACATGTTGTGTTCCTATTGGTGGGTTTGTCCTCATGATTTCAATTACAAGGGATCACTTAGTTAAAACTTAATGAGAATAAGTCTCAATGATTATGATCTCCTAACACCAGATAGACACACATCATCTATGTCCTGTCAGTATGATGAATCTCTTTTACGATTACTGTCATTGTTTCTCTAGGTTCTCATTAAAGCATGAGAACTGCTATAACCCTTTGATACAACACGTAATCTAAAGACATTACAATAAGTATAGTGGACACATAAGTATAAACACTATTCTGGTAAGATAAAAACATGTATATATAAAACTATATTCATGGGATGATAATCAAAGTACACCACAAGTTGGGTCTAGGGAACCCACTTTCGATAAAAAGTACCAAAAGAAGTAAAAAATGACAATGACCAAGAAGCCCAAATAGCTCCTATAAAACCCAAAGCTAGTAATACCCAGAACAATTTACAAACCTCTTTCACTCACTAGAAAAACAATTTATATATACATGGGATGGGAATAACAGTATACTCAACATGATCCTCCCCACATACTCTAATTCTAAAGATAATGAAGTCATATTAAATCCCAATGAACAATAAGTGAAACAAACTCATCACCTAAAGATGTATTCTAAGTTCCCAGCCTCACTATGGCTATCTATTACTATATATCACATACAAGGAATCATGTATTATAATAGTTAAACAACATTAGTACCCTGATACCACTTCCCCACTGGTTTTCCACCCTACCCCTATGTCGCACGTCTTGAGCCATCTCTCTCCAAAAGTAATTCATCCCATAGACACCTGGGCTATTGTATCACAACATGGAACTCATGCATCATGTCATCCCATCATCCCATATAACATATTTATATATTAATCAAGTAGTTTCTGGGAGCAGGAACAACTCGTATGTCATTTATCATACACCAAGTATTATATTTGAAATCATCACAACTCATACATCGAGTAAAGAACCTAGATCTATCAAAACCCACACATGTCATACCTATAATAGTCCTTTGGTTTCTATATCTGGAGATGCATGTGTGAGGAATAACCAAAATCCATTAAAAACCTTTACACACAAATAAGGGAAAACTAAAAATCATGTATACCATCACGTGTAACTTCTAAGACAAGAGAGTGGGGCCAGAGGGGTAGTCAACTATCCATCTTACCACCCAAATATTGGGGAAAACTACCACCTAGAATTCACTAGGTGTCAGTCACCCTAACCAATATGGGTGGGGTATCATATGAAATCACATATTATATGATATATAATATATCTCACAACCACACTATGTGAATAACCTAATTCTAGACTATATTGCATCTATCGTTGCTTGGAAACCTGGTTGCCACTGCTAGGGTTTAGATATCCTATAAGCACACAATAATTTAAAGAGATATATTATTTTATGTATATATTTTTTATCATTTAACATTTATTTAATTAATTCATTATCCATTTATTAACCATCATCATCAATCCAAGTTTACATTCATTAACTTATCATGATAAGTCCATGACTTATAGAAATAACCCAGAATGAGTCCATGTTTTCTTAATATTAACATCTTTTCAACATACACATTCCATTATCACTAACACAATTGGTTAAGTCATTTATTAAACATTATTATCTTTCCATAGGGAAAACATCATAAACTACCACTAGGAGAAAGTATGCAACCAAGCACATCTAGCTACCTCATGTAGTGAGTAAAATAATATATATGAAACCAAAAACATGGTCATTAAACCATTAAACTGATTAACTCAAAATCAAGAATTTATCTTTAGAACAATAATTGGTAAGCCTAGATTTAACCCCTTCCATCATATATTGTGTCCTCCCAAACACCCACATGAATATCTCAATGCATCCACCGTCATAGGTGTCATCTGTTGTCACATCATTTGAGCTTACCTACCTCATATCACTTCAAACATCTCAGGCTGAACCATCTTAGGATCACATATTAGGCTCACATATCAGGTTCACATATCAGGATCATGTCACGCACATCACAAGCTCACATACAGATCACATCACAAGCTCACATCTAGATCACATCACAATATCGAATGAAACCAAGTATAGTTATCTAGTAAACTAGTCCCTAAAACAAGGCATTCTACTTCACATAGAAAACAAGATCTCTGGATTCTAACAAAAGACATTTAGACTTTATAATAAAGTGGTAACTATTATACCCAAAGAATTATTTTTTCCAAACATCTAGTTCTTATTCCATATGGAATTAACCAATTCATTATTCACAACTTCAGACTATGGCCAACCTAAGGCATTAGTTATAACATGCTATCAAAAGATAAAACATGATAATAGAATTAATTACAGTTTTAACAACTCAAAGAAGTATGATTCTCATTTAACATTCTTTTTTATTATTTACTTCATCAGTCATTAACATGATTTTTATTATTTATAAATTCCATTAACATGTGGAAGAACGCTTTTAATTAAACATGCACATTTAATCAATTTGATTATCATAAAATTATAAGAAACATCAGATTCATTTAACATGCCTCTTATTTAATTATTTATCCAGATAATTAACAATTATGGATTTAAAATCTTTAGCATTTTCTAACAGAAGAAACATTCTAAACCAAGAATAACAACATACTATAAAAATCATGGAATATATAGAACTCTATCTCAAAAAACAAGAGGCAAACTGTTAACATGGTGGAAGATGAAACAACAAGTGATCACTATCCAATTTCTTATTAACCTAGTTCAATTTTAATTAGGTTAATTCCATTTTCATCCCAAATTATAAAGCATTCTAACTTTATCATTCAACTTAAATGAATATGATAACAAATTAATCCCCTACCCTGAAAGAGACAATGATCTTTACATGAGAACAAACCAATGTTGTAGATTCTAGATCCCCTCTACCATGAGGAACTATGATATCCCAATACATCATGCCATGAATAGGATGGAAAATTACATAATAAACACCATTAGTTTGATGGAGATAAAATTACAAATCATGATAAGAGGAAAGAGGTGGAAACAAGATCAAAAGAAGAGAAACCACTAGAAAATAAAGGTAGAACATACCTCAGATCAACTTGGATTGATAACAGTAAGAGGGGATCAATCCCTATTGAAAGGAGCTTCAGGGAGAATCAAAAACCACCCTTGGTTGCTTGGAGTCTAAGAGAGAAAAACTAGATAAAGGTTGGGTTAATGGGTCTTGAGTATTTATAGACCCACTGAAAAACTAAAGACCATGGAGCAACCCCATGGAACACCCCACATCACTTCCTGTCATAGGGAATTCTATGGTACAACCCAAGGGACTAAGACACAACCATCCTTGGTCAAACGACCCTCTCAGAAAATATGAAAGATACTATTAAATAGGATTTGGGGGCTATGACACAACTTCTAACACCATGCCACAATACTTATTTTTCTAACAAAGGGATTATGCTATAGCCTAATACCCATGACGTAGCTACCCCGATTTTGGCCATATCCTCAAAATCCTACTATGATGCAGCCTCAGTCTCTACATTGAAGTGGTATTACATTGGGAATAGGCCTATTCCAAGCCACTAACCATGGGAAAACTATTCCTAGAAAGGATTTAGCCTTGGTTTCCATCCAGCAGCTCCCATATGCCACAACATGCATGTCCATGTTGTAATATCCAGGCTTACGAAAAAACCACCAACACAATGCCACAACCATGCCATTTTTTACAATGGTTCCCCTTACTTCTTCAAACACCCTCTAAACATCCCAGAACCTCCTCTAGGTGCCTCCAACACCCAAAAATCACAATGGGAAGAGCTACCAAAATTTGGGACCTTACACTAGATACCTCTCAAAACATTTGTATCCTCAATAATTCCAAACCAACCTAGAGAGAATGAAATATAACATGGTCATCTGAATAACTAGCTCATGAGATAATTCTCAAGAATATTTACATCATAATAGCTCAACTACCTCATTAGATAAATAATCATGAAACCATACAACTACAAAAACTAGATCTAAAAAACTCTCTTATGGGATATGCCTCTCAAACAAGAGAAAAGCCACAACATGAAACAAGAGAAACCAATTTCATTAATAAAAAAAAGGGTTTACACCCACAAAAAAAATAACATTACAATAGAAGATCTAAAAATAAGATAGTTTTGGATACTAGTGTGTATCTTCGACTCAAATTCCTAGGTACTCTTCTATATCCCACCATGTCGCCAAAGGACATGAACTAAGGGAATAACATGTCTATGAAACACCTTCGAACTGTAAATAGAACTTTTAGGACCAAATCTCTCTCTAGTGATTCTTCACTTTCACTTGGTTCAAGTGATGATAATCTATTCAAAGCTGAAAAATGACATAGACCTTCTTTACAAAAAAACTAGTTCACCCCAAGGTGACACACTCAGCCAAACAAAACGTTATTGCAATAGATCATTGAGTTATACTCATAGCTTCCACAACTAAAAAGATTCCATATTATACAAATACATTGAGATAAGAGACAAACCTAGTTATAACTCGATCCTGAACTTAATCTCACATCTAGGGGGTAATGCTACAACCTCATCTAGAAAGACATAAGGGTATTATTATACAACCATGGGAAACATCATTTATTGAACCTCCAACAAACTTAGAATCAGTTCAACCAACAATTAATATAAGGATGAAACACATCTCTAACCCATCCATGGGTCTCTCTCACTAATGAGCATTGCTAACTCTCTATGAACATCATAAAACTCAACCTATATTCTAAATTATTCCATGATATTATGCACTAAATAAAACCCTTACATGCTAAGGATGATGTCATGTGGTAGTATCTATAATCATAGAAAGTCTCCCAAATAGTGTTTCTACCACAACATTAGCTCATAGTCTCTACATACTTTATACAAGTCAAATCAACCTCTTACTAGCATAGTTAATTCCAAGGGTACTATAATCTTCTCTACCTCAATTTAAAAATCATTGATGAGTATAAGTTATATGAAGCAGTGTGTATATCTCGAATCAAAAAAATCATGAAACCAAGTAAAAAAAGTAATGGTTACCTCATACGATGTCTGGAATACTCATAAATGGAAATGTTAGAGAATGCAGATGACCACGATCTGCTCTACGATCTTTCTGATCCTATAAATGACAACCTACATAGCCGTTTTATGCTCTCAAATAATGAGTATCATCTCAAGGATGTCCTATATCTTCCCCATATCCTCTCTACTAATCCTAATCCGAAGCACCTTTCTGTTGTTTCCTTGGCTAAAATTTCATCAATGGAGAATCCTAAAGTGGAACACTTGTTGTATGACGACCGCTCAAAAAGGTATAAGACCCTCACCAATGATGAAATCATCTTCTCTAAGAAAACCACACATTTAATCCCTTAGAATAAGTTTGAGTTCCATTTCCCCTAGAGAAATGATATGTTAAGGGATGAGACCAACCCCTAGTTGACCAAAATCTCTTCTTTCCAGGAAATTGATAACCCCAGACCACAAATCTACTTCATGATAAATATTGACAATTACCTCTCATGAAAATTTAGTTATAGATATAATCCTCTCAATAACCTTTTCCCTTTCCAACACCTTGAGATATGTCCTTAGCATAAACGATGTGACCTCATGTTGGATCCACTAGTGGAAAAGGGACTTATACCAATGAATCTATACCAATAGTTTTTGAAAACTTTTGGTATATTTCCCTCTATACCAACACTTTATAATAACCATTGATATAAACTAATTAAGTTAAGGTTATACCGATAGTTTTAGTAAACCATTGGTATTGAGTAGTCTGTATGTAATATATACCAATGGTTTAATTAAACCATTGGTATAGAGAATGCTATACCAAAAATTATATAACTGTTGGTATAGACTATAAAAATTAAATCTATACCAATAGTTTTAGTTAACTATTGTTATATATGTTCTATACCGATGGTTTTAAAAAAAATTGTATAGAATTCTGCACAAATCCTAGTTGCACGGCCTCCCCCTCATCATATCCAACTCCAATCTAGATTGAACCCTATGGGGGCCTTCTAGTTTCTTTATTATCCAAAACAATATATCCTCAATTTTTGTTTTCATTTGGTTGTTTTTAACATAAAATTGGTTAGTTCCAAATCATTCATATCTTATGAAAAAAATCATTTTCATTTTTTATAGGTATAAAACACTAACCTTGATTTTTAGGGTAGTATTTTTTTAGATTAATTGAATAAGGTTTAGTACTGGTACTCATGGATTGTAGTAATTAATTTTTTATTTTATGTTTTTTATGGTTATCCTTACTATTATTAGAGTTTTCTTGGATAAATGTAACTATTTTTAGAATTTGAGTGATGATGTGTCTATTGTGGTGGAAGTGGTTTGGAATGGTTAATGTATGAATGATTTAGGGGTGGGAAGAGTTATCTATTTTTTCAAGGTTCTCTTTCTCTATGGGGTGTTATAATTTTCTGGGATGGGTCTATTTTTTTGGAGACATCTACTATGGTTTTTGAGATTTTTTGATACTTGTGTGCTATTGAAATATGGACTAAACAAAATTCTATTAAATGAGAGTTTCTTATTTTTATGCTTGTTCACTCTATTTATTTATATTCATTTATATATGAACTTATACTATATATTTATTTTAGTTTTTTAGTGGACTGTTTTCTTATCTCAATACCTATAGAAGACTTCTTTAGTGATGGGTTGATCACTATAATTACTAGCCTTTCATTTTGGATATGTGAAACCTAATTTGACTCACCTAGGCTATTTTTTCACTCATTATTTTTTATTTTCATCTATTCCCTAAAAATTGTAGTGTGATAAAGTCAATCTTTCAAACAATCAAAATGTTTTCCACTTGAGTAATAAATCGACAAATTGACCAACCATGCACTAGTGAGTCGAACTACAAAAATTTCATGTTAAATTTTAAAATTAAGTTTTAATTTTAAAATCAATTAAATTAAATTATATTGTTTAAGGTTTTAAACTATCCCAAGGTCTACCCATTTAAAACACAGAATCAAAGAAGAAAGATTCATGATCTTTTCCTTAGTCTCTATGTAGTATCCTAAGATTTTAATAACTATATTATTTCAAATTAATTTAAATTATTTGGTAGCTTGTGTTACATGAAATTCATAGTTTAGATTGTATTATATGAAACATAAAGTTTATCTTTCATTAAACCAAACATTGATTTTATTCTATAACTTGTGTTACACACACGGCCAAGTCTTACAAGAAAACAATATACTGTTAATATTAATATTTAATATGATAGTTATCATCTAGCCATTGGAATGATGGAAGTGAATGAGATTAACTAAATTATGATATTATAGTATAAAAATGTTTATAAAATAAATTCATTGGATACCATTTAATTAGAAAATTAAAATAAAGTCCAATTGTATCTAAATGATATGGTTTTATGAAAAACTATTTGTATACCTTCAAAAGAATTTTATCTCAATAAATTAAATTAATCATTGTTATTAAATTTAATTAATAAAATTTATACGTTATATATTTAATAATTTTTTTTAAATTAATCCCATAATTTTTATAGGCTTAACATATGAATAAATCAACTGTTAAGTATAAAAAGTTGTATATTTTTAAAAGGCAGTTTTGCTGCCTTTTAATGAAAGACTTGTTTTAAAACTAAATTTCGAATATTTTATAATTTTTATTTGAAAAAAAAACTTCATTTTTAAAATAAAAATATCAAAATTAACTTTGGATGACTTTTTGGTATTTTTCTAGGAAGTTTCATGTTTTGATGAATAATAAAAAATACTAGATTTTAATTGAAAACTAATTTTTGATCCAAATAATCTATAATGTTAAAAAATATTTTTAATTTATTTGAAAGTATAATTAGATAAATTTTATAAATTTTAATATAATTTAGGTCATTTTAATCAATTTAACATTGTAATTTCATATAAACACATTTCAAATTTTTGAACTTTTTTACTTCAAAAACCAGCTTTCTCATCCCATCTGCGGGATTAATTTTAAATTAATTTCTTCCTCTTATGTGATTAGAATTTGAAAAAATAGATTCCATATTATTAATCATAATAATTTATAATTTATAATAATTTAAACATGGTTTTTGACCAAAAAAATTAGTGAAAGTAATTAAAATTAATTATAGTGTTTAAGGTAAAAATGAGTATACTTAGTGGTTAAACATTAATATTATAGAGCCAAATGAAATATAAACATGTATAACACCCATTTTTTGAAATATATAGAAATATATGACAATATCCTAGATTTATATGAGTTATTAGGAATAATATTCAATGAAAGTGACCAATATAATAAGTTAAGAGATGAAAAAGACAACAAATGCACCTTTCTTCATTTTATATTCTATAAAGATTTGGGGATAGGGAAAAACTATATAGGTATGGTTATAAATGATATTTTAAAATATAAATTAATTTTTTATCATGATAATTTATATTTAATTTTTATATATGATAAAACTACATTAAATGTTTAAGAAACACTAATGCATGGATTAATTAACTAATAATTAAATAAAATGAATGATACAAAAAATATTAAAAGTAAGTTAAATAGAATAAATTTTTGTATTCCATTATTTTATTGATGAATATATCATGATAAATATATTTTAAATTAATATATTTTAATTTCATTGTTGTATTTATATTTTTTAAATTTAGTTAAATATGTAATGTCAAAATTGACATTAATGTTGTTTTATAATAAATGAAATTTTATTAAATGATTAAAAATTACTAAAAATATGATATTATATAAAGTTATTTTTAAATGTTAATAAATATAATTTATATTATATTAATGGACCAATTTTTCTTTTATAGTAAACATATTTATCCCTAAATAATTAAATCATTATTGGCACAGTTAGGGTTGAAGCAATATTTTTTCCCATTACATGCGCTTTTATTAAATTTAATTTCCAACACATATGGTATTTTTATTTTATAATTTTATTTTTATATTTAATATAAATTTGTATAAATTTTATAATATGTATCACTTTAATTTATTCTTAATTTATGACTTAAATAGTATAGAAAACTAGTTGCCTTAATGAAAACCCAAAATGAAAAAAATAAAGAAACTTAGGAATTAAGGAATAAAATGTTTACAAAATGAATTTATTTTGTGTGTTGTGAGATTTTCTCAACCAAAATTCCCATAAACTACATTATTTTTTATTTTTTAAGCATATGTGGTAATATTGACCTCCCAATAGTGTTTACCTTTTTGTATTTACAATAATGCCACTCCTCCTCCACTATAAATGGGCATTCACTATATCCCATTATTTACACCTATAAAGCCCTTTGGATATTCAAAACTATTTTAAAATATATCCCAAACATTACTACCCTCATCCTAGAAGCATAAATTTTGGAAGAAATAAAAACAAGTAAGTATTTTGGTAAAAACCAAAAAGAGTTACCTGAAGAAGAAGTAACATTCTTTAATAAGAACTTTCGTTTAATCTCTTTCTACACCCCTTAAATTATACTTATATAATTATTATATAATAACCTCAATATATTAAATATAATTATATTTTTTTATACTAATGGAATTATCTAAACTCCCAAACACTTCTATAAAATGGGATACACAATCATCGTTCATGTGTAAGGAAGATTTATGCCTCGCTAATGGATGTCATTCGTTCTTCGATTACCTCCTTTCAAGGTTGATAATAATGATGTATTTATAGTTTATATTTGATATATATATATATATATTTATAATTTATTTATTATTCTAGAATTATTATATAAAACATACCTTAATTATTTCCATTTTTTTCATTACGATAACATCATTTGCGGGCGTGTGGATTACCGCCTCCTCAAAGTGATGTTATTCGTTCTCGCTTTACATGGAATGAATTAAGGATGGATTTAATAAACATATATGATATAAATGAAATATTTATTATATTTATAAAATAATTATATATATTTACATATATAATATCATTTTATTCTTTCCATTTCACATAATGAAAAAGTGAAAACGTCGTTTGTGGACGTGTGGACTACCGCCACCTCGAAGTGATGTGATTCTTCCTTATTCATCACTAAATTACAATAATTATGTATAAAAGTATATATAAAGAAATAATATGGTATTTATGATATAATTATAAATTTGGAAAGATAAAAATTACTTAATTTCTTTCAACATTGATCATTAAAAAATGGGAACGTTACTCATGCGTACATACAGCCTACCGTCTCTATGATTGTAACATTTGTTCATTTTTCATAACCATATTTCATGTTTGGTTTTAAAATTATAATAGATATATTAATTTGATAATTAATTCCTGATTATTATTATTTATGTTTTTAATTAATTACCTCATTGATCTTATCCAACCATTCAATGTCAGTTTTGACACATAAGCCAAATATGGTCAAAACATCTGACGTAAACATTATTGATTTAGTAATTATATATAAATTTTTTATAAGTGAAATAAAAGTAATAATAAACATATAAAATGATATAAATAAATTAAATAATAAACATATTCTTATTATTCATAAATATTTAGGACAAGCATGACAAATGAGACTCAAGGTAAGGGATCTTCATCTCAATTTTTGCATATGTGAGATAAATGTCATATCCACCACTTACTTATTTTTTGTGGTGTACCTAATACACCTTTTGTTATATTATACAAATATTTTTATATTCATGTTATTAAAAATTTTCATTTGATTATTATTACTTTTGGGGTTTCCAATTCAGATGTTACCATAGTTGTAAGGGGATTCCTAGTATCACTTTTATTTCTATGAGACTTATGCCATATTAACCAATTATTTTGGTTGTATGATGTATATAATGAACATGAATGTATTTTATTGTTGTTATCCCTAAATTTTTTGGGTTTTAAATATCTATTTTAGGATATTTCATTCATGGGGTTTACAGATTCAAAGTTTCCAAAGAGGTAATGGACTTTTTTCACAATTTACCTTTTTTGAGGCGTTTGTTATGTTATACACCTATCTTCTTTAATGTGGTGTATATACTTCTAATTTGAAATTATATATAATTAATATAATTGTTATAATGATATTATAAGTTTCATTTAATGTTATTTTTTCATGGGTCTTGTGATTCAAATGTTTCAAGGTGGCATGGGAGACTTTGTAATGTTTAAAGATTATTTTCCTCATGAATGTTTTTAATGACCTTTTTAGGGAATTTACATTAATTAATGCCAAAACCCCTTGTTAATACTTATCCTCAACTAGGAATATTTTTCATTGATACCATAATAATTTATTCTTTGGATGTATTATGATTGTTTCAAAGAGAATTTTATGAAAATCATTTCTTTTCAACGGGGTAATCATGTTATAAAAGGAATAATGGTTGTTCCTATGATTTTATGATGAAATTAAAGATTCTATATGTTATGTAATTTTAATTGGACATTTTATGGGTGGTTACATGATAAAAAAATGATGTTTGGTTATGTGATAAACCAATTATGGGTAGTTTCATGACAAGAAAAAGATGAGTGGGTCCGTGATAACCCTCCAGCGCATTTGGTATGGAAGTCCACCATATGGTTATTCCATTTTTATGAGTGAATGTATGAGTTAAATGAAAATTATGACCCAAGTATGTTCATGTTTTATTTATTCATTCAATTAGTTTATAAAGATTCTAATGATCGATATTTATATCACATGGATCATGATTATTGATTCTAATAACTCTTTCCATTTTCATGTTATCATTTTTGATGGTCTAGGTATTGATGAGTATGAGTTATTTTATTATTTGATCATGAACTTTGATTATTTCATCATACCCTTATTCACATTTATTCTCATTGATGACATTTAATTGTTAATGCTTATGTTTACCCTTACTGAGAATCTGAGATCACCCTTATTATGTTTCCTTTTACCCAAGTTATAAATAATGAGGTTGAATGATTTATGTCTATAAAGTATTTCCCAGGGATAATGTTGATTAACTAATGTTAAATATGAAAATATGAGTATAATAAGAGATGATTTTCAACATTATGAACCATATGTTTATGAGTCCAAGTTTATATGAGTTTTTTTGTGTAATATTTTTCCCTAATTATCAAAAACTACCAAACTAAAAGTTCCTCAAGGTTGTAAGTGATCTAGGTTTTCCTTTTGATTTTGTAAGGTTTAGATGAAAATCTGGATCACAATAAAGGTTTCATTCACTTCCACTGGCATAAAATATTTCATAGTTAGCCTGATTTTTTTACAAGTAAAGATTATGTTTATTACATAAACATATAGAATTTTATTTGAAGAATAATATATGATTTATCTTGGTAGAATATATTATCAAATTATTCTAATCTATGGGTTTCTAACTTAAGAAAGTTATTTTTGACGAATTTTAAGGATAGTAATTGTGGAATTATTTGGTTTGAACTTTGGGTATTACTATTTAATTTTGAATATTAACTTATCATATAAAGTTTTACGAATTTTTTGAATTATATTACTATTTTCTAACCAATTTGGTTTTTGTTAATGTCTAATGATAGGTGGAATAGCTTGACTATCACTTTTATGGTAATGCGGTCTTTAAAAGTTGATTTTAGTACTTCAGAAATTAAAAATTCATCTTGAATACTAATTGTTGGTTGAAAAAGATGATATTTTGCTGTAATTTTGTTAAAGTATTTAATTATACTAAATAATTAATTATATTTCTATTTTCTCTTGGTCTCTATGGTAAGATAATTCTTTAACTCTAAGAAAAGGATATTGAAAAAAAAGTATTATCTTTTTACCTTCAATTTTGATGAACCAATGGTCTTTTTTATTACCATAAATTTATGTTTTTGAGGCCCTTAACTTTCTATTGATCCTTCAATTTTTTGTGATCAGTGACTTCAATCACTTTATATAATTATTTATGCTTTCCCTCTATTTCCACTAATGTTCTCCCTATATGGAATCCTAGTTATGCATAACTTCAGGTGACATTTATGTTTCCCACTTTACCATTTTATGGGATGTATTATTTATTTTGTTTATATGATGTGTATTTCAATGAATTAATTCTAAAAAATTTAATCCTTTGATATCCAGGGTGAATTTCGATGGTGGAATTCATTTTAAGTGGGGTAGGATGTAACATCCCATGATTTTAAGACATATATTTTTTCAAATTAATTTTAATTCTCTGATAGCTTGTGTTACATGAAATTCATAGTTCATATTATTTTATACACAACATCATGTTTATACTGTGTTGCACATAACATTTATTTTCTTCGATAACTTCTGTTACACGCAAGGCCAATTCTTACCGAAAAACATTATACTATTAATATTAATATTTAATATGATAGTTATCACTTAGTCATTGGAATGATAGTAATGAACGAGATAAACTAAATTATGAAATTATATCTTATAAATGTTTATAAAATGAATTCATTGGTAACTAATTAATTAGAAATTAAAATAAATACCAATTGAATATAAAGGATGTGTTTTTTATGAAAAACTATTTTTATGACTTCAATGGTATTTTATCTTAATAAATTAAATTAATCACTACTGGAGAATGATATTAAGGATATTTATATTTAATATATTTAATAAATTGTTTTGAGATTAATCCCATAACATTTATAGGGTTAAGAAAAGAATAAATCCTATTTTAAACATAAAAAGATGTTTATTTTAAAAGGTAGTTTTATTGGATTTTAACGGAAGTCTTATTTTGGAACAAAATTTGGACACATTTATAATTTTTATTTGAAAAAAAACTTCATTTTTTAAAGTGTAATATCAAAATTTACTTTGAGTTAATTTTTTTTATTTTTCTAAGAAGTTTCATGTTTTGATGAATAGTTAAAAATACTAGATTTTAATTGAAAACTGTATTTTCATCTAAATAATTTATAGTGTTAAATTATATTTTTAATTATTTTAAATCATAATTAGATTATTTTTTATCATTTTATCTAATTTAGGTCATTGGAATAAATTTCACATTAAAATTGGATATAAAAATATTTCAAACTTTTGAAATTTTTACATTAAAAACCTCCTTTCTCATCCCGTCTATGGGATTAATTTTAAATTAATTTCTACCATTTGTGTGATTAAAATTTAGAAAAATAGATTCCATATTTGGAATAATCATAAATTATAATTGATAATAATTTTAACTATGTTTTTTACTGAAAATATTAGTGAAAGTAATTAAAATTAATTACAATGATTAAGGTAAAAATGAGTTTACATTGTGGTTAAGCTTTAATCTTAAAGATCCAAATGACCTATAAACATGTCTAAAGCCCCTATATAGAAATATATAGACACATATGACCATATAATATATTTATATGAGTTAGTGGGAATTATATTCAATGAAAGTGACCCATATAATAATTTAAGAAAAGAAAATGACAAAAAATGCACCTTTCTTCCTTTTATTTTTTATAAAGCTTTGGGGATAGTGAAAAACTATATAGGTTTGGTTATAAATATTATTTTAAAATATAAATGAATTTTTTTTATCGTAATAATTTATATTTTATTTTTAGAGATGATATGACTACATTAAATTTTTAAGAAATGCCAACATGTGGATTAATTTGTTTAACAATAAAATAAAATAAATGATACTAAAAATAGTAAAAGTAAGGTAAATAGAATGAATTTTTGTATTTAATTTTTTTAGATGAAAAAATAATGATAAATATAGGTTAACTTAATATATTTTAATTTCATTATTTTATTTATATTTTTTATATTTAAATAAATATATAATGTCAAAATTGATATTAATATTGTTTTATTATAAATGATATTTTATTAAATGATAAAAAATTACTAAAAATACTATCTCCCATAAATTGATTTTAAAATGTTAATAAATATCAACTATTTTCCATTCATGGGATAATTTATCTTTTATAATGAACATATTGACCCCTAAATAATAAAAACATTGTTGGCACAGTTAGGGTTAAAGTAGTATTTTTGCATGTTATATGTGCTTCTATTAAATTTAATATAATAACATATGGGATTTTTAATTAATAATTTTTTTAATATTTAAAATCATTGGGAATAAATTTTATAATAATTATAAATTTAATATATTCTTAATGGATGAATTAAATAGGTTAGAAATCTAGTTACCTTAATAAAAAACTAAAATAAAAAATGGAAACTTTGGAGTTAAGGAATAAAATGTTTAAAAATGAATTTATTTTGTGTGGTGTGAGAGTTTTGACGAAAACTACCCTAAAATTAGTAAGATTTTATTTTGGAATCACATTAGGTAAGGGAGACCTCCCAATAGTGTTCACCTTTTTGTATTTACAAGAATGACACTCCTCCACTACTATAAAATGAAATTCACTCTCCCTAATTATTCACACCTATCAAGCCATTTGTGTCATACAAAACCTTGAAAAATATATCCCCCAAGTCCTTAAAATCACACTACAATACTCACTTTGGGTATATGTCAAACCAAGGAAGTCCTCCGGTATAAACTAAAAGGAGTTACGAGAAGAAGAGGTAACATTCTTCAATTAGCACTTTCATTTTATTTCTTTCTCCACCACTTAATTTTTTTTATAATTTTTATATAATAACATAAATATCTTTAACATAATTAGATTTTTTTATAATAAGGGTAATACCTATACTCACACACACTTCCATCAAACGGGATATGCAATCATCGTTCGTGTGTTTGACGGACTACAACCTCGCGAACTGATTTTGTTCGTTCTCCCATTACCACCATTCAAGGTTGGGAATAATGATGAATTTATATTGTATATTTGATATATATATTTATAATTTATTTATGATTATTTAATAATTATATAACACTTATCTTAATTCCATCCATTTTTTGGGAAAAAGATAACATTGTTTGTGGACGTGTGGACTACCACTTCCTCAAAGCGATGCGATTCATTCATGATTTACATGAAATTAAATAAGGTTGTATTTAAAAAAAATATGATATAAATAAAATATTTATATATTAATTACATAATTATATATCTATACATAAAACATATCATTTTTGTCTTTCCATTTAACACACTGAAAAATTGATAATGTCATTCATGGACATGTATACTACTGCCTCCTCGAAGCGATGTAATTATTCCTTTTATTATCACCACATAAAAAGAATGGTACATATGAGTATATATATATATATATATAATTTTATTTATTATACAATTGTAACTCTTTATATATAAATATTAATTACCTTATTTCCATGGTGATTATTGAAAAATGGGTATGTTACCCATGCGTACGTACGGCCTGCCGTCTCCACGATTGTAACATTGGTTTATTTTTCATAACCATATTATATGATTGGTTTTAAAAATATAATTTATTTATAAATTTGATAATTATTTCCATATTATTATTATATATATGTTTAAATAATTACCTCATTGACCTTATTCAACCTATCAAATTCAGTTTTGATACATAAGACGAATAAGGTCAAAACATATGACTTAAATATTATTGATTAAGTAATTGTATATAAATTTTTTATAAGTTAAATAAAATTAATAATAAAATTATAAAATGTTATGAATCAATTAAATAATTAATATAATTTTATAATTTAGGAATATAGAGAACTATTATGACAAATCAGAATCAAGTTTCATCTCACTTTTTACATCTGTGAGATAAATGTTATATTCACCACTTATTTTTTGCGGTGTATATACTAACCATTTTAATATATTATATAATTAATTATTTTATATTAATTTTATTTAATTTTTTTATTTTATTATTATTACTTTTGGGTTTTCAATTCAGATGTTACCACAGTTGTAAGGGTATTTCTAGTCTCACTTTTATTTCTATGAGACATATTCCATATTCCCCACTTATTTTTATTGTGTGGTGTATAAAATACCCATGAATGTATTTTATGAGTCTTATACTAAATTTTTTGAGGTTTTAGATATCCATTTTAGGATATATCTTTCACAGGGTTTATAGATTTAATGTTACCAAAGCAGTAATGGACTTTTGTCACAATTTACCTTCTTTGAGATGTTTGTTATGTTATACACCTATCTTATTTAATGAGGTGTATATACTTATCATTTGAAAAGATATATCATTAATATCTTTATTACCATTGTTATTATATGTTTCATTTAATGTTATTCCTTCATGGGGATTATGATTAATATGTTTCAAGGTGGTATGAGACAGTTTGAAATGTTTAAAGATTATTTTCCTCATGAATTTTTTTAATGAAATTTTAAGGGAATTTACATTCATTAACATCAAAAACCCTTGTTTTTAATTATCACACATTATGGATATTTTTAATTGATACTATACTCATTCATTATTGGGATGGATTATGATTGTTTTTAATAGTTTTTTAAGAAACATGTTTCTTTTCGATGGGTTAACCAAATTATGAAATGGATAATGGTTATTCCTATAGGTTTATGATTAAATGAAATATTTTACCCTCTATAATAAACATACAATGGGAGGAATTACCCTAGATGAGAAACATGTATAAGAGAATAATAAGATAGATACACCAATCAAAACCTGCTTAGATATGTAAAAGAAACTCAAGTGCATACATGTAATGTCATACAAGACTAAACAACTAGGAAGGAAACTATAAAAGTACCAAAATAGGGTAAAAATAGTAGTGACCACAAAGCCCAAATAGCTCTTATAAAACTATGATCTAGTAATACCCATCACAATCTCCAAACTTCTTCTTCATACCTGAATAATTGTTTATATTTACATGGGTTGAGGATAATAGTATACTTAGTGGGATCCTTCCTGAATCCTCTTGTGAAAAAGATAAAGAAAACATAATAAATCCTAGTGAAAAACAAGTGAAACTAACTAATCACCTATACATGTATAAAAATTTCATAGCATGTCCATAACTATCTATCACCAAGTATCGTATACAAGTAATCATGTATTAAAATAGTAAAACAACAAGGGTACCCCACTATCACTTCCCCACTAGTTTGACCCTATGCCCCAATATTGTGCATCTTGATCCATCTCTCTCCATACGTAAATTAGTCAATAGACACCCTGGCTACTGTATCATAACACGCACCTCATGTATAAAGTCATCACATCATCCCATATCACATATCTATATAGTAACCAAGTAGTTTTTAGGATCCACCACAACCCATATGTCATATATCATACATCGAGTATTATACCTCAAGCCACCAAAACCCTTATATCGAGTAAGGAATGTCGAGCCATCACAAACCATACAAATCATAGGTATAATAATCCTTTGGATTATATATTGGAAGATACATGTGTGTGAAATAATAACAATCCATTACAACCCTCTACACACATATAAGGTAAAATTAACTTTCATGCATACCAACACGTATAACTACCAAGAGAAGAGAGTTAGGCCAGAGGGGGTAGTCATCCATCCATCCTCCCACCAAAATGTTGGGGAAAGCACCCTCCTAGAATCCACTAGGTGTTAGTTGCCCAAAATAAAATGGGTGGGGTAGTGTATGAAATCAAAAAAGATATAGAATATAATATATCTCACAACTACACTATGGGCATAACCCAGTCCTAGGATATACTACAGTTTTCATTGCTCACACACCCGACTACCACTACTAGGGACTAGATACCCTATAAGCACACAAGAATTTAATGATAAAAATTATTTTAATTCTCTCATTTTTAAGATTTAATATATAATTAATTAATTAATTATCCATTAATTAACCGTAATCATTAATCCAATTTTACATTCATTCACTTTTCAAGCCAAGTCTATGCCCTCCAAGCATAACCCAAACCAAGTCCATAGTTTCTTAAGATTAACATATATTAATCATTCACATTCTATTAGAACCAACCCCATTGTTTAAGTCATTTATTAAACATTATTATCATTCCATAATCTAGATACTCTAGGGAATACATCCTAAGATACCACCTAGAGAAATCATACAACCAAGCACATCTAGCTGCCTCAAGTAGTGGGGAAATGAACACAGATAAAACCCAAGAATTGGAAATTTTTCCATTAAGAAGATTTATTCATAAAAAAGCATCCATTTTAAGAACAATAATGGTTAATACTTTCTTTAACCCATTCCATCATCTCTAGTATTCTCCTCAACACCCACATGCATATCCAGATGCCTCTTCCCGTCACAGGCATCAACTGTTTCCATATTATCCAGGCCTCCCCAACTCATATCACATCATCCATCCCATGATTAGTTGTCTCAAGCTCACATATTTGGATTATATCACATTGTAAGATCACATCTAGAACACATCACAATGAATAATGAAAAAAATCATAGTCAACAAGGCCACTAAGACATAAAATAAGGCATCCAACCTTTATATACAAACGAGCTCTCAAGCTCCCACCATAAGTCATTCAAACTTTATAAGAAATCAAGAAATCTCAACCCCAAAGAATTATCTTTGTAAAAAACCCTGTTCATAATCCATATTGAATTAACCGATTCATTATTCAATGGTTCTGAAAATGGGAAGCCTAGGGAATTAGCTGTAGAAATCTATTAAAAGATAAAACATACGTTTAGAATTAATTATAGTTTAAAAAACATAGTGAAGTACCATTCTCATTTAACATGACTTTTTATTATTTATTTGATCAAAAATTAACATGATTAATGTTCTTTATCAATTCCATTAACACATGGAATAAAACTTTCAATTAAACAAGAACATTGAATCAATTTGATTATCATAAAATCACAAGAAACACCAGATTCATTTAGCATGACTCTAATTTAATTATTTATCCAACCAATTAAAAAATATGACTTTAAGTTCTTTACCATTTTACAAATAAACCATCATGTTAAACCATGTATAACAACATGATACATATATCATAGAATAGATAACAAACTATCTATCAAAACAAAGGCCCCAATGAGAAACCAGTTCAGATTCTATTAAATAGGATCTAGGGGGTACAACGTAGCATCTAACACTATGTTGCATCACCCCTTTGCCAACAAAGAGACTACATCGCATCCCACTACCCACAATTTAGCTACTTTTATTTTTGAAGTATCCCCAAAATCTTGTTATACCATAACCTCTTTCTCTATTCCATAACATTTTTCCACCAAGAGGAGGCCTATGTCATAGCCACTCGCCATGGTGCAACTATGCCTAAAAAGTCAGTAGCATTGGTTTCCCTCCACAAACTCCTCCATGCCATAACATTTCAGTCCACATTGCAATATCTATGATTATAGAACAGCCACGAGAACCACACCACAACCATGGAATTTTTGGTTTTGGATCCCCCTTCATTCTTCAAACACCCTCCAAACTTCCCAAAACCACCTCCAAGGGCCTCCATCACCCAAAAATCGTAAAGGGAAGTGATACTGGAATCTATAACCTTACATTAGATACCACTAAAAACATTCTTTTCCTCAAGAATTTAAAATCAACATGGAGATAATGAATGATAATGGGGTCATATGAATATCTAACCTAGGAGATACCTCTCAAGGATCTCGCCATTAAAAGAGCTCAACCACCTCATAATAGGAACAAACATGAAACCACCAAAATATAAAAACTACATCCAAAACACAATCCTAGGAAATATACCTCTCAAATAAGAGAAAAACCATAGTAAGAAATAAGAGAAACCTATTTCATTAACCAAAAAAGGGGTCAACACCCACTAAATGAACAATGTTACAAGAGAAGAGCTAAACATCAAATAGCTTGGGATACCAAGCATGTATCTACAACTCACATTCCCAAGTACTCTCATCTACACCACTATTCCACCAAAGGACATGAACTAAGTGAATAACACATCCGTGAGACACCTTCTCTTAGTGGTATTTGTTCTCTAAAATCCACTCCATGAAAGTCACATCATCGTCAACATCAATATCACCCCAATAGATAATGTGATGGTCATAATGATGATAAAAATGAAGCTACGACACATAAAAAACCTTGTGTATATAGATTATTTTTGGGGGAAGTGATATCTGATACACAAAAAATCCAATGTGATCCAACACCTTGAAAGGCCCAATAAAGTGGGAAGAAAGCTTAATCCCATGACCAAAGATTCACTACCTAGGATGAGGAAGTCACCTTCAAGAAAACATGATCTATAACATTGAACTCTAGTGGTATCCTACTATGATCAATATAGGATTTCTAACAATCATGTACTACATTAATCCTCTTGTGTATCACCTAAACCATCTTGGTCATATTTTTCACTATTTCTGAATTGATAATTTCTAACACTTTGACACTAGTAGATAACAACAAAGATCATAAAGTTCATCCATAAAAAGCATCAATAAGTTCTATAACAATGGTAAAGTGAAAATATTTATTGTAATAAAACTTGACTAATGGCAGGTGCCTCATCCATGAACCTCCAAAATCCAGGACATAATAATGTAACATGTCTTCAAGAGTCTGTATAGTCTTCTTTGTATGGCCGTCTGTTTTTGGATGAAAAGAGGTGATAATGTATAACTGAGATCAAAAATAAATTTGGATACCTCTTCACACCCTATAGGTAAAATTTTTATCATGAACCCAGATGATCATCCTCAAGACTCTATGATGTTTCACCACATTTTTTGGGTACTGAATTGAAAAAACCTCCACTCAGCTAAAATACCTAATTACTATGAAGTGAGATGGTTTCATTGAATGATCCACTACAACCCATATAACATAAAATCCTATCTAAAATAGAGGTAGACCGGTATCAAATTCCATTGATATGTCCTCCCACTTCCATTAGGGAACATCTAATGGCTGGAGCAAACCACTGGGAACACAGTGTTTGGCCTTCACCTTATGATAGACCAAACATTGAGAAACAAACTTTGAAACTGCACACTTCAACCCAGACCACCAAAATTGACCTCTCAATGCTTGTTACATATTTTTCAAGCTTGGGTATACCACAAATGGTGATCCAAGTAACTCATGGAAAACCATCTCATGCATCATCGAAGGGATAAAAAGCTTTATCTGAAACAACACCCAGTGTTGTTCATACTTAGAAGAACTACCCAGAACATCGCCAAAAACAATAAGGTCTCTCCAGATATCTACATTAGAATCCCCTATATGAGACTCATTCACCTTCATAATGAAAGATGATTTTACTTTAATATGAAAAGGAAAACCTTTGCCTCCAACCTCTACCATATCTAGATGCGTCACAAAGAGTTATTTCATCACTCTCCAAGAATATATAACTTTATGCATGACATCACTACATGAATTACTACTCAGTGTATCAGTTACAACATTTCCCATGCTTGGTGTGTATAAAATCTCAATGTTTTAATCCTATAATAATTCCATCAATCGTCATTATCATAAGTTCAAGTCATGTTGGGAGAGGACATAACTCGGGCTCTTATGAATGGTAAAACCCAAAAAATGCTCATTAATGAGGTTATGTTTCCAAAACATGAAGGAAAACACCACTTATTCCAACTTGAGACCATGGGTGGAATAGTTATTCTCTTGGGGATGTAACTAATGAGACCTATAAAAAACTGCCCATATCTGCTGCATTAGAACACAACCCAATACAAGATTTAAAGTGTCATAGAAAACCTCAAATTGAACTCCCTATACTGGTAAATAAAGAACTGGAGTAGTAACCAACTTCTATTTTTGATAAATGAAATATTCTTGACATTGGTCAATCCATACTAATTCCTTATCCTTCTTGGTCAAGGATATCATAGGAGTTTCAACCCAAGAGAAAATGTCTACAAACCTCTTATAATATCCTGTATGGCCAAGGAAACTCTGTGGCTCTACTACTATCTTGGGGGATAATCAAGAAACAAATACATCTATCTTCGATGGATCCATAGATACTCCCTGATGGGATATGACATTCTCCAAGAAAATAACATCATTATCCCAAAACTCAAACTTCCATCAACATCCAAAATAGATGCTCCTAATTAAGAACTCTCAAAACAAAATGTATATTATCTGAATAATCCTCCTTATACATGGAGTATAAAAGGATTTAATTAATGAAAACTACCTTGAACTTATCCAGGAACTCTTTGACACCACATTTAGAAAACCAATGATCACAACTGAATCATTTTTCACACCGAAAGTCATCATAACAAACTCATAATTCCCATGATGAAAATGTAAAGTAGACTTTATAATATCCCCATACTTCACCTACATATGATGGTATCTGAACTATAAACCGATCTTTAAGAACCAACTTAATCTCTTCAACTGATAAAATAAATAATAAATTCATAAAAGGGGGAAGTTTTTGATAATCAATAAAAATATTTGAACTTCCATAAAACATATTCATGAAAAAATATGGTTCACCCCAGGCTGACACACTCGACTGAATAAAACCTCACTGAAACAAATCTTTGAGATAGACTCATTGCTCCTGAAAATAAGAGGGAACCACACTATATAGAGTGTAGAGACCCAATCTTGACGTACATAGACGTTAAATTTCTTTTGCGGAATACTTAATACATAACAAAAACAGACACCAAAGGACCATAATAGTTTAGTGTCTTTGGAAACATGGAACATAATCTTCTAATCATGGTGAAAGATCTTCAAAATCTCCCATAAAGATCTTCCCCTTTTTTTCTTACCTAAAACCATTATTTATATCCTGGGGAAAAGAAAACATAAAAAGGGTGATCTCAAATGCTCAGTAAGGGTAAACATAGAGAACATAAAACAATCCATGAACATTTGAATGCAAAAACTTGAACATAAAATCTAAACATCAAAATCTTGAGCAAAGACATAAATCTTGGAAGTACATAAGGCATATATCATAAAGTGACATCAATAAGGATAAAATAACATGGGAATAAAACATTTAATTGTGGAAAACCATTAAGTAATGATATGTTTTCCATAGTAGCCAAGTCATTGCTGCCAAGACCATCTTAGTGGACAAAGTCGCTTTCTGAATCGAGTTCACTCCTCGTTCTAGTTCCTGTATCACTGAACCAGATTAACTTTCCATTCCAGTCATGTCTATCTCATGAGATTTAAATCTTTACCCAATGAATTATAGGAAGGTATATGTCCCACCCCTATCATAATTAAATCATTCTTACTTGTGAAACAACATGAACATAAATCATTCATCATTACCCAATGTATAAAATGGGTTTTATAAACATCATCCCATCATAAAATAATCCATACAAAAAAATGGATATAATTTTATCATAAGAAAAGTTAAACCATGTGAATCATATATAAATTATACTTGAAACATACACATATAAAATAATTCCATCTTATATGGAAAATGGTTTTGATAAAACACTTGAAATGAATTCTTGAGGAAAATATCCTTTCTTCTTTAAAATCATTTTCTTTTCACAAAATTCCATGAAATTATAAAGTAAAATTATTTGGTTGAAAATATTCATTAAATATTGTAGAGTAAGATTCATGAAAATAAGGAGTTATAAAACCATAAACATCTGTTCATGCCGTATAAGTCAAAAAACATTCTTCTCGTACTTTTACCGGAAAAGTCAAAAAGTTCCTCGTATGGTAAACAAAAGAAAGATTCCTTACATACGATGTAGTAAAAGTAAAAAATGGGTGAAAAAGACTTTAAACATACATTATACCATTTTTATAAAATAATTAAATGGATGATAAATATAACACCAGTAAATACTTACGAATAAACAATCTCGGATAAAAACAAGATTGGAAAAGTTATCCCTTACCTTAGGTCTGATATGCTTCGTACGTATCCAAAACTCCTTTATAATGATTTAGATAATGGAATTGACTTATTACAGAATCATATTTACTGTTATGATATCATATATGGTTTAATTATGACTTTATTTTACCCATTCTTTTGTAAATTCCATGTTAAGGAAGCGTTTTGGGTAAAATCGTTTTATTTATCGTATGTGTTTGGCCTTGTTGTTCTTGATATTATTATTACTTATATCATGTTTTAATTACTTCCAGAATGTTAATCATGATTTATATATCATATATATTCAGTATACATATATATATAATACATAGATAAATGAAATGAAATACACCGTTCATGGAGACGGTAGGCAGTACGTATGCATGAACGTTGTTTTCCTTTCCTTATTGACTTGAATGGAAGCAAGTAGATGAAATATATATATATAAATAAATCCAGTAGATTTATCATGTAATATATTTAATTATTATTCATTATATATACTTTATAATCATTCTCGAATGGTTAACATGGAGAATGAATCTCATCGCGTTGTGGAGACGGTAATCCGTACGTACGCACGAGCGATGATATCATTCCCATGATCGTGGAATTGTATTGAAGTGTATATATACTATTTCAGAATCAATATCACTTTACAATAATCATATATAGTTATTACTTACACCATTATACTCATTCAAGTAAGGTGGTGGTGGAAAACAGATTACCCCATGGCGTGGAGACGGTATTCCGTGCGTATGCACGCACGGTGATTTCATTTTTCGTAGGATGGATAGAAGGTGAAATAGGGTTGTTTAATATTTATAATAACATATTAGTATATGAGTGATACGGATGTTATTACTTCATAATCAAACAACTAAATAAGAGGAAGTAGAAGATGAAATAAATTTGAAAGAATCGGTAACGGATATTACCTCTTCTTCGACACGCCTCTTTGAAACCTTTTCTTAGGGCACTAAAGATGGTTTTTGAAGAATACCAGGACCTCTAGAATATTAATAGGGGAGTTGGGAAGAGTAATGGGAAGGGTTTTTCTGAGCTTGAAGGCTTAAATTTGTGTAAAAAGGAGATGGAGGAGGTTCCCTTTTATAAGGGAGGAAAGGGGAACCTTTGGAAAGTGTGAAAATATTATTTTATTATGAACTTATATTCGGTTTCAAAAGGTCCAAAAATAATTAAAGATGAAGATAAGATGAATAATGGTCGAAATAAAATCATCCAATCAGAATTGTACTTGTTTTGGATAATATTTTAACCATTATAATCTTATTTATTTAAATCATTTATTAAGGAGGTAACGACTGCACCATTATTGTGTCATAAATAATATAATTTATTTGATGTCTAAAAATTATAATACAAATACCATAATGTAGTAAATATTTTTATCTTTCCAATTAATATTTATATTTGAGAATATAATTTATATAACCCCTTATAAAAATTAATTACTAAAAGATTTTTGTTAATTTCAATTTTGTCTTTACATTAAATTAATTAATCCAAATTGTAATTATCACTACCAAGTGGCTCAATGGGGTCCCAAAATCTACCCAAGGATTCCCATGGTCAGCCACTACTCATACAATAAGGTTAGGAAAAGTGTTAAGGTAATTTTGAATTATTATAATATTCTTTTAATCTTGAATTACCCTAATTACCTTTAACCGTGGTAAATAAAAGTCAAAAGTTACTATTCATCAGAAATTATTTTCATCTTATTGAACCAAATTTTACTTCTTGATAACAAACATGTATGTTGGATTTTTTAAACTCAATTCACATAAGTGGTAAAATTTCATTTAAATGAAAGAGTCGGTTTTTTTAACTACCGCCAAGTGGTTTCACTATTCATCAAAAATTGAAGTTTTTCAGAAAAATACCAAAAATTCAGCCTATGCTATATTTGATATTCCCAATTCAAAAATGATTTCTATTTTCCAAATTCAAAAAATATAAGTGGGATTAATTAATTTTAAAATTAATTCTCGTTATCAAAACAAATTGTGTGTTTTTAAGAAACAATAACTATCAAAAGATCGACACTTGTTTATGTCCAATTTCAAAGTTAAATTAATTAAAATGACCAACATTGGATTAAATGGTAAAAATATATTCTAATTAAAAATTAAAAATAATTAAAAAGATAATATAGCCATATAAATTATTGCGATGAAAAAAAGTTGTTTTTAATTAAAAGATAGCGTGTTTTTACAATTCATTAAAATATGAAAGTTATCAGAATAATATGAAAATTTTATCCAAATTATATTTTTATATCCTCATTCAAAGGAAGAATTTTATTTTGTCAAATTGAACTTATAAACCTATCAAAAACTAGATTTAAAGTGGGTGTGCCATCAAAAGGCGGCAAAACTGCATCTTTTGAAAAATACTTATTTTACACGAAAAAATTATTTTGTTCACATACCATGTTTTAGAAAATATGTAAGATGAATAATAATGTTCAAAATGTAGTTAATACTATTTATAATGGCTAGTCCATAATAATATTATAACAATATATCGTTGTTTAGTGAAACTCGGTATTGCGTACTACACACGCTATTGAGGAAGGTCATGATTGCGTGTAATGCATGCCAAATCAGGGATGATTGTAGTGCAAGCTCAATTTTGTGTATCGTACAACACAAAATATCAATGAAATTAAAAAGAATAATTCTCATAAAATCTTGGGTTGTTACATTCTACCCCCATTAAAATGAATTTCGCCCTCGAAATTCTTCGGGGTTATAAATAGTTTACTACTTGAAAGTTTCTTTCATAGAAGCCCACATCATAAAAAGGAATAATAAAACTTAATTTTAAAAAGTGGAGTATGAAACATAATGGTTACCCAAATTAACTCATCACTGGGTTTCCACATAGGAGATCATAGGTGAAAATATGGATATGGAAGAGAAATCTAACCATCAAGTTCTGATGGAGAGTGGTAGAGAACATGGCTATGAAAAAGCCAATAATCAAAAAGGCATAAATTTGTGATGATCTAAGGTACCATTTGATTCATCAGATATAAGAGCACTAGGACAACATTTTTGGTTTTCAATATCATTTTCCTGAAGTTGAACATTTTGAATTAGAAGAAATACTTACATGATTTCAGTGTAATATCATTGTTGGTAATCCTAGGAAGAATTTCCACTTCATATCTTATTTAAAGAAATTAAGTTGAATTTGTCATTCTCGAAGTGTTAGCAGATCATGCGATAGAAAGATATATCATTCCATCTGCCTCTATCATAAGTTATTAAATATACATAAGTCCATCTATGCTGAGATTAATCGTATATAGTTTCTAAAATGGAATTATACTTCATCTATCATACCTATTAATAAAATAAAACTAGTTTCTACTAACCAGGGACTTCCTGTAGGCTAGTGGTAGGCGATAAAGGCATGTTGCACTTCGGTTGTGGGTTCGATTCTCACATCCTCGTCCGACGCTATGGGTTGTCGCCCATTCTGCAGGTTGTCCCTTTTCTTAAACTACACTATTATAACATTGAATCAATAATATAGTAATAAATTATATCCTTAAACAATACTAACTTATGTTCAACATAATCCATTCCAATCTTTAGGCTTATCCAAAATACTTCTTTCCAAACTCATAGTATAAAGAGAATGATTACTAAAAGGTCATATAACAAGCATGTGAATACCATCATTTATCCCTCATATATCACAAGATATATCTTGTTGGTCACATTCCAAACATGTGAATACCTTAATCATGTATTCTCTTGAAAAATGAATACCCATTGAACCTTAGTGAAAACATGAATGCTGTCAAAAGTTAACTCTTTCTACATACCAAAATCCCAAAATTTCTATATACTCAAACCATTATATCACATTGTCCTTATATCAGTCATGAGCTCATGAATACTATTAAAAATTTCATTTTCTTCGTATCCCTTCATTATGCGCATATACTCTTCTTTACAAAAATATTTCAATCACTTTTCATGGTTACTAATACCATATAATTATTGAAAACCAATACATAGATATTCCAAAATTCCACGATACCATAAATGAGATTCCATGATACTATTTTGAAATCCCATTAAATAAACACTTAATCATTACACAAAATCATTTTCATACTAAACATCACAAATAGTGATCGCATGTGACTTCCCTCTATCCTTTTCCTTAATAGGTTTCTCACGTTGATCATCATTAACCCTTGTATTAGGGCATTGATTAGTATAATGCCCCATTTCCTTGCACTTGAAGCATTGAAGTGTTGGTGGTGCATTTCTGCAATCATTTATTTATTCAAATCATTAGAAACCCTTTTTCCATTTTTTCGACACTCAACTACTTGATGAAATTCTTTTCCACACTTAAAACATTTTATAGTCCCTTTAATACAATCTCCACCATGCTTCTTTCCACATATTGAGCATAAAGATACATTCATCTTATTTTCACCATTATTCTAAGATTTCTCCTTGAACTCCATATTTAATTTCTTGTCAAAACCATGAGATGGATATGTAACACCAACTTCCATTTCTACCGTGATATCACAATTCACAATTACTTCATATCTACTGAAGTCTCTTATAGAAAATTCCCCTCGAATATTTGTTTTAAGCCATTGAAGAATCGATCCACTTTACTTTCGGGTTGGATGATAAAGCCAGATGCATACCTTGAAATTCTTGTAAAATTCGCTTCGTATATACCAACAGATTCATTATCATTTTGTTAAAGCTCAAGGAACTCCTTTTACATCCTTTTTCAAAGAATATGAGGGAAGTACTTATTGAAAAATAAGTTCTTGAACTCATCCCATTCCATGAATTCAATTTAATCTCGGGGCCTCGTATTATTAATTAGAGTCCACCATTGATCTACTTCACCTTCTAAACAGTAAATAGCCAGAATTTATTTTTCATGTTCTGGTCAACGAATTATGGAAAATATATTTTCAATGGTACTGATCCATTGTTCAGCAACAAGTGGATCAGAAGACCCACTGAAATAAGGTGGGCGTTGCCTCATGAAGGACTCAATAGATTATTGTTCCCTTCTCCGCTCATTTGGAAGTCCAGAATGATTCATAGATTGTGTAAGTATAGCAATAAGATTATACACTCCATCTCCCATAACATTGGTTTTTTTAGGAGGACAATCATTACATTGTCCATTACATTGATCAACAATTTTCCTTCGGGTTCCAGCCATCGTCTAAAACCCAAAAAGAATAGTGTGAGAGGAAAAAAATCATGCTAGGGAAAACAACATAATAAAGGGGGGGTACCTTCAATATATAACATCTTAGGGTTAATTATAATATTGTTACCATAATTCTTGGACTATAAACTATACTTATACTTAACCTTATGGAAATCCCTAGACATACCTTAGAAATATCTCTAGGGATCTCACTAAAGTTTTCGCATCCTAGTTTCCAAAGGATAAATAAGACTTTCCTATGATACCAACTGTAGAGACCCAATCTTGACATACATAGACATTACATTACTTCTACGGAATACTTAATACATAACAAAAATAGACACCAAAGGACCGTAATAGTTTAGTGTCTTTGGAAACTTGGAACATAGTCTTCTAATCCTGGTGAAAGATATTCAACATCTCCCATAAAGATCTTCCACTTTTGTTTTCTTACCTAAAACCTTTCTTTATATCCTGAGGAAAAGAAAACATAAAAAGGGTGAGCTCAAATGCTCAGTAAGGGTAAACATAGAGAACATAAAACAATCCATAAACATTTGAATGCAAAAACATGAACATAAAATCTAAACATCAAAATCTTGAGCAAAGACATAAATCTTGTAAGTACGTAAGGAATATATCATAAAGGGACATCAATCATGATAAAATAGCATGGGAATAAAACATGTAATTGTATAAAACCATTAAGCAATGATATGATTTCCATAGTATCCAAGGCATTGTTGCCATGACCATCTTAGTGGACAAAGTCCCTTTCTGAATCGAGTTCACTCCTCGTTCCAGTTTCTGTATCACTGAACCGGATTAACATGCCATTTCAGCCATGTATATATCATGAGATATAAATCTTTACCCAATGAATTAGAGGGAGATATAGGTCCCACCCATCTCATAATGATATCATTTTTACTTGTTCCACAACATGAACATAAATCATTCATCATTACCCAAAGTATAAAATTGGTTTCATAAATATTATCCCATCATAACATAATCCATACAAAAAAATGGATATCATTTAATCATAAGAAAAGCGAAACCATGTAAATCATAGAGTAATTATACTTGAAACATTTACATATGGAATAATTCCATCTTATATAGAAAATGGTTTTAATAAAACACTCTAAATGAATTCTTGAGGAAAATATCCTTTCTTCTTCAAAATCATTTTATTTTCACAAAAATCAATGAAATTTTGTAAGAAAAGGATTTTTTTGAAAATATTAATTAAGTCTTGTAGAGTAAGCATCATGAAAATATGGCGTTATGAAACCGTAAAAATCCGTTCATGCCGTATAAGTTAAAAAAACATTCTTCTCGTACTTTTGCCGGAAAAGTCAAAAAGTACCTCGTATGGTAAACAAAAGAAATATTCCTTACATACCATGTAGTAAAAGTCAAAATTGGGTAAGAAAGACTCTAAAAATACATGAAAACATTTTTATAAAATAGGGAAATTGATGATAAATATAACCCCAGTAAATAATTACGAATAAACAATCTCGGATAAAAATGATATTGGAAAAGTTATCCCATACCTTAGGTCCGATATGCTTCGTATGTATCCGAACCTCCTGTATAATGATTTAAATAATGTTATTTAATTATTACAGAATAATATTCATTGTTATGATATCATAGATGGTTCACTTATGACTTTATATTACCCGTTCTTTTGTAAATTCCATGTTAATGTAGCGTTTTGGGTAAAATCGTTTTATTTATCGTACGTGTTTGGACTTATTGTTATTGATATTATTAAGACTTATATCATGTTTTATTTACTTCCAGAATTTAAATCATGATTTATATATCATATATATTCAGTATATATATATATATAATATATAGATAAATGAAATGAAATACACCGTTCATGGAGACGGTAGGTCGTACGTACACATGAACGCTGTTTTCCTTTCCTTATTGACTTGAATGGAAGAAAGTAGATGACATATATATATACATAAATCCAGTAGCTTTATAATGTCATATATTTAATTATTATTCATTATATATACTTTATAATCATTCTTGAATGGTTAACATGGAGAATGAATCTCATCGCGTCGTGGAGATGGTAATCTGTACGTACGGACGAGCGATGATATCGTTCCCATGATCGTGGAATTGTATTTAAGTATATGTAAACTATTTCAGAATCAATATCACTTTAAAATAATCATATATAGTTATTCTTTACACCATTATACCCATCCAAGTAAGGTGGTGGTGGAAAACAGATTACACCACGACGTGGAGACGGTATTCGTACGTACACACGCGCGGTGATTTCGTTTTCCGTAGGATGGATAGAAGGTGAAATAGGATTGTTTCATATTTATAACAATAAATCAGTATATGAGTGATACTGATGTTATTACTTAATAATGAAATAACTAAAGAAGAGGAAGTAGAAGAAGAAATAAATTTAAAAGAATCGGTAACAGATATTACCTCTTCTTCGACACGCCTCTTTAAAACCTACTCTTAGAGCACTAATGTTGGTCTTTTAAGAAGACCATGACCTATAGAATATTACTAGGGGAGTTGAGATGAGTAATGGGTAGGTTTTGGCCGATCTTGAAGGCTCAATGTTTTGTAAAGAGGATAGGGAAGAGGTGCCCTTTTATAAGGGAGGAGAGGGGCACCTTTGGAAAGTGTGAAAGTATTATTTTATTATGAACTTATCTTCGGTTTAAAAAGGTCCAAAAATTATTAAAGATAAATATAAGATGACTCATGGTCGAAATAAAATCATCAAATTAGAATTTTACATTTTTTGGATAATATTTTAATCATTAAAATCTTATTTATTTAAATCATTTATTAATGAGGTAACTACTGCATCATTATTGTGCATAAATAATTTAATTTATTTGATGTCTAAAAATTATAAAACAAATACCATCATGTAGGAAATATTTTTATCTTTCCAATTAATATTTATAGTCTAAAATATAATTTATATATCCCCTTATAAAAATTAAATACTAAAAGATTTTTTTTAATGTCAATTTTGTCTTTACATTAAATTAATTAATCCAAATTGTCATTATCACTACCAAGTGGATAAATGGGGTCCCAAAATAAACTCAAGGATGCCCATGGTCGTCAAATACTCATAAAATAAGGTTAGTACATGTGTTAAGGTAATTTGGAATTATTATAATATTCTTTTAACCATGAATTACCCTATTTACCTTTAACCGCGGTAAATAAAAGTCAAAAGTTACTATTCATAAAAAATTATTTTCATCATATTGAACCAAATTTTACTTCTTGATAACAACCATGTATGTAATATTTTTGAAATTCAATTCACAGAAGTGGTAAAATTTAATTTAAATGAAAGAGTCAGTTTTTTTTAACTTCCACTAAGTGGTTTCACTATTCATCAAAAAATTGAAGTTTTTCAGAAAAATACCAAAAATTCAGCCTAAGATATATTTGATATTCTGAATTCAAAAAATATGTCTATTTTTACAAATTCAAAACATATAAGTGGAATTAATTAATTTTAAAATTAATTCCTGTTATCAAAACAAATATCGTGTTTTTAAGAAACAATAACTATCAAAAGATCGACACTTGTTTATATCCAATTTCAAAGTGAAATTAATTCCAATGACCAACATTGGATTAAATGGTAAAAATATATTCTAATTACAATTTAAAACCAATTAAAAAGATAATCTATCCATATAAATTTTTTCAATGAAAAAAAGTTGTTTTTAATTAAAATATAGCATGTTTTTACTATTCATTAAAATATGAAATTTATCAGAATAATATGAGAAATTTATCCAAATTAAATTTTTATATCCTGATTCCAAGGAAGAATTTTATTTTTTCAAATTGAACTTATAAACCTGTCAAAACTAGATTTAAAGTGGGTGCGCCATCAAAAAGCGGCAAAACTGCATTTTTTGAAAAATACATATTTTACCTGAAAATTTTATTTTTTTTCACATACCATGTTTTAGAAAATATGTAAGATGAATAATAATGTTCAAAATGTAGTTAATACTATCTATAACGTATATTCCATAATAATATTATAACAATATATAGTTTTTTAGTGAAACCCAGTATTGCGTACTACACACGCTATCGAGGAAGGTCGTGATTGCGTGTAATGCATGCCAAATCAAAAATGCGTGTAGTGCAAGCTCCCTTTGGTGTAGTGTACAACACAAGAAATCAATAAAACTAAAAATAATAATTCTCATAAAATCTCGGGTTGTTACATAGAGATATTGAGATTGGATACATTCCAGATTGTAGCTCGATCCTGAACTTGATCTCATATTGAGCGGGTAATTCTAAAACCTCCTCTGGAAATACATCAGGCCATTCTTCTACAACACTGGTAAACACCATAGATTGAACCTATGATGAACTTAACATCATCCTAGATAATAATTATGATAAGTATGAAACACACCTATAAACCAACTGAGAGTGTATATCACCAATGAAAACTATTGTCTCTCCACAAGCATCATATAACACAACCTACCTACTGAGGTAGTTCACAATATATTGCATCAAATACAACCAATCCATATCAAGGATGATGTCATATGGCTATATCTGTAAACATAAGAAGTCTCCCTAAGAGTGGGGCTACCCCAGTACTAGATCAAAGTCTACACATACTTCTTACAAGTCAAGTCAACCTCTAAATATCATAGTCAATTCAAAGGGAATTGGAAGCCTCTCTACCTCATGTATCAAATCATGGAAGAGGGTAGGTGATTTGAATTAGTGTGTAGCTCATGAATAAAACAAATCACACACCCATATAGAAAAAAAGAATAGGGTACCTCATACGATGTCTGGAATGCATGGAGTTGGCAACTATAGGGAATAAATCTAACTACAACTTGATCCACAACCTCTTTGAACGTATCAAAAACCACCTCCATGAACTTTATTTACACTCTAATAAAAAGGAGTATATTGGGTCTATCCTCTGTCTACAGAATCTCCCCTTTACTGATCCCAAGCTAGAGCACCCTGCTATTATTTCTTCAACTGGAATTATCTAAATTGATGAACTTTTATAAAAAAACCTAATGCATGCTTACTACTCAGAAAGGTCGTTCACTATCACTAATGATGAACTCAACCTCTATAAGAAAACCAAGAATATGATCCCTTATCATAAGTCTGAGAGCCTCCACCCAGAAGAAATGATATGTTAAGGGCTGAGACCTACCCCTGGATGATCGGAATATATTATATCTATGAAACTAAGAACCCCATACCACATTTATGCTTCATGAAGAATCTTAATGACTACCCTATCATGATGATCCAATTATGTCTAGAATCCTATCAATAACCTCTTTGCTTTATAGCACCTTAAGATAAATCTTTATCATAAACTGGGTGACCTGATGCTGGATCTTTGGATGCAAATCCTCTTCAAAATTCCTCACCCTATCCTCCTCATCTATAAATAGGTCTAAAAAATATCATATAAGGGTCCTAAAATTGATCTCAAACTCTCATACTCTAGATCTCCCCGACCTAAGGGTAAGCATCTCCTATTGACTAGATTCCATTACAATCGATGAAAGAAAAAATTCTCAGAACTGATCTCTAAACTTCTCCCATGATACCACTGAATCCTCTTGTTCCCTAGGGAACAATATCCACCACAACATTTCTTCTCCTTGAAGCATCATCATGAATAAAAAAACCCCATTCACCTTTTGACCACATATCAGACTGAAATTTATCTCAACTTCTTGTAAGTAGTCTTATATGAATGAATCTAAAATGATGTCTTCATAATTCTACAAAATCTAGAACTGGAACTCTTAGAGTTTACTCTTCCAAGTTTTATCTTATTTGACCTATAATCTATAGCGATCCTCTAGAACATCCTAGTAAACATTTTCAATGTGAACCTCACAAGGATATCGACCAGGAACTATACCTAAAAGTATAAGAAACAGATAGACTCCTAAACATGGAATATGGAATACATCACATAGACTAATTAATTATTATTTTTATCCTTATTATGATTTTAACCAATCTCAAGGTATACCCATTTGAAAAATAGATTCAAAAAAGAATGATGAATGATCCTTTCCAAAGTCTCTACCTCACAATACTCCTACACCACAACCTCCTCCTCCACACTGCAACTTTCATCCCCCGGGAAGATGCCTACACCATAACCACTCATCATGGTGAAACTATTTCTCAAAAGGTATAAGCCTCTATTTACCTCTATTAGCTCCTCTAAACTATATCATGCCAGTCCACGCTGTAGAATCTATGCTTATGACACATCCACCATCACCACACAACATCCATTCCATTTTTGAAAATGGATCCCCCTACTTTGAACACCCTCAAAATTTCTCAGAACCTCCTATGGGTGCCTCCAACACCCAAAAAACTCAAATGGAGGAGCTACTAGAGTCCATTCCCTTACATAAGAAAATTTGAATAATGGGGATATTTAGGAGTCATATTCCCAATGTTCAACTCTTTGAACATATTCAGACTTCTTAAATTTATAACATAAAATGTTATGATGCTAAATTTTATTTTCTACTTATAACTCTTTCGAAATTAATTATCATCATCCTTAGAACTCTTTACATATAAATTTTTCTTTTATTTCTTTCAAATAATACAAATATTTACATTATTACTTTACCAGAACATCCTAAATCCTTTTAGGATAAAGTAACATTTACTTTATCATATTAACTAATTTAAATATTACTTTATTTCATTACCTCCATACCCTAAACTATTTCAGGAGAAAGTGTAATTAACTTTATAATCCTGACTCATAAAAACCTTATGGAAATAGTGATATTCACTTTCTCATGAAAATTAAATGTAACTCTTTACATTTTCCATAACCATCACATATCTTAAAACTCCTTTAGGATATGAAGTAAAAAAACACATTAGTCTTTGACTAGTATAATCCTTTAGGAAAAAGTGATGTTCACATATTTATAATAACTAAGTGTAAATATTTACATTTTTTCTTTATAATCATATATCATAAAATATTTTGGATATTATATATAAAATAAATTAAATATTAGTCTAGTATAATCCATTAGTAAATGATGATATTAAATTTCTAAATGGTAACAAAATGTAACACTTCACATTTTTATTTCCCATTAGATATTATAAACACTTTAGGATATTAAGTGGAAATCACTTTAACTTTAGATTGATGTAATCCTTTATTTTTTTACTTTAAACTCATCAAAGTTCAAACATACTTCCACTAACATATTATCACCATATTATTTTTATAATATCTTGATAAGATACACAAATTTATTTGTTTTTAGAAAATAACACTTATTTCCTCTTAGTTAGAATATTTAACAATCGAACTATTGGTACCATTTAATTTATGGTATTCTATGTGTTCAAAGCATTTTTATTAAAAATAAGAAAATAATTTAATATATGTCACTAATGGGTGGTGGAATCATATTCCTTAATATTTTAACAAATATTTGGATAATATTTTTACCCTTATCTTCTTTTCAACTATGTTATGGAATCTGATGAAGCTTAAACCATGCGTACAATCAATCTTCTAAATTTTTTGACAAAAACCCTTGGTTATCAAATCACTTATGTTATCATATAAAATATATGAGATGAATATACACATCCTTTAATTATATTAATATGATAATGATATATATCTTCACATTTAAATTTGGTGTAACAACTCTTTTATTTAGAACATGAATGTAAACTATAAGCTTAGTCAATTATTTATTGATTTTGAACTCCTATATATTTAAAACACATATAAAATATATATTTGGTATCACAAACCCTTAAAAATTAAATAACATATTTCTATAACACCCATACCTAACATGTAAATAATATAGAGTTTCCTAAAAATCCACTAGTTATCTTGATAATCCAATATATGGAATTATTACTCCTCCCTAAAAACCCTAGCTTTTAATGACCATGACAGAATTCTTGTAAGAGAATTGTTTAACTTATTATACTAACTATTCTTCTTCTATTTTGAAAATTTACCCACCTTTATAATAAAAAAATGCCTGAATCTAGTCATTATATGTCTATTTTATCTATCCCCAACACTTTAGGAATATTTGGTAAAATTTTCTTGAATTCATTCATTTTTTCATAACATTTCCATCAATGAAAATAAGATGAACTCACTAACTAAGGAAATTGATGTTTAGTCTCCCTTAAAACTTGTTACATAATTTAACAAATCATAAAATATTTGTATTGAAAACATATATCTCATTTTGTTAAACAAAAATTATTTACATGATATACTTAAGAGCTAAATAGGGTAACAACACACATATTATGAAAAATTTATCCAATCTTGAAGCATTAAAGTTATCAATGTAGTAACTCCTTTTCTATAATACTTGAAATAAATCTTAGATATTTAATCCTCAATTATTTCTCATCTTTTGAGATTTTTGTATGTTTAGAACTTTTTTAAAACATACAGTTGATATCATATGTCTGTTAGAATAATATAATAGAATTCTATAACCAATAAAACATCAAGGAAACCTTTATTTTCAATTATTAATTAATATATTAAATCATATTTAATATAATTTTACATATCCAATCATATTGATTATATGGTACAAAAATTCCTTAAATCATTGATGCACCCAATCATATTGAGTACATAAGTGGAGACTAATATTCCATTGGTCATTTAGAATATATTGAATTTTAATCCTTAAGTAAATAATTAAATGATTCATCATCATATATATTCACCTATTTAACAAATAAAACTATTATTTTATTCAATAATGAAATGTTATGATACATAAAATTTTTCTTAATAACTTTTCTTAAATCACCAGTCATGCTTAAGAAATTTTCTTAGGTTACTAGTATTAAGAGTAGCTACCTTTATGATTATCTTTACAATATTTAATCTCAATATTTATATTAATGATGATGATGTAATCCATTTACAAAAAAAACTTTTATCCTATGAGTGTCATATTTTATTAACCATTTAATAATGACTTTTATTAAATAATATCCCACTAAAATGATGACCCCATTTAAAATCTACCATATTTTATTCACCATAAGTACTAAGGAATTTGTATTCTTCATATCCTTCTCAGCTTGGATAAATAAATCCAAAATATATGGGAGGTAATTTTTCATGTTATTCATATTATAGTTAATGATAAAAGTTGAAAATCTTGGTGGTATGAGGCAATAATGAGATCAGTTGCTAGTTCTTGGTTCTTCTTGAACCTAAGGACCTCAAGTCTCTCAATATACCTAGTAATCTTGAGTACATTAGGTGTTTATTTATTTAATTATTCTAGCCAACACCTATATGGTGTACTAGATATCTCAAACATTTTCTTGTCTTGCTATCTCCGGATATAATTCATGGAGATGAGTTAGCATCATGTAGGCATTTTCATCCTCATAAATCTTCTTCAACTGATTGAACATAGATGACAACATGATATAATATACATCTAATGAATCATATACATTATTTTTATACTTATATTTATCCACCTTTATTTCTCACTAAGAAAGATCAATAGGAAGTGATGACTCTAGTACATAAAGCTTCCTTTCTTGACGAAGTACTATGCACAAGTGCATGTACCACTCTTCAAAGTTATAACCAGTTAGGATATTTTCTTTATCCAATATTGATCATAGTGATAATTTACTAGTGGTGTTGGTGATTTCCGTTTTTATCTAAAACAAAAAATTACTAATTAGTACATTATTTTGATCACCTTTTAGATATTATTGATTAATTAATTAAATCATTGAATATCTCTCACTATTTTATCAAACTCTAGTATCCCTCATTACTAGACTCAGAATACTCTATCATTTGAGTATTATAGTGGAAATGATCCTTGAAATATCTACTCATAGTCTACAATATTTCACTACACCACTACTCAGAGAGTTTTAGGGTAGGCACTAGACTAGAAAACCACATTAACACATGATTCCTTGAACTATTGACTGAATTCTCAACTTCTCATAATAGAAACCTTGATTACCTAAATGTATTGCCTCTAAAGTTATAGAAAAATAGATTTTGATACTTCTTTGTTATCATATTTAGTTAATTCAAACCATCACTATCATAAGGATTCCTTATTAGTAAGAGGCATAGTCAACTTTGGCTGACGAGCACCCCGTACACCTGATTTTGTTCAAATTTGAGTGACAGAAAGTGCTTATGACTTAATATTTATTTGAGTTATTTTTAATATTTTCGATTATTGCAATAGATTTCTATTAAATGTGTTCATACTACATTGTAACACTCACAAATGAACATGCATTAATAGAATACATTCTTCGTATCATTATACATTTTTCTATTTGTTATTTTATATGAATCTCATTAACATGAAGATGTATAAAATAATAAACAATATATAAATGATATAAATTACCCAACTAGTATTTAGAAATTAATAATGGTTGATCCATTTAAACTTAATGGATCAACCGTGGCCTAGGGGTATCATACCTTAGTCGGAACTTAACTTGTATCATAGCTCACCCTTGGTTCAATGTTTCTATATCTCGTCTGCGATACCACCTTGTCTTAGCATGACACACATCTTATAACATCATATTCAATAATACAAATGTACTCAAATGGGGGAAACTGGGTCTTAGGATGCGTAATATACATACAGATATTAGTGGATGTGTAATATACATACAGATATTAGTGGATATGCAATCCCTTATATATATTTAATAAGAAAGACAATGCACAAACCTTAAAAAAATAAATAATTATTACAGACATCACACCTATTTTTAAAAAATATTTAAATAAATAAACACAAACATATAAGAGATTAGTCATTGCACAAGACCCTTAAAATATTAAATAAATTCATGATAAAAATAAAATACAATAAATTTAAGTTCAAGGTCATAAATATAAATTAAATGAATTATTCAATTCTATTGATTTATTTTTTGCTCTAGATATTAATTTAATTTTTATTCTAAAATTATATTAATCAATTAATTTAAAATAATACCAAAATTAAATGATTTTTTAAATAATAAAATTATAATTATTTTTAATCCAAAAAATAATAAATTAATTTTTATTATATTTAAAAAGAAATAAATTAATATTTTTTGTTATATTAAAAATTTTCGAGGTCCGAAACCCCTAATTAGGCTCATTGTAGGTCGGGCTGAAACCATGTAGGCTCATTCCAAGTGGGATAGAACCTTCCTATGGCTGATGTGGGTGGGGCAGACCCCGTCCAAGGTGGTTTCAAGTTGGGAAGACCTATCTTGGACCATTTCAAGTCGGTTCATCCTTGTTTTTTCTATAATGGATGGATCTTGGATGGCGGCACACTGATAAGGAATATAACCAAGATTACCTCATGTGGTGGTGACTAGGCTATGGTAGGAGTGGTGGATTAGGGTGAACTATAAAGGGGAGGGGAAGTGGCACTGTTGACTGGGGTTCACCAGATTAATGGCGATGTGCTGGACTTAGAAAATAGTGGGGAAGGGGTACCTCACAGATAGTATAAACAAGAGTATGGTTGATCAGGATCTAGCCAACTAATGGTGTGTTGGGGGTTCAATGAGAGAACCTCACGTCTGTGAGACCGTATGGGAACTATCATAGTGAGGTTTTTCATCTATAATAGGTGTATGGAATGGTCATAGTAGTGCAGCGAGCCAAAGGATGCAATGGAAAGAGGCATTCTGGTGGAGATCAGATGAGGGATCCCAAAATTGATAGAATATGATCTTAGTGGAGCACAACACTGAGGGAAATTAGCGGCTAGCAGAGCTAGCTAGGTAGCGACACACACATGAGGATTTTGGAGGAGGTGCTTTGTATGAAGGAGGTGGGGAGGTAAAATTTCATCTAGAAGACTTCCTTTTTTCTTATTGATTAGATTGCAAAAGAAACCACTAACCCATATAATAAAGTTTTTTGTTTTTTATGGAAGTTGGCCACCCTCCAGTGTCCCTTTGAATTCTTCCAATTTTTCTAAAAGGATACACATAGACTTTTAAATTTATGTGTGTTATTATTATTATTATTATTATTATTGACAAAGCTTCCATGGGAACCATTCATTTACACCCTTATTTTTTTAATCCACAAATGCTGGAATTGGAATTCACCAAAAAAATTGTTCTTGTCAGAACTGGGCTGGAACTGGATTGCCAGAAAAAGAAACATGATCAAACATATATTTATATTATTCTTCAATATTAACCTGCAACAGCTGTATTTTTTATCAATATTAAAATTTTCATATGACCATAACTTGGCCATATGAAATCAGATTGATGTGTATTCTATTACATTGGGATCAAATTAAATTAATATACTTAGTTTAATGAAATTTAATTCTTTTCATGGAACATAAAATTCACATAATCAATATGATATCAATTAAAGGTATAGGGGCATGCACCAGAAGTTGATGGGCCAAGGATTTAAATTTTTCATCACTAGAGTTATGTAACGTCATCATCTCTAGATATTCAAGCCCTATAGAGGTCTAGATATCTCATGTTAATTTAATAAGAAGATATTTAAAAGAAAAAATACCTCATTTGGATCAAAGATGCATTCATTTTTCACACATAGCTAATGAGTGATTCTTGAAGGATCTAATCTCTAACCCCTCTATATCATCAACACACATTTCAAGAATCTATGTGGATGTTGATCACTAAATTCCGGGTACAATCATGGAGATTCTATGATTCCTTCGACGTCATGATGATCACTATGATCATGTCTCTTTGATTTATGAATAAGATCAAAGACCAAAACTCAGAAAAGATATTTCTATCTCTTCGATGAAAGAAGAGGAGAATAGAGATTTCAATCCATCAGAATGAATTCTATTTAGAAAATAGCTTCTCCTCTACTTATATAGTGGAATCCAAAATACCCTGTAAGGTTTCCCTGACCCTCATATAGATGATTCCCACTAAATTAGCTACAAAAAACACATTACAACAAACTAATCACATAATATTTTCATTTATATGTTAATCAAATTATTTTAATATATAGTAAATATATTTCATGATAAAAATGAGTCATTAACATGATTCATAATTCCTTCTATATTAAACGAACCATGAATATTAAAATAATATTCCTTCATATAATATTTTTCAGGTATTTATTTAATTACTTGTAAATAATTTTAATAAATAAATTCAATCAAATTATTTTATACTTAAATAATAATGAATTTATTTATACTTTGGTGATCATTAATGCTTGGACAACACTCAAACCCTGTGGTGGGGACCATAATGTCCTATACACCTATTCACCAGAATTAGGAAGACACATAAATGATCTATTATGTGTTACCCTGTAGGACCTTATCTCGATAGTAGTCAATACTATTCACAGACTAAGATTGATTTCTACCAACCCATCAAGGTCCATATAGATATAATGAATAGTCATAGTAATGACAACCATCATGAAAACACACTTTGTGTAATATAATCTCTTTGTCTTGTGATATCTCATAAAGCGGGATACACAACTTGTGTTATCATCCTTTATTTCTTTATTAATTATTGATCTAAGTAGACGTAGTTTCCTTTTACTACCATGTTTGTGGATTTAACGAAGGTACTACCATACTGATCAACTAGGCCTGAGATAACACCTCCTCAACTCAAAAGTGATAAAGTTTATCTTGACCATTCAACCAATGTCATCCAACCAAAGATACACCCAACACAAGCTACCTCACCATGACTTCAATGTCATTGTTTTTTCCTTTAATTAATGTATGAAATCAAATGGAACACATTGATGATGATCTTATGCTAGGAGACCAATACACATGTTTGTAGATAGGAACAACCAATGACACCTGAAACACATGGGGTTCCTTTTGACGGGTATGTCATCGTGATCACATCTTCTCAATATATGAAGGACCCTAGAACACACTAGGAGGGGAGGGGTGAATCAGGGTGTCAAATTGTTCTTCTTAAAGTGATGGATCTTGTTTCCATGTTGGTAAGAATTGGTTAAAAATATCTAATGAGAGAGTTTAGTAAACAAACAATCACATACAAAGAGATAACACAATAATTTTATTTGGTTCACCACTAAGGGCTAGTCCAAGGAGAATATGATGATGGAGTGTCATTCGTACCAAAATCCACTAATCTTCACTAGTTGTGTAATATAGAATATCAAACATAGTAAATTTATGCAAGTAGCACTTCCTTTATAATATTTTAGGGATATCTCATTGTGTCCCTCAAAGAACTTCCGTCAGCTCCCCCTAGATCACTACTTTGAGAGAAATATTACTTAGGTTATTGACTTGAAGGTCTCTTCAATAGATTGGAATTAAATTCTTTGCCACTAACTAGCATGAGACTCTAGTTGAACCGTTTTCCTGAATTGATTTACTTTAAAGAATTGATCAAACAAACTAGATATCTAAAACCTATTAATAGATCAACACTACACTTACATGTAACACTTATTCTTGCATGAAAGTTTTGGAATTATCATGAAAGATTTATTTCAATCAACCTCTATCTTTTACATAACCATTACATGGGGTTCACTTGGTCCGGATTGACTCAAGTATCACCTTTTTAATAAGATTTACTATGTGTAAATACTCCGCACACAAATCTTTCGCATGGTAGATCTACCGAATCTTCGTTGGAAGAAGTTATAAGTCTTGAGTGTGAGTAGCAACCTATTTATAGGCCTCGATGACTCTGCGTGTAAGATTCTCATGTGTCTTCCTCTATGCACATAAGATTATCTCTGAGTATGGAAATCCATTTTTTATGTTACATTGGGTGTGTAAGTCTCTTCCAAACAACCTTGTCTTTCACACACATTTTAAGTCTTTCATGTGCTTTTTGCCTTTGATAAATTTTTCTTCAATGATCCCAAAACATGAATTGTGCACAGATTTCCAACCCACCTTCAATATCGTTCAAAAATTAATTTTCCAAAAATGTTTTTCTCCATTCTCCAATTTTTTTGACCCAAGAAATTGGCAAACACGAGGATACAATGCCACCTTCAACACTACTATCATCATGAACCATAAAAATACTTTCTTAGAAAACCCCCAATCATCCAAGTGTATTCACAACAAACACAAATTAGACTCCATTTACAACAAATAATATCCTTGATTCCAATAATATTACCCTTTAGGTTTGTTGTCAATCTATATATAAATTCAATATAGCACCATCCACTTTCAAAACCTAATACGCAATAAACAACTTAGCCAACACTCTAAGTCTATGTGAGAAATGGTCAGCATAAAAAAACAAGAGGGGAATAATGAATTGGGTTATCATATTTTAGAATTCTTAATGATGTCCAATATAAGCTCTAATTGTTTCCTCATAACACTGAATTGTTTCTTCCATTCACATTTTCCCCATTCATTTTCCCTTTTTAAACTCATAATTCCTTTGAAACTCATTATTCTTCCCCTTTTTAACTCATTGAATTTCTCCATTTCTCAATTATAAACATTTTGAAATAAACCCAAATAACCTCATTTTTACTAGTATATCTCAAAAACACATTCCACCTAGATCATATCTCCCCCATAAACCTACATCACTTCCATAAACAGATTAAAAAAGTTAACTAAATTAGGAAGAGAGGACAAACCATAACCTCCTCATGCACTAGGAGGTTGTTGAACACTAAGGTTAAATTGATACTTCTCGAACACATGTGATGACAATGGCTTGGTCACTATGTCATCCACTTGATCATCAGTTCCAACATGATCCATTTTAATCATTCCTTGTTCAACTTTTCCCTTGATAAAGTGATATCTGGTTTCAATGTGTTTCATATGAGAATGCTGAACAAGATTATTTATAAGATAAATTGTTCTATTATTATCATAGTGAATCACTATCAGTTGTTTCAACTCACCACCAATATCAGTCAGTTATTACTTCATCCACAATAGATGAATGCAAGCCTTTGTAGTGAAGATATACCCAGTTTTAGCAGTACTGAGATAAGTGATTTCATGTTTCTTACTCAACCATACCACACATATCTTATCAATAAAGAATGATCCACCACTTGTGGACTTTCTATCAACCACATATTCAGCCCAGTCAGCATCATTATGTTCCTCATGATTCATTTAAATAATGTCATATGTTCTTTAATCAGATTACTTTGAAATAAGGCCACTAAGAATGTTTCAAAGACAATATCTTGTCATTTTGTTGTTAAGTACAATAAACTTTCGATGATACTCCTATACATGGTGGGATCCAAATAAATCCAATCCTCATGCTTTCCAAGTTTTTTTCAACCACAATTGGATTCAACATTAGTTTGGAGTCATGCATATTGAATTTATTCAGCAAATCTATTTCATAACTTTCCTGATAAATAAAAGTGTAGTCTTTCTTATGAATCACTTGTATCCCCAAGAAGTATGTGAGTTCACTGATCATAGAAATTTCATATTATGATTTCATGTGATTGGAAAATTTATCCACTGATCCATGTTTACTTCCACTAAATATAATATCATACATGTACACCAATATCATGAACTTATCTTTCTAAGAATTCTTTACATATAGATTGTGATCTACTCATACTCTTTTAAATTCAAGATTCTTTATATAAGAATCCATCTGAGAGTACCATGCTCATGGTTCCTTATTCAAACCATAGATTTCCTTCTTTAATCTACAAACCTTCATTTCATCATCACCAAGTAGAAAACCCACTGGTTGTTCTATGTAGAATTCTTCTTCAAGAACACCATTTAAGAAAGCTATTTTGAAATCCATTTGATACACTTTATATCCTATTTAGATTTCCATGGAAAGAAAAATTCTGATTGAATCTAATCTAGCCACTAGAGAAAATGTTTCTTCGATATCAACACCTTCAATCTGTTAATATCTTTTACAAACAAATAACGCCTTATTTCTGATCAAATTACCATGATCATCAAATTTATTCTTAAAAATACACTTTTTACGAATCACATTGTGACTTTCAAGTCTCTTAAAAATATACCATGTTTGGGTCTTGTCAATATGATCTAACTCTTCATTCATGGCCTTAACTTATGACTCATCCTTTGCAGATTCTTCAAATGAGGATGGTTCCATAACTTATAGAAAAGAAAATTGTTCACTATTCCTCATTCTCCTTATCTATGTGGGTTATATCCAATCCCCAATGTTGTTAGATTGTCCAATTTCTGCTCTCTAATTTATCATATGATGTTTAGAATAATTTTATTTAGCTATATTTTTCTCTTCTGATTCTTCTTTTGAATCAACATCATGTTGTGATCCCTTAATATTTTGGGCACATTCCTCTACTTTTGTATTTGAACTTGTTCCATGTCCACATTATTCCAAATCTTCTATCAAATCTACATAACAATTATTTGAGGCATTTTTTGTTTTATCTTCAATGATCTTTACATCACTTCTTTCCACTATTCTTCTAAGATGATTATTGAAACACTTGTAAGATTTTATCTTCATTGAGTATCTAATAAATATTCCCTCATCAGTAGCATCACCATACTTCCCTTTATTTTCTTCTTTGTTTTAGATGAAACATTTAGTTCAAAAAACATGAAATAATTCAAATAATGATTTATTTCATTCCATAACTCATATAGTGTTTTGGTTTCTTTCATATAAATCCTTGTTCGATTTTGAGTGGCCATTGTAGATTTAACAGCCTCTTTCTAGTAATGGTGAGGGATACGACTCTCAATCCATATAGTTTTTGCCATATTTTTTTCTTATCAATTCCTACATTAAACAACCCCATTTTTCAATGGTTTTATCATAGTAGCCACCCCATTATATATTCCACATTTCTCCAAGTAATTTTTAAATTCCATGGACTTGTATTACCCTCCATTTTCATATCATAGAACTTTGATCATATGGATTGTATCATTATCATCAATACACTGATAACTTTTCATGAAGTCAACCACATGAAATTTCCTATGAATGACCATTACACAATCCATTATTATATAATAATCAATAAATAGAATGAAGTACCTATCTCCATTTTTTCCAACCACATTTATCAGTCCACAAACATCTGTGTGAATAAGATCAAGAATATTTGATTCCCTTTTCTTCTTTGGCTGATATGAACTGTAGGAAAAATTTCCTTGATGTAAGAATCATAAGTCTTTTCTCATTCAAACTTCATATTAGGGATATCCATGACTATATTCAGCTTAAATATCTTTTTTATGTCTTGTTGATTAATGTGACCCAACCTTCAGTGCCACAAGTTGTTCTCTTCTTCAACTGTCATATAGAAAATTTTCTCTTTAATATCAACCTGATATAGGTTTCCATAAATTCTAAATCCTTTTTTGAGAGAATTGCCTATATTTCCTATGATAGTACACCCATTTTGATTAAATGTCACTTTCAGTCTCGAGTCATAGAGTTGACTCACACTCAGAATATTATGATGTATATCGTCCACATAGAGTACTTCAGTTTCCTTCAGCTCACCATTATCCAGTTCAATACTTCCACTTCCTTTGATCATCAAATCACCATCATTACCAAACATTACTATTACATAAACACTTTTCTTAACATTATTTAATTATTATATATTTCTCATCATGTGGTATGAGAACCCACTATCAAGAATCTTTTCACTACTGTTATTTGTATGTTTGAGAGCTACTTCTACAAGGTTAGATTTCTCAGTTTTCTTCTTTTCCTTCCATGAAATAACAAATTGAGTGATGGATAAATATGTCCTTTCAAATATATTTTCTATGTACATAGGTTCTTCTTACTCATACTATAATTATATAGTAGAAAACCTATTTGTAATAGCAACATAATAGATATGGTGAATATTGACTTGTCTTTGAGTTATGTATGAATTGTTCCTTCCATTCCTATGCCTATAATAAACAGATTTATGGAAAAAGTTTGAACAATGAAAATAATATCCACAGAAACAATTTCTTCTATAATATGTGGGATATTAATTCATTCTTATATGTTTACTTCCTATTTCTTCCCTATTCAAATAGCTCCTTGCCTCTTCACAGTTTGACATGGTATGGACTAAATAGCCACAAAATTGACATTTCCTAAGAGGAAATGAAATCTCATTTCTATTCCTACTAATGTCACCTTTATTAGGAAAATATTATGACTGACGGTCATTTATGGATACTTATGGATATTTTTCATTTCTCCTTTTAGTTTGATTTTGGGCTATCTTTGTTAAGACTTTATGTGACATTGTGATATGTCAAACTTTCAGCTTCCCTTTATTTTGGTCCATCTTATTTCCAACCTCTAATGTTTCTGCATCACAACCAATTCCACTTTTTCCCATGCATGTGGATCTTTGATCATCCAAATCCTTCTCTGCCTCTTTATAAAAATGATTATCTTTATCTAATCTTAGTATCTAAGAATCTTCAAAACTATATTTTCTTCTTTATTTCCTTTGAATTTGATTCACTTTGAAGTTTACTCCTTAGAGTAACTTCTTCTTCAAGAACCTCAACTATCTTGGACTTATCTTATAGTCTGTATGTAAGTTTAGTGATGAAATTTTCTTATTATTCAATCCAGAGATTCGATTCAACTACATCTTATGATATTTCAATAGTTATTGAATGTTGTTTTACTACTTCTAGTGAATCAATTCTAGCTTCTATTCGATCAACATATTCTGATGACTCTTTTACAACTCCTATCCACTTTTTCATCTATTAATTTGATTCTCAAGACTACTAAGAGCATCCTCAATTTGTAACTTGAGATAAATATTACTAATTAGATGATTATCTTTAGATTTATCTTTTATGGTTCTAAATTTTCAACTATAGCCATCATAGAAGCTTGGGTTCCTGATTTAAACATTGGTCCTTATTCCTCAAAGAATTCATTATCATCGTATTCTTCTACATAGAAGTAAATCTTTCTCTATAATTTCATTCTAGATTTGAATTCTCCCTTTTGAGAAAACCTCTTTAGAGGAATCTGTGAGTTTCTAGATTCATTTTCTTCATCATTTAACTTCCTTGAGAATCAAAGGGAAATGTTCCCAACTCTACTACAACAAAAATATGCTAAGGGTTTCTTTCCTACAAATCTCTATTTTCCTCTTTTGAATTTCTTATAAAAGAGAGAAATATGTTTTTCTTCCTAATTAAATTCATCAATACAATATATTGAAATCTCAAGTTTATCTATGGATTTGAATTCCATCTCCTTACTATCATGACTTGTTGAATCCTCTGGCTTGACTCTCATTTCATATGCTACCAAACTACTCGGTAGGTCATCCAAAGAATGTTTTGAAAGATCCCTTTCCTTAAGGTATGACACTTTTAGATTATAACGAGGTGGATATATTCTTGATATTTTCATTACAATGTCAATGTCTTTGATTTCTTTACCAATCCCTCATATTGCACCTATAACTTCAATAAATCAATTGAAAAAGGTATCTATGTTTTAATTAGGATTCCTTTTTATATAATCAAACCTATTGTGAAAAACATATAGTTTCACCTCCTTCATTTTGTTTTCTCCTTCATAAATATTTTTTGCAACATTTTCCATATAGACTTTTCTCAAGTGAAACTCATCACCTTTAGATAGATTTGATAATACATAGATGCAGTGAAGGGATTTTATGCTTTAGCATCAACATAAATCATTTTCCTATCATTTTCAGTCATAGACTGTACTATCACATCAGTGACTTAAATCCCTTGTGCATTAGAAAAGAGTACTTCAATTCCAAGAGATCTTAGATGGGATCTCATACAATTATTTCAAATCTAAAAGTTTCATCCATCAAAGAAGAGGACTCCCCTAACATTTACTAAATTCTCCATGACATAAAATAAGGAAATATTTAACACTAGCAACCTATAGGATCTGATACCATCTGAAGGACCATGGAACACCCTGATATGGGAGGGGTGAATCAAGATGTCAAATTTTTTCTTCTCAAAGTGAGAGATCTTATTCCCATGTTGGTAGGAACCAGTTAAACCTGTATGATGAGAAAGTGTAGTGAACAAACAATCACATGAAAAGTGATAACACATCAATTTTACTTAGTTTACCACTAAGGAATAGTCTAAGGATCGTATGAAAATAGTGTGTTATTCATAATTAAATCCAATAATATTTACTAGTTGTGGAATAAAAAAGATCACACATAGTCACTATGTTCTAGGAACACTACCTTTACATGATTTTAGGGATAGCTCACTGCATCCCTAAGAGAACATCCTTTGACTCCCCCTAGATCACTGTTTTAAGATAAATCTTACTCATTTTATCGAATTGAAGGTCTCTTCAATAGATTAGCAATGAATTATTTCTCTTTAACAAGAACAAGACTCTTCTTGAACCGTTGTCCTAAATTTATGCACTTGAAAACACTGATCCAACAAACTAGATATCTAAAAAATTTTATAATCTCAACACTACACTTTCACATAACACATGTTCTTATGTGAAAGTTTTGTAATTGTCATGAAAGATTTATTTTACTCAATCCCAATCTTTCGTGTAACCACACCATGGGTTTAAATTGGTCCATATCGACTCAAGGATAAACTTGAGAAAAATATTTACTGTGCATAAATATTTAGCATGCAATCATTTCACGCACCATAGCTACTGAATCTTCATTGTAAAAATGTTGAAGTCTTGAGTGGGGGTAGCTAAAAATTTATATGCCTTGATGAATCTATGAATAAGATTCTGGAGAATCTGTCTCCATACACATAATATTCTCTTTGATCACAGAAAACCATTTTTGACATCACATTGGGCACATAAGTCTCTTTCACGAAACCTCATCTTTGGCACACATTTTAAATATTTTGCATGTTTTTTTCAATTTCCAAATTTTTATGTGATGGTCCTGAAACATTCATTTCTTGCAGCTTTCCAAACCACCTTTAATCTTTCACACAGCTTTCTTTTCCAAAAAATCATTTCTCCATTCTCCAATTTATTGACCCAAAAATTTGGAAAACACTGGGAAACAACACCAACTTTAACACTATTTTCAACATGAACCATAATAATACTTTACCTACAAAAACCCCAATCATTGAAGTGTATTGAAAACAAACACAAACCAGACTCCATTTCTAACAAGGAACAGCCTCGGTTCTAACAATATCATCATGTGAACACTTTATGAAAAGAAGTCTCAATGCATATGATCCCCCAACACCTGATGGTTGCACATAATCAGTGTCCTATTAGTATGATGTGTTTGGACCATAGAAAATTACTTTAATATTATTTTCATGGTATATCTATTTTTTCATTATATCCTAGTAACTACTCTAACCTTTTTATATGATATATAATCTAAGGATATTACCATGAATATAGTGGATTCAGAAGTATCGACGCTATTCTGGTAAGATAAACATATATATATATATATATATATATATATCAAACTATATTCATGTAAAGGTAATCAATTTATATACATAAGTTGTTTCTAGGGAACCCACTTTCAAATTAAGGAATTAAAAGGGGAAGGTCTCATGTGTAAGAGTGCCATCTAGGCCTCCTTTGATTACCCTTTTACATCCAATACATGTACTCTCCCAAAAACTCCATGAAGCATCACCTGTGAACCTGATAACAAGTGATTCTTTCTCCCATACTATAGTTTCTTTCCCTTACCTATATGCCATCACATGGAAGAAAGCTCTTTATATATCCACCAAGGACACTCTTAAGGTGATCATTCATTTAATCATGCATTATAATGCCTGAGTAAATGTATCAACCATTCATGTAACCCTTTCATGAATGTATCTAAATTATTATACATTTCATCCTATTATATAACCATTAAATGATAACCATGTGGTGGATTATATCCAAACATTAACATGTTAATATTTGACTGGAAAAGTGTGTTGTAGCCTTACCAAATGAATGATAGTATACAATTCATTGAAAAGGTAGTGGTATAGTGTCATTATAATATTCCTTATAATATGTCATATCATACCTATTATTTCATGTTTAGTATCACCATATGATATCCCTTAGTCATAAAATAAAAACTATCCAAATTTCATTATATGGCTTTAGGTAATATTTCATTTAATCACTCACTTTCACTAAATACATATAAACATTGTGAAATTTTACCTTATACTGTATTGCATACAATAACATGTAAAATGATATCCAAAACACTTTTCATAACTAGAAAATTATCTAATTTTTAATATTTAAAACTGTGGAAATATGGGCCAAAGCTGTGGTAGTATCCTACCACCAAGGTTTCAAAAATTTTGGACATATAATATGTTTCTTTGGGTTCCTTGAATATAGAAACAATTTTAAAACATGGTGGGATTTCAAGTCTATTTCTAGGGTTTTCAAAATATGGTGGTAGTTCCAGCCTATTTCCACAATTTCAAACCATGGAAATAGCTTTGTAAAAATAAAACACACAATGAATTTTGATCTTGTGACACGTTACCACTTCTATATACAACATTACCACTAACAAGCAACCCAATATATGTATTAATATATGTATATATATATATAAATATTTATATATAAATATTATTAAAATTATTATTAAAAATAAAAAAATATAAAAATGGAACATGGCATGGGACCTACGGCCATAGTTTTATGAAACTATGGTCATAGGTCTTCTCTACCACCACATTTTTTCAAAATTGTGGATATAGGTGTTTCATATGATGGATATGTATATGGTTTTCCAATAACATGGAAATAGATCTTCTCAACCACCACAATTTCAGGAAACTGTGGTTGTGGGTGTTTTAAATAAGGGTTATGGCCACTGTTTTGGAAAACTATGGCCAAAGGTCTTTTCTACCACCAAGATTTTTTGAAACCATGGTCGTAGCTATTCTATAAAAATTTTCCACCAAATTATATGTTTCTCACATGAACTTATCCCCATAGTTTTGAAAAAAAAATGTGGCTTTATTCTACCCTATATCCTCAGTTTTGGAAAATCGTGGCTATAGTCCAAAACAACCGACCCTGTGACCAATGTTTAGCTCTAACCAGGGTTGTAGGCTACCATGTGGCTGTAGTTTTTTCAACCATGGAAATTGAACCACCTTCATAGTCTAGTTTTCTAGTTGTGATGTAGATCTTCCAAAACACTTTTCAAAATTTTTCATTAACTTTTCCATGTATCACATCATATGCAATATCCTGTGAATACTGATCCAAAACTCTTTTGGATATAAATCATTTTTAGTGTGAATCTATGAGTTATAATCAATCCCTGTTTATTCATACATAATGTGTGACCCTATGGCCTTTTCCAATTTTGAGATAAATATGAATAAATATAAGTAAGGAGTGGTCTCTAGAAAATCATCGTTTCTACTCAAGCTATAAAGGTATCTAGAGTTTTCTGTATCAAACACATGAATATCTATACTTTTTTCAACCCATTGCATCACATGATAGAATACATTATCATACATTCCCTTTGTATAATACATAGAGTGACCATGATATATAGAGTATGTAAATCCCATATAATCAACTCATTATCAATTTTTCAAGTATAGACTGACCAAGTCATTGAATATATTACATGTCCTTCACCTTTATGGATAATCACATCATATGTCCCTCACACAAATAGATAGGAATAGCATATGTGCTATCTAGTTGTGTCCACACACTTCCCAATCTATCTCATTTGAGGTCCCAGGTGTTATAATCATCATAAAAGAGGAAAAATCCAAACTTGGTTGAGTTCCAACCGATCACATGACCAAAAACATACTCAGTCACCCCCTAATTATCTAAGAATCAAAGATTGTGTAATAAAGGTATAAAATTATAAAACTTATCATTCTAGATATATCACCAACATCTGGTAGGGGTGACTCTAAATATGATCCATCCATACTGAGTAAACAAAATACATAGTACATGACACTCCATGTGGTATACTGAGTAGACCATCCAATGCACAAAAACACTTTTATGCCTTGTGAGCATATTTTGTATCTTCATAATAGATTCCTACTTATCTTAACCTTAACATTTCATCACAACCCACAACACTCCATGAAGAACATTAGTTAGAGATAACTCAAATTCATTCTTTGAGAGGTTAAGTATCCTTACACTTTACAAAATGTATATTAACATATACATATATGCACCCAATGTGAAAGAATTATAAAATAGAGATTTCAATTTTATATGATACATTTTTAGATTATTAAAACATCTTATGAATACTTAACAAAACCCTATATAAGTGCATGAATTTCATATCATATATTATATAATTTCACATCATCCTTATGTTTGCTTAATTTTCTAGGGTTTTATTAACTCATTACATTTTTATGTAATTCCTTCAACATAACTATGTGTCCATATGATAAAACCCTCCTACTAAACCCTTTAGTGAGTAATATCTAAAAATAAAGAAAGTTTAAATAATGGTAATATTTAGGATTCATATTCCAAATGTTAAACCCCATGGGAATATTCAAATTTCTTAACACCAAAAAATTAAATATTAATGTTATGGTCCATTCCATCCTGATCTATTACTTAGCCAGTTTGGGTAGTTAGAGGTGTTCAGAGGAGGCTTGATGAGGAGTTGCAGGAGTGCTACAGCAGGTGGTTCATGATGTGAACCTGATTCACATTATGAGTTGATCATTCACAACTTATGTATCTAGTAAAATTCATGGATTGTATGCAACGGTGGAGGAGTATGTGAAATGGATCCACATCATAAAAGTTAAATTCATGGTATGTATTAAATTCAGGTCGAAAGGACTTAATTTTCAACAAAATTCAAATATATGGTAAATTCATGGTTGAAAAAGAATTCATGGATTATAATTCATGGACCCCATGAAATTCACTTCATGAATATGGAATTCAGGATGTGAAAAGGTCATTTTATAAGTTTTTAAAAGTGGTATTGGTTGATTTTCCTCTCATTTGGTCATTCTTTATCTTAGTTTTGGTCAAAACCTTAAGTGTTTTGGGAGGTCTTCTAAAACATCTCTTGTTACTTCTATCCTCGGGTTCCTATGGTTGATTTTGGGTGATCTGTACTAAGTTATTCTCTTTACCCCATAGTTTATTCTCATTCTTCCTTTTGGGAATCATTGCAACAATTTTGGTTTTGGTTTGGGACATGTTTTGGGTTTTTATTTGATGATTATTTTATTAATTGTATGTTGATTCATTCTTTCCTAGTGTGGTTGTGGTTCATAGTTTTTTTTATTCACTCTGCGGTGCAAAGTGAGATTAGAAAGCTTATTTTAGGTAAGGTATCCTCATTCTCACCTATTTATATTCTAAATGTGAAATTTTCATAGTTTTTTTTCTTTGGGTCAATAGTATAGGTTGGTGCAATTTGATAATAAATTTTCATCCCTAAAATTTATGGGTATGGTGATTTGTTACTTTTTTGGCTAATTTGATATTTATATTGATATGTTTATGCTTTATGTTTCCAATATTGAAAATAACGAATGTTGGGAGCCTTTGTTTCATAGTATTTGATGTGTGTTGGGACACTTTTTATGTTTTTAAGTGATCAAACCCTAAATAAAAATAGAAATAATATATATTTAGCTAAATAATTTGTTTCCCATGGAATCTGGGTTTTTGTGATAATTCTCCTGCTAAATAAAGAAGTAATGTCATGAAATACCTTTAATAAATTATGGAAGATGATATGAGTTGTTGTGTGAGGTTGCTTTGTTGTTTTGACTTGTGTGTTGTTGGTTATTGTGAGCCAGTGGTGATGGATGGATGAGATTTATTGTGTGATGGAAAGTGATGTGATATGGTTGGTTGGCATGGATGTGATGTGAGAAATAGTTCTATGTGGTTCAAAAAGGTTGTGGTTCATAAAGGTTGTGGTGTGCAATGGAGATGATGTGTGATGGTAAAATGTGGTTGTGATGTGTACTTGTTGTGTGCGGTGGTTGTGTTATGAGATGTGGTTGTGATGTTTGGTATTTTTGTTGTACAGATGTTGGGGTTCATCATGGTGTGGCGGAATTTGTGATATGTGGTTATTGTGGTGGGCGGTTTGGTTAGTTTGGCATGGTTATGATGGTGGATTTGTGGTGTTATTGTGGTTGATAGGTATTGATTTTGTTAGTATGTGGTGTGTTTGTGTTAGTTTCTCACTTATCCATAGAATAAATGATGATTCTAGATGAAATGAATATGAATGGGTGGAATTTATATGTGTGGTAAATGGAATAAATGAATAAATGAATGGGATGTGAAAATGTGGATAAAATAAATTAGTAATGAAAGTTAGTGGGAACTTGATATATCTATAAATTGGTAAAACTTGTAAATAAAATTTTGAAATGTTGTGTGTCTTGTGTGGTGGTTGTAAGGGGTTGAATACAGTGGTGGTAGCTATTATTATGGTAGATGTGTGGTTCAGTTTTTGTGGTGGTGTATTTTAGTTTTACTGTTGTGAACCCATAGGTTGCGTATTGTGTGTTATCTATATATCATGCATATTTAGGTTATTTATTTACATTCCCCACCCAAGTTGGATAACCTTACCAATGCTTAGATGTTCTAGGTTTCAATTGTTTTCCCAAACATTTAGGTTGGTGGGGATATAGATGGATATCTACTCCATCTTCCCTACTCTTCATTTAGTTGTGATGGACTGGGTATCTATAAGCAACATGCGCAGTGATGAACCATGATTCATTGGGTGATATTTTATGTCACGTGGTTTTGATGTGATTACCAATGCTAGCACCATATGTTATACCTTATGATAGTGGGGTGGGTAGGGATTCCTCCCAACCCGCATCAGATATGGCTTATATGATATGTGATATATGGTGGGGGTCATGTGGGGTAGGAGGAGGGAATGAGGTTAATGTCCTTCATGTTCATGATACCATATTTCTTTGGATATGTGATAATGCTTTGGTTTGATGTGATAGATCAGGTGTCTATGATTGAGATGTGTTGTGATGTACCAGGTGTCTTCAGGTGTGGTGCAATGTGGTGTGATGTGATGTGATGTGTATGGAAGGAATGGTAGCACAAGATGTTTGATGTTGGGGCATGAGATCGGAAAATAAGTAGGGAAGTGAAAGCAAGGCACCTTTATTTGTTATGATCTCTATACTATATTACTATATTAGTTTTCTGATTTGGTGAGTTATCCACGGTGAGGCTGGGTTGGTTAGTTGAACTTTATAGGTTGTTATTGGTTCGGTTGTTTTTTCACTAGCTCATTAGCATTCTCTTTTCACATGTGTATTTGATACCTTGGTTATGGCCCTGCCAAATATACCCATTATGCTCACCCTATGTATATAAACTTTTTTAAGGATTCTAGGAGGACTTTGGGGACCTAAATGGATATTACTAGCTTAGGTTGGAGTTGTTTTTGAGTATCTTTCAAAGACATGTCTTTTGGTATATATTGGAGACTTTTATATGTATTGGTTTACTTTGTGCATGCATTGTGGGATGGTTTGGGATAATTTTATATTATCTTCTGGATATTTTTTGTGATTTTTTGTCTTATCTTTTTATCCTATTTTATTATAGATGGTTATGCCTCCCATATTGGGAGATATTTATACCCTTTGTGCTAGTCGCCAACCCGAGGCCTACTGGAGGTGGGACTCGGGGGTCATTATCTATCGTCCCTCATTACAGTATCTTTGGAGGGAGGGGGTTCTAATATAGTGGTATCAAAGACTCTGGTTGAGAGATATGATGGATTTTGGAGTTAGGTACTATAAGGTTTTCATGGGTTATGGTGTTCCATAGTGAATCAGCAGTTGTGATATGTGTTTGTTATGGTGAGGTGGCTTGGTTGGTGTGGTGCAATGATTATGGTGTATGTGTGTTGTTTCATAGTTTATGCGTGCTGAGCTAGTTTTTGGGTGGCATGGTTGTGTTAGTTGATTGGTTATCTATGAAATAAATTATTATTCTAAATGAAATGAATATTAATGGGTGGAATTGATACGTGTGGTAAATGGAATAAATGAATAAATGAACGAATAATGAAAATGTGGATAAAATTGATCACTAATAAATTTTATTGGGAACTTGATATATTTATAAAGTGGTGTAACTTGTAAATGAAAGCATTAAATTTTTTGTGTCTTGTGTGGTTGTTTTTTTGGGTTATATATAGTGGTGGAAATGGTTGTGATAGTAGATGTGTGGTGCAGTGGTTGTGGTTGTTATTTCTTTACGCATCTCACCATATTTGGATAATGTTACCAAAACTCAAATTTTCTGGGTTTTAGGTGTTTTCCCCCATATCTATGTTGGTGGTGATATAGATGACTAGATACCCCCTCTTTCATGATCTTCCTTTATAAGGGATGGCCTAAGTGTCTATGGGTTATCTGTATAGTGATGGCCTAGGTGTCTTCGAGTGAGATGTGACGTGATGTGGTTGTGATGTAGTTTCTAATTCCAGCACCAGATGCTAGACCTTTCATGGGTGGGTTAGGTAGGGATGCATCCCGAACTATATCAGAGATTACTGGTATGAGATGTGATATATGGTAGGGATCATGCATGGTAGGAGGACTGCAAGAGGTTGATGTCATTCACATTCATGATACTCTACTTATTTAGTTATGTGATGAGGTTGTGGTGTGATGTGATGGCCCAAGTGTCTATAGGAAGATATGTTGGGATGGATTAGGTGTCTTCAGGTGAGGTGTGATGTGTTGTGATGTGATGTGATGGGATATATATGGAAGGGTGAGAAAATAGATGTTTGATATTGGGGTGTGAGAGCAACAAATCAATGGTGAATCTGTAGTGAGGTGCCTTGCTTTATTATAATCTTGATGCTATATTACTATATTGGATGCATGATTTGGTGAGTGATCCATAGTGAGGCTAGGTTGGTTATTTGACCAGTAAGTGTGCCTATTTGTACTTCTATATGTTCACTAGCACATTAGAATGCTCTTTTTACATGTGCACTTGAGACCTTAGTTATGTCCTTACTGAGTATACCTATTATGCTCACCCTACAAATATAAACTATTTTTTAGGTTTCTAGGAGGACTTTGGGGATAGATCTAGACATTACTAGCTTGGTTTGTATCTTTTGTTGAGTTGTTTCCATAGACTTGTCTTTCAGTATATATTAGAGACTTGTATATATATTTGGTTTCTTTTTACTTACAACTCTTTCTATGTTTAACATCACCATCCATATAACCCTTTCCATCAAAAATTTTCCTTGAGATATTATAGCAATTAATGTAATTATTGACATTATTACTCACCAAAACATCATAAACTCATTTAGGATAAGGTGTTATTCACTTTATTACAAAAACTTAATATAACCCTTTACATTTCTCTTTACCTGCATACCTTAATACTCTTTTAAGATATTAAGTGAAATTAAATTTGAATTTTTATTGGTATAATATTTTATTTATTACCTTTTAACTTATCTAAGTTAAAAAATACTCCCACTATTCACTTAGACACTATATTATCTTCAAAATATCATGCTATGCTACAGAAGCCTATTTGTGTTTAGGAAATAACACTTATATCCTTTTATTAGGAATATTTAACAAATAAACTATTTTTTAAATATCATATATTTTATTTTATTTTTTTGGGTCATTTTTTGAAAATAATACTATATTCTTTAAAATATACCATTTATTGATGACAAGAACATTTCCCCTCACATTTTAACAAATATATAGACAAAAAAATTATCTTATATAAAACATTTTTATCCTTATATCCTTTTAAAAACATTTTATTGAAGCCAATGAATCATAAATCATGTGTATGGAATTTATTATCTCATATTTTTCATAACATCTCTTTATTAGTAAAAAAATCTACTTATCATGTAAGATAAATTAGATAATTGTACACATATTTTATTTAGATCCATATGAGATTGATATACTACTTTACATTAAAATATTTGATGTTCTAACTCTTTTATTTATCACTTTAATGAAAAATAAAAGGTCTATCAATTCTTCTCTTTATTTTGAACTCTTTTATATTTAAAAAACTTGTAAAACATATAGTTGGTATAATATATTATTCAAAACCGAATAATTTTTTTCTATAACATTAATAGATAACATGAAAATTAAATAGAGTTTCATGAACTCCTTTAGGTATTCCAAAATAATTTCCTCCTATGTAATAATTACTCCATTAATACTAATATTACCTCTATTTTTAAATTACTTTGACTAGATACTTAAAGAAAAATCATTAGTCTCTCCAACTAACTTTTCTTCTTTCGGTTTGAACTTTTAGCTACTTGTACTATCAACATAGAAAAAAACCTATACACCAAATTCTTGTTTCATCTATTATCAACACTTGATAATATCAAGTAAATATTTCTTTATTTATTTAATATTGTCATAAAATTTTCATCAATTACAGAAAAATAAATTCATTAACCAGAATAAGCCTTAAAGAAACCTCTAGTCTCACCAAGTCATTAACATACTCAATAACATTGAGTATGATTGACCTACCCAATCATATTGAGTATATGAGATGAAAATTCTTTAGGTTATTTTATATATAATTCCTTTGAAACCCTAATTGAATTAGTTTATGCTTATAATAAGAATATAGAATCACATATTGAACAACTTCAACACTTGGTTACTCGGGAAGGTGTTATTATAACACATAGAATATCTCTTTAATTAAGAACTATTTTTAAGTTACCATTCATAATATTTGCTTACATTAACCTTATCTTTATCAATAACTGATATGAAAGTTATGTTTTATGGTAAAAAATTTATTTGTATATAATAAAATCATTTATCATGTGAGTTCCATGTTTTACTAACACTTAATAAATACTTTTATTAAATAGGATCCCACTAAAACAATGACCCCTTTTAAAAAATATTGTTCCTATTACTGGGCCAAGATATATATTTCACTAACAAATGAGTCCACTATGGAATTCCTCTCACTAAGTAGCTATTCATATAGGGAATCATCCTAATAATATCATAAATTACTCTTGGGTAATTGAGCAGAAAACTCATTGTCCAGACCAACATATTGATAAAATTAGCTCTATTCCTATAGTATCCTAACTCTTAGGGTTTCCTAGTTAACTATAAACCAAATCTAACAGTATGATTTGGTTACATAACTCTTAATATTAGTCATTTTCACCAGGACTAACACAATATAATCCATGGGAACCCTTTTATGGTAGAACTTACTTGATTGAATGATTGAGGTCTTAACAAGTGTTTTCTTCGGGAGGAATCTAACACTTATTATTTTGAATAGGATTTAATCTCACCATATTATATCATGTTATTCTATTGATGTATGCATTATTCTAATAATTTATTTTTGGAATCTTATTAAATGTACTAAACCATTATGTTCAAACCATCTTGATCCATAACTCTTTACACAACTCGCCATTTCTGTTACTCACCCAAAAATAGATACTAAACATATTTACGCACATCCAAATGTATCTCATGCATATGATACATGAACTTTACATGTAAAGGTTTAGAATTATACGAAATTAGAAATCCACTAATGAGTAAGCCTAGATCCATATATAGCTAACCCCCACCATTCTAAAATAAGGAATAATCCTCCAAGATAGTGGGAAGTTTGAACCAAATCCCTTTTATCCAATGATATATTACTCAATATAGATTCTAATTCATCATAAATATAACTCGTAATATGTACAAACAATATATAATAACTAAATTCATGCTAATAACTTTAATTAAAAACTAAATTCAAGATAGATGGAAACTAAATCAATTAACATACCTAGCATATAACTCCTTATATTCATGTATTATAACTCAAAATAAATTTAAAAACTTAAAACTAACTCATATGAATATTCATAATATAAAAATTTAATATCCATGAATAATTAACATGGGAATAACTTTTAAATAAATAAATACTTAAATATGAGATAAATATTTATGAACACTTCATAAATAAAAGTTAATTATAAATAGTTTTTATAAGTTTATCATATATTAGGGACATTAAATAATCATAAACATAAATATTTTATATTACTTTCATTATATAAACTTTTTTTTATTATCCATTATATTACATTTCATTTTAAATGTATGATATTTTATGAATTATAAACATTTTATAATCCAATTTATATTATTTAAATATTTTATATAATATTAACATCACATACATAATATTATTTAAACCTTGATAAAATAATTCATAAAAAAATATTTTATGTGGTCCAAATAATATCCCAAATAAGGTATTTTAATTTGATTAAATGAAATTAATCATTAATTTTATGATTAGGGTCAGGATATGCAATATGATTGTAGAAACTTTATTTTGCATAATGATTTTATGAATGTAAATGCATGGTGAGGATTTTATATCGTTGTTAGGTTTCAAAGGCATATAAAAACACTTTTTAAACTAGTGAAATTTATTAAAGAAACCCCAACCAATATCTCCATGCTGGAATACTGAAACCATGCATACTATAAATGAAGAACAAAGAAACCATTTCACTTGTAACTGAAGCTTTTAATGAACCATATTCAACCAACATCTATGGGGTTTGATAAAGATCCATGAATGGTAGCCAAAAAATATCCCCTCTTCATGAATACCCATTGGTTGTTGAATCACCCAATGTTTGGGTGAGATTCCTCTTCTCACTATGGTGTGATATTACCACGGTGTGAAAAAGTGAAATAAGAAAGAGAGTTTTGTGAATAAAGGACTTATTGATTGAGTATTTGAAGGGTTTGTTTATATACCATCACTTGGTCGTTTGGACTTTATATATCCCCCAGGGATGCTATTCAGGTGATCTTTAATTTACTCATGTGTTATAACACATGATTAAATGTCTCAACCATTCATGAAACCCTTTCATGAATGTATCTAACATCCCATAAATTTCTTCCTATGAAACAACAATTAAATGGTAGTTATTTGGTGGAAGAGATCTGAATGTTAACACATTAATATTCAGTTGGAAAATCATGTCATAGCCTTAGTAAATGAATCATATTATATAATTCATAGAAAATGTAGTGGAATATTATCATTATAATATACCTTATTCTATATTAGGTATTACCCAATTATTTCATGGGAAGTGGAACCCTATCATATAACTTAGTTGTAAAAAATAACTTATCCAAATTGCATAATTTGAAAAGAGGATTTATGGAGTACCACTTTTAAAAACCCCAATGGGTAGTGGTATACAAGATTTTTATTCCCCTTTCACATTCCATTAAACATAAATAAACATGAATAATGAATAATAATACTAAGAAAATGAACAAAAATGTACATATAATATAAAACCATAGGCATAGAATTCTATAAGAGGAATAAATATAAAATTAGTTCAAATTTTACTTTACTCTTCCAAAACCACTTGGGTAAGAATTTATTTGCTAAAACACTTTTTTTCATTTAATTATCTTAGTCCCAAACCATTTCTAGGATAAATATCTATTATTATTATATGAATAAGGTGTTCACCTACCATTATAAGTGAAATCAGTTCCATTGAGGTCAAGATAGGGAAGGTAAGCTACCAATCAAACCAAGAGATCAATCTAAAATATAAGAAAAATAGGGATTAAGTCACTAGTATAAAAAAGTATAGATTATGATATTTGAAACCAAGGTAATAAATTTACTCTTCTAAGAGGAAACTCCTACACTAGATAGACTTAAATAAAACTAGATTATTACAAAAGACTCACAAGCTCTAAATTTGAGAATAATGGATGTACACCCACATTTATTTATAAATAAGAAAAATATGAAGGTTAGAGGAAGGAAATCCTACTCTAATTAAATAAAATGTCTCATGAACATTTATAATAAATTTAAACCGAGGAATATGGATCACTTGGGGAGAGTAGATAGTAAGATGGGAGAGCTCCCAAGGGCTTAAAAGAATGAGAATAATTATAATTATTAAGGATTTTTTAAAATTAAAACACTATTTTGATCCCAAATAAAAAAACTATAGTGGAAATGGGTACCAAATCTAGGCTTATCAAGTACCTAATGGTGCTGACAGTGGTTCAGTAGCATTACTGCTACCACTGGGTACTGCGTACTTTTCCATTAGGTACCTGGTGTTGTCAAACACCATAGGTACCTCCCCTTACACTTTAAATCTTTATCCAATTTCCCCCAAACTCTTCCCTAATATATAGTTACACATTAAATTAGATTTAAATACTAAAATTAAAGATAATTTCTAAACTGAGAAGGTAAATGTTTTTAAAACCTCCCCACCACCGTACTTATCATCTCTGAAAAGTTTCAACCCACTTCTTGTGGGAAAAAATTCAACCAATAAACTTTCACTTTTGCTTCCCACTCCCAAGTTTCATCTTAGATCATTACATATTTTCACCTAACCTAAAAAAGAGGCACCAGTTTTTTCTATAATACCTTCTAACTCGGAAAAACAATAAAAATAGGATGATCCACATATAACGTATCAACTTTCACATGTAAATAATTTTACAGTCCCCTAAAGGAAATTTTCTTGATTATTCTTTCCATATTTTTTACATATAGGTGGTTGAATATCCTTTCTTTCATCATCTTAATTGATTGAATTTTTATTATTCTTCATCCTTTTATAATTTTTTAAACTTATATTTAAATTATGGTTACATTTTTAATCATATTTTATGATAATTAGTTTGGAAAAATCACCATATTTTTCAATCTATCTCTCATCCCAATGGGTTGATTATTGAGGTAATCATCACATTGTTGTTCACACCCAAGGTTAACGTGGTTCCTCCTAGTTTCATCAACCACTAAAATGAATATGGGTTAACATGAGTGATTAAACATTAATAATACGAGGGAATTATCATAATCATAAAAGGAATTTGACCTTAAAAAATATTGTTCTTTTACATTATCACTTTAGCCTATAGTTTGTTTAGTTAGACCTATATCAATCTTAGTTTGACCTATGTTACTTTATGTTAGGTCAAAATATGTTTCTCAACATAATCCCTAAAAGTAATTAGGAAATTAAACATTCATAACAGTTAATAATGAGTAGGTGATCAATCAAAGCATATATATTGGGAGTGTTAAACCAGGTGTGTAGTCATGTATCCACTCATTGTGCATTAGGGTGATGATTGAGCTAATTCTCAACCAATCCTTTTCAGGGTGATTTCCTCTGGGTGTATTTTTTCCATAACCAAATCCACTTGTAGTATCTAGACATGGATGTATTGCTAGGGAAGACAATATTCTCAAGAATTTACTATTATTCCAGGATATCATCATATACTTAAACTGGTCTCTAGGGTATTCACTAAGGTTATATAAGATAATCCCCAAAATAACTAAACTAATCTTCTAAAATAACTAAACTAATCTCCAAAAAATAACTAGAATTTTCTCTAATACCACCTATAGGGACCCAAGATAAACTTAACTTAATAGTATAAGAATATCATTATTTAAATAATACATCTCACAAATAGTCACATAACCTAAAGAATGAAAGGATTAGTGTCTTGGAGATTAGCTATATAAATATATTATTTTACAACACTTGAAAAAATTTATACAAAATTATACTTTTTTATAATCTTTAAAGAAATTTCACATTATACAACCATCATCATAACCTGGGGATTAGAAACATAAGAAAGGGGTGAGCTCAAATACTCAGTAAGAGAAAAGAAATATCATAAAGTGTTAGATCAAAATAATAAAGTAGAATATTAGGTAGACATAAATATCTTGAAAAAAGATCATAAGACCATGTATGATAATCATAAAACCTGATGGAGCAACATAAAATCATAAAAGGATAATTAAATAAGAATAAAAGATATGACATAGCTCAAACATATATCATTAATCATAAAACACATGAGCATGATATTAAATTGAAGAATACTTTAAAAATAAGGAATGACCATGAAAACATGGAATTTCAGGAAAATGAAATTCATCTTGTGAAATCGGTGTAACTTGATAAACAACTTGGGAAAGTGGAACAACCATAAGCATATGAAAACCTTTGTGGAAAACCCCATTATGCTCATGCCTATGTGAACAAACACATTATTTCAATGTATAATATTTTCTAAAATATGATTTATATAATAAAATATATATATTCTTACATTAAACAAGCCATATATTTAGTGAAGAATGGCTTGTAATTTAAAATTAATATTAATTAAAAATATCGACTAATTGTATCGAGTAAGGGATATTAATTGAATATCGTTTGATTTTTCAATTTAAAATATACCAAACATGTGTTACCTTGATTTCACACATACATATACATAATTAATGAATTTTTATATACAGCACACACACATAAATATTTACTTAATTAATGAAATATTATATAGAAATACATACACCTAATATATATGTAATTTATTAAAATTTTAATATTCATTTTAGAATTCCATTTAGTAACATGATACATTTAATATATTATGCCTTAATTGGTAAATTTTATTTATTTATTTTTAGTATTATTATAGTTATATATTATTTATAAATTTTTAATATTTATTTTGAATTTAACCATTTTCTAAAATTTATTTTTATTTATTTATTTACTATGGTTTAATATTTTCAGTATATATTCATCATTATTTCAATATATATCCATATTTTCTTAATAATTTATATATAATTAATAAAAATTATACATTTTTCAATATTTCTAAATTGTACTCATTTTTAATTATTCAGTTTCAAACATTTGTAACACACATGAATTTAAGATTATATATCCATTAATAATGTTATAAATATATTTATAAATAAATATTTCAATATAAATATATTAATAAATGTATATTTAGTATATTGATAAATTCATATATTTATAATTATAAATAAATAAATATTATTTTTTTAAAAGTTTTTATATAATTATAAATATGTATATATATATATAAATAATTATAAAATTATAATAATTTTATTTAAATAATGAATATATTTACAATATTTATATTTATTGTATTATTAAACACACACACAGATATATATATATATATATAATTATATAAATACATATAATTATATAAATATATAAATATTGTTTCTAAAAAAAGAAATTTATAATTACTAATAAATAATTATATATTTAAATAACTATAAAATTATAATAGATGTATTAAAATAATGAATATATTTACTATATCTTTATTTATATTTATATATATTTATTAAATATATATGTAAATATATAAATATATATAATGATATAAATATATATAATGATACAAATATATTTATAATTATAAATTAATAATTATAATTTTTTTAAAGTATTTATATAATTGTAAATAAATAATTATATATCTAAATAATTATAAAGTTATAATAAATATATTTAAATAATGAATATATTTAATATATATATATATATAATTATATATATATAATTATATAAATACATTTATAATCATATATAAATTTTTATAAATATTTTTACAAATATTATAATGTATAATTATAAATATAAATTCTTTATTAGCGCTAAAGTTTTTGAGCTGATAAAGTTGCCTTTTATCTGTGCTAAAAAAGTGCTGATAAGTATATCGTTTATCAATGCTTATAATTTTAGCACTGATAAAAGGTATCTTTATTAGTGCTTTTTTGGAAGTGTTGATAAAACCCTCCCTGATGTTTTTAAAAGAACCCTGACCACGCTGATTTCAATCATGATTCTCAGTCTTTCATAGAAGTCCACTACTGTCAGTGCTCCTCCTCAACTTTCACTCGAATGAATCTATCCTCGAATCCATGGTACATTATTTTTTTCTCATCCTCTCTCATTGCTTTCTTGTTCAGGTTCCTAATTTTATAAATCTGGATGATCAAAACATCACCTTTCGAGTTCAATGAGTCCCCAGAAATTGCACTCCCCTTCAAATTTCTCTTCATCCTTTTATCCCCCCCCCCCTCATTTTTACTGTCTTCCTCATTGTGCATACACCAGGCCAAACCCTAGGGGGTTCTAGATTTAGTTTTTTCTTACAGATTTGATTACTATGACATATGATCTTCCCCTGGGGTCATCCTCTCTTTGTTCTCGAGGGTTTCTTTATTTTTTCTTATTCCATGTTGTTTTTCCCCCATGATTTAATATTTAATTTCAATATTGTTGATTGATTTATGCTCATATTATTGTTTTAAATATTTAATCATGTTATTAATTGTACTCATTGGGTTTCTAGGGAAGAAATTGTATTTTGACTTTGTTTTCATAGATAGCAATGGTTTTTCCTATTGTTAAAGAAAGGTTTGAATATGGTTTCATGTTACTTACTTGTCAAATTACCCAATTGGAACTTTAAAATGGTGTTTTAAATTTAAAATGATTATTGGTATTGAAAAGTATTATTATAAATATTTTTCTTAACATTTCAAGTGATACTTGAAATGCCAAACATTATGAAAATGTTTTTGGTTGAGTTTTAAATAAAATTTATGGTTAATAAAGGTTTATATCCCACTTGTATCAAGGGATAAATTTAGTAATGAAGTATTAAGCCTTTATATTTTTTATGATATGTAACCATGATACCTATTTGGCACTTTTAAAGATCATTCTTAAAATATGATGTTTTTAATAAGGTATTTCGGGTGATGGTTAAAAGATATTTCTAATAGAATCTAGCATTATTTCTTATTCTCAAATGATTTTTTGAATTATTTTAAAAATCAAGACTTGTGTTCTTTTGGAAAATAGTTTTCAATGTCATGAATATTTTTAAAACATTCTTGATGTTGGTTCTTGAATAAATTGTATGGAATGTGAAAGCTTGGATTTGTGGCTTCTCATGTGATATATGATGAAACTAGTTTTTGATAAATAAATGTTCCCTTGATTTAATTTTCAAAGAATACCATGGGAACCTTAATATTTAGGTGGGTATTCTAGGAAAATTATCTTAGTATTTCAATTGTTAACTTACTCCAATATTATGGAAAAAAAGTTATTCTTTCCAGATTTATAAAATATTTATGAAATGTTTAATAATCATGCTTTGCTTTAGATAGGATGGTGGCCTACTTATCATTTTCATTCTCATGCTTACTTTAAATTTATTTTTTATAAAATTAAACATAGTTTTAAAAGTTAAATTTTTCTTTGAAATGAAAAAATAGGTTTTCCCTAAAAATTAACTAAAATAAATTTGGTGTTTTTTTATCTCATAAAGTTATTTCAAAGTGAACTTGAAGAGTTTTAAAAAATTAAAATGTACATCTTACTATGAAAATGGTATTGATCTTTTAATTAATTAATTTAATTTGGTTTTTTAATAAAATTTTATAATTTTTCACTTGATGATAACTACTCTTATAGAAAATGGGGTTCATATCCCATTAAATGTTTTGAAATAAACTGGTTGATTTTCATGTGGAATTAAAAAAAAAATATTTAAAACATGGTTTTAAAAATTCAAAAATAATACTTTTGAATTTTTAAATTTTTTTTGAGATGAGATTTGGAATTTTAAATTAAGATATGGTAATTTAAAAAAATGGTCACTTGCAATGTGGTTTGTAAAGTGGTTGGTTTGAATATGGAATTTGGAAAAAAAATAAAAAATCATTTTAGTGTTAAAAAAATGAGTGATTGATGTAATAAAGGGGCTTAGAAAATATATTTAAAATAATTTTATTTATTATGATGTGTTGATATAAATGGATAGGATTTTTATTGAGGTTTGTGATATACAATTGTTTTTTATTTTTTTTATAGTGTTTCTTTGATTGGTGGTGTGTTTTGATTATATGTCCATTGTGAAAAACAATTTTATAAAAGACCAACATTAAAAAAAATAAACCCCTATTTCAAATCAAGTCTCTTATATTTGAGGGTAAACCTCTTGAGTCACTATCAAGTCTAATATAAACCTCTTGATTCGCTATCAAGTCACTTTTTGTTGTGGAATAAATTTCCCCGATTCATTCGAAATCTACTAAAACTTTTCATATCTTTATTACATATTTTGTAATTGTTCTTAAGATTTAATCCTTCTCAAACATAATATTCAGAATATTATTTAATAATTGAATCCATATTATTAATATAATTAATTTATTAATCATTAATATCATTCCATATACCTATTTTTTTGAAAGTCATACACTTATTATTTCATCCATCTAGGGAAGATTGTTTCTATGTTTTTAATGTGTTCCTCAATTGTTTAGATGAATTATCACACTCTTTATTAATTTTAGGATATCTTAGATTAAATTATCTCAATGTCCTCTAGGATAATTTCAATTCCATTATCATTCTCTATTGATGTTGGGTGCTCTTTCTCACCCATCCTAAGTTGAGTTTCTCTTTGTTTTATAAACTAAAAGTTACTCTAATTTCCATGAACTAGAGAAATGTGAATTCAACTTGGTCCCTAAATGGAATGGAAATATGGTTTCTATAAGCTAATGGAATAAATTTTAAAATATATCATCCTTCACTTGATTCTCTAGTTGAGATGTAAAACCATTAAGGCTTTGGTAATATTTGAATCAAAACCCCTTGAAAGAAAAAACATGAAATAAAGATTTCAATATAATCATTAAATCATGAATCAATCTCAATAACATGATTTTTTATTCATTTTATACCAACTAAGATCCTCTCTATTGTTTCTTAAATAAGCGCGACTAGGAAATCAGGCATCTATTTCCACTAGGAGAACATATTGTAGTCTTGGTGCAATAATTTTTCTATTCAAGGGATAGTGGTTCATGTATACTTGAGCCAAGGTGATCATGTATCTCAACCCATTGGTAATGTGTAAATGGGTATAAAAGAGTAATGGCATTTTGAACATGTATTGTATGATCAGCTCATCTATCAAACCGGTGTGTTCCTGAGAAACTTTTTACATTTAGGCAATAAACTAAGAAATGTTTTCTAGTGCTTCACCAACTCCCAGCCCGAGAACATTTAGATTTAAGGACACCTATTATTCTTATTAGCTTAATATATTAAATATTTATTATTGGATTTTGTTTCTTTAGACTCATCCCCCAAATCTTCTAAACATGCATCTATGTTTCTTGAACTGCTCTGAGCATCATTCATCTTATACCGAGTACTAGTGATCATTTTGGATGAATTCAGAGGATAACACCTTACATTTTGGAGTAATTCATTTCTTAAATTAAATTAAACATTTCCTTAGAAGCATACTAAAATTATTTTAAACAATCAAATGTTGGGTTCACCTTTTTAGAATTATCTATAACTTTCACCTTTAATAAATAATATCTTAGGTGTATTTATTTATTTTTTAAATGAATATTTTATAAACATAATAGGATGGATATGAATCAAAAATGGATGTACACTAATAACATGAAAAAATATTATGAATAAGGATTTAAATATATCATCAACCCTTCTCAAATACTTTTTTCATGTTTACATTATGATCAATCAAGAAAAATTAGTCTCGAAGAGTTGGAAGAACATTTGATTTTCTATGAAATAGATCACAGCTATAAATGTAGGACTAAAACTGGGAAAAACTGAGCGTGCACACTGATTTGGGTGATACTAAGGTTTATGAATCATTTTATATGAATACCAATGTAAATTATGATGGATATTTCATAGAATAAATGAAAAGGGAAATTAAACATGACCTTCATGATTGTCCAAATTTTTTTGAGAAGTTAAACAGCTATGATAAGAGACCATTGTATACCAGTTGTACTAAATACACAATATTTCCATTTGCATTGAAGTTATATAATTTGAAATCATAAAATAGATGGAGAAACACCATATTTATAGAACTACTTAGCCTCCTTAATGATATGCTACCAGAAGAAAATGAAATTAATTATTGAACATATGATGCTAAATTAATTCTACATTTAATGGGAATAATCTCTAAAAAATTACATGCTTGTCCAAATTATTTCATATTGTTTCTCAAGGACTGTTAATCACTCATAAAATTTCCAAGTATGGAATGGATCAATACAAGAAAAATGAATCTAGTACTTCAAAAGTTGTATGGTACTTTCCTATCATTCCATGGGTTATATGACTATTGGATGTCAGGAAACCATTAGAAAATTGATGTGGAATATAGATAAAATAATTAAATATGGGAACCTATGGCATCTAATATATTATCCTTATTAGAAGAAATTTGATTATGAGTATCTTGGATTTGGAAATTATTTGAGAAACTTTTATCTTGTGTTATCTAGATATGGAATAAATCCTTTTGGTTTATAGAGTAGTAATCAAAGTACATGGATCATCATGTTGGTAAATTATAAATTTCCACCATATTTATGAATGAAGAACAAATACATTATGTTGTCTCTGGTTATATCTAGACTAAATAATCCTTGTAATGATATTGATGTCTATTTGACTCCATTGATCAAAGATCTAAAATTGATGTGAGATATAGGTTTTACAATGTATGATGCTCATAGAAGTGAATAATTCACATTAAGGGCCATGTTGTGTAATATGGTAAATGAATTTCTTACTTATGGAAAATTTTCAAGCAATAAAATTAATGAAATGTTGGTGTGTCTTATCTATGAAGAATGAACACACTCAATCCAGTTGTATAATTCTTAAAAATCTGTGTTTTTAGAACATTATAAATTTTTACCTCAATGACATAAATACCAATCCTGGAAAACATAATTCTATGGGAATACCAAACATGGTAAAACACCATCTCCATTTAAGAGTGATCAACTACTCGATAAATTAAAAGATATCGACACTATTTGTGGTAAACTATTTTTGAAAAACCTTATGAAATCATCTTGGAAAAAGAAATCAATTTTATTTGATTTATTATATTGGAATTATTTTTACGTCAGAAATTTTCCTGATTTCATGCATTTAGAAAAAAATATACTTGATAGTGTTATTGGCATGTTACTAAGTGTTCCTGGGAAAAAATATGCATCAAAGAGAATTTGTTCATTATTGACATGGGGATAAGAGAAGAGTTGGAATCAATGGAGGGTAAAGGGTGTACGTTTCTTCCTCTAGAAGCTTACACTATATCCAAACAAGAAAAATTGAGATTTTTTATTTTCCTAAATATTATAAAAATTCCAAAGTGGTATTCATAATATATCAAGAATTTCATTTAAATGAATAATTTTAAGTTATAGGGTTTAAAATCATATGAATGTAATGTTTTATGAAATATTTGATGCCCATTTCTTTACATCGCATTCTTTCTAAAAATGTATAACATGAATTAACTAGACTCTACATATTTTTCAAAGCCATATGCAGTAAATTTATTAACCTAGTGAAGTTTAAAATCATGAATAAAAAGGTTTCAGTCATATTATGTGAATTAGATAGATTATCCCTGCCATCATTATCTGATATAATGGTCCACCTGGTGGTTTACTTGGTTAGAGAGTTTCAACTATGTAGTCTTGTCCATTATAGATAGATGTACCCCATTTAACGGTATATGAATATTTTGAAAGGTTATGTCAATAATAAATGTCATCCAGAATCCTGTATTGTATAATGATATATTGTTGAAGAAGTTGTTGAATTCTGCATCGGTTGCCTATTAGATGTTGATAGAATCGGTCACCCAAAGTCTCATCATAGCAGACACATTATGGGTAAAGAGTTTTCTGGAAGAGATGTTGTTACAATTACCATCACAGAGAAGGATCAAGCACACCTTTACATTTTACATAATAGTAAATATGTTTATCCATATGTTAAATAGTACAAATAAATTATTATATATTTAATCCCATCAAGGGATGAAAGATGGATATCAAATATGCATAATCAAAAATTTATAAGATTGTTCTGAGATCATATTTTTAAGGATTTATTTGAAATTATGAATTAATTTATCAAACAAATTTGATGGCTATCCAGGGGTCCAAATGAAAATGTTATATCTTATACTGGTTTTGTAATAAATGGTTATATGTTCTATATAAAAGAACATGATGACTTTTGTATGATGAAAACCAATGGAGTTACACTTATGGAGGAAGCAATGCACATATCTAGTTCCAAGGATAGAAATCCAATTTATGTGAATATATCATATTTAGTCATTATCAAATAGATATATGAGTTGTACTAGACAACATTTCAAGTACTGATTTTCCATTGAAAATGGGTTGACAATGGGAGTGCAGTGAAAGTTGATGAAAAGGACTTTGTGAAGGTGAATTTTAGTTTGGAAAGGGAAAAGGATGAGCCATTCATAATGGAATCACAATTAATAAAATAGTTTTATTTCTAAGATATAGATAACAAGAATTGGTCAATTGACCTGTAGGTGACTAAAACAACTTTAGGGTCAGATGAAAATTCAATTGAGGATTAGACATTCATTGGGAGATCACAATCAGTTCATGGTGGTCCCAATGTAGAAAATGTCGTATATGTTAGATGGGACCACAAAGAAGGGATTCGTATTCTCTATAGAGGATTCAAATCACTTCAACCATTAAATAATGAAAGAGATTTCAATGGGAAGGTTATTTTTTTTAATATACCATGATTTTCCTCATAATATTATGTGTTCTCTACTATATTAACATAATATAAATTAAATTTTTGACTACTCATGCAGACAATGCCTTCTTCATATGATGATGTTACCAATATCGAGGAAGAACATGTAGTTGATGCTGAAACTACAAAATTATTATGGGATTACCAGCATGTTGATGAAGAAAACAAGAACGACACAACATCACAGTGTTAAATAAAATTATAAAGGAAATAAGTAAGGGTATATAATTTGAGGTTGGATGGAATCAATGCAGCCAACCTATTGACCCTAACAAGTCAATGTTTATTAGTTATTTTTGGGTCAAAATAAGTATAAATGTGCCGATTGATAAAGATTTGTTATTCCATGTCCAACCTTTAATGAAGGAAACGCTTTTGGATGATATAAAGGTAATTCTATGATATATTTTCTCTATTTTACCAAAAAATTATATAATGAAATATTTAATTAATTTTCATTATTTCTTATATAGTCTGTTTATTTTAGAATATTTCCATAAGAAATATGTCTTAGTGGATGATAAAAAATACCATAGTGGCTTTTGTTCTCTTCTTACCAAGTTATATCTTAGGTATACTGAGGGTGAAAGTGAATCCCCAACAACCATTTAGTTATGAATACATTATAAAATAGGAAACATGGAATGATTTCATTAGTCATCGTGGTGAGAAATAATTTTAAGTGCATCATAGTTGATAATATATTATTTTACATTGCTTATTTTATCCAATTTTATTCAAAAAAAATTAATTTATGAAACATTAAAAGAGTACTGAAAATAAAGAACTTCAATCAAAACCAATGTACTCATATCCCAAAGTAAAGATGGGGTATGCTTCACTAGAGAATAAATTGGTATGTATTTTAAATAAAGAATAAAAGTTTTATGTGATATGAAACAAAATTTGTTCCATTATGTATATACAGATTACTGAATCAAAATATAAAGCCACTTCTATCCCACATTATGTGCTATGGAAGGGGGATCACATAAATAAGGAGGGTAAATTTATTGATTAAAACAAAACAGAAGTTTGGGGAAAATGTGTAAGTATGATATAATAGTAATTCATTATGATTTATAATAGTATTACATAATAATATCTATTTATGTTCATATGATTCTTATTCGGTTTAGACATAATAATCTTCAACAACCGTATCGGAAGATAAACTACTTTCAGTAGCTTTAAAGTAGCTAGAACAATATGGTCACGTTAGTGATGTAGGTTTAGGAATGTATCCTTGGATATATTTTATGATGACAAAACCATAAGAAGATACATATAATATTATGAAAGTATTATAGGAATAACTAGATGCTTTAAAAAATATTATTTTTTGGTTTGGTTTGGAAAACTAATATTAAAGAAAGGATCAATGTCAACCAGTGGTGGAACAAAGATCCACACATGAACAATCAAATGACCCCGCTATCTTTGAGGCTAATCATTCCCCTCAACCATATACCTTACCCTAGGTAATCAATTTTTTCATTACTCTTTATCCTAAATGTGAATCAAACAAATTCTGATAACTTTATATTAATAAAATTCTATAGGTTTAATTTGTATGTGATTTTTATCTATCAATATGTATGCATTGCCTTGTTGTCAGGGGTACAGTGTATAATATCCAAGGAGACAATCTTCACAATAAAGAACTTCCAAAATATCACATGAGAGTGGGGATTGAGGTAGCTCATGAGATGACCACTAAGTTGCATGTTCCACTTGATGATCTGGATATTATAATGGTCAATTAATCTATTATAACTTTCATAGCATGTAGTTATAATCTTATAAAGATACATGAGGTATGTCTTTAACAAATTTTTTCATATGAAAACCCTGTATCAATTTATAAAAAAAGTTTTGAAGTGAGGTATGGTATTATAGGTGGATAAAGAGATGTGCAACCATAAGTTCAAAACAAGATAATCTTGTGAATTGACCAAGAATTCAAAAGGATCTTCCAAGAGTACCATCTCCCCACTAGTTCCACTTCAACTTTTAATATCCTTAAAAAATCATGAAGAGAACACATTTAAAGATGAATATATATCTTACATTCCATATAAAGAATAAATATTTGGAATTTTCATTTCATAAGTTGTTGATCTTGAGAGTATAAATGAGATTATAAAGTTTGAATGGATGGGAGTCTCAGTTATGAATACATACATAAGGTACATTTTCATAATACATCTATCCAATAAATGATATAAAATTATCATTAAAGTTAATAACTATTCATATTTTAGATAGGTGTTTATAATACTACTACATAAAGAGAAAAACATGTGAAGTATGATTTGGATTCATTTATTCCTGTATCATTTCTATGTATGAAACTTCTTTGGAGAAGGAATAAATTGAGAAGAAGAAAAATGAGCTAAATGATGTGTTTTGATAGAAAAATAACATATAATAGACTCTTTTTTATGCGTATATTTTTGGGGTAAAACTCTACTATCTAATCAAATAAAATATATATTTTTTCATACTTATTTGTTTTTTTTAGGAATCACTATATGTTGTTCTCACTCAATGTATATACCCAAAATATTTATTTATTTTTTGATCCAATGCATGGATATCCAACAAACCAACCACACATGATGTTTATTGTGAATTTTTAATACACTACAATCAACATTTTATAGATAAAATTATAATTATATGTTTCAGTATATGTTTTAACAAGAATTCTGTTATGATATGGTGGTCACTAAATATAGGGCATGAAGTGAGTGACTAGATATAACAATCCTAAGGATTACTTCAAATGAAAATAGATTAAGGTATATATAGAAATATATAACTATCCAAACGTATTTCAAAACAATTTAATTATTTAGTTTAATGTTTTTGAAGTGTCTAAAGCAAGATAATAACAATGATTATGGATATTATGTTTGAAAATTTATTATTGTGACCATAAACCATGAAAAGACCAACATCCCCAAATAGGTAATTTCTGAAGTTAATTATAATTTCATTAAAAATATTTCTTAATAATTTTTTTGTCTATATTTTATTAGTACTACCAATATTTCAGACAACCTTCATGCTCCTCCAATGGCCCGAAGGCCTTAATTTTTATTTATTTTGATAATCCACCTTTCAAGGGTTGAGGTGGAACCCTTACAAGGCTCATAGGAATAATTATTACATGGATCATAGGCCATAGAGGAATTCATTGCCCATAGGCTTCAAACATTACATACAACCCAGACTAACTACTTGGAACTGCTCCTCCCCATCATCTTCATCGTGAAATCATATCTCCACCTTCACATGGCTATTCAGCTAGGATTTCCCATGCATTCACAGGCTTGTCCTGATGGAAGGTGTCATACCCTCTCATTCTTGCAATCTATTTAGCTTCTACTATGGTGAAAGATCATTGTTCCTCCTACTTCTGAAGCTTGTTCCTTATAGGTTGTCTGGTTTGCATCTGCACTTATGTTGGCCCGAAGACCCTGAGGTGTCCGGAAGGCCTTACTGTCCTGAAGGCCTGGGTGGACCAAAGGCCCAAAAGAGGGAATATTCCATGCTATTACAGTGCCAAATATTTCCCGCTACAGTTCCCACTATAGTTATGCATAGTTCCTACTACAGTACTGCTACAGTACTGATACAGTAGCCCCAAGAATTATCCCCCACCTAGATTTGATCCCGGGTCTCCTGGATGCACTTAAGGAGTCCTCACTAACTAGGTTGAGGCTCATGTGCAATAAACTTCATGATCAAAAGAATATATAAATTTGTTTAGATATGAGTGGGTAGCATACATGGTGTCAGAATATTTGTAGACACCAAATTTAGGTGAGTACCTACTATGTTTATGATCTAGCATAGACTATGACATTAGAAATATATTTGGGGTGTGAAGCATTAGTATCAGAATTCTTATATATTATTTTTGATCTATTTCTCAAGGAGAAGTTTAAAGGTGGAAATCAATTTGTTTATAAATGAATGGGAAAAATACATGGTGTCATAATGTATACAGGCATCATAAATAGGTGAATTTCTACTACTTATTTAGTTAATTTTCTCATCATTTTATCTAATTTTAAGTTAATTTACTTATTATTTTTATCTAATACTTATTTTTTCAAATTTAAACATTGGTTTGAAACAAAAATCATATGCTAAAAATCGATAAAATGAGATCAAATTGATTTCAAACATTTGGTAAACGATCCATAAGTAATTTTTGATGTGTAGGAATTGACCAAACATCAATCTAACACACAATGTGGTTGGTATGACTCACAGTACACATTTTTTATACAAAAGTGTCATTCTAGTTTAAAACATACATCAAATAGTCAAAACCAATAAAATGTGATTGGATTGTTTTCAAACTTTAGGAAAATGATCCATATTTTTTTTTCATGTGTAGGAATTGACCATATATCATTCTGAGACATGATGTGGTTGATATGACCTGAAGTACGTGTTTTCAAGATAAATGCACTATTTTAGTTTAAAATGTGTTTCAAAATATCCAAAACCAATAAAATGAGCTCGAATTGTTTTTAAACTTTATGAAAATTATCCATAATTTAGTTTTCATATGTAGAAATTTACCGCACATAAATATAATGAACAGTGTGTCCGTTATTAATCAAATTGTGTGGTTTGAGTTTAAAATTGAAATTAATTTTAGTAAAAAATACAGGTAACATAATAAAAATAGATAAAACACATTCATATTGTTTTTATACTTTAGTAAAATGATCCCTCTTTCAATTGTGACATGTATGAATAAACCGTACCTCAATCTGATACACAGTGTACCCGATATGACTCAAATTGTGTGGTTTAAGTTTAAAACTAATATTTTATTAATGTATTGTTTTGTATTTATATTTAATTTCTTTCTTTATAGTATAACTAACATAATAATTTTTTTCTTATACAGGTGAATTATTATTCTTGAGTTGGGGGTTTGTTTAAATCTATTTGTGCTCATGATAGATTGCACTTTGAGGCTCCAACTGAGATAATGACAATAAGGAAATGGGTCGAGGATGTAGACAGACATCATGAAAAGGTGAATTCTTACTACTTATTTAGTTAATTATTTCACCTTTTATATAATATTTTTAAGTTAATTTCCTTGTCATTTGTATCTTATAATTATTTAGTTTTTTCACAGATCTTTTGGGAAGTCTAATTTTTCTTTCAACTATCTACAGCAATCCAGAAAAGAGAGACCATGTTGCATTTGGATGAGGTCTTTTAGGCAGCATGGGGTATCCCCTTCCATACAAATGGAACATTTATTTATTTTTTGGCTTGGTGCAAGCAGTTTAAAGCATAACACACATCACATACTCAATCATCTACACCACAATCTGATACAAAATGTGCTCGATATTACTTAATGTGTATGTTTTTAGTTTATAATTTACATTTTAGTTCAAAACACACATCACATACTCAAAAACAAGAAAATAAATTCATAATGTTTTTATAATTTTTAAAAATGATCAATAAGTCATTTGCAATGTGTATGAATCATCTACACCTCAATAAGATACATTATGTGATTAGTATGACTCAAAGTGTGTCTTTTTATTTAAGATTGGAATTAATTTTAGTAAAACCACAAGTGACATACTCAAAACCAATAAAAAAATCATATTATTTTGATTTTTTTTGAATACTATCCATAAGTCATTTGTGATATGTAAGAATCACCCGAACCACAATCCAACACATTGTGTGCCCGATATGACTCCAAGTGTGTCTTTTTATTTAAAATTGAAATTAATTTTTGTAAAAAAGAAAAGTGATACACTCAAAATAAAGAAAACTCATTTAGACTATTTTGATAATTTAGGACAATTATCCATAAGTCATTTGTGACATGAAGGACTCAGCCTCACCTCAATCTGATTCATGGTGTGCTCTATATGACTCAAAGTGTTCGTTATTAGTTTAAAATTGGCATTTTAGTTCAAAAAGTGTGTCGGTCACAAAAAACTAAGAAAACATGCTAATTTTGTCTCTATATTTTAGGAAAACTATTCATAAGTCATTTTTTATATGTAGAAATTAGGGTCACATCAAACGGACACATGATGTGACCGGTATGACTCAAAGTGTGTGTTTCAAGTTTAAAATGACATTTTAATAAAAAAATATAAGTGAAAAACTCAAAACCAAGAAAATTAATTTGGATTGTTTTTATACTTTATTAAAATTATCCATAATTTATTTTAAACTTGTGGGAATCAACCATACCTCAATTAGACACACGGTGTGACCAGAATGACACCAAGTGTTTATTTTTATTTAAAATTCATATTAATTTTAGTAAAAAGAAATGTGACATAGTCAAAACTGATAAAACGCATTCATATTGTTTTGATACTTTAGGAAAATAATAAATAAGTAATTTTTTAATTTTAGGAATCATCCTCACCTCAACTTGATGCACGGTGTTACCAGTATGACTCCAAGTGTGTCTTTTTTTGAAATTGAAATTAATTTTAGTAAAAAAGAAAAGTGACATACTCAAAAACAATAAAATGATTTATGATTGTTTTTATACATTATTATAATGATCCATAATTCATTTTTGATGTCTAGTAATCATTATCACCTCAATCTGATGAATGGTGTTCCCAATATGACTCAAAGTGTTCATTATCAGTTTAAAATTGATATTTTAGTTCAAAAAGTTTGTCACTTACTAAAACCCAAGAAAAAATACTCATATTGTATCAATAATTTCGAAAATCAATTCCTAATTCATTTTGATATGTAGGAATCAGTCTCATATGAAACTGACACACAGTATGACTGGTATGACCCAAAGTGTGTGTTTCCAGTTTAAAATGACATTTTAATAAAAAAACTAGCGACATAATCAAAACCATGTAAACGCATTAATATTGTTTTTATACTTTATTAAAATGATAAATAAGTCATTTTGATGTTTATTAATCACTCGTACCTCATTATGATACACATTGTGACTGATATGACTCCAAGTGTGTCTTTTTATTTAAAATTGACCTTAATGTTAGTAAAAAAGACAAGTGGCATACTCAAAACCAAGAAAAATCATTTGTATTGTTTTGATACTTTAGGAAAACTATCCAAAATTCATTTTTTATGTGTAGTAATAATCCATACATCAATATGATGCATGGTGTTACTGGTATGACTCAAAGTGTTTCTTTTTTTTAATTGACATTAATTTTAGTAAAAAAGGCAAGTGACATACACAAAGCCAAGAAAATGCATTCATATTGTTTTAATACATTAGAAAAATGATATATAATTCATTTTTTATTTTTATCAATTATATTCACCTTAATATGATAAAATATGTACCCATTAGGACTCAAAGTGTGTCTTTTTTATTTAAAATTGACATTAATTTTAGTAAAAAAGACAAGTGACATTCTCAAAACTGATAAAACGCATTAATATTGAATTTATACTTTAGTAAAATTATCTATAAGACATTTTGGGTATGTAGGAATTATCTTCATCTAAATCCAATGCATGGTGTGCTTGGTATGACTCAAAGTGTCTGTTATCAGTTTAAAATTGACATTTTAGTTTACAAAATGTTTCCCTCAACAAAAACCAAGAAAAATCATTCACATTATCTCTATAATTTAAGAAAATGATTTATAATTTATTTTTGATGTGTATGAATCATTCTTATATAAAAAATACACATGATGTGATTGGTATGACTCAAAGTGCATGTTTCTAGTTTAAAATGACATTTTAGTAAAAAAATAGAAGTGACATACTCAAAACTAAGAAAACTCATTCATATTATTTTGAAAATTTATTAAAATGATCCATAAGTCATTTGGGACATGTAATAATCAACCTCACCTCAATCTAATGCACGGTGTGACCGGTATAAATTCAAGTGTGTCTTTTTATTTAAAATTGACATTAATTTTAGTAAAAAAGACTAGTGACATAATCAAAACAATGAAAACACATTTTTATAGTTTTTATACTTTATTAAAATTATCCTTAAATCATTTTTGATGTGTAGGAATCAGCTGCACCTCAATCTGAGGCACGATATTACTGGTATGACTCCAAATGCATCTTTTTATTTAAAATTGACATTAATTTTAGTAAAAAATACAAGTGACGTAAATAAAACTGAGAATAACATTCATATTGTTTTTATAATTTAGGAAAATTCTCCATAAGTCATTTTTAACATGTAGAAATAATTTTAACCTCAATCGGGTACACAGTCTTCCTCGTTTGACTCTAAGTGTGTCTTTTAATTTAAAATTGATATTAATTTTATTAAAAAGAAAATAGAAATACTCAAAAATAGGAAAAAAACATTCATATTGTTTTTGATACTTTAGGAAAATGATCCAAAAGTCATTTTTGAAATGTAGAAATCATCCACACCTCCATGTCATGCACGGTGTTCCTAGTATGACTCTAAGTGTCTGTTATGAGTTTAAAGTCAACATTTCAGTTAAAAAAGTGTACAAATCATTGAAAACTAATAGAGTGTTATTGTATTGTATGGATAATTTATGGAAAAAATTCATAATTCATTTTTTATGTTTAGGAATAATTCTCACATCAAACTAACACACTATGTGACCGGTATGACTCAAATTGAATGTTTTCAATTTAAAATGACATTTTAGTAAAAAAGACAAGTGACGTACTCAAAACCTAAAAAATACATTCATATTGTTTTGATAGATTATAAAAATGATCCATAATTCACTTTTTAAGAGTATGAATCAACCACCCCTCAATCTGAAACACAATGTTACCGACATGAAAACAAGTGCACCTTTTTTATTTAAAATTGACATTAATTTTGGTAAAAAAGACAAGTGACATACTCAAAACTGAGCAAACATGGTCATATTGTTTTGATACATTAGTAAAATGATTCAAAAGTAATTTTTGACATGTAATAATCAGTCTCACTTCAATCCAAGACATGATGTGACCGGTATGACTCAAAGTGTGTGTTTTTATTTAAAATTAACATTAATTTTATTAAAGAAGCCAAGTGACATACTCAAAACTGAGAAATCACATTTGGATTATTTTTAAATTTAGTAAAATGATACATAAGTCATTTTTGACATGTAGGAATCATCCTCACCTCAATCTGATACACATTGTTCCTAGTAGGACTCAAAGTGTCCGTTATGAGTTTAGAATTGACATTTTAGTTCAAAAAGTGTGTAACTCACTAAAAACTAAGAAAACACACTCAAATTATCTCTATAATTTAGTAAAATGATTCCTAATTCATTTGTGACATGTAGGAATTATCCTCATGTCAAACTGACAGATGATGTGACTATTATGACTCAAAGTTGTGTTTCCAATTTAAAATAATATTTTAGTAAAAAAGACAAGTGTCATACTCAAAACTGATAAAACGCATTTATATTATTTTTATACATTAGGAAGACAATCCATGAATAATTTTTTATTTTTAGGAATTAGATTCACCTCAATCTGATATACGGTGTGTCTCGTATGACTCCAAGTGTATCTTTTTATTTAAAATTGACATTAATTATAGTAAAAAAGACAAGTGAAATACTCAAAAATAAATAAAATTGATTTAGATTGTTTTTATGATTTATTAAAATGATCCATAATTTATTTTTCATGTGTAGTAATCTTCCACACCTAAATCCAATACATGATGTGCCCAATTTGTCTCCAAGTGTCCATTACGAGTTTAAAATTTTCATTTTAGTTCAAAATGTGTTCTACTCACTAAAAAATGAGAAAACATGCTCAGATTGTCTTGATAATTAATAAAAATGATTCATAAGTCATTTTTGATTTTTAGGAATTAGACTCATTTCAAACTGAAAAATTATGTGACTAATATGACTCAAAGTGCATGTTTCTACTTTAAAATGTCATTTAGTAAAAAAATGAAAGTGAAAACTCAAAACCAAGGAAACACATTCAGATTATTTTAATACTTTATGAAAATTATCCATAATTCATTTGTGGCATATATAAACTGATCTTGCATCAATCCTACACATGATATGGTCGGTATGACTCGAAAAGTGTGTTTTCAATATATAAGTGCCATTTTAGTTTAAAACGTGCATCACATCACCAAAATTGAGAAAATGAGCACATATTGTTTTCTCATAATTTTATATCCTATTAATTAATTTATTTATTCATTATTTTTATCTTATACTTATTTATTTAATTTTCATAGAGATAATTCATAAAAATGAACAAGAAATGGTGTGATGTGCAAGAATTAATAGCAACTCAAACTGATACACAGTGAACATGGTATGACTCAAATTTTAGTTTGAAATTATAATTTTTTTAAATTATTTATCTATATTATTACTAACATAAGAGTTTTTTTATACATGTTCATTATTTTTCTCGAGCTGGGGTGGTTTGTTCAGAAATAGCATGACTAGGGGTCCGAAGCCAAATACAAAGGATCATTGATGTTTTTGAATGCCTATAATAATTTTTAATTACTCATTTAATTATGAAAAAACAATGTTTAAAATATTTATAATAGTGTTTTATTATTTTATTTGTGTTGTAAATTTTATTTCATTGAAATTCTATATTTTTAACCTATTTTTTCTGGTGTTTATGTTGTTGTAGTGTGTTGTAAATTTAAGAGCACACTATAGTATTCCCCTTTATCAGTGCTACTAAAAGAACTGGTAAAGTACCCCCTTTATCATTTTTTTATTACTAATAAAATACACCTATATCAGTAGTAAATAAAAGAGATTATAAATGGGGTCCTTTGTCACCACTAAAAAAGTGATGATAAAGGGACTATTTATCAGTTCTTTTTTTAGAACTGATAAAATGTTCCTTTATAAGACCTTTTATAGTGCTAATAAAATCCCATTGATTTTAATCTTGCTCTGATATTTAGTGCTTTTTTCACTAAAAATATCTAATTTTAGTATTGTTAAAGTCATGTTTTTTAGTGGTGGTGGTTTTAGTTCAAAGGAATCCAAATACCCATATTGATGTATGTTATTCAAGAATTTTTCATTTACATGGACTAGCTAGTGATTCCAAAGTTGGGTGTGGTATGAATCATGTGAAGTAACTTCATTATTGATTTCCATTACTTGGTTCATGTAATCCAACACACAAAGTCCATTATTTAAATGTGACTTACCATAAAAAAAATGCTATATTCATAAAAGAATAAACATTTATTTCCAAATTTGAAATTAAATCCATTTTTATCAAGTCTGGATATAGAAATAATGTTTTTGGAAACAAATGAAACATAATAACAACCCTTCAAAACTGAGATCATTCTGATTGGTAATGTGTGGTGGCAGTCCCTGATAGCTATAATAGCAAGTTTAGCTCTATTGGATACTCATAGATCTACATCCCCTCAGTAAATCTTTCATAATCTACCTGGATCTTGTATTTGAATACATCTTTTATAAACAGAAGATGTATCTAATGCCCAATTTTTAGAAATAAATAAATTACACTTGATAATAAACACACCTAAATCTTCCCATTTCTTCTTTGGATGGGTACAATTTTTCTTCTAGAGGCCCTTCTTATGACATTCAAAACATACAATATCTTTTTCCCTTACTTTCCCCTTGATCATTATCTTTATAGAAGGTCGTGAAGAAGATTTGGAATTAGATCGCTTCACTTTAACTTTCCATTTTTTCACCATAAGGATGTAAGGATTTTAATTATTTTTATCTCTATCTACTTGGCGAATGAGAGTAAGTTGATCTGAGAGAGACTTTTTAGTTTTTTTTATATTAAAATTTACAACAAATCTAGAGAAGTTCATAGGATGTGATGAAATAATGATATCAGTTCCCAGTTCTTTGGGGAGTTTAAAACCTAGAAATTCTAGGTGCTCAATGAATCCAATGATCTTGACTACATGAGACCTAGTTGGGGAACCCTCTCCAAGATTTCTCTAAAAAGGATCCTTGGAAATCTCAAATTATTCTTGTTTATCTCTCTCCTAATAAATTTCACATAGATTCTCAAGCATTCTATAAGAATCCATGTTTTCATGAGATTTTATGAGCTCACTATAAATATATAATAGAATCAAACATTGAACATTTACCACATCACTCAAATAAATTTCATAGATAAGAAAATCTTCATCAATTTCCTTCTTATCAGGAGGATCAAGTTGTAAGGATTCGAGCATGTAAGATTTTCATTCATGGTTTAGAAAAACCTAAAGCATCTAAATTAATCTTGGAATTTACTACCAGTTAGGAGTTTTTCTTTCTCCAATGTTGATCATATAGGTAGTGTTCATGATGAGATTTCCATTTTATTCTACAATTAAAAGTGTAGTTTATTAGTAGTTTTTCCTAATTGCAATTTATGTGAGATATAATAAATTAATTGATTTTATTAAATCTCCCATTATTTTATTAAGTCCTAATAGACTTCACCATTGAACTCAAAATGTCTAACTGCTAAGACATTCTAGTGGAAATGATTCCCATTAATTTTCTTAATGATATAGACTTTGGCCATGAAAACCATAAGAAATTAATTAAATAGGAGGTCTTGCCAACTTTGGGCTTGAAGTTCCTTGATCCATTGAGTGGATTTCCTTATACTAAAATTCTAACTTGGATTTCCCCAATACTTGCCTCATAATTTTTATTGAATAAACTTTGGCTGTTAAACTCAATGAAGATTCAGATAAGTCAACCCAAAACCCTCATGAGAACTCCCGGATAAAAGTAAGTGTCTAAACATTGGCCATATACTACACTTAGTTCTTTGGTTTCATTTCTAATAAAGTAATGGGAGGCTTAGTCCAACATAATATTAGGTTGAATGATTTTAAATAACTATACATGAATATTATCACATTTTATCTTTTACATGTCGTGTTAATATTAAATGGATGTTACTTAATTAATTAACCATTCTGGATAAAACATTTACAAATAATCCATTTATTTGAATTCCATATTTTCACATTAATTTGTTCATTTATTTGATCATGTATTGCATCCATAAAATAAATAATGCATATAAATAAATAAATAAATAAATTCCATGATCATGAGCTTGTCTAATGATTGATTTAATGAGTAAATATTAAATCAACCTTTGACCTAGGGGAAATAAAATCTATTGCCACTCTTGGAATGAGTTACAACATCCCACTTCTCTACTAGTGTATCTCCTTGGATGGAATCATTATAGTTCTATCTTGAATCACCTTCACAAGCCTTAGGATGCTTCATTAATTTCATGTATTTATAACTCATGCATAAGTGAGGCGAACTAAAGGATTTTTTAATGGGATTACATAAATAACCATAGACACGTAGGTCCTACATAATAATGGATGGAGGGATGATTCACATACCATAATATGTAATTTAATAATAAATAATTCAAAACTCATGTAATTAATTGAATTAAAACATCCAACGCATACACGGGTCATGATCAAACTCATGAATGGTCATACATGTAATGTATACACATAAGTAAATGGATAACATTCATTTATTATTCATTATTTATTATTAAGATAAACACACTTGCATTAATTAATTAATTAGTTAATTAATTAATTAATTCCATTTCATCTTAATAACCATATGAATCCTCTTTGAAATAAACATCATAGAGGAATTAATGGAAAATAAATAGTAGAACCAATAGTTGTAGATTTATTACAATAAATTAATTGATCATTTAAAATTATTAAAAACCCTTGTTAAATTTTCAAAAAATTAAAGTACCAATAAAATAAATGAGGTTTTAAAGATTTAATTTTTACTTTAATTTAATTTTTATTTTTTCCATTAATTGAGATACCACACAACATGTATTGTTTAACTACATGTCATGTACCACAGTTTTCATGTATTCAGGTTACATGCTTGGGGCTTTGACATGTTGAATTGGTTAGACAAAATGGTGTGTAAATTCTAGTTACACATCATGTATCCTCTTGTTTTTTGCCCGAGATACTATCTTGGGTCTTCAACATATATCTCGGCGGGATTACACGACATGTACAGCCAGCTACACTCTATGTATCCCTTATGTTGTGTGTCTTTTATTCTCACCGAATGGGTTAGCATGTATTTTGAACATAGAAAATATTGAAATACAGGGAATATACACTGCATGTACATCATGTATATCATAAATTATCAAGGGTGTCAGTCTCATGTAGTTTGACCATGAATAATGACCACATAGATTACGTGATTTATGTTGCTAACTAGTGTAGTCTACATGATGTGTATGCCATCTACACTCTGTGTAATCTGACATCATGTGTGCTAGGTTGGCCCAATCTACACGCAGTGTGCAATAAATGAATTTTTTGTAATAAACTACTTGATGTTTCGTGTATCCCTTGACACATCTAGGTGTAGTGAACATAGGTTCCCAACATTTACTCCAACTATACATCGTGTAATATGGTTTTATTGACAAAAAAATCGGCACTTCCCGATGGAGTCTTGGGTCATTCTTCATCTGTTTATAGACCTTTAAGAAAATAAAACACTGAATGAACATTATTAATATTTCAATAACATTTTAATTTAAATAAAATTAAATAATGAATAATATGAAATGAAAACATTCATGTACGATTACTTATATACCAAAAATAAAATAAATAGCTTTAATTTTAAAATGTGACCACTGTGACATCACTTGAAGGCTCTAGGCATAGTGGAAGTGTGCGGTTGTAGATGATATATTAAAATTTATTTTAATATTTTGACTCCCAAAACCCCCATTAAAGGATCTTTTTCATTAAAAATATAATCTATTTATTTAGATCAAAAGAAATTAAATACACTGGCTTAAGACATTTCTTTGATATGGATGTATATCATCCGAATATAACCATTTCAGATTGCCTTTGTTATGTTGTGAGGAACCCAGGATAGAATCTCTCTAGTAGTGATCCACATGTGCTATTTTTATCTCCAATAAACATCGATTGATATACAGGTTCTAGCACGGTGAATCAATTGCCTTGCATTGTATGTTTTGATCACTAATTCTTTAGTCTTGATGGAATCTCTCTTACGTATCTCATTCTTTAGAGGGATAGAGAAGGAGGATTCAAGAGAGAATTCACCATGCACAATAATTCTCTATTATTGATTAATTCTACATGAAAACCATAAAGAACTATTTATAAAATAAGGGTTTAGGTTAATAAATATTTTAATTGCATGTCGGCCCTTAAAATAATATCATATTCTTAATAAATCCCATGGTAAAAAATAATAAAAATATTATTATTATTATTTTGGTGTGCACCAACACAAACATATGATAAATATTTTTTATCAAATTGTAAATAAATATCTATCACTATACACGACCTTGGTCAGTTCAAACTCCTCAATATTTATTGAATAACCGAATAAATATTTCATCAATAAATAAATATTTTATTCACTGATAAATATTTTTGATCGATAAAACGTGAATAAAATTTTTTCTTGGTCTTGAGAATAATATTTATCCTATTAATTTAATTCCCTTATAATTTAATCAAGATCATTGGTAACATTTAGCATGTGACTCTCTAAGATTCTTTCTCATTGGAATTCAGAAATATTGCATAAAATCCAAAATTACTGACTAGTAATGTGTCAAGGTGATCGATATGTATTTATTTAACTATATTAAATAAACACATCATTACACCATGGACAAAGAATTTAGGGAAGAGAATTTATTTCAATCAAATGGATGAGATATCAGCTTCCATAAAGATTTAAGAGACAAATATTTCCTTGAATTATCCATTAATGGAATTTCAATCTTGATGCACTTAACATACCCTACCATTTCGTGAATATATAGTGTCATAGTTTTCATTTGAAAATTTAAGTGCCTGAGTTATGACATGCATTAATGATAATATTAAAGTATAAAGACCATTACACACACTCACATATAGGAATATTCTATGACATCAAAACATATGGAATTCCTACTGGTGGGTTTGTTCTCATAATCTCACATCTTGGAGATTACCAATATCAAACTTCATGAGAAGAAGCATCATCCACTTACGAGAACTTTCACCTAACAATCTATGTACTATGTGTGAAATCATAGTACGTTATCCAACCATAGAACATTATTTAAGAATATTATCATAACACTTCAAGGTTCTCATCATAGTGGAGAATTGTTATGACCTTATAAATGTGATGTATACTCTAAGGAATTATTACTTCAAAATATTATTGAATAATGAAAAATATAAAATAATATGTTTTATTAATATTAAATACATTAAATATACATGTAATCGAAGTAAAAAAAGTTGGTCTTAGGATTCCAACTCCAAAAAACTCTCACTTGGACTAGAGCCAACTACTTATGGCTTTCAGTTTTCCATAACTCGCATGATAATCCTATTTTTTATAATTCAAGTATTTATTCAAGGGGATAATCATGTTGTCTTTTGTGGAAATAATTCTCACTATAACCTCACCTATGTGAGAAAAATCCATAAAGAGATGATACTTCCAAAGTATGTTCTTCATCTACTGATGTGACCTTGACTCTTTTGTGAGAGCCACCACTATAGTACAATCATAGTAAAGTGTGATCGGATATTTACTTCTTGGTACAATGTCAGTATCTTGGACAAAGTTTTTCATCCATACTACTTCGGTAGCTTCCTCGTAAGCTGCAATATACTCTGACTCCACTATAGAATCTATGACCACAACATTATTTGAGATCTTTCAACTCACAAAACCTCCATTCAAAGTAAATATGTATCCCATTTTTGACATTGATATGATTTATAAACCAATAAGGATTAATACTTCTATATATTCATTATCTAGATCTACATTAGAAATAACATGTTTTCACATGGCAGTTTTGGCCCCTAGTTGGGATGACCTATAGTTGGTTCAGGATGAGTTACATAATGATACACATATTCAAGTCATAATTACTTATTTATTGTCATATATGAACTATAGAGATAGTTAGAAAAAAAAAATGGCCTCCTATTCTATAAGAACAGGTTTTTCCTACTTAAGGACTCAACTTTTATTTCCCTCCTTTTACACACTTATCATTCCTCTCCGATCAGGGTCCACTCTAGTTTATTAAAGACATATAAGTGTCTAGATAATGGAATTTATTAGGTTGGAATGGCATGAAAAATGCATAAATTTTTTTATGAATTTTAGGTCTGTCTGTGACATAAATATGAATCCTTGAGTCTGGTTGGTTTTCTTCAACCACTCCATTTACCAACTTTGATTTGAGAGGAATTCTCCATGGATTTCATTTCTAGATTACCTAAATCACAAGATTATTTAGTTGTATTTGTGTTTTTTGACCATTTGAGAAAATATTATCACTTATTTCCACTCAAACATCCCTATTTTAAAACCCTAATATTTTAAAAGAACACTATATTCGATAATGTACAAGATACGCAACACTGAGCTTCAACAAAAAATGAAATGTTATTATTTGAATGTGATCATTATAACCAAGCTATTAAATTTAGGGAATAAATATTATCAACCACATTATGAAATATATAATTGTATGGCTCATTGTTATTTTATTAATTAATTATTTGTGAATAAACACTCTATTTTTAGTAAATTCATTTTATTATTCAAAAATATGTTTTCTTCAAAAATATGTTTTCTTCAAAAATGATTTTATTAATTTTTATGAGTGAATATTATAATAAATTTTTGGTACATATATAAATTTTATTTTATAAAAATAATATAATTTTTTAAATCATCATTTTAAATTATCTTAGGATGATGTTTTGGAATTTTTATGAACAGATTGATTTTGAATAGTGAAATAAACGGATTTCTATAAAACTATCATTTTCTTTATATTAAAAAGTACATTTATGATTTGAATTTGATATCAATGTAAATTAAGTAATATTTAGTTATATATGATATAATTTATTACATTTTAATCATCCTTATTCTTTATTTTCATATAAGTACATTTTTGGGATTAAAAACACATTTTTCAAGAAAACTATTTATCGTTGCATTTTGCAGGACTAATTTTAAATTAAATTATTATAATCCTATGATTTGAATCTTGAAAAATGGATTCCATATTTTGAATCATTGGTTCTGAATTTGTTAAATAGGTCCCTTTTATTTTTTGTCATTATGAATAGTAACTACAATAATTTTATTACCACGGTGTGGGTAAATCTGGTAATTTTGGATAAAAATAAAATGATAAGAACTATAAAATGACCCCAACACTTTCCATTATCTTATTTTATGAGTATATTTCATCTATAATCATCCAATATTAGGTTATATGGTATTTTCTAGCTATTTGGATGAGATGATCACCTTTATAGTATTTTATTTCAAGAAAAGTCAAACATGACACACACTTATTTTTTAATTACTATAATATTTATAATATGGGTTTATATAAAGGATATATTCAACGATAAATATTATTTTGAAAGATAAAATATTTATCTTCATCATGATAATTTATTGTTAATATTTAGTGAATAAATAATTACTTTAAATTCGTACACAATGTTGACACGGTAATTATTTAATTAATGGAAAAAATCAAATAAATGATATTAAAAATATTAAACATATTATAATTTAAGATAATTTATGTGAACCAATAATTTTATAGATTAAAATTACATACTAGACATGCATAAAATATTTTTTAAAATTTATATTGTTGTTTTGATGCTATTAAAGTCAAAGTAATGAGTAATGTCAAAATTGATAATAATGATATTTTATGAAAATAATATTTTATTTAATTATTTAAAATAATAAAAATCTTAAATAAGGATAATGAGGATAATATATGGTCTAAAATTTTATACCATGTTCATTTATTTGATATTTGTATTATAATTTAATCTTTTGAGATATTCCAAAAGTTCCCCTTACTTCAATTATAAATGGGTAGTTCCTCCCTCACTTATTTACCCCACTTGGAGACTTATAAATCAACCAAGCCCTGATCATTCATCTTATAAACATACTTATCTAAGTTATAGAGGTTTTTCTTCTTATTAAAGACCAACACTATATCTTTTAAGAAGAGATCCAAAGGAAGTCCACTAAAGAAGAGGTGATCGTCTTTACCAACTCTTTCAAGTTTATTTCTTATTATACTTTATTTTCATGTGTGTTTTTATAATAAATTAATAACTAAAGTATCATATATTTATTTATATGTTATTATGATTATTATAAAACCATATTCTACCTTTTATCTATCCTAAAAAAAATTAAAGTGTCGCGCGTGCGTATATACAACTTACCGTCTCCGTGCAACAATGTAATTTTTTTCATCAAAACATTAATTGGATGGTTATAATGATGAAAATAATGGATGTATATGATATATATGATTTAAAATTTATTCTGGTAAATTAATATATCATCCACTTCCATACCCTTTCAACCATTTATAAATGATATCATCGCTCGTGTGTACGTATAACTTACAGTCTCCACGAAGTGATGTTGATCAATTTCAATGTCCACCTTTCATGATTATAAAAATGAATATAATGAATAAATATGATATATATAACCTTAATATTATTTTTGAGATGATGAAACCATGTCATTTTCATAATAACTGAAACTTACATGACAAATCATGCAAGGGAAAATGAAGTAGTTAACACCCGAAACAAGCATAATAATGAAATATTACTAAAAAAATGATAATATGATACAAGAGTATCATATATGATATTATAAATATGAATATTTAGTGTGATTGACCTATATTTTTTTGATTTATACCATGGATATCTGGTTATGGTTGGCATGGTTGTGAGAAATTCTTAGAGGCATTCCGGTATGGAGCTGAGGCATGTTATAATTTACCATGGTTATATGGTTGGGGATGGAATGGTTGTGAGATATGATCAGAGACATTATAACATGGTGTCGAAGTAGGTTGATGTGGTATTAATTTAATTTTATAATTAATTAATACATCTATTTATTTCATTATTTTCATGCAATTACTATCAGACTGATTATTTATAAACATGGTGGTGTTGACCTATCGAGTTACACTCACACCCTACTCGGGATGCCATTTGGTACCTGAATAGAATACATGGATGTAGGATTGGACAAGGGCAATGGAACTTGTTTTTTATTTTTACTTACTGGATGGGTTGGATTTTGGATATGGGACCGACATGGGATTTCGGATTGGGGTCTTATGAGTCAATTTGTGTCAGCTGATTATTTTATTATATTACTTTTAGTTTTACATATAGTTACATTCCAGCATGACATTACATTATTACTTTGTTATTTATTGTATTATTCAGTTATATTTTATTTTTTTATATTTCAGAAGTATTTTATTGTTTTCATTATTTCCATACTATGATATTTATTTATGTTGTTTATTTCTGCTATGTTGTAATACTATACCAGGGGGTATAGTCTCTACAATATACTAATCACACCCCCACTACTATTCAGCAGTATCTATTGTATGGGAAGTCACTCTTGAGGTCCTATAACTAACCCATTTTGGTCATGTGATAGAGTGATATAATCGAGGGACGTTACACCTATGCTTTACTTGTTTCTCAAGAACTACTTCATCTCCCACAACCTCTTGTGGAGATTATTCTTGTACCAACTCTATTCATCTGGAGCATTAAATTCATCAAAGTTAATCTTTCTCCCATTATTCCAAATGTAAAAGTGTTCCCTTTCTAGAAATATGGTTTTTCTTGTCACAATAAACTTTCTATGTGAAGGTTTATATAGGTAATATCATTTAGTTTCTTTAGAATAACCTATAAATATGGACTTTATGCTTCAGGATGCCAATTTTTTACTAAGTACAGTCTTGAAAAAATCCTTGCATCCTCATACACATATGTGTGACATATTGGGTTTCTTTTCACACCATAACTCATATAGAATCCCATTTTTCACCTTAGTTATAAATCAGTTAAGGGAATATGTAGTTGAATCTAAGGCATATCCCCAAAAGAATAATGGATGAGTTTCCTGACTCATCATTTATTTGACCATGTCAATAAATGTCTTATTCATCCTTTCACTAACACAATTCCACTGTGGTGTGTAAGGTGGAGTGAGTTTGGATACTACCCCACATTCCTTCAAGTGATCAGTAAAATATTGGTTGAGATACTCTCTACCTCGATCTGAGTGAAGTGACTTAATCTTATTGCCAAGAATTTTTTCTACTTCATGTTGATATTCCTTAAAAATCTAAAAGGAATCAGACTTATACCGCATTAAGTAGATATATCCATACCTATTATAGTCATTTTTGAATTTAATGAAGTATAAACCACCACCCACACCCACCCCCCACCCCCTACCTCAACTATAAATGGAACACACACATCATTATGAATTAATTCACATAATTTAGTGTCTATTACTCCCTTCTTAGAGATGGATTATTTAGTCATTTTCCCTTATAAACAAGTGTGAAATACAACCAAGGGTGTTACTCAACTAATTCTAAATACCCTTCTTTATGTAATTTATGTAATTTCTTCTCATTTACATCACCAATCCTGAAGTTCCAATGGTAGTTGTTGTAAGAGTCGGGTTCATGTAGGTTTCGGGCGCAGCGGAAGCACGTTGGTGGATCGACCAGCTTTAATTTTAGCTTCAACAATGATCAATCCGAGATCTGTCATGATGTAAAATGCCAGATCTTTGGAATAGATTGAAGAATGAAAAACAAAATAGGGAGTCCCAAAACCATAGAGATAGGATCATCATATGTTGGTTATAATTAATTTAATTAATTGACAAGAATTACCTTGATGGAATTCTTTCTTTGTTGATGTATCTGGACATGATCTGATGTGATCTGTCATTGCGTTGTAAAATCCAAGTGTAGGATTCCTCTAGTGGTGATCCACACAAGCTCCACGTATCTATGGACGTCACCGAAGGGATATCCGGGTGCTAGCGTAGAAGAACCTTCGCTTGCGATGATCGCCTTCGATCGCTTTGATCCGGTGGTGGTGGATCTCTCTTGGTCTTGAGTGCATTCTTGGAGGAAGTAGTTCTTTCGGCCTTGATAGAACTCTCCAGAATTTTTGTACACAGCGATTCTCTCTAGAAAATTGTTGGGGTTGTGAGGATATTTACAATCAGGTTTGAGGTTATAGAGTTATGATAATAAATAAACGTGTTACGCATTTTATTTATTTCATAAACTCTTATTGAAAACTCTCATGTCGAATGATTAATTCCTTAACATGTTCCAACACTGATTATAATAAATATCATTTAATAAAATGATATTATTTTCTCAAAATCCCGACTGGAAAAACTACACGGTGTGTAATCATTAACACACGGTGTGTACTCGTTTTCCATGAAAACTACACGGCGTGTATATTCAATGTACACGGCGTGTTTATCTTGTTTTCATTTTTCTTTATTTCCTCCACCACATTTATTAGACCTTGAGTAATGGCTATTTATTTCTTAAATAAATGTAACTGCATTACTCGCTAATAAATATATATTATTTTTCCCACAATATATTATCTCTATTAACTAGTGTCGAAATAAGTGAGATCAGACATCCTTAAATAATTATTAAACCATAGTCGGAAATAATATTTATTTAACTTGTTAAATTAATATTTAACTAAGATACATGGACACACTTAGTGTGTGACCCTCTAGGCCTCTTTCTCAGTGTCATTAGGCGGATCCTTCCTAAAGTCCAAGGTTAGCATCTAGCAACACGCCAAGGCACCCATAGAGAAATAAGTTAACGCCGCAATGATGTGTCACCTCATACTAATGCTTACCGCGTAATATAATCCCTTTGTCATGATATCTTGAATCAAGAAGGTTTAATGCTAGTACCATCAACCCATGTGCTCAATTATTCTTTCTTTGACTTTCCAGAATTGAACTTTCTTATTCCTCACCATGGCCATGGATTTATTTAGGATATATCAATTCCATCAAAGGGCCTAAGATATCTACTTTCATCAAGGAACAGAAGGTACAAATCCTTTCTCGTGTTATCTATTAATGCAGTATTACTCATGACACACCCAACATATCCTACCTCACTACGAATAGTGTTTCGTCATAGTTTTCTTCAATACATCTAAGTGCGCGAGTTGTAATACCCATTAATTATAATATTAAAGTCTAAGGACCAATACACATGTCCACAGATAGGAACATCCAATGACACTATGAAATGTGGATTTCCTACTGACAGGTCTCGTTCTCATAATATCCTTCTGGATATTACCACTGGTGCACACCATGAGAAGGTGCCTCAAAGTTTTATGAGTCCTCACCTCTAATGGTATGTATTATTTTTGTCCCTAAAATAACATCATCCGGACATAGAACATATATTAAAGAACAGTGTTATGGAACTTCTAGGTTCTCATCATAGCAGGGGTCCGCTATGACTCTTTAATGCAACAGTTATGTTTAGGACATTATCACATGCATTGTCACGTATAAGAACATTCAAGATGTGATAAGACATTTATTAATGAATAAAGTAAAAGTAGTTGGTTCTAGGCCACCAACTCCAACAGACTCTCACTTGGACTAGAGCCAACTACTAATAACCTTTAACCCGCTAACTCTCACATGATATTCATTCTTCTGCTAATATAGGCCTTTAGTCATGGGGTCTGCCATGTTCTCCTCTATGGACACTCTGTTCACTGCAACTTCACCCCTTTGATAGAAATCCCTCAAGAGGTGATACTTCCAGAGTATGTGCTTTGTCTGTTGATGTGACCTTGGTTCTTTCACAAGATTCACCGCTGCAGTATTATCACAATACAATGTGATAGGATCTTTACTGCTAGGCACCACATCAAGCTCCTGGAAAAATTTCCAAATATAGACGGCTTCCTTGGATGCATCATAAACCTCTATATATTCGGATTCCACTATAGAATCGATGACAACTGGTTTCTTTGAACTCTTCCATCTCACAGCTCCTCCATTGAGACAGAAATCATATCCAGATTGCGACTTCAGATCATTCTGATCTATCTGAAAACTAGCATTAGCATACCCTCTGATTATAAGCTCCTCATCTCCTCCATACACCAAGAACATATCCTTAGTTCTTCTCAGATACTTAAAAATAGTCTTAACAGCAGTCCAATGTTGTTCTCCTGGATCTACTTGATATCTTCCTACCATGCTCAGTGCATAGGAAACATCAATCCCGGTACATAACATGGCATACGTGATGGATCCTATAGCCGAAGCGTATGGGATCTTACTAATTCTATCTTTCTCCTATTGAGTTTGGGGACACATTTTCTTAGAAATATTTAATCCATGTAACACTGGAACCAATCCCCTCTTGGATTGTTCCATACTAAATCTCTTTAGTATCTGGTCAATGTATGTACCCTGACTTAGTCCAAGCAGCCTCTTGGATCTATCATGAATGATCTTGATCCCTAGAATGTAGGCTGATTCACCCAAGTCCTTCATGAAGAAACACTTGTTGAACCAGTCCTTAACTGACTATATGACTGGTACATCATTTCTAATAAGTAATATTTCTTCAACATATACTACTAGGATAATGATCGCATTCCCATTAAACCGCTTATAAACACATGGCTCACATTCATTCTTAATGAAACCAAATTCCTTTATGGCTTCATCAAATCAAATGTTCTATGACCTGGATGATTAATTTAATCCATAAATGGTTTTTTTCAACTTGAAAACCCGTTTAGATTCACCTGGTGTCACAAACCATTCTGTTTGTGTCATATAGACATCTTTCTGAAGGTTCCCATTAAGGAATGTTGTTTTGACATCCATTTTCCAAATCTCATAGTAATGGTTAGCTGCTATGGAAAGTATGATTCTTATGGATTTAAACATGGAAACTGGCAAGAAGGTTTCATCATATTCAATTACTTAATTTTGTTTGAATCTTTTAGCCACTATCCTTGCTTTATAGGTGCTAACTTGACCTTCCATGTCCAGTTTTCTCTTGAATACCCATTTTCATCCAACATGCTTTACATCAACTGGCTCATCGACCAGAACCCAAACTTGGTTCTGATACATTGAATCCATCTCTGAATTCATAGACTCTAGACTTCTTGAAGCTTTTGATCTTTCTACTGCTTCCTTGTAGGGGATAAGTTCATCATTGTCCAATAATAATGATTCACCATCCTCAGTGACTAGGAAATCAAATCTCTCTGATTCTCTTACCTCTCGTGAGCTCCTACGCAGTACTTGTGTTTCTAGAACCTCTTCCATGGGGACCTGTGTAACTTGTTCCTGTACCAACTAATGTGTATCTTGATCATCAACTTCTTCGAAGTCAATCTTTCTCCCACTATCCTTTTTGAGGATGTGCTTCCTCTCAAGAAATATGGATTGTCTGGTGACCGTCACTTTCTTGTCTTGAGGGTTATATAGGTAATATCCTTTTGTTTCCTTGGGATATACTATAAAGATACACCTCGTGCCTCGAGGTGATAGTTTTTTTCTTGATAAGGTCTTAACAAATTCCTTGTATTCCCATATATATGTATGCAACAAAATGGATTTCTTATCATTCCATAACTCGGATTAAATTTCATTTGCTTCCTTATTTGGTACTCGGTTTAAGTGTATGTTGCAGTTTGTAATGCATATCCCTAAAAGGATAATGGAAGATTTGCATGACTCATCATCAACCTCACCATGTCCAACAAGGTGTGTTTCCTCCTTTCACTAACACTATTCCACTATGGTGTATAAGGAGTAGTGAGCTAAGATAGAATCCCAGACTCCCGTAGAAGATCGATGAACTCTTGGTTCAGATATTCTCCACCTCGATCCGATCGAAGTTTCTTTATCTTCTTATCAAGCTGATTCTCTACTTCATTCTTTAATTCCTTAAATTTCTCTAAGGCTTATAACGTATACCTCATTAAGTAGACATATCCATATCTACTCAAATCATTAGTAAAAGTAATGAAGTAAGAATATCCACCTCTATCTTCTACTGAGAATGGTCCACACACATCTGTGTGCACCCATACTAGAAGCTCTATGGCCCTTTCACCTTGTCCACCAAAAGGCAGCTTGGTCATTTTACCTTGTAAATAAGTGTGACATCTATCAAGTGTTTTTAGCTCAGTAGAGTCTAAATAGCCATCTTGGCAGAGCTTTGTTAAGCGTTTCTCATTTACATGATCGATACAGTGATGTCACAACTGGGTGACGTATGAGTCATGTGAGTTTGTTTCATTATCGATTGCCAACACTTGGTGTTCGTAATGTAATACATACAAACCATTATTTAAATGTATCATACCATAACATACGTTGTTCTTATAAAAGATACAACCCTTATTTCCAAGCTTGAAAATAAATCCATCTATATCCAAACAAGATACAGAAATTATGTTCTTGGTAACACTAGGCACATAATCACAGTTATGTAAAACCAAAATCATCCCAATCATCAATGAGAGGTGGTAATCGCCAATGGCCAATGCAGCTAGCCTCGCACCATTGGTAGCTCGAATATCCACCTCTCCTCTGGAAATCATTCTAAATCTACTTGGTTCCTGCATTTGAATACAGTTGTGATCCCCACAAGCTATATCTAATACCCAATGTGTAGAAATGGAAATATTACACTCGATAACGAACGCACCTTTGGCATCTCCATGTAGAGGAATGAGGTTATTTCCTATTGTTCATGTCAGTTGAGACCACATGAGAATAACTACACAACCCATGATCTTGAGTTAGTAGGGGAAGTCTTCGTACTGAAGGTGTGGAGACACTACCTGATGGGTGGGTGATTTATCATTTTCTCTGATCAAAAAATTTGTAGGTGTATCATCTTATAGAAGGATCTTAACTTGAGATAGATTCGACGGCTAGAGTTCCTCGAGGACTATGAATTTGAGATTGTCTATACTTATGGGAAGGGTAACATGGGGGAAGATTTTCTCAATAGGATATATTGTTCTCAGTTTTTGGCTGAGGTGTTAGAGAAGTTATCCTCGTTGTAGTTTTCCTTAGTGGACAAGGATGTTTCTTTATATCTTCAGTTGATGGTTGTTACCCTGCCACTTTTGCAACATATTAGGGATGATTGATGTAGAGATACCGATTGTGAGACCTTATGTACATAGATATCCAATGGACATGCTCTTGATGGATATTCTAAAGATGGGGAGAATTCTATCCTTTTCAAATGGAGAACAATAATACCTTTGATGTTGTGGGAGGAGGTTATGTGACAGTTTAATACATCACCTTTAGTAGTATATCTAGGTGTGGAAAAGGTATACTAGGACCTCTGATGTAAATTTTGGTGTCCAAACATAAATAAGGGAGTTTCAGAATTTGTTTCTCGATGCCTCTTAGGTCGGACCCTGGTGGGTCAGGTCATGATAGTCCCAACCTATTGCAGGCTAGGCTATAGACTTGTGGGCCTATTTAGGTCCAAGTAGACTCTGTGTAGGGGTATTTTGGGATAGATAGGCCTGACCATACCCATTCAAGGTCGGGACCCCCCCCCCCCCACACACACCCATTTTAGGGAAAATTGGGTCTAGCTAGACTCATGGAACCTGTGGTATGAGGCACCTCGCAACCAGGTTGGTTGTTGACTGAACTACAGACAACAACAGTAGGAAACTCCTGATCAAATGGTAGTAGGGAGAGGCATGATAGAGTCAGATGGAGAGCCTCGATCATCCTAGATCTGTGTAAATATAGTCAAGGGAATGTGGTAGCTTAGCGTTCGAGCATGTTCCCGATATGGGTGGAAGAAATGGTGGCATCTTGGTATGTGGGGTTTCAACATCCGACAAAGGGGAGGTCACGGTCAGGGCTAAGGTGTGTCTCAATCTTGTGGTGGTAAGCTGGCGGCCTGACCTCAATAGGCGCAGCATCCAGTGGATCCCACTGGATAGGACATGGGGGAGTGCATGGACCTTATGGAACAGTCAAGCTGATAAGGAAAGACACATATCTCAACATTCATACGATGATATGGCTTATCGACCCAAATAAGAGGAGGTAGGCTCGTTCGGGCTCATAGGGGAGAAAAGGAAATTCGGAGGGTGGTCATTTGCTCAGTTCGCCTAGAAAGAGGGAGGGCTTCAGCCTCCTGATCTAGGTGAGGTAGGGGGACCAAGGGAAAGGGATATGGCCAAGGTGGATCCAGGTCAGGCACATGACTTGTGGAAGAAAATACCCCACCCCCATATCTTTTTTTATATTATTATTTTTAAATCTTTTCTAAAATCCTGAAACTAGGATTTTGACAAGCATCGCCCATTTTTTTGGATTTATAAGTCAAGAAACCCACCTCAAGTAATTTTTTTTACTAATAATTTCCACAAATAGTGTGGAAATGTGTTTCACTAGCTGGAGGAAATTCCAGTGGCAAGATTCCAGCCAATTCTTGGTTGGAATCGAATGGGGCCTCTAGAAACAATTTTTGATGCATAAAAATTTAATATGTATATAAAATAATCTCTTGATATATTCTAATATTTGAAAATATAAGATCTAATAAACATTATATAAATACAAAAGAAGATTTTATGGTCATAACTTGGCCATATGAGTGTATATCAGCATGATTTTAGATTCATTGGTACCGATTTACAAGCCGATAATTAAATTTTAAAGTAAAATAATTTTATTGGCTTAGAAAATCCCCACAATCACTCTAACACCATTTTTTAGTATCAAGGAATGAAAAAGATGTTGGTGGGATAGGTATTTAAATATTCCCATCACCTAAGTGAAGAAACTTCATCGTCTATAGTTATTCGATCCTCGGTACGGTCTGAGTATCTCTCTTGGTTCAATCAAAGCATAGAAAATAAAATAACGAGTACCTCATTCTGATTTGAATTGTATTTGTCTGTAGCAAGTTATTAAAAACCTTTACTTGAAGGATATTATGTTGAAACCCTCTATATTTTTCACACACACTTCTCAAATATTTGTGTATTCCATTTTTTTATTCAGGGTTCTAGTGTGAAGCTTATATGATCGCTTCAACACCACGATGATCACCACGATCTCCTACCTTCAATCCAAGAAGGCGTACTTAGATTTTTCTCTTGGATTGAGTGATTATATATTTAGGATTTAAGAGGAGATAGAATCTCTCAATTTATAACTAATTAATAGTCACATGGAAATAGATTCTCTCTAACTTATATAGTAGAAGTCTAAATACCTATTTAGGGTTCCCCGACCCCCATATGTTTAACATCCACTAAATAACTGATAAATAATTAATTGTGACAAACAAACTATGTCATAAATATTATTTATATGTTATCACATACCTGTAATATATATTAAATATATTATGTGATAAAACTGAGTAATTAATGTGACTCGTAATTCCAAATAATATTAAACAAACCTGAAATATTAAAATAATATTAATTCATATAATATTTATCCATGTATTTACTAAAAAACTTATAAAAACTTTTAATAAATAAATTCAACCCAATTATTCTTTACTTTAATAATAATGAATTTATTTAGTTATTGGTGATTGATAAAACATGGACAACTCTCAAGCCTCATGGTGGGGCCCACCATGTCTTATATACTTATTCACCTGAATAGGGAAGATTCTTGAATATGCTATTGTGTGTGAGCCTCTAGGACCTTATCTTAATAGTAGTGAATAGTATTCATAGATAAAAAGAAGATTCTATAAACTCATGAAGGCCACTAAAGAGATAAGTAATAGTCATAGAAATGAAAACAAACCTATGAACATGCACTGTGTAATAAAATATCTTTATCATACTATATCTCATAAAGAAGTACACACACTTGTGTCATCATCCTTTCTTGCTTCATTATTTTTTATCTCACTGGATGAATTTATCTTTGACTACCATGTCCATAGATTTATGAAAGTACTTTGATCTTGATCAACCTTGCCAAAGATATCACTTTCTCAACTCATAAGTGACACATTCTATATTGATCATTCAACAAATGGCATACCACCAATGACACACCCAACACAAATGACCTGTCCATGGCTTCATTGTCATGGTTTTTAACTTGTTTCAAATTACATGATCAAATGGTATACATTTATAATGATATCAAGTCTAGAGACTAATACACATGTACATAGATAGAAACAACCAATGACACCCAAAACATGTCCTGTTCCAATTGGTGGGTTTGTCCTCATGATTTCAATTACAAGAGATCACCAAGTGCAAACTTCATGAGAAGAAGTCTCAATGCTTATGATCCCCCAGCACCTGATAGTCACACATAATCTCTATCTTATTAGTATGATGTATGTGTACAATATGACATTACTTATACGATTACTATCATTGTATCTCTAGGTTCTCATTATATCCTGGGAACTGCTATAACCCTTTGATACGACACATAATCTAAGGACATTACCATAAGTATGGTGGATGTAGAAGTATAAAAAATATTCTAATAAGATAAAAATGAGTATATATCAAACTGAATACAAGTGATGATAATCATTGTACATCAAAATTTGGGTCTAGGGAACCCACTTTTGACAAAAAGTACCAAAAGAAGTTAAAAACGACAATGACCAAGAATCCCAAACAACTCTTGTAAGACCCCGAGCTAGTAATAAACAAACCAATTTCCAAACCACTCTCACTAAAATGAAAAACTATTTATATATACATGGGATGGGAATAACAATATACTCAGCATGATCCTCCCTATAGACTCTGATTTAAAAGATAAAGAAATCATATTAAATCCTTGTGAACAATAAGTGAAAATAACTCCTCACCTAAATAGGTATTCTAAGTTCCCAGCCTCTCCATGGTTATCTCTCAATAAGTATAACATAAAAGGAATAATGTATTATAATAGTAAAACAACAAGGGTCCCCCACTACCACTTCCCCACTGGTTTTCTACCCTTCCCCAACATGGAACGTCTTGATCCATCTCTCTCTAAAAGTAAGACAACCCATAGACACTTGGTATATTTTATTACAACATGCACCTCTTATATCACGTCATCACATTATCCCATATCACATATTTATATAGTAACCAAGCATTCTTCGGAAGTAGACACAACCTGTATATCATGTATCATACTTTGGGTATTATATCTAAAACAATCACAACACATACATCGAGTAAGGAACTTGGAGCTATCACAACCCATACACATAATACCAATAATAGTCCTTCTGATTCTATATTATGAGATACATGTGTGTGAAATAACCACAATCCATTAAAACCCTTTAAAAACATATAAGGGAAAATTAATCATCATGCATACCATCACATGTAACTACCAAAAGAATATATCGGGGATAGAGGGGGTAATTATCCATCCATCCTACCACCAAAATATTAGGGAATACACCCTCCTAGAATTCATTGGGTGTTAGTCACCCTAACCAACATGGGTGGGGAAGCATATGAAATCATAGATTATACAAGATATAATATAGCTCACAACTGCACTATGGGAATAACCTAGTCTTAGAACATATTGCATTTATCATCGCTCAGATACCTGGATTCCCCTACTAGGGACTAGATATCCATAAGCACACGAGCATTTGAAGAGATATGTTATTTTACTTCCTTCTGTTTTATCATTTTAAATTTATTTAATTAATTCATTATCCATTAATTAACCATCATCATCAATCCAAGTTTACAATTATTAAATTATCAATCCAAGTCCATGTATTCTAGGCATAACCCAAATAGATTCCATGGTTTCTTAAGATTAACATAATTTCAACATTCACATTCCATTATCACCAACCCTATAGGTTAAGTCATTTATTAAGCATTATTATATTTCCATAATCTAGGTACAATAGGAAAACCATCCTAAGATACCACTAGGATAAATCATGCAACCAAGCACATCCAGCTACCTCGAGTAGTGAGGAAAGGGATGTGGATAAAAAAACTTGGTCATCTGACCATTAAACAGATTCACTCACAAGAAAGAATAGATATTAAGAACAAAATGAGTAAGCCTATATTTAACCTGTTCCATCATCTTTAGTGTCCTCCTAGACACCCACACATATATCTCAATGCATCCCACCATCACAAGTATCAATTATTGTCACATCATCTGGGCCTCCCCACCACATATCACATCAACCATCTCAGGCTCATCCATCTCAAGCTCACATCTTAGGCTCATGTCACATCACAAGCTCACATCTAGAGCACATCACAAGTCAACAAGAAACCAAGCATATTCAACTACGAAATTATGCCCTAAAATAAGGCATTCATCCTTCACATAGAAAATAATCTATCAGGCTCCCAATAAAATAAATTTATCCTTTATAATAAAGTAGGAACTCTAAGAGCCAAATAATTATCTTTTCCAAACATCCAGTTCTTATTCTATCTTGAATTAACCAATTCATTATTCACAAGTTCTGACTACGGGAATCCTAAGGAATTATCTATAACAATCTATCAAAATATAAAATATACTCTTATAATTAATTATAAATTTTAACAACTTAAAGAAGTATGATTCTCATTTTACTAGATTTTTTATTATTTACTTCATCAATCATTAACATGATTTGTATTCTTTATCAATTCCATTAACATAAGGAAGAAAACTTTCTATTAAACATGAATATTGCAACAATTTGATTATCATCAAATTACAAGAAACATTGGATTCATTTATCATGACTCTTATTTAATTCTTTACCCAACCAATTAACAATTATGGATTTAAATTATTTACCATTTTGCAACAAAATAAACATTCTAAACCAAGCATAATAACATGCTACACAAATCATATAATATATATAACACTATCTAGAAAAACAAGATCCAAACCATTAATAAGGTGAAAGATTCAACATCAAGTGATCGTTATACAATCTCTTATTAACCCTGTTCAATTTTAATTAGGTTAGTTCTATTTTCATCCAAAAGGATAAAGTATTCTAACTTTAGGATTCCACTTAATTAAATAGAAGAAGAAATGAATCCCCTACCCTAAAAGATAAAATGTTATTTGTATGAGAATATACCAACATTGCATATTCTAGATCACCTCTCCCATGAGGAACTATGAAAAGGAGCATCCCCAGACACACTACAAAAAAAAGAGCAGCCCCAGAAGAGGATTCAGAGCAGGTGCACTCACCAAAGCAGAACCAAATGGATTGTAAAAATGAGAGGGTATGGTTATGACATCGGTACTAGCCTTTGCTTGCACGGTAATCCTATCCAGGCCATGTAAAGGTGGAGAGCTACTATCATGACGCAGATGCTGGGGAGGGGAAGTTCCTTGTAGATAGTCTAGTTGAATTCCCTAATACCTTCGGGTCATGTAATCTCTTAAGACTATAGGCCTTTTAATCTCTGGGCCTACAGGACTTGTAAGGTTCCCCATCTTCCCTTTAAAGGTGGGTTATCAAAAATCAATAAAAAATGAAGGCCTTCAGGCCATTCGAGTTAAGACGTCGTTCCATGAACACACAAGAAAATAATAGATGAAACATCATTAGTTCTATATAGATAAAATTCCAAATCATGGTGAGTAGAACATGTTGTAAATAAGATAAATATAATATAAACCACTAGAACACATATCTTTCCATCATAGGAGCTCAACCACCTCATCAAAGGAACAAGAATGAAACCATGCAGCTATAATAACTAGCTCCAAAACACTCTCCCAGTGGAGATTCCTCTAAAACTAGAGAAATATATAAGATGAAACAAGAAAAACCCATTTCATCAACCAAAAAAGGTTTTATGCCCAAAAAATAAACAAAAATTACAATAGAATATCTAAACATTAAACAAATTGGGATACTGAGTGCGTATCTTTAACTCACATTCCTAGGTACTCTTATATATGCCACCATACTGCCAAAGGACATGAACCAATGGAATATCATGTATGTGTAACACCTTCTCCTAGTAGTCCTATATCTCCATAGGTTTCTCCTCAAAGATTGCATCATCATCAACATTGATCTCACCCCAATTAATGATGTGACAGTTATCATAAAGATAATAAAAAAGATAAGACACATTAAAAACATTGTGTTTCCAACTCATCTATAGGGGAAGTGCTATCTGATATGCCACATCTCCAATACAAGGAAAAATCTAAAAAGGCACAAAAAAGTGAGGATAAATCTTACTCCCATGGCCAAAACTTCACTGCCTATGATGAGGATTCACCTTTAAGAACACATGATCCCCAATATTGAACTTCAGTGGTCTCCTCCTTTGATTTACAAAGGATTTCTAATGATCTTATGTTGCTTTAATTCTCTTGTGTATCACCTAAACCATATCCATCATATTTTGAACTAGTTTTGACCTAATAATTGATGGCTCTCCCACCCTAGTTCAATACTACAAAGATCAGGAAGGTTGGTTGTACAAAGATTCAAATGGTTCCATACCAATGTTATAGTGAAGGCTATTATTTTACGTAAACTCGACCAAAGGTTGGTTCCTCATCCATGAACCTCCAAAATCTAGGACATAAGAAAGAAACATGTTTGGATGGTATGTGCTATATAACTGTTTGTATGTGGATGAAAAATATTGATAAGAAATAAATGATGTCTAAAATCATATTGGAGACCTATCCACACCCTATAGGTAAAATGAGGATCACGATCATAGATGATCATCCTCGAGACTTTGTGGGGTCTCACTACCTCAGCCATGTACTGCCTTTAAAAACCTCTACTAATATTGACTCCCTGATTATTATGAAGTGGGATGATTTTCTCAAATGACCTACTATCATCCATATTTCATCAAAGCCTCACTAAACTCGAGGTAGATTGGTAAAAAAATTCATTGATATGCCCTCCCACATCCACTAAAGAACATAAAATGGCTATAGAAAATCACCAGAAACATGGTGTTTGGCCATTGCCTTCTAACATAAAAAAAATCAAGAAACAAACTCTATAACTGCATGCTTCAATCTAGGCCATGAAAACTAACCTCTAAAAGCTCGGTACATCATTATCACACCTATATGTACTGCCAAGGGTGAGATATGGAACTCATGGACAAACATATCATGCATAATAAAAGGGATTAAAGGTATTCCTTGAAACAAAACCTGGTGTTATTCATCATCAAACCAACCATCAGGGGAATTTACTAAAACAACTCAGTCTCTCCATACCTCCACTTCAAAATCCCCCAACTGAGACTCCTCCACCTAAAGCACCAAATAAAACTACAATTTCATCTAAAAAATAAAACTTTTATCACTAACCTCTCCCATATCTAGATGCATTACTGAGAGTTATTCTATCACTCTCCATGAATCTCTAGATTCACACATGAAATCACTATGAGACTTCCTGCTCAGCACATCAGTTACAAAATTTCTAGTTCCTAGAATGTATGAAATATAAAATTAATAATACTAAAATAATTCCATCCATTTTCATTGTTGTAAGTTCAATTAATGTTGGGAGAATACATACCTTAGTCTCTTATGATCATTAAAAACCACAAAACACTCACCGATGAGGTAATGTCACCATAATTTTAAGGAAAACACCACTTCCAATAACTCGAGATCATTGGTTATATAGTTACACTAATGGGTATGTAACTGATGAGACCCATAAGAAACCACCAATATCTACTATATCAGACCATAGCCCAATTCAAGGTGATAAGTGTCATAGAAAACCTCAAATTGAACTCCATATACTCATATATAGATAACTAGAGCGATGACCAACTTCTCTTTCAGGTATGTGGAAGCTTCCTAACACGGGTCAATACATAAGGATGCATGATCCTTCTTGGTCAAGGCTATCAAAGGAGTTACAACCTGAGAAAAAGTGGCTATGAACATACTATAATAGCATGTAATACTAAGGAAACTTTTCACCTTTATTATTGTCTTGGGGAATGCCCAAGAAACAACTATCTCTATCTTTGATGGATACATAGTTAATCCCTACTGGGATACAACATTACCCAAGAAATAAACTTCATGATCCTAGAAATCACACTTTATCAACTTCCTAAATAGTTAATCATGATGAAGAACTCTCAAAATAGTGTTTAGATGCTCTTCATCCTCCTCATATGTGGTGTACACAATGATTTCATTGATGAAAACCACCACAAACCTATCCATGAAATATCTGAACACTGCATTTATCAAACCCATGAACACAGACAAACAATTCATTACACCAAATTACATCATAATGAAATAATAATTCTCGTAAACACAATGAAAAGTAGTCTTCAGAATATTCACATCCTTAAACTGCATTTGATGATATTCAAACCATAAATCAATCTTTGAGGACTAATTTTATCTCTAGTGATTCTTCAATTTCCCTTGGTTTAAGAGATGATAATTGATTCAAAGATGCAAACTTCTATCAGCCATCTTCACAAACAAAAATGGTGCACCCCAAGGTGACACAATTAGCTAAAAAATCTCCTTGAAACGTATCATTGAGATATACTTATATATCATGCAACTTCGAAGGCACCAACCTATATAGAGACATTGATGTAGGAGAAACACCTGGTTGTAGCTCGATCCTGGAATCAATATCACATCAAGGGGGTAATGCTACAACCTAATATGGAAAGACATTATGGTATTATTCTACAACCATAGGAAACATCATCGATTGAACCTCCAAAAAACTTAGCATCAGTTCAACCAACAATAAAGGCAAGGAAGGAACACGTCTCTAACCCATCCAAGGGTCTGAGTCACCATTGAACACTGCCATCTCTCCATCAGCATCATAGAATATAACCTATCTTTTGAAGCATTCCAAAATATCCTACACTAAATAAAACTATTATATGCTGAGGATGATGTCATATGGTTGTATCTATAAACATAGGAAGTCTCCCCAATAGTGTTTCTACCCCAGTATTAGCTTATAATCTCTACATATTTCATACAAGTTAGATCGACCTCTTACTAGCATAGTCAATTCTAAGGGCACTAGAATCCTCTCTACCTCAATTCCTAAAGAATGTATGAGTATAACAGATATAAAGGAGTGAATATATCATGAATCAAACAAATCATGAACCCAAGTAAAAAACAAGAAAAGGGTACCTCATATGATGTCGGGAACACCTAGATCTGGAAATGATAGAGCATGAAGCTAACCACCACCTACTCCATCACCTATCTGACCATTCCAATGAACACCTACATTGTCAATATATGCTCTTAGAGAATGAGGATAATCTTAGTACTATCCTCTATCTTCCACATCTCCTCTCTATTAATCCTAAGATGGAGAACCTTTCTGATGTTTCCTCACCTAAAATTTCTTCAAAGGATAAACCTAAAATGGAACACTTATTGTATGTTGACTACTCAGAATGTTTTGGAACTCTTGCCAATGATGACCTCAGCCTATAGAAGAAAAAAATGTGTATAATCCCTTAGAATAAGTCTAAGTTTCGTTTCCCCCATAGAAATGAGATGTTAAGGTATGGGACCAACCCCTGGCTGACTGAAATATCTTCAGTTTAAGAAATTGATAACCCCACACCATAGCTCTACTTCGTGACAAATATTGATGACTCTTCTCCTAAGAAAATATCATTCTATATAGAATCATATCAATAACCTTTTCCCTCACCAGCACCTTGGTATACATCTTCAGCATAAATGATGTGACCTGGTGCTGGATCTACTAGTGGAAAAGGGACTTATATCAACGGAGGACCTTTGTTGGAGGAAATGACTTAGAGTTTGTGGATGTATTCTTTTTTGAATTAATGGAGTCTAGGTATAAATGGGTTAAGTGTAAAAAAATGGGGTTTTGGTGATTTGAGAGGCTTTTAAGGGAAAAATGTGTTGGAACTCAACTACAGAACATTTACATGTCATGTAATGGTATTAAATGTAATTTAATTGTTCATGAGTTTAAAAAAAAAATATGAGGTAATGTATTTTTTTGGAAAAAACCATTAAAAATAATTACATGATATGTAACCTAATTACACGTCATGTAATATCCTGACCTTCAGTTTTAAATTGGTTGTGTGGCTGATTTTTGTTTGAAATCATTGCATCTCATCTCCCCTCAACCTAGGGAAACTCTCCAAGATATTTTGGAGTTTCAAAACCCTTTTAGATGTCCTATTTAGGTTATAAATCCCTAGTAAGTCTCTGTGGTTGGATTTATTCCTTCTATTCCTTATTCTCCAACCCTTAGTGGTAAGATCCCTTGGCGAATTTGCATTGTTGGTTTTGATCTTGGTCAACCATGATCTAAGAACCTCTTGTAATCATCCAAAATTCTTCCTCATGGGTGTTGACCATTGGAAATTTTGTTGGATCTTCAAATAATGGTAGGTGGTTTGATATTAAAATCCCATATTTGTGATCTTGAATACATGAATGAAAATTTTATAATTTCTAGATTTTTGTAGAAATTAGATTTTATTAATAGAATTAATTAATTTGGTGAATTAATTAATTAGGAAATTCTGAAATTGTGGAATGGTGGTACCATAATTTGGGTGGTAACAAATTGTAGAATTAATTATGTGGGTTTTTATTATGATTTGAGATAATTAATTAGGAAATTAATTGTGGTATATTGATTCCATAAAATAAATAATTAATGGGTGAATTAATTATGAGATATTGAAATAGTTTGTTTGAATAATTATTTGGTGAATTAATTATTGGATGTTGATATTGTGAAAAGATTAATTAATTATCTAATTAATAAACGGACTTGGATTAATTATTTATGAATTAATTAATGGATGTTTTGATGGATAATTGTGACAATGGAATTAATGTTGATTAATCCTTCCTGGAGTGATATAGTAATATCGTGACATATCTGAGATATATGATTGTGTTAAATATATGTCTGGGACATATACTATTGCTTCCAATGTCCATAGTGATAAATTGTTTGATAAATATGTGTGGAACATGGTTTTTTGTTTCCTTAATCCCATGTGCGTGAGACATGGTCTGTTACTTCTGAAGCTCGTTGTGATATATATATATATATATATATATATATATATATCTGTGTGTGGGGGGTGTGATTAGGACATGGTATGTTGCTTCCAAATCTCATCATGTGATATGTGTGTGTGTGTGTGTGTGTTTGGGCCAGGACAAGGTCTGCTGCTTCCCAAGCCTATGGGTTCCTAAACATGATGATCAAAACCTAAATAATTGGCATTGGAATATGGACCCAATTAGATATTTTAACAATTTAAATAGAATGGATAATGAAATCCAATTTATTTAATGAATTAAAAATTGATAATGTGGATTGGATTATACTCTAGTACATACCTAAGTAGGTATTGAGGTTCAGGTGTCCATGGGAACCCAAGGGTTTATTTAGTTAAATAAAGATTAATTGATAATGTGGTAACTGTTTACTTATGCATTGTAATTATTTCTTTATACAACTACATACACTATTATTTGACTAGATTTGTTTTAAGCACTGTTGGTGGTGTCATACTGAGTTGTACTCACACCCTACTCAGGTTTCCTGATCAATACCGAAATAGACTTTATTATTGCAGGATAGGTTAAGGGAAAAGGCCCTCAGTTAGATTAATTATTGGGGATGGAGCTTGGATGAGGGAACCAGATGCGGTTTGAGACCCACTTAGGAGCCTTTTGTGTCTTTATTTTTAGTTTCATTTTGAAACTTGACACTTACTATAGCATGGTATGTTTTAGTTGAAGTTGGATATTGTATTTCCTACCTTGTTTGACTTGGGATATTATTATTGTTATTGATTATATGTTCTTCCACTATTTTTTATCATTTATGTTTGTGTATTATTCTGATAAAAGAGGGTATAGTCTCCTCGTGATTGACTTACCAGACCCTCACTGCTAGTTGGAATCCTATATCATACGGGGAGGTGCACTTGAGGTCACGTAGTGAACCAGCTCAGGGCACCAGTATGTGGCACCCGGTCTAGGATGTTACAATGTGGTATCGGATATCCATTTTGTCTTATTCTTCTTTTGTCTCACTATTTGGGAAAGGTATACATGAGACTATGAAAAGTAAGTTCTTGGTTATGATCTGGTGAATGGGATTTGAAAACCCATTTATGGGGGTAAACCTACGTACATAGGGTGGGAATGTTGTTATCGATGTTTGATGTTACAATTGAATGTGATTTCACCTTAGGTGGCCCACTGTTTGTGTGATGTGAAAATTGTTTTGAGGTTTTTGATAATTGAATCATGGCCAGAAATGGTGTGAGAGTTGAGCCTACATGCATTATTCTAGGCACTTAGTATTATTTTGTGACATTCATCATTTTAGGCATGCACGGGAAAATAGTTTTTGGGTAAGTTGTTAAAATTGAACTGTTTTTTCGTACTTGTGGAATTGAGTTGAAAATGGTGCCTAGTGTGAAATTTAGAATGATAAAATGATGAAGATTTTGAATAAATGGATTTATAATGAGAAATATAAATAATGATATTGTGAATACCCTTTGATAACCAAGGTTATGTGTAGGATGGTTAAGGGTAGCAATGGTGCCACGGTTTTGACCGTGTGGTGGGGTTCTAGGAAATGACTTGTTGTGTCATGATGAATTTTCTCTCTTATATAAATGTGTTAATTTTTGTTTCCTAAGGTGTGTGTTTGGAATTTTAGAGAGTATACCTCCATGATGATGCTTGTTTAGAGGAAGATCAGAGGACATTTCTAGGGATGATCCTTCATTAGTGGAACCTGAGGCATCGATAGTGTCGGTTGAGGAAGTAGGGGAGCATTTCCAAGAGAAATTTTCTCAATTCATGAAATTCATGGAAAGAGGCCCAGGGTGGGTTGAGAAGATCATGTCTAACCTGACAAGGGAGTTTCATTTGCCACATTTTCCAAATTTACTATAGAGGGTGGACCCAAGGGAATTATGTTCTGGGTTGAGTCTATGGAGATGATACTTGAACATCTAGAGACTCATACTAAGAATAGGGTCAATTTTACTAATTATATGTTACAAGTATTAGCATAGTTTTACTGGGGTATCCAGACTCTGGATGGATAGTTGGAAGTTATGTAATGGAAGGACTTACAAGAGAAGTTATTTGAGCACTTCTATCCAGACACACTGAGATAGGAAAGAGTAACTGAATTCACGAGATTGACTCAGGGGGACATGATTTTTATGGACTATGCTGGACACTTCAAATATTTATGGAACTTTTTCCAGTATTGGTAGAAGATGAGGCTACTATAGAAAATATGTTTCAAGATGGACTTAACTATGAGATTAAGTCCCATGTTTATATCTTCAGGCTGAAGAAGTTTTCATAAGTGGTAAATCAGGCTCTCATATCAGAGGGGATCTTGAAGGAGGAATCCAGTGATAGAAAGGTGATTTATACTAGATGAATAGGAGGTGTGGATTCTGAGAGTATGAAGCACCAATATGAAAAGTTTAGATAGAATAGTGGGAAGTAAAATGGTTATTCAGAGGGATCTGTTACTCAGGACCCTACAAACATTCTTTTCCACCAGTTTGGTAGGAGATGACACTTCTGAAAACATTTTCTTCAACCACCAATAGAGTGCTGATCTTGTGGAAATATGGGTCATCTATAGAGGTTCTGTAGGAACCTAGGGAATATGGTTAGTGAAGGAGGATCTATAACGAACCAAGGTACAGGAAGAGGATCTTCTGCACCATATCAGTCTGTAAGATGGAATTTTTCTGGTCGTGGTGGTAGAGGTAGTGGATATAGTGATTTTAGGAAAGAGAACCCACTTCATTAGAGTGGTGAAACTCAGGGTAGTCAAACGACATCACAGAAAAGAGGATCAGTATAGTTACATGTGGTGAAGCCTACATTTTTTGGATAGCGAGGTTGGTCCACTGACAGTGAGAGGTACTATTCTTGTAGCTTCTACATTAGCTAGTGCGTTATTTGATACCAGTGCATCTCACTCCTTTATATATGATAATATTATTAATGGTTTGAACATGGTATTGTATTTTTTGAGTGGTATTATAACTATAGATACATTATTGGGAGTGTGGTCTAGATACATCTATATGTGAAAGGTATTTTCTCATAAGATCGGGGAGTGCCATTTTCTTTAGGATCTTTATATTCTGGATATGACAGGTTTCAACCTAGTTATGGGTATGAACTGGATAGTCACATATCATGAACACATTGATTGTTATCTAAGGAGAGTAACATTTACATCTCCTAAGGGTGACTATTATATTCACCGTGATGAGTGGGATATCTCAATAGGCAAAGCAGGGCCAATTACTCAGCAACTAGGAGATATCACAACCCAAGTTTTTAGTATTTTTCTAGATTGTGGAGTTATGAAGTAAGATGTGTTTCCAATAATGGTGGAATAGTTTCAGGATGTTTTTGCTGAATACTTCTTAGGGTTTCCACCTAAGAGAGGTTTGGGATTCACTATTGATCTCATGTTGGGGGCTGAGATAGTTTTTATTCCACCATAAAAATGGCATCAACAGAACTTCAACAACTCAATACTCGGTAGGAGGTGTTATAGAATAAGGGATTTATCTATTTGAGTACATTGCATTTGGGTTCTATGGTGTTGTTTTCAAATAAGGCTAATGAGATTTTGCGCTTATGTGTTGATTACTAGAAGTTGAACAAGATGAAAGTGAAGACACAGTATCATATTTTGTGTATAGATGATCTATTTGACTAGTTGAAGGGAGATTGTGTGTTCTTGAAGATTTAATTGGGATCAGGGTATCATCAGATGAGAGTTAAAACTTATGATATACCAAGGACTACTTTCAATAGCAGTTATATCTTATATGATTTCACTTTAATGTCGTTTGGGCTAATGAAAACAACAACAGTGTTGATGGTCATGATGAACATAATCATTCATCCATAACTGGATCAATTTTTTGTGGTGTTTTTGGAAGACATATTAGTGTACTCCAAGACTCATGATGATTATTTCCAACATCTTTATGTAATCATGTGTACACTGAGAGAGAATTATCTATAAAACAAGTTATCTAAGTGTCAGTTTTGGATTTACTAGGTACACTTCTTGGGACACGACATCTTAGAGGAAGGTGTGCTAGTGGACCCAGAGAGGGTTCAAGTAGTGGTTTCTTAGAAGTTTCCCAAGAATGTGTTCCATATTTATATATTTCTGGGATTAGCTAGATATTATAGGAGATTCATCTAGGATTTTTCCCACTTAGCAATGCCACTTTTCAGATTGACCAAAAATGGGATAAAGTTTTAAGGGTTTGAAACATGTGAGAAGGATTTCAAGGAGTTGAAGAAGTGCTTGACATCAGCACTAATCTTAATCCTACCCGATCCAAGTGAGGAGTATACGATGTATTGTGATGCTTTTGGGATTGGAATCAGAGTTGTGTTGATGTAGGGAGATCGATTTGTGGCATATGGGTCTCAACATCTGAGGAAAAATGAACAGAACTAGCCTACGCACAACCTTGAACTAGTTGTAGTGGTTTATGATTTGAAGTATTGGTAGAATTATCTATTGGGTGAGAAGTTTATAGTGCTTACCAATCACAATATCTTAAGTTATATCTTCTCACAATGATATTTGAATCTATGGAAGTGGAGATGGGTTGAGTATATGTAGTCATTTGATATTAAGATATCATATACACCTAGAAAAGTAAATAGTGTGGTCGAAACTTTGAGCAGGAAAACTTAGACTCAAGAAGTTCGGGAGTCTAGTGTTGAGAGGATGATGATGATCATGCTAGTTTAGATGCATAGGGTGGTTTAGGAGAGTTAGGGTAGATGAATCTTATATCAGTTTTTGTGGAGTCTACTCTTTTGAGCCAGATTAAAGACATGCAGTATGAGGATTCAAACTGTTTTACCTTGAGGGAAATCCTTGAAGTTGGGGAGAAACATTCTGACTGGACCAAAGATGAGGATGAGATCATCTACGTTAGAAATTAGGTTATTATGCCTATGAGCATGCGGGAAGAGTTGATGTGGGAATTTCATGCCTCAAAGTGGATGGTACATCCAAGGGTGAAAAAAATGTACTGTGACCTACGATGACAGTTTTGGTGGTTGGGCATGAAAAATAAGATAGTAGTTTTTGTTACATGATGATACATCTGTTAGTAGGTGAAGGCAGGGCATCAATGACCTGGAGGTTTACAGCAGCTGTTTACCATTCCAAAATGGATGTGGGACGACGTGGCAATGGACTTTTTGGTAGTTCTTCTGAAGAATCTTAGTAATAATGATGTTATCTAGGTTTTTGTGGATCAACTGATGAAATTAGAACATTTCTTGCCTATACAAGAGACATTATTAATGGAGTAGCTTAGAGTTTAGTACATTCAAAAGATATTCTGTTTGCATGGGGCTCCACGCACTATAGTTTCATATTGAAATTTTCACTTTACTTCATACTTCTGGGAGGGATTAGAGAAATCACTTATTAAAATGGTTTTATTGAGTACATCCTTTCACCCATAGATAGATTTCTAGCCGTAGCATACCATACAAGTTCTTAAGGATATATTGCAAGCATGTGTTCTTGACTTTGGTAGGTCTTGTGAGAAGCACTTGTATTTAGTGGAGTTTCCCTATAACAGTAGTTATCACGAAACTATATAGATTTCAACATATAAGGATCCTTATTGTAGACCATGAAAATCACTGTTTTAATGGATGGAGGCCAGTGAGTCAGAGTTGTTAGGACTAAGTCTTGTGCAAGAGGAATCAGAGTAGGTGCAGATAATTCAAAAACATATGGCTACAACTCAGAGTAGAAAGAAGTCGTATGTTGAAAGATGTCGATGACCCCTAGAGTTTACTGAGGGTGATCATGTATTCCTTTGGATTTCATCTATATTGGGTCACCGTACAGGATATGAAGGAATTTAAAGTTTTCACCTATATTTTTTGGACCATTTTTGATAGTGGAGAGAATTGGGCCAGTGGCATACTGATTGGATCTTCCATATAAACATAGTGTTATGCATGATATTTTGCATGTATCATAACTTTGGAAGTATCACCCTGGCCCTTATCATGTGATCTAGGTAGAGGATGTTGATATTGAGATAGATAAATCATTTGTGGAGCATCTAATGCGTGTGTTGGATCATAGTGATAATGATTTGTGGGGGAAGATTATGCCGATATTTCCTTTATTATGGAAACATGGGTGTGTACAAGAAGAAACATGGGAAAGGGAAGCGGGTATGTGTAAATAGTGGCCTAATATTTTTTACTTAGAGTCTTAGAGATTCTTAGAAGTGAAAATCAAGGAAGAGTTGTTATAAGGTGGGGAGATTGTAAGATCCCATCTTTTTCACTTACTTTTATCTCTCTATGTTCTTTTTTAGCCTTAGTGGCCCAGTATTATTCGAAGATGGATAAAATTGGTTGGAGGAAATGACCTAATGTTCAAATATGTTTTCTTATTTTAATTAATGGAGTATGGGTATAAATGGGTTCAATGTAAAAAATGGCTTCATGGTGAGTTTAGAGGCTTAGAAGAGAAAAATGGGATGAAACTCAACTTTAGAACATTTACATGTCGTGTAAGGGTATTAAACACTGTGTGATTTTTTTGGGGTTTAATAAAATAAATCTAAGTGGACAAATTTTTCAGAAAAAAAAACCTTTAAAAATAATTACATGATGTGTAACCTAATTACACATTGTGTAATCTCCCAACCTATAGTTTTAAAGTGGTTGTGTGGTTGATTTTTTTCAGAAACTATTGTAGATTATCTACTCTTGACCTAGGGTGACTCTCTAGGCAATTTTGGAGTTCCAAAACACATTTAGAATGTCCCATTCATGCGATCAATCCCTATAATGTCTTCATGGTTGGATTTATTCCTTCTCTTCCTTCTTCTCCAACCCTTTGTGGTAAGATCACTTGGTGAATTTTCATTGTTGGTTTTGATCTTCGTCAACCTTGATCTAGGATCCTCTTACAATCATTCTCACTTTTTTCTCATGGTCGTTGATCATTGGAAACATTACTAGATATTTGGATAAAGGTATTTGGTCTAATATTCAAATCCCAAAGTCATTATCTTGATTACTTGTATGAAAATTATAAAATTTCTAGATTTGTTTAGCAATTGGATTTTCCTAATATAATTAATTAATTTTTTGAATTAATTAATTATGAAATTGTGAAATTGTGGAATGAAAATACCATAAATTGGGAGATAATCACTTGTATAATTAATTATGTGGGTTTTATATTATGATTTTAGATAATTAATTGGTCAATTAATTATGGGATATGGAATTAATGAAATGAATAATTAATTGGTGAATTAATTATGAGATATTTAATTTGTTTGTTTGAATAATTATTTGGTGAATTAATTATTGGATGTTGATATTACGAAAAGATTAATTAATTTTTTAATTAATTAATGGACTTGGATTAATTAATTTATGAATTAATTAATGGGAATTTTTTATGGTTAATTGTGACAAGGGGATTAATGTTGATTAATCGTGCTTGGTGTGATATAGTAATATTGTGACATATCTGAGATATATGATTATGTGATATATATGTCGAGGATGTGTTCTTATTCTTTAAAATCCCATGGTGATAAAGTGTTCGATAAATATGTGTGGGACATGGTATGCTATTTCCAAAAGCCCACATGTGTGGAACATGGTCTACTGCTTCTGAAGAACATTGTGATATATATATATATATGTGTGTGTGTGTGTGTGTGTGAGCAGGACATGGTCTACAGCTTCTGAATCCCATCATGATATATATATATATATATATATATATATTTGTGTGTGTGTGTGTGTTTTTAGGACATGGTTTGCTACTTCCCAAGCCCATGAAGTCCTAGACATGATGATCGAGACCCAAATCATTGGCATTGGATTATGGAACCAATTAGTCATCTAAATAATTGAAATATAATGGATAATGAAATCCCATTTATTTAATGAATTGGGAATTTATAATGTGGATTGGATTAGACTTTGGTGTGGGTCGAATCAAGTATTGAGTTTCGAGTGTCCATAGGAACCCGGGGGTTTATGTAGTTAAATAAAGATTAATTGATAATGTGATAATTATTTACTTATGCATTGTAATTATTTATTTATACAAATACATATACTATTATTTAAATGGATTTTTTTAAAACAACATTTTTGGTGGCCTACTGAGTTGTACTCACATCCTACTTGAGCTACCTGATTGGTACTTGAATAGACTTTACTGTTGTAGGATAGATTAAGTCAAAATGCCCTTGGTAAAATTGTTAATTGGGGATGAAGCTTGGATGAGGGGACTGGATGTGGTTCCAGATATACTTGGGAGTTGTTTGTGTCTTTATTTTTAGTTGTATTTAGACACTTGTCACTTACTTTAGCGTGACATTTTTTAGTTTAAGATGGATATTGTATTTCCTGCCTTGTTTGACTTGGGATATTGTTATTTTTATCAATTATATATTATTCTGATATTGTTTATTATTTATACTGGTGTATTGATATAATAAAATAGGCTATAGTCTCCCCATTATTGACTTACAAGACCCTCACTGCTAGTTAAAAACCTTTAACGTATGGGGAGGCATGCTTGAGGTCACGTAAAAAACCGTCTTGGGGCACCAGTGTGTAGAACCAAGGACAGAACATTACATTTGGCATGGTTAATGTATGAATGGTGTGGGGGTGGGTGGATTTATTTTTTTAAGGTTCTCTCACTCTGTGGGGTGGCCTAGGTTTCTAGGATGGGTCTAATTTTCTAGTGACATCTACTCTAATTTTATATAAGTTTTGTTGCTTTTGTGCTATTGAAACAAGGGATTTCCATACATATATTAAAAGAGAGTTTCTTAATTTTATTCATGTTCACTCTCTTTATTTCTATTATTTTCTATATGAACTAATACTATCTATTTAATTTTAGTTTTGTGCATGGATTATTTTCTTATACCAATCCCATATAGGGTAAATCTTTAGTGATGGGTTGCTCACTATAATTACTAGCCTTTCATTTTTTATATGGGAAACCTAATTTGACTCTCTTAGGAAATTTTTTTACTCATAATTTTTTATTTTCATATTTTCAATAACAATTATAGTGTGAGAAATTCAATCTTTTGAACAGTAAAAATGTTTTTCGCTTGAGTAATAAATTGACAAGTTGAACAACAGCGTACTAGTGAGTCGAACTGTAAAAATTTCATGTGAAAATGTAAAATTAAGTTAGTATTTTAAAATTAATTAAATTATATTATCTATTTTAATGTTTTAACCTATCCCAAGGTCTACCCATTCAAAAAAAATACACAGAGAAAAAGTATGCATGATCCTTTCCAAAGTCTCTATGTAATATCCCAAGATTTTAGTAAATATATTCTTTCAAATTAATTTAAATTAATTGATAGCATGTGTAACATGAAATGAAAATTTTAGATTTAATTATATGAAACATCAATTTTATCTTTCATTTAATGTAACATTGAGTTCATTTGATAACATGTGTTACACGCAAGGTCGTGTCTTACTGAAAAACAATATATAATTAATATTAACATTTAATATGATAGTTATCACCTAGTCGTTTGAATGACGAGAATGAAGGAGATTAACTAAAATATGAGATTATAGTTTATAAATTTTTATAAAATTAATTAATTTGTTACTATTTAATTATGATATTAAAATAAAGTCTAATTGAATATAAATGATGGGTTTTTATGAAAAACTTTTTTATGCCTTCAAATGTATTTTATCTTAAAAATTAAATTAATCCCTATTAGTGAATTATATTAATGAAATTTATATGTTATATATTTAATAAAATATTTTTAAATTCATCCCATAATTTGGTAGGCTTAAGATAATAATAAATCTACTTTTAAGCATAAAAAGTTGTATGTGTTTAAAAGGTAGTTTTACCACATTTTAATGGCAGGCTTTTTTAAAACTATATTTTGAAAATTTTATAATTTTTATTATAAAAAAAACTTAATTTTTGAAATAATAATATTAAAATTTACTTTGGGTGTGTTTTTTGGTATTTTTCTGGGAAGTTTCACGTTTTGATGAATAGTGAAAAATACTAGATTTTAATTTAAAACTGCTTTTTCATCTAAATAATCTATACTATTAAATTATATTTTTATTTGATTTTAAAGTATAATTAGATAAATTTTGCATCATTTAATAAAATTTATGTCATTTTAATCAATTTAAAATTGAAATTTCATATTAAAACATTTCAAACTTTTTGAACTTTTTTACTTTAAAAACTCACTTTTTCATCCCATCTGTGAGATTAATTTTAAATTAATTTTTTCTATTTCTAAGATTATAATTTATAAATTTTGATTACATATTTTGAATAATAATAATTTATAATCTCTAATAAGTTCAACATGGTTTTTTACAAGAAATATTAGTGAATGTAATAAAAATTAATTCTAGCGATTAAGGTAAAAACTAGTTTACTTAGTGGTTAAAATTTAATCTTAAAGATCCAAATGACTTATAAATATTTATAACACCCCTTTTATAGAAATATATAGACCCATATGACCATATCCTAGATTTATATTAGTTATTGGGGATACTATTGAATGAAATTGACCCATATAAGAAGTTAAGAGAAGAAAAAGACAAAAAATATACCTTTCTTCCTTTTATTTTCTAAAAATCTTTGGGAATACGAAGAAACTATAGAAGTTTGGTTATAAATATTATTTTAAAATATAAATATTTTTTTATCCCAATAATTTATATTTAACTTTTATGGATGATATAACTACATTAAATGTTTAAGAAACACTAATGTAGGGATTAATTAGTCCATAATTAAATAAAATGATTGATAATAAAAATATTAAAAGGTAAATTGAAAGGCTTTTTGTATTCCATAATTTTTTAGATGAATATATCATGATAAAAAGATGTGAATTTAATATATTTTAATTTCATTATTGTCTTGATATCTTTTAAATTTAATTAAATATATAATGTCCAAATTGACGTGAATGTTGTTTTATAATAAATGATATTTTAAAAAATGATTAAAATTTATTAAAAATATTATCTTTTATAAAGTTATTTTTAAATATTAATAAATATAAAATATAGTCTATTAATTTAACAATTGATCTTTTATAATTAACATATTGAACCTTAATAAAAACATTGTTGGAACGGTTAGGGTTGAAGTCATATTTTTGCGTGTTATATGCATTTATATTAAATTTAATTTACAAAACACATGGTATTTTTATTTTATAATTTTATTTTAATATTTAATATCAGTGGGTATAAATTTTATAATAATTCTCACATTAATTTAGTTTTAATGGATGTCTTAAATAGGTTAGAAAACTAGTTTCCTTAATGAAAAGCCAAAATGAAAAAAATAAGAAAACTTATGAGTTAAGGAATAAAATGTTTAAAAATGAATTTATTTTGTGTTTTGTGAGATTTTATAGAAAATAATTTACCTAACTACATTATTTTTTATTTTGGAAGAATATTAGGTAAGGTAGACATTCCAATAGTGTTTACCTTTTTGTATTTTCAATAATGCCACTCTTCCTCCACTATAAATGGGAATTCACTCTCTCCCATTCTTCACACCTCTAAATACCTTTAGTCTCATTCAAAACATTCCCAAACAGCTATCCAAAATCCCTACCCATTATATAGAAGCCTCAATTTGATCATAAATCAAACCAAGTTTATATTTTTGTAAAAACCAATAGGAGTTACCTGAAGAAGAGGTAATATTCTTTAACAAGCACTTTTGTTTAATTTATTTCTCCACCCCTTCAATTATAATTATATCATGATTATATAATAACCTAAGTATATTAAATATAATAATATGTTTTTATACTAATTTTCTGACCTAAAATCACACACACTTCCATAAAATTGGATACACAATCATTGTTCGTGTGTATGGAAGACCACTACCACGCTAACTGATGTTGTTTGTTCTTCCATTACCACTTTTAAAGATTGGGAATAATGATAGATTTAAAGTTTATATTTGATATATATATATATATATATATTTACAATGTATTTATTATTATGTAATTATTATATAATAGATACCTTAATTATTTCCATTTTGTGATAATATGATAGCATCATTTGCGGACGTGTGGACTATCGTCTCCTCAAAGCGATCTCATTCGTTATCGCTTTACATGAAAGGAATTAAGGATGGTATTAATAAAAATATATGATATAAATTAAATATTTAGGTTATTAAAGACATAATTATATATCATTAGATTTGATATATCATTTTATTCTTTCTATTCCACATACTGGAAAATTGATAACGTTATTCATGGACGTGGGGACTACCGCCACCTCGAAGCGATGTGATTCTTCCTTTTTCATTAGTACGTCACAAGAATGATATATATATGTATATATAATTCAATAATATTTAATTTATTATATAATGGTAATTCTATACATATAATCATTACTTACCTTCTTTCCTTAATGATTATTGAAAAATGGGAACATTACTCATGCGTACGTACGGACTACCGTCTCCATGATTATAACATTGGTTCATTTTTCATAACCTTATTTCATGATTGGTTTTAAAATTATAATTTATATATAAATTTGATAATTATTTAATTATTATTATTATATATATGTTTAAATAATTATCTTATTGGCCTTATCCAACCTATCAAGGTCAGTTTTGACACATAAGCTGAATACGGTCAAAACATCCAACTTAAACATTAATGATTAATTAATTGTATATAACTTTTTTATAAGTGAAATAAAACTAATAATAAAATTTTAAAAGTTTATAAATAAATTAAATAAATAATATATGTTTATTATTCAGGAATATAGAGGGAAATCATGACAAATTGGACTCAAGGTAAGGGATTTTCATCTCACTTTTTACATCTACAAGATAAATGTCATATTCACCACTTTATTATTTTTTATGATGTATATACTAAACCTTTTTATATATTATATAAATAATTATTTTTTATTAATAGTATTTAAATGTTTTATTTTATGATTATTACTTTTTGGGTTTCCAATTCAGATGTTACCATAGTTGTAAGGGGCTTTCTAGTCTCACTTTTTTTTATACAAGACTTATGCCATATTCACCACTTATTTTTATTGTGTGATGTATAAACTACCCATGAATATATTTTATTATTATTATAGTTGTATTTTTGTGGTTTTACATATCTATTTTATGATATTTATTTCATGGGGTTTACATATTCAAATATACCAAAGCGGTAATGGACTTTTGTCACAATTTACCTTCTTTGAGACGTTTGTCATGTTATACACCTATCTTATTTAATGAGGTGTATATAATTATAATTTTAAATTATATATAATTAATCTAATTATTCTAATGATATTATAAGTTTCATTTATTTTTATTCCTTCGTGGGTCATATGATTCAAATATTTCAAGGTGGCATGGGACGCTTTGGAATGTTTAAAGATTATTTTACTCATGAATGTTTTTAATGATATTTTAAGGGAATTTACATTCATTAAAGTCAACAACCATTTTTGGTAATTATCCTACACAGGGAATATTTTTCATTGATACCATACTCATTCATTATTTTATGGATTATGATTATTTCAAAGATATTTTTATGAAACTCATTTATTTTCCACATGTTCATAAAGTTATGAAAGGGATAATGATTGTTCCTATGATTTTCTGATGAAATAAAAGATTTTAGGTGTTATGTAATTGTACTTGGACATTTTATGGGTGGTTACATGATAAAACAAAGATGGGTGGTTATTTCATAAACAAATGACAGGTAGTTCCGTGATAGACCAATGATGAGTGGGTCCGTGATATCCCTCTAATGCATTAGGTATGGATGTCGACCATATGATTATTCCATTTGTATAAATGAATGTATGAGTAAAATTAAAATGATTTACCAAGTACATACATGTTTTCTATATGCATGTTATTGGTTTATAATGATTCTAATGATTGATGTTTATATCACATGGCTCATGATTATTGATTATGATGACTCTTTCCTTTTCTATGTTATCATATTTAATGGTTCAGGTATTGATGGGTATGAGTTCTTTTATGATACTCTTATGCACTTTGATTATTTCATCATATCCTTATGAACATTTATGAACATTTATGAAAATCAATTGTTAATGATTATTTTTATCCCTACAGAACATCTAAGATCACCCTTCTTATGTTTCCTTTTCCCCAAGTTATAATGAATGTGGTTGAATAATTTATTTCTATAAAGTATTTCACAATGATGATGTTCATGACCTAATTTTAAATAAGAAAATCTGGGTATAATGGTAGATTATGTTCAGCTTTATGAACCATATGTTTATGAGTTCAAGTTGATATGAGTTGTTTATGTAATATTTTTTCCTAATTATCTAAAACTACAAACCTAAAAGGTCCTAGAGGTTATAAGTGATCCAAGTTTTCCTTTTTATTTTGTAAGTTTTGTAAGAAAAATTTTGTTCAAAATTATTGGCATGAAATCTAGAAATATAAAGTTATATATTACAAAACAGGATTCAGGAGTGCGGGTCCTAAGTTGTTATAGCTGGTATTAAAGGTTGGTTTAGATAACGTCGTATATTAGGTTGTTTTAGAATGAGGGTATATTAATATTTATAGATATATTCATAGGAATATATGTTTAAGGTTGATCATATGTTCAATGTCTTAAGACAACCCACTCAAGGTTTTTATGTAGTAAAAAATTTGAGGTTATCAATGATGTTTTTGGAGATATTTTTTTGGGTTGAGGTATTTGTAACCCATAGGATCAACATGAAGTGGTTTTAGGGAGTATTTATTTTTCAGTATTAAAGAAAAAAGGGGGACAACCAATATGTTGGGTGACAACCCATCACATCTGGCTAGGCAGTGGGGCTTGAACCCATGATTGAAGGATGATAAGGGTTTCATGCACTACCATTGGCATACACGATGTCTTTGTTAGAGTGATTTTTTTACAAGTAAAGATTATGATTATTATAGAAAAATATGAAATTTTATTTAAAGAATAACAGATGATTTATCTTGGAAGAATATATGATCAAACCCTTCTCATCTATGGGTTTCAAACTTAGGTAGGAATTGTTTGATGAATTTTAAGGATGATAATTTATGGAATTATTTGGTTTGAACTTTGGGTATTACTATTCAATTTTTAAGATTAATTTATCATATGAATATTAACTCATTTTTTGAATTATATTACTATGTTCTAACCATTGTGGTTTTGGTTAATGTCTAAAGATAGGTGGAATAGATTTACTATCAATTTTATCATCATGTGGTCTTTAAAAGATAATTTTAGTATATTAGGAATTGAAAATTCATCTTGAATACTAATTGTTGGTTGAAAAAGATGATATTTTTGTGTAATTTTATTAAAGGATGTAATTCTACACAATAATTAATTATATTTCCATATTATCTTGGTCAAAATGTTAAGAGAACTCTTTAACTCTGGGAAAAGGATCTTGAAAAAAAATATTATCCTAGTACCTTCAATTATGATAAAAAATAGACTTTTTTATCATCACAGATTTATGTTTTTGGGGCTCTTAACTTTCCATTGATATTTAACTTTTTGTGATCAGTGACCTCAATCACTCTCTATAATTATTTATGCTTTTCCTCCATTCCCACTAATTTTCTCCCCTAGTGGAATACTAGTTATGTGTAACTTCAGGTGACATTTATGTTTCCCACCTTCTCTTTTTATGTAATATTTTCTTTATTTTGTTTCTATGAAGTGGGTTTCAATGAAGGAATTTTAAAATTGTTAATCCTTTGATATCAAAGTTGAATTTTGAGGGTGAAATTCATTTTAAGGGCGGGTAGGATGTAACAGCTCAAGATTTTAATAAATATCTTATTTCAAATTAATTTAAATTATTTTATATCTTGTATTATACACAATGCACAATTTAGATTTTTTTTATACACAACATAATTTTTATCTTGAATTTCATGTAACATTGATTTTCTTCAATAACTTGTGTTACACACAAGGCAAAGTCTTACTGGAAAGCAATATAATATTAATATTAATACTTACTATGATTGTTATCACCTATCCTGTTGGAATGATGGGAATGAATGATATTAACTAAATTATGAAATTATAGTTTACATATTTTTATAAAATGAATTGATTAGTTAATAATTAATTAGAAATTAAAATAAAGACTAATTGAATATAAAGGATGTGTTTTTATGAAAAACTTTTTTATGACTTAAAAGGTTTTTTATCTTAATAAATTAAATTATTAACTACAAGTGAATGATATTAATGAAATTTATATTTTATATATTTAATTAAATGTTTTTAAATTCATCTAATTGCTTTTATAGGCTTAAGAAAAGAATAAATCCAATTTTAAGCATAAAAAAGATGTATTTTTTTAAAAGGTAGTTTTACCGGCTTTTAATGGAAAAATTGCTTTGAAAAAAAATGAAAGTTTTATAATATTTATTTGAAAAAAAAACTTTATTTTTTAAAGTGTAATATAAAAATTTACTTTGAGTAAATTTTTGGTATTTTTATGAGAATTTTCATATTTTGATAAATAATGAAAAATACTGGATTTTAATTGAAAACTCATTTTTCATCTAAATAATTTATAGTGTTAAATTATATTATTAGTATTTTTTAAATTATAAACAGATTTATTTTATAAATTAATCTAATTTAGGTCATTGAAATCAATTTCACATTGAAATTTGATATAAAAACATTTCTAACTTTCAAATATTTTACTTTAGAAACCCGCTTTCTCATCCCATCTATGGGGTTAATTTTAAATTAATTTATATCATTTATGTTATTAGAATTTGGAAAAATATATTCTATATTTTGAATAATAATTATTTATAATTTATAATAAGTTAAACTTAGTTTTTACCAGAAATATTAGTGAAAGTAATTAAAATTAATTACAACGATTAAGGTAAAAACGAGTTTACATAGTGGTTAAACTTTAATATTAAGGAGCCAACTATCCTATAAAAATTTATAATACCCATTATATAGAAATATATCGAACCATATGACCATATATTATATTTATATGAGTTTTTGGGAATATTATTCAGTGAAAGTGGGCCATATAGTAATTTAAGAAAAGAAAAAGAAAAAAAATGTTCCTTTCTTCCTTTTATTTTCTATAAATATTTGGGGATAGGGAAAACAATATAGGTTTGGTTATAAATATTATTTTGAAATATAAATTAATTTTTTATCATAATAATTTATATTTAATTTTTAGAGATGATATAACTACATTAAATTTTTAAGAAATTCCAACACATGGATTAATTATTTGAATAATAAAATAAAATAAATGATATTAAAAATATTAAAATTAAGGTAAATAGAATGAATTTTTGTATTACATTAATTTTTTAGATGAAAATATCATAATACGCAGCTTTGAACTTAATATATTTTAATTTCATTATTTTATTGATATTTTTTAAATTTAATTAAATATATAATGTCAAAAATAACATTAATGTTGTTTTATAATAAATGATATTTTGTTAAATGATTAAAAATTACTCAAAATAATATATTCCATAAATTTATTTTTCAATGTTAATAAATATAAATATGGTCCATTTATTGGCCAATTTATCTTTTATAATGAACATATTGTCCCCTAAATAATAAAAACATTGTTGGCAAAGTTAGGGTTGAAGTAGTGTTTTTTTACGTTACATGCACTTCTATTAAATTTAATTTCAAACACACATGGTATATTTAATTTATAATTTTGTTTTAATATTTAAAATTATTAGTTATAAATTTTATAATAACTCTCACTTTAATTTAGTCTTAATGGATGAATTAAATAGGTTAGAAAACTAGTTACCTTAATGAAAAAACAAAATGAAAGAAAATAGGAGTTAAAGAATAAAATGTTTAAAAAATGAATTTATTTTGTTTGGTATGAGAGTATCAACCATACTTACCTTACACCCCATTAGTTGTCATTTTGGAAGCACATGATGTAATGGAGACCTCTCAATAGTGTTTACCTTTTTTGTATTTATAAGAATGATACTCCTCCTCAACTATAAAAGGGTATTCACTCTCCCCCATTCTTCACACCTATCAAGCCATTTGTATCATCCAAAACCTTTATAAATATCTCCCTAAATTTTATCACCTCATCCTAGAAGCCTCAATTTGGGTATAAAGCAAACCAGAGATGTATTTTGGTATAGACTAAAAAGAGTTACCCAAAGAAGTGGTAACATTATTCAACGAGCAATTTCTTTTTATTTATTTATACACCCCTTAAATTATTCTTGTATAATGATTATATAATAACCTAAATATCTTCAATATACTTAGATGTTGTTATATTAAGGGTACTACCTATACTCTCACACATTTCCATCCAATGGGATATGCAATCATCGTTCGTGTGTATGGTGGACTACCGCCTCACAAACTGATGTCGTTCGTTCTTCCAATACCGCCTTTCAAGGTTGGGAATAATGATGGATTGATATTTAATATTTTATATATATATATTTATAATTTCATTATGATCCTATAATTATTATATAACACATACTTAATGATTTCCATTTTTTGGGAATATGATAACATCATTTGCGGATGTGTGGACTACCACCTCCTCAAAGTGATGTGATTTGTTCATGATTTTAATAGAATTAATTAAGGTTGGATTTAATAAAAATATTTTATATAAATAAAATATTTAGGATATTAATGATATAACTATATATTTGTACATATAACATATAATTTTTTTCATTCCATTTCACACACTGAAAAAGTGATAACGTCATTCATGGATGTGTGGACTACCGCCTCCTCGAAGTGATGTGATTATTTATTTTTTTATAACCACATAAAAAATGATATATATGAGTATATATATATAAATAATATTTTATTTTTGATATAATGGTCATTCTTGAAAGATAAATATTACTTACCTTCCTTTTATACTGATCATTGAAAAATGGGAACGTTACTCATGCGTACGTACGGCCTACCATCTCCATGATTATAACGTTGGTTCATTTTTCATAACCATATTTCATGATTTGGTTTAAAAGTATAATTTATGTATATATGTGATTATTATTTAATGATTATTATTCTGTATATTTTTAAATAATTACCTCATTGACCTTAGTCAACCTGTCAAATTCGGTTTTGACACATAAGCCGAATAAGGTCGAAACATCCAACTTAAACATTATTGATTAAGTAATTGTATATAACTTTTTTATAAGTGAAATAAAATTAATAATAAACTTTTAAAATATTATTAATAAATTTAATAACTAAAATAATTTTATTATTTAGTAATATAGAGGATAATCATGAAAAATCATACTCAAGTTAAGGGATTTTCATCTCACTTTTTACATGTGTGAGATAAATATCATATTCACCACTTACTTATTTTGTGTGGTATGTCCACTAAAAATTTTGATATATTATATAATTAATTACTTTATCTTAATTGTATTTAAATGTTTCATTTTATTATTATTACTTTTGGGGTTTCCAATTCAGATGTTACCACAGTTCTAAGGAGATTTCTAGCCTCACTTTTATGTCTGTGAGACTTATGTCATATTCACCACTTATTTCTATTGTGTGGTGTGTAAAATAACCATGAATGAATTTTATTATTCTTATACTTAAATTTTTTAGGTTTTACATATCCATTTTAGGATCTCCCTTCCATGGGGTTTATAGATTCTAAGATACCAAAGTAGTAATGGACTTTTGTCACAATTTACCTTCTTTGAGACATTTATTATATTATAAACCTATTTTATTTAATAAGGTGTATATAATTCTCCTTTAACATGATATATCATGTATATACTTATTATCATGATATTATAAGTTTTATTTAATTTTATTCCTTCATGGGTCTTATGATTCAATTGTTTCAAGGTGGTATGGGACACTTTGAAATGTTTAAAGATTATATTCCTCATGAATGTTTTTAATGACATTTTAATGGAATTTACATTCACTAACATCAACAATACTTATTTTTACTTATCCTCCATTGGGGATATTTTTCATTGATACAATACTCATTCATTATTTGGATGGATTATGATTGTTTCAAAGATATTATTATGAAACACGTTTCCTTTCCATGGGTTAATCAAGTTATGAAAGGGATAACAGTTATTCATAAGAGTTTATGATGAAATGAAATATTTTAACCTTTATAATAAACATAAAATGGGAGGCATTACCATCTCTGAAAAACATTCATAATAGATATATAACACATATAAACCAATCAAACCCTACTTAGATATGTAAAAGAAACTCAAGTGCAGACACGTAATGTCATATTGAATATATGAGACAAAAATTCATTAAATCATTTATTCACCCAAAAATATTGAGTACATAAGTAGAGACTAATATTCCATTGGTCATTTATAATATAATGACTTTGAATCCTTGATTAAATTATTCTATGGTTAATAAGAATCTATATTTGCCTATAGAAAAACTTCAAATATTAGATTATTCAAGAAGGAACTGTTATGACACATAGAATTTTTCTTAATTACTTTTCTTAAATCACCATTCATGTTTAAGAACATTTTTTAGGTTACTAGTCTTAGGAGTAGCTAACATTAAGATTATCTTTCCAATGTTAAATCTAAAATTTTATATTGATCATGTTGATTTTATTCATTTACAAAAAAAACTTTTATCGGATGAGTATCATATTTTATTAACCATTTAATAAGTAATTTTATTAAATAATCACCCACTAAATTTGTGACACCTTTTAAAATATATCATATCCATTAGTGGGACAAGATCCATATTTCCCTATGATCTGGGTTGTTTTAACTTTTATACCCTCACTTAAATATTTAGGTAAGGAATCTTCCCAATCATATCACATATGAATCCTATATAGTTGAATAGACAAGTCTTTTACCAGTCCATCACGTGGATAAAATCAACCTTATTCCTCCAGAAACTAAATACTATTAGGGTCTCTTGACTAGTTTAACCCAAATCAAATGCCGAAAAAACTAACAAAGGATAATCCAGAGACACCAAACTTTATTATGGCCTACTCAACATGATAATCCAAAGATGGATATTACTTTATTTCCTTAAACAAGATAATCTAGGGGCACTCAACTTTAACATTACCTACCTAGTTGGATGATAGAGGTCCTAACAGATGCAACTTTTGAAGGAATATTACACTTAGTATTTGATTGATATTTAATCTCACAATATTGTCTCATTTTTATTCCCTTTTGTAGGTATGATTCTAACTATTTATATTTTGAATCCTACTCCCTCCACTAAATCAATATATACAAACCATATTGATGTATAACTCTTTACACAACCAAAAAGTTTGTGTTAATCACCCAAAGTTAGAAGCCAAGTATATTTATATATATATGAATTTTTTGTATGCATAGGGTATATGATGTAAAGGCATAGAGCTATGAGACAGATAATCTCCATATGAGCAATTTAGAGTGATAGATAGCCAACCTCATTCACCTTTCTAGACAAGGAATAAGCCTCTGATATGGTAGGTAGTTTTACCTCAAGTACCTATCCTTATAGAGACTTTACTAAAGAAAGAATTAAATTCATGGTATCTATAATAGGTAATATTCACAAACTATTCCCAACAAATAAATTCATGTTAATAACTCTAATTACAGACCAAATAAATGGTAGATGAAAAACTAAATTCATTTTCATACCTATCATGTAATGAAAGGATCTATATACTAGAATTATTTTATCATTTAAACTAAATAATATGATATTCATAATATAAATATTCTATAAATATGAATAAAATAGAGAATAACCTTTTAAATAAATGAACAATTCATATATTTAAACATGAAATAACCATTTATGAACAATTCATAAAAAAATAAACTATAAAAATTTTATAATCATTCTTATCATTATGGGAATTCTATAATTTTTAACATAAACATTTTATATTCATTTTGATATGAAATATTTCACATTCTTCATTATAGGACATTTTATTTTAAATATATGATATTTTATGAATTATAAAAAAAATTATAGTCCAATTAATATTATGTAAATTTTTTTACATAATCTAAATATCATATAATTAATATTTTATATAAACCAAGATCAACTATTTGATGAGATTCAAATAATCCCCAAATAAGACTACTTTAATTTGAGTAATTCAAAATATTTTATCCTGGACAATTTGTAATCTTAAATATAAATTTTTTATGTTTTAGACTTATTTTGAAATTTATAAATACTTTATAAATTACCCTTATGATTTATAAATAAATACTTTATTTCTAGATCATAAGGAATGTCATATAACATCTTAAAAGGTATTTTAAATGTTAACCATTAATATTTGGAATATTTTATAAATAAATGCTTCATAAACATTTATAAAATTAATTATAAACAATTTATAACAAATTAATTTATAAAATATTTATAAATTAAAATATTCCAAAATACCATTTATTATAATTTATAAATAATTCAAAAATCATAATCAAACTTAATAAAATTTACTTTTTAAAAGTTTTTTCTTTAACTTTATAACAACCCTGTTTTTTATTACACACTTAACAAAATTTATTATATAAAACCTTCAATGAATTCAACATATAAGATCGATAGGTATAGTGTATTTAGGGCTTAGAAACATTACATAACAACTTAAAACATAAAATGCAACAACTTATTGAAAAATTCCTTTACATGGTCACTATGTTCCCTTGTACTTAGCATTGCATGGGATAACCTGAGGACATACATGTGAAAATGGTGAGTTATAAAGCCCAATAAGGGAGTAATCAAGGCATAACAAGAAGAATACAATACATGCTATCACTACTACAAATACAGCTTTTATCAGTGCTAAAAATGGCCTTTATCAGCGCTAGAAAAGCACTGATAAAGTCGACGAAGATAAAGGGGGGGTCCCCTTTATCATCACTCCAAAAAGCGTTGATAAATACCCCTTTTATCAGCGCTAAAAAAAGCACTGATAAAAGGGTTCTTTTATTAGCGCTTTTTTTTAGCGCTGATAAAAATAAAAAAATTAAAAAAAAATAAAAAAAAAAAAAAAAAAAATACTGCCAATCTCTGGGGGGATTTTTACAGCACTTGAGCCCCCCTTTATCAGCACTTTCCCGCACCTCCAGCAGCCGCCCGCACCGCCTACACCCTTTATCAGGTCTATCCCTTTAAATCGACCTTGCGCGCGCACCTGTGCCTCCACCCGGATTTGATCTCGAGACCTCCCCTCTGCGCACCTAAAGCCTTTGCCACTACCCTATATTGATTTGTTCTCTTATTCATGATATATCTATTTATTTATATATATATATTTAGTTATATTTATTCGTATAGTAATATATATGTATATTAATATATATAGTTATATTAATATATATATATAGTTATATTAATATAAATATATATAGTTATATTAATATATACATATAGTTATATTAATATATATATACATAGTTATATTAATATATGTATAATTATATTAATATATAGTAGTTATATAAATATTCATATATTGGTATTTTAAATAAAATGGATATTAGTTATTATTTAGATAAATCTAATATATTTTATATGTAAATATGTTTAATTATTTATTTAAAAAATTTAATTTTTAGGTGTGAATATATAAAAAATATGTACATATAGTTATATATTTGATTATAAATAGCAGTTAATTATAAAAAAGGATGAAATTTCAAAGACATAATATCAATATGAATGTAATACCTTGGAATAAATTCAGTCCCCACCAAAAAAATCCAATAATACCCCCTTAAACGAGGCTGAAAATCCACAAAATGTTAAAAAATTTGGGTACCCCGACAAAAAACTCAGTTTTGGAGGCCTTCTGGGCCTATTTTGGCCTCAAAAAACTCTTGACCTAGGTACCTTTGGGTCACAGCGACGTAGAGCTCGTCGTAGGCTTCGATTTGATATGTGGTAGAGCTCAAACGGACACCCGGATCAAAAGTTATGATCGTTTGAAGTTTGAGTTGCGTTTTCAACATATTTTGGATCTTTTTTTTAATTTTTTTTATTTTTTTATTCTTTAAATTGTTATTAAATTACTATTACTCCATAATAATTATCAAATTATTAATTAAAAATATTTTTTAAATTTTTTAAGAATCCATTTTCACTAAATATCTTATATATTAAGTATATTAAGTGTAAATGTACATTTATACTTATCTAAAATATATTTAAAAATTATATATTATACTTATATCAATATAACTATATAACTATATTTATATATTAATATATTTTTTTTAAAAAAAAATTGAAGACGACCCTTTATCCGCACTTTTAAAAAATCGCTGATAAAGGCCCCCCTTTATCGGTGCTACTAAACAAGCGCTGATAAAGGGGGTCCCTTTATCAGTGCTAAAAAAAAGCGCTGATGAAGGGGTACTTTTATCAGCGCTTTTTTGAGCGCGCATAAAGCCCCCCCCCCCCTTATCAGCGCTTTTTCGTTAGCGCTGATAAAGGGGTGGTGCTGGCCTTGCCTAGTTTTGTGGTAGTATAGGAAATAGGCATATCAATGGAGCATAAAAGAACATGAACATAAAGGTATGATATAGCATGATTATCAAAACATGGAAATGTGGCAACAACACTTAACATGGAATTAGCATGAGCCAAGGATCATTGCATATGGATCCTGAGTAAACCCTCATTGAACTTGAATTAGAATGATTAAATCCTCATTTCACTTGAATTATTATGATTGAATCCTAATTTCACTTGATGTATCATGATACTAATCTTTACCCAATGCATTGGAGCGCTATCGGGGCGCACCCTTCTTAAACATTTCATTTCATGCTTAAGTGTGCCACGTGGATCATACAACATGGAATCATCCAACATAATCATTTATTCCATAATAAAGTAATGTGGATTAAATACATTAAACTTTTTAAACAATAAGTAAATGGGCATAAATTTGAATACCCTTGATAGATAAATGGGCATGGTATTCACTACACAGTGACTTTGTCTTGGAAAATTGTGGTGCAATTTCGGCAGCATAACGGCATGACATAAGAATTCATAAAAATGGTTGATGATAGATAATGGGGTGTCTAATAATATGTATGTTAAATTTACAGTAAGAGGGTAATATAGATACATGTCCTAAAATGATTAATGTAATTTCAGATTCATAATACAAAAGAATGGGTTGAATGTAAATGAAGAGAGAGAAATTCTTTACGGAATTTTGGCATGGTAACGGGTGTACATGGGAGGCATTAATGAGAGATAAAGGGGTATATTCATCATTAATACATAAATAGGGAAGTATGGAGGAGTTTTAAAATCATACCCCAAAATTTATAGTTGAAAATAGAGGGACGTAACAATTTTAAGAAACTTGGCTAAAATGAGAAAGGAAGGAATCCTTTACTTGGAAGTGTGATCCCAAAGGCTTGGTAGGGGATTGAGAGAGGATTATTGGGAGCTTGGGGAGCCTTGGGAGGATTATAGAGAGAGTATGGTATAGTTTTGATGAACTCCAATGGCTTTTAGTGAATAGGGAATGGGAGGTTGGGTGGGTTTATATAGGAAATGAAAGGGAATTCTTTATTATTTAGGTTTGGGACACCATGCATTAAACTAATCAAAACCACAAACCAAACCATGTTTTTTGCCCATGGTTTTTTCCAAAGGGGAGTGAAAAACAATATTTTATAAGTCCAATGTCCAAACTTATTATAATATTAGGCTTGCTTGTGTGAAGGTGAGTCACACTCTCAAGGAAAACAATTTAAAAAGATAGAATGTTTTATAAGTCTTAGAGTGTCAACTAAGGTTTTTTAAAATAAATAAAATAAATATAAAATCAAATTATTTTAATGTTAAAAAATATTTTGGCCGAACATAATGTTTATAGTATTTTATTACATCACTATTGGGTCATTATGATGTCATAAAACACATTATATATTTAAACGGTACTTAATTTTTACCCAAGAATTAGACTATCTCAGAAAATTATGAAAAATTCACCATTGGATAATTTCAACATCCTAATTCCAAAAATAATATTCATTTTATCTAAATAATTTTTTAAATATGTGAATTTTCACTTTTAAAATAAAAATCTACATTTATCAAAAATTCATGGGTTTTGACAAAAATAGCTTTCAAACCTTAATAAAAATCATAATCGTATTTATAATAATTATATGATAATTTATATTATAAAAAGTATATTAGTAATAATATTTAATTAAAATATAATTTAATTCAAAAATCCATTAATTCATCAAAATAGATTTCTTAATTAACTTAAAATGATATTTTTACTTTAAAAACTATTTACAAAGTAACAATAATAAAATGAATGTATATTTTCTATAAAAAAATAATGTACATAATCATAGTACTAGGGTCTTGCTACATAACACCTTATAACATTCGAATAAGACCGAAGGGTAAGGTGTGCGATGATGATAGACTCTTGGGGTGGCTCGGATAACATTGCTCGGGTGGTAATCTCTATTATCTTTCACTTCTCCCATAGTTGGTTGCCCTCAAGCTTAATGTGTTCAAGCTCGGCTTGGTCTTAGTCAAGAGAGAATCCCAATAACACCAAATCCTTTTCAAGCTCCAACAAATGGGCTTCTTATGGAGAAAGTCTACTGGATGAGTCCATCACTTCCTTTGTCTCAGTGAATTGGATTTGTTAAAGCCCTATATTTATACTAATCATGTGATCGTTATTCAATAGATATATTAGAAACGGTGACAATTCTTAATGGTATTTTAAAACCCAAAACCAAAGAATTTTATATTTTATATTACTATTTTACATAATAAGACATTTAATTATATTAAGAGGAATTTTCATTAATGAAGGTTTGGGTCGTTACAATCTTCCCCCCTTAAGAAATTTTTCCCTCAAAATTTCCTTTTCCCACACTAAAATATATGTGGGTAACTTTCCTTTATCACTTCCTCTAATTCCCACGTTGCTTATTCAAACTTGTGGTTTTTTCATAACACCTTGACGAGAGGAATTGTCTTATTTTGTATAAATTTTTCTCTACAATCTAAGATCTTCACTGGTTTCTCCTTTTAAGAAAGATCATCCTCTAACTGTACTACCACTGAAGAGAGTACATGTGAAGGGTCTGGTATGTACTTCCTTAATAGATACACATGAAATACAGTGTGTACTTTGGCCATGGTAGGTGGAAGTGCTAGTCGATAGGCCACAGCCTTGATAGGATCAATAATTTCAAAGGGGCTGATGTACTTAGGACTTAACTTCCCTTTCTTTCCAAACCTCGTGACCTTATTCCATGGAGATATGCATATAAATACCATGTCTCCAACATTGAACTCATGGTCTCATCAACTGTTATTTGCATAACTCTTCTGTCGACTTTGGGATGCCTTGATATGTTGTTGAATGGTTTTCACGTTATCCACCATTTCTTCGACCATTTCAGGTCCTAGAAGTTTATGCTCACTGAATTCATCCCAACACACCAGTGTTCTACACCTTTTCCCATAAAGGGCTTCATATGGTTCCATTCAGATGCTCGAGTGGAAACTGTTATTGTAGGAGAATTCAACTAGTGTAAGATGTTGTTTCCATCCTCCTTTGAAGTCCATATAACATGATCTTAACATATCTTCCAGTGTCTGAATAGTTCTCTCAGATTGGCCATCAAAGGATGGTAGGTCTTACTGAAGTTCAGTTCAGTTCAGTTCTTAGATCATGTTGGAGACTTTTCTAGAACTTTGAGTTGAATCTTGGATCATGATCAGATACAATAGATAGTGGTACTTCATGCATCCTTACCACTTCTTTGATGTAAATCCATGCAATTTGATCCAATTAGAAGTCCTCTCGAATCACAATAAAGTGAGATGTCTTCATAAGACAATCCACAATGACCCATATAGCATTGTTTACTTTGTATTTCCTTGGAAGTCTAGTGACAAAGTCCATGGTAATGTTGTCCTACTTATATGTTGGTATGGGTAGTGGTTTCATCATCCCCTTATACTTTTGCCACTTAGCCTTCACTTGCTGACATACCCGGCACATTGATGTATATTCAAAAATCTCCTTTTTCATATTTTCCCACCAAAAGTTTTCTCAGAGATCTCGATACATCTTTGTGCTCCTAGGGTGAATAGAAAAGGTTGAGCTATGTGCATCATTTAGAAGCTACTTCTTTATCTCTTGATCAGATGGTACACATAATCGTGACCCAAATCCCACAATTCCATCCTTATCAACCAAAAACTATGAGGATTTCCCATTTTTGATAGCTTCTACCCTTTTCAGAATTTCCACATCCTTTCTTTAAGCATCCTTTATTTTCTTCATGAGGGACGGTTGATCAATAATTTGAGAAATGATTAATGATGTTCCGCCCTTAATTATTTCCATGTCCATCCTCTGCAAATCTAAGAATATTGGATGCTTTTCAACTCTCATCATTGATAAAGATACAGGATCCTTTCTACTTAGAGCATTTTCCACCTTTTTTGCCTTACCGGGATGGTAGTGGATTGAGCAGTAATAATCCTTGATGAGTTCTATCCATCTTCATTGGAGCATATTAAGATCTTTTTGTGTGAATATATATTTGATACTCTTGTGATCAGTATATATCTCACACTTCTCCCCATAGAGATAATACTGCCAGATTTTCAATGTAAATATCACAGCCTCCAACTCCATATCATGCATGGGAAAGTTTTTCTCATGGATTTTCAGCTACCTTGAGGTTTAAGCTATCACTTTATCATTATTCATCAACACACAATCCAAAACCTTCTTCTAAGCATCATTGAATACCACAAAAAGTTCTCCACTCGTGGGTAATGTGAGCATAGGCGTAGTGATAAGCCTCCTTTTCAAATCCTTATAGATTTCTTCACATTCATCACTCCAAGAAAACTTTGCTCCCTATAAAGTTAGCTTGGTAAGAGGGTTGTAAAATCGTGATAAATTTCTCACAAATCAGCGATAATATTCAACTAACCCCAATAAGCTACGGATATCCATTACTAATGTTGAAATTGTCTATCCCTCTATTGAAGCTATCTTCGATCCACAGATATCTCATTGCTTGTGATGATATGACCCAAGAATGAGACCTCCTTCAACCAGAACTCACACTTTCTATACTTTTCATATAGACTCTCCTTTCGCAAGGTCTATAGTACAGTTCTTAGATGCTCCCCATTCTCCTCCTTGGTTTTGGAGAATATTAGAATATCATCTATAAGGACTACCAAAAATTTGTCAAGGTAATCTATAAAGACTCTATTTATCAAGTCCATGAAGATTATTGGAGCATTATTGAGTCCGAAAGGCATTACTATGAATTCAAATTGCTCGTACCTTGTACGAAAAGCAGTCTTGGAGATATACTCCTTCTTCACCCTTACTTGATAATATTCCGACCGCAAATCTACCTTGGAGAAGTATTGTGCTCCACGCAGCTAATCGAACAAGTCATCAATTCATGAGAGAGGATAATTTTTCTTTATCATGATTTTTTTAAGCTCACGATAATCGATGTAAAGGTGCATTGACCTATCCTTCTTCTTGATGAAGAGGACTGGTGCACCCCATGGTGAAGCACTTGGGCGTATAAACCCTTTATCCAGATTCTCCTGTAGTTGTTTCTTCAGCCCCTCAAGCTCCACAACAACCATTCCATATAGAGTCTTGGATATTGGAAACGTCCCAAGTATAATATCAATTAAGAATTCAACATCTCTTCTAAGAGGAAGACCAGGAAATTCCTCGGGAAGCACTTCAGTGAATTCCCTCACAATAGGCATGTATTCAAGGATGGTTGCCTTCTTGGACTCAATCATCTGATCCAAATACTCATGATCATAGGGAATTAATATCCATGCTTGAGATTATGGTTCTAAAGAAGATTCATCTTCCTCCTTACACTTGTACAGAATCAGGGGTTGATTCTCTACATGGAGAGTGATTTCCCTCTCACGTTGATTTATGTTGGATCTATATAGGGAAAGCCAATCCATGCCAAAAAATTTCATCAAATTCCACCATAGGAAGTATGATGATATTATCTAGGAAGTTTAATCCACCGATTATGATTAGGTAGGAGTTAAATTCATTGGTTGCAATGATTTTCCCATTTTTCATACTCACCGACATATTTACTTCCATGATTTGTGGTGGTGTTGGTATTGTTCTACTAAAATTTCAGAATATAAAAGAATGCATAAACCCATAATCAAAAAGTACGTTCACTATTATTGAATGAAGAACTAGCATACCTTTCACCACTTCGTTTTTGGGGTTCACTTCGGTAGTAGTGATGGAAAAAAGCTCACCCTTGCTGCCTTGGAGGTTGTTGGTTGCCTCTGAAAAGCCTTGGCTTTTAGAATTGATTTGCAAGATTCCATGGTTCTTTGTAGTTGAATCAATAAACAATGAGTTGAGATTATAACGGAGCGCTCCTCTCCTATGTCGCAACCACAAGTTTTTCTTATCGATGGTTAATGGGTAGGTTCCCTTCTCTTCCACACCTAAAGCATTTCCTCGTCCCCTTCAGGCAATTTATGGGGTGCTTCTTTCCACACCTTTAGAAAGTGGGGTGCTAGATTTTCTTAACACCATTGGATTTATCCATAGGACTAGAAGAATTTAAGTCCACCTTATGCTTATTATCCCCCATGATACCCCTGAGATTCTCCGATCTCTATTTCAACCTTAAGGGCACATCGGACAATTTCCTCATAGCTGTTGAAGTCATGGATTGTTAGGGCTTTCTGCGAGCTAGGTTTCATCCCACCAAAGAAGCGGTCAACCTTGTATTCGGGGGTAACGACAAAGCCAGAGGCATATCGTGCAAGACTTGTGAAGTTTTCCTCGTACGCTCTGATGGATTCTTCATCTTTTTTCTTGAGGGAAAGGAAGTCCCTTTCCATCTTAAGTAGGAGGGTGCGAGGAAAATATTTATCAAAAAACATTTTTCGAAAATCCTTCCATTCCAATGCCTCGATCTCTTCCTCAGGATTCGTATTTTTTATCAATGTCCACCATTGATCAACTTCACCCTCCATATGATAATCATCTATAAGAACCTTCTCTTATTCGGAACATTAAAGGATGGAGAAGATCTTTTCAATGGAGTTGATCCATTATTCTGCGATTGAGGTATTGGATGATCCATTAAAAGTATGAGACCTTTGTCTCATGAAGCTCTCAGTAGCGACTTTTTCTTTCTTAAGGGGGGTTTAACGTTCCTCTTGACCCATGATTCTATTCAAATCTTGAGTTAACTGAGAGAGTATCATGACAAATTTCACGATTCCTACTCCCATCGGATTGGGAATCTCATTAGAACAGTCATTAAATTGGTCTTCGCATCGGTTGTTAGCTTGAGTCCTCCTATTACAGGCCATTGGCTGGAATAAAAGGAAAGTTAGGGGTAACACATAAATGGTAATACAAGGACAAAATTAATTACTTATAAATAAATTTCATTTCCTTAACTTATGAATCTATAGGCTTCAATCTATGTTATCCATGATATACTTTCTAACATATATTCTTAGGGGAAATTTTTTAATTATATTAATAATGGTTCATACTAAGCTCGTGAATTTACCAAATAATATCCCCTAGGAGTGTCATAACAAAGAGTGCATCAAGGCCCATTGTCGTGTACAATGATACTCCAGATCAAGCCTGAAACTCATTGTCAGAGTTTTCAATCCTAGGTACATCTGTGTTAGAGTCACCTTTACCTGTTCATATCCAGACAGGGATATATTTTCTTGATAAACCACTTACTCAATACTCACCACAATTTAGGGATGTTTTTATTATACTTACTCTTATATATAAGGCTTAACTAGGGTTTTCTAATCCTAATCCCAAAAATTACTAAACATATCCTCTAATACCAACTATAACAACCCTTCTTTTTATTACACACTTAACATAATTTATTACATAAAACCTTCACTAGATACAACATAGAAGATCGATAGTTCTAGTGTCATTAGGTCTTAGGAACATTATATAAAAACTTAAAACATAAAATTCAATAACTTATTTAAAACTTCCTTTATATGACCACTATGTTCCCTCATACTTAGCATTGCATGGGATAACCTGAGGACATACATGTGAAAAGGGTGAGCTATAAAGCCTAGTAAGGGAGTAAACAAGGAATAACATGAAGAATAAAATACATGTTATGAAATAGGAATATCAATGGAGCATAAAAGAACATAAATATAAAGGCATGATATAGCATGATTATCATAACATGGAAATTTGGCAACAATACTTAATATTTAATTAGCATGAGCTAAGGCTCATTTCATATGGAGTATGAGTAAACCTTCATTGAACTTGAATTATCATGACTAAATCCTCATTTCACTTGAATTATCATGAATAAATCCTCATTTCACATGATGTATCATGATACTAATCTTTACCCAATGCATTGGAGCGCTATCAGGGTGCACCCTTCTTAAACATTTCATTTCATGCATAAGTGTGCCACATGAATCATACAACATGGAATAATTCAACATCATCATTTATTCCATGATAAAGGAATGTGGAATACATACATGAAAATTTTTAAACAATAAGTAAATGTTCATAAAGTTTAATACCCTTGATATAGAAATGGGTGTGGTATTCACTATACAATGACTTTGGCTTGGAAAATCAAGGAGTAATTTCAGCAGCATAACGATGTGACATAAGAATTCATAAAAATGGTTTATGAGAGATAATGGGGTGTATCATCATATGTACATGAAATTTACAGTAATTGGTTCATATAGATACATTTCCCAACATGATTAATGAAATTTTAGATTCATAATACAAAATAATGGCTTGAATGTAAATGAGAAGAGAGAAAATCCTTATAGAATTTCATAATGGTAACGGGTGTACATGGGAGGCATTAATGAGAGATAAAGGGGTATCTTAATCATTAAAACATAAATATAAAAGTATGGGGGAGTTTTTAAATCATAACCCATCATTTATAATTGAAAATAAAAGTACATAACAATATTAAGAAACTTGGCTAAAATGAGAAAGGTAGGAATCTCTTACTTGGAAGTGTGATCCCAAAGGCTTGGGAGGGGCTTGAGAGAGTCTTCTTGGGAGCTTGAGGTGCCTTGGAAGGATTATAGAGAGAGGAGGTAAGATGTTGGATGAACTCCAAAGGCTTTTAGTGAATAGGAAGTGGGAGCTTGGGTGGGTTTATATAGGAAAAGAGAGGGAATTCTTTATTATTTAGGTTTGGGACACCACGCATTAAACTAATTAAAACCAAAAAACATCCCATGGTTTTTTCCCATGTTTTTTGAAAAAAGGGAGTGTAAAAAAATATTTTATAAGTCCAATATCCAAAATTCTTAAAATATTAGGCTTTCTTATGTGGAGGTGAGTCACACTCTCAAAGAAAACAATTTAAAAAGATAAAATATTTTATAAGTCTTGGAGGGTCCACTAAGGCTTTGTAAAATAAAAAAATATATAAAATCACATTATTTTAATGGTAAAACACATTTTTGCAGAATACAATGTTTTTAGTATTTTATTATATCACTATTGGGTCATTATGATGTCATAAAACACATTATATATTTAAATAGTATTTAATTTTTATCCAAAAATTCGACTGTATCAGAAAATTATGAAAAAATCACTGTTGGATAATTTCGACACCTTATTCCAAAAATAATATTCATTTTATCTAAATAATTTTCTAAATATTTGAATTTTCACTTTTAAAATAAAAACCGACATTTATCGAAAATTCATGGGTTTTGATAAAAATAGCTTTCATACCTTAATAAAAATCACAATCGTATTCATAATGATTATATGGTCATTTATATTATAAAAATTAATTTAATAATAATATTTAATTAAAATATTATTTAATTCAAAAATCCATTAATTCATCAAAATAGATTTCTTAATTAACTAAAAATTCTATTTTTTCTTTAAAAACTATTTACAAAGTAACAATAATAAAATGAATGTATATTCTCTATACAAAAATAATGTACATAATCATAGTACTAGGGTATTATTACATAACACCTTATAACACCCACATAAGACTAAAGGGTAAGGTGTGTGATGGTGACAGACTCTTGGGGTGCCTCGGATAACATCGCTTGGGTGGTAATCTTTATTAAATTCCACTTCTCTCGTAGTCGGTTTTGCTCAAGCTTAACGTGTTCAAGCTCGGCTTGGGCTTGGCCAAGAGAAAACAACAATGATGCCAACTCCTTTCCGAGCTCCAACAAATGGGCTTCGTACGGGGAAAGTCTACTGGATGAGGCCATTGCTTCCTTTTTCTGAGTAAATTGGATTTGTTAAAGCCCTATATTTATACTAATTATGTGATCACTATTCAACGGCTATATTAGAAATGGTAAAAATTCTTAATGGTATTTTAAAATCCAAAACCAAAGAAGTACATATTTTATATAACCATTTTACATAATAAGACATTTAATTAGATCAAGAGGAATTTTCATTAATGAAAGTGTGGGTCCTTACAAACTTTATGTAGTAAGGATGACTTGCATAATGGTAAATTCCTTTACCTTTTTTCAAATCAGTTATGCAAAGGTAACACTATAGTTACCTTTAAATAATCTAGATTTGTAAAGTTAATATGTCCTTTACCTTTACACATCCTGACTACATGAAGGTAACATGTCACTTACCTTTATACTGCTTGGTTGCATAAAAAGAAACGTGTTGATTACCTTTACACAACCCCACTATATAAAGGTAATGCATTGATCACCTTTATGAATCCCATATACATAAAGGTAATTCCTTAGTTTTCTTTATGTTGCACGACCATACAATGTAACACCTCGATTACTTTTATGTAACCCAACTATATAATAGTTAACCATTTTAATACAAAACTTCCAAAAATCAAAAAAGTTTCTCTATTCTTCACATTTTCTTCATTTAAAAAATGATTTGAAAAATATACACACATGGGTTGGCTTTGATATAATTCTAAAGGGTTTAAACGTGTCTAATAATGATTATTAGAACATGAAAAGGTGATTAAGTCCCTTTTCCTGGATCTCCCATGCATGAAATATGAAAAATACATATAAAACCAAAAATGAATAACTACTATAAATATAGTATATTGTACACTAAATAGAATCCAAAAAATATCAACCACTATCACATGGTTTTGAAATAGATCGCATGAGTGGAATCCAAAATACATCCCACCTCTAGAGGTATCCATGGGCCAACATGAATCATTTAATGTTCGGATGAGATCCTTCACCCCTTCATGACATGCTAGTGCCTTAGGCATAAAGAATTTTGAGGAAGAGAGCATCAATTTTAGAGAGGTTTGACCAAGTGTAAATAACCCACACACCCATAGGTTCCATTTAATGGCAGTGATATATAAATCCATAAGAACACTACTTAGGCTACTGCATTTCCTCGTGTATTTATAATGCGTGAGTAATGGCTGTTTTGACCAACTCGTGTATGAATTCATAAAATAAATTTTCTCCAAAACATTTCATCTTATTAAATGTTTCCTTTAATGATAGAATACATGGTAGAATCACTAAACGATAACAATTTATCATTTATCCAAATATTGCACATTGCATGGAATAATATACACATTTTTTCTTGCAAATCATAAATTTCATTCAATACAATTCAGATCATAAATGTATCATATACATATATGGATTTAGGAAATTTCTCATTCATTAAATATTCCCAATTATAATAAAGTAAAAGGATAAAAGAACTAAAAAATAATTATAAACATACAATCATAAATAATTCCATTAACTTTAGGTGACCATAAGGTTTTCTAAGATCATTTAATATGATCCATGTGTTTTTGAGATAAGGTGATTTAAATTAACATCTCAAATTTTTGAGTATACAAAGTTCAAAAAACAAAATAACACACCAAAATAACTTGATCAGTGAAAATAAAGTTGCATCAGCCAATAAAATGATCACCTTAGTTATCATCCATTATAACAAAAGAAAAATGACAACACCCAAATAAATCTATAAGGTCCTAAGTATAATCCAATGAAATACCAACTAAATTGATCAATAAAAAACCAAAATTGAGCCAAGTAATTAAGGAATCACAATCTTATTCAATAATAACCATTCTCTAGTCATGATCCTTCACAAACTTCAACATTTAAAAACAATACAAGTTTCAATAATGAAAGGACTCCACTTTGCAATGTAAGAGTTATGGATTTAAGAAACAACATATCCAAATGAATTCATGAAAAAAACACTAATGCCCACCCTTACACTATCAAAAAATTATGCAATAGTATTTAGTTTAACAAATTAAACTAATGTAAACCTCTGTGATTAACTATATTGTTGTTGTCGCTCATCCTACTCAATCTTAATTAAATCCTATCTATTATCATTTCAAACTCCTAAAAATCACTTATTTCTATTTCCAAATTTCCTCCAAACATAACTTGTAATTAAAATGAAATTCATTACACTTCATCCAAATAAACTAGTCAATTGTACAACCCTCTTGAAAGAATTCAATGCAGAAAACCTTACTCCATATAAGAAGCACTAGAGTGAAACTATAAACTGTTAGGTTTAGTGCCTTTAAATTAACTTTATCTTATAAACTTTTGATTATAAATTCATATATACAATTTTATATATACATTATGATTATTCATCTCACATATTTGTTATAATTATGGTTTCCTTATATGATAATTCCCTTAAAATATTAGAATCATTGATAGGTCGTAGAAATTCCCCGCTATGATGAGAAACTGGGTATGTTATGAAAATGTTCTTAAAGATATGTATTAAGTTCTAGAAATTAAATTTTTATAGGACACAATTGATTATTTACTATCATGTTTTGGAGGCTCATAAACATTAAGATGTTTTTCTCATGAAGTTCATACCTTGTGATCTATATACATAGAGGTCGTGAGGATAATCCAACCATTGTAATTCAATGTATCATGAGTTTCATTAGATATTATTATTTATGAGGGTGTGTGTGTTTTGATCTTTGGACTTGAGGTCAATGTCAGTGTATATCATTAATGGTGTACTTTGATGTGTGATGAGAACCTTGACATATATTCTCTTAGCGAATTTTCTTGTATTGATTACATCATTAGTGGTATGATGATTGATTTAATAGTAGAGAGAGGATTTTTTCCTTAAAAATTATGGATGAAGATGTCTCTAACCCTTTTATTGAGATAATAATTCCTTACTTAAATTAATGTATATGTTTATAACTACAGTAACTCAATTACCTGAGTGACATTAGGCTGAGTAGCCATAATGTCTCAAGGGAACCTAGTGATTTTTAGAGGTTAGCGTAAACATTAGGGGTTGAAGAAAATGTGAGTGTGGGATATTTCCCTTAATATCACCAAGATGAAAATTAACTATGTTGGGTTACCACCTATTTTAGGAAAAACCTACTTTACCATTAAGCACACCAAAGGATACTGAAATAACTATTGAAAGTTGTAAAATATAACATAACATAAAGTGTGTGAGATAATATGAAGATGAAATACATACATACATGGAACAAAAACACTCATACAACCCATAAAGCATGTATGAATAGAAAAAACTCAATATGAAAATAAAGTGTTGGAAAAACAAGGACTAAGGAACTAAAAGGGGAAAGTATCATGTGTAAGGGTGTCATCAAAACCTCTTAGGATAACCCCTCTACATCCAATCCATGTGCTCTACTAAAAACTCCAAGAAACACCACCCATGAACCTGATTCCAAGTGATTATAGCTCTCACACTCTAGTGCCTTTCCCTTACATAGACAACACACAAAATAGTTCGCATGCTACCCATCGGGGTTGATGTAGGGTGTGAGTAAATCATACCCAGCAGGTGGTCACTACATGTCCCTTAACCACCTATCATAAGCTAGAGTATACATGGAAAAAATATAAGGATAAATTATATAATCATTAAAATAAATAACATGATTTAATAAGTTATTTAATATGGGAAATAGTGATAATAAAAAACTCCCCATGTTAATAGGATTCATACTTTTTTTAACAGTAAGGAGGATCCATACATGGAATACCTTCTTTGAGACTCGACTTGGAATCTGAGAGGAGTTATCAGTGCCAGCCACTATAGGAGGCAACACACATACCTTAATATATTACACTAATGTATATATATATACAAACAGTCATGTATATATAGATGTGTGTGTACCAAGTCAGGGTTTAATGACCCATCCCAATGGAAAGGGAAACATGTATATGTAGTTGAGTCACTCTCACATCCCATCCCTTCGAGAGTAGGGTAAAGGGGTATACCTGGTTAGGGAATTGCAATCCCTTTACAAAATATCCACATGTTAATGAACATGTGGATACATGCTCAAACTCATAAAAAAATATGTGTATATACCAATATTCTTAATATAACCAGCAGTCTAAACAACATATTACAAGGCATGTTTAGCAACCAAATCATGAAGTTTTAAGCAAGAAATATAATTAAAAATTTTGGATTTATAAGGGATTTGGCAGTGCTTTTTAAACCAGAAAAAGTAATTAAATAAGCTAAAACAAATATCACCATGCTAGAACACTAAAACTATGGTCACTATAAATAAATAAATGATGAAACTAGTGTACCTTTCATTGAAACTTTCATTGCACTATATTCAACCAACATCATATGGTTTTAATGAAAAATACCAAAGGTTATCTAAATAACATACCCTCTCTATGATGTATCCATGTGTTTTTGAATCACTTGATGTTTGGGTGGGATTCCTTTTCTCACCATGACATGCTAGAACCTTATAGTGAAAAGGTGAGAAAAGAAAAAGAGCATCATGAATAAGGGAGTTTTTGGCTGACACTTCAAAAGTCTTGCTTCCATACCATCAAATGGAATTAATATATTTATATATCCCCCAAGGAAACTCCTTAGGTGAGCTTGAATTTACTCATGAATTATAATGCATGATTAAATGTCTTGAAAATTCATGTAACCCTTTCATTAATGTATATAAATTATCATAAATTTAATCCTATGAAATATCCATTAAATGATAACCATTTGGTAAAAGACATACGAACGTTAACACATTATTGTTCAACTGAAAAAGTGTGTCGTAGCCTTACCAAATGAATCATATAATACAATTCATGGAAAGGATAGTGGATTATTATCATTATAATATTATTTATGATATCTCATGTCATACCTATGATTTCATGTGCAATATCACCTTATGATATCCATTAGTCATAAAATATTAATTAGTCGAATTTCATTATATGAAAAGTTGATTTAGGGCATATTTATTTCAATCTATCTCTTGCAATAAATCCATATAAACATTGTTCCATTTCACCTTATATTTTATTTCATATAATAACTTGTGAAATGGTATCCAAAACTCTTTACACAACTAGAAAATTATCCTATTTCCATGGTTTAAAATTGTGGCAATATGGTCCAAAATTGTGGTCATAGCCTATGACCACAGTTTCCAAAACTGTGGAAATCTAAGCTATTTCCATAGGTTCCTGATCTATGTCCCCAGTTTTAAACCATGGTATTAGTTCAAGGCTATTTTCAAATTTTTCAAACTTTGGTGGTATTCCAGGGCTATTTCCATAGTTTCAAACCATGGCAATATATTTGCAAAAATAAAACACACAATGAGTTTTGATCTTGTGACCTATTCCCACTTCTATTTATGAAATTCCCACTGACCCAAGACACCCTATATATATTAATATATGTAAATATATACATATATATATATATTTATATATAAATGTTATTAAATATTATTATTAAAAAAACTAGAAAAAGGGGGACATGGAACAAGACCTACGACTGCAGTTTTATGAAACTGTGGCCCTAGATTTTCTTTACTGCTATAGTTTTCCAAAACTATGGTTGTAGGTGTTTTATATGAGGGTTATAGGAATGGTTTTCATGAACTATGAAAATAGTTCTTCTCAACCACCATGGTTTTATTAAATTGTGGCTATAGGTGTTTCACTAAGGGTTATGGCCATGGTTTTCCAAAACTATGGCCATAGGTCTCCTATACCACCATGGTTTTGGGAAACCATGGCCATGGATATTACCACCAAATTTTATGTTTCCCTCATGCCCCTACTAGTATGGTTTTGGAAAACCATGGTTGTAGTCTGTCCTATAGCCATAGTTTTGAAAAAATGGGGCTATAGTCTGCCTTATAGATGCAGTTTTGGAAAACCATGGATATAGGCCAAAACAGCCAACCCTATGGCCACTGTTTAGCTCTAACTGTGGTTTTAGGCTACACTATGGTGAAAATTTTTCTAAATGTGTAAATAGAACCATGTTTGTAGGATATTTTCCAGTTGTGATTTATATCTTACAAAACACTTTTGGAAATCTATCATTAAATTCACCATGTATCACAACATATGAAATACCTTGTGAATACTTATCCAAAACTCATTTGGATCTAAAAAAATAGAGTGTTTCTCTGAGTTATACTCAATCCCATTTCATTAAACTACAATGTGTTACTCCATGGGGTTTTTCAACATTGAAAATAAATATGAATCGCCATATCCATAAATATAAGCAAAGAGTGGTCTCTAGAAAAGAATCAGTGCTACTCAAGCTATAAAGGGATCTAGAGTGATCTTTATCAAACACATGTTTATATATAATCATGTACCACTTTCATCACATGGTAGATCACATTATCCTATGTTCCCTTTTTCAAATACATAGAGTGAACATGATACCTAGAGTTTGTCAATCCCATATAGCCAACTCATTATCTACTCTTACATGTCCTTCACCTTTATGGATGGTGACATCACATGTACCTTATCTAATTAGATAGGAACATCATATATACTATCTAAATGTTTCCACACACTTCTCAGTCTATCTCATTTGAGGTACAAGATGTTATAATCATTATACAAGAGGAAATACCCAAACTTGGTTGAAGTACAACTGATGACATGATCTGCAACATACTCAATCACCCCCTAATTATCTAACCTCAAGGCTTGTATAGGAAAGGTATAAAAGTATAAATATTCTCATGCCAGATATATCACCAATCTATGGTAATAAGGACTCCAAATATGATCCATTCATCCTGAGTATACCAAAGGCATAGTTCATGACACTCCATGTGGTATACTCAGTGGATCATCCAATGCACAAAAACACTTTTATGACTTGGGAGAATATTTTTTATCTTCATAATAGAATACTACTCATGTTAACCTTAGAATTTCATCCTAACCCATAATACATCATGATTAAAATTAATTATGGATAACTCAAAGTCATGATTTTAGAGGTCAATTATCATTACACTTTACAAAATGTATATTAATATATACATATATACACCCAATGTTAAAGAATTATAAAATATAGATTTCCTTTTTGTATGTTACATTTTTTATATTCTTATACCCTCTTAATAATACTTAACAAAATCCTATATAATTTTATGTCTATCATATCATATATGATATACTTCCAAATCAGACTTATGTTTGATGAATTTTCTAGGGTTTTGTTAACTCATTACGTTTATATGTAATTCATTCCTTGTCACTATGTGACCATATGATAAAACCATCCTAATAAAGTCTTTAGTGAGTATTAAGAATGAAAGTTTAAGTAATGGTGATATTTGGGAATCATATTCCTGATGTTCAACTCCCTAAATATATTCAAATTTATTAACACTATAATATAAAATATTAATGTAATGGTCAGTGCCTTCCCATCCTATTAAATTTACATTTTGGGCATTCATATGTGTAGGTTTGAGGAGGTTTGTGGAGGTTGGAGCTGCATGAGTGCTGCAGCAGGTGGTTGATGATGTGAACTGGATTCAAATCATGATTTGATCATTTGAGACTTGTGTAGCCAATGTTATTCACAGCTTGTATAGCAGTGGAAGATTCTATGAATTGGATCCACGTAGTGAAAGTGGACTTCATGTCATGTATTAAATTCAGGCCGAGATGACACAATTTTTTGTGAAAACTAGAGATATGGGAAATTCACAGCTTAAAATGAATTCACATCTTGTAATCCATAGACCCTATAGAATTCATGTCATGATTATGGAATTTAGGACGTAAAAGGGGAATTTTTTAGGTTATTTTTTATGCAAGATCATAAAATTATCCTCTCATTCACTTGTTTCTTCTCTTGGTTGTGGGTAGAACCCTAGGCATTTGGAAGGTCATCCAACTTGTATCCTATTGTTTCAATACTTGGGTTTTGGTGTTTGAGTTTTGGTTATGTGCAGTAAGTTTTTCTATTTACCCCCATAGATTCTTCTCCTTCTTCCTTTAAGGTGTCACAGTGACAATTTTGGTTTTGGTTCAGGGTGTGTTTTGGGTTGTCTTTTGATGTTCCTTTGATGCAGTGTATGTTGATTCCTCATTTATTGGTGTGGTTGTGTTTTTAAGGATATATCTTTTTCTCTCTATGGTGTGCAACAAGATAAAAAAGACTCTTTGTGGTAGGAGATCCTCATTCTCACCTATTTATATCCTATGTGTGGGATTTTCATGGTTCTTATTTCCTTTCAGTGGATAGTAAGGGTCGGCATAATGAGATAACAAATTGAAATGTCTAAAATTGATGGGTATGGAGAGTCGTTACATGTTTTGTTTGTTTTGATATTTTTGTTGATATGTTTAGGATTGATGTTTCCAATACTAAAAATAACGGTTATTGGGATCCTTTCTTGTATAGTAGTTGATATGTGTTGAGACCCTTAATGTATTGTTATGTGATCACAACCTAAATAAAAAGATAAAGAACATATATTTGGATAAATAATTGGTTTCCCATGGAAACCTGGTTTGTGTGATAATACTCATGTTAAATAAAGAAGTAATGTGATGAAACTCCTTATATAAATTAGGAAATCCAATATGTGTTGTTGTTGTGTGAAGTTTCTTTTTTGTTTTTCCTTGTGTGTTGCAAGATGTTGTGAGGTGGTTGTGATGTTCATCTAATATTTATAGTATGTGGGGTTATGATGTTATTTTGTTGGTTGGTATGGATGTGAAGTGCACAGTTGTGTGATGTGGTGTACCGAGGTTGTGGTGTGTAGAGGTTATGGTTCACAATGGAGATGATGTGTGGCGGTGATATGTGGTTTTTTTGTGAGGCACTTGTGTTGTGAGATGTGGTTGTGATGTGTGGTGGTTGTGGTATGAAAATTTTTTTGTGATTCATGGTATGGCATTGGTTGTGATATGTGGTTGTTTTGATAATGTAGCTTGATTAGTTTAGCACGGTGGTGATGGTGGATGTGTGGTGTTGTGGCAGTTGATGTGTGTTGCGATATTTTTTGTATGGCATGGTTGTGTTAGTTTATTGGTTAGCCATGGAATCATTTATGATACTAAATGAAATGAATGTAAATTTTTGGAATTGATAAGTGTATAAAATGGAATAAAAAAATAAATGAACGGGCTATGAAAATTTTTATGAAATTGATTAGTAATGAAAGTTTGTGGGAACATGATATATCTGGAAAGTGGTGAAACTTGTATATAAAAGGGGTAAATGTTGTATGGATTGTGTGATGGTTGTGTGGGGTTTCATATAGTGGTGTCAGTTCTTGTGACGGTATATGTGTGGTGTAGTGGTTGTGGTGATTTATGCTAGTGCGGTTGTTCAGAACTCATAGGTTAGGCATTGTGTGTTATCTATATATCATGTATATTTATGTTATTTATTTTCACTCCCCACCTAAGTTGGATAACCATACCAATGCTCAAATATTCTAGGTTTTGGGTGTTTTCACCGTCATCCAGTTTGGTGGTGATATGGATGGTTGGATACCTCATCTTCTCTAATCTTACCTTAGTAGTGAGGACCCAGGTGTTTATAGGCGGGATGTGCAGTGATGTCTCATGTGTCTTTAGGTGAGATGTAATGTGATGCAGTTGTGATGTGGTTCCTGATGCTAGCACCAAATGCTAGACCTTGTGAGGGTGGGGTAGGATGGGATACGTCCCAACCCACATCAGAGATGGATGGTATGAGATACGATATATGGTGAGGGTTATGCATGGTAGTATGATGGCATGAGGTTGATGTCCTTCGCGTTCATGATACCCTACTCTTTGGATATGTGATGAGGTTGTGGTGTGATGTGATGGAATAGGTTTCTACATGAGAGATGTGTTGTTATGGCCCATGTTTCTTCAAGTGAGTTGTGATGTGGTGTGATGTGAGGTGACGTGATATGTATGTAAGGGATGAGAGTACATGACCTTAGATGTTGGGGCGTGAGAGGGAAAAATCAGTGCGGAAATAGCAGTGGGGAACCTTTCTTTGTTATGATCTCGATGATATATTATTATACTAGATGCATGATTTGGTGAGTGAGTCATGGGGAGGTGGGGCTAGTTAGTTGACCTGTATAGGTTCTTGTTTTTTTTCATTGGCACGTTATCATTCTCTTTTCACATGTGTACTTGAGACCTTGTTTATGTCCCTACTAAGTATACCTGTTATGCTCACCCTGCATATATAAACTATTTTTCATGTTTTCAGGATGACTTTAGGGACCGAGCTAGATATTACTAGATTTGGTTGGATCTTTTGTTGAGTTGATACTGTAGACTTGTCTTATGGTATATATTGGAGACTTTATGTATTGGTCTACATTGTAAATGCATTGTGGAATAGTTTGGGTTTATTTTATATTATTTGCTGGAGTTTTTTGGTGATTGGTTATCCTATCACCAGATATTATTTTATTATAGAGGGTAATGCCTCCCATAATGTAAGATCTTTATACCATCAGTTTTGGACACTAACCTAGGGCCTACTGGAGGTGGGAATTGAGGGTCATTAACTCTCTCCCCTTGTTGTAGTATCTTTGGAGGGAGGATGTCATGACATAGTGGTATCAATGAATTTGGTTGAGAGATAGGATGGAGTTTAGAGTTATTCACTGTGAGGTTTTCATGGGTTGGTATGGAAATAGTGCCATTTGATCTTGGTGTGTGATAATGGCCTAATAGATCGGCTGAGACATAGGATTTTAGGGCCCACGTGATCTAGTGCATGAACTCTATGATTATTGAACGACTTAGTGAGGTGGACCTATTTTCATGGTAGAGACCTATAAGAGCAACATGCATCATGATTATTTGTGTTCATGTATGAATTGGGTTATTATATAAAAATAAAATGAATTTAAATAAATGATCATTAATAAAATTACATGCTATCGAGATTAGGACATTATTTCTTTTCAAGAATGACTCGTGGTTTATGTACATGAGTATCTTAGTAAGTTGATGTTTATTGGCATGTTATAATTGATCCTTGGAGGGTTTACCCTATAAAGGAGAATGAGGCATGCATCGGTCTTTTCATACCTTTTAGTGGAAGAGTTTGGGAAAGTATGAGGGGAGAGTCTCTGATTTGGAGACAGAGTTCTTGATGGAGGAGCTAGAGATCACTTTCGGTCTAATATGATCACAAGATGGGTTCTAGGTTCCATTATCAGTTAGTTAGATGTGGGGATCTTCACACAAATGGTAGACGTCATACCTTGGTGACCGAAAGAAGGTAGATGTGTTGTGGTTGGACTTTAAGAAGGAGTTTCGAGTGGAGTTCCTATCATCGATGATGATGGAATCCAAGAGGTATAAGATTTTATCCCTTCATCAAGGGATTATGAGTGTGTGGGAGATTTATATCAAGTTCAAGGATCTCTTTTACCTTTCCCCATATGTTTTTCTGTATGAGGAGTTTATAGTGTGATGCCTAGAGGAGGCCTTGCACCTGGTGATTAGGTATATGGTAACTATGTTTATGATCCCTATATATTTGTAGTCATAGGTTATCAAGTGGATGATTTCATTGGGATTTGAGCCTAAATAGAGTGTCCAGTATGGAATTTTGAGGAGAATGTCTTCAGGAAGTTGGTCCCGGGTGTTTAGGTAGTCAGGGTTTCATTCAGTGTGGAACCGGCCACAACATAACTCTTTTTGTTCTACTAGGTTAGGTAGTTTCTGGGAACCCATCAGGGGATTTCCATTTTTTTATGTTTATGGGGGACATGGGAATCTCCATGATCAGTGCCCAACCAATCAGGGAGTGAAATTTTAGGTGGGAAGTCAGGCCCCTTTTTAGTAGTAGCAACTTCCTCCAAGACAATTTTTTTTCACGACCTGACCCTACCGGTCTCAAGCTGCAACTACCCCAAGCCCACCTCCATAGTCCAGGGGCTGGCGATAAGTGTCGAAGGCATAACAATCTTGGGGTGGCCTTTGCCTAAGTACCTGTACACACACACATCCCACTCAATGTAGAAGTGCAGAGTAAAAAAGTAAACCAAAGTACAAACAACTATAACCCAACCTCAATCATGCATCAACTTCTAAAATAGAACAAGTAAAGTGCTAAAAAGTAGATAGACTAGTAAACTGAGCAGAAAAGGGAAAAATATGGTCCCAACTAGAAAGGTGCCACAACCCAGCAACAAGTAAACGAAAGTAAATAGCTAGTGAGTCTCACACCTGAAAATCCTACTATGACCACTGAATGCAGCCCAAGATCTTGTGTCCACTATGCTCCTCTATAGTCTCGATCAACCTGTTCTTCGTCTGCAAGGGCACACCAAGTGCGGGAAAAGCCCAAGCATGGGTGAGTATAAATATACTCAGTAGGATGCCCTGAAATCTCGAGGGAGCAATAAAGTAGGTACTAAAATGGTGAGCAGTAGACAAAACAAAGAACAGTGTAAGATTACAATAGTGAGAGTGCAGCTCAACCCAACAGAATGAAGGAAGTAGACTCATCCAACCAAGAGGAGCTAGAAATTGAAAGCATGTGGTATACCCCGTGCATCTTCTCCCCTCCTATAAGGAAAGTAACGAAACCCAAGGAGTGGGAAAAAAAGTATAGTGTATATATATATATATATTCTCAACAAGAAACTCGAACGAGTGTGTAAGAGGATCTTTATCTCCAAGCTCAGCCAAGGAAAAGTCACCAACAGTTCTAAGGATATCCATCATTGATGCCCAATAGTCCTGTATGAAAAAGTTGTCTCATTGATAAACCGTACAACCAAGGGTCCCTCTCTAGTAACCACATAGAAAAGTCACTGACTAGCCTCATAGAAAAGGTCTGAGTCTGAAAGAAGTCATCGGGTAACCCACTTCCCACCCCAGCTGGAGGGTAAACCCTAAGAGTTCGTTGGGTAACCCACTGCCCATCCCTGCTGGAGGGTAAACCCTAAGGTTAATGGGTAACCCACTTCCCATCCCTGCTGGAGGGTAAACCCTAATATTTCGTCAAGTAACCCACTGTCCAGCCCCGCTGGAGGGTAAACCCTAAGGTTAATGGGTAACCCACTACCCACCCCTTCTGGAGGGTAAACCCTAAGAGGTCATCAGGTAACCCACTGCCCATCCCTGTGGGAGGGTAAACCCTAAGGTTAACAGGTAACCCACTGCCCAACCTTGTTGGAGGGTAAACTCTAAGGTCAATGGATAACCCACTGTCCAGCCCCGCTAGAGGGTAAACCCTAATAGGTCATCAGGTAACCCACTGCCCAGCCCTGCTGGAGGGTAAAACCTAAGGTGAACAGGTAACTCACTGCCCAGCCCTACTAGAGGGTAAACCCTAAGGTCAATGGGTAACCCACTACCCAGCCCTACTAGAGGGTAAACCCTAATACGCCAGTGGGTAACCCACTACCCAGCCCTGCTGGAGGGTAAACCCGGAACTGGTCCAATAACTCCACATTGCTCATGCCATCACTGGGTGTCACTAACATCGCTATCATACGTTGGTTCGAAGCACGTCAAAGGGACCTCTGACCAACGCCCTTTCATGTTTCCACATTTAATTAGATCTCGAAATAGGCTCTGCACACCCAAAAAGATTACATTGTTGCAATCCTCGCAGAAAAACATGCAAGATAGATTATTTACTCTCCCCGAACGAACATCTAATGAAAAAGTCATAGTACGCTGCACACAGCTTAAATGACGGCCCATGGGGTACATGTCTCAACTCCGTCTTCAATACCTAAAACCACCCTGGTCGACTTCTTCTTGATTCTAGGGTCACAACACCGCTGACGGCACCTAAAATGGACTCTGGATGCAGAAGATGCAACTCCCTGCATTAAGTAAATGGGTCCATGTGGGGCCCACATCTCGACCCTAAAACACATCACATAGATCGTACCATTACATTCCTTGCAGATAACCACAAGTCATAGGATATTCATTTTCCTTGAATGGAATTATGAAGCATAAGTCGTAAAAATGCAGCATACGTCTGAAAGTCGCCTCGTGGGGCCCACCTCTCGGGCCCAAATTTAGGCAGGTGGATTGCGCCGTCATAATACCCTCGTAAGAACACTCAGAAACGAGTGCTCAAACACCCCAAATGGATGTTGGGTGAAAATGGGGTGTTTCACCATAAAACGTGTGAACCAGGACCTATGGGGCCCACACCTTGTCTCCAACCCGAACGCTTCGGAAAGCATCTCAAAAATTCTACACGAGGATAGGGGTCACACTGCCACTGATGGCATGCCAATCGGATATTCCAAATAGGAGTTAGGTCCGACGCAAGAATAATTGATTAATTAAATACTTAATTAATTATTCTCATTAAGCGTTCTGTGCCACTGAGCAATGAAACCAACCCGCAAGGGTTCCAAACAAACTTTGGAAGGACCTTCTCAACTCCAGAACCACAGCGTCTCTGACGGCGCATCAAACGGACGTCCGGCTCGCAAATACATCTGTTACAAACTTTAATAATAATTTATTATTATTAACTTAAAGCATTTTGGGTCACCCACCTTTGGGATTAGAACTCAAAATTTTTGAAACCCACTTCAAAAAGTCCTCCTCACTGAGATGAACCCAAGGCCGTCGACGGCGCATCAAACAGATGTGTCGTTTAGAATATATGCCCTTTTGAACAAATGGGGGCCCAAATTGGGCCGGTCCACCCCGGCCGGCCTGGTCCAGACCGTCGGCCCGTGGCCCGGCCGCAGGTCCGGTCCAGCTCACCATAGCCCACTGGCCATGGCCCGTCCGAGATCCACCAGACCCCTCGGGTCCGGTTCCTTCAAACAGACCAGCAACTTGGTCGGTCTTTGTCCGTGCGCCGCACCAGTAGGACCCGCATGTTGCAGGTCCTTGTCCGCGTCCCCCCCCCCCCCCCCCCCGAGGCGCTGACCTCGGGGCTCCTCCCGACAACAACAGGCTGCCCGCACCGTGGCCACCTGGCCTCCCCACTCCGCCACCAGGCGCACCACCGCGACAGGCCGCCCGTGTCGCGGCCGCCTGGCCTCCCCGCTCCGCTGTCGGGACAGCCGACTCCTCCGGTCCCCGCTACACCACACCGGTATCCGCCTCCGCCCGACCCTGCTCGACTGATGCCCGGAGCCCCACCTCGTGCTTCCCCTGCGCCAAAAACCTCTGGTCGACGCCACCCATTCGAAAACCCGCGCTGCCGCTCTGAACCTCGCTGTCGTGCCACCTACCGTGGTCGCCTCACGCTGTTGCCGGCGGTGATCCGGTGGCCCCTGTCGTGGACTATCAGGACTCCTCCCATTACCCAAAATCGAAACCACAGGAATATCAACGATCCTTGCGATGTGGGTCTAACAAAACCGGCCTTCACTCATTGATTCGCCAAGGTTTTGAGGTGCCAAATAATTACCAGGTCAAACCGTGAAGAATGGGTGAAGAACGCTCAAGAACGGGATTTAGAATAGGGCTCAGAAGATGGTTGTGTTTGTTCGGCCATCGTCCCAATTCTAAAATTTTAGAATGTAAAAGACAAATTTCATGAAAAGTCAAGAAATCGACAAAGGTGCAAAAATTAACCAAAAATCCTACCTCGAATTGGTCGTGCGTCGTTGGCGGCATGTCCACGACGCTCCTGCTTCAATCCGCCAAGGTTCCAGTGGAGGTCGCTCCTCGATTCGGTGAAGAACGGTGAAGAATGCTGAAGAACAGTTGAGAGGGAGGGGAATAGAGAGGGGGGGAAGAAGGGAAAACCCCAACTCCAAACTCCTATTTTTCTATTTATAGAAAAAAACACTTAACGTATAATCTGAAACTATCGGGCCCTCTCGTTTTATATCGCGCCTAGGAAAAACACCCCATTTCAAATTCAAAGGATGTATCGGATTTCCATTCTGATCCATTGTCTGAAAGTTATTCAAAAATAACTCCAGTGATAAAAATCACTAAGTGGTCATTTCAAAATGGCGATTTTTCCCCTGGGTGACTTTTCTCACAGCGGTCCTGCACTGAAAAAGTTTATTCCCCTCCTAGGGTAAACGACATGCTCTGAGCTCAACCGTGGACTCGCATTTCTGATCCTAGTTACTGTTTGAGAGTTAATTTTATTTGAGCTATTAAATGAATGAATTAATAAATTAATTCATCCATTTACTTACCACTAACGAGAGAGGGGTCCAAACATCCCGCCCTGACATGCTTTATGTCACGCCTAGGGTAAACACCGCATTTTGGACCTAGTTGTGGTCTCATAATCCTGATATGATCAACCGTTTAAGATATATCCAGTTTTCGTTGCGTGAATAGTATAAAAATACTTAATATTTTTGTATAATTTATTCAGGGCACACCAGGTCTCAGAATCGCACGTCGTCTCATCTCCTAGCTCTGGAAATATATGTAGAAATATTACAAAGTTTTACAGAGAAAAAACTGGGTCTCTACATCATTAACTCCTTAAAACTTTTCATCCTCGAAAATAAAAACTAGGAAAAACAACTTGGGATACAGAGCTCACACCTAGCTCTCCTGCTCCCAAGAAAACTTGCACAACACCAACATGCAAACCAAAGGAATGGTTTGTACTCATAAGGTCTTCTACTTTCAATGAAATGCGTAGGAACATGCATGCACCTCATCAGCTATGACAAGTGGAAGACGTCGTGCACACACTCCTACTATTGGGAGGGTAGGTCAAGACGGTAGGCAACCTCTCAATATCTTGCACGATTCCTGAATGGCCCAAAGAAACTCAGGGGACTTCCATGGCCGAACCTCTACTTTCCACGTCGCGACCGAAATCACGGTTTGTTCCTGGAACATGGTCTTGTGATTCCCTCCTTCAGAATACCCATCTTGTGAAACACTCAAGGATATTCGGTCACACAAGTTTTCATAGTCGGTGCATCACAACCGAGACTCTCTTACACGCTCAAGAAGTGGATGAGTCAACACCATCAACTGAAGAAAATTTTCACCCTCCTGGTCCAATAGGGTCAACTGTAGGGAAGCTAACTACCACGAAACTTCCTACACCTAAAGAGTCTGGGACTTTCTGCTAAGGGAACCTGCTACAACACTGTCATTTTTTAGAAACATAGACTACCTCGAAATCATAGTCCTGCAGAAATTTCAACCAGCACTGTTGTCTCAGGTTCAATTCTCTCTAGGTGAGGACGCACCTGAGAAACTGGTGGTCTGAGTAAACCACCAAGAACTCTCCCATAAGATAGAGTCTCCACGTTCTCATAGAAAATACTACCACTACCAGCACCACATAGTGAATCCTGTAGTTCTGTTTATGGGGTGTCTATCACCTCGACCTGTACTTGATAATGGTATCGAGATTGACGTTGAGCATGCAAGGTACCAATGAACAGGGCAGGTGAGAAAACTCATCCAACCGTCAGAGGCTAGACATGAAAAGCACATGGCATAACTCACGTGTCTTTTCCCCTCTTATAAGGAGAGTAATCCCCAAAATAGGCACTCTACCAAACCCACTAATGGAACCTCAAACAAAAGGAGGTCAATCAGAAAATCCCCACTGGTAAATCCAGAACCTGGTCTGACACTCCACCGCACAACCCGTCCATGAATGCACATGTCAGAGGGACTCATCCACCACACCTCAATACTATCTTCTTTGGGTGGTACTGACTCTCCCTCACGGTTTTGATCGCATCAAAAAAACGCATCTCATTGGGGAAAGAACCCCTCTTTCCTGTGCGTTCAAATCTACGTCGGACAACACCAACATAGGGTTACACTGATGCCCTACATCACCCTCAGTAACCCCTCGAACAAGGAGTTAGATGAAAAGTGTACCTCACGCAGTGTCTAACAATTTCTACTAAGAAAAGTAGAAAAAGACATAGATCATACCTCTTATCATATAATGTGATGCAAGATTGTAGACATCCATAGCACACAGCTTCCCGCAACCCCATCTGTCAGCTCCCTAAGCCTAACATGGGCCGCCTAGTAGTGGTGGAAGGACCTCGAAATGTCATCTTCCAACCACAGTTCTTCCTTCTCTTCTTCCAACACCACCTCCTTGGGGACCACCTTGTCCTTAGTTGGGAGTTATCTGATTACGACATTGCCTCTATTGCGGTGGTGCATCTACCAACTATCTTAAAAACTCAGCATAATTGGTTGATTAGTCTCACGCCATGTGACCTCGCACATCATAGTCATAGCACTAGTCCTCCCTGGGTTTTCTCAATGATCTACGTTTTCCCCAAACATGTGCCTGAGTCTCATCAAGGGGAGACCTCCGGCGTCGAGGCCCTGCCAATTGACATCACTCTGACAGAAATTTCTCTGTCACCAGTGCCTGCTCCAGCACCCTGAGATGGGTGAGGATGCACAAGGGCACTACGCTAGCATGAATATCCTCTAAAGACACCTCGCTCAAACTTATGGGCTCAGAAGTTTCCATCATGGACCACATCCAAAGAGTACCGAGTAAGATCTATGAACCTAGTTGCATACTCAGCCACTGCCATCACTCCCCGCTGAAGCCCCAGCAACTCCTGAAACCATATAAAGCATAAGTAGGAGGGGTAGTACTACTCACGAAACAGCTGCTAGAAGTCATCCCATGAGAGTACCAACTCATCATGCATCTAAGTAACCCTGTCTCTACTAACGCCAAACTTCTTGGTGGAAAAACTGGTTTTCAAATCCACCATCTAACCTGTCAGTGTCCAAACAAGCCTAAAGAGGCAAACCACTGACTCTATCCAACCCTTCACTGTCTGAGGGTATGGCTCACCGTGGAACCTTAGCGGTCTTTGATGCTGGAACTCACGTAGCACGCCTAGCCTACACTCGTCATTGGCCTTCGCTGCTGGTACTATCTGCTACGCCACAGGTGGAGGTGTTGCTGCCTGTCCTCCTAGAGAAAAGGTAATTGTATGATGGATCTTGAACTGAGGCCTCGTTGCTCATGGAATCATCATCACGAACCAAAGCTAGTATCCTAGCTAGCTAAAATCGCGAAGACATCCTGAATCCGATCAAGGAGTACCGCGATCAAATGAGCATATATATATCAACAACGATGGGGAGATGACTCAAGAAGGATAGTCAAATACTCAATCCTATATGATGCACGAACCAAATTCCCTTCAAAAAGTTTCTCAGTGTGCCGAGTCGACAAGCGGGTTATCAGGGTCCTGGTGAATGGACACGTCGGCCGCCCGTACCATCACTGGACTCCCTGGCCTGAGAGACGCTCTCGAGACACGTCGGCACTATTTCCCTAAATCCTAACCAATTCCTTTTTAGGGACATACAAACAAAGCCCCAAGGAACGAACCACCTCTGATACCACTTTTTCACAACCCAACCCTACCGATCTCGATCCGTATCTACCCCAAGCCCGCCTCTATAGGCCGGGGGCTGGCGACAAGTGTCAAAGGTGTAACAATCTTTGGGAGGTTTTTTTCTAAGTACCTGTACACACACACACAGCCCACTCAATGCAGAAGTGCAAAGTAAAAAAGGAAACCAAAGTACAAACAACTATAACCCAACCTCAGTCATGCATCAACTTATAAAACAGAACAAGTAAAGTGTTGAATAATAGACTAACCAATAAACTGAGCAGAAAAGGGAAAATCACGCGCCCAACTAGAAAGGTGCCACAACCCAGCAACAGGTAAACGAACGTAAACATCTGGTGAGTCTCACACCTGAAAATACTACCACTACCACTGAACGCAGCCCAAGCTTCTGTGTCCTCTACATTCCTCCGTAGTCTCGATCAACCTGTTCGTCCTCTACAAGGGAACACCAAGTGTGGAAAAAGCCCAAGCAGGGGTGAGTATAAAGATACTCAGTAGGATTCCCCAAAAGCTCGAGGGAGAAAAAAAGGAGGTACTAAAATGGTGAGCAGTAGACAAAAAAAATAACAGTGTAAGAGAATAATAGAGAGAGTGCAGCTAAACCCAACAGAAGGAAGGAATTAGACTCGTCCAACCAAGAGGATCTAGACACATAAATCAAGTGGTATACCTCGCACGTCTTCGCCCCTCCTAGAAGGAAAGTAACTGAACCCAAGGAGTGGGAACAAAATTAGGGTGTATATATATATATATATTCTCAATAAGAAACCCGAACGAGTGTGTAATGGGATCTCTATCTCCAATCTCAGTGCAAGAAAAGTTAACAACAGTTCTAAGGATATCCATCACTGATGCCCAATAGTCTCGTACGACAAAGTTGTCTCATCGCTAAACCGTACAACCAAGGGTCCCGCTCTGGTAACCATGGATAAAAGTCACTAACTAGGCTCATAGAAAAGGACTAAGTCTAAAAGAAGTCATTGGGTAACCCACTGCCCAGCCCAGCTGGAGGGTAAACCCTAAGAGGTCGTCAGGTAACCCACTGCCCAGCCCCACTGGAGGGTAAACCCTAAGGTTAATGGGTAACCCACTGCCCAGCCCTGCTGGAGGGTAAACCCTAAGAGTTCGTCGGGTAACCCACTGTCTAGTCCCACTGAAGAGTAAACCCTAAGGTTAATGGTTAACCCACTGCCCAGCCCTCCTGGAGGGTAAACCCTAAGAGGTTGTCGGGTAAACCACTGCCCAACCCCGCTGGAGGGTAAACCCTAAGGTGAACGGGTAACCCACTGCCCAGCCCTACTGGAGGGTAAACCCTAAGGTCAACGGGTAACCCACTGCCCAGCCCTGCTGGAGGGTAAACCCTAAGAGGTCGTTGGGTAACCCACTGCCCAGCCCCGCTGAAGGGTAAACCCTAAGTTTAACGGGTAACCCACTGCCCAGCACTGCTGGAGGGTAAACCCTAAGGTCAACGGGTAACCCACTGCCCAGCCCCGCTGGAGGGTAAACCCTAATACGTCGGTGGGTAACCCACTGCCCAGCCCCACTAGAGGGTAAACCCGGAACTGGTCTGATAACTCCCCACTGCCCGTGCCATCACTGTGTGTCACTAACATCGCTACCATGCGTTGGTTCGGAGTACGTCAAACGGTCCTCCGACCAATGCCCTTTCATGTTTCCACATTTAATGAGATCTATAAAGAGGCTCTTCGCGCCCAAACAGATTACACCATTGCAATCCTCATGGAAAAACATGCAAGATAGACTATTTACTCACCCCAAACGGACGTCTGATGAAAAAGTTGCAGTACGCTGCACACAGCTTAAAATACGGCCCGTGGGGCCCACGCCTCAACTCCATCTTAAATTATTGAAACCACCCTGGTCAACTTAGTCTTGATTCCATGGTGACAATGCCACAAACGGCACCTAAAACGGACTACGGATGCAGAAGATGCAACTCCCCATGTTAAGCAAATGGGGCCCTATGGGGCCCACATCTCGAACCCGAAACACGTCACACAGATTGTACCATTGCGTTCCTTGCAGATAACCACAAGACATAGGCTATTAATTTTCCCTGAATGGACTTACGAAGCATAAGTCATAAAAATGCAGCATACGTCCGAAAGACGCCTCGTGGGGCCCACTCCTCGGGCCTGAATTTAGGTGGGCAGATTGTGCCATCGCAATCACCTCGGAATAACACTCAGAAATGAGTGCTCAAACACCCTAAATGAATGTCGGGTTAAAAAGTAGAGTTTCACTGTAAAACGTGTGAACCAGGCCCTGTGGGGCCCGCACCTTGTCTATAACCTGAACGCTTCGGAAAGTGTCTCAAAAAGTCCGCATGAGGACTGGGGTCGCACTGCCACTGACGGCGCGTCAATCGTACATCCCAAACAGGAGTTAGGTCCGACGCAAGAATAATTAATTGATTAATTGAATGATTAATTAATTAATTATTCGCATTAAGTGTTTCATGCCACCGAGCAATGAAACCAAACAGCAAGGGTTTCGAACCAACTTTGGAAGGACCGTCTCAACTCCAGGGCCACAACACCTCTGACGGCGTGTCAAATAGACGTCCGGCTCGCAAATACGTCTGTTACAAACTTTAATAATAATTTATTATTATTAACTTAAAGTGTTTCAGGTCACCCACCATCGGAATTAGAACTCAAAATTTCCAAAACCCACTTCAAGAAGTCTGCCTCGCTGAGAAGAACCAAAGGTCATCGACGGCGCGTCAAACGGACGCGCCGTTTAAAAGATACGCCCCTTTGAACAAAGGGGACCCAAATTGGGTCGGTCCACCCCGGCCGGCCCGGTCCAGACCACCGGCCAGCGGCCTAGCCGCAGGTCTGGTCCAGCTCATCGTGGCCTGTCTGAGATCCACCGAACCCCTCGGGTGCGATTCCTTCAAACAGACCAGCCACTTGGTCGGCCTTTGTCCACGCACCGCACCAACAAGACCCGCATGTTGCAGGTCCTTGTCCGCAGTCCCCCCCCCCCCGAGGTGTCACACCCCGACCATGGACACCTGTTATTTTATTCTTTTATCGGTCTTGCGTTGTTTGAGCAGGGTTTAGTTGGGTCCCTGTTTGAACTTTTCCGAAGTTTGATGTTTTTAGTGGGTCTTTCGCCAGTGTACGGTCCCCGCACTGTTAGCGGTGATCGTGCATTTAGTCCGGGTGATTTCACGATGGCATGACACTTTAAATAAATAATAAATTAATTTAATCGAAAATGGAATCCAAATAAAAAAAATTGTATCGATAAAACAAGGTTAATTTTTAAATTATAATAATGAGAATATGTCTGTGCAAATGGTTATTTTATTATTATTTAATCTGGTAATAATACTATTATTATTAAGTTATAAATATAATTATCATTTAAAATGAAATGTAATAAAATTATCATTTTATTTAATTTAAGTTTGTTATTAATTTATTTTGTTGTTATTAGTATTGTTTTTATTATTTCGCTATTGATCTTATTACCATTATTATTATTATAGAATTAATATTATTATTATTATTAATTAAAATAAAATGGATAAGAACCGATTCTATTTATTGGGTTTATTAACATTTTTTGGTTCTATTGTTATTATAATTATTATTATTACATTATGTTTATTATATATGTATATATATATTTAATTTTAAACCCTAATATACCTTCTCTTCACCCCATTCTTGTACCCCATGCCAGTCACCACCCCCTCCCCTTTCATCCGCCTATTCCACGCGATCCCCCCTGCCCAGGTTCTCTAGTCCGGTGTGGTTCCCTTTTCCCAGTCCGGTGTAGTCACCCCCACTCTTGGCCTGCTCCAGTCACTCTGCCGCCATCCGCTCCTCCCCCTACGCTGGCAGGCCACCTTTCGGCCTCCTCCTCCCTTGCGCGAGCAGCTCCCTCCCCCCTTTCTCTTTGCGCGATGCAGCTCTCCATTGGCGCACCTACCACCGTGCCCCATTCCTCCAACAATGTTTTGGCCACCCTTTACCTCGCGCTCTTCATGTGCGCCCTCTGGTGGCTCGACCCCGACCAACGGCTCCCCCGCAAGACAGCCACGACCTCTAGTTCACCTGTACCGGCAACGACCCTCCTGCTTGCCTGGTTTTCTGGCAGCCACATCTCCCGACGGCGGCCCGAACTTCCCTATGCACACCCTATCTCCTGTGGCCTCCCCCTCCTATTAGACTAGCACCGCACAACCCTTCTTCGGATTTGTTCTGTCCTGCTTGGCGCGTGGCTGGCCAACACGAACCCCGGCCCGCACTCTGTTTCGGCGCAGCCCTAACCCTATTACACAGCACCTATGCCCGGCTTCGGCGCGACCGTGGTTCCCCTCACTGTCAAACTACGGTTTGTATCTCATTATAATTTTGGTGTTTCCTTCAATTTAACTAAACCATGATGTCTCGTTTTGTATTTCACAATTTTAACTTAGTGTCATAGTTGTGTTATGAAGTCTGGATATTTTATTTTTAGTGTGGATAATTATTTGGATGGGATCTCGGCTTGCAGCGTGTTTTCTTGGTTCGCCACCACCATCCAATGTGAGGGTTTTACTATCGTGCACACTTTTGTTTTATTTTCGTTATTGTGTTTTGAATCCCTTATATTTTATTTATAGTACGAATAATTATTTTGGTGTTGTTAAAGATAGGGTTTACATGAATCTTGGTTTAGGCCTTGTATATGATGCCTTTGGTGTTTGTAATTTTTCCACTTGTTCTTTTTGGGTGAGTTTTGACGTAAAAGCCTTGCAGTGTTATTTGAAATTGTATTATAAACTTTTAACGGGTTTATTAAATATTATATCTAGTCTGAATTATGTTTTGGAAATTTTTTTGAGGTGCGATGGGTTTAAAAATGAATTTTTGACATGTGGGTATTTTGTTAAGTTGTTTAATTTGTTATTATAAGTGTGCAAGTGGTGGGCATTCTGATTTGGTGTGGTGCGAGTTGTATTTTAAAAACATGTGGAGGTGGTGTTTGCTCCGTTTGTTCATTTGAATTGTTTTGAGTCCATGTTTATGCATTTTAGTTGTGTGATTATGGCAGCGTGTCGGAGAGGAAGACTCGCGATACTGCGGTCGTCGGCTTGCGCGTGTTTGTGCATCTGTGCTAGGCGTGACGTGCCACTGTGTTTGGACTGTGAGCTGAGGTAGGTCCCCTACTGCACTCACCTTTAAATTTAGAATTTATTAATTGCTTAATGTTTTATTAATTTTAATAAATGAGAAATAATATAAGATAATTAATTTTTAAATGATTATTTGGTGTAAAAAGAGTCGTTTATTTTATACAGGACACTTGAAACATTTTCTTGACGAGCGGACACCCAATATTGAAATAATGCCCGTTGGCCTTTAAACATAATTCACAGAATTTCAAATTTAGTTCTAGTTTTAAAGATAAATGATTTCTTCTGAACATGTGTTTTGAGTTTTCTCGAGAAATGAGGTTTTTCTTTAAAATTGGTGAAGACATGTTTGGCACTTTAAGAAAAATAAATTATTTTGGAAAACCCACTCAGGGGTGATCTTTGGTGTGCGTTGATTGTGTGAAATGTATGTGATGTTTTTGCCTCGTGACTGATTGATTTACATTGTGGACGCACCCCATTTCATTTCATTTGTTAACATGGGAACCTGGAATAGTGATTGAATATTCTGAGAACGATTGTTGCACTAGTTTAGATTACACACTGGCTAGTGGCCCCATAGCAGGGGAATACTGAGTTATTGCTGCTATGGGGATTGGGCCCCTCGGTTAGGCCATGTAGGGCTATGTCGGGCGTTAGGGCGTTATGACATCATCGAGAGTTTGCATGCCTTCAAGATGAGTCACATGTATGGTATGTTCTGGATTGTTCACGATCTCCTAGGTTCGACCCATGTTTCTTTTAGTGTTTTTTTTGTATGTGGTGGATAGTTGAGAGGTTTAGTTTGGTTGTTGGACCCTATGTGCCACTTTTTCCATTTCCCTTGGTGTGTGTTGTGTGTTATGTGTAGTTTTCATTTTTGGCTAATAACTAAAGTTTGGTTTTCTAAATTTTTTGCAAAAAAAATGTTTTAAGATGTAATTCACCAGTTCCTTTCAAACATTAAACTTGTTTTTGAATTAAAAATGGAAATGGATTGTTACTTGTTTTAGAAATGAATGTTCGTGTGGAAACTAATATTTTATATCATTTAGTTCAAACATGTAATTAGTAAATTTCTTTATTTAAAGGTAGTGCATTGGGAATAGTTTGTTGGGAATGCCTACAGAGTTTTAATACTCACGCCTATAGTTATTTTCTGTTTTTAGTGTTTGTGCAGGCTAAATCTTGGGTGTGTTCGCCTTAGGCGATGTTTGGTAGTCAGTTGGAGAGTGACCCGTGAGGTCACACGAAGATAGTGGTTGTCTCTTTCAGTTAGTTTCATTTTCTTTTGTTCTTGTTTAGTTACTCTACTTCGTTTATTTATTTTGCGCTACTCTATTTTATTTCTGATGCTTTATTTATTTATTTTAACTGGGCGAAATCATTCACACCGCCTCTGTTGATTCCCTGGTTCTTGTTGCCATCCCAGGAGGATCGAGAACACCTCTCGGTCCATGTCGCAGACCGGCTCGGGTGACCGGTTCAGGGTTGACCCGGGTTGGTTCGTGACAAAATGGTATGAGAGGAGGTCGGCTCTTAGTGGACCTCACTTTTCAGAGCACCCTTTATTATTTAGGATGTTTGGTAGAAGGATATTAGGATAGTCAGGGCTCAGGAGGTAGGTTACGGGTCGGTTCCTAATCACCACCGCTCGTGATGAGATCTGAGTTACCAGGGTTAGTCTGGGATTTGAGTCACTTGTCCTTGGTCATTTCGGATTGAGGGATGACAATGGAGGTGAATCGGTTCACTTTGCGGCCTCACATGGGGTGGTGAACCATGTGGGGTCTAAGTTCCCGATTTAAGGTCCTCTTAGTGTTATTCCTTACATGGGGCATGGCTCACCACCATGTCACTTGGTCAGACATGTGCACTAGTTCCTCGTTCCAGTGGGTTATTATTGCTTGTGTTTTGTTTTAATCTTGGTTGATTTGAGTGTGCATTAAAAGTGAAATTGGTTTTGAAATGGAAAAGTGTTTCTACTAAATTGTTTTTGAAATTACTAAAGTGGGTTTTTAAAGAGAAAGTGTATTGGTTTGGAACAACATGGTATGTGTTTGGATTTGGTAAGTAAAGAAGTGTTTGAACCTTGGCACTCCTTATAGAGGGTCACACATGCGTGGGTGTGTATGGAGAGTGCGTAGGGGCACTTGTTTGCAGATGATGTGAGCGAGATTGAATAAACGCACATGTGATGGTTCATAAGGTGCCATAGGTGAGTTTTTAAAAATTGTAAAGAAATAATGGTTTTGGAAAAGTGATTTCTCCTTGTGTTTTATATTTTTGGATTATGGACCTATTGTCCTTGGCTTGTGTTGTTTATTTGATTGACTTTTGGCTTGACGCCAGTTTCGATGGTATTTTTCGTGTTGTCATGAGTATGCCACCTAGAAAGCCTCCAAAAGTTGTTAATGAGTTATGCTCAGTTCTCAGTTCCTTTTGTGTGTTGCTTGCTTTTCATGGTAATCGAAGTCTGTTAGAGGTAGTTGTATTGTTCTGAAGGATAGTGTGTCTTCGGGTTGTTGAGAACTCCCAGGATAATTAAGGTTTGTACCGCCATAGAGTTATTTAAGGGTTCAGTTTTGGACTAGTAAAGATGAGATGTCTCATTGTCGTTGGAGTTTTGGGTGTGATTAACGGTGGTCAACTTCCACAAAGGTTCCCTACCTGGCAAGGAGTGCGGACCGGTGGAACCTGTATCCATGGAACCAACCTCGTCGGTATCGGCTCCTAGTTCGTCGGACCGCTCTCTTGTGTGCCACCAGTATGGCCTATCCAGACATTCTAAGTCATCATGTTTAATCCCTTTGAAATTGTATGACCATCGTGGTTGTTCAAATCATCGAATGGAAGAAGGAGTTAGAGACCAGAAGATGAAAATGCCTGACTGTGAGGCAGGAGACGCTTCAGCTATCAGGGCCCCAGCCACAGGTCCCGGGGTGAAGCTCGTGCACAGTCAGGAGTTGCTGAGGGTATGTGGAACCTCGGTCCAGAAAAATGTCTTCGGCTTTGGAATGGAAATATCCAAAATTTCCCTTGTTCTAATCTCATGGATGTCGTAAGATCATCCTTGTTGTGGTGGTGTGATGAGCTCGTTCCCCCACAATCCAGGTGGTCTTATCTGAGTAGCCACAATGTCTCAAGGGAACCTAGTGATTTTTAGAGGTTAGCGTAAACATTAGGGGTTGAAGAAAATGTGAGTGTGGGATATTTCCCTTAATATCACCAAGATGAAAATTAACTATGTTGGGTTACCACCTATTTTAGGAAAAACCTACTTTACCATTAAGCACACCAAAGGATACTGAAATAACTATTAAAAGTTGTAAAATATAACATAACATAAAGTGTGTGAGATAATATGAAGATGAAATACATACATACATGGAACAAAAACACTCATACAACCCATAAAGCATGTATGAATAGAAAAAACTCAATATGAAAATAAAGTGTTGGAAAAAAAAGGACTAAGGAACTAAAAGGGGAAAGTATCATGTGTAAGGGTGTCATCAAAACCTCTTAGGATAACCCCTCTACATCCAATCCATGTGCTCTACTAAAAACTCCAAGAAACACCACCCATGAACCTGATTCCAAGTGATTATAGCTCTCACACTCTAGTGCCTTTCCCTTACGTAGACAACACACAAAATAGTTCGCATGCTTCCCATAGGGGTTGATATAGGGTGTGAGTAAATCATACCCAGCAGGTGGTCACTACTTGTCCCTTAACCACCTATCATAAGCTAGAGTATACATGGAAACAATATAAGGATAAATTATATAAGCATTAAAATAAATAACATGATTTAATAAGTTATTTAATATGGGAAATAGTGATAATAAAAAACTCCCCATGTTAAGAGGATTCATACTTTTTTTAACAGTAAGGAGGATCCATACATGGCATACCTTCTTTGAGACTCGACTTGGAATCTGAGAGGAGTTATCAGTGCCAGCCACTATAGGAGGCAACACACATACCTTAATATATTACACTCATGTATATATATATATACAAACAGTCATGTATATATAGATGTGTGTGTACCAAGTCAGGGTTTAATGACCCATCTCAATGGAAAGGGAAACTTGTATATGTAGTTGAGTCACTCTCACATCCCATCCCTTCGAGAGTAGGGTAAAGGGGTATACCTAGTTAGGGAATTGCAATCCCTTTACAAAATATCCACATGTTCATCAACATGTGGATACATGCTCAAACTCATAAAAAAATATGTGTATATACCAATATTCTTAATATAACCAGCAGTCTAAACAACATATTACAAGGCATGTTTAGCAACCAAATCATGAAGTTTTAAGCAAGAAATATAATTAAAAAATTTGGATTTATAAGGGATTTGGCAGTGCTTTTTAAACCAGAAAAAGTAATTAAATAAGCTAAAACAAATATCACCATGCTAGAACACTAAAACTATGGTCACTATAAATAAATAAATGATGAAACTAGTGTACCTTTCATTGAAACTTTCATTTCACTATATTCAACCAACATCATATGGTTTTAATGAAAAATACCAAAGGTTATCCAAATAACATACCCTCTCTATGATGTATCCATGTGTTTTTTAATCACTTGATGTTTGGGTGGGATTCCTTTTCTCACCATGACATGCTAGAACCTTATAGTGAAAAGGTGAGAAAAGAAAAAGATCATCATGAATAAGGGAGTTTTTGGCTGACACTTCAAAAGTCTTGCTTCCATACCATCAAATGGAATTAATATATTTATATATCCCCCAAGGAAACTCCTTAGGTGAGCTTGAATTTACTCATGAATTATAATGCATGATTAAATGTCTTGAAAATTCATGTAACCCTTTCATTAATGTATCTAAATTATCATAAATTTAATCCTATGAAATATCCATTAAATGATAACCATTTGGTAAAAGACATACAAACGTTAACACATTATTGTTCAACTGAAAAAGTGTGTCGTAGCCTTACCAAATGAATCATATAATACAATTCATGGAAAGGATAGTGGATTATTATCATTATAATATTATTTATGATATCTCATGTCATAACTATGATTTCATGTGCAATATCACCTTATGATATCCATTAGTCATAAAATATTAATTAGTCGAATTTCATTATATGAAAAGTTGATTTAGGGCATATTTATTTCAATCTATCTCTTGCAATAAATCCATATAAACATTGTTCCATTTCACCTTATATTTTATTTCATATAATAACTTGTGAAATGGTATCCAAAACTCTTTACACAACTAGAAAATTATCCTATTTCCATGGTTTAAAATTGTGGCAATATGGTCCAAAATTGTGGTCATAGCCTATGACCACAGTTTCCAAAACTGTGGAAATCTAAGCTATTTCCATAGGTTCCTAATCTATGGCCCCAGTTTTAAACCATGGTATTAGTTCAAGGCTATTTTCAAATTTTTCAAACTGTGGTGGTATTCCAAGGCTATTTCCATAGTTTCAAACCGTGGCAATATATTTGCAAAAATAAAACACACAATGAGTTTTGATCTTGTGACCTATTCCCACTTCTATTTATGAAATTCCCACTGACCCAAGACACCCTATATATATTAATATATGTAAATATATAAATATATATATATTTATATATAAATGTTATTAAATATTATTATTAAAAAAACTAGAAAAAGGGGGACATGGAACAAGACCTACGACTGCAGTTTTATGAAACTGTGGCCCTAGATTTTCTTTACCGCTATAGTTTTCTAAAACTATGGTTTTAGGTGTTTTATATGAGGTTTATAGGAATGGTTTTCATGAACTATGAAAATAGTTCTTCTCAACCACCATGGTTTTATTAAATTGTGGCTATAGGTGTTTCACTAAGGGTTATGGCCATGGTTTTCCAAAACTATGGCCATAGGTCTCCTATACCACCATGGTTTTGGGAAACCATGGCCATGGATATTACCACCAAATTTTATGTTTCCCTCATGCCCCTACTAGTATGGTTTTGGAAAACCATGGTTGTAGTCTGTCCTATAGCCATAGTTTTGAAAAAATGGGGCTATAGTCCGCCTTATAGATGCAGTTTTGGAAAACCATGGATATAGGCCAAAACAGCCAACCCTATGGCCATTGTTTAGCTCTAACTGTGGTTTTAGGCTACACTATGGTGAAAATTTTTCTAACTGTGTAAATAGAACCATGTTTGTAGGATATTTTACAATTTTGATTTATATCTTACAAAACACTTTTGGAAATCTATCATTAAATTCACCATGTATCACAACATATGAAATACCTTGTGAATACTTATCCAAAACTCATTTGGATCTAAAAAAATAGAGTGTTTCTCTGAGTTATACTCAATACCCTTTCATTAAACTACAATGTGTGACTCCATGGGGTTTTTCAACATTGAAAATAAATATGAATCGCCATATCCATAAATATAAGCAAAGAGTGGTCTCTAGAAAAGAATCAGTGCTACTCAAGCTATAAAGGGATCTAGAGTGATCTTTATCAAACACATGTTTATATATAATCATGTACCACTTTCATCACATGGTAGATCACATTATCCTATGTCCCCTTTTGCAAAGACATAGAGTGAACATGATACCTAGAGTTTGTCAATCCCATATAGCCAACTCATTATCTACTCTTACATGTCCTTCACCTTTATGGATGGTGACATCACATGTACCTTATCTAATTAGATAGGAACATCATATATACTATCTAAATGTTTCCACACACTTCTCAGTCTATATCATTTGAGGTACAAGATGTTATAATCATTATACAAGAGGAAATACCCAAACTTGGTTGAAGTACAACTGATGACATGATCTGCAACATACTCAATCACCCCCTAATTATCTAACCTCAAGGCTTGTATAGGAAAGGTATAAAAGTATAAATATTCTCATGCCAGATATATCACCAATATATGGTAATAAGGACTCCAAATATGATCCATTCATCCTGAGTATACCAAAGGCATAGTTCATGACACTCCGTGTGGTATACTCAGTGGATCATCCAATGCACAAAAACACTTTTATGACTTGGGAGAATATTTTTTATCTTCATAATAGAATACTACTCATGTTAACCTTATAATTTCATCCTAACCCATAATACATCATGATTAAAATTAATTATGGATAACTCAAAGTCATGATTTTAGAGGTCAATTATCATTACACTTTACAAAATGTATATTAATATATACATATATACACCCAATGTTAAAGAATTATAAAATAGAGATTTCCTTTTTGTATGTTACATTTTTTATATTCTTATACCCTCTTAATAATACTTAACAAAATCCTATATAATTTTATGTCTATCATATCATATATGATATACTTCCAAATCAGACTTATGTTTGATGAATTTTCTAGGGTTTTGTTAACTCATTACGTTTATATGTAATTCATTCCTTGTCACTTTATGACCATATGATAAAACCATCCTAATAAACTCTTTAGTGAGTATTAAGAATGAATGTTTAAGTAATGGTGATATTTGGGAATCATATTCCTGATGTTCAACTCCCTAAATATATTCAAATTTATTAACACTATAATATAAAATATTAATGTAATGGTCAGTGCCTTCCCAGCCTATTAAATTTACATTTTGGGCATTCATATGTGTAGGTTTGAGGAGGTTTAGTGGAGGTTGGAGCTGCATGAGTGCTGCAGCAGGTGGTTGATGATGTGTACCGGATTCAAATCATGATTTGATCATTTGAGACTTGTGTAGCCAATGTTATTCACATCTTGTATAGAAGTGGAAGATTCTATTAAGTGGATCCACGTAGTGAAAGTGGACTTCATGTCGTGTATTAAATTTAGGCCGAGATGACACAATTTTTGGTGAAAACTAGAGATATGGGAAATTCACGGCTTAAAATGAATTCACATCTTGTAATCCATAGACCCTGTAGAATTCATGTCATGATTATAGAATTCAGGACGTAAAAGGGGCATTTTTTAGGTTATTTTTTATGCAAGATCATAAAATTATCCTCTCATTCACTTGTTTATTCTCTTGGTTGTGGGTAGAACCCTAGGAATTTGGAAGGTCATCCAACTTTTATCCTATTGTTTCAATACTTAGGTTTTGGTGTTTGAGTTTTGGTTATGTGCAGTAAGTTTTTCTATTTACCCCCATAGATTCTTCTCCTTCTTCCTTTAAGGTGTCACAGTGACAATTTTGGTTTTGGTTCAGGGTGTGTTTTGGGTTGTCTTTTGATGTTCCTTTGATGCAGTGTATGTTGATTCCTCATTTATTGGTGTGGTTGTGTTTTGAAGGATATATCTTTTTCTCTCTATGGTGTGCAACAAGATAAAAAAGACTCTTTGTGGTAGGAGATCCTCATTCTCACCTATTTATATCCTATGTGTGGGATTTTCATGGTTCTTATTTCCTTTCAGTGGATAGTAAGGGTCGGCATAATGAGATAACAAATTGAAATGTCTAAAATTGATGGGTATGGAGAGTCGTTACATGTTTTTTTTGTTTTGATATTTTTGTTGATATGTTTAGGATTGATGTTTCCAATACTAAAAATAACGGTAATTGGGATCCTTTCTTGTATAGTAGTTGATATGTGTTGAGACCCTTAATGTGTTGTTATGTGATGACAACCTAAATAAAAAGATAAAGAACATATATTTGGATAAATAATTGGTTTCCCATGGAAACCTGGTTTGTGTGATAATACTCATGTTAAATAAAGCAGTAATGTGATGAAACTCCTTATATAAATTAGGAAATCCAATATGTGTTGTTGTTGTGTGAAGTTTCTTTTTTGTTTTTCCTTGTGTGTTGCAGGATGTTGTGAGGTGGTTGTGATGTTCATCTAATATTTATAGTATGTGGGGTTATGATGTTATTTGGTTGGTTGGTATGGATGTGAAGTGCACAGTTGTGTGATGTGGTGCACCGAGGTTGTGGTGTGTAGAGGTTATGGTTCACAATGGAGATGATTTTTGGTGGTGATATGTGGTTTTTTTGTGAGGAACTTGTGTTGTGAGATGTGGTTGTGATGTGTGGTGGTTGTGGTATGAAAATTTTTTGGTGAGTCATGGTATGGCATTGGTTGTGATATGTGGTTGTTTTGATAATGTAGCTTGATTAGTTTAGCACGGTGGTGATGGTGGATGTGTGGTGTTGTGGCAGTTGATGTGTGTTGCGATATTTTTTGTATGGCATGGTTGTGTTAGTTTATTGGTTAGCCATGGAATCATTTATGATACTAAATGAAATGATTGTAAATTTTTGGAATTGATAAGTGTATAAAATGGAATAAACAAATAAATGAACGGGCTATGAAAATTTTTATGAAATTGATTAGTAATGAAAGTTTGTGGGAACATGATATATCTGGAAAGTGGTGAAACTTGTATATAAAAGGGGTAAATGTTGTATGGATTGTGTGATGGTTGTGTGGGGTTTCATATAGTGGTGTCAGTGCTTGTGACGGTATATGTGTGGTGTAGTGGTTGTGGTGATTGATGCTAGTGCGGTTGTTCAGAACTCATAGGTTAGGCATTGTGTGTTATCTATATATCATGTATATTTATGTTATTTATTTTCACTCCCCACCTAAGTTGGATAACCATACCAATGCTCAGATATTCTAGGTTTTGGGTGTTTTCACCATCATCCAGTTTGGTGGTGATATGGATGGTTGGATACCTCATCTTCTCTAATCTTACCTTAGTAGTGAGGACCCAGGTGTCTATAGGCGGGATGTGCAGTGATGTCTCATGTGTCTTTAGGTGAGATGTAATGTGATGCAGTTGTGATGTGGTTCCTGATGCTAGCACCAAATGCTAGACCTTGTGAGGGTGGGGTAGGATGGGATACGTCCCAACCCACATCAGAGATGGATGGTATGAGATATGATATATGGTGAGGGTTATGCATGGTAGTATGATGGCATGAGGTTGATGTCCTTCGCGTTCATGATACCCTACTCTTTGGATATGTGATGAGGTTGTGGTGTGATGTGATGGACTAGGTTTCTACATGAGAGATGTGTTTTTATGGCCCATGTTTCTTCAAGTGAGTTGTGATGTGGTGTGATGTGAGGTGACGTGATATGTTTGTAAGGGATGAGAGTACATGACCTTAGATGTTGGGGCGTGAGAGGGAAAAATCAGTGCGGAAATAGCAGTGGGGAACCTTTCTTTGTTATGATCTCGATGCTATATTATTATACTAGATGCATGATTTGGTGAGTGAGTCATGGGGAGGCGGGGCTAGTTAGTTGACATGTATAGGTTCTTGTTTTTTTTCATTGGCACGTTATCATTCTATTTTCACATGTGTACTTGAGACCTTGTTTATGTCCCTACTAAGTATACCTGTTATGCTCACCCTGCATATATAAACTATTTTTCATGTTTTCAGGATGACTTTAGGGACCGAGCTAGATATTACTAGATTTGGTTGGATCTTTTGTTGAGTTGATACTGTAGACTTGTCTTATGGTATATATTGGAGACTTTATGTATTGGTCTACATTGTAAATGCATTGTGGAATAGTTTGGGTTTATTTTATATTATTTTCTGGAGTTTTTTGGTGATTGGTTATCCTATCACCAGATATTATTTTATTATAGAGGGTAATGCCTCCCATAATGTGAGATCTTTATACCATCAGTTTCGGACACTAACCTAGGGCCTACTGGAGGTGGGAATTGAGGGTCATTAACTCTCTCCCCTTGTTGTAGTATCTTTGGAGGGAGGATGTCATGACATAGTGGTATCAATGAATTTGGTTGAGAGATAGGATGGAGTTTAGAGTTATTCACTGTGAGGTTTTCATGGGTTGGTATGGAAATAGTGCCATTTGATCTTGGTGTGTGATAATGGCCTAATAGATCGGCTAAGACATAGGATTTTAGGGCCCACGTGATCCAGTGCATGAACTCTATGATTATTGAACGACTTAGTGAGGTGGACCTATTTTCATGGTAGAGACCTATAAGAGCAACATGCATCATGATTATTTGTGTTCATGTATGAATTGGGTTATTATATAAAAATAAAATGAATTTAAATAAATGATCATTAATAAAATTACATGCTATCGAGATTAGGATGTTATTTCTTTTCAAGAATGACTCTTGGTTTATGTACATGAGTATCTTAGTAAGTTGAGGTTTATTGGCATGTTATAATTGATCCTTGGAGGGTTTACCCTATAAAGGAGAATGAGGCATGCATCGGGCTTTTCATACCTTTTAGTGGAAGAGTTTGGGAAAGTATGAGGGGAGAGTCTCTGATTTGGAGACAGAGTTCTTGATGGAGGAGCTAGAGATCACTTTCGGTATAATATGATCACAAGATGGGTTCTAGGTTCCATTATCAGTTATTTAGATGTGGGGATCTTCACACAAATGGTAGACGTCATACCTTGGTGGCTGAAAGAAGGCAGATGTGTTGTGGTTGGACTTTAAGAAGGAGTTTCGAGTGGAGTTCCTATCATCGATGATGATGGAATCCAAGAGGTATAAGATTTTATCCCTTCATCAAGGGATTATGAGTGTGTGGGAGCTTTATATCAAGTTTAAGGATCTCTTTTACCTTTCCCCATATGTTTTTCTGTTTGAGGAGTTTATAGTGTGATGCCTAGAGGAGGCCTTGCACCTGGTGATTAGGTATATGGTCACTATGTTTATGATCCCTATATATTTGTAGTCATAGGTTATCAAGTGGATGATTTCATTGGGATTTGAGCCTAAATAGAGTGTCCAGTATGGAATTTTGAGGAGAATGTCTTCAGGAAGTTGGTCCCGGGTGTTCAGGTAGTCAGGGTTTCATTCAGTGTGGAACCGGCCACAACATAACTCTTTTTGTTCTACTAGGTTAGGTAGTTTTTGGGAACCCATCAGGGGATTTCCATTTTTTTATGTTTATGGGGGACATGGGAATCTCCAAGATCAGTTCCCAACCAATCAGGGAGTGAAATTTTAGGTGGGAAGTCAGGCCCCTTTTTAGTAGTAGCAACTTCCTCCAAGACAATTTTTTTTCACGACCTGACCCTACCAGTCTCAAGCTGCAACTACCCCAATCCCACCTCCATAGTCCAGGGGCTAGCGATAAGTGTCGAAGGCATAACAATCTTGGGGTGGCCTTTGCCTAAGTACCTGTACATACACACATCCCACTCAATGTAGAAGTGCAGAGTAAAAAAGTAAACCAAAGTACAAACAACTATAACCCAACCTCAGTCATGCATCAACTTCTAAAATAGAACAAGTAAAGTGCTGAAAAGTAGATAGACTAGTAAACTGAGCAGAAAAGGGAAAAATATGGTCCCAACTAGAAAGGTACCACAACCCGGCAACAAGTAAACGAAATTAAATAGCTAGTGAGTCTCACACCTGAAAATCCTACTATGACCACTGAATGCAGCCCAAGATCTTGTGTCCTCTATGCTCCTCTATAGTCTCGATCGACCTGTTCTTCGTCTGCAAAGGCACACCAAGTGCGGGCAAAGCCCAAGCATGGGTGAGTATAAATATACTCAGTAGGATGCCCTGAAAGCTCGAGGGAGAAATAAAGGAGGTACTAAAATGGTGAGCAGTAGACAAAACAAAGAACAGTGTAATATTACAATAGTGAGAGTGCAGCTCAACCCAACAGAATGAAGGAAGTAGACTCATCCAACCAAGAGGAGCTAGAAATGGAAAGCATGTGGTATACCCCGTGCATCTTCTCCCCTCTTATAAGGAAAGTAACAAAACCCAAGGAGTGGGAAAAAAATTATAGTGTATATATATATATTCTCAACAAGAAACTCGAACGAGTGTGTAAGAAGATCTTTATCTCCAAGCTCAGCCAAGGAAAAGTCACCAACAGTTCTAAGGATATCCATCATTGATGCCCAATAGTCCTGTATGACAAAGCTGTCTCATTTCTAAACCGTACAACCAAGGGTCCCTCTCTAGTAACCACGTAGAAAAGTCACTGACTAGCCTCATAGAAAAGGTCTGAGTCTGAAAGAAGTCATCGGGTAACCCACTTCCCACCCCAGCTGGAGGGTAAACCCTAAGAGTTCGTTGGGTAACCCACTGCCCATCCCTGCTGGAGGGTAAACCCTAAGGTTAATGGGTAACCCACTTCCCAGCCCTGCTGGAGGGTAAACCCTAATATTTCGTCGAGTAACCCACTGTCTAGCCCCGCTGGAGGGTAAACCCTAAGGTTAATGGGTAACCCACTACCCACCCCTTCTGGAGGGTAAACCCTAAGAGGTCATCGGGTAACCCACTGCCCATCCCTGCTGGAGGGTAAACCCTAAGGTTAACAGGTAACCCACTGCCCAACCTTGTTGGAGGGTAAACTCTAAGGTCAACGGATAACCCACTGTCCAGCCCCGCTAGAGGGTAAACCCTAATAGGTCATCAGGTAACCCACTGCCCAGCCCTGCTGGAGGGTAAAACCTAAGGTGAACAGGTAACCCACTGCCCAGCCCTACTAGAGGGTAAACCCTAAGGTTAATGGATAACCCACTACCCAGCCCTACTAGAGGGTAAACCCTAATACGCCAGTGGGTAAACCACTACCCAGCCCTGCTGGAGGGTAAACCCGGAACTGGTCCGATAACTCCGCATTGCTCATGCCATCACTGGGTGTCACTAACATCGCTACCATACGTTGGTTCGAAGCGCGTCAAAGGGACCTCTGACCAACACCCTTTCATGTTTCCACATTTAATTAGATCTCGAAATAGGCTCTGCACACCCAAACAGATTACATTGTTGCAATCCTCGCAGAAAAACATGCAAGATAGATTATTTACTCTCCCCGAACGGACATCTAATGAAAAAGTCGTAGTACGCTGCACACAGCTTAAATGACGGCCCATGGGGTACACGTCTCAACTCCATCTTCAACACCTAAAACCACCCTGGTCGACTTCTTCTTGATTCTAGGGTCACAAAACCACTGACGGCACCTAAAATGGACTCTGGATGCAGAAGATGCAACTCCCTACATTAAGTAAATGGGGCCATGTGGGGCCCACATCTCGATCCTAAAACACATCACATAGATCGTAGCATTACATTCCTTGCAGATAACCACAATTCATAGGATATTCATTTTCCTTGAATGGACTTATGAAGCATAAGTCGTAAAAATGCAGCATACGTCCGAAATCCGCCTCGTGGGGCCCACGTCTCGGGCCCAAATTTAGGCAGGTGGATTGCGCCGTCATAATCCCCTCGCAAGAACACTCAGAAACGAGTGCTCAAACACCTCAAATGGATGTTGGGTGAAAATGTGGTGTTTCACCATAAAACATGTGAACCAGGACCTATGGGGCCCACACCTTGTCTCCAACCCGAACGCTTCGGAAAGCATCTCAAAAATTCTACACGAGGATAGGGGTCACACTGCCACTGATGGCATGCCAATCGGATATTCCAAATAGGAGTTAGGTCTGACGCAAGAATAATTGATTAATTAAATACTTAATTAATTATTCTCATTAAGCGTTCCGTTCCACTGAGCAATGAAACCAACCCGCAAGGGTTCCAAACCAACTTTGGAAGGACCTTCTCAACTCCAGAACCACAGCGTCTCTGACGGCGCATCAAACGGACGTCCGGCTCGCAAATACATCTGTTACAAACTTTAATAATAATTTATTATTATTAACTTAAATCATTTTGGGTCACCCACCTTCGGGATTAGAACTCAAAATTTTTGAAACCCACTTCAAAAAGTCCTCCTCACTGAGACGAACCCAAGGTCGTCGACGGCGCATCAAACAGATGTGTCGTTTAGAACATAGGCCCTTTTTAACAAAGGGGGGGCCCAAATTGGGCCGGTCCACCCCGGCCGGCCTGGTCCAGACCGCCGGCCCGTGGCCCGGCCGCAGGTCCGGTCCAGCTCACCGTAGCCCACTGGCCATGGCCCGTCCGAGATCCACCAGACCCCTCGGGTCCGGTTCCTTCAAACAGACCAGCAACTTGGTCGGTCTTTGTCCGTGCGCCACACCAGTAGGACCCGCATGTTGCAGGTCCTTGTCCCCCCCCCCCCCCCGAGGCGCTGACCTCGGGGATCCTCCCAACAACAACAGGCTGCCCGCATCGTGGCCACCTGGCCTCCCCACTCCGCCACCAGGCGCACCACCGCGACAGGTCGCCCGTGTCGCGGCCGCCTGGCCTCCCCGCTCCGCGGTCGGGACAGCCGACTCCTTCGGTCCCCGCTACGCCACACCGGCATCCGCCTACGCCCGACCCTGCTCGACTGATGCCCGGAGCCCCACCTCATGCTGCCCCTGCGCCAAAAACCTCTGGTCGACGCCACCCATTCGAAAACCCGCGCTGCCGCTCTGAACCTCATTGTCGTGCCACCTACCGTGGTCGCCTCACGCTGTTGCTGGCGGTGATCCGGTGGCCCTGTCGTGGACTATCAGGACTCCTCCCATTACCCAAAATCGAAACCACAGGAATATCAACGATCCTTGCGATGTGGGTCTAACAAAACTGTCCTTCACTCATTGATTCACCAAGGTTTTGAGGTGCCGAATAATTACCAGGTCAAACCGTGAAGAATGGGTGAAGAACGCTCAAGAACGGGATTTAGAATGGGGCTCAGAAGATGGTTGTGTTTGTTCGGCCATCGTCCCAATTCTAAAATTTTAGAATGTAAAAGACAAATTTCATGAAAAGTCGAGAAATCGACAAAGGTGCAAAAATTAACCAAAAATCCTACCTCGAATCGGTCGTGCGTCGTTGGCGGCATGTCCACGACGCTCCTGCTTCAATCTGCCAAGGTTCCAGTGGAGGTCACTCCTCGATTCGGTGAAGAACGGTGAAGAATGCTGAAGAACAGTTGAGAGAGAGGGGAAGAGAGAGGGGGGGAAGAAGGGAAAACCCCAAATCCAAACTCCTATTTTTCTATTTATAGAAAAAAACGCTTAACGTATAATCTGAAACTATCGGGCCCTCTCGTTTTATATCGCGCCTAGGAAAAACACCCCATTTCAAATTCAAAGGATGTATCGGATTTCCATTCTGATCCATTGTCTGAAAGTTATTCAAAAAGAACTCCAGTGATAAAAATCACTAAGTGGTCATTTCAAAATGGCGATTTTTCCCCTGGGTGACTTTTCTCACAGCGGTCCTGCACTGAAAAAGTTTATTCCCCTCCTAGGGTAAACGACATGCTCCGAGCTCAACCGTGGACTCACATTTCTGATCCTAGTTACAGTTTGAGAGTTAATTTTATTTGAGCTATTAAATGAATGAATTAATAAATTAATTCATCCATTTACTTACCACTAACGAGAGAGGGGTCCAAACATCCCGCCCTGACATGCTTTATGTCGCGCCTAGGGTAAACACCGCATTTCGGACCTAGTTGTGGTCTCATAATCCTGATATGATCAACCGTTTAAGATATATCCTGTTTTCGTTGCGTGAATAGTATAAAAATACTTAATATTTTTGTATAATTTATTCGGGGCACACCGGGTCTCAGAATCGCACGCCGTCTCATCTCCTAGCTCTGGAAATATATGTAGAAATATTACAAATTTTTACAGAGAAAAAATTGGGTCTCTACATCATTAACTCCTTAAAACTTTTCATCCTCGAAAATAAAAACTAGGAAAAACAACTTGGGATACAGAGCTCACACCTAGCTCTCCTTCTCCCAAGAAAACTTGCACAACACCATGCTGGCACAACATGCAAACCAAAGGAATGGTTTGTACTCATAAGGTCTTCTACTTTCAATGAAATGCATAGGAACATGCATGCACCTCATCATCTATGACAAGTGGAAGACGTCGTGCACCCACTCCTACTATTGGGAGGGTAGGTCAAGACGGTAGGCAACCTCTCAATATCTTGCACGATTCCTGAATGGCCCAAAGAAACTCAGGGGACTTCCATGGCCGAACCTCTACTTTCCACGCCGCGACCGAAATCACGGTTTGTTCCTGGAACATGGTCTTGTGATTCCCTCCTTCATAATACCCATCTTGTGAAACACTCAAGGATATCCGGTCACACAAGTTTTCACAGTCGGTGCATCACAACCGAGACTCTCTTACACGCTCAAGAAGTGGATGAGTCAACACCATCGACTGAAGAAAATTTTCACCCTCCTGGTCCAATAGGGTCAACTGTAGGGAAGCTAACTACCATGAAACTTCCTACACCTGACGAGTCTGGGACGTTCTGCTAAGGGAACCTGCTACAACACTGTCATTTTTTCGAAACATAGACTACCTTGAAATCATAGTCCTGCAGAAATTTCGACCAGCACTGTTGTCTCAGGTTCAAGTCTCTCTAGGTGAGGACGCACCTGAGAAACTGGTGGTCTGAGTAAACCACCAATCACTCTCCCATAAGATAGAGTCTCCACATTCTCATAGAAAATACTACCACTACCAGCACCACATAGTGAATCGTGTAGTTCTGTTTATGGGGTGTCTATCACCTCGACCTGTACTTGATAATGGTATCGAGATTGACGTTGATCATGCAAGGTACCAATGAACAAGGCAGGTGAGAAAACTCATCCAACCGTCAGAGGCTAGACATGAAAAGCACATGGCATAACTCACGTGTCTTTTCCCCTCTTATAAGGAGAGTAATCCCCAAAATAGGCACTCTACCAAACCCACTAATGGAACCTCAAACAAAAGGAGGTCAATCAGAAAATCCCCACTGGTAAATCTAGAACCTGGTCTGACACTCCACCGCACAACCCGTAAATGAATGCACATGTCAGAGGGACTCATCCACCACACCTCAATACTATCTTCTTTGGGTGGTACTGACTCTCCCTCAAGGTTTTGATCGCATCAAAAAAACACATCTCAGTGGGGAAAGAACCCCTATTTCCCGTGCATTAAAAGCTACGTCGGACAACACCAACATAGGGTTACACTGATGCCCTACATCACCCTCAGTAACCCCTCGAACAAGGAGTTAGATGAAAAGTGTACCTCACGCAGTGTCTAACAATTTCTACTAAGAAAAGTAGAAAAAGACATAGATCATACCTCTTATCATATAATGTGATGCAAGATTGTAGACATCCATAGCACACAGCCTCCCGCAACCCCATCCATCAGCTCCCTAAGCCTAACATGGGCCGCCTAGTAGTGGTGGAAGGACCTCTAAATGTCATCTTCCAACCACAGTTCTTCCTTCTCTTCTTCCAACACCACCTCCTTGGGGACCACCTTGTCCTTAGTTGGGAGTTATCTGATTACGACATTGCCTCTATCGCGGTGGTGCATCTACCAACTATCTTGAAAACTCATCATAATTGGTTGATTAGTCTCACGCCATGTGACCTCGCACATCATAGTCATAACACTAGTCCTCCCTGGGTTGTCTCGATGATCTACGTTTTCCCCGAACATGTGCCTGAGTCTCATCAAGGGGAGACCTCCGGCGTCGAGGCCCTGCCAATTGACATCACTCTGACAGAAATTTCTCTGTCACCAGTGCCTGCTCCAGCACCCTGAGATGGGTGAGGATGCACAAGGGCACTACGCTAGCGTGAATATCCTCTAAAGATACCTCGCTCAAACTTATGGGCTTAGAAGTTTCCATCATGGACCACATCCAAAGAGTACCGAGTAAGATCTATGAACCTAGTCGCATACTCAGCCACTGCCATCACTCCCCACTGAAGCCCCAGCTACTCCTGAAACCATATAAAGCATAAGTAGGAGGGGTAGTACTACTCACGAAACAGCTGCTAGAAGTCATCCCATGAGAGTACCAACTCATCATGCATCTAAGTAACCCTGTCTCTACTAACGCCAAACTTCTTGGTGGAAAAACTGGTTGTCAAATCCACCATCTAACCTGTCAGTGTCCGAACAAGCCTAAAGAGGCAAACCACTGACTCTATCCAACCCTTCACTGTCTGAGGGTATGGCTCACCGTGGAACCTTAGCGGTCTTTGATGCTGGAACTCACGTAGCACGCCTAGCCTACACTCATCATTGGCCTTCGCTGCTGGTACTATCTTTTACGCCACAGGTGGAGGTGTTGTTGCCTGTCCTCCTGGAGAAAAGGTAATTGTATGATGGATCTTGAACTGAGGCCTCGTTGCTCACGGAATCGTCATCACGAACCGAAGCTAGTATCCTAGCTAGCTATCATCGCGAAGACATCCTGAATCCGATCAAGGAGTACCGCGATCAAATGAGCATATATATATCAACAACGATGGGGAGATGACTCAAGAAGGATAGTCAAAGACTCAATCCTATATGATGCACGAACCAAATTCCCTTCAACAAGTTTCTCAGTGTGCCGAGTCGACAAGCGGGTTATCAGGGTCCTGGTGAATGGACACGTCGGCCGCCCGTACCATCACTGGACTCCCTGGCCTGAGAGATGCTCTCGAGACACGTCGGCACTATTTCCCTAAATCCTAACCAATTCCTTTTTAGGGACATCCAAACAAAGCCCCAAGGAACGAACCACCTTTGATACCACTTTTTCACAACCCAACCCTACCGATCTCGATCCGTATCTACCCCAAGCCCGCCTCTATAGGCCGGGGGCTGGCGACAAGTGTCGAAGGTGTAACAATCTTGGGGAGGTTTTTTTCTAAGTACCTGTACACACACACACAGCCCACTCAATGCAGAAGTGCAGAGTAAAAAAGGAAACCAAAGTACAAACAACTATAACCCAACCTCAGTCATGCATCAACTTATAAAACAAAACAAGTAAAGTGCTGAATAATAGACTAACCAATAAACTGAGCAGAAAAGGGAAAATCACGCGCCCAACTAGAAAGGTGCCACAACCCAGCAACAGGTAAACGAACGTAAACATCTGGTGAGTCTCACACCTGAAAATACTACCACTACCACTGAACGCAGCCCAAGCTTCTGTGTCCTCTACATTCCTCCGTAGTCACGATCAACCTGTTCGTCGTCTACAAGGGAACACCAAGTGTGGGAAAAGCCCAAGAAGGGGTGAGTATAAAGATACTCAGTAGGATTCCCCGAAAGCTCGAGGGAGAAAAAAAGGAGGTACTAAAATGGTGAGCAGTAGACAAAAAAAATAACAGTGTAAGAGTATAATAGAGAGAGTGCAGCTAAACCCAACAGAAGGAAGGAATTAGACTCGTCCAACCAAGAGGATCTAGACATGTAAAGCAAGTGGTATACCTCGCACGTCTTCGCCCCTCCTAGAAGGAAAGTAACTGAACCTAAGGAGTGGGAACAAAATTAGGGTGTATATATATATATATATATATGCTCAATAAGAAACCCGAACGAGTGTGTAATGGGATCTCTATCTCCAATCTCAGTGCAAGAAAAGTTAACAACAGTTCTAAGGATATCCATCACTGATGCCCAATAGTCTCGTACGACAAAGTTGTCTCATCGCTAAACTGTACAACCAAGGGTCCCGCTCTGGTAACCATGGATAAAAGTCACTAACTAGGCTCATAGAAAAGGGCTGAGTCTAAAAGAAGTCATCGGGTAACCCACTGCCCAGCCCAGCTGGAGGGTAAACCCTAAGAGGTCGTCAGGTAACCCACTGCCCAGCCCCACTGGAGGGTAAACCCTAAGGTTAATGGGTAACCCACTGCCCAGCCCTGCTGGAGGGTAAACCCTAAGAGGTCGTCGGGTAACCCATTGTCCAGTCCCACTGAAGAGTAAACCCTAAGGTTAACGGTTAACCCACTGCCCAGCCCTCCTGGAGGGTAAACCCTAAGAGGTTGTCGGGTAAACCACTGCCCAACCCCGCTGGAGGGTAAACCCTAAGGTGAACGGGTAACCCCCTGCCCAGCCCTACTGGAGGGTAAACCCCAAGGTCAACGGGTAACCCACTGCCCAGCCCTACTGGAGGGTAAACCCTAAGAGGTCGTTGGGTAACCCACTGCCCAGCCCCGCTGAAGGGTAAACCCTAAGTTTAACGGGTAACCCACTGCCCAACACTGCTGGAGGGTAAACCCTAAGGTCAATGGGTAACCCACTGCCCAGCCCCACTGGAGGGTAAACCCTAATACGTCGGTGGGTAACCCACTGCCCAGCCCCACTGGAGGGTAAACCCGGAACTGGTCTGATAACTCCCCACTGCCCGTGCCATCACTGTGTGTCACTAACATCGCTACCGTGCGTTGGTTTGGAGTACGTCAAACGGTCCTCCGACCAATGCCCTTTCATGTTTCCACATTTAATGAGATCTCTAAAGAGGCTCTTCGCTCCCAAATAGATTACACCATTGCAATCCTCGTGGAAAAAAATGAAAGATAGACTATTTACTCACCCCGAACGGAAGTCTGATGAAAAAGTTGCAGTACGCTGCACACAGCTTAAAATACGGCCCGTGGGGCCCACGTCTCAACTCCATCTTAAATGCTTGAAACCACCCTGGTCAACTTAGTCTTAATTCCATGGTGACAATGCCACTAACAGCACCTAAAACGGACTACGGATGCAGAAGATGCAACTCCCCATGTTAAGCAAACGGGGCCCTATGGGGCCCACATCTCGAACCCGAAACACGTCACACAGATTGTACCATTGCGTTCCTTGCAGATAACCACAAGACATAGGCTATTCATTTTCCCTGAATGGAATTATGAAGCATAAGTCATAAAAATGCAGCATACGTCCGAAAGCCGCCTCGTGGGGCCCACGCCTCGGGCCTGAATTTAGGTGGGCAGATTGCGCCATCGCAATCACCTCGGAATAACACTCAGAAATGAGTGCTCAAACACCCTAAATGAATGTCGGGTTAAAAAGTAGAGTTTCACCGTAAAACGTGTGAACCAGGCCCTGTGGGGTCCGCACCTTGTCTATAACCTGAACGCTTCGGAAAGTGTCTCAAAAAGTCCGCATGAGGACTGGGGTCGCACTGCCACTGACGGCGCGTCAATCGTACATCCCAAACAAGAGTTAGGACCGACGCAAGAATAATTAATTGATTAATTGAATGATTAATTAATTAATTATTCGCATTAAGTGTTTCATGCCACTGAGCAATGAAACCAAACAGCAAGGGTTTCGAGCCAACTTTGGAAGGACCGTCTCAACTCCAGGGCCACAACACCTCTGACGGTGTGTCAAATAGACGTCTGGCTCGCGAATACGTCTGTTACAAACTTTAATAATAATTTATTATTATTTACTTAAAATGTTTCGGGTCACCCACCATCGGAATTAGAACTCAAAATTTCCAAAACCCACTTCAAGAAGTCTGCCTCGCTGAGAAGAACCAAAGGTCGCCGACGGCGCGTCAAACGGACGCGCCGTTTAAAAGATACGCCCCTTTGAACAAAGGGGACCCAAATTGGGTCGGTCCACCCCGGCCGGCCCAGTCCAGACCACCGGCCAGCGGCCTAGCCGCGGGTCTGGTCCAGCTCGTCGTGGCCTGTCTGAGATCCACCGAACCCCTCGGGTGCGATTCCTTCAAACAGACCAGCCACTTGGTCGGCCTTTGTCCACGCACCGCACCAGCAAGACCCGCATGTTGCAGGTCCTTGTCCGTGGTCCCCCCCCCCCCCCCCGAGGTGTCACACCCCGACCATGGACACCTGTTATTTTATTCTTTTATCGGTCCTGCATTGTTTGAGCAGGGTTTAGTTGGGTCCCTGTTTGAACTTTTCCGAAGTTTGATGTTTTTAGTGGGTCTTTCGCCAGTGTACGGTCACCGCACTGTTAGCGGTGACCATGCATTTAGTTCGAGTGATTTCACGATGGCGTGACACTTTAAATAAATAATAAATTAATTTAATCAAAAATGGAATCCAAATAAAAAAAAAATTGTATCGATAAAACAAGGTTAATTTTTAAATTATAATAATGAGAATATGTCTGTGCAAATGGTTATTTTATTATTATTTAATCTGGTAATAATACTATTATTATTAAGTTATAAATATAATTATCATTTAAAATGAAATGTAATAAAATTATCATTTTATTTAATTTAAGTTTGTTATTAATTTCTTTTGTTGTTATTAGTATTGTTTTTATTATTTCTCTATTGATATTATTACCATTATTATTATTATAGCATTAATATTATTATTATTATTACTTAAAATAAAATGGATAAGAACCGATTCTATTTATTGGGTTTATTAACATTTTTTGGTTCTATTGTTATTATAATTATTATTATTACATTATGGTTATTATATATGTATATATATATTTAATTTTAAACCCTAATCTACCTTCTCTTCACCCCATTCTTGTACCCCATGCCAGTCGCCACCCCCTCCCCTTTCATCCGCCTGTTCCACGCGATCCCCCCTGCCCAGGTTCTCCAGTCCGGTGCGGTTCCCTTTTCCCAGTCCGGTGTAGTCACCCCCACTCTCGGCCTGCTCCAGTCACTCTGCCGCCATCCACTCCTCCCCCTACGCTGGCAGGCCACCTTTCGGCCTCCTCCTCCCTTGCGCGAGCAGCTCCCTCCCCCCTTTCTCTTTGCGCGCTGCAGCTCTCCATTGGCGCACCTACCACCATGCCCCATTCCTCCAACAATGTTTTGGCCACCCTTTACCTCGCGCTCTTCATGTGCGCCCTCTGGTGGCTCGACCTCGACCAACGGCTCCCCCGCAAGACAGCCACGACCTCTAGTTCACCTGCACCGGCAACGACCCGCCTGCTCGCCTGGTTTTCTGGCAGCCACATCTCCCGACGGCGGCCCGAACTTCCCTATGCACACCCTATCTCATGTGGCCTCCCCCTCCTATTAGACCAGCACCGCACAACCCTTCTTCGGCTTTGTTCTGTCCTGCTTGGCACGTGGTTGGCCAACCCGAACCCCGGCCCGCACTCTGTTTCGGCGCAGCCCGAACCCTATTACACAGCACCTCTGCCCGGCTTCGGCGCGACCGTGGTTCCCCTCACTGTCAAACTACGGTTTTTATCTCAATATAATTTTGGTGTTTCCTTCAATTTAACTAAACCATGATGTCTCGTTTTGTATTTCACAATTTTAACTTAGTGTCATTGTTGTGTTATGAAGTCTGGATATTTTATTTGCAGTGTGGATAATTATTTGGATGGGATCTCGGCTTGCAGCGTGTTTTCTTGGTTCGCCACCACCATCCAATGTGAGGGTTTTACTATCGTGCACACTTTTGTTTTATTTTCGTTATCATTTTTTGAATACCTTATATTTTATTTATAGTACGAATAATTATTTTGGTGTTGTTAAAGATAGGGTTTACATGAATCTTGGTTTAGGCCTTGTATATGATGCCTTTGGTGTTTTTAATTTTTCCACTTGTTCTTTTTGGGTGAGTTTTGATGTAAAAGCCTTGAAGTGTTATTTGAAATTGTATTATAAACTTTTAACGGGTTTATTAAATATTATATATGGTCTGAATTATGTTTCGGAAATTTTTTTGAGGTGCGATGGGTTTAAAAATGAATTTTTGACATGTGGGTGTTTTGTTAAGTTGTGTAATTTGTTATTATAAGTGTGCAAGTGGTGGGCATTCTGATTTGGTGTGGTGCGAGTTGTATTTTAAAAACATGTGGAGGTGGTGTTTGCTCCGTTTGTTCATTTGAATTGTTTTGAGTCCATGTTTATGCATTTTAGTTGTGTGATTATGGCAGCATGTCGGCGAGGAAGACTCGCGATACTGCGGTCATCGGCTTGCGCGTGTTTGTGCATCTGTGCTAGGCGTGACGTGCCACTGTGTTTGGACTGTGAGCTGAGATAGGTCCCCTACTGCACTCACCTTTAAATTTAGAATTTATTAATTGCTTGATGTTTTATTAATTTTAATAAATGAGAAATAATATAAGATAATTAATTTTTAAATGATTATCTGGTGTAAAAAGAGTCGTTTATTTTATACAGGACACTTGAAACATTTTCTTGATGAGCGGACACCCAATATTGAAATAATGCCCGTTGGCCTTTAAACATAATTCACAGAATTTCAAATTTAGTTCTAGTTTTAAAGATAAATGATTTCTTCTGAACATGTGTTTTGATTTTTCTCAAGAAATGAGGTTTTTCTTTAAAATTGGTGAAGACCTGTTTGGCACTTTAAGAAAAATAAATTATTTTGGAAAACCCACTCAGGGGTGATCTTTGGTATGCGTTGATTGCGTGAAATGTATGTGATGTTTGTGCCTCGTGACTGATTGATTTACATTGTGGACGCACCCCTTTTCATTTCATTTGTTGACATGGGAACCTGGAATAGTGATTAAATATTCTGAGAACGATTGTTTCACTAGTTTAGATTACGCACTGGCTAGTGGCCCCATAGCAGGGGAATACTGAGTTATTGCTGCTATGGGGATTGGGCCCCTCGGTTAGGCCATGTAGGGCTATACCGGGCGTTAGGGCGTTATGACATCATCGAGAGTATGCATGCCTTCAAGATGAGTCACATGTATGGTATGTTCTGGATTGTTCACGATCTTTTAGGTTCGACCCATGTTTCTTTTAGTGTTTTTTTTGTATGTGGTGGATAGTTGAGAGGTCTAGTTTGGTTGTTGGCCCCTGTGTGCCACTTTTTCCATTTCCCTTGGTGTGTGTTGTGTGTTATGTGTAGTTTTCATTTTTGGCTAATAACTAAAGTTTGGTTTTCTAAATTTTTTGCAAAAAAAAATTTTTAAGATGTAATTCACCAGTTCCTTTCAAACATTAAACTTGTTTTTGAATTAAAAAGGGAAATGGATTGTTACTTGTTTTAGAAATGAATGTTCGTGTGGAAACTAATATTTTATATCATTTAGTTCAAACCTGTAATTAGTAAATTTATTTATTTAAAGGTAGTGCATTGGGAATAGTTTGTTGGGAATGCCTACAGAGTTTTAATACCCACGCCTATAGTTCTTTTCTATTTTTAGTGTTTGTGCAGGCTAAATCTTGGGTGTGTTCGCCTTAGGCGATGTTTGGTCGTCAGTTGGAGAGTGACCCGTGAGGTCACACGAAGATAGTGGTTGTCTCTTTCAGGTAGTTTCATTTTCTTTTGTTCTTGTTGAGTTACTCTACTTCGTTTATTTATTTTGCGCTACTCTATTTTATTTCTGATGCTTTATTTATTTATTTTAACTGGGCGAAATCGTTCACACCGCCTCTGTTGATTCCATGGTTCTTGTTTCCATCCTAGGAGGATCGAGAACACCTCTCGGTCCATGTCACAGACCGGCTCAGGTGACCGGTTCAGGGTTGACCCGGGTTGGTTCGTGACAAAATGGTATGAGAGGAGGTCGGATCTTAGTGGACCTCACTTTTCAGAGTGCCCTTTATTATTTAGGATGTTTGGTAGAAGGATATTAGGACAGTCAGGGCTCAGGAGGTAGGTTACGGGTCGGTTCCTGATCACCACCACTCGTGATGAGACCTGAGTTACCAGGGTTAGTCTGGGATTTGAGTCACTTGTCCTTGGTCATTTCGGATTGAGGGATGACAATGGAGGTGAATCGGTTCACTTTGCGGCCTCACATGGGGTGGTGAACCATGTGGGGTCCAAGTGCCCGATTTAAGGTCCTCTTAGTGTTATGCCTTACATGGGGCATGGCTCACCACCATGTCACTTGGTAAGACATGTGCACTAGTTCCTCATTCCAGTGGGTTATTATTTCTTGTGTTTTGTTTTAATCTTGGTTGATTTGAGTGTGCATTAAAAGTGCAATTGGTTTTGAAATGGAAAAGTGTTTCTTCTAAATTGTTTTTGAAATTACTAAAGTGGGTTTTTAAAGAGAAAGTGTATTGGTTTGGAACAACATGGTATGTGTTTGGATTTGGTAAGTAAAGAAGTGTTTGAACCTTGGCACTCCTTATAGAGGGTCACACATGCGTGGGTGTGTATGGAGAGTGTGTAGCTGCACTTTTTTGCAGATGATGTGAGCGAGATTGAATAAACGCACATGTGATGGTTCATAAGGTGCCATAGGTGAGTTTTTAAAAATTGTAAAGAAATAATGGTTTTGGAAAAGTGATTTCTCCTTGTGTTTTATATTTTTGGATTATGGGCCTATTGTCCTTGGCTTGTGTTGTTTCTTTGATTGACTTTTGGCTTGACGCCAGTTTCGATGGTATTTTTCGTGTTGTCATGAGTATGCCACCTAGAAAGCCTCCAAAAGTTGTTAATGAGTTATGCTCAGTTCTCAGTTCCTTTTGTGTGTTGCTTGCTTTTCATGGTAATCGAAGTCTGTTAGAGGTAGTTGTATTGTTCTGAAGGATAGTGTGTCTTCGGGTTGTTGATAACTCCCAGGATAATTAAGGTTTGTACCGCCATAGAGTTATTTAAGGGTTTAGTTTTGGACTAGTAAAGATGAGATGTCTCATTGTCGTTGGAGTTTTGGGTGTGATTAACGGTGGTCAACTTCCGCAAAGGTTCCCTACCTGGAAAGGAGTGCGGACCAGTGGAACCTGTATCCATGGAACCAACCTCGTCGGTATCGGCTCCTAGTTCGTCGGACCGCTCTCTTGTGTGCCACCAGTATGGCCTATCCAGACATTCTAAGTCATCATGTTGCATCCCTTTGAAATTGTATGACCATCGTGTTTATTCAAATCATCGAATGGAAGAAGGAGTTAGAGACCAGAAGATGAAAATGCCTGACTGTGAGGTAGGAGACGCTTCAGCTATCAGGGCCCCAGCCACAGGTCCCGGGGTGAAGCTCGTGCACAGTCAGGAGTTGCTGAGGGTATGTGGAACCTCGGTCCAAAAAAATGTCTTCGGCTTTGGAATGGAAATATCCAAAATTTCCCTTGTTCTAATCTCATGGATGTCGTAAGATCATCCTTGTTGTGGTGGTGTGATGAGATCGTTCGCCCACAATTCAGGCGGTCTTATCTGCTATCAGTGTGGTTCTTAAGTTGTTTGGTCTCTCTGAATGGTGTGGGCCTGTGAATAAACAGACCTGTTCTATTTTTGAGTTGGTCACAGCTGTACCCGTTAGGGGAATGTTTGGTATCATGGAATTGTGGGAAAGTGTTGAGTTCATTTCTCATCCTCAGGTTTCTGGGTTGTTTCATAGTGAGATTTTGCCTATGTTTTAGGAGTGTTGTTTGGTCCACATGGAGAGATTGAATGAGCTCTGTTTGGGAGTTCCCGTATTGCCCCCCCCTGGGGGTGGTTTGTTCAGGTTTCAGGGGTTTGGTGTTAGTGAAATCCTGTGGTGGGTAGAACCCTCTCATGTTCTCCCCTTAACCCCGGGCAGTAGTTTTCCTTGAATTGGTCGGGTGTGACGTTGTGGGGAATGGTCTCCCCGAGGCTCTCGGTTCTCTATGTTTTTTTCTGGACATGGACTCAAGTTGTGACAATTTTTGACTTGGTGACTTTCTGGGGGAAGGAAGTGTCTATGGTGGGGATAATTGTCATACCCCGACCACAGAAACCTGTTATTTTATTCTTTTATCGGTCCCACATTGTTTGAGTGAGGTTTAGTTGGGTCGTTGTTTGAAATTTTTTGAAGTTTTATGTTTTTGGTGGGTCTTCTGCTGGTGTACGGTCACCGCACCATTAGAGGAGATCGTGCATTTGGTCATGGTGATTGTGCGATGGCGCGACACTTTAAATAAATAATAAATTAAGTGAATAAATTAAGTTAATCAAAAATGGAAGCCAAATAAAAAAATTGTGTCGATAAAACAAGGTTAATTTTTAAATTATAATAATGAGAATATGTCCATACAAATGGTTATTCTATTATTATTTAATCTGGTAATAATACTATTATTATTAAGTAATAAATATAATTATCATTTAAAATGAAATGTAATAAAATTATCATTTTATTAACTTAAAGTTTGTTATTAATTTCTTTTGTTGTTATTAATATTTTTTTTATTATTTCTCTATTGATATTATTACCATTATTATTATTGTAGCATTGATATCATTATTATTATTATTACTTAAAATAAAATGGATAAGAACCAATTCTATTTAATGGGTTTATTAACATTTGTTGGTTCTATTTTTATTATAATTATTATTATTACATTATGGTTATTATATATGTGTGTGTATATATATATATATATTATTTTAAACCCTAATTTACCTTCTTTTCACCCCATTCCTGTACCCCATGCGAGCCGCTGCCCCCTCCCCTTTCATCCGCATGTTCCACGCGATCCCCCCTGCCCAGGTTCTCCAGTCCGACGCGGTTCCCTTTTCCGAGTCCGGTGCAGTCGCCCCCACTCTCGGCCTGCTCCAGTCACTCCGCTACCATCCTCTCCTCCCCCTACACTAGCAGGCCACCTCCCAGCCTCCTCCTCCATTGTGCAAGCAGCTCCCTCCCCCCTTTCTCTTTGTGCACTGTATCTCTCCATTGGTGCACCTACCGTCGTTCCCCATTCCTCCGACAACGTTCTAGCCGCCCTCTACCTCGCGCTCTTCATGCACGCCCTCTGGTGGCTCGACCCTAACCAACGGATCTCCCACAAGGTAGCCACGACCTCCAGTTCACCTGCACCGGCGACGACCCTCCTGCTCGCCTGGTTTTCAGGCGGCCGCATCTCCCGGCGGCGTCCTGAACCCCCCTACGCGCACCCTATCTCCTATGGCCTCCCCCTCCTGTTCGAACAGCACCGCACAGCCCTTCTTTAGCTTTGTTCCATCTTTCTTGGCACGTGGCCATCCAACCCGAACCCCGGCCCGCACTCTATTTTGGCGTGGCCCAAACCCTATTACGCAACGCCTCCACCCAGCTCCGGCGTGACCGTGGTTCCCCTCGCCGTCAAACTACGGTTTGTGTATCATTATAATTTTGGTGTTTCCTTCAATTTAACTAAACCTTGATGTCTCGTTTTGTATTTCACACTTTTAACTTAGTGTCGTAGTTGTGTTATGAAGTCCGGATATTTTATTTGCAGTGTGGATAATTATTTGGATGGGATCTCGGCTTGCCGCATGTTTTCTAGGTTCGCCGCCACCATCCAATGTGAGGTTTTTATTATCACGCACACTTTTTTTTATTGTTGTTATCCTTTTTTGAATCCCTTATATTTTATTTATAGTATGAATAATTATTTTTGTGTTTTTAAAGATAGGGTTTACATGAATCTTGGTTTAGGCCTTGTATATGATGCCTTTGGTGTTTGTAATTTTTCCACTTGTTCTTTTTGGGTGAGTTTTGACGTAAAAGCCTTGTAGTGTTATTTGAAATTGTATTATAAACTTTTAACTGGTTTATTAAATATTATATCTGGTGTGAATTATGTTTCAGAAATTTTTTTGAGGTGCGCTGGGTTTAAAAATGGATTTTTGACATGTGGGTATTTTGTTAAGTTGTGTAATTTGTTATTGTAACTGTGCAAGTGGTGGGCATTCTGATTTGGTGTGGTGCGAGTTGTTTTTTGAAATCATGTGGAGGTGGTGTTTGCGCCGTTTGTTTGTTTGAATTGTTTTGAGTCCATGTTTATGCATTTTAGTTGTGTGGTTGTGGCAGCGTGTCGGTGAGGAAGACCCGCGATACTGCGGTCGTCGGCTTGCGCGTGTTTGTGCGTTTGTGCGAGGTGTGACATGCCACTGTGTTTGGACTGTGAGTCGAGTTAGGTCCCCCACTGCACTCACCTTTAAATTTAGAATTTATTAATTGCTTGATGTTTTATTAATTTTAATAAATGAGAAATAATATAAGATAATTAATTTTTAAATGATTATTTGGTGTAAAAAGAGCCATTTATTTTATACACGACACTTGAAACATTTTATTGACGAGCAGACACCCAATATTGAAAGAATTCCTGTTGTCCTTTAAACATAATTCACGAAATTTCAAATTTAGTTCTAGTTTTAATGATAAATGATTTCTTCTAAACAAGTGTTTTGATTTTTCTCAAGAAATGAGGTTTTTCTTTAAAATTAGTGAAGTCCCGTTTGGCACTTTAAGAAAAATAAATTATTTTGGAAAACCCACTCAGGGTTGATCTTTGGTGTGCATTTATTGCATGAGATTTATGTGATGTTTGTGCCTCGTGACGGATTGATTTACATTGTGGATGCACCCCTTTTCATTGCATGTGTTGACATGGGAACCTGGCATAGTGAGTGAATATTCTGAGAACGATTACTGCACTAGTTTAGATTACACACTGGCTAGTGGCTCCATAGAAGGGGAATACAGATTTATTGCTGCTATGGGGATTGGGCCCCTCGGTTAGGCCATGTAGAGCTATGTTGGGTGTTAGGGAGTTATGACATCATCAAGAGTAGGCATGTCTTCAGGATGAGTCACATGTATGGTATGTTCTGGATTGTTCACGATCTCCTAGGTTCGACCCATGTTTCTTTTAGTGTTTTTTTTTTGTATGTGGTGGACGGTTGAGAGGTCTAGTTCGGTTGTTGGCCCCTATGTGCCACTTTTTCCATTTCCCTTGGTGTGTGTTGTGTGTTATGTGTAGTTTTCATTTTTGGATAATAAATAAAGTTTGTTTTTCTAAATTGTTCACAAAAAAAACGTTTTAAGATGTAATGCACCTGTTCCTTTCAAACATTAAACTTGTTTTTGAATTAAAAAGGGCAATGGAATGTTACTTGTTTTAGAAATGAAAGTTCGTGTGGAAACTAATATTTTATATCATTTAGTTCAAACCTGGAATCAGTAAATTTATTTATTTAAAGGTAGTTCATTGGGAATAGTTTTTTGGGAATGACTACTGATTTTTAATACTCACGCCTATAGTTATTTTCTATTTTTAGTGTTTTTGCAGGCTATAGATTGGGTGCGTTCGCCTTGGGTGATGTTTGGTCGTGAGTTGGAGAGTGACCCATGAGGTCACACGGAGATAGTGGTTGTCTCTTTCGGTTAGTTTCATTTTCTTTTGTTCTTGTTTAGTTACTTTACTTCATTTATTTATTTTGCGCTACTCTGTTTTATTTCATCTGCTTTATTTATTTATTTTAACTGGGTGAAATTGTTCCCACTGCCTCTGTTGATGCCCTGGTGCTTGTCGCCAGCCCAGGAGGATCGGGAACGTCTCTTGGGCCATGTCGCGGACTGGCTCGGGTTACCGGTTCAGGGTCGACCCAGGTTAGTTCGTGACACGAGGCGCTGACCTTGGGGCTCCTCCTGACTGTGACAGGCTGCCCATGTCACGTATTCCTAGCCTCCCCACTCCGCCGTCGGGCGCACCACCATGACAAGCCACCCGCATCGCGGCCGCCTTGCCTCCCCGCTCCGCCGCCGGGACAGCCGGCTCCTCCAGTCCCCGCTATGCCACGCCGGCAGCTGTCTCCACCCGGCCCTTCTCAACCGACGCCCGGACCCTCGCCTCATGATTCCCCCATGCCAAACACCTCCGGTCGACACCGCCCATCCGAAAACCCACATTGTCGCTCTGAACCTCACCATCATGCCACGTACCGCGGTTTTCACACGCCGCCGCCGGCGGTGGTCCAGTTGCCCCTGCCATGGACTTTCGGGACTCCTCTCGTTACCCAAAATCGAAACCACAGGCATAGCAATGATCCTTGCGACGAGGGTCTGACAGAACCGGCCTCCTCTTGTTGATTCATCGAGGTTTTGAGGTGCTGAATAATTACCGGGTCAAACCGTGAAGAATGGGTGAAGAACGCTCAAGAACGGGATTTAGAACGGGGCTTGAATGATGGCTGTGTTTGTTTGGCCATTGTCCCAATTCTAAAATTTTAGAATGTAAAAGACAAATTTGATGAAAATTCAAGAAATCGACAAAGGTGCGAAAATTAACCAAAAATACTACCTCGAATCGGCCGTGCGTCGTTGGCGGCAAGTCCACGACACTCTTACTTCGATCCGACAAGGTTCCGGCGGAGGTATCTCCTCGATTCGGTGAAGAACGATGAAGAATGCTGAAGAACATTTGAGATAGAGGGGAAGAGAGAGGGGGGCAGAAGGGAAAAAACCTAACTCCAAACTCATGTTTTTCTATTTATAGAAAAAACCGCTTAGCACGAAATCTGAAACTGTCGTGCCCTCTCATTTTATATCGCACCTAGGAAAAATGCCCCATTTTAAATTCAAATGAAGTATCATATTTCCATTCTGATCCTTCGTCTGAAAGTTATTTAAAAATAATGCCAGTGATAAAAATCACTAAGTGGTCATTTCAAAATGACAATTTTTCCCCTGGGTGAATTTTATCACAATGGTCTTGTGCTGACAAAGTTTATACCCCTCCTAGGGTAAACGACAAACTTCGAGCTCAACCTTGGACTCACATTTCCGATACTAGTTACCGTTTGAGAGTTAATTGGATTTGAGCTATTAAATGAATGAATTAATAAATTAATTCATCCATCTACTTACCACTAATGAGAGATGGTCCGAACATCCCACGCCGATATGCTTTATGTCGCACCTAGGGTAAACACCACATTCCGGACCCAGACATGGTCTCATATTCCTGATATGATCAACCGTTTAAGAGATATCCTATTTTGTTGCGTGAATAGTATAAAAACAATTAATATTTTTTTATAATTTATTCCCGGAACACCGGGTCTCGAAATCACACGCCGTCTCAGCTCATATCTTTGGAAATATATGTAGAAATATTCCAAATTCTTACAGAGAAAAAACCAAGTCTCTACAATTCTAGTTGCAGGGACCACTAAATCTTGTTCAGTGGTCGAGAGAAGATGATTTTGGTAGAAGACATCCTTGAGATGGTCCTCATTCATAGGGACCTATGGGAGAGCATGGTCATGGAGTCTGAAAATAGAGAGGTAGAGAAGTTTTATGTGGTCAAATTCACTCTTTTAAGATAGCAACACTAATAGTGACGGGAGTTGTTCGACGTACAATTATATTATCATCTACCCTTGTGTTTTATTTATTTGATTCAAGAGCCTCACAATCCTTTGTTTCTCTCACTTTGGTTTGTGATTTGGGACTAGAAATAGAGATACTTCTAGTGCTATTTCTTTTATCTACACCAGTTGTAGGTTAGGCTTCTTTGTTATATGTGTGTCGGGGATGTAGACTGGTGATAGGGTAGCACAAATCAGTGGGATATTTCCTCTTGTTATAGATACATCCATATGATTTTATCCTTAGTATAGATTGGTTATATTTTGTGCATGCAGTCATTGACTGCTTCCATAGGAGAGTTTTATTTTTTGATGTGGAGGACCAGTGAGTGGCATTCGTTTGTGAGCAAGGTTTTTGGATGGGAGGTGGGTAAGTTGAGCCTCGTTTTTCATAGTTGGTAGAGTTGTTAGTGTAAGATCGGGTTGAGGGTGTTCTCTGGGTTATAGAGGAGTTCCTAGTTGTTTTTTCAAGGGAGGTTATGTCACTGCCCCATGATAAGATATCATGTTTGGGATAGAGTTACATTTGGGAACATCTCCAATTTTGATATCTCCCCATTGGATGCCACCCACAGAGCTGCATGAGTTGGGGGTGTTGGTGGATGATTTGATATATAGGGGTTCCTTCCAACCTAGTGTGTTTCTATGGGGTGCTTCAGTGTTGTTCACTAAAACGTAATATGTTAGTATAAGTTTGTGTATAGACCACCATAGGTTGAATTGGGTATTGGTCAATAACCGTTAACCTCTTCTGAGGATAGATGATTTTTTTGACAAGTTGAGAGAATTTAGTTGGTTATTGAAGATCAATCTATGATTTAGATATCACCAATTGAGTTTGAAGGATGACTATATCATGAAGAATACATTTAGTTGTAGGTATGAGAACTTTGAGTTTGCAGTCATGTCATTTGGTGTTATGAATGCACAAGTCATGTTCATGAGGCTTACGAAATCTGTGTTCTATAAGTTGTTGCAACAGTTCATCATTGGATTCAGTAATGATATCTTGATCTACTTGAGGTTAGAGGATGAGCATGTCAAACATCTCATAGCTATTTTTCAGGTCCTTCAACACCATCAGGTTTATGGAAAATTGTACAAGTTCATGTTCTGGATGTGAGAGGTGTGTTTCCTTAGACATGCAGTGTCTCAATAGGGTGTGTAAGTAGACCTATCAAAGGTAAAGGTATTTTTTTCTTGGGAATCACTCAATAACATGATAGAGGTTTGTAGTTTCCTTGGTCCCACATCCTATTATTCATGGATTTTTCTTGATTTCTCTCAAGTTATATCCCCGTTGAAAAAATTAAGCAAGAAGGGTCAGGATTTTGTGTAGACTAGTCAGTTTCAGGCAGCATTTGGTTATCTGAAATAAAATTTCGTCAGTGTTCTAATTCTATAGTTACCTAAGAAGGGTGTGTTGTTTGATGTTTTTTTATACATCCCATCTGGTATTGGGATGCGTGTTTATGTAGTAGAGAGTGGTGAGCTATTATGAGTCTAGGCAGTTACCTCTCGATGAGAATAACTATGCCACCCATGATATAGAGTTTGAGATAGTCATATTTTCACTAAAGTTGTGGTTCCCCTACCACATAAGAATGAACTTTGTGGTTTTCATAGACCATAAGTTCCTGATATATGTTTTCTCCCAGTGGGATCTAAATCTATGCCGGTGTATGTGGATAGAGTTTCTTCAGAATTAGGATCTTGAACTCACTTACACCCTAGGGAAGGGTAATGTGGTTGTTAGTGAATTGAGTCAGAAATCCCAAGAGGATGTGTTTCGGGAGTCTATCAATGATTGGAAATGGAAGGAGGATCTTACAGTGATGCACCTTAATGTGGTAGAAAGTTGTGGATGAGGTTGTCTTTGTCATATGGTGGTGAATTCATATTTTATACAGTAAGTGGAGGAGTCTCAGTTGGGAGACTCAAAGTTGGAGGTGATACATGATTGTGTTGGCTATGGTGATGATCTTGAGGGATGGTTAGAGGATGTATGGAACCAATTGTTGTTCCAAGGTAGGTTTTATGTTCCATGGGTGATGCATGAGGGAGTTATTTATGAGTTTCACTACTCAAATTTCTTAGTACATCCTAATGTGACCAATATTTATTCTAGAATGAGGAGGTAGCTTTGGTGGATAGGGATGAAATGGTTGGTGGAAGATTTTGTGGCTAGGTGTCTGCTTTTTCATATGGTAAAAGTTGATCACTATGTTTCTAGTGGTCTTTTGCAACCCTTAGATGTTTTCAAGTGAAAATGGGAGGACATCTTGATGGAATTCTTCACAGGGATACCCCAATATTAGGGTGGTTTTATGTTTTTTTATTGGTAGTGGATCGACTTACAAATTCAAATATTTTTTCAAAGATTTGTGAGTCAAGTACAATAGATATTTTGGTGATGTGGTATGTGGATGATGTGGTTAGTCTCCATGGAGTACCGATGACCATTATCTCTGATCAAGATCCTTATTTTATCTCATGATTCAATAGGGGATTATAGCATGATTTTAGCTCCCAGTTTCACCTTATCACTTCTTTCCACCCTTATACATATAGGTAAACAGATTAGACTATCCAGATGCTAGAGGATATGTTGTGATATTGCATCATGGACTTTGGTGGATCCTAGGTATGACACTTTCCTATGGTTGAGTTTGAGTAAAACAACAGTTATCAGTCTTCCATTATAATGGCTCCATTTGAGGCACTATATGGGAAGCTATGTTATTCTCCTTTGTGTTGGACAGAGGTTGACAATTCAATGGTTCTTATTCCTAATGTGGTGCAGGGCATAGCCTAAAAGATCCAGTTTTTTTAAAAGAGATTAAGGGTGGTTCAAGACCATCAGAAATCATATGTGGATCATAGTTTGTGGCCCCTATAGATTGAGGTTATAGACCATGTTTTCTTGAGAGTCTCCCTTTAATGTGGGTAGTGTATTTTTGACAAGTAGGGTAAGCTTACTCCTTATCTTGTTGGGACCTTTGAGGTGTTGGAGCATGTTGGTGAGGTGGCATATCGGTTGGAATTTCCACTACGGCTGGAGAGGATCCACAATGTCTTCTACATTTCTTAGATTTTTCAGTATCTTTGTGATGACTCTCATGTCATTGAATGGGGATATTTGGATATCAAGGAAGATGCCACATTCATGGAGTGATCAGTAGAGATATACAGTCATCGAGAGAAGTTGTTGCATGGATGGACCATTTTCTTTTTTCACATGTTTTAGATGCATGGTGGCTTGTATGAGAGTATTTGGGAGTAAGAGACGTAGATGTGTGCCCAGTACGAGAAGCTATTTTGATTTTTTATTTGTTTTTTTTTATTTTGACAGTGTGATGTTTGGATGTTGTTGTTTTATATGATGATTTTTCCCCTATTATGTGATGTGGGATGTGTGATGAACCCACTGACATGTGAAAAGGAGAGGAACTTAATTCTAATCAAGTCATGTTATACTATGTTGTGATTGAAACCATGTGAGAAAGTGATTGCCACCAAAATTGGATAATATCTTAACATGGAGGATGAAATTCTCAGATTTATGTGCTCGATCAGTGTTGTGTGTTGTCTATGGAAGATGTTTGTTTAGCATGTGTGGTAGTTGTGCGATAGTTATGTGAAAATGTGAGATTTTGTATGATGAGAGGTGGTTATGTGGTTATACGGTTATGTGGTATGTTTTGTGGGGGTTTTGGTTTAGCGTGTTTAGATGGCGTTGGTGAGGTATGACAAGATCCTTGAGAGGTATCTCATGGGGTGGTTGTTCAGACCGCTTTATTTTCATTAGTTTTGGTTTTGATTCTTGATGATGAGAATCATTTAATAGGTATCTAATGTAATGGTATGTTCTTTACCAGTCTAGTACTTATCCAATTTGGGTAGCCGGAGGTTTTCAAAGGAGGCTTGAATAGGTTCTCTAGAGGTTGAAGCTGCAAGAGTACTGTAACAGGAGGTTCACAGTGTAAACCAGATTCACATCTTTATTTGATCATTCATGACTTTGTAGCCAATTAAATTCATGGCCTGTATATAGCAGTGGAGTATTCCATAAAACGAATCTACTTTATGAAAGTGTAATTCTCAACATGTATTAAATTTAGGCCAAGACAACTTAATTTTCATAGAAAACTAAAAATATGGGAAATTCATGGCTCAAAAGGAGTTCATATCTTATAATCCATGAACCCCATAGAATTCATGTCATGAATATGGAATTCACGATGTGAAGGGGGAATTTTATAGGTTGTTTTTAATACGAGATCACCTTATTCTCCTCTCATTTGTTCATTCCTTATCTTGGTTTATTTGATATTATTGTTGATATGTTTATGCATGATGTTTCCAATATTAAAAATAACTGATTTTGGGAGCCTTTCTTACACAATAGTTGATATGTGTTTAGACCCTTATTGTGGTGTTATGTTATAACACCCTAAATAAGAGGATAAAGAACATATATTTGGATAAATAATTGGTTTCCTATGGAAACTTGGTTTGTTTGATAATACTCATGATAAATACAGAAGTAATGTGATGAAAAACCTTGAATAAATTATTGAAGCTGGTATTTATTGGTGTTGTGTGTGGTTGATTTGTTATGTAACCTTGTGTGTTTCGATCAATTGTCAGGTGATGATGATGACCGGCTGGGATTTATAGTGCTTGGGGTTGTGATGAGATGTGGTTGGTTGGCATGGATGTGATGTGGGAAGTTATATGGTGTGGTGTGAAGAGGTTTTGGTGCATAGAGGTTGTGGTGTGCAATGGAGATGATGTGTGGTGGTGAAGTGCAGTTGTTGTGTGGGTCAGTTGTGTTATGTGATGTGGTTGTGATGTTTAGTGGTTGCAGTGCGCAAAGTTTGTGGTGTCCCATGGTGTGGAGATGGTTGTGATATGTGGTTTTTTTAGTGAGGTGGCTTGGTTGGTGTGGAACTGTGATGGTGGTGGATGTGTGGTGTTATAGCAGTTGATGTGTGCTGAGCCAATTGTTGTGTGGTGTGATTTCATTAGTTGCTCAGTTATCCATGGAATAAATGGTGCTTCTAAATGAACTGAATATGAATGGGTGGAATTTATAAGTGTGGTAAATGGAATAAATGAATGGGATATGAAAATGTGGATGAAATGGATTTGTATTGAAAGTAAATGTGATCTTTATATAAATGTAAAGTGGTGAAACTTATATATGAAAGTGGGAAATGGTGTTTGAATTGTGTAGTGGTTGTGTGGGGTTGCATATATAGGTGATAGAAATTGTGACGGTAGATGTGTGGTGTAGTAGTTGTGGTTCTGTGTGCTAGTGCAGTTATTATAAACCCATAGGTTGGGTATTGTGTGTTATCTATATATCATGTTTATTTATGTTATTTCATTACACACCCCATTCGAGTTGGATAAAATTTCCAATGAGTGGATGTTATAGGTTTCAAGTGTTCTCCCCTACATCTAGGTTGGTGGTGATATAGATGGTTTTCTACCCACTCTTATCTGCTCTTCCTTCACAAGTGATGGACCTAGTGTCTAAGGGAGAGATGTGCAGTGATGACCTAGGTGTATTCGAGTGAGATGTGACATGATGTGGTTGTGATGTGGTTGTGATGTGGTTCTTGAGGATATCACCAGATGTTAGACCTTGTGAGGGTGGGTGGGTAGGGATTTGTCCAGACCCACATCAGAGATGACTACTATGAGATATGATATATGGTGGGGGTCATGCATTATAGTATGAGGGAATGAGAATGATTTCCTTCATGTTCATGATACCCTACTGCTTTGGTTATGTGGTGAGGTCATGGTGTGATGTGATGGCCAAAGTTTCTATTGGTGATAGGTGTTTTGATGGACCAGGTGTCTTTGGGAAATGTGTGATGTGGTATGATGTGATGTGATGTGATATATATGGAAGGGAAGAGAGCACAGAATGTTCAACATTGGAGCGTGAGAGCATCAAATTAGTGGGGAAGCAACAGCGGGGTGTCTTTATTTTTTATGATCTCATTGTTACATTACTATACTGGATGTGTAATTTGGTGAGTGAGCTATGGTGAGGATGGGTTGGTTAGTTGACCTGTGTAGGTGCTTATTGGTTCCGCTGTTTTTTCACTGGCACATTAGCATGCGCTTTTCATATGTGCACTTGAGACCTTGGTTATGTTCCTATAGAGTATACATGTTATGCTCACCCTATGCATATAAACTATTTTTTAGGTATTTAGGACTTTGGGGACTATGGTGGACATTACTAGATTGGGTTGGAGCTATTATTTAGTCACTTCTATAGTCTTGTATTTTGGTATATATTGGATAATTTTATACATATTGGTTTACTTTGTATATGAATTGTGGGATGGTTTGGGTTTATTTTATATTATCATCTAGAGTTATTTTTTGATTGTTTATCATATCTCTCAATACTATTTTATTATAGAGGGTAATGCCTACCATACTGTGAGATTTTAATATCATTGGTGTTGTCCACAAACCTAGATCTTACTAAAGGCAGGACTCTGGGGGTCATTATCTCTCTCCCCTCATTGCGGTATCTTTTGGAGGATGGCAGTCATGAAAATTATGATGTCCACTATTATTGTCTACTTATAACACTTTCTAAGTTTAACATCACCATCCTTGGAACCCTTTACATCAAACATTTCTATTGAGATATTATATTAATTAATGTAACTATTTACATCATTACTCACCAAAACATCGTAAACACATTTAGAAAAAAGTAAAATTCACTTTTTTATGATAACTAAATATAACTCTTTACCCATAACCTAAAACTCTTTTATGATATTAAGTGAAATTAACTTTTAATTTTGACTAGTATAATTTTTTATTTATTAATTTAGAACTTCTATAAGTTTAAAGATACTCCTACTAGCCACTTAGACACTATATTCTCTTCAGAATGTCATGATAAGTTACAAAAACTACTTTGTGTTTTGGAAATAATACTAATTTCCTTTTAGTAGGAATATTTTACAAATAAACTATTTTTTACATATCATATATTTTATTTTATGTGTTTGGTTCATTTTTTTCTGAAAATAAAACTATATTCTTTAAAATATACCACTGATGGATGATAGGGACATTTTCCCTCATATTTTAACAAACATATGGATAAACACTTTTATTGTAGATAATACATTTTTATCCTTATATCCTTTTCAAAAAATGTTATAGAAACTAATGAATTGTAAACGATGTGTATTGGATTCATTATCTCATATTGTTCATAACAACTCTTTATTAATAAACAAATCCCCTTATCTTATAAGAGAAATCAGATAATTTTACACATATTTTATTTAGATCTATATGAGATTGATATACTATTTTATATTAAAATATTTGATGTAGAAACTCTTTACTTCATCACTTAAATGAAAAAATAAAAGGTCTATTAATTCTTCTCTTGATTTTTAACTCTTTTATATTTACAACACTTGTAAAACATATAATTAGTATCATATATCATTCAAAACTGAAGAATTAATTTTTATAACAATGATACCTAACATGTACATTCCATGGAGTTTTGTAAACCCCTTTAGGTATTCCTAAATAATTCCAACCTATGGAATCATTACACCAACCTTGCTGATTTTACCTTTAGGTTTCAATGACTTTGACTAGAAACTTGAAGAAACATCATTCTACACTCCAACTAACTTTTTTATTTCGGTTTGAACTTTTACCCACTTATATTATCACAATATTACAAAACCTATACATCACATTCCCATTTCATCAATTATCAGCACTTGAGAATATCAAGTAAATTTTTCTTGATTTCATTCATATTGTCGAAACATTTCCATCAACGACAAAAAAATAAATTAATTAACCAAAATAAGTCATAAGGAAATGTAGCACCCCAAACACTTCATGGTATGTTTCTCTTAAATACATTCTAGTTATATCCTATATTTCATGAATCACTGAGCCTATATGGAACAAAACATGGTTACTTATAGGAGATATCCATAACCTAGACATTAAACTTAAATTCTCCAACTCTGTGATTTGAATTTTTAAAAAATCTGACATACACGGTTGTGTTCAAGATGATATTTAGAGTCTGATATAATTAACTTAATTTTTTATGAATAGTAACCTACCCTTATGAATTGTAACTTACCCTTATGAATAGTAATATGACTTTAATGAATGGTATCTATACCCTTGAGTGTATAAGAGAACTCAAGAACCTTAAAAATGAAGATGAATATTTTAAGTGTAATTTTTTCGATTAAATAATGATTTTAATTAAATATTTAATTAATCATATTTAAAAAATTATTTTTAAAGTGGAATTCATTTTTGGATTCTACATGTTGAAAAATGGTTAGGGTGAATTTTTGGTATTTTTTTGAACTACTTAAATTTTTTATGAATAGTAAAATGTGATAATTTACGATAATTGCTAAATAAAGAATTTATTGAGTCATTGATGGTGATCTGTGGATGTAATCCCAATTGGTTCGAATTCACATGAATATATTACTGTTATTGGTCATGGAATACTCAATATTGGTTGTCTTGAGAGGAAATAATAAATTAATGATTATAATATTAAGAAAACTCTTCTCCCCTCCACTATATAAACCACCCCTCACCCCCTCTTCCTCCCACACCACTCAAGCTTCAAGCCTTGACTAAATTATGCCAAATAATCTTCCCAAGCTCTCTACCCACGTCCAAGACCTTCTGGTCTCACCAAAAGGCCAAAAACAAAGGCCTTAAGGAGATTCTCAAGGAGGAGTACTCAAGAGGTGAACCTTCCTTCTCTTTTCTTTCAATTTATTTTACAAAGTTCCATTATTTTGTTCTCCCTTATCACCTCCCCTCATCCAAATGCCATGATAATTACAATACCTTACATGTACTGTATTTTCTTTTTGGTAATGGAATATTTCATCATAATCACTCTTTTTCCCCTCCTTTTATACAATAAATGCAAACACCATCTGAGATGTGTAAATTTATCACACTCAAGGAAGACGGGTTTTCAATTTGAATTACTATCATAAATACTCGTCATAAAACCTTTTAAATGGTTGAAATAGGTCTTAATATATGTATTTTATCTTGATTAATGTTTTGTAATCTTTACACATTCATAATATGGAATAATAATAACAAAACAAGTTTATTGTGCACAAAACCGTCAAGCCAAATCCAAGCATTTATTTTAACTCATCGAATGAGTCATCCTCATGGTATATAACCAAAATCATTATAGGATAATTTATATCTCTTTAATTTCACTAAAAATTTATATTAATAATTCTGGATGCTTAACCATATTTCAAACAAACATCCATTCATGAATACAAGTAAATGGATCATGAAAACCAAAGAAGAAAATGCTGCCAAAACAATAAAATTTAATCTCTTAAACCATAAAAAAAGTCCATAAATGAACCTAATAAGGCCATAACATATCAATTATATTTTGATGAGGTTCTGGACTTATGAAGCTAAATTTTATTATTCAGGTTGTTAAAAACAATCAAGAACACCTTCGAGCATAAGGTAAGGGATCCTCTCTCTCACTTTTGTTCAAGAATCTCCCCTATGCTGTGCCCTTTTATTTTTAATTACTAATGATGGGGTATGTTTTATCACCTCCCCCATACTACCCTTGTGACATATAAATAATGGAATAACCCTTTACCTCTCATTAATCCCTTGCAATAACACTCATTACCATGCTGAAATGTTTTTAAGGGGTATCTCATCTCACTTTCATTTATGTGAGATTTTCATTGTTCGTCACTTATTTTTTGTATGTGGTATATGTGTACTACCATATGATATATAATAACATGATTCTATTTATATTCATGTTATTAAATGATTCATTTTAGGTTTATTAAGTTCTGGTCATATGATTCGACCGATTACATTATGGTAAGAGACTTTGTCTCAACTACTATTTTGTTGCGACTAATTTTGTATTGTGCACCTAATAATCCTTATGTGGTGTACCTACTTCCCATTTTAGATCACATTTCATTTGAAAATTATATTTATATTAAATATTCATAATCTCATATCATGGATATGTTTTTTGTCTAAATTGTATACCATTTTACAAATGGTGTTTATTTGGAAAGTTATTTTAATTATAGAAATATTGATGAATTTGTATACTCTACTCTATATGGATATTGAAAATGCATATTGATCTTGTATAAAATCAATGTATAAATAATTATTTGGACATGAAGTGGCGTGTGGGTCCCTCTATATCCCCTCGATACATCAGTAGGTCACATGAGACAAATCAGTTTGGAGACAAACCCTTCGAGTTTGTTTCCAAAAATCAGATGGGTTTCTACCCATAGAACTAAACCATGTTAACGGTATTATGGTTTCATGTGATAGATACATGACGTCCAAATAATAATCATTTTCTATATTCATTATCATTTATTACTATCCATGAGGTTTTCACTATGACAAAATCTATGGATGCGGTTTCATTCTCAGTTTATTAATGGTGTGATTTTTTCATCTATTCACCATGCCATGTTGATTATGTCAGATTGATTATGATTAAATTATTATTGCATTCATGATTCTGCTATTTTTAACCCTTACTAAGTGTTTGATCTCACCCCTTCCATTTTTTTCCATCAACAGGTGATGAAGAGGTGATCGTTTGTTGAGTTCTTGTGGTTACAGTTTTTAGTTTTTGTTATGTATTGTATTTTGTAACCTTTTACAATGTAATTTTTGTTAGATCTATGTATCTAGTTTCTTAAAGACTACTAAACTGATCATTCCTTTGTGATTTTCATTCTTTCTAACCATGAAAATATCACAAGTAATGCACCAGCTCCATCCTAGAGGGGTCGGGGTGTTACAGTTGGTATCAGAGGAAGTTTACTAGAAAACTTGGAAACTAGAGTAGGAAATGTATAGTAGGGAACAAATACCTAAGGTAGTATTTGAGGATAAAAGTATAAGAATATTTTGGTATTTTGGTAAGGAATAGATTATGTGGATCTTTTAAGCAATACATCCCTGTTTGGATACGAGCAGGTAGGGGCAGCTCTGGCACGGATGTATCTTGGGGTAAAACCTGAAAACACCGCTTTGATCTAGACTCGAACGGGAACTGGTGCACAACAATGGGCCTTGCTGTACACTTGGTTACGACACTCACGGGGGATATTCTTAGGATAATTCACATTTTCTTTACAAGTCATTATGAAGGAGTTTAATGTAAATTTTTTCTCAGAGAAACCATGTTTATAAGATTAGCTATGCATAGAATTTCAATCTATGTTGAGTGATTTTCTATATGAGATTCATAAACTAATCTAGTGTATCCCATTATTTAGAAATGGCGTCTAATAGAATAAGTGGAATCAATACTCGTGGGCAAGGTATGGATCTCTCTACTGAGCAAGTCAACACAATCAATGTTGGAGCAGATCAGATCATGACCATGTTGGGAAAACTTACTCAGGTTGTGACGAATAACCATTCCACACCTATGTTGGATCGTTTCATGTAGCAGAAGCCCCCATATTTTAGCGGTACTACTAACCCAGTGGTTGTTGAGCAATGGATCAAGTCCCTTGAAAAGATATTCATGGTATTAAGATTCAATGAAAATGAAAAGGTAGTACCGGCAGTATATTGTCTCAAGGGCGACGTTGATCAATAGTGGTCCTTGATTTAGAATACCACAGAGGAAGAAGAAATAGAAGATATGGAATGGAGGACTTTTAAGGAAATATTCTTTGAAAAATATTTCCCTCGTGAGCATCGAACTGAAATGAAGAGGAAATTCCTTAGCTTAAAACAAAGGTAAGAAGATAGTGTTGCAGAGTATGAGGCTAATTTCACAAGAATGGATAGGTATGTCATAGATTACGTATGTGACTCGGCATACAAGATTGATCATTTCTTTGAAGGTCTTAAGACAAGTCTTCGAAGGGCACTGGCTTCTCAATCATTTTCATCATATTATGAAATTGTATCAAGTGCCATCAAAACAGAGAAGGAATTTGTTAGATCAAATCTTTTCAAAGGAAACCAAGATAAGAAGTGGTACTATGATAACAAAGGAAAAGGAGAAGCACCAGAGAAGAGTAAGGGAAAAAAGATATTTCCATTATGTGAGAACTGTAGAAAGAATCGTCTCGGGAAATTCTTGAAAGGCATGGGAGTCTGCTATAACTGTGAAGAAAAGGGCCATCGATCTGATGAATGCAAGGGGAAGAAACAATTTAATGATATTCAATGCTAAAATTGTAGATATATGGGACACTATTCAAATGAGTGTCTTAAGCACCAAGGAAACATGCCTCAGAAAAAGCCAAGAGAACAAGGGATATCCTATACGATTACAACCGTGGAGGTTGAAATTCCTAATGATGTGGTTGTAGGTACTTTAATTGTTTCCTCAAACTTAGCCAACACTTTATTTGATTCTAGATCATCGCATTCATTTATATATTCCCAGTTTTCCAAGAAAATTAGATATGTCCAATTTGATTTAATAAGGGAGTTGTCAGTCAAAACTCCCAGGGGATGTATCATTGCAACAAATGCATGTCGATTAGTCCCCCTCCAGACACCAAAATCTGATTTAGTTTATAACCTTATCATCATACCAATCACTGAATTTGATATAATTCTCGGTATGGATTGGCTATAAAATTATGATGTGAAGATTTATTGTAAGAAGAAGGAAGTTACAATTTTTGAAAATGGTGTAGAATCCCTTGTCTTTAGGGCAGAAACTTCTCCACCTGATTCTTATCTAGAACCTCCCTCAGTAGCTCTACTGAATTAAATACTTGTAGAGGGAGATAAACTAATATCTATGGGTGAGGAAAGAAATCTTCAAATTGAAGATGTGCACATAGTTCAAGAGTATATTGATGTATTTCTAGAGGATTTACCTGGATAACCTCCAGAGCAGGAAGTTGAGTTCTCTATTGATTTAATTCTTAATGAAAGACCTATATCAAAGACTCCCTATAGAATGACCACTTTTTAATTAGTAGATCTAAAGAAACAACTAGAGGATTTGATTGAAAAATGATTTATTCGACCTAGTGTTTCTCCATGGGGAGCCCCTGTCCTCTTCGTCAAGAAGAAATATGGATCCATGGGGCTTTGCATTGATTACAAGGAAATCAATGTTATTACAATAAAGAATAAGTATCCTCTGCTCTGAATTGATGATTTATTTGACAACTTAATGGAGCTCAATACTTTTCGAAGATTGAACTTTGATTTGGATATCATCAGTTGCATGTGAGGAAGGAAGATATTCCTAAGACAGCATTTCGGACCAGGTATGGGCATTACGAGTTTACAGTGATGCCTTTTAGACTGACAAATGCACCCTCTATTTTCATGGATTTAATGAATAGAGTTTTCAAGGAATATATTGATAAATTTGTTGTGGTATTCATCGATGATATCCTCGTATAATCAAAAATCTATGAATACTATGAGAATCACTTGTGGGTTATTCTGAGAACTCTTAGAAGAAATAAATTATATGAGAAGTTTAGCAAGTGAAAATTCTGGCTTCAATCAGTTTCTTTTCTAGGACATATTGTCTCTAAGGATGGAATCCTAGTTGATCATGCGAAGATAAAGGCAATCCAAGATTGGCCCACACCAACAAACATAACTGAGGTACGCGGTTTTATTGGCTTAGCAGGTTACTATCAGTGTTTCGTTCATAATTTTGCCCGACTGGCTAACCCACTAACCAAGCTCACACGTGAAGGAGTTAAGTTTGTGTGGACAAAATAATGTACAAAATGCTTCAAATAATTGAAAAGAAGATTGTTCAATGCTCTAATTTTGACTCTTCCATCTGGAAGTGATGGATTTTTAATATACAGTGATGCATCAAAGAATGAACCGGGTTGTGTCCTTATGAAAAACGATAAAGTTATTGCTTATGTATCAAGACAGTTGAAGACTCATGATAAAAATTATACAACTCATCATCTTGAGTTAGCAGCCGTAATCTTTTCTCTGAAAATATGGAGGCATTATCTCTATGGAGAGAGATGTGAGATTTATACGGACCACAAGAGTTTTAAATACATTTTCACACAAAAATAACTCAACATGAGGCAAAGAATACGGCTTGAGTTACTCAAAGATTATGATTTTTCAATACACTGCCACCCAAGAAAGGAGAATAATGTGGAAGATGCATTAACCAGAAAAGATCATGGCCTTATGACTCAAATGAGGATTGAAAGAGATCCTATATTCATGGATCTACTAAAGATGGATATGGGAATTGTTAAGGAAGGGGAAACATCGCTCCTCTTTCAAATGATTTCTAAACCATATTTACTAGAGAAGATAAAAATATCTCAGTCTGATGATGAGAATCTACACAAGAAAATTAATGCAGTTAAGGATGGGAGACTGGCTGACTTCTTGTATGAAGAAGGAGTTCTGAAATTTGGGAAGATGTTATGCATTCCATCAGTACCTGAGCTAAAAAGGGAACTATTAGATGATGCTCATAGCTCAAATTTCTCTATACACCCAGGTAGCACCAAGATGTATAGATATCTAAAGGAATATTTTTGGTGGGATAATATGAAGCGGGAAATTTCTGACTACGTTTCAAGATGTCTAGTTTTTCAACAAGTGAAGGCAGAGAGACAACATCCCAAAGGAGTGATGAAACCTCTACCTATTCCTATATGTAAGTGGGATAACATTATGATGGATTTTATCACCAGAATATCAAGGAAACCTAGAAGGAACAATTCAATATGGGTAATTTTTTATCGTCTCACAAAATCAGCACATTTCCTTCCTATAAGAGAGGATTTACCGCTTGAGTGCCTAGAAATACTTTATATAAAATGAAGTTGTAAGACTTCATGGTGCACCTCTATTGATTGTGTCTGATCGAGATCCCAGATTTACATCAAAATTCTAGAAAAGTCTCTAGAAGGCTTTGAATACTGATCTTTGTATGAGTACTGCTTATCACCCCCAAACAGACAGATAGTCTAAAAGAAATATCCAAACTCTAGAAGATATGCTGAGTTCATGCTCTCTTGACTTCCACGGTATGTGGGATCAATACTTGACTTTGGTGGAATTTTCTTACAACAATAGTTTCCATTCTAGTATTAAAATGGATCCGTATGAAGCATTATATGGAAAGATATGTTGAACTCCAACTTGTTGGGATGAAGTTGGTGAGAGGAAACTTATAGGCCCAGAACTTATTGAAGAGACCAAGACAAAGGTGAAGACAATACACGCCCATATTAAAGCATCCCAAAGTAGACAGAAGAGTTATGCTGACAATCGGAGAAAGGATTTGGAATTCTAAGTGGGAGATCATGTCTTTCTATAAGTATCTCCATGAAAGGGTGTCTTAAGGTTTAGAAAGAAAGGGAAACTGAGACCCAGGTATATCGGACCATTTGAAATTCTGGAAAGAATCGGAGTAGTAGCTTACCGTTTAGTAATGACGCCAAATCTCTCCAAATTCCATGATGTGTCTCATGTGTCATTGTTGAAGAAATACATGCCAGACCCAAGTCATGTACTCAACTATGAAGAAATTGAACTGGAACCAGATTTTTCATACTGTGAAAATTCTATTGGGATTCTTGACACAAGGGAGTAGGTATTAAGAAATCAGACAACTCGTCTAGTAAAGGTTATTTAGAGGAACCAGAATATGGAGGAAGCAACATGGGAACCAGATAATTTCATGAAAAAGAACCACCCACATATTTTTGGTGGGCTTCATACATAAAATTTCGAGGAAGAAATTTCTGAAGGAGGGAATAAGGTAGCACCTCAAACACTTCATGTTATGTTTCTCTTAAATACATTCTAGTTATAGCCTATATTTCATGAATCACTGAGAATGTATGGAACAAAACATGGTTACTTATAGGAGATATCTATAACCTAGCAATTAAACTTAAATTTTCCAACTCTACAATTTAAATTTTTAAAAAATCTGATATACACGGTTGTGTTCAAGATGATATTTAGAGTCTGATAGAATTAACTTATTTTTAGGTGAATAGTAACCTACCCTTATGAATAGTAACCCGCCCTTATAAATAGTAACTTACCCTTATGAATAATAATATGACTTTTATGAATGGTATCCATAACATTGAGTGTATAAGTGAACTCAGGCACCTTAAAAATGAATAGTAAAATGCGATAATTTACGATAAATGCTAAATAAGAAATTTATTGAGTCATTGATGATGATATTCTGATTTAAGCCCAATTGGTTCGAATTAACATGCATATATTACTGTTTTTGGTCATGGAATACTCACTATTGGTTGTCTTGAGAGGAAATAATAAATTAATGATTATAATATTAAGAAAACTCCTCTCCCCTCCACTATATAAACCACCCCTCACCCCCTTTTCTTCCTACACCACTCAATCTTCGATCCTTGACTAAATTCTAAAAAATACTCTTCCCAAGACCTCTCCCCACATCCAAAACCTACTGGTCTCACCAAAAGTCCAAAAACAAAGTCTTACGGAGATTCTCAAGGAGGGGTACTCAAGAGGTGAACCTTCCTTCTCTTTTCTTTCAATTTCTTTTACAAAGTTCCATTATTTTGTTCTCCCTTATCACCTCCCCTTATCCAAATGCCATGATAGTTCCAGTACCTTACATGTACTGGATTTTCATTTTGATAATGGAATATTTCATCATAATCTCTCTTTTTCCCCTCCTTTTACACAATAAAGGCAAACATCGTCCAAGATGTGTAAATTTATCACTCAAGGAAGACGGGTTTTAAATTTGCATTACTATCTTCAATACTGGTCTTGAAACCTTTTAAATGGTTAAACCAGGTCATAATATATTTATTTTATCTTGATTAATGTTTTGGAATCTTTACACGTTCATAATATTGAATAATAATACAAAACAAGTTTATTGTGCACAAACCTGCCAAGCCAAATCCAAGCGTTTATTTTAACTCATCAAATGAGTCATACTCATGTTATATAACCAGAATCATTATAAGATAATTTATATCTATTTAATTTCACTAATAATGTATATTAACAATTCTGTATGTTTAACCATATTTCAAACAAACATCCATTCATGAATACAAGTAAATGGATCATGAAAACCAAAGAAGAAAATGCTACCAAAACAATAAAATTTAATCTCTTAAACCATCAAAGAGGCCATTAATGAACCTAATAATCTCATAACATATCAATTATATGTTGATGATGTTCTGTACTTATGAATCTAAATTTTATTATTCAGGTCGTTAAGAACAATCAAGAACACCTTCGAGCATAAGGTTAAGGGATCTTCTCTCTCACTTTTGTTCAAGAATCTCCCCTATGTTGTGCCCTTTAATTTTTAATTCCTAATGATGGGGTATGTTTTCACAAATCCCCTATACTGCCCTTGTGACATATAAATAATGTAATACCCCTTTACCTCTCATTAAACCCTCGCAATAACACTCGTTATGATGCTGAAATTTTTGTAATGGGTTTCTCATATAACTTTAATTTCTGTGATATTTTCAGTGTTCGCCACTTATTTCTTGTATGTGGTATATGTGTACTGCCATATGATATATAATAACATGATTATATTTATATTCATGTTATTCAATGATTACTTTGGGGGTTATTAAGTTCTGGTCATATTATTTGACTGATTACATTATGGTAAGAAACTTTGTCTCAACTACTATTTTATTGTGACTGACTTTGTATTGTGCACATAATAATCCTTCTGTGGTGTACCTACTTCCCATTTGAGATCACTTTTCATTTGAAATTATATTTATATTAAATATCCATAATTTCATATCATGGATATGTTTTTTGTCTAAACCATATACCATTTTACATACGGTGTTTATTTGGAAAGTTATTTTAATTATAGAAATATCGATGAATCTGTATACTCTACTCTATACGAATATTGAAAAGGAATATTTATATTGTATTGAATCAATGTATAAATAATGGTTTGGACATGAAGTGGCAGGTGGGGCCCGCTATAGCCCTTTGATGCATCGGTAGGTCTCATGAGACAAATCAGTTTGGCGACAAACCCTTCGAGTGGTTTCCAAAAATCAGATGGGTTTCTACCCATAGAACTAAACCATTTTAATGGTATTATGGTTTCATGTTCCAGATACATGACTTCAAAATAATAATAATTTTCTTTATTCATTATCAGTTATTACTATCCATGAGTTTTTCACTATGAAAAAATCTATGGGTGCAGTTTCATTCTCAATTTATTAATGGTGTGAGTTTTTCATATATTCACCATGCCATATTGATTATGTCAGATTGATTATGATTAACTTATTATTATATTCATGCTTCCGCTATTTGTAACCCTTACTAAGAATTTGAGCTCACCCCTTTCACTGTTTTCCATCAACAGGTGATGAAGAGGTGATCGTTTATTGAGTTCTTGTGGTTGTAGTTTTTAGTTTTTGTTATGTATTGTATTTTGTAACCTTTCCGATGTAATTTGAGTTACAACTATGTATGTAGTTTCTTCAAGACTACTAAACTAATCTTTCCTTCAGGATTTTCATTCCTTCTAACCATGCCAATATCACAAGTAATGCACCGGCTCCATCCTAGAGGGGTCAGGGTGTTACAGGAAACCTCTTGTCACACCAGGTCATTAGCATACTCAATCACATTTGAGTATCATTGACATACCCAATAATATTTAGTATATGAGACTAAACATACTTAGATTAATTTATATATAATGCCTTTGATACCCTAAGTAAATTAGTCTATGCTTATGATTAGAATATATATTCACCTGTTGAACAACTTCAACACTTGGTTACTTGGGAATGTGTTTCTCTAACACATATAATCTCTCTTTAATTAAGATATATTCTTAAGTTACCGATCATAATATCTACTTACATTAAGATTATCTTTCTCATAGGTTGATCTCAAAGTTAAGTTTGAAGATTAAAATGTTATTGCTCTATAACAGAAGATTTAATCATATGAGAGTCATGTTATACTAACATTTAATAAATAATTTTATTAAATGGGCTCCAAATAAAATAATAACACCTTTTAAAAAATAATATACTTACACTACTACAAAAACGGGATTTATCAGCACTCAAAACGGGCTTTATCGGTGCTAAAAAAGCACTGTAAAGCTCAGTGTTGATAAAGGGGGATTCCCATTTATCAATTCTCAATAAACTCTGATAAAGTAAGCCTTCGTCAGCACTAAAAAAGTGCTGATAAAGGAAAATTTTATCAGCACTAAAAATGCAATGATAAAGGGAGACTTTATCAGTGCTAAAAATGCGCTGATAAATGACCCCTTTATTAGTGCTAAAAAGGCACTGATAAAGGACCTCTTTATCAGCACTAAAAAAGAACTGATAAATGTGTTTTTATTAGCACTCTTTTAGCACTGATAAACTGATCCTTTATCACCGCTTTTTTAGCACTGATAAAGTTTGCCTTTATCAGTTCTTTTTTAGTGCTGATAAAGGCTTCCTTTATCAGCACTTTTTTAGCGCTGATAAAGTCTTCCTTTATCAGTGCTAAAAAAGCAGTGATAAATTCCCTGTCTGGTGCAACAAAAAATTCTACAGCAGCACACCGAAACAACACCTGCAAAAAATTCAGCATCTCAACAAGTAATTATACCCATACAAAATTAACACATAAATCATAATGTAATTACACCAAGTATACCCATTAAACAAGTATAACCATACACCATTAACACATAATTAATAAGTTAATTAAATACATAAAGAATTCAATTCAGAATTCAGGAGGTTGGGGGCTGTTCAGGGGTTTGGGGTGGTTATCCAAGGGGGGTAGGGTGTTCGGGGGGATGGGGGTGTTCGGGGGGATAGGGGTGTCCAGGGGGGTGGGGGTGTCTAGGTGGTGGGGTGGTGTTTAGGAGGGGGGTGTCCAGGTGAGGGGGGGATATCCATGGGGGTGTCCAGGGGGTGGGCTGGTGTCGAGGGTGTCGGGGGGGCTTTCCAGGGTGTGGGGGGTGTCCGGGGGGTGGGGGCGTTCTAGGGGGTTGGTGGGGCTATCCAAGGGGGGTGGGTGGTGTCCAGGAGGGTGGGATTGGGGTGCCCATGGGGATAGGGGTGTCCAGGGGGTGGGGTATCTAGGGGGTGGGGGTGTCCAGGGGGTGGGGGCATTCCAGGAGGTTGGGGGTTATCCAAGGGGGGTGGGGTGGTGTCAAAGGAGGGGGGGTCCAGGTGAGGGGGCTATCTATGGGGTGTCCAGGGGGTGGGTTGTTGTCCAGGGTGTCGGGGGGGGGGATTTCCAGGGGTGGGGGTATCCAGGGTGTGGGGGCGGTCCAGGGGGTTGGTGGGGCTATCCAAGGGGGTGGGGTGGTGTCCGAGAGGGTGGGAATGGTCGTCCATGGGTGGGGTGTCTAGGGGGTGGGGGTGTCCAAGTGGTGGGGTGGTGTCTAGGAGGTGTGGGGGTGTCGTCCAGGGTGGTGGGGGTTGTCCAGGAGTGTGGGGGTGTCCAGGGGGGGCTATCTGAGGTGGGGGGGCTGTCCATGGGGGTTTCCGGGGGGTGGGGGTGTCTAGGGTGTTGAGGGGGCTTTCCAGGGGGTGGGGGTGTCCAGAGGGGCGGGGGTGTCCAGGGGGTGGGGGTGTCCAGAGGGGTGGGGGTATCCAGAGGGGGGGTTGACTCGTACATGTCCCCAACGCACCCATGGATCATTCTCATAAAGGATCAACACAATCTGAATGTGTTTGATCAGATTTCCGTATGTCAGTTGTTGTTTTCACTTAAAAAACTGTCCATTTTAAACAAAAGAGAAACACTTTGAGTGATACCAGCCACATCGTGACTCGTATTGAGGAAGGGTTGACTCGTACACATCCCCAATGCACCCATGGATCGTTCTCCTAAAGGAACAACATAATCCGAATGCATTTGGTTGGATTTACATATGTTAGTTGTTGTTTTCACTTGAAATTATGTCCATTTTAAACAAAAGAGAGACACTTTGAGTGATACCGGCCACACCGTGCCTCGGATTGAGGCGGGGTTGACTCGTACACATCACAAAGGACCCATGGATCATTCTCCTAAAGTATCAACACAATACGAATGCATTTTGTTGGATTTTCATACGTCATTTGTGTTTTCACTTAAAATTATGTCCATTTTAAACAAAAGAGAGACCCTTTGAGTGATACCGGCCACACCGTACCTCGGATTGAGGCAGGGTTGACTCTTACATGTCATAAAGGACCCATGGATCTTTCTCTTAAAGGATCAACAAAATCCGAATGCGTTCAGTTGGATTTTCATAGGTCATTTGTTGTTTTCACTTAAAATTGTGTCCATTTTAAACAAAAGACAGACACTTTGAGTGATACCGGCCACACCGTGCCTCTAATTGAGATGGGGTTGACTCATACACATCCCCAACGCACCCATGGATTGTTTTTATAAAGGATCAACACAATCTGAATGCGTTTGGTTGGATTTTCGTACGTCATTTGTTGTTTTCACTTAAAAATATATCCATTTTAAACAAAAGAGAAATACTCTAAGTGATACCGGCCACACCGTGCCTCGGATTGAAGCGTGTTTGACTTGTACACATCCCCAACACACCCATGGATCGTTCTCATAAAGTATTAACACAATCCGAATGTGTTTCATCAGATTTTCATACGTCAGTTGTTGTTTTCACTTAAAATTATGTCCATTTTAAAGAAAAGAGAGACACTTTGAGTGATACCGGCCACATTGTGCCTCATATTGAGGCGTATTTTACTTGTACACATCACAAATGACCCATGGATCGTTCTCTTAAAGTATCAACACAATAAAAATGTGTTTGGTTGGATTTTCATACGTCAGTTGTTGTTTTCACGTAAAATTCTGTCCATTTTAAACAAAAGGGACCCTTTGAGTGATACCGGCCACACTGTGCCTCGGATTGAGATGTAGTTGACTCTTACACGTTGAAAAGGACCCATGGATCGTTCCCCTAAAGGATAAACACACTACGAATTCATTTGGTCAGATTTTCATACATCAGTTGTTGTTTATACTTAAAATTCAGTCCATTTAAAAAAAAAAGAGACCCTTTGAGTGACACCGGTCACACCATGCCTCGGATTGAGGCGGGGTTGACTCTTACACATCATAAAGGACCCATATATCTTTCTATAAAATTATCAACACAATACGAATGCATTTGGTTGGATTTTCGTAGGTCAGTTGTTGTTTTCATATAAAATTGTGTCCATTTTAAACAAAAGACAGACACTTTGAGTGATACCGGCCACACCGTGCCTCGGATTGAGGCAGGGTTGACTCGTACACGTCCCCAATGCACCCATGGATCTTTCTCCTAAAGGATCAACACAATCCAAATTCTTTTTGTCAGATTTTCGTATGTCATTTGTTGTTTTTACTTAAAAATCTGTCCATTTTAAACAAAAGAGAAACACTTTGAGTGATACCAGCCACACCGTGCCTCGGAATGAGGTGGGGTTGACTCGTACACATCCCCAACGCACCCATGGATCATTCTTATAAAGTATCAAGACAATCCAAATGTGTTTGGTTGAATTTACATACGTCAGTTGTTGTTTTCACTTAAAATTTTGTCCATTTTAAACAAAAGAGAGACACTTTGAGTGATACCGGCCACACCGTGCCTCGGATTGAGGCGGGGTTGACTCGTACACATCAAAAAGGACCCATGGATACTTATACTAAAGGATCAACACAATCCGAATGTGTTTGTTCATATTTGTGTATGTCAGTTGTTGTTTTCACTTAAAATTTTGTCCATTTTAAACAAAAGAGAGACCCTTTGAGTGATAACGATGACATCGTGCCTCGGATTGAGGAAGGGTTGACTCGTACACATCACAAACGAACCATGGATCATTCTATTAAAGGATCAACACAATCCGAATGTGTTTGGTTGGATTTTTGTTAGTCATTTGTTGTTTTCACTTAAAATTGTGTCCATTTTAAACAAAAGACAGACACTTTGAGTGATACCAGCCACACCGTGCCTCGGATTGAGGTGGGGTTGACTCTTTCACGTCCCCAACGCACCCATGGATAGTTCTTATAAATGATCAACACAATATGAATTTGTTTGGTCAGATTTTTGTATGTCATTTATTGTTTTCACTTAAAAATCTGTCCATTTTAAACAAAAGAGAAACACTTTGAGTGATACTGGCCACACCGTGCCTCTGATTAAGGCGGGGTTGACTCGTACATGTCCCCAATGCACCCATGGATATTTCTCATAAATTATAAACACAATCCGAATGCGTTTGGTTGGATTTGCATACGTTAGTTGTTGTTTTCACTTAAAATTTTGTCCATTTTAAACAAAAGAGAGACACTTTGAGTGATACCGGCCACACCGTGCCTCTAATTGAGGCGGGTTTGACTCTTACACGTCACAAAGGAATCATGGATCGTTCTCCTAAAGTATCAACACAATACAAATGTGTTTGGTCGGATTTGCGTACGTCAGTTGTTGTTTTCACTTAAAATTTTGTCCATTTTAAACAAAAGAAAGACACTTTGAGTGATACAGGCCACACCGTGGCTCAGATTGAGTTGGGTTTGACTCATACACATCACCAACGCAACCATGGATCATTATTCTAAAGGTTCAATACAATACAAATGCGTTTGGTCATATTTGTGTACATAATTTGTTGTTTTTACTTAAAATCTTGTCCATTTTAAACAAAAGAGAGACCCTTTAAGTGATACCGGCCACACTGTACCTCAGATTGAGGCGGTATTGACTCGTACACTTCCCCAACGCACCCATGGATCGTTCTCCTAAATTATCAACACAATCTGAACGCATTTGGTCATATTTCCATACGTCAGTTGTTGTTTTCACTTAAAAATCTGTCCATTTTAAACAAAAGATAAATACTTTGAGTGATACCAGCCACACAATGCCTCGGATTGAGGCGGTGTTGAATCGTACACGTCCCCAACGCACCCATGGATTGTTCTCATAAAGGATCAACACAATCCGAATGCGTTTGGTCGGATTTTCATATATCAGTTGTTGTTTTCACTTAAAATTCTATCCATTTTAAACAAAAGAGAGACACTTTGAGTGATACCGGCCACACCGTGTCTCAGATTGAGGCATAGTTTACTTTTACACGTCACAAAGGACCCATGGATGATTCTCCTGAAGTATCAACACAATACAAATGCATTTTGTCGGATTTCCGTACGACATTTTTTTTTCACTTAAAATTTTGTCCATTTTAAACAAAAGACAGACACTTTGAGTGATACCGGCCACACCGTGCCTCATATTGAGTCAGGGTTGACTCGTACATGTCACCAACGCACCCATGGATCATTCTCCTAAAGTATAAACACAATCTGAATGTTTTTGTTCAGATTTTCGTATGTGAGTTGTTGTTTTCACTTAAAATTTTGTCCATTTTAAACAAAAGAGAGACCCTTTGAGTGATACCGGCCACACCGTGCCTTGGATTGAGGCGAGGTTGACTCATACACATCCTCAATGCACCCATGGATCGTTCTCCTAAAGTATCAACACAATCCGAATGTGTTTGGTTGGATTTACATATGTCAGTTTTTGTTTTCACTTAAAAATTTGTCCATTTTAAACAAAAGAGAAACACTTTGTGTGTTCTCGACACACCGTACCTCAGATTGAGGCGAGGTTTACTTGTACATGTCCCCAACGCACCCATATATTTTTCTCATAAAGTATCAACACAATCCAAATGTGTTTGGTCAGATTTGCGTACGTCAGTTGTTGTTTTCACTTAAAATTTTGTCCATTTTAAACAAAAGAGAGACACTTTGAGTGATATTAGCCACATTGTGCCTCGGATTGAGGATAGGTTGACTCATACATGTCACAAAGGACCCATGGATCGTTATCCTAAAGGATAAACACAATCCAAATGCATTTGGTTAGATTTTCATACGTCAGTTGTTGTTTTCACTTAAAATTCGGTCCATTTTAAACAAAAGACGGACACTTTGAGTGATATCACCCACATCATGCCTCTGATTGAGTTGGGGTTGACTCCTACTTGTCACCAACGCACTAATGAATTTTTATCCTAAAGGATCAACACAATCCGAATGCGTTTGGTTGGATTTTCGTACATTAGTTGTTATTTTCACTTAAAATTATGTCCATTTTAAACAAAAGAGAGACCCTTTGAGTGATACCAGCCACACTGTGCCTCGGATTGAGGCGGGGTTGACTCTTAAATGTTAAAAAGGACCCATGGATCATTCTATTAAAGGATCAACACAATAATAATGTGTTTGATCAGGTTTTTGTAGGTCATTTGTTGTTTTCACTTAAAATTGTGTCCATTTTAAACAAAAGACAGACACTTTGAGTGATCACGGCCACATCGTGCCTCGGATTGAGGTGGGGTTGACTCTTACACGTCACCAACACACCCATGGATCATTATACTAAAGGATAAACACAATACAAATGTGTTTGGTTGGATTTGCGTGCGTTAGTTGTTGTTTTCACTTAAAATTCTGTCCATTTTAAACAAAAGAGAAACCCTTTGAGTGATACCGGTCACACCGTGCCTCGGATTGAGGTGGATTTGACTCGTACATGTCACAAAGGACCCATGGATAGTTATATTAAAGGATCAACACAATCTGAATGCATTTGATTAGATTTTCATAGGTCATTTGTTGTTTTCACTTAAAATTATGTCAATTTTAAACAAAAGATAGACACTTTGAGTGATACCGGCCACACCGTGCCTCAAATTGAGGCGGGGTTAACTTGTACATGTCCCCAAAACACCCATGGATCATTATCCTAAAGGATCAACACAATACAAATGTGTTTGGTTGGATTTCCATACATTAGTTGTTGTTTTCACTTAAAAATCTATCCATTTTAAACAAAAGAGAAACACTTTGAGTGGTTCATCATTCATGCATGTTGCTGGTGCATATAATCTGTTAAAATGGGAAAATTACTCATTAGAGAAAGGATGTTTTATTTAATAACAATTACAATTTTCCTATGAACATTTACATACAACAATGTTTCATCTTTTGATCCCCTTAATCCCTCTCAAAAATGACCGCCAATTGTACACATCCCCAAGTCAGATCTTCATGCGATTTTTGTACAATCTGCCATCAGGTATGCAGCCCACTCCTTTTTGAACAAATCTATATCATCATGTGAGTATGAGGCTTTTTGGAAGTCAGAGTAGTACTGAAAAATATAAAAATAAATAATTAATAAATAAATTAAATGAAATAATAGTTGTTTTTTAAAATACCTATTTAGGGATGCTAGTTTGTTGATGAAAAATTTTCTCTTTCATAAATTTACAAACATAATAACCACAATCATTATTTTTTGTTTATTTTGGACACAGCAAAAAAAATTGATCATTAGGAGAATAAGTAACTTGTGTTGAGATTTTTTTGGATAGTGAAATTTTATTATATATACCCTGATATTTTTCTAGACGTATTACTTGCTCGCCTCCTTATGCTTAGCCCATGTCCTCATTCCTTTTTTTAGACGATAATGATACGCTTCCCCATCATAACAGAATCCTCCATAAAATATAATATAAATTATATTACTTGATGTTTATACCTAAAATGTAGGATGTAGTGTCTTACAAATTCACAAACTCCATCATGTGTGGTCGGTTTGATGGATATCCTTGCTTTGAATCCAGAAAATAAATCTTTAGAATATCCAAGTTCAATGCAATTAGCATCCAATATTTCCTAAAAACACAAAAAGGAATAAGTAATAAAAGAAGTGAAAATATAATTGATATGCTTTAATCGTAGAGTTTTACCCCTGCATGGTTGGTATTAGGAAGAGTTTGTCATCTGTAATCTTGCTTTCAAATGTTTTCAGCAAGCTATTCACTATTTCATTCTTTTTTTATGGCTCTAATTTCGTTAGATGTGTTGATGTGGTATGAGGACTAACGAGTCCGAATTTTGGCTCATGGGAAAATTCCTTCAACTATTTTTCATATATATGTCGGTCAACAATATAAAATGCATTTAGTCGTAATTTTCACATTAGATCAGCTTTTAGAAAATCATTTCATGAAAACATGCCTCATATATATATTTACAACTGTGACGCCTAGCCAACTTTTTTCAAGGATCTCATTTACATTTTCAGCAATAATGAAATCTTGACTTTCCTCTCTGTATATATTCTTTTCGAAAACCACTATATGACTACTACCACCTCTTAGCTTCGTATCCAGATGAGTCTTCAATGCTAGTAAATTTGGATAGAGAATGGGTGGTGTTATTGTGCTTTCAGTAGCTCCTTGGGATCGGTTGGTCGATCCTTTAGATGGTTTTAAGCCGACGTTTGTCACCCCCTTCGCTTTCTCTGTCTATAATAACATTCATTGGTTCAGACCCTTTTTTCATTAATTGTTAAAGGTTTAGCTTGAAAAAAAGGAAATAAATACCTCTTTGTTTTATGTACTCTTACAAGTTGTGAAGTTCATGCAATGAATTTCCCAATATCCTTTTCGACCGTATGAATATCATCATCATCAAGTGGAATAGGTAGCTCTGCATTTGGCTCATGAGATACAGTAATCGTCACTTTTAGATGATCTTTTAGAAATGGTCTATTATGCAGCGTGTCATATGGGATGTTGAACATTGTAGCCCTCGCTACAAGGTGATAGGTGGGTGTTGACAGATATAAATCACAATCATTATCACCCTGTAGAAGATCAGTACAAGAAAAGTATCAGTGTTTTCCTGATTCAAATTTCATGGCAACAATTATTAGAATATTAATTACCATGGCTAAGACAGCTCTTTCAGGGGAATGGCTCGCCTCAAAGCTAGTGGGGGGTGGGGCGGGATCTTCACGCACTGGTTGTTCCTGAGTTGTGTCTTCTCCTTTCTTCCCACCCATAAAATTTTCTAGAAACTCTCCCTATCATTGCAATCATTCTTAAAGAGTTTCTATTCTTTTTCTCATTTGTTTCAATTTTTCACCTCTATCATCCGTTTTTTTTTCTTCTCAAAATATTCTTGGGGTGTCACCCCAAACCCCACACCTCTGACACGACCATATTGTTCTGGCTACTTCAAAGCCATCGATAATAGGTCTGCATCCACTATAGGAGTAGTTGATTCCTATGACTGTCGGATATAGAAAAATAACTAATTATTTTTATGTAATATAAATTTAAAACAAATCTTTTTATTGTCATGTCAAACTTACACATATTTCCCACACTTTTTGTGTGTTCTCATCTACTAGATTCCCTTCCTTATTCACACGTGCCTTCTTCCATAGAACATGATGTGGGATGGAAGTTTCTTTAGTTTTAGACTCATCAATCTACATATAAATATAGAAAGATAATTATGATTTTTTTTATTGGCACCTAACAATATTGTTGTAAATTTAAAATGCGTACCATTTTCTTTTCTAGTGAAGTGTACCCCATCCTTGCTTTACGATAGGGGTATGTTGGTTTTGATGCATGTTCCTTATTTTCAGTACAGAGTTGTTGTTTCATAAATGAAATATTGACAACCAAAGTGATGAATACACGTATCCTCAAACAACATATTATCACCCACAATGTACTTGAAACTTCTCATCCCCACGGTGGCCAATAAATGCACCCCATGCTTCTTGGAATATCAGGTGAGTGTAGACAATGGGTGGGTGCAGGTTTATTTTACCTTTGGAATCTTTCAGGTAGCATCTTGTTAAAATAGTGCGAAAACATCGATGAATCCTTCCTACAAGCCTTAGTACATAATCCTTGTGTGAATTGTCTACTATAAATGTACTATACAAGATATTGATAAGAGTAAGACATTGTTTCATTATTTAATTTGTAGTAAATTAAAGAAATAATATCATAATGTTACCATAATTTCTTCCCAAATCACAGCCTTCAGATCGGACACAACATGGTTCCATGAATCTATGTCAATCGGAACGCGTTGCCGAGTGAAAACTCTAATGTAACTACTAAACATAGCCTTGTTGGGATTCACATGTTGGCCTTGTGCATTCCATCCGACATCAAATTTGATGCCTTTTATTTTTTCCTTAAGAACTTTGGCTAACACCGTCAAACTACGACGCACCTGTGTTTTCTGCGACGTCGGTCCTTCATTCCCGACCATTTCATCGATATCAACATCATCTGTATGTTCATCTAAAATGGTTGTAATGAAATGTGCTGATGGTTGTTGGACCTCAACACTAGAAGCAACAATAAGTTCAAAAACTTTTTGTTTCTCTACACTGTGAGCAGCCGCAGTAGGAGCAGCAGCAGCCGCAACAGCAACAGCTTACGAGACTTGTGCAGCCTCAAGGTTAGGAGCACCAGAACATGCAGAAGTCATTATCTGCAAAAGTGTTTGAACAGTTAATTTAGATTACATAAATTCAATAATGATAAGATAATAACATGAGATAACAAGATCTATATTACAAACAAAATATAACTTGTTTATTGAAATCTCTTTCTTTTTTGAAAAGGCTGAAGGGATTTGACACATCTATCGATTATCCAAATTCCTTCATTGTGGTCTCCTCTAACATAAAAAACATCATCTACATTGGGACCGCTACAAAATGATTGCAACGTACCACTAAAAGGATCGTCCTCAACTGAATTTTCATCAGACCCTTCAGTAGTTTTGGATGATAACAGAACAATCGACCACTTTAAGTGTGTAGGATCTAGAACATAAAAAACTTATACTGCTTGTGATGCCATTATAAATTGTTCATCTTTGTAACCTTCTTTACTAAAATCAACTTTCACAAATCCCCATTCATATATTTTAACACCACTGTTTTTATCAACCCATTTGCATTGAAAAATCAGCAATTGGAATGTCGTATAATCCAACTCCCATATTTGTTTGATAATGCCAAAGTATGACATATTTGCATAAATTGGATTTCTGTCCTTACTACCAGAAACATACATCGCTTCAGCCACTAGTGTAACTCCACTATTTTTCATGGTACTATCTTCATCATGTTAATCTATATAGAATGTATAACCATTAATTACATAACCATTTTAAGATAATACATACACACTTGGTCTGGAGGATAGCCATCAAAGTCGTTCTAAAATTAAATTTGGGTTTTCATCCAACTCCTTAAAAATATGGTCTTGAAACCATCCTATAAACTGGTGATTATGTGCATTTGATAACCATTTTTCAGCCCTTGATGGATTCAACTGCCTATGAATTTCTATGTGAGTTTCAATATATGGAGCAACCTCCCAACTATTATAAAAAACATAAAGGTGGGCCTGCTCCCGATCTGTAATATTAATTATCACAACATCTCTTCTAGAAATTCCCTCACCCTCAATGTGTCCATTGTGAAGAGATTTCGGGAGACCAATGATTTCCACATCAGATAGATATTCGGTACAAAATTCAATGGATTCCTCAACAATATATTTCTCCAATATACAACCCTCTGTCTGGCTTCGATTTTTGACATACCCTTTCAAAATCTTCATATACTGTTCAACAGGGTACATCCATCTATAGTGCACAGGACCACAAAGTTGAATCTCTCTCACCAAGTGAATCATAAAATGAACCATCGTATCAAATAATGTTGGCGGGAAGAACATTTCTTATTCACATAATATGATGACAATTTATTTTTCCATAGCTGGTAATTTCGACGGGTCTAAAACTTTGCTACATATAGATTTGAAAAAGAAACAAAGTTTGGTTAACGTATGACGGACATTCTTGGGAAAAATTCAATGTAAAGATATAGGAATTAGATCTTGCATCAAAACATGGCATTCGTGTGATTTCAAACCTTTTAACTTCAAATCATTCATTGACACAATGTTCTTAATATTTGATGAATACCCCTATGGAACCTTTACATCATTGAATAAGTTTCAAAACTGATATCTCTCCTCCCTAGAAAGAGTATAACCAGCTGGAGGAAGAAACATTCGATTTTCACCCTTCACGGGAGCCAACTCTTCTCATATTCTCATGTCAACCATGTCCAACCTTGCCTTAATTCAATCCTTTGTTTTTTTAGGGGAATTTAGCAATGTTCCGATAACACTGTCACATACATTTTTTCCCACATGCATCACATCAAGAAAATTTCTGACGTACAAACAATTCCAATATGGTAATTCAAAATAAATTGCTCTCTTTTTCCAACAGATTTTCGTAAGGTTTTTCGAAAATGGTTTACCAAAAACAGTGTTCACATATTTTACTTTCTCAAACAGCTGATCACCTGTTAATGGATATGGTTATGCACATTATTCTGAACTTCCATCGAATGATGTCATCCAAGATCGGTACTTATGCCGACAAGGTAGAAATCTACGATGTCCTAGAAACACAGATTTCGATGAATGTTTCAACCTAATTGATTTTTTATCTTCTTCACACACGGGACACCCTTGAGTTCATTTAATGTTATAGCCTAACAAATTTCCATAAGCAGGGAAATAATTTATTGTCTCATACAACATCACTCTCAATGTGAAGTATTCACTTTTATAAGCATCATACAACATAACACATGAATCCCACAATAACTTCAAATCCTCGATCAAAGGAGCCAGATAAACATCAATATCGTTACCTGGTTGTTTTGGTCCTGATATAAGCATAGATAACATGATGAATTTCCGCTTCATGCATAATCAGTGTGGAAAGTTATAATTTACCAACATAACAAGCCATGTACTATGAATGCTGGTTTGAAAACCAAAAGGATTCACTCCATCTGTAGATAACGCAAGATGAAGGTTTCTCGGATCTTTTCCAAATTCAGGATACTCATGATCAGTTTTCTTCCATTGAGAAGAGTCGTCTAGATAACGTAATTTCCCATCTTTATTTCTTTTATCTGCATGCCACGACAATTTTCTTACAGTTTATTCACTTCTATATAGATGCCTAAACCTTGGAATTATTGGAAAGTACCATAAAACTTTCGTAGGATTGGATTCATCTTTCTTGTATAGAGAAGCACCACACTTTGGGCATTCTGTAAGTGTTTTGTTCTCCTTTCAAAACAATATACAGTCTTTCGGGAATACATGTATTCTTTCAGAAATCAAACCCATCGAGTGTAGCATTCTTTTAGCTTCATATGTCTGGCTTTGGAGCTCATTATCTCCCGGGAACATGTCATTCAAGAGAGCAAGTAGTTCCGTAAAACTGACATCACTCCATCCATTGCCTAATTTCAATTTATACAACTTTAGTACAGTTAAAAATGTTGTATATTTAGTGCAACCAGCATACAATGGTGTCTTTGCACAACTCTTTAACTTCTCAAACAATTTTGGGAAATCACAGAGTTCATCTTCAATTGTTTTTGACATTTCCTCAATACGATCTTCACCATCATTGACATCTATAATCACATCCTCTATACGGTCTTCTTCATTATCCATATTTGTATTCATATCTGATGATCCATAAAACGTAGTTTTATCCCATACAATAGCTACATTCTCTTTTTCTACGTGTTTATTCCAACATTTATAACTCTGATCTATTCCGTGACATATCAAATGTTCTTCCAAATCCTCTGGAATAAGTAGTCTAGAATAACAACAACGTAAACACGGACAAAGGATTTGAGAAGGATCCTTTTTGTGATCCTTTGCAAACTTGATGAACTCTTTCACTCCGTTCTCATACTCTATTGTCAAACGATTAGCATCCATCCAATCTTTATTCATATCCATCCTATTTGAATCTCAAATATTAGTATTAATGGTTCAAGTACACAAAAAAAGACTTCCAAATATAGTAAAAGAGAACCACTTCCTTATAAAAATAGAGATTAATAGAGCCTAACCATTTCCAATAAAGATTTGGAAATCAACAGAACCAGGATAGACCCCCCATCAAAATCAACACAGTTTTCAAACACAAAGGAGTTCGCGGGGATAATCACTTGTGTCATAGATGGTAAGACTCACACAAAATCATCCTCTATGGCTCATCCTCCTCTATCGGGTCAACCCTTCTATGGTCAACTAGTCCATCCTTTTATACCTCACCAACCTAAAATACATATGGATGAAAACCAGTAGCCAGCTCTATAAGTAAAGAAAGGATTCTCATAATCTCTACAATATGGAATTCATTAAATATAATTACTTTAGATTCATTATAGTTTCCTCAAATAACCCTAGTCCAAACACAAGAATAATCAAGAATGATACATCTACCAGTCCTAGGTCTCTACCCTACATTCAATATCATCATGCCTAATATTTTTGGTAATCTCAAGTTACTTACTTTAAATCACAGGGGGGGTAATCACTTATGTCATAGATGGTCTCCCATGTTATTCCAAATGAAAATTTTAACAAATATTATTGACCTATCATCCCATTCAATCCTCATGAGTTTCTAATTCCAAACTCCATCTTAAGTGTAATATCAAAAGAATATATATTAATAAATTACCCCACATCCACTTCCCCACTAATCTGGTCATTCTCACACTCTAATGGAATATTTCTTATGTTTCAACCCCTTCTATATAATCTCATAACCATATATCCACACATACACATGTCACAAACACATAAAAAACCGTATCCACATCACAACCACACATCACATCCTCATCACAGTATGATATCGTGAACATGAAGGACATAAACATCATACTCTCCTCCTACAATGCACAACCCCCACTATGTATCCACCCCAAATACACATAATCATGTCAAAAAGAATATATATACACCAAAACCTAAAATCGTTATAGGTCATATATATACACCCACTGTGAGCCATTACAACTCATACTAAGTGTGAAGGGAGAGAAGGGAAGAGGGAGTGGTTCTATATGTGTTACCTCTATAACCTAGATATTGAGAAAAACACTCAGAACCAAAGTAACCATATGGATTTCAATTAGGATACTCGACTCAAGTGGTGGTGTGTAAGAAATAATGAGAAAATATAATAAGTATATAGTCACACATAAATATCAAACTGGTGATAATAATCCAATAAACCCAAGAATTACTAAATCTCAAAGACATTCTACGGTTCCTCCCATGACATGATAGCTTTAACCTTTTCAGATCAATAGAGATACCATGTTCCGAGACCACATGACCAATGAAATTCACCTCCCGAATCTAGAATTGGCACTTTGACAACTTGGCATAAAATTGGTGATTCCTCAAGATGTCCAAAACTATTATCAAATTAGGTATATGATCATCCATAGTTTTAGAATAAACCATGATGTCATCCATAAATACCATAAAAAATAGTTGAGATACTAGTAGAAAATCCTATTCATCATCACCATAAATATATATGGAGTGTTGGTTCAGCCAAATGGCATAAAAAATACACATAGTGGCTATACCTACTCCTAAATGAGGACTTTGGAATATCAAACTCCTTGATCCTAAGATGGTGTTAACCAAACTAAAGACCGATCTTAGAGAACCACCCCCCCTTAGAAGATCTAATAAATCATAAATATAGGTCAATAGATACTTTTTATTGATCATAACCTGATTGAGATTCTGGTAATCAACGCACAAGCGAAGGGTTCCAATGAAATTCTTGGTGAAAAGCACCATTTCTTCCCAAGGCAACACACTAGGTTAAATAATGAATTTGGAAACCAAATCATCCCATTGATTATTTAGTTCCTTCAATTTAACTAGTTCTATATGGTAATATAGAATAGATATTAGTTTTTACCCATCACCAGGTTGATAGAGAACTCCACCTCCCTCTCTAGTGGTAGACCAAAAAAGACTAAAGGAAACACTTTTGGAAATTCAATAGCTACTAGGGGAAGTTCACTATAATAGGATTCCTACTCCAGTTCAATAACATAAAAGGATATCATCCCACTCAACTCTGGAAGAAGAGGTCTAGCTCGACTAGACCTCAGGTCTGATTCTTTATGGAAAACATGGAATTCCCCATCGGGGGCAGTGAAGGACACCCACTGATGATAATAGTAAATCCAAGATTTATTATAAACTAGCCAGTCCATTCTGAGAATAACATATAGGGGAATAATTTTAAGAACCAAAAAATATCATATGATCTAAATCTCTGAAAAAGAGAAAGCATGAGAGGGGAATCAGAGACCTTACTCCCTCTTTATCCAGAGAGATGTTACAATCTCTATCACATAATCCATGAGCTCTATTATAAGTTTCAATAGTTCTATATTGAGGTTTGATATGAAATAATGATGGGAACCAATATCAAATAAAACATACACTAAAGAAAAAGAAATGGAAATGGTGCCTCTCACTATCGCATGACCCACATCAGTTCCTACTGGAGATTAATCCACTGCATGAAGTTGTTTCGTTCCTAATACATGTTTCTAAGATCCCATTGTTATTGAATAATATTACTATGATTTGGTACCTCTCAATATTTATGATTCCATTCCACTACACAAGGTAGTAAAAACACATAAAACCCTCTTCAAGTGGGTTTAATGTCTGTACGGAATGTAAATCTTCAATGCTTCCATGCAATAATGCTTTGAGTGATCAATCCTTCCACATTGGAAAAAGTCATTTGGCCTTTACTAGACACTACAGATGATCTGGAGGAAGTTTTCTATAAAATACCACCACCACTATTCTCACTATGAGGCTCATTCTACTTTCTATTCCATAGTCATGCTAATTTCTTCCATCACATCCCTATCTAGAACATCAAAATTTTAGGTAAACTTTAGCATAAATACTTGATATTGGATATCTGATCGAAGACCCATATAAAACCTCTGGGACTTAAGATTCTTGTTTGACACCACTTCAAGTGAAAACTGAGCAAGTTTAGCAAAATTATTAGTATATTGAGTCAATGTCTAATAACCTTAGATGAGGTTGAGAAACTCCATGGAATTACTCGATACCATCGAATCTAGATATAATTGCTCCGTAAAAAATTTCTTTAAGTATTTTCAATCTAAGACCCCATTTAGCTTAAATATAACTATATAATCCCATCATATCCTTCTAGACCCCCCAAGATTGAATATGGCACACTTTACATTAGTGGAATATGACATCTCCAAAAACTCAAATAGACTTTAAATATTTCACAACCAATATGCTTCCTCCTAAGGATCATTTGTTCCTTAGAAGGATGGTTATTTCAGATGAATAAAATCCTAGGTCTGATCTCCAATATTTTCTCTTTGAGGTGCCACCACTTTAGCCTAAATGGGGGTAGGTGAGACTCCCTAGACCATAGCTCTGACTATGTGCACTACTTCCTCTACGAGGTTATAGTTGATAGGAGGATTCTCTTTTTTTGGTTCATTAGTAGATCCCACATAAAGCTTGATTATATGTCTTATTAGGGGCATGGTACTATACAATATTAACAAAAAACAAGGAAACATTAGTCAAGAGACACAAGAACATCAACTATATTAATTATAACTCAACTGGGGAACACAAACCTCGTATTAGGATTTGGGAAAATTCAAGAATTAGATTAATTAATTCCTCAAAGACACCTTTTTCAACCACCCATGGTAACTTAAGGATCAATAAAATAATAGCTATTCAGACACTTGATCATAACCTACTAGTTAAGTCCCGAAAATCATATCTCTTACCTACCATGTCATATCCAACCACATCAATTAATCATCACCCTTGTAATCATAGTGATAAATACCCCATACATAGTAGCATGAAAGGGAAAACATATAAGAAATTCACACTAAAAGTCTTATGTATGACCATTAACCATTAAAACCATAACATAAAAACACAAAAACCCAATCAGTATTGTTGTCACATCCTTCCTAAGAAGAAAGTTCAAGAAGAGAATCAAGAATAATAGAAAATAAATTCACCTTAGAGGAGGAGAAGTAGGGAACCTTCTGCGCTATGTCGGGAGGGGAAGGCGCGACAGCCAGAGGTGGAGGTGCACGGGAGGAGCCACCAACCGAAGAGAAATAGAGGAGTAGGGTTTGTGGGGAGTAGGTTCGAGCGAAGAGGAGGAGAAGTAGGGTTTATGGGGAGGAGGATCCGCCGAAGAGGTTCGAGGGGGAGGATTAGGAGAAGGGCTAACGGCGGAGGTCCAGTAACACGAAGATCGGGAGGCGGCGGAGGGGAGTCGCAGGGTTACAGTACCGCTAGAGCTTTAGGTCGCGATAAACCGAGGACACTGTGCGACCAGTTTTATAAAATATGGGACTATGGTTTTATCAGCGCTAAAAAAGCGCTAATAAATCCTTCATGTATTAGCGCTAATATTTTAGCACTGATACAGGCCTTCTTTATCAGTGCTTTTCTAGCACTGATAAAGGGTCTCTTTATCAACTCTTTTTTAGCGCTGATAAAGGTTACCTTGTATTAGTGCTAAAATTTTAGTGCTGATACATGGATTCTTTATCAGCGGTTTTTTCTTAGCGCTGATATAAGGTGGCGCTTCCCTTGCTCGTTTTTGTAGTAGTGTTATTACTATGTCAATATACATATTTCACTAAGTAATGAGTCTCGTATGGCGTTCCCCTCACCACATAGCTATTTTGGTAGGACATCATCTCAATCATATCATATATGACTCTTGGATAATTGAACGGAAAACTCTTTGTCTAACCAAACATATGGATAAAATCAACTCTATCCCTCTAGAATCCTAACTCTTAGGGTTTCCTATTTAACTGTAACCCAAATATCATAGAGGGATTTGGTTACTTGACTCTTAAGATTAGTCATTTCCACCATTCCTTACACAAGATAATCTATAGGCACCCTGATATAGCAGAACTTACTCGATTAAATGATCGAGGTCATAACAAGTGTATGATTTGGAAGGAATCTAACACATAGTATTTTTAAGAGGATTTAATATCACCATCATATATCATGTTATTCCTGTTATATATGCATGCTTCTAATAATTTAGTGTTGGAATCTTATTCCTTCCACCAAATAAATATGTTCAAACCATATTGATGTAGAACTCTTTACACAACTCACCATTTTTGTTACTCACCCAAAAAGAGATTCTAAACATATTTATATGCATCCAAGTGCATATCATTCATATGATACATGAAATTTTCATGTAAAGTTTTATAATTATATGAAATTAGAAATCTTATCATGTTTAATCTTGGAGACACGGATAACCAACCTCCACCTTTAAAAAAACATATAAGCCTCCAAGCCTGTGGGAAGCCTGAACCAAATCCCTTTTATCCAAGGATGCATTACTCAAGAGAGATTTTGATTCATTATAACTCTAATACATAATATGTATAAACAGTATTAAATAACTAAATTCATGCTAATAACATTAATTACAAACTGAATTCAAAGTATATAAAAACTAAATCCATTACCATACCTATTATGTAACTCCTTAGATGCATGTATGATAACTCAGAAGCAATTTAACAACATTAAACTAAATCATATACATATTCATAATATAAAAAATCAATATCCATGAATAATTAACATGTGGATGGCTTTCAAATAAATGAATAATTCAAATATTTAAACATGAGATAAAAATTTATGAACAATTCATAAATAAAAGCTAATTATAAACTGTTTATAATTTTAGAATTTCTTATGGAAATTCCATAATCATAAACATAAACATTTTATATTTCATTCAATATCAAAACTCATTTATATTTTTCATTATATTACATTTACTTTTAAATATATAATATTTTGTGAATTATAAACATTTTATAATCCAATTTATATTATGTAAACATTTTATATAATTTTAATATCACATACTTAATATTATTTACACCATGATCAAAACATTCATCAAAAATATTTTGATGTGGTCTAAATAATATCCCAAATAAGGTATTTTAAATTGAATAATTCAAATTAATCAATTATTTTACAATTAGGGTTATGATATGCAATATGATAGCAGAATATTTATTTCACAACTTGATTTCATGAATGTAAACGCATGATAAGGATTTTATACCACTGTTAGGTTTCATAGGAATCTAAAAACACTTGTTAAACTAGTGAAAGTGATTAAAGAAACCCAAACCAAGATCACTATGATAGAATACTAAAACCGTGCATACTGTAAATTAAGAGCGATGAATTCAGTGCACTTGTCACTGAAGTTTTCATTGCACCATCTTCAACCAACATCTTATGGGTTTGATGAAGATCCCGAAAGGGAAGCAAAAAAACATCCCCTCTCCATGAAATATCCATGGGTTGTTGAATCACCTGATGTTTGGGTGGGATTCCTCACCACAGTGTGAAATGGTTAAAGAAAAAAGATAGATTTATGAATAAGGGAGTTTTTGACTGAGGATTCGAAAGGTTTGTTTTCATACCATTGCATGGTATTTGGGACATTATATATCCCCTTGGGATGCTAATAAGGTGAGAATTAATTTACTTAGGTGTTATAACAAGTGATTAAATGTATCGACCATTCATGAAACCCTTTCATGAATGTATCTAACCTCTCATACATTTCATCCTACGAAACAGTCATTAAATGATGAACATTTAGTGGAAGAGATCGGAATGTTAACACGTTAATTTTTGGATGGCAAAGCATGTCGTAGCCTTACTAAATGAATCATAGTATATGATTCAGAAAAAATGTAGTGGCATATTATCATTATAATATGCCTTATTCTATTCCAAGTCTTACCCTACGATTACATGGGAATTTGAACCATATGATATCCCTTAGTTGTAAAAAATAACTTATCCAAATTGAATCATTTGCAAAGCAGCTTTAGGGAATATCTCCTTCAAAACCCATAATAGGTAGTGGTATACAAGATGTTTATTTCACTTTTACATTCCATTAATTATAAATAAACATGAATAATCAATGAGAAAACTAAGAAAATGCACAAAAAGGCATATATAATATCAACCCACATGTATGGGGTGATATAAGAGAAGTAAAGATAAAATCAATTCAAACATTACTATTCTCTTCCAAAACCATTTGGGTAAGCATTTATTAGATAAAATACATAGTTTCCATTGAATTATCTCAGTCTCAAATCATTTCTAGGCTAACTCTCTATGAGTATGGGAGGAAGAAGGGGTTCACCTACCATTATAAGTGTAGTCGGTTCCTTTGAGGTCAAGAGAGGGAAGGTAAGCTGCCAATAAAACCAATAAATCAATCTATAATTGAATAAAATTAGGGCTTACATCACAACTATAAAAGAGGATATATTATGATAAAATAGAATAAGGTAATAAATTCACTCTTCTAATATGAAACTCCTATATTAGCTAGACTAGAAGAATACAAGGTTATTATAGAAGACTCTCAATCCCTAAATTTGAGAACAATGGATTTACACCAACTATTATAGAGAAATAAGAAAAAAAGGAAGATTATGGGAAAGAAAGCCTACTCTAAGCTGAGACAAGCTCTAACAGCCATTTATAAGCAATTTAAACCAAGGAGGAAGACGAATCACTTGGGGAGAGTTGAGAGGAAGAGGGGAAAGCTCCCAAGGGATCAAATGGAAGAGAATAAGTGTAATTCCTGAGCCTTTTTAAAATAAAAAGATAATTTTGATCCCAAATAAAAAAATTGTAGTTCCAATGGGCACCTGATCCAAGCCTATTCGGTACTTGGTGGTGCTGACAGTGGTGCAGAAGCATTGGTGTTTCCACCGGGTGCTTGGTACCAGTCCATCAGGTACCTGGTGTTTTCTAGCACCTTTGGTACATCCCCTTTCACTTTCCATCTTTCTCCAATTACCCCCAACTCCTCCCTAATATAGAATTATACCTTAAATTAGATTTAAATACTAAACTAATGAGAATTACTAAACAAAAAAGGTGATGGTCTTTCAACCTCCCCACCACCAGACTTCTTATCTCTAAGAAGTTTCAAACCACTTTTGTGGGAAAATTTCAACCACCGATCTTTCACTTCGGCTTCCCGCTCCCAAGTTTCATCTTGGAGTGTTACATATTTCCAATTAACCCAAACAAGAGGAATTACTTTCCCCCATAACACCTTTTGACCCCAACAAACAATATAGATAGGATGATCCACATAGAACACATCGAGTAGTCCCCTTGAGTCAATTCCCTTGAGGCAATTCCCTTGATGCTTCTTTCCATATTTTTGACATATAGATAGTTGAAAATCCTTTCTTTCATCATCTTCATTTCATGAATTTTGATATTCATCCTTCCCTACTTTGGTGCACTTAGGAATTCAATTATGGTTACATTTTTAATCATGTTTCATTACAGTTGGTTTGGAATAATCACCAGATTTTTCAATTTATCTCTCATTCTAATGGATTGATTGTTGAGGTAATCATTGCATTGTCCTTCACATGCAAGGTTAACTCGATTCCTTATGGATTTATCCATCACTAAAACCAAAAAGGGTCGACATGAGTAACAAAAATTAATAATATGGGGAACTTATAATAATCGTAAAAGGAATTTGACCGTAAAAAAATATTATTCTTTTACATTATCACTTTATCCTATTGTTCATTTAGTTCGACCTATATCAATCTTAGTTTGACCTATATTACTTTAAGTTAGGTTTTCTTGAATTTCTCAACTTAATCCCTCAAAAAATTTAGGAAATTAATCATTCATAGTGGTTGCTAATGAGAAAGTGAACAATCAGAGCATATACATCGGGAGTGTCAACCAAGGTGCGTAGTCTTAGCCCCACTCGTCATGCATCAGGGTGATGATCGAGTTAATGCTCAACCAACCCTTTTCGGGGTGATTTCCCCTAGGTGCATTTGTGTCACAACCACATTCACTTATAGTATCTAGAAATGGATGTATTGCTAGGGAAGACCATAAACTCAAGACTTTAGCAATATTCCAAGATATCATCCGATACTTAGACTCATCTCTAGGGTTTTCACAAAGGTTCGCTAAACTAATCCCCAAAATAACTAAACTAATCTCCAAAAATAACTAAACGATGTTATGATACCAACTATAGGTACCCAAGATGAACTTAACATAAATAGTATAAGAATATCATTATTTAAATAATACATCTCACAATCAATCACATAACCCAAAGACTAAAAGTTTTAGTGTCTTGGAGATTAGCTACGTAAACATCTTATTTTACAACACCTGAAAACTTTTATACATAATCGTGCTCCTTTAGAACCTTTTAATACATCTCACATGATACAACCATATTCATAGGATTAGAAACATAATAAAGGAATAAGATCAAACACTCGGTAAGGGAAAAGGCATATCGTAAATTGTTAGATCATAAGAATGAAGGAGAATGCGAGGTAGACATAAATATCTTGATAAAAGAAAATAAGACCATGCAAGATAATCATAAAACCTGATGGAGCAACATAAGATCATAAAAACGTCATTAAAGAAGCATAAAAGATATGACATGACTCAAACATATGTCATCAATCATAAAACATGTGAGCATGATATAAAAGTGATGAATACATTAAAAATAAGGTATGATCATGAAAACAAAACATTTCATGGAAATAAAATTAATCTTGTGAAATAGGCCTAACTTGATAAACAACTTGGGAATGTTACACAACCATAAGCATAAGAAAACCAGCATGGGAAAACCCATAATGCTCATGCCTATGTGAACAAACTCATTATGTCTGCATCTGAAAATTTGAGCAAACTCATCATGCTTACGCCTATGTGAACAAACTCATTATGTCTAGGCCTGAATATTTCATGAAATGTAAACTTAAACCAATGCATTGGAGGGTGATATGGGACTCCACCCATCATCATCCATACATATGTGTGCCACTTAAAATCAATCATCATCATAACTTAAATAACCCATGGAAAAAGAATAGGTTTCTTAAATTGGTCACATAACATAAACTTAAGAAATCATAGGATATCAAAATCTCATTTCCCAAAAGGATTCATAAAATAATAACATATAGTGGATGATCAAACCTCACTTCATGGGAGATAAACCTTGGAGGAAAAATTCAAGTGAAAATACAAAAGTTTTCACAAAACCTTTTTAAACATTATTATACAAGATAAAGTGTAAATTACTTTGAAAAACACATATTTGAGAATGGATATAGAATGATTTTTGAAATCCTTATTATAAATAGTTCCAAATAAAAGATCCTTGAAAATACAAAAGGTTTCAAAATGGAGAAGTGAAAATACTTTGAAAGCCTTTACTTTTAAAAAGAATCTTTAATAATGGAAACTTAATAAATAAATAAAGGTCATCAAAAGAAAACATGGATTGGATGATAAAACATTTTTATTATGATAAAACCTTTTATTATGAAAAGATGGGAAAATATTTTGAGCATTTTGAATTAACCTTGTTGAAAATCCGCATTGTTAAAGGGACGGAGAAACCTTTTTTAAAATGAATAAAGTGGAATAAAAGGATCATTGGATATAAAACAATTTGAGATTCCACTATGTAAAGCAGAACATTGGTGGGAGGTAAAAATGGACATAGAACAAAAATCCATTAAAATAAATGGGAATTATTCTTAACAAAAATGCATTTTAATGAAACAATAGAATCATAAAGGAAGAAGTCTTTGGTGTGGATCATGAATTCCCTGGAAAAGAATGTGAAAATACAACATAACATCATCATAGGTTATAATAAATCAATCATGAAATATTATAGTCAAAGAAGAGTGATTATAACCCAAGGAAAAGATTTGAGACATGAAAACCCCTTAAAGCCTTTGTAACATTTGAATCAAACCCCCATGAGAGATAATTTTAAAATAACATTGAATGTCATGAAATATAAGATAATCTTGACACAAAATGACATTAGGTCAATATTTACACCATTGAAAAGGAAATATGGTGTATAGCTCCTCGAGGGATTCATATTTGAGACAAACTTTTACCGAGGATCCCTGCTTACTCGGATGCACTCCATGCTCCTGTATAGCAAACATAAATATCTTAATTACTAATTTTATAACCATATTAATACCTAAAACTATTTATAAGTCCATTTATAATCATCTACATGTATATTAATTATTATTTTCTCTATTTTGTCACATCATGTGTTTTCAGTTGTGACTGTTTGTAGTAGTTTCATAGGAGCGATGTTTGTGTTAATTCTTATTCCAAAGTTCATATTTCAAAGTTCATTAATGTTGTTGTAATGAATGACTTACAATGATTTATTAAGTTTAAATTTCCTTTCATGAGTACTTTAGTCATTATCATGGAAGATGAAATTGACAATGAACATTTTTCAATGATTTTCAACCTACGAATGGTGTTTTCTTAATTAATGACTTAAATATTGTTGTATTCTTTCTAGAACCGAGAAAAATCATTATTTAGGTATTTATATCATATTATATCAATAATTAAATTTTCATAATCATTCATGACATAATTTCATAGCATTGTTCAAGTAGGTGGTCAAATCGACCAAAACTTAAACACATTTTAAATCGATTGATGAGTATGACCAAGGAGGTGTTTCTTTTGACATAATATCATTATAATAAAATCATAATGTTATTACTTTGATGTTTTTATGATTGTTAACCATATTTGAAGATGTTTAGATAAAGAATGAAAAACTAGAAGAAAATGGAAAAACAATTATTTATACGGCATAATGTACGATTAACGTTTTCATTCCTCAACGAATGAGAGGGGTGAAGGTGGATAGTAATTGATCGTTTCAGAATCGTAAATGCATTACATAAATCATATTTATTTACCAATACCATCATTAAGACCATCCATGAGATGTGGTAAAGAAAAATCAAAAGTGTCGCTTCATGGAGATGGTAATTCACATATACACACTAATGACAATTCTTGTTTTTCTTAGTAGATAGATGAGAATAAATAATTTTTGAAGCATTATTATAATAACACATCAACACGCTAATGATGTGATGGTTATTATTATATTATGGTTATGGTTGGTTTATAAATAATGAGAAAGAAACGTTAAGAAAAATGTGAAACCTATCTTGAGACATTGAACTTCCTCTTGATGAAGGCTTTAGATTCTTGGAATTTTTTGTTTTTAAAGATATCAAAAGAAAAAGATATTCTTCCGTGTTTTCAAAGAAATGTTCAAATGCATTTTTAAAGATATTTTTCATTTATGTCAACATCTTTCAATGTTTCATATGCTCCATTAGTGATGTGTTCTAATGATACCACCCTTTTTCTTTCTTTAGATAGCTTATGCTTATGATATTTTAAAGAATCAAAAACACCTATTAAATTCATGAATTTCCTTTGAAAAGCTAGTTATAAAGCCAAAGAATATTTTTAAATATTATAATTTATTTATAAGGGCCACTTCACCTTTTTATCAAACTGTTGGTGTGCGCAAACAAACCAATTTAAACTATATGTTTTAAAAGAATCTTTTGCATCAAATGAAAACTGAGTTGAAACTAAGTTTCCTTATTAGAAAATCCATAGACATATATAAGACAATCATTATACATTTAAAGCAAGGATTTAAAAGACAAGCAATCAAGTTTTAACAATTTAGAGAACTATGCAATGGAGCAAACCTACCATAAATGTATTGCCTTCACAAACCGAAGTGATAATCCACCACAATGGAATCTGAAGGGGCGAAGACAAGCAAGAGGAACCCTAAAACCACCAAAACGCCCCCATTAAAACTGAATCACATAGAACCCAAAAGGAAAAAAGGGAATATGGAGGAATCAAGAAAGGAGATGATTCGAAGGGACATACATCAAAAAATCGACCTTAAAACGGAAATAAATCCATGGGATAAGCTTCATGGAGGAGGGGAACTAAGGAGAGGGCCTCCTCAAGCCGCATGAGCCAAATGAGAGAGGAGAGGTGCGATTTGGGGTAAAAAAACAATGAGGGGCATAATGATAATCTTCTATTTTTAATGAAATCGGGCACTTTGCATGGCTTGTCAAACTGTGTGCCCCTCACCAAACACATCTAGGCATATGCACAGTTCGGTCGCACGCTTTGGAAAACCATGCACCAATCGTACAAAACAACTTTGTTAAGAATTGCAGGCATTCGCACGGTTACTCGTAATCATGCGTTAACCATGTGTTTCTGTTAAAATTTCAAAATCTCAAAATTTACCTGATTTGTTCCAAAATTCAAGGGCAAGGTCAACCAAAAATAAATAAACGAGATAATAAAGAAAAACTAGGTCGGGATGTGACATCCCCTAACTTACCATAGGTGTCAAAACCACACAAAGAACCTTAAAATAGCGGTGATCTATGGCCATAAATCACTCTTAATACACATTATTGGATCCAATATAAAAAAATAATGTCCATATCAACCCCATTTAACTCACATAATCTCATATACTAAGAGGGTCATAAAACTCCATCAAACACCATCAATTCTTGAACATCATAAATTCATCATCAATAACCGTGAATGTGCCACCCAAATCACCAGTAAAAGGTCTTTCATGCTCACTAGAACAAAAAACATATACCTTTAGCTCACCCAATACAATCCATGATCAACACAATACTAATCCTGTTGTGGATTGGAGAAGCCTCCCAAGTAATAAGGGTAACCTACACCAATTGACAAGGTCCCATGTTTGGTCATCTTGATGAAATCCCACTCTTACACATTACCCCAAACCCTTATGGGTTACAATTGGTCGATTTCATTCCATGGAAGCCTTTCACAAGAATTTTTTACATATGAAATCCTTAAAGTTAATCATCCTTGTCATCATAAAATATTATGATGTTTAGTAGTATTGCGCCTTATATGAATAAAACATAATCTCGTAACATCGTTAAGAAAGAATGAAAACATGTATTTTAAGTATTGCATATGTTAGAATGTCACGTTGAAAGAAACATCATGCACCAAGCTACCATTTGATGCCTTGCAAACCATTTCATTGAAGCCTTGCGAGCCATAGTTTCCTACCGACGAACCCCATCCTAATTTACAAGATCGTGGCAACACAACACCAACGAAAATAATCCAATGTAGACATTTCCTTATTTTTTATTTTTATTCATTATTTTAATCATATCATCTCTCAACTTTTCAAACTATACCAAACACAAATTGGAAATCAAATTATGTTTCAGTTTCCCATTCGAATTCCTTTTACATGTTCATCAAAATGGTTTTCATTATACCAAACAAGGCGATAAGAGTGAAACATTTTTATTTATCGCGGTCAATAGAAACATCAAAGCTACATCACGTAATGTTTGATCAACCAATGGGCAGATGTGACTTGTTTTTTCTTAACCTACTTCATGACAACTGATTCTCATTCCAATTCACTGAAAACAAGTGTTATATTTAAACACATATTTTTTCCTTTAAACCCCTTTCCCTAAATAGTCTGAATTTCCTAAAAAAAAATCTACAATTTCTAACACTTTAAATCATATAAAGGAATACCGCAACGTGAAACATTAAATCAAATAGGGGATATTTTGATAAACCATTCCTTGCTCTTGTTAAACTAAATTTAACGATGCACTTAAATTCCACACAAAAAAAAGTAAAACATTTAACATGAGTTCAATAGAGATCGTTGAAAAAAATCACTCCTCTGGGTAATTGGATCATTTGGAAAAAAAAACCAACTATTGTTCTTTGATTTAAAATAATTATTAAACAGTATCTAGCATCAAATATTATTCAATAAAAATACCATCCTTGGTTCAATGGTGGGTGGACAGACCTTTCAATCTACCGAGAGCAGATCCACTGCAGGATCAATTTGGTACCATGAAGTACGCAATATCATCAGACAGCAGGCAGCTTCCTTTGCTGCTACCAAACCAAAGCACCTGCGAAGCAAATCTGCCAGCATTAAACACACAATGGATGTCCAAAACAAATCTAAAAGTAGTTTCCGTGGCACCTTACAGGACAAGCTAAAGAACTGAAATGTCAAAGATCCGGTAGCCGAGAGCACTAAAATAGACAAAAGCACTGAAACACACCGATCTAGTATGCCAAAACCAGTTGTGACTGCAACCTGCAGCTGAAACAAGCCAAAGCACTGAATGTAAAGCATTCTGAAGAGAATCGATAGAACCAGGATGCTAAAATCAATGAATGTCGAACATTTTGAAACAAGACAAAATTCAAAGGCACTGAAATGTCAAGATCCCATTGCCAATAATGATACAATAAGCCAGAACACCAAAACAGTACAGGATATAGTGAAATTATTCCAGTATAAAGAACAATATGCCAAACATATCATACATAATGTTCCAGGGAAGATCCTTAAGCATCAAAGAACACAACATAGATACAGATAAAAAAGACCAATCCAACATGTTTTCAAACGACTGACAGAACCAGTATCTGATAGGGACCGGGAGAGCTGGTCACAGCCTAGAAGAGCATTCTAGAAGGGGGGATACAACGAGGGAGCCAGGCAAGCCACAATTGGATGGGGGGGGGGGGCACGAAACATGAGGGATTTTCTTGGACTCCAGCAGCTTAGGATGCTTTTGAATGCTTAAAAGCTTGTATGAAGTCTGCCTCGCTCTTGCGTATGCTCAATTTTTCTAAGGAGTCTGTCGTTGAATGTGATGCTTCAGGAGCTGGAATTAGCGCAGTTTTAATGCAAGAGGATCGGCCTCTTGCTTATTTTAACAAGGCTTTATCAGATTCCAATTTGGCTGTGTATGAAAAAGAGCTCATGGCTTTGGTATTATCTATCCAGCATTGGCGCCAGTACTTATCAGGACGACCGTTCGTTGTTTTTTCCAACCACCAGTCGCAAGCACATGCTTAGCCAGTGAATGATGACACTGAATCAGCAATGTTGGCACGCCAAGCTTTTGGGTTATGACTTTGATGTGGTTTATAAACGGGGAAGGCTGAATACTGCTGCAGATGCATGATCCAGATTTGCTCAGGAAAGCACGTGTTTGCACGTGGCAGTTTCGGCCCCTGGTTGGGATGACCTACAGTTGGTTCAGGATGAGTTACTTCATGATACACATTTTCAAGTCATTGTTACTGCTTTGTTGCAGGATCCGACCTCTAAACCTGGTTATACACATCGAAATGGCCTCCTATTCTATAAGCATGGGTTGGCCCTGCCTAAGGACTCAGCTTTGATTTCCCGCCTTTTACACGCTTATCCTTCCTGATCGATGGCCACTCTGGTTTCTTGAAGACATATAAGCGTCTAGCTAATGGAATTTATTGCGCTGGGATGACACGCGCAGTGGACTGATTTGTCCATGAATGTGAGGTCTCCCGGCAACATAAATATGAAGCCATGAGTCCGGCTGGTCTTCTCCAACCACTCCCTTTTACCGACTTTGATTTGAGAGGAAGTCTCCATAGATTTTATTTCTGGCTTTCCTAAATCGCAAGGTTATTTAGTTATCTTTGTGGTTGTTGACCGTTTGAGCAAATATGCTCACTTCTTGCCACTCGAGCATCCCTATATAGCCAAGTCAGTTGCTGAAATCTTTGTCAAAGAAGTTGTTAAGTTGCATGGTATCCTCAGCACCATTATTAGTGACCGGGACCCCCTTCTTGCCAGCCTTTTCTGGAAATAACTTTTTAAACTGCAGGGTACTACCCTTAAGATGGGTTTCTTCTTACCACTCTCAGAGTGATGCCCAAACTGAGGTGATGAACCGGTGTTTGGAAATGTATTTGCAGTGTTTTTCTTTGGATCATCCAAAGCATTAGTTACTTTGGCTGCTTTGGGCTGAATTTCATTACAACACCGCTTATCATAATTCTACTGGGAAAACACCTTTCGAGGTTGTCTACAGGTGTCTTCCTTCACATATTTTACCCCGAAGCTGTTTTGGAAAAGAAGGTTCAGGGCCGCACTCCCTTGTGGCAAGTACAGTGGCACGGCCGTCGGATTAGTGATGCGACTTGGGAAGTTGTGGATGTACTTCAAACCCGGTTCCCTAATTTCCACTTTGAGGACAAGGTGCATTCTCAAAGGGGCGGCAATGATAGAGACTTGCTTGATATACCCCCCAAGCCTCCAGTTCTCTATACTTACCAGAGCAGTAGACACGCTGGGGAAGGGTGCTCGGGAGAGCTGGACAGAGGCAGGTTATGTAAATAGACTCTTATTAGTTTGTTAGATGGTTAGGGAGGGCATATAACGGAGATTGTTCCCTGGGTGCAGCATTCAGTCTGTTGTTTGGGAGTTTGGCCTACGGGCCAAGGGGGCCTTGTGGAGGGGAGACTCCCAGGAATGGTGCGTTGGATTCACTTGGCATCCATGTGAAAGGGTAAACCCGAATTGAAACTCAGGTTTTCTTGAATAAAGTTCTTGTCTACATTCCTATCATACACCTTCCGGAATTTCCAACACTTAGTCAAAAAACATTTATCACACCAAAAAACCCAACAACTTCAACTACTCAGTTGGAGAATGTTTCAACAGATTTCATGGTAAACATTTTGATATCTTTAAATTTGTTCTGTAGAACTTGAAGTTTCATCTTTCTAACATTTGAGTCTCCTTCATAAATGTTCAACATCCCTAACATTGTCATAAATGATTCACATGACATGACCTTTCTACACACTATATTGTATAGTGCTCTCTCAAAGTTGCCCATCCCTTTCATATCTGCATTCAACTCATCGTGATTTTTATCCAAGAGAGCTCCTCTTGTCATATTTCCAGCATTAATTCCATGAAATATAATGATTAGATCTTAATTCCAAGCGATCATAGTAGTGTAACATTCAGTTATTCCATAATAGGAAATTTTGTTCCTCAAAGATTGATACACATTTATGGTTAGAGTCGACATCTTCTTATCTACAACTTGAGAGAAAAACCGCCAAACTAACAGCCACATACTCTGATACTAGTTAAGCCCAAGAGAGAAATAAGGTGATGAATCAAGTTATAATAAATTGATACACATTTATGGTTAGAGTCGCCATCTTCTTATCTACAACTTGAGAGAGAAACCGCCAAACTAACAGCCACATACTCTGATACTAGTTAAGCCCAAGAGAGAAATACGGTGATGAATCAAGTTATAATAAATTGATTTATTTTTAACTTGGTTTCCTCCTTTGGATCTTGTCCCTATGATTAGTTAGGACATGTGGTTCTCTAAATCTCACTTCTCACATGAAAGTAAATAAGCACAAGGCGTAGTAATGTGCCCAAATTTTAATATATGATTAATGGAATTTAAATTCTATTTTAGACACATTATAAACATTTATTTGGTTCAAATTGCTATATTGAATGAATTTTGAGAAATTGAGCCAAAGTGAGCTGTTTTGCTAATTCTGTCTCAATTTACACCATCTTAATTCATTGGTAAAATGTATTTAATAGCTCCAATGGATCTAAAATTGTGTGTGTTCCTAGACTATTGAGACATAATATTTTCAAATAGACCATGAGCAGATTCGGCGATTGAGAAGATCTTATAGGGCTTGGAAGAGGAGTAACCTGCTGGGCAAATTGGACTGGGCCTTGATGCAGGGATTGGACCATAACATGGGATATACAAGTGATATTGATGTTATAATAGTTCTCTTGGAAAGATAATTTAAAGACCAATACCATATGAAAAATAAGAAATAAGTTCAATATGTTAAAAATGTGTTGGAAGTTGACGCAATGTAACGAAAAATAGGAAGAAGCACTTACGAAGAAAGTGGGGATTAGGGAAATCCATTACTGTGGTGACTCTCCATACTGGAATTTTTGCAATAAGCAGCCTTCCCGATCTGTGCAGTCAAGAGATGCAAACGGCCAGAAAGTTGTAATAAAGACTGCATGGCCTGCATTTTGGATTCACAGCTCTTGTACAGATTATTCAGCACTTTGCTTGCAAACTCATCAGATTCAACATGATTGTCATGGTTCACCAATATGCTATAGATCCATGGAATAACATGCTTTCCAGCGCATGCCCGTGAATGCCACACATTCATCAAAACCTTTAATAACTCGAATGCCTCACTTGATGGCATGGACAAAACGGTTGCCTTCACCTTTTTTAATGGGACATCGTCTTCAAGATTAATTCCACTGAACAATGAAGAATTGGTAGCCAATTCAGAAATACAATCAACTTTTTTGTTAATGATCCCCAGGGATCTAAGTCGGACCTCCATGCAAAACCTGGAAGTGTCACCTTGATCCTCGCATGATCCATTCTACAAAAAATTAGCAAGGCGGCCATCTGATGCCATTTTATCAGGACCAAGGCCTAAACTTTGTAGTGTTTTCTTACCGTCATTAACTTCAAAAAGCTTCGGAACATGAAGCAATGCATCTTCAGCAGTTTCACGATCCAACACTGTGATCTCATCATGCAAATCTTGTCCCTGTTTAGATACGCAGGACTGACTTGGCAGGAGGACTCCATTTTGAGAACTGCTCAACATCACATCAGTTCCAAATTGCACAGAAAGCTGCAGAAATAATGGCTTTACCAACGAACCACAGGCCAGGAACACATGGAAAGCCCCAGGTTTGGCAACGCCTAGTAGTTTTGCAGCATTTGGATCTTGTCCCTATGATTAGTTAGGACATGTGGTTCTCTAAATCTCACTTCTCACATGAAAGTAAATAAGCACAAGGCGTAGTAATGTGCCCAAATCTTAATATATGATTAATGGAATTTAAATTCTATTTTAGACACATTATAAACATTTATTTGGTTCAAATTGCTATATTGAATGAATTTTGAGAAATTGAGCCAAAGTGAGCTGTTTTGCTAATTCTGTCTCAATTTACACCATCTTAGTAATTCATTGGTAAAATGTGTTTAATAGCTCCAATGGATCTAAAATTGTGTGTGTTCCTAGACTATTGAGATATAATATTTTCAAATAGACCATGAGCAGATTCAGCGATTGAGAATATCTTATGGGGCTTGGAAGAGGAGTAACCTGCTGGGCAAATTGGACTGGGCCTTGATGCAGGGATTGGACCATAACATGGGATATACAAGTGATATTGATGTTATAATAGTTCTCTTGGAAAGATAATTTAAAGACCATATGAAAAATAAGAAATAAGTTCAATATGTTAAAAATGTGTTGGAAGTTGACGCGATGTAACGAAAAATAGGAAGAAGCACTTACGAAGAAAGTGGGGATTAGGGAAATCCATTACTGTGGTGACTCTCCATACTGGAATTTTTGCAATAAGCAGCCTTCCCGATCTGTGCAGTCAAGAGATGCAAACGGCCAGAAAGTTGTAATAAAGACTGCATGGCCTGCTTTTTGGATTCACAGCTCTTGTACAGATTATTCAGCACTTTGCTTGCAAACTCATCAGATTCAACATGATTGTCATGGTTCACCAATATGCTATAGATCCATGGAATAACATGCTTTCCAGCGCATGCCCGTGAATGCCACACATTCATCAAAACCTTTAATAACTCGAATGCCTCACTTGATGGCATGGACAAAACGGTTGCCTTCACCTTTTTTAGTGGGACATCGTCTTCAAGATTAATTCCACTGAACAATGAAGAATTGGTAGCTAATTCAGAAATACAATCAACTTTTTTGTTAATGATCCCCAGGGATCTAAGTCGGACCTCCATGCAAAACCTGGAAGTGTCACCTTGATCCTCGCATGATCCATTCTTCAAAAAATTAGCAAGGCGGCCATCTGATGCCACTTTATCAGGACCAAGGCCTAAACTTTGTAGTGTTTTTTTACCGTCATTAACTTCAAAAAGCTTCGGAACATGAAGCAATGCATCTTCAGCAGTTTCACGATCCAACACTGTGATCTCATCATGCAAATCTTGTCCCTGTTTAGATAGGCAGGACTGACTTGGCAGGAGGACTCCATTTTGAGAACTGCTCAACATCACATCAGTTCCAAATTGCACAGAAAGCTGCAGAAATAATGGCTTTACCAACGAACCACAGGCCAGGAACACATGGAAAGCCCCAGGTTTGGCAACGCCTAGTAGTTTTGCAGCATATATAATAGGTCGTGCACCCTTACGATTCTTAGAGAAGTCATCTTGATGCGAAAATAAGATTTTTGTTGGATTAGCATTACGTAATCCCTCAGCATTTGTCCCATGCCATAAGTAACAGACGCCAATCTCTGAAATGGCCAGAACATAGAAATCTGCATCCATTCCCTGGTCATTCGAGCAGAAGCAATCCAAGAAGACAGCAGGATGCTCCATTGCAAGAACGCAGCTAGCTGACCGTTTGTTGCTACCATCTATCCTCCAAACAGCAACATATCTCTCACCAGCTGAAGATGAGAGGATGTGATTCCCATCTTTAGCAAAAATCATGCAGCGAACAGCCCCAGGGTGACCAGAAAACTTCTGAAACTTCTTTTCATTTGAGCAATTGAAAACTTTCAATTGAGCAGCTGCTGTTGCCAACAATTTCCTATCATGGGACACGGCCAAAGAGGATATCGCTTTCGAAGATGATTTCAATTTTCCCAGGATATTTCCGGACCTGGGGTCAATTTTGCAAACCATCCCATCGGCACCTGCAGCATAAATGCGTGAACCATCTGTCGGAAAAGAAATGGCCGCAACACCCCCAGGGTGGCAATCGCTAACTCGCCATTTCAATTGACCAACGGATATGCTCATTGCTAAAACATCACCGCTGCCTGTTCCGAGAAGTAATACTGCAGACATGGACTTCCGTTTTCTCTTTTTGTCCAAAGACATCCATTTCATGCACGTGTAATCGACAGAGAGGTGACCTCTTTCGGCTTTGGAGTATATGCTGGATGTGTCAGCGGACATGGTGTCAGCAAATTCAGTCTGCAGCTGGCCCTTCAAAGTGTCCCAAATCTTGATTCTTCCGTCACCGGTAGTGATTGCAAAAAAGTCCATAGATGGACTCAATGCTGTCAAAAGATCCCTGATATTTGACAAGCCCATGATCAGCACTTCACGAACGACCGGCCGACCGTTGGAGTCTTTGGAGTAGAGTTTGCAGCAGTTTGCAGCGGTTGGATTCGAGTAGCTTAAGGAGAAAGGGAGGGGCCGGGCGGCTTCAGTTCAGCGGGAGAAGGAGGCGTCAGATCGGAAGGCTTCGGCGGGAGAGGGGGGGCGTCAGATCGGAAGGCTACGGTGGGAGAGGGAGGGAGGCGTCCTATCCGGCGGCTGGGAGCGGCCCTAGGGTTCGAGGTGACGGGGATGCGTGGTCTCCGGGGGAGAGTGCCGGCTTAGCAATATAATTAACAGATATTTTCCATGTCTAAGATCGTCCAAAATTTTAGTGATATTGCCACGAGTACACATTACGATGGTAGTTTATTGTCTATATATCACATGATGATTATAATTTATTTTTACCTGATTAATGTCACTAAAAATGATTCATAAGCTCGTTTAATATATATGTATATATTTCAATTTTTCTTCAATACATTATAATCATGTGTCTTGGTGATAAAACCATTCTCAAATATAAACTAATTTTTTATCCAAAACTCCTTTTGGATATCTTCCAAAAGTCTCTCAAAAAACTATCATTAACCTCACATTGTATCTAGGAGTGTCCAGATCTAGCCCGACCCGACGGGTTCAACCCGACCCGACTGGGTTGAGTCGGGTTACACACAAAAAAACTCGGGTCGGGTTCATAACAGGTCGACCCATGCATGGGTTGGGTCGGGTCTCGAGTTGGAGTCATTTAAACCCGACCTGACCCGTGACCCGCTGGGTGCCGGCCTAAAAAAAATTCTAACCTATCTCTCTCTCTCGCTCGGTCGTGGCTCGCGTCGCCCTCCCTCCCTCCCTCACGCACGCTCCCATCGGGCTCCTCGCGCTCACCTTCCTTCCTCTCCCTGCGACCCGACCCCTACCTTCCCTCGCGCGCGGTGAAGAAACCCTGCAATAGGCGAGGCGACGCCCCTCTTCTTCCTTCCTCCTTCCTTCCCCGAGCTTCCCGAACCCCTCTCCTTCTGTTCTTCTCTCTTCTCCTTCCGCGAAAAAACCCTTCTTCCATCCTCCTCTCCTCTTGCCTCCTTTCACACCTCCGAACCCACCCAGAAAAGGTATCCTGGTTTGTCTTCTCCCATGAAAGACACCTTCTCAGCTCAGCAACAATTTGGGTTCGGGATTCGGGAGAAATCCCTTGGCTCGGGTGACCTCCTCCTGCTGTTGCTGTTACGCGTGGGTGTGGTGGTGGTAAGCAATTGATTTTTTTTATCATGTTCTTTTAAATTATGTTTGCCTTTCCATTATGTATGAGTTCTCAATTTTATTTTGCTACTCCTGTAAAATTTTGGTTTAGTCACACATCCACGGGTTACCGTTACCTAGTTCGACTCAACCTTTACACCTTGAACCTTTTGTTTGAACTATTGCATTGCAACTAGGCCCAATTCTGGTTTGGTGATGTGGTTTTTGTAGGGATTTTAGGATGTGTTGTTTTAGAATCCAATAATTTAATTTTACACGAGGCAGGATGACTAGCCTTGGTTTCATTTCTTCATTCAGGTTTCATTTTTCCTTCGATGGTGGTAGTTTGGGGTTTCCTTGTTTACTGTTGGTGGTCTTGTGATATGATGGTGATGATGTGGTCTGGTCTCGACTGTCATTTGGTCTCAAGTCGATTCTAAATTGTTTTGTGGTCAGTTGTGTTTTCTGGTGGCATTGGGTTTTCTTGTTGTCCCTGGTTTTTTTGTGATGGTCTGACAATAATAATATTGGTTTTTGGTGTTTCATCATCGATGATGTCGACGGTGGTGTATTGATATTGGTGGTTCTAGTAATGTAAAGTGTTGGAATTTTTTTGATGATGAGCAGTGGTCGAAGCAGCCTTGGTTGTTGAGTAGGTGTCGTGTTGGGCTCAAGGCATGATGCGCCTTATAATCATTTAAAAATTGTTCTTAAAATTTTTATCATTGATTATCCTTGTATTTGTATTATAATTTCAAATCCATATATTGGTTTTAAAATTTATTCTCCTTATTCTACCAGGGCCCAGGGGTGTGTGTGCCACGAGCTGACAACACTGCTAGCTAGCGATTCATGGAAGAAGGTGGTGATAAAATAAGTGGTTCTAATCCTCCAGTTGGTGGCGTAGGAACCCAAAGTCAGATGAGGTCTACTCCAAGTACACATTCAATAGAAATAGGAGGGGGGAGTAGTTGCGTACCAGTTGAAGAAAGTGGGGGTACTAAGAGGTCTCCTAAGGTAACAATTCATAAACCTACTGGTTCTAGAATTTCTCAAGCTTGGGATCATTTTCATAAGAAAAATGGAAGGGCTGTTTGTAATTATTGTGGAAAAGATTATGCTTGCACATCTGGCCAACATGGAACTAGTAATTTGAATAGGCATTTGATAAAGTGCAACAAAAATCCACACAAAAATCTTGACAAAAGTCAAACCACTCTTGGTCTTATAAAGAAGTGTGAAGATGAGGATGATGAGACGGTTAAAATTTCAGTAGCCCATTTTAACCAAGAAGAGTGCAGAATAGCTCTTGCTAAAATGATAATCATTGATGAGTTATCATTTAAATATGTTGATAATCAAGGTTCTAGAGAATTTATTGAAGTTCTTCAGCCTCAATTTCAAGTTCCATCTAGACAAACAGTTGTTAGGGATTTCTTGCAGTTATATTTGGATGAGAAAGAAAAATTGAAGTCTATGTTTGATATTTTCTCTCACATGGTATGTCTTACAACCGACACATGGACTTCAATTCAGAATCTGAATTATATGTGTGTGACTGCACATTTTATTGATGATAATTGGATCTTAAATAAAAAAATCATCCGGTTTTGTCTTGTTGCGGATCATAAAGGGGAAACAATTGGTCGAGTATTAGAACAGACATTGAAACAATGGATGATTGAAAGGGTTGATACTGTTACCGTGGACAATGCTAGTTCTAATAATACAACGATCAATTATTTGGTGAGGAGGGTTAATGATTGGAATGAGTCTATTATTAATGGAGAGTATATGCATATGAGATGTTGTGCACATATTTTAAACCTTATTGTTAGTAATGGGCTAAAGGAAATATCAACATCAATTTCTAGAATCAGAGTTTCCTGCAAATTTGTGAGAAGTTCACCTTCAAGATTGGCTCTTTTCAAGAGCATAGCCGAGGAGTTAAAACTTCCCAGTAAATAGGACACAATTCTTGATGTTCCTACTAGTTGGAATTATTGTTACTTTATGTTGGATGTTGTAGAGAAGTATGAGAAAGTATTTATTCTCCTTGAGGAGGATGCAAGTTTCAGGAGTGCTCTTGTCTGTGAAGGTGGGGCTCCTATAGCATATGATTGGGAGCGTGCTCGTGTATATGTCAAGTTCTTAAAAAAAATTATGATAGCACTGTTGAGTTTTCTGGTTCTATGTATGTGACATGTCACACATTCTTTCATACTCTTTGTGACATATATAGAAAAATCAAGAAATGGATGAAGAGTCATGATATTACTATGAGTGCAATGACTATTGCAATGAAACTTAAGTTGGACACGTATTGGGGTATTGGTTCAAATTTTAATTCTCTTTTACTTGTGGCAGTTGTTCTTGATCCCCGATATAAATTGGAATATGTTCGGGATAGTTTTGAAATGATGTTTGATGATGAAGAAGACAAAAATTAGTTGGTCAATAAATTAACAGAGGTGCTGAATAATCTCTATGAGTTTTACAAATGTAAATATCACATTCCAATTATTGATAAATGTGAGTCAAGTTCACACCAAGAGTCACATATTCATGATGCTAGTACCGATAGTGAGGATGATGAGAAATGAAAAGATGCATATAGATTAAAGAAAAGGAAAAGACAATTGACACAACAAAGGAATGAACTAGAGAGATATCTTGAGATTGATGATTGTGAGGATGATTTAGAAGGATTTGATATTTTAAGTTGGTGGAAAGGAAAGGCAAACAAATATCATGTTCTCTCATGCATTGCTAGAGATATTCTAGCAATTCCATTAACTACTGTATCTTCAGAGTCTGCTTTTAGTATAGGAGGACGAGTCCTTGATCCGTTTCGTAGTTGTTTGAATCTGAACACCGTTGAAGCATTAATTTGCTCACAAAATTGGTTTAGAAAGTCAAAACCAATTGACATTCGAAAGCAACTAGAAGAAGTGGAATCGATTGAATCAGGTACTATTAAAAATATTATGATTTTTTTATCTTTTTTCATTTTTCAATTATAAACTTTTGTTTGAAAAAATAAAATAATGACTTGTTCTTTCTTTTGTTGTGTTTTTTTAAGATATGTCATCATCCACCACAATTCATGATTAGAGTTTCACTGTCTAAAGTAGTAGTAGAGGCAAAGATGATGGATGGATGGATCAAGCTTCATTAAGGTATAAATTTATGGTTGTTTTACAAATTCTTTTCATAATACTGTCATCACATACATAGATCACCCACAAAAAAAGAATATATAGTTTCTTCCCATGAATTGATTCCTCATGTGAAGTTGTTTCATCTATCTCAGTTTTCTTTTCAAGGCATATTTTGTGGATGACTCCTCATGAAATACAAGCACATGTTTTTCTTTGTTCTTAGCATTGGATTATGCTTTATTAATTTGTTTAGTCTTGTCCAATTGATCAGGCCAAACTAAACACTATTTCTTTGTTTGACCGATATTTTTGGGCTGCTGACATGCCTTCTTAACTTCTTCCATCTTCTTGCATGCATGCCTTTTTCTGTGGTTTTTTTTGAATTTCATTCCCTTTCATAGCATAAGGACCTTCTCCTATCAACAGTCATTAAAACCTTGGCATTTTAACCTTCTTGAATATACCCTCTTGATAAAACACTATTTTATTGAATATTTTATTGATAATAAATGATATAATTTCCTCACATTGTGTTAAACATGTTTATTTATAAAATATTTGGGATTTGATCATTCATTTGAAAATTTGGTGAAAATTCCAGTTTTACCCTTAATAGTGCACTGTAGTATTTCGAAGATAAATATTTTTATATTTATTATTTGAATTTGAAATTTTGTAACAGTGTTCCTAACTTAATTATCTACAACTTTTATTCAGGACACTAAAGCTAAAAAGTTCATTTGGTTGTTGAAATTGGGCCATGAAGTCAAAGTTGGGTTGGGCTCGCCAGAATGGAGAAGGTTCTGTATTTGGGCCATATCCTCTAAATAAGGGCTTGGATTGAGCCCATATTTTGAGGAAAGCTCGGGGACATGATTTGGCACAAATCATCCTTCTTGAAGGCCGGTCAATTCACGCGTTTTGGAGGTCAAATTGGCGGTGTAAGTTGGAATAAAATATTTAGCCGAGATTTTCATTTCACACTTAAAAAGTTATGTATCCCTAGCCCTCACAAACTCTATTTAAAGGGGGTTTTAACTCTTTGAGAGGGATGGTCGAGGCTTTGGGAAGGTTTGGCCGAAAGGGTGTCTCTTGGGAGCCCCTCACAACTCTTGGAAGAAGTAAGCCTTTGTGCAAACCTCTCTTCCAAAAAGGCTCTCCTCTCTCACCTCTTCTTTGTATTTCTTTTCTTTCATGTTTGTTTCTTGAATTTTTCTTCAAATAATATTCGGTGTTCATCCCTATTCTTCTTATCTTAATCTTCTTAATTGGGTTGGAATCAATAGTGGAGACAAGATTGGGTTCTACCCTTTCAATCCGTTGCTTATGCAAAACGTCTCCACGATGACTACACCACCCATGGAAGAGTAGTTCTTTTTAGTAATCGATCGACCTCTATCCTTCTTCATTCATTTATTTTGAATCAATGAGCTACTGTAATTCAAATATTATGATCTATTAATTGAGTTTTAAATTTAAATGAAACTAAGCAAGCAATTGAATAGTTAACACAAAACACGCGAGGTCGGGAATTGTGTGAACTATGAGAGCGCAACCTTAACCGGTAATTCAAAACCACATGGGATCAATTTGTAGAGTTCAAATATAATCCCTAAACTCAATTAATCCTCATTTACAGAGTGGTTATGTGCCTTAATTTACCACTGACCATAAGCTAATTTTAGAACATCAATCAAAGCAGGGTGTTGCGATTGCATGTTCCGAAGTTAGGCTAAGGTTAAAATTCACTTCAATCTTCGTGGTAAAGTTAATTCTCGTAGGGTTCGGGATTTAAAAAATTAAGGGATCATAATTAAGTGAATATTAATTTAAATGATAATGATTAATAAATTATTGAAGAGGTAGAGTTAGATCGATTACGTATTTTAAATATTGTCTAAACAAACATCTTTTTGTTGTGTCATTTTAATCAAACTTCATTTCAAAACTAAAAACAAAAAAAAATACAATCTTCTTCCAGCAAACTTCTTCTTAATTTATAAAATATAAACAAACACCCTCATACTTTCAAGTAGTGTTTTTATTCTCTTTTATTTTGTTTCTAGAATACCTCTGAAAAGTTGTTTTAATTCACTTCCTCCTTTGAGAGACGACCTTGGTCAGCCACTCTGCTGCACCTAAGTACCCCAAAATCACACAAATCATTTGAGGGCGCCCACGACAGCGCTCTTTCAAATTGGCGTCGTTGCCGGGGAGGCAAGTAATTATTTCAACCAATTAGAGGTATTTATTTTATTTTACATTTTAATTCTCTTCCTCTCTTCTTTCTTCCGTCTTTACCCAATCTGATTTTTTTCTTCTTCTTCTTTTATCTCTTTCTACTTCTTTTTGGACCATCAACTCAAACTTATAATTTTTATTTTACTATGGTCCACATTCCTTCTTTTCATCTTTTATTGATTGATGACACGAACTAATCCCGAAGATCTCTTAGATCTTGACCCTGAGATTGAACGTAGCCTTAGGGCACGAATCAGACATTCTCAGTCTACGGGAAGTTTCAACATTCAACCAGTTGGAGAATTACTCCAATATCAGAACATTGAAATTGGAAGCAATTCAAATTCAACCATAAAACAAGAACCAATGGCTGGAAACAATGGAAATGAACTTAATAGAACCATTCAAGAATTGGCTGCACCTGATATTAACTATCAACCAAATTGTATTGCATACCCAAATCTCGAATCGGACTTTGAACTGAAATCTGGGTTAATTCACTTACTTCCAAAGTTTCATGGCCTCTCTGGTGAGGATCCCAATAAACATTTGAAAGAATTTAATGTGGTTTGCTCAACCCTAAAACCTAGAAATGTCTCTGAAGATCAAATCAAACTAAGAGCATTCCCATTCTCACTTGATGGAGCTGCGAAAGATTGGATGTATTATTTACAACCCGAAGATGTAACTTGTTGGAACGATTTGAAACGACTTTTCTTGCAGAGATTTTTTCCAGCATCAAGGACCACATCCATTCGAAAGGAGATATCGGGGATCAAGCAATCCCAAGGGGAGTCAATGTATGAGTACTGGGAGAGATTCAAGAAGTTGTGTGCAAGCTGCCCACATCACCAAATCAGTGAGCAACTCCTCATCCAATAATTCTACGAAGGACTCACACCCATGGAGAGGATCATGGTAGATGCTACGGCTGGAGGAGCATTGGTGGACAAGACACCAGTAGCTGCGCGTGCATTGATCGACAAGATGGCCCAAAACTCCAAACAATTCGGTGATAGAGGTACACCACATGTTCGAGGAGTACATCAAGTAAGTCCTTATTCTCTTGAAAGTCATTTGATTGATACTAAGTTAGAAGAATTGAAAACTATGGTGAGGCAGATTTCATTGGCTCAAAATACATCCCAACCCCCTCCTTCAAGGCCTTGTGGTATTTGCACTGAGACAAGCCACCCAACTGACTGTTGCCCACAACTCCAAGAAACAGAAGATTGTGCAGCAGTGTTCCCTGGGAGACCATTTCAGCAGCAACAACAACAACCATATCCCCAAAAGAAGTTTGATCCAACATACAACCAAGGGTGGAAAGATCTAGCGGACATGAGGTATGGCTCTGGACAACAACAAAGGCCCCCTTTTCAACCAAACTTCCAGCAACCTCCACCTTACCAACAGGGTTTCCAACAACCCCAAAGGAGATTCGAAGATCAAACATCAACGAGTCAGCAACAAGGGAATATCCAACACAAGGTAGACTCTAACACTGATGATCTTTTGAAACAAATTGTTCTTAATCAACAGAATGAGCTGAAGAGTCAAGGTTCGGAGTTGAGAGAGTTGAAGACTCAAATGAGTCAGATTGCCACCGCCCTCCATGAACTTATGAGTAAGAATTCTGGAAATCTACCTTCCCAACCCACTCCAAATCCAAAGGGGAATGTTAGTGCCATCACATTGAGAAGCGGGAAGAAAATGAACGATACATCTGCACCTACCATTCCACCGGGATTCACCTCAACTTCAGAGAAGCCGCATTCCATACCAACTGATGAGAAATCCAAGGAGAAAGATAAAGGTAAGAAAAAGATTGATGGTGTTCCTCCTAAACCCCTTCCTTTTCCAAACAGGGTTGTTCAAACCAAGAAGATGGCTGAAGAAGCAATTCAAAAGGAGGTTTTGGACACATTCAAGCGTGTGGAGATCAACATTCCTCTACTTGAAGCCATTAAGAAAATCCCAAGGTATGCCAAATTCTTAAAATAACTCTGCACCAATCGAAGAGGGCTCAAGGGAAATGAGAGGATAAACCTTGGAAGGAATGTCTCAGCACTCATTTCACCAACTCTAGCAATGCCAACAAAGTGCAAGGATCCAGGGACATTCACCATCCCATGCACCATAGGGGAGTTGCACTTTTCTGATGCACTTTGTGATTTAGGTGCTTCCATAAATGTGATGCCTCACTCTGTATTCTCTTCCTTGCAGGTTGGTGAGTTGAAGCCAACAAGAGTAGTGGTGCAATTGGCGAATAGAGCTACGGCATATCCAGCGGGAGTCCTTGAGGATGTACTTGTCCGGGTAAGAGACATGATCTTTCCAGCGGATTTCTATGTTCTTAACATGGAGGATGATCAGGTAAGTTCTCATGCCCCCATTATCTTAGGTAGACCCTTCCTCAAAACTGCAAAAAACTATCATAAATGTAAATGAGGGTACACTTTCCATGGAGTTTGGAGATGAAGTTGTGATATTTAATGTTATGGATTCCATGAAGTACCCCTCAGAGGACCATTCTGCTTTTGTTATCTCCCATTTTGAACCACCAAGTAAAAACATCATGGAATTGGATTGTCCTATGCTTAGGGATATTATGAGTATTGGTTCTGGTTTAATGACTAAGAGAACTTCCACACCTGTTTCTAATGAACAAGACTCTCTAAGATTTGATTTTTATGTGGATTCATATTCTGATTTTGATCATGTTCACTCTGATTATGAAATGGCTGTTGAGTATGCTGATGGATTTGATGCTTTGTTCTATGATTTTGATGATGTCTATTCTGATACTGATGCTCTTTGTGCACATATTTCAGTTCCTTCAATGTCTCCATCCATACTACACCCTCCTTCATTAGAACTCAAGCCATTGCCACCAAATCTGAAATACTCATACTTGTTGAGTGGTGAGAGATTACCTGTTATCATTGCTAACAATCTCCCTTTTGAACATGAAGAAAGGCTTTTGAATATTTTGAGGGAGAACATCAGGGCGATTGGGTGGACCTTGGCTGACATATCAGGTATTAGCCCCTCCATTTGCATGCATAGGATTCTCTTGGAGGATGGGGCTAAACCGGTGAGAAAACCACAAAGGAGACTCAATCCCACCCTCCTGAAAGTTATTAAAAAGGAAGTTGAGAAATCGCTCGAGGCAGGTATAATCTTTCCCATTTCAGATTCATAGTGGGTAAGTCCAATTCAGGTTGTGCCTAAGAAAACTGGTTTTACTGTTGTTAAAAATGAGAAAGATGATTTAGTTCTAATGAGGGTGCAAAACAGTTGGCGTGTGTGTATTGATTATAGGAAACTAAATCAGACCACTCGCAAGGACCATTTCCCCCTCCCATTTATTGATCAAATGCTCGAGAGACTAGCTGGGAAAACACACTATTGTTTCTTGGATGGATTTTCTGGATATTTTCAGGTTCCTATAGCTCCAGAGGATCAGGAGAAGACTACATTCACCTGTCCCTTTGGCACATTTGCCTACCGGAGGATGCCATTTGGACTTTGCAATGCCCCAGGTACCTTCCAGAGATGTATGGTGAGTATTTTTTCTGATTTTATTGAGACCTGCATGGAGGTATTTATGGATGATTTTACAGTGTATGGGTCTTCATTTGATGAATGTCTAAGTAGTTTGGGAAATGTGTTGAATCGTTGTATTGAGAAGAATCTATTCCTGAACTTTGAAAAGTGTCATTTTATGGTAGAGCATGGCATTGTCTTAGGGCATGTGGTATCAAAACATGGGATATAGGTTGATAGATCTAAGGTAGAAATTATTTCATCCTTACCATATCCTTCATGTGTGCGTGATGTTAGATCTTTCCTAGGTCATGCAGGATTTTATCGGCGCTTCATCAAAGATTTTAGTAAGATCGCTCTTCCTATGTCAAGATTACTTCAAAAGGATTCTGATTTTGTGTTTGATGTTTCTTGCAGGAATTCATTCGATGAGCTAAAACAACGTCTTACCACTCCACCTATCATACAACCCCCAAGGTGGGAGATTCCTTTTGAGCTTATGTGTGACGCCTCCAACTTCGCAGTTGGAGCTGTCTTATCTCAAAGGGTGGAGGGGCATTCACATGTGATCGCCTATGCATCGAGGACGCTAGATTCAGCCCAATCAAACTACACTACCATAGAAAAGGAGTTTCTTGCTGTCATATTTGCTTTAGATAAATTCTGTTCATATTTATTGGGCTCTAAAGTAGTTGTTTTTTCTAACCATGCAGCTTTGAGGTACCTCCTAAAGAAGCCAGATGCAAAGCCACGACTTATCTGTTGGATGCTCCTTCTTCAAGAGTTTGACATCGAGATAAAGGACAAGAAGGGGTCAGAAAACATGGTGGCGGACCACATGAGTAGGCTTACTCACACACTAGAGGATGACACCTTGGACCAGGTACCACTTCGGGACACTTTCCCCGATGAGCATCTCTATACCATCTCAGGTAAGCATCCTTGGTATGCTGATTTAGTTAATTACATTGTTGGCTCTGAAATCCCAGTAAATTTGAAGAAGCATCAAGTCCAAAAATTAAAAAGTGGGTCTAGGTATTATGTGTGGGATGATCCGTACCTCTGGCGCATGTGTAGTGACCAAGTCATTAGGAGGTGTGTTCCCGATCATGAGTTTGAGTCTGTTTTGCATTTCTGTCATACACTTGCTTGTGGTGGACACTTTGGACCCCAACGGATAGCTAGGAAGGTTTTAGACTCTGGATTATATTGGCCTAGCTTGTTCCATGATGCCCATTTGTTTTGTAAGTCATGCTCTCGTTGCCAACACACTGGGAACATTTCTAGGAGACATGAGATGCCCCAACAACCCATACTATTTTGTGAGATTTTTGATGTATGGGGCATCTACTTTGTGGGTCCTTTTCCTAGTTCATTTGGATTTTTGTATATTTTGGTTGCTGTTGATTATGTGAGTAAATGGGTGGAGGCCAAGGCCACCAGGACTGACGATTCTCATGTTGTTGTGGACTTTGTCAAAGCACAGATTTTTTGCAGGTTTGGAGTACCAAAGGCCATCATCAGTGACCAAGGGACACACTTTTGCAATAGGAATTTTTCTTCCCTCCTTCGAAAGTATGGGGTGACACACAAAACATCAATACCATACCACCCCCAAACAAATGGCCAGGCTGAGGTTTCAAATCGTGAGTTGAAACAAATCTTGGAGAAAACCGTGCAGCCAAATAGGAAGGATTGGAGCAAGCGCTTGGATGATGCATTGTGGGCTTATAGGACAACATACAAGACCCCCATTGGTATGTCCCCATTTCGGATTGTTTTTGGGAAAGCGTGTCATCTCCCCGTGGAAGTCGAGCATCGGGCATATTGGGCTATAAAGAAATGTAACATGGATTTGGCCCAAGCTGGAATTCAAAGGAAGTTGCAAATTCAAGAGCTTGAGGAGATTCGATTGTCATCATATGAGAACTCAAGGCTCTAAAAGGAAAGATCAAAAGCATCTCATGAAAAAATGATCCAACAAAGGGAGTTTCATGTTGGAGAGAAAGTCCTTCTCTATAGTTCACGACTGAAGTTGATGCCTGGTAAGTTGTGTTCCAGATGGTTAGGTACTTATATTGTGTCTAATGTTTTTCCTTATGGTGCAGTGGAGATCACACAAGTGAACACTGGAAGGAGCTTTACAGTCAATGGGAAACGTTTGAAGAGATACATTGAGGGACATCCTACTGATGCAGTGGATTTTATCACACTGCATGACCACATCATCACTTGATCACATCAGGCTGTTCCTAACCCTTTCACTTTTATATTATTTGTCCTATTTAAAAATTCTGAATTTCATGTGCATATATCATCTCACGGGTTCACATTGAGGACAATGCAATATTTTAAGTGTTGGGGAGGGAACCTTTTAGTTTAGTAATTTCAATTGTTTTCCTGTTAAAAAAAACCAAAAAAAAATTTTTGTGTGTTTTTTAAAATTTGTGTGTTTATTTTACAATTTTCTTTGTGTTTTTGAAACTTTTGGGCTGAAATGATTCTCATAACCATTTTTAAATCCATATCAATAAGTGAAACAATTTACCCCTTGAAACTAAGCTTAAATGAATGCTGAAATGACTTTGTTTCAAGTTCAAATATTTAGTAATTTCATGCAAAGTACGCTGAATTTTGAATCCCATACCAATCTCACTGTCTTTATATTTGAAATCACTTTCCTGTGAGGCTTCTAAACCATTATTTTCATATTATTTACATTCACCTCACTTCTTGAGAGAACCAAACCATACTTGATTTAACCAGAATTTGATCTATTCCTGTCAAAACTTGAGGGTTTGAGGTACTTGTGTTTAAATGATTGAGGCATTTGTTTGGTATTAAAACCCCTATTTCAAAGAATCCTTTTTTATAATGGCCTACCTTGAATATTTAATCCTTGTAGCCCTTAGAATCCATGCACAGCCTGTTAGGTTAAGCCACATTACAAGCCAATTTTCCCTATCCAACCAACTCTTGAAGTGAAATTGCATAATCTAGTTGAGCTTAAGTGTGGGGGAAGCTGTCTTGTGTTGTGCCACCACATTATGTGATACTTTGGGTGGAAAATTAAATTCTGAAGAGATGTGTTTGCTGATAAAGAAAGTCATTATATTGAAAGCTGTGCCTTTTATGGAGCTTTCATGACAAGTGAAGCTGTGCCTTTTCTGGAGCTTCTAATTGAGGTGGAAAGCTGTGCCCATCTGGAGCTTTCAAGAAAATCATGTTTTAGAAGATTGACATTTTTTATGCTGAAATGATGAATGGTGTAAACCTTTCATGACTTTTCATGATGATGGAGCTGAATTGATACTATGGGGATTGAATAGAAGACCATATTTAAGTGAAAATTAGATTAATGCAATTTTGCTTTAAAAGAGTCAAGCCCTCCTCATTCAGCCTCAGAGTTTTTTACATCTTAATCCTACCAACCGAAAGCCACAGAACAACCCTGAAAAGTCCTCATGATAAACATATGTCCTTGACTCACATCGGGTAGCGATGTAGGAATCTATCAAGCCTATGGTGACCCTTGTATGAGTTTGGATGAGAAAGACATTGCAAAAAAAATTGATATTTGAGTGATGAGAGAAAATTCAAGCGAGGTAAGTGTTTTGTGCATGGGCGGATAAATGAAGTGGAAATATATTGAATGATATAAATGGAGAACTTGAAATAAGGTTTTTTATGAGGCATGATATCTTTTTTATTCTTGGTGTGAAATTGATTGATCTTAAAGATATGTGTTTTTAAAATTGGTTTTGATTTGATATTGATGTTTACTTGATATGAGGTTTTGCCCAGGTGTGCAAAAGGGTAAGTGTGGGGGAGTTGATAAAACACTATTTTATTGAATATTTTATTGATAATAAATGATATAATTTCCTCACATTGTGTTAAACATGTTTATTTATAAAATATTTGGGATTTGATCATTCATTTGAAAATTTGGTGAAAATTCCAGTTTTACCCTTAATAGTGCACTGTAGTATTTCGAAGATAAATATTTTTATATTTATTATTTGAATTTTAAATTTTGTAACAGTGTTCCTAACTTAATTATCTACAACTTTTATTCAGGACACTAAAGCTAAAAAGTTCATTTGGTTGTTGAAATTGGGCCATGAAGTCAAAGTTGGGCTAGGCTCGCCAGAATGGAGAAGGTTCTGTATTTGGGCCATATTCTCTACATACGGGCTTGGATTGAGCCCATATTTTGAGGAAAGCTCGGGGACATGATGTGGCACAAATCATCCTTCTGGAAGGCCGGTCAATTCACGCGTTTTGGATGTCAAATTGGCGGTGCAAGTTGGAATAAAATATTTAGCCGAGATTTTCATTTCACACTTAAAAAGTTATGTATCCCTAGCCCTCACAAACTCTATTTAAAGGGGGTTTTAACTCTTTGAGAGGGATGGTCGAGGCTTTTGGAAGGTTTTTCCGAAAGGGTGTCTCTTGGGAGCCCCTCACAACTCTTGGAAGAAGTAAGCCTTTGTGCAAACCTCTCTTCCAAAAAGGCTCTCCTCTCTCACCTCTTCTTTGTATTTCTTTTCTTTCATGTTTGTTTCTTGAATTTTTCTTCAAATAATATTCTGTGTTCATCCCTATTCTTCTTATCTTAATCTTCTTAATTGGGTTTGAATCAAGAGTGGAGACAAGATTTGGTTCTACCCTTTCAATCCGTTGCTTATGCAAAACGTCTCCACGATGACTACACCACCCATGGAAGAGTAGTTCTTTTTAGTAATCGATCGACCTCTATCCTTATTCATTCATTTATTTTGAATCAATGAGCTACTGTAATTCACATATTATGATCTATTAATTGAGTTTTAAATTTAAATGAAACTAAGCAAGCAATTGAATAGTTAACACAAAACACGCGAGGTCGGGAATTGTGTGAACTGTGAGAGCGCAACCTTAACCGGTAATTCAAAACCACATGGGATCAATTTGTAGAGTTCAAATATAATCTCTAAACTCAATTAATCCTCATTTACAGAGTGGTTATGTGCCTTAATTTACCACTGACCATAATCTAATTTTAGAACATCAATCAAAGCAGGGTGTTGCGATTGCATGTTCCGAAGTTAGGCTAAGGTTAAAATTCACTTCAATCTTCGTGGTAAAGTTAATTCTCGTAGGGTTCGGGATTTAACAAATTAAGGGATCATAATTAAGTGAATATTAATTTAAATGATAATGATTAATAAATGATTGAAGAGGTAGAGTTAGATCGATTAGGTATTTTAAATATTGTCTAAACAAACATCTTTTTGTTGTGTCATTTTAATCAAACTTCATTTCAAAACTAAAAACAAAAAAAAAATACAATCTTCTTCCAGCAAACTTCTTCTTGATTTATAAACTATAAACAAACACCCCCATACTTTCAAGTAGTGTTTTTATTCTCTTTTATTTTGTTTCTAGAATACCTCTGAAAAGTTGTTTTAATTCACTTCCTCCTTTGAGAGACGACCTTGGTCAGCCACTCTGCTGCACCTAAGTACCCCAAAATCACACTAATCATTTGAGGGCACCCACGACAACGCTCTTTCACCTCTACATACTTACAAGGATGGAAATTTCATGTCATTTGTTTCTGAATTTTGGAAAATGATAAACTTGCTCAGTGAGAAATCGTTTGTGCCATCATTTCGTGTGTGTTTTTTAAGTTGTTTCTTAAAATGACGAGGTTGTTGAGACAAATATTTGTACTGGGTGATTTTTGTAGGTTTGTTGTGCAGAGATGTAAGCCCTGAAGGCTTCCAATTTTATATTACCTGTTTCCTAAAATTGATCTGGGTGATTGATTCTTAACTTGTAAGTTAAACATGGTTGTTCTTCTATTTTATTACCTTCTTAATTTTGTTCTTAAATTGTCAAAAACTTTGAACTTATATAGGGTGAGAGATGGCGGAGTCTCTGCTCTCAGAAGTTTGGATGCTGCTGGCTAATTTCTTTTGTCAACAGGTTTTCTTACCTATACGTAGCATACACATTTTCTGGATATCGGCACTTCTGAATCCTGATCTGAACCTTACCTTATTGGCATTTTGGCCTAATTAGATGCTTTTTTTTTGTTTTCTCCATGTTTATTATTGGTGTGATTGACTTCACCTTTATATGATGATTTTTATAAAGAAAACATATTTAGTATTTAGTATTCTGTATTTAATACAAATAGATGTTGTTTTTTGTTTTCTCCATGTGTTCACTGTCTGTTCAGTGTTTGAGTCTAGTCTGGGGAAGGGGTGCAGGCTACTAGCTTAGCTGGTGCAAGGGTGCAACAGGGGGGGCTGGTGGTGCAGGGGGGAGGGGGAGGCTGGTGTGTGCAGGGGGGAGAGGGAGGCAGGGGTGCAGTGCAGGGGGGGAGGTGTTGTGCTGGGTCTGGTATGGTGTGTGCAGGGGGAGGGGGAGGCTGGTGTGTGCAGGGGGGAGAGGGGGCAGGGGTACAGTGCAGGGGGGGAGGTCGGCAGGGGTTCAGTGGGGAGAGAGGCAGGCTGGTGCAGGGGTGCAGGTGGGGGGGGGAGGCTGGGTCTAGTGTGCAGGAAGGGGGGGGGGGGCTGGTGTGTGCAGGGGGGAGAGGGGGGCAGGGGTGCAGTGTAGGGGGGGAGGTAGGCAGGGGTTCAGTGGGGAGGGAGGGAGGGAGGGAGGCTGGTGAGGGAGGCAGGCTGGTGCAGGGGTGCAGGTGGGGGGAGGCTGGGTCTAGTGTGCAGGAAGGGGGGGAGAGGGGGGGAGGCTGGCTGGTTTGCAGTTGCAGGGGGGGGGGGGCTGGTGTGCATGGTGGGAGGGGGGCAGGGGTGTAAGGAGGTTGGTGCAGGGGTGAAAATGGAGGGGTGGAGGGGTTTTGTGCAGGGGGAAGGCTAGTTTGTAGGGGTGTTTGTGTGTTGGAGGGAGGGGGAGGCTGGTGTGTGCAGGGGGGAGGGGGGGAAGGGGTGCAGTGCAGGGGGGGAGGTAGGCAGGGGTTTAGTTGGGAGGGAGGCAGGCTGGTGCAGGGGTGTAGGTGGGGGGGAGGCTGGGTCTAGTGTGCAGGAAGGGGGGAGAGGGGGGGGGGAGGCTGGCTGGTTTTCACTTGCAAGGGGGAGGCTGGTGTGCATGGTGGGGAGGGAGGTGGTGTGTGCAGGGGGGGGGGTGGGTCTGGTGTGCAGGCAGGGGGGAGGGGGGGCTGGTTTGCAGGGGGAGTATGTAGAGGGGAGGGGGACAGGGGTTTAAGGAGGCTGGTGCAGGGGTGTTTTTGTGCTGGTTTGCAGGGGGAGTATGTTGGGGGGAGGGGGTGTGAGGAGGTTGGTGCAGGGGTGTTTGTGTGCTGGTGTGCAGCAGGGGGAGGTTGGGTTTGGTGAGCGGTGTGGAGGGGGTAGGGGGAGGGGGTGCAGGGGGGGAGGGGGCAGGGGTTCAGTGCAGGGGGAGGGGGATGGGTTTTGTGTGTATGGGGGAGAGGGGCAGGCTGAGGCTGTGCAGTGCAGGGTGGGGGAGGGGGCCGAATGATCTGTAGGGGGGGTACAGGCAAGCTGCTGGTGTGCAGCAGGGGGGGCAACAGGGGTCCATCGGGTTGGGTTTAGGGGGGTTGGGTATGAGTGGTTGGTTTGGGTCCATCGGTTTGGGGTGGGTCGGGTCGGGTTTACACATATAACCCGACCCGAATTGACCCGACTCACAATGGGTTGGGTTGGGTTGGGTCTTTCGGGCATGCGATGGGTAACCTGACCCCAACGGGTTGGGTTGGGTCAGGTTAGCCTCTCATGAAGCATGTGACCCGACCCGACCTGACCCAAACCTTTTGGTTCGGGTCAGGCCCTGAAACGCCTACGACTCGACCCGACCCGACCCATGGACACCCCTAATTGTATCACATCATATGTAGTACCTTGTGATTACTCATCCAAAACCCTTTTGGATCAAATCTAAAACAATTTTAGTGCACTCCTATGAGTCAAACTCAATCTCTATTCAATCAACCATAAAGTGTGACCCCCCATGGGCCTTTATAGCATTGACAACAAATACAAATCACTGGATTCCTAATTGTAAGAAAAAAAAGTGACATCTAGTAAAGCATCGATGTTACTTAAGTCATAAAGGGATCTGGCGTGATCTCCATAAAAAACATGTATCTCTATACTTGTGTCCACCAGTCTGCATCATATGCAAACGTGCATTCTCGTATATTCTCTTTATCCAATACATCGAGTAACCATGACACATAGAAAGACACAAAGTATGTAAATCCCATAAAGCCTACACAAACGTTCTCAACTCTCAAATTGTAGATTGAACTGTTCAGTGAATGCATCACATGTAATTCACCCTCATAGATAAGCATATCACATGTCCCTTGTCTAGATGGATATATAATATCTAGGTGTGATTGCACACTTAAATAGACTATCTCAACAGAGGGCCCGAATGATGTACTCGTCATACGAGAGGAAAAACCCCGTATTGGTCGAGCTCCAACCAACAACATGATCAACAACATACTCAACCACCCCTCATATTAGCTAAGTCGATATTGTTAGAGTTAGTGTCCTAGGACAATGTCTTTGGACTTTGATTACATGAATATTCGATGTATTGAATTTTAATAAAACTTCTTATTACATATTGTTTTCTGTTCTACATGACTCTAATGTAATAACGCCCTAGAGTATACGTCGAATTGATACGGTCATAACAGTTTCTCACTATGATGAGAACCTTGGTGTGTTATGACGATATTCTTAAATAATGTTCTGTAGTTGAATAATGTAATATGATGGGACACATAGTGCATAGAATGTCATGTGTGAGTACTCGTAAACAAATGAGACTTCTTCTCATGTAATTCACAATTAGTAATCTCTAAGATGGGAGATTATAAGAACAGACCCGCTAGTAGGAATTCCGTATGATTTGGTGTCATCAGACATTCCTATCTACGAGCATGTGTGATGGTCCTTAGACTTTAAGATTATTATTAATGCATGTTACAACTCGCATACTTAAATATATTTTGTAAACCATGACGATAACAGTTCATGGTCAAGTTGGATATGTTGAGTGTGTCACGAGTGACATGTCATTAATAGATAAATCAACAAAGGATTTTTCCCTTCCGTATTTATGAAAGTTGATATCTCGACCCTTTGATTGGAATAGAACCGTCACATTAAATTTCATGATCATGGTGTAACGACGTGTTTATTTCAGATAGTCAAAGAAAGATATATCGACCATATAGGTTGGTGACATCGATGTGCAACCTGCTTGATGAGATATTATGACAAAAATATTATATTACACAGTGAGCGTTCATATGTGGTTGTCGACGTTGTGTCATTAAGTTCTTTGTCTTGGGTGCCTTGACCCGTTGCTAGACAGTAATCTTGGACTTTAGACAAGCTCGTCTAATGTCAATGAGAAAGAATCCTAGAGGGTCACATACTAAGTGTTTCTGTTGATCTCGATTAAATTATATTTGAGTTTAATTAATGGAATAAATATTATTATCATGTTCGAGGAATAATTTTATTCAAGTTATATTGATCACATAAATTGAATAAATATTTATTCACCGGCTTGTGATAAACTATTTATCTTATTTATTGAATATTTTAATAAATATTTATTCACTAGATTGTGAATAAACTATTTATTTATGAATAAAATATTTATTCGATTATTCAATAAATACTAGAGGATTTTTGAATGAACCAAGACTGAGTCCAGTGAAAAATATTAATTAACAAGACCATTACATAATATTTGTTATTGCGTAAGTTAGCGAGCGCCACAAAATAATAATAATAACTGCTATTATGTTGAATGAGTTAATTAAATGTTATAAATGTTATTTAATGACCGGTATACAATTAAATAATATTTTTAACTTAAATCCTAACTCTATAAATAAACGGTTATGTTTATTGGGTAGGGCATCCAAAAATTGAGAATAGAGAATTGTTGCATTCAATAAATTCTTTCTCAACTCCTATTTCTCTCTCCCTCTCAAAAATAAGAACTACAAGAGAGATTTCTTCAGGATCGAAGAACGAGCGATCAAGAACGAACAACGCAAGACATTCGACTCGCCATGCTAACACCCATTGTTGGAGTTGGTGTCCTAGAACCAACTACTTTGTACTCTATTCATTAATAAATACCTTATTACATCTTGATTTTTCTAATGTCCTAAGGACAACTGTTGCATTAAAGGGTCATAGCGAATCCCTACTATGATGAGAACCCGGAAGTGTCATAACACTGTTCTTGAATATATGTTCTATGGTTGGATGATGTTATTTGGGGGACACAAATAATACAGGCCATTAGGGGTGAGGACTCATAAAACTTTGAGGCACCTTCTCATGGTGTGCGCCCTTGGTAATATGCAGGAGGCTATTATGAGAACGAGACCCGCCAGTAGAAAATCCACATTTCATAGTGTCATTGGATGTTCCTATCTGCGGACGTGTGTATTGGTCCTTAGACTTTAAGATTATTATTAATGAGTATTACAACTCACGTACTTAGATGTATTGATGAAAACTATGACGACACACTGTTCGTAGTGAGGTAAGATACGTTGGGTGCGTCACGAGTAATATTTCATTAATAGATAATGTGAGAAAGGATTTGTCCCTTCTGTTCCATAACAGAAGTATATATCTCAGTCCCTTTGATGGAATTGATATATCCTAAGTAAATCCATGGTCATGGTAAGGAATGGGCAAGTTCAATTCCGAAAATTAAAATAAAGAATAATCGAGCACATGGGTTGATGGCACTAGCATGAAACCCGCTTGATTAGAGATATCGAGACAAATGGATTATATTACACAGTAAGCGTTCGTATGAGGTGACACGTCAATGTGGCCTCAACTTCTTTCTCTTGGGTGCCTTGACCCATTGCTAGACAATAATCTTGGACTTTAGGCAAGTCCACCCAATGTCAACGAGAAAGAGGCCTAGAGGGTCACACACTAAGTGTGTCCATATATCTCAATTAAATATTAATTTAACAAGTTGAATAAAGATTATTCCCGACTGTGGTTTAATAATTATTTAAGGATGCTTGATCGCATTTATTTCGACACTAGTTATTCGAGAGAATATATTGTGGGTGAAATAATATGTTTATTAGCGAGTAATTCAGTTACATTTATTTAAGAAATAAATAGCCATTACTCAAGGTCTAATAAATGTGGTGGAGGAAATAAAGAAAAATGGAAAATAAAAGTACACGTCGTGTATTAATGATTACACGCCGTGTAGTTTTTTGAGTCGGGATTTTGAAGATATAATATTGTTTTATTAAATGATATTTATTATAATCAGCATGGGCGCATGTCAAGGAATTAATAATTCAATATGGGGGTTTTCAATAAGAGTTAATGAAATAAATAAAACGCGTAATGCGTTTATTTATTTTCATAACCCTGTAACCTCAAACCTGATTATAAATATCCTTACAACCCCAACACTTTTCCCAATCATTGCGCACAACAATTCTAGAGAATTATTTCAAGGCCGAAAGAACTACTTCCTCCAAGAATGCTCCCAAGACTGAGAGAGATCCTCCTCCATCGGATCAAGGCGATCGAAGGCGGACATCGCAAGCGAAGATTCTTCTGTGCTAGCACCTAGAGATCCCTTCGGCGACGTCCAGAGATATGTGGCACACGTGTGGATCACCACTAGAGGGATACTACACTTGGATTATACAACGCAATGATGGATCACAAGATCGTGATCGGAGACATCAACAAAGAAAGAATTCCACCAAGGTAATTCTTGTGAATTAATTAAATTAATTATAACCAACATATGATGATCCTATCTCTATGGTTCTAGGACTCACTCTTTTGTTTTTCGTTCTTCGTTCTATTCCGAAGATCCAGTGTTTTATATCGTGACAGATCTCGATTTTAACGTTGTTTAACGCTAAAAACAAAGTTGGGCAAACCCTTCAATGCGCTTCCGCTGCGCCCGGAACCTACACCCGCAAATCGATTGGACAACTTATGCTAATGATATTTTAAATAACCAAAAAAACCTATTAAATTCAAGGTTTTCCTTTGAAAAAACTAGTTTTAAAGCCAAAGCATCTGTTGAAATCTTAGAATTTATTTATAAGGGCCACTTCGGCTTTTTATCAAATAATCAGTGTGCGCGAACAAACAAATTCAAAATATATGTTTTAAAAGAATCTTTTGCATCAAATAGAAACCGAGTTAAAACTAGATTTCCTTCTTATAAAGTCCATAAACATATATAAGACAATCATTATACATTTAAAATAGGTATTTAAAGGACAAGCAACCAAGTTTTAACAATTTAGAGAACTATGCAATGGAGCAAACCTGCCATAAATTACCTTCACAAACCGAAGTGATAATTCACCACAATGGAGTGCGAAGGGGAAAAGACAGACAAGAGGAACCCTAAAACCACCAAAACACCCCCATTAAAATTGAACCACATAGAACCCTACTTCCTCGGGACCATGCTAGTGCAAGGGGGAAGGGGGGATAGAGAGGAATCAAGAAAGGAGATGATTTGGAGGGACATACATTGAAGAATCAACCTTAAAATGGAAAGAAATGCATGGGAGAAGCTTCATAGAGGAGGGGAACCAAAGGAGAGGAAATTCTCAAGCCGCAAGAGCCAAATGAGAGAGAGGTGCGATTTGGGGTAAAAAAACGAGGTACGTAATGATAATCTTCTATTTTTAATGAAATCGGGCATCATGAATGGCTTGTCAAACTGTGCGCCCCTCACCAAACACATCTAGGCATATGCACGTACGGTTTGGTCGCACGCTTTGAGAAACCGTGCACCAACTGTACAAAATAACTTTGTTAAGAATTGTATGTCTTCGCTCGGTTACTCCTAAACATGCATTAATTGTGCAGCTCTGTTGAAATTTCAAAATCTCAAAATTTAGACCTGATTTGATCCAAAATTCAAGGGAAAGATCAACCAACAATAAAAAAAATGAAGAAAAACAAGATCGAGGTGTGACATCACCTAACTTGCCACAATAATGGTGATCTATGGCCATATATGACTCTTAATACACATTACTGGATCCACTATAAAAATAATAATGTGAAAATCAATCTCATTTAACTCAAATAATCTTATATACTATGAGGATCATAAAACTCCATCAAACACCATCAATTGTTGAACATCATAAATTCATCATCAATAACCATGAATGTGTCACCCAAATCATCAGTAAAAGGCCTTCCATGCTCACTAGAAAAAAAATTGTATACCTTTATCTCACCCAATACAATCCATGGTCAACACAATACCAATCATGACGGATTGGAGAACCCTCCCAAGTAATAATGGTAACCTACACCAATTGACAAGGTCCCATGTTTCATCTTGATGAATTCCCACTCTTACACATTACCCCAAACCCTCATGGGTTAAATTTTTCCAATTTCGTTCCATGGAAGCCTTACACCAATAGGCAGTGTGACTTGTTTTTTCTTAACCTATTTCATGGTACCTGATTCTCATTCCAATTCAACAAAAACAAGTTTTATATTTAAACTCATATTTTTTCCTTTAAACCTTTTTCCCTAAATATTCTGAATTTCCTAAAAAAAATCTCCAATTTCTAACACTTTAAATCATATAAAGGAATACCACAACGTTAAACATTAAATAAAGTGGGACTATTTTGATAAACTGTTCCTTTTCACTTATTCCTCTACTCATTTTGGAGAGAAAGAGAGCTCTGGAATCCATCAATTGAATGAATAATTGACAAACCCTAAACCTATTCTGAAGAAGATTTTATATCAGATCACCTTTCAAGCCTCTATAATGGTCTAAAACCCAGAACAAAACAAAAAAATCCAGCTTCAAATTGTTAAACTAAATTTAACGATGCGGTTAAATTCCATCCAAAAAAATGTTAATATTTTAACATGAGTTCAATTGAGATCGTTGAAACAAATCACTCCTTTGGGTAATTGGATCATTTGAAAAAACAAATCAACTATTGTTCTTTGATTTAAAATAATTATTAAATAGTATCTAGCATCAAATATTATACAATAAAAATACCATCCTCGATTCAATGGTGGATGGACAGACCTTTAAATCTACTAAGAGCAGACCCACTGCAGGATCAATTTGGTACCATGTGTTGGGGTCGGAAGCCCTCACACTCTCAGATTCGCACACAAAAACAGAGAAACAAAACAAATTGAGGTACACGGATTTTTACGTGGTTCGGTCGGATGACCTATATCCATGGGGAAGGCAGCAAAGTTCTTATTCAAATGGGGATACAAAGTTTACAAAATCCCACACATATCTCTCCTCACTTATCTCACACAACAACCGCTCAAATATTTATAGCCAGAGTGGAGGAGCAAATTCAAATGGCCTCTTCAATTTTTCTCTGGGAATCCACCAACTACTGCAGCGAGTCATCAACGGGCGACACCAAACAACTGCACCAGGTCTCCTCTGGCAGCTGGTCTTCTATGGCGGTCACCCACTCCTGCAATTTTCTTCCGTCGGCCACCCACCAATTTGGATGGTGGTATTTTTCCTGTCAAAACTCAACAAACTCCACCTTGACTAAAAATATCACCATGTTGCCGCTCAAACAAATCATCATGTAACTGAACCAAATTTTCATGTTGTTGCTAAAACAAATATTTCTGCCTGCTGCTGCCTTCCCGATGCCCGTAGGCATCTCAAGTTTGAGTTATATTGATCAAGTCCAAACAATGTTGGAACTTGATCCCTGTATCAGCTTTCTTGTCCTTGGGAGGAGGAACAAGATCCCATATCATATTCTGATTAAGTGAATTAATATATTCTTCCATAACAGACTTCCACTAGTTGATTTATTTGTTATCCAAAACATCTCGATAACAATCTGGAACACCACCTTCAACTATAAAAAGAGCAAAGCTAACTGATTTTCCAAACCTGGAAGTTCTTCATATAATCCTTCGTGTTCTACCAGTGGTGATACTCTTATCCGATGTCACTGCTCCACCTGTAACAGTATCAGCATTCAAATAATACAAAGTACCTTTTCGAATACCTTTCATCACATGGAGTGCACCGTGGATAATTTTCATGAATCCATCTTCAATAGTTATCCGATAACCAAACTTATCCAAAACTCCAAGCGATATGAGGTTCTTCTCCAATTCGGGTACATATCTTACATTTGTAAGGCGTCAAGTTGTACCATCATGCATCTTCAACCGTATTGTTCCAATACCTCTCGTATGGAAAGGGTGGTTATTGCCCATAAGCACCACACCTTCATCTGACTCATCGAGGTTTGAAAACCAATCTCGATTCCTGCACATATGGAATGAACAACCTGAATCAAGAATCCAACCTTCTGAATGGTTGACCGTAGAGCAAATGAGGATAGTATCTTCAACATCTTCAATATCCTTGGTTCTCTGCAAAACATTTGCCTTCGATTTCCCAATTTTGGGACAATCCTTCTTCCAGTGCCCCTTTTCATGATAGTAGGCACACTCATCTTTTGCTGGACGTCTAAAGCTGGACTCGCCTTTTGACGTCGATCGAGATTCATCTCTTCTGAATCTTACGGATTTCCTGTCAGATGACCTTCCTCTAATTGTCATCAATCCCTCCGATGTGGAATCCCAATGGTCATATTTGTCCTTCCCCCTGTACTCATTGTTAACTAAAGCATTTGAAATGTAACACCCCAGGTAAATAAAGAGTATGAAATTTTCACATTTATCCATATTTGTGAATAAAATATTAATATGACTTTAAAGGGGACGCTATGCTCGATGGCGTACCCAACACGCAACAACGATTTTCTTGGGAATCTTACATTGCACTCTAATAATAAAATAATATTATTTTAAATAGTAGTTAACGCCTAGCCGTTGTAATGGCGGGAATGAACAGAACTAACTACAAAATGATTATATATGTTTGTCAAATATTTTTACTTTTTACAATAAATGTTAGAGGATTAAAAATGCGAATGAACCCAATTTTAAGCATAAACATTCTAATATTTTTTAAAAGGTCGATTAACCGCCTTTTGATGGCGAACCTATTTTAAATCCACTTTTTGACAATTTTATGTGTTATATTTGAAAAAATAAAATTCTTCTTTAGAATCAGGACATCAAAATTTACTTTGTGTAAATTTTTGGTATTTTTCCGAAAAAGTTCAATTTTTAATGAATAGTGAAAAATGTTGTATTTTAATTCAAAACCACTTTTTAATCTAATTTATTTATATGATTAGATTACCTTTTGAATTGGTTTTAAAGTGAAATTAGAATATATTTTTACCATTTAATCCAATAGTGGTCGTTGGAATTAATTTTACTTTGAAATCGGACTTAAACTAGTGTCAATCTTTTGATACATTTTGTTTCATAAAAACACGCTATTTGTTTTGACAGCGGAATTAATTATTAAATTAATTAATGCGACTTATATGTTTTGAATTTTGTAAAATAGACATCATTTTTGAATTCGGAATATCAAATATTGCTTAGGGTAAATTTTTGATAATTTTCTGAAAAACTTCAATTTTTGATGAATAGTGAAACCACTAAGTGGTACTTATAAAAACTGATTTTCCGTTTAAATGAAATTTTTCCACCTTTGTGTTTTGAATTCCAAAAATACAACATACATGGTTGTCATTAATAAGTAAAATGTGGTTCAATGTGATTAAAATAACTTTTTGGTGAATAGTAACTTATTAAGTTTTTAATCGCGATTAGAGGTAATTAGTGTAGTTTAAGGTAAGAATAATGTTTTAATAAAATGAAATGACCTAGAAACATGTTCTAACCTCATTGGACGTGTCATGGCCGACCAAGACAATCCATGGGTCAACTTGGGGACCCCATGGAGCCACTTTGGTTGGAAACTGACATAAATACCTTTTTATTTAATGTTAAAGTAAAAATGACACAAACATGAAATGTTTTACTAAAACAATTTTTACATTGGGTTATACAAGTCAGATTTTTTACTATAAATAGTCATTGGAAAGATAAAAAGATTTCCTACATCATAGTATTTTTTTATAATTTTTAGACATTAAGTAAATTAAATTATTTATGACATCATGATGATGCAGCGATGACCTCATTATTTAACGATTTAAATAAAATGGAAAGATAATGTAATATCTAAGACCTAAACATGTCCAAAACCTATTGGATGGGTGGATTTCGAACCCTTATAACCTTATCCTCGAAAAAAATCAATGTGGGACCATTAAAATCTGAAACTCATTCTAAAATAAAGTAACATTTCTTTACTTTCCAAGAGTTCCCCTCTTCTCCTCTTATAAAAGGCCCCCACCTCTACCACCTTACCCACACTTACAAAGCCTTTGGCTCGAACAAACCCTACCAATTTTGTCTCTCCACATCCCTCTCTTACTCCTTGAAGAATCACTTTGGGCAGAAGTCTTCCCAAGGAAGCCTTTGAGCACAAATCTAAGGAAGTTACCCGATTTAAAGGTAATGTCTTCACTTGTGTCCTTTTGTTTTATTTTGCTTCTCCAACCCCCTAAACTCTTTTTATTCATTTATTTTGTAACAAATACAGTATATTTAATATACTACGATGTTTTTTTAAGAATTATTCAAGCTACACTTACACACACCTACATCTAATGGTTAAAGAACATACTGTTTCCGTGGATGACGAATTTCTGCATCTCGAAACAATGATTGTTCAACATTCTTTTAACACCTTCAAAGGTGGCCATTAATATGTCACTATATTTATATATGATATATAATATGTTTATGTTTTCCTTAAGCTTCTGTATTTTTAATTTATGGCATACCTTTATGGTTTCTATTATGGGTAAACGCGATATCTTCATTTTAGGAAGTGCGGACTACCGCCCCCTCAAAGTGATTTGATTCGTTAATTCCATATGTGGGACGTATAAAGGATAGAATTAATGGTATTACATATGTTATCCTACTGGAATTATAATATAACTTTATACCTTTATTATTTCATTCAATTGAATACAAAAAAAAAGAAATGAAAGTAGCGTTCATGCGTACGTACAACTTACCGTTTCCATGAATAGTACATTTCATTTCTTATCTCCAAATGTTATGTACTATTATAAGTACATATATATAATGGACATATATGTAATATATTACATCTAAATGATGGGTATCATTCTGGAATTATAATATATATATCTCTCATTTTGTTTTAATTCCATTAATATGGCAAAAAAATGAAAGTAGCGTTCATGCGTACGTACGACCTACCGTCTCCATGAACGGTGCTTTTAATTTTTTATCTCCAAATGCTATGGAATAGTATAAAATGAATATATACTGGATATATATGATATTTAAAACACAAATACTATTCTGGAGATGATGTACCCATAACTACATGGAAAATTATTTTCCAACAAGTTCAATTTTTACTCATGTACTGAACATCGACAAAAACGTCTGATACGAACTCACTTTATTAACCAATTATTATAACATTATAATATGTGATATGAAATTAATAATAATATTTAAAGGAGGTACTTAAGCAATTATAAATTGACCAAATTTTATTATTTAGGAGATTAAAGAACGATCGAGTCATGTCGGACACGAGGTAAGGAATCCTACTCCTCTCTTTCTTTTTAAGTACACTCTTTTATGTCATTCCTTTTAAGATCATCTTTATTATGATTGGGATGTTCTTTTATATTACTCCTACTGTACTTTTTATGTTCATATGGTGAGAGACCCTATTTTCTCTCATCCATCCATTTTGGAAGTTTTGAGTGGCGTCGTTAGGCTGCCGAATTTTCGTAAGAGATCTAACCTCTTTTTTTTAAAGTACTCTCATTTATGTCACTTCTTTTAAGATCCTCTTTGTTATGATGTGGGATGTTCTTTTAAATTCCTCTTGTTGTACATTTTATTGTAATATGATGAGATGCTCTATTTGATCTCATCAATCCATTTTTGGAAGTTTTAAGTGGCGCTGTTAGGCTGCCGAGTTTTCGTAAGGGATTTTTCATCTCACTTTTATTCTCGTGAGATTTATGCTACATTTGCCACCATTTCATTTGAGTGGTGTATGTAATTCCCATTATTATACTCTTTGTGAATTATTCATTTAATTCAATATTAAGTAAGGGTTAAGGCCGGGGCCTTATAGTTGGTATCAGAGGTTGGTTTAGATAACTTTAGAGGTTAGGGTATCCTCTAAGCATAAGTGACATTACCATAATGGTTAGGATTTCAGAAAGAGTCCTAGTTTTAGATAAAGTGAATGAGTAAGTATATATTAGTGTTTATCTTCCTCATTAGTACATGATGGTTTTGTTGATATACTCACACTGACATTTCTGTTTTTAGTGAATGGATGGATCTAGCAGGCACCAAAGAGACAACAGGTTTGAAGGAAACTGTGGTGGTTCTCTGATTAGGATACTAGATAAAATGGGGGATTCAATGAGGAAACTCGTGGTTGTTCTAAACCAACTATCAAGGAGTCATGATCAACCACTTGAACCTTGGTATGATCTATAATGCATCATGTACGAGATGACCAATCGATGTGGAAGTTCGGGTAATAATTATAAAGGTAACCATTAGAGTTTATATGATCCTTACTTTTGAGGTAATTATGGGTTATTATATGTTATGTTGGAAAATGAAAGGCATGAGATAAACTTGAGGTTAAAATATGTTATGATCATTTTTGAAGATTTTATCTCATTTTGGGGAATGTTTTAAAATTATATAGTTTTGGAAAAAGGAAAACACGCAGACCGTGTGACAACCCATCGCGTCGGACAAAGCTGCGGGAATCGAACCCACAACCAAAGTGCGACTGGTATTTATCGCCTACCACTGGACTACGTGAAGTCCCTGGTTAGTTTGACTAATTCTTTTTAGTTAGATTATTTTAGGAATCAGGAGAAAGTTTATTTTGGGTTATCTATGGAAATGATTAACCTATCATGGAGGATATGTGATTAGGTTAATTACTTTTCAATACGAGACTTTAAGAGTAATTGATGTTATTTGAAGATAAGTGTTAATTTGTACCTTGGAAGACTATGCGACTAAATCCTTCAAATATTTGGGTTTCAATATTAGTTTGGTTTACTTTGAAGTATTTTATGGACAATTTGTTTATTGAATGGTCTTTATTGAACTTTGGGTATTGTTTGATAAATTTTGGAGATTAAGAATAGATTTGTTTGTTTTTTTAAAAGGATTATCCTTTTTGGGTATTATCTGATATTGTACTAACCTTTTTGGTTTTGGTTTTGGTTAAGGTCTAAAGATATGGGAAGTATATAGTTCTCTTTTGTGGATTAGGTGATTCTCTAGAAGTTGATTATAGTACTCTTAATGTGAATAAGTCTTCCTAAATACTCGTCTTTTGGGGAAAGTATGAGTTTGTGTAAGAAATCTAGTAAAAGTTGAAAGTCAACATGACAAGTAAGTATGTTTCCTTAAGATAAAAAATAAATTCCTCAATGAAGAGTAACTTAAAACAAAAGTGTTGTCTGTTAACTTTTCCTACTGGGGAATCAAATACCGTTTAACCCATCACAAGTTTGTGATTCTCTTACGGTTAACTTTCTCCTAGACATGTTTACTATCACTCCCCATCAGAACATGACCCTTTGTTTTTTTCCTCCATGTCCATATTTTCATACTTGGAATCCTAGTATGGGTTAACTCGGGTGACCTTTGTACCTATCTTTCTTTATTTTAAAGTGATTGTTTTACTAACTCTTGTTCCGATGTGGGATTTTCAATGAAGTTTCCAAGCCCAATTTTAAAATTGCGAGGACACAATTCCCAAAAGGGGGGAAGGATGTAACACCCCAGGTAAATACAGAGTATGACATTTTCACATTTATCCATATTTGTGAATAAAATATTAATATGACTTTAAAGGGGACGCTATGCTCGATGGCGTACCCAACACGCAACAACGAGTTTCTTGGGAATCTTACGTTGCACTCTAATAATAAAATAATATTATTTTAAATAGTAGTTAACGTCTAGCCGTTGTAATGGCGGGAATGAACAGAACTAACTACAAAATGATTATATATGTTTGTCAAATATTTTTACTTTTTACAATAAATGTTAGAGGATTAAAAATGCGAATGAATCCAATTTTAAGCGTAAACATTCTAATATTCTTTAAAAGGTCGATTAACCGCCTTTTGATGACGAACCTCTTTTAAATCCACTTTTCGAAAATTTTATGTGTTATATTTGACAAAATAAAATTATTCTTTAGAATCGGGACATCAAAATTTACTTTGTGTAAATTTTTGGTATTTTTCCGAAAAAGTTCAATTTTTTAATGAATAATGAAAAATGTTGTATTTTAATTCAAAACCACTTTTTAATCTAATTTATTTATATGATTAGATTATCTTTTGAATTGGTTTTAAAGTGAAATTAGAATATATTTTTACCATTTAATCCAATAGTGGTCGTTGGAATTAATTTCACTTTGAAATCGGACTTAAACTAGTGTCAATCTTTTGATACATTTTGTTTCATAAAAACACGCTATTTGTTTTGACAGCGGAATTAATTATTAAATTAATTAATGCAACTTATATGTTTTGAATTTTGTAAAATAGACATCATTTTTGAATTCGGAATATCAAATATAGCTTAGGGTGAATTTTTTGTAATTTTCTGAAAAACTTCAATTTTTGATGAATAGTGAAACCACTAAGTGGTACTTATAAAAACTGATTTTCCGTTTAAATGAAATTTTTCCACCTTTGTGTTTTGAATTTCAAAAATCCAACATACATGGTTGTCATTAAGAAGTAAAATGTGGTTCAATGGGATTAAAATAATTTTTTTGTGAATAGTAACTTATTAAGTTTTTAATCGCGATTAGAGGTAATTAGTGTAGTTTAAGGTAAGAATAATATTTTAATAAAATGAAATGACCTAGACACATGTTCTACCCTCATTGGATGTGTCATGGCCGACCAAGACAATCCATGAGTCAACTTGGGGACCCCATGGAGCCACTTTGGTTGGAAAATGACATAAATACCTTTTTATTTAATGTTAAAGTAAAAATGACACAAACATGAAATGTTTTACTAAAACAATTTTTATATGGGGTTATACAAGTCAGATTTTTGACTATAAATAGTCATTGGAAAGATAAAAAGATTTCCTACATCATAATATTTTTTTTATAATTTTTAGACATTAAGTAAATTAAATTATTTATGACATCATGATGATGCAGCGATGACTTCATTATTTAACGATTTAAATAAAATGGAAAGATAATGTAATATCTAAGACCTACACATGTCCAAAACCTATTGGATGGGTGGATTTCGAACCCTTATAACTTTATCCTTGAAACACATCAGTGTAGGACCATTAAAATCTGAAACTCATTCTAAAATAAAGTAACATTTCTTTACTTTCCAAGAGTGCCCCTCCTCTCCTCTTATAAAAGGCCCACACTTCTACCACCTTACCCACACTTCCAAAGCCTTTGGCTCGGCCAACCCCTGCCCATTTTGTCTCTCCACATCCCTCTCTTACTCCTTGAAGCATCACTTTGGGCAGAAGTCTTCCCAAGGAAGCCTTTGAGCACAAATCTAAGGAAGTTACCCGATTTAAAGATAATGTCTTCACTTGTGTCATTTTGTTTTATTTTGCTTCTCCAACCCCCTAAACTCTTTTTATTCATTTATTTTGTAAAAAATCCAGTAACTTCAATATACTAGGATGTTGTTTTAAGAAGGATTCGAGCTACACTTACACACACCTACATCTAATGGTTAAAGAACATACTGTTTCTGTAGATGACGAATTTCTGCCTCCCGAAACGATGATTATTCAACATTCTTTTAACACCTTCAAAGGTGGCCATTAAGATGTCACTATATTTATATATGATATATAATATGTTTATGTTTTCCTTAAGATTCTGTATTTTTCATTTATGGCATACCTTTATGGTTTCTATTATGGGTAAACGCGATATCTTCATTTTAGGAAGTGCGGACTACCGCCCCCTCAAAGTGATTTGATTCGTTAATGTCATATGTGGGACGTATAAAGGATGGAATTAATGGTATTACATATGTTATCCTACTGGAATTGTAATATACCTTTATATCTTTATTATTTCATTCAATTGAATACAAAAAAAAAAGAAATGAAAGTAGCGTTCATGCGTACGTACGACTTACCGTCTCCATGAACGGTACATTTCATTTCTTATCTCCAAATGTTATGTACTATTATAAGTACATATATATAATGGATATATATGTAATATATTACATCTAAATGATGGGTATCATTCTAGAATTATAATATATATATATATCTCATTTTGTTTTAATTCCATTAATATGGCAAAAAAATGAAAGTAGCGTTCATGCGTACGTACGACCTACCGTCTCCATGAACTGTGCTTTCAATTTTTTATCTCCAAATGCTATGGAATAGTATAAAATGAATATATACTGGATATATATGATATTTAAAACATAAATACTATTCTGGAGATGATGTACCTATAACTACATGGAAAATTCTTTTCCAACAAGTTCAATTTTTACTCATGTACTGAACATCGACAAAAACGTCTGATACGAACTCACTTTATTAACCAATTATTATAACATTATAATATGTGATATGAACTGAATAATAATATTTAAAGGAGGTCCTTAAGCAATTATAAATTGACCAAATTTATTATTCAGGAGATTAAAGAACGATCGAGTCATGTCGGACACGAGGTAAAGGATCCTACTCCTCTCTTTCTTTTTAAGTACACTCTTTTATGTCATTCCTTTTAAGATCATCTTTATTATGATTGAGATGTTCTTTTATATTACTCTTATTGTACTTTTTATGTTCATATGGTGAGAGACCCTATTTTCTTTTATCAATCCATTTTGGAAGTTTTGAGTGGTACCGTTAGGCTGCCGAATTTTCGTAAGAGATCTAACCTCTTTTTTTTTAAGTACTATCATTTATGTCACTTCTTTTAAGCTCCTCTTTGTTATGATGGAGAATGTTCTTTTAAATTCCTCTTGTTGTACACTTTATTGTAATATGATGAGATACTCTATTTGATCTCATCAATCCATTTTTTGAAGTTTTAAGTGGCGCTGTTAGGCTACCGAGTTTTCGTAAGGAATTTTTCATCTCACTTTTATTCCCGTGAGATTTATGCTACATTTGCCACCATTTCATTTGAGTGGTGTATGTACTTCCCATTATTATACTCTTTGTGAATTATTCATTTAATTCAATATTAAGTAAGGTTTAAGGCCGAGACCTTATATGAAACATCAACAAATTTCACCTCATCTTTACCATACATCAACGTTGTAGTAAGGTGATCATAACTCTCCGGTAAAGAGTGCAACAGCAACAGAGCCTTATCTTCATCTCCGATTGTTACTTCCAAACTTTGCAAATCTGCCAGGATTTTATTAAACGAATCAAGATGCTCAATCATAGACATACCTTTCTTGTACTGAAATCTGAACAATTTATCTTTTAGGTACAACCGATTTTCAATGCTTTTGGCCATATACTTATTCTCCAAAATACTCCACAAAAATTTTGCTGAAGTTTCCCGCATCACACTATATTTCTGGTCTTTAGCCAAACAAAGCTGAATTGTACCGCAGACTTGACGGTTGAGTCTCCTCCAAGCACCATCAGAGACGTCGACAAAATTTTCTTCCAAGGTGATATCTAACTCTTGTTGAGTTAGAATATCCAAAACTTCACATTGCCACATACTGAAGTTGTTCGTCCCGTCAAATTTCTCCACCTCGAATTTGGTACTGGAAACCATACTTCTATATCTGGAAGTATTTGCAGTACCGACATGTGTAGCTCGAACAGACTTATGGGGTTTCTGAGGCGGTACCGAACTATTTTCGGTTTCGGGATTCTCCATCACAAAAACAGATCAGAATTTCCAAAAACATATAGCACCGATGAATCCGAAATAGTTGAAAATGTTGAAATCGACTATTTAATTCCTCAAAACGGATTCCAAATGAAAACAAAAAATTCAAAGTATTTTTTTTTGTAAAAAAAACTTAAATGCCAACTCAAATTTTAACAAAACCAAACCCCCCTATTTTTGGTTGGGGTGTGGCCCAAATTCTTCAAATGCCACCCCTTCTCAATTTTTTCTTCAATCCCCTTTTACCTTTTGACTTTCAATTACATAAAAAGCCAAAAACTAATAAAGAAAGAAAAACACCCAAACTTTTGACAAGCCCCCTCATTCCCGCCACCCCATATGCGCCCCCCTTTTGATTTTTCTTATTTTAATTCTCACCCACACCACAAAAACACAAAGCCACCTTTTGCTTTTTGACTTCCAACCCCAATCAAATTTGTCTTCCACGCTGCCCCCTCCCTTTATCTTTTTTTTTCTTTTTCTTTCACACAAATCCTCTCCCCCTTACCTCACGGGCATCAAGTGCAGGCTTCACAAATATCAAAATCAACGAAAGAAGAGATCAGCCTCTTCAGAGAGGAAGGGAAAAGCAAATGCCGAGAGGTTTGCACAGGGAGTTCGGTCTCCAAACAGCAGATCTGAGGGCTCGTAGGTGTGTGGCGTGAACAACAGAGATGTACGGGAGTGCAGCTTTGCAGATGCGCACATAGAGGGTTCACTGGGGGGGGGGGGGGGGCTCAGACAGCAACTGCCCAGGGTTGCAGAGGCCTGGACGATGGATAAAGAGGGTGCAGAGGCGTGGACAGCAGCGTGATTTCTTCTCAGGTAATCGAATTCAACCCTCTGATACCACTTTGTTGGGGTCGGAAGCCCTCACTCTCTCGGATTCGCACACAAAAATAGAGAAACAAAAAAAATTGAGGCACACGTATTTTTACATGGTTCGGTCGGATGACCTATGTCCACGGGAAAGCCAACAAAGTTATTATTCAAATGGGGATACAAAGTTTACCAAATCCCACACATATATCTCCTCACTTATCTCACACAACAACCACTCAAATATTTATAGCCAGAGTGGAGGAGAAAATTCAAATGGCCTCTTCAATTTTTCTCTGGGCAGCCACCAACTACTGCAGGAGTCATCAACGGGCGGCACCAAACAACTGCACCAGGTCTCCTCTGGCAGCCGGTCTTCTATGGCGGTCACCCACTCCTGCAATTTTCTTCCAGCCACCCACCAATTTGGATGGTGGTATTTTTCCTGTCAAAACTCAACACCATGAAGTAGGCAATATCATCAGACCGCTGCAGCCAAACCAAAGCACCTGCGAAACAAATCTGCCAGCATTAAACATACAATGGAGGTCCTAAAAAATCTAAAAGTAATTGTGGTCACAGCTTACAGATGAGAAAAGCCAAACTGAAATGTCAAGATCCAGTATCCGAGAGCACTAAAATAGACAAAAGCACTGAAACACACAGATCCAGTATGCCAAAACCAGTTGTGACTGCCACCTGCAGCTGAAACAAGCCAAAGCACTGAATGTCAAACATTTTGAAACAAGCCAAAATCCAAAGGCACTGAAATGTCAAGATCCCATTTCCAATAACGATAGAATAAGCCTGAACACCAAAATACAGCACAGGACAGAGTGAAATTGTTCCAGTACAAAGAACAATATGCCAAACATATCATACATACAGTTTCAGGGAAGATCCTTAGGCACCCAAGAACACAACATAGATACAGATAAAACAGACCGATCCAGCATGTTTTCATACTCGTCAAAAACGACTGACAGAATCAGGCAAGCCACAGGAGGAATTAATTTTCTGGAGGGGGGGGGGGCACGAAACATGAGGGTTCTTCTTGGACTCCAACAGCTCATGATGCTTTTGAACGCTTAAAAGCTTGTATGAATTCTGCCCCGCTCTTGCTTAAGCTCAATTTTTCTAAGGAGTTTGTCGTTGAATGTAATGCTTCAGGGGCTGAAATTGGCGCAGTTTTAATGCAAGAGGGTCTACCTCTTGCTTATTTTAACAAGGCTTTATCAGATTCCTTGGGTGCAACATTCAGTCTGTTGTTTGGGAGTTTAGCCTACAAGCCAAAGGGGCCCGCGGAGGGGAGACTCCCAGGAATGGTGCGTTGGATTCACTTGGTGTCCATGTGAAAGGGTAAACCTGAATTGAAACTCAGGTTTTCTTGAATAAAGTTATTCTTGTCTACATTCCTATCATACACCTTCCAGAATTTCCAACACTTACTCAAAAAAACATTTATCACACTAAAAACCCAACAACTTCAACTACTCAGTGGAAGAAAGTTTCAACAGATTTCACGGTAAACACTTTGATATATTTAAATTTGTTCTGCAGAACTTGAAGTTTCATCTTTTTAACATTTGAGTCTCCTTCATAAATGTACAACTTCTCTAACATTGTCATAGATGATTCACATGACATGATCTTTCTATACACTGTATTGTATAGTGCTCTCTCAAAGTTGCTCATCTCTTTCATATCTGCATTTAACTCATGGTGATTTTGATCCAAAAGATCTCCTCTTGTCATATTTCAGGCACTAATTCCATGAAATATAATGATTAGATCTTAATTCCAAGCGATCATAGTAGTGTAACATTCAGTTATTCCATAATAGGAAATTTTGTTCCTCGAATATTGATACACATTTATGGTTAAGAGTTTCCATCTTCTTATCTACAACTTGAGAGAAAAACCGCCAAACTAAAATCCACATACTCTGATACTAGTTAAGCCCAAGAGAGAAATACCATGAGAGGGGTGATGAATCAAGTAATAATAAATTGATTTATTTTTAACTCGGTTTCCTCCTTTGGATATTGTTGTTGTGATTAGTTAGGCCGTGTGGTTCTCTAAATCTCACTCCTCACATGAAAGTAAATAAGCACAAGGCGTAGTAAATTACTTGGGTCACTGATGTGCCCAAATTTTAATATATGATTAATGGAATTTAAATTCTATTTTAGACACATTATAAACATTTATTTGATTCAAATTTCTATATTGAATGAGTTTTGAGAAACTGAGCCAAAGTGAGTTGTTTTGCTAATTATGTCTCAATTTACACCATCTTAGTAATTCATTGGTAAAATGTATTTAATAACTCCAATTGATCTAAAATCGTGTGCGTGTTCCGGGACTATTGAAATATAATTTTTTCAAATGGGCCATGAGCAGATTCGGTGATTAAGAAGATCTTATAGGGCTTAGAAGAGGACTAACCTGCTGGGAAAATTGGACTGGGCCTTGATGCAGTGATTGGACCATAACATGGGATATACAAGTGATATTGATGTTATAATAGTTCTCTTGGAAAGATAATTTAAAGACCAAGACCATATGAAAAATTAGAAATAAGTTCAATATGTTAAAAATGTGTTGGAAGTTGACTCAATGTAGTGAAGAATAGGAAGAACACTTACAGAAAAAGTGGGGATTAGGGAAGAAGAACCTTTCTTGGGGAAGGTGGTGGACCTTGATAGAACAGGATTCCGACACTAATAAAACTATTTTATTTCTCATTTTCTGTGTTTTTATTATTATCATGTCTCTGCCCTGCTGTGATTTCATATCACCCAAATTCCCCCGCTTCGTAACCGAAAGACTTCATTTGTGTTTTGATAATTTATTCTTATTTTCAGAATCATAATCTACTTTGGAATATCAATCATTTTCTACATTTATTATATATTAAATTCAGGAAACAAATCACACAAACATGTATATATCTCCTGGTGGGAACAATCTTTCACCACTTGCTATTTAGTTAGGGTATAAGGTATATTTAGGCATATCAAGTGATGGGCGCATCAAATCAAAAAGTAAATGCAACAAGTGACGGGCATGACCGGTCACCCCTGATGTGGAGACCATATCCAATGATAAAGAATGACTCAGTTGTCTTCTTTCCCAAATCACTAGTCACCAATTACAAAATATTGAGTGAAGACTTTATATCTCTCAAGGTTCACAACCTTCACAATGTTCATACGCTCACTATTCAAAAGAATATGCACATTGCCTTGACAATGATTCCCTCAAAAGAAAAAAAGGATAACACTTTCAATTTATACGCCCACTTTCAATGTTGTCTTAGCTTTTTTATTTGGCTAATTTCACTTTACAATAACGTGCAATTCTATCTTTTCCTTTTTTCACATAGAAAACTTTCTTCTTTCTCTCAGAGAGAATTCTCTGAGTTTTGCTCTCAAGGTTCACAGCCCTCACAATGTTCATGCACTCACTATTCAAGAGAATATGTACATTGTCTTTACAATTATTCCCTCAACATAATAGAAAATATAACACTTTCAACATGTATGAACAACAAAGATCCTCCACCTTAGCCTTTGTATTTGGCCAATTTCAATTTATTGTAGCGTTCAAGTCTATTTTTTCCTTCTCTCACACTGAGGAAACTTTCCTCTCTCTCGGACAGAATTACCCAAGTTTTTCTCTCTTCCATTGATAGGAATTCAGAGACCTACATGGAATTCGTTTCAAAATAGTATAACATCAAACAATTACAATCAACACTCTTCGGGGAGGCTCAGCTCCTCTGGCCTAGGCGCATTGCCTTCTTGCAGCTAACTAACCAAATGCCCCCCCAAATTATATTCTCCCATGACTTATAACCCCGACTCAATAAAATAGATTGCACAATTACAGAACTACCCCTCCTCGACAATGAGTAACTCTCTCACTCTTCCCTTACTAACAAACTCTCTTCTGATATGGGTATAGGTTGTCAAGGTTCACACCCAACATGGTCCTCCACATTCCTATCAGTTCTCACCCCGTGTTAATCCACCTTGTCCTCAAGGTGGAAATTGGGAAACTGAATGGCGATCATCTTTGCATCCTCTCACATAGCTTCATCTGCAATTTTGTCGCGCCACTTAAACAACCACTGGAGGGTCTTTCCCCGGTGTCGTTATGCCAAGATCTTCTCAAGATAGTCCACTCTTCCAATGAAATCCGACGACAATGATTCTTCTACAGTTTGTGTCCCCACAGCTGCTCGTAATTGCGACATATGTTTTACAGTAGTCAAGCTTGTAAGCTATTGCACCAACCCTCCCTACAACTGAAAATGGGTCATGATATTTGGAAGCAAGCTTTTGGCTAATTCTGGTTTTAGACCCAGCCCAGTTTGGCCTTAACTTTACCCATACATGGTCCCCTTCATTGTAGGACACCTCACGTCGATGTTGGTTGGCATATTTGGTCATAAGTTTTAAAGCTTCATCTTGGTCGAGTAAAGCATCACCCACACCCTCCACCGTCGTCTCCCCTTCTGTGTAATGAACTATTTGTGGGGGTTTGCGGCCATACACCAATTCGAATGGGGTCTTTTTTATCGAAGTGTGAAAAGAAGTGTTGTAACTATATTTTGCCCATGCCAAATGCATTACCCATTGTTGAGGTTATTTAGTCGAAAAACAACTCGGATAAGCCTCCAAACTTCGGCTTATGACTTCAGTTTGACCATCGGTGTGTGAAGAATATGAAGATCTCATTTTCAAAGTTGTTCCATGCAACCTGAAAAGCTTTTTCCAAAACAAACTAGTAAACATTAGGTCCCCATCGCTAACAATTTCACAAGGAATCTTGTTAGTTTCACCACTTCCCTCGTGAACACGTTTGCTATTAATTTTGTTGTGTAAAGATGTTTGAGCGGTATAAAGTGTGCATACTTACTCAACCAGTCCACCACCACAAGATTACTTCATACCTTTGTGGCTTGGGAAAACCCTCAGATAAAATCCATTGATATTTCCTCTCAAATTATCTGAGTAATTGGCAACAGTTGTAGCAACCCACCAGGACTCAAAGCTTCATACATATTTTTTGGCAAGATTTCACATTCTCAAACATATTGTCACACAGCCCCCCAATCATTCCAGCCCAAAATATTCCATTATCTAACACTCTGTAAGTTTTCAAATATCTCAGATGACCTTCCGCTGCTTCCGCCGCCTTTGTTGTTCGTCGCTCCTCTACTTGGATGCTCAAATTAGGTGTCTCTGACCACATCACCGGTGATGTTGATCTCCTATTGTCCTTATAACGGTCCATCAGCCATCACCGTCGCCAATGGCTCTACTATCCCCATTGCGGGTTTCGGTGCATGCTCCCTGACATCATCACTTCACTTGCCCTCTGTGACACATGTGCCTCGCAGTCCCTTTAATCTTCTTTCCATCAGTAAGCTCACAAAAGATTTTAACTATGCTGCTATATTTACCTCCTCTGCTGTTGTTTTTCAGGAGCTGACTACGAATCGAGAACTTGCTAGAGGCAAGCTTCGGGACGAGGTCTATATGTTTGATGGACCGACACCCGTCGCCTGCGCATCTATCTCTGATCGTGCCTTGGATCTTAATTCCCGATTAGGCTACCCCCCCGCCTCCACCATTCATTAGCTTTATCCAGATTTCAGACCACATATTTCTTTTCATTGTGAGTCTTGTACTTTTGCGAAACATCATCACACTTTCTACATTCCTCGGGTGGATACACGAGCTTCCAAACCTTTTGATCTGGTTCATTCAGACGTTTGGGGTCCCTGTCCCATCTTGAGTCAGTTGGGGTATAAATACTATATATCATTGATTGATGATTTTTCACGAATGACTTGGCTATACCTCCTTCAAGAACGCTCTGAAGTGTTTTCCACATTTCAGACATTTTATAATGAAATTCGAAACCAATTTTCCACTTCTGTTAAATGTCTCCACTCAGACAATGGGCGTGAGTACCTCTCCACCCCTTTTCAGTACTTTCTCCAGGTGAAAGGCATCATTCATCAGACCTCCTGTCATGATACACCCCAGCAGAATGGAGTGGCTGAGCGGAAACACCACCATATTTTGGAGACTGCTCGTGCCCTCCTCTTCCACCGACAGGTGCCTTTGCATTTTTGGGGAGATGCGATACTCACTACTACCTACCTTATAAACCACCTTCCATCTTCTATCCTTCAGGGGGAGACTCCTTTTCGGGCTATGTTCTCTTCTCTCCCTCCTCACTCTCTTCTGCTTTGAGTGTTTGGATGCCTATGTTATGTTCAAGACACACGTCCTGGACTCTCCAAACTCTCTCCCAAATCTCTCCAGTGCATCTTCCTTGGCTATTCCCACACTTAGCACGGATATCGCTGCTACTCACCGGACCTCTGGAGGTATGTCATCTCTGCTGATGTCTCCTTTGTTGAGAACTCTCCGTTCTCCCTTACCTCTCCTCATCCTGACTCAAATATTGATGATTGCCTTCCTATCCTCATCCACCCTCCTCCGGTATCTCCCCTACTACTGATACCCATTTTGGTAGGGTATACTCCTGTCTTCCATCACCTGTATCCCCCATCCCGACCAATGACATCGTCGTTCCCGCTTCGTCCAATGCTCCTACCCCGGCACCAGAGGACTTGCCCATTGCTCTCCAGAAAGGTACTCGCTCTTGCCAGAGTACTCCTCTATTTGTATCTTCCTACAGGGGTCTGTCCGCTCTGGAGACAGTTTCTATTCCTCGCACTGTGGGTGAAGCAAAATCTCACCCGGGATGGTTAGCCGCAATGCGGGATGAGTTGCAGGCATTGGAAGAAAACCATACTTGGGATCTTTTTCCCCTTCCAGCAGGCAAATAGGCGGTTGGATGCAAATGGATTTACACAGTCAGGCTGAATCCCGATGGCACTCTCTATCGAGATTGTGGGTGTACAGGCGGCGGTGACGAGATTGAGGGTGGGTGGGTGAGGGCGTGATCGGCTGGCTGAGATCAGGGAAGGAGATCGGGGAAGGGACGCTAGACGCAGTGGATGAAGAATATCGGGGAGGGACCCAGGCCAGTCGCCACTGGAAATCGGGGAAGGGACGTGAGTCGCGACGCTCGAGAATTGTTCCCTTTACTTCACCTATTAAATTTTAATTAACACATTTAATATATTAATAAATAAACATAACATAAAACAATATAAATATCATCCAGCACCTCGCCACACAACACACCTCCCCGCACAGCACTGCACAACAATTTTTTTGCTGCTGCACCACTCTCCTCGCCGCACAAAACAGCACCTCCCCGCATAGCACTGCACATCAATTTTTTGTTGCTGCACCACTCTCCTCGCTACACCACTCTCCACCACGCTACCCTCGCTGTACCACTCTCCACGCTGCCATTGCTGCACTACATCACACACCTCGCTGCACCGACACCTCGTTGCACCGGCACCTCGCTGCACCGGCACCTCGCTGCACCGGCACCTCGCTGCACCGGCACCTCGCTGCACCGGCACCTCGCTGCACCGACACCTCGCTGCACCGGCACCTCGCTGCACCGGCACCTCGCTGCACCGGCACCTCGCCACCACGTTGCACCTGCACCTCGCTGCACTGGACCTTGTTGCACCTCGCTGGACCTTGCTGCACCCGTTGAAATAGCAGCACGCTATATTCTTCTACAACCAAAAGGTTATTTATATTCCTATCTCCTATTATTCAACCTCTATTTCAATTTTTCTCTATTTATGTCTCATTCTCATTTGTTTTCATCTTCCGCTCCAACTCCGGGTCTTCTATTTCCATCAAAATCAGCTGCAGAACCCACCAAGCAATGAAATTATGAGTGATAATTGTTCTGAAACACCAACTAGTGCGACTCCAAGTAGTGTAAGGAAATACCCGGCTTGGAAGTATTCTTATCAAGGAAATCCTGGCGACAGAGATTCAATAACATGCATTTTATGTTTAGAAACAAAAATAGGAGGTATTAGTCGAATGAAACATCACATGGTTGGAGGATATAAAAATACTACTTGTAAGAAATTTCCGGATCATGTGAAGGAAGAGATAAGACAACATATGAAAAAAAGGGAAGAAGAAAAGAAACAACGAAACATACTTCCAGATACTGATGATTTCCATTATGAAGATGAAGATGATGATGACATTGAAAAGATCAATCCGAAAGCTGGAAGAACTACCACGAGAAAGTCATCATTTAAGTCACCGTGTAATATCGGACCAATGGATACATATTTTACACGTGACCCGGAAGAAATTGTTCATGGTAAGAAAGGAAAACAAAAGACGATCATAGATGCATACAAAATCGAAGAGCACAAGAAAGAAATGCGAGAGAGAGCATGTACACAAATTGCAAGATGGATGTATGATGTGGGAATAGCTTTCAATGCTGTGAAATATGATAGCTTTCATCCCATGATTGAAGCAATTGGGCAATTTGGTCCAGTAATGAAGCCACCAAGCTATCACGAGGTGAGAGTTCAATTGTTAAATAATGAAATGGGGCACACAAAGACAATGATGGAAGAACATGAACAAGATTGGGAAAAAATGGTTGCACAATTATGTCTGATGATTGGAAAGATAAAAGGCAAAAGACATTGATCAATTTCTTAGTGAATTTTTGCAAAGGGACCATGTTCGTTGATTCAATCGATGCTTCATCATTTTGCAAAAATGGAGACAAAATATTTGAATTTCTAAGCAAATTTGTGGAATGTATTGATTCAGAAAATGTTGTTCAAGTTGTCACTGATAGAGCTTCTTCAAATGTTTTAGCAAGTATTATTTATATCCACCTTATTAGTATATAAGTTTTTAAATATACATTATGTTATGCATATTAATAATTTTTATTTATGTTTATTTCTTTTTCTTTTTAAATCCTATTTTTAGGGAAAATGCTTGAGGTAAAGTATCCAAATCTTTACTGGACTCCTTGCGCAACCCATTGTTTGGATTTTATATTGGAGGATATTGGGAAACTTGACATAAGCATTCGGACATTGAAACGAGCAACTTCTTTGAGCTCTTTCATATATACTTGTCCAGGGGTGTTGAATATGATGAAGTAATTCACAAGGAAAAATGAGTTGCTTCGACCCGCAAAAACTAGATTTGCTACCGCTTTCCTCACAATGGAAAATATTCATAAACAGAAAAAGAATTTGAGGAAAATGTTCACATCGGATGGGTGGGCAAGAAGCAAGTGGGCTAAATAGGTTCAAGGCAAACAAGTTTCTAAAATCATATTGATGCCATCATTTTAGACTTCTATTTTGTATTGTCTTAAAGTGACCAATCCACTTGTAAAAGTGCTTAGATTGGTTGATGGAGCGAAAAAGGAACTGATGGGATACATTTATGAAGCCATGGATAGGGCTAAAGATGCAATCATGAGGGCTTTTTCGATGAAGAGAAGTACAAAGAAATTTTTACTATTATTGATCGTAGGTGGGAGATTCAACTTCACCAGCCTTTGCATGCTGCAGAGTATTTTTTGAATCCTGAATTTTGTTATTCAAATCTGAATATCCAATTGTATTTTGAAGTACAAGATAGATTAATTAAATCCATTCAAATACTTGTTTCAAGCCTTGAGATTCAAGAAAAAATCATGGATGAAATCACTTTGTACAAGGAGGTATAGGGTCTATTTGCAAATTCTTTGGCAATTAGACTTTGGAACAAGAAGGCTCATGCTGAATGGTGGTCTATGTTTGGATCTTCAACCCCAAACTTGAAAAAATTTGCTTTGAAGGTTCTTAATCTCACTTGCAGCGCATCAGGATGTGAGAGAAATTGAAGCATATTTGAGCATATAAGTTTTTTTCCTAAATGCATTTTATTTATTATTATAAACTTTATAATATTAAAAATTGAATTATAATTTATATTGCAGCTTCATATCAAAAAGAGGAATAGACTTTCTCAACAAAAACTAAATGATTTGGTCTACATCAAATATAATCATGCATTGAAACGTCGATTTCAAATCCGTGACACCATTGATCCCATTACACTCAAAGAGATTGATGATAGCAATGAATGGATTATTGGGAGAATCGAAGAGGATGATGATGCTAATAACAACTTTGTATTTAATGATGAGGGTGCTGAAGGTTTAACATGGGGTGCGTATGATGCTGCCGTTGGGATTGAAGAGCCTGAATATACTTTCAGATTGAAATCAAACTTAGCAACTTCCACTTCTTCCAAATTCCATGGTGGTACAAAGCGTGCATGAGTTGTTGATGAGATGAATGATGTTGAAGAGGAAGATTCAGAGGCATATGAGTCAAATGAAGGGTGCAACGGTGACGATGAAGCTTTCATTAATGATGAAACTTCCATTGATGATGATTTTTATGTTTAGGAAGCTTTCATTAATTATGGAACTTACATTGATGGTGATTTTGATATTTAGGTTCTCAAGGATTGATTATTTGATTATGATTTTGGTTAAAAAATATCAGTATCTATTTTAATTTGTATTTTTTTTATTGAATTTAAGTTTTTTTTTTAAATTTAAAATATTATTGAAAACTGAATATAATTAATTATGTGCGCATGCGCCTTAGTTGCGCCTCGCGCCACGCCTCGCGCCGCATCCCCAAACGGCTTTTGCGCCTTATTGCGCCGCGTGCCTTTGACAACACTGCATTTCCCTATGCCAACGGAAATATGCATTGGATATTCTGCATGATGCTGGCTGACACATGCCACTGCTGTCGACACTCCTCTGGAGCCTGGGGAACGCTCTCTTTATGACTCATCCGAACCGTATTCAATCCAGAGCGATATCATCGACTAGTGGGAAAACTCAATTATCTTACCATGACTCGTCCCGACATTGCCTGCACTGTCGGCAAAGTGATCCAATTTATGGAGCATCCAACCACCTCTCATTGGGATGTTGTCCTCCGCATCGCCAAATACATCAAGCGAGATCCTGCCCGTGGTCTTTGCTACTCTCATCATGCTCATCTCAATATTGAGGCCTTCTGTGATGCAGATTATGCTAGTTGCCTTGCTACTCGGAGATCAAATTTAGGATTTGCCATATTCTTAGAAGGCAACCTCATCTCCTGGCGCATCAAGAAACAGACGGTCGTCTCCCTCTCTAGTGCGGAGTCCGAGTACCGAGCCATGGCCACAGTCACTACAGAGATCATTTGGCTTTGAAATCTCCTCCAGGATCTTGGCTTTCATCCACATACATCTGCTCACATCTGGTGTGATAATTAGGCAACCACCAATATTGCTTTGAATCCTGTTTTCCATGAATGTACGAAGCATATTGAGGTGGACTGCCACTTTCTTCGCCACCACCTGGAGCACGATCATGTCCGCCTTAGCCACATCCCGATGGCAGACCAGCTTGCTGACATCTTTACCAAAGGCCTCCCAGGAGCTCGCCTCGCCTCGCTCAGTTCCAAGCTGGGCATCCACAGCATCTGCGACCCAGCTTGAGGGGGAGTGTGTCTGGTTTTTTTTTTAATGTTATCTTTCTTTTGTGGGACTCGTGTTCCAAGGTGGGCATGCCCAGCTTGAGGGGGAGTGTTGAAACCTATTTTTATTATTCTGGGTATTTCCGAGTCCCACATTGGAATACCCCTTTATGTATTCCGTATTTTCAATCTATAAAAGAAGGTCTCCACCTCACCTTGAGGGTAAAGAGATTACCTCTTCTACTGTATCAATATCAATACTATGTTTGGTGGAAAAATCAGCCTACCACGAGAATACAATAGTCTATTCTGGTATGTATAATCTGGTTTCCCAAATCTGCCCCAATGCAATTCTTCAATGACTATCTTCAGTTGGACATCCTAACGTATCTCTCCCTTCACGATTTGGAGTTCCACCCATCATGGTTGTGACACTCCCATTGTCAGTAGATGGCCATCCTCTCTAACCCGAGACAGAGCATCCGCTGCAAAACGACATCAAAATCATATCCCAACGGTTTGGTCTACCAACACTATTGATCCATCGAGACAACTCTCTAACTGAGCAAGTGTTTAAGGCTACTATGATCGGTATATAATTCAAATTGTTGTCCCAACATATATTGTTTCCAATGTTGGACCGACAAAACAATCGCCATGAGTCCCTTTTCATACATTGATTTAGCTAATGCACCATCAGACAAAGCCTTGTTGTAATAAGCAAGATGTCTCCCTCCTTGCATGAGAACTCCAATTCCAACCCTGAGAGCATCCCATTCCACTATGGCACCCTCCACCCCTGTACTACCTCTATTTTTTTGATCCATGGAAACTGTTACGGAATCATCGGGAGTCACAACGACAAAAATGAGAAATGAGATAAAATGATGAAGAAAAGAAAACAAAAGGAACACAACGATTTACGTGGTTTGGGAAAAATCCCTACATCCACAGAGAGGCAGAATTATCACAAAAACGAGAGCACAAATTACAGAGCTTTCAGTCATAACCCTAGCCTGAACAAATGGGCTATAAAATGGATAAGACGATCCATTGTATGCACAGGAATTCCGCGTCGCTACAGTGAAAGACGGTCAACTTTGTCAAAAGTGCTACAGTACAGTTGACTCCGAAGTCCGCACTACTATAGTGCCTGTCGGTGTCGGTCGGCCAGCTCTGCTACAGTGGTCAGAGATGCTACAGTCGGAAGAATTGGGTCGGGCACCTTCGGCCCCCGGACCCCCGGAGCAGGGGCACATTGCCCCCTGCAACTCCCCAACGAGCTCACCGCAGAGCTCGACCCGCGATAATTGCGGGCCACAAGCATTCGGCCCAACCGGATCGTGCTACACCAATCCAACAATCTCCCACTTGGAGACTGATCCACTACACTGCTATGCTTCGATGCAACTGACAAAGACAACTTACTTAATCCGAGTTCTTTCTCTTCTTCACTCACTAGTGCGCGTGCTTTCCATTCACAGCCTCAATTTCAACCTGACGGTTCATGAAATACAAATTGTTTTCCTCTTGTACTCCCATCGTGTACTCCCATCGTGTCCTCCCTTATTCTGCCTCTCTGATGCGTCGCCGGAAGCTCAAAACGAGCAAGTGAAAAGGAGCAGCGTAATGTAGCCGAATTGACAAAGGCTTAAAGGCAATGCCACCTGCCAAGGTCACTCCCCGCTTAAAGACAAAGTCACCGGCACTGGAGTTGCACCACCAATTCCGGGCAAAGGGAAAAGGCTAAAGCAATAGGATAGCACAATAAGCTTCCAAAATCCGTCACATTCAAGCATCCCCCATTACAAAGGGGTGAAAATACAATATAAAGACAAAATGAATAAAGGAAAATGCCCCAATTCGAGTTACAAGACATGGGGAACCCAAAAGGCACATAAAAAGCATAAAATAACACTTTCCCATGCCATTCAATGACCCCACTAGCCAAAGTAGCGGGATTCCCTCTTAATGATGCTTTTCTCCACCTTCTCTCTCCTCATTAATGTGCAGCTACGAATTTCCACCATTTGCCATGTGGATAAATGATTTTGGGTCCCAAATAAGTGTGTTGTGGCCCACCATAGTGTTGGACATCAAGAAGTGTGGGCTGGTCCAATTCGAACAACAATTGGGCTTGGAATTTTTATTAAGCCCAAAATTATTCTCCTTGGGCTGAATCTGATCTGTTGGAGTATGTGTAACTTCCTGCCCCACTTCCTTTGTAACTTCCTGCCCCACTTCCTTTGTAACTTCCTGCCCCATTTCCTTTGTAACTTCTCTTTGTAACTTCCCTATCTTTTCTATAAATGAGGGCCCTCTCCTCACCTTGAGGAGCGTGGGGGATTTCTGATTTTACATGGTATCAAAGGGAACTTAATCCCGATCCCCCCTCCCATCTATTTTTTTTTCTATTCCGCTCCAGGGTTTAATATTTTTTTTCTCCCCCACAGGGGGCGGCGGCTTCCATGGCCTACGAGCCTTAGTTTTTTTTTTCTTTTCCCGTCCGCCCCCTGTGGCTTTCCTCGGCGGCCCGACTCCGCGGCTCCCTCCATGACGGCTCCTCTCCCGGCGGATCGTTGCTGCCCTCCTGCGGCTTACCGCCTCTGCGATGGCTTCCTCCCCGGGCGGACCTCAAGTGCGCGCAGCGCCTCCCGCGGATCCCCCGGCTTCCTGCACGTGACTCCATCCGCGCGGCTCCCTCCATCCCCAGCAAATCCCCCTCCTGTCCGACTCCTCCTCCAAGATCTCCCTCTTGTCCGGCGACTCCTCATCCCGGCGGATCCCGAGCGAGATTTCTCTGCAACTGCCCGCACCATGTCCCGCTTCACCAGGCGATCCCGAGCGGGATTCCTCCCCGCTGCGCACTGCCCCGACAGAAGCCTTCCCCCCTCGGCAGCCCTCCCTACCGCCGACCCTCTCTCCCGGCAGCTCTCCCTACCGACGCGGCAGCATCCCGTCGCGACGCGCCTCCCGTCCAGATCCAGTGCGCCAGCCCTGCCGGCGATCCCTCCCGACGGATTTCCCTTCAAGCGCCCGCTCCTCCTGCGCGCAGTCCCTCTCCGCCTCGGCTCGGCTTCGCACCGTCCCTGCACGCTTCTCCAGCGGCACGCGTCCTCCTGTCTGTCGGCATCCCTCTCCCGGCGGATCTCTCCAGCAGCGGGTCTCCTTCCCCTACGGACTCCCAGCGCCGCCGCTCCCGCGACGCCTCCCCGTCGGTCCCGACAACCACGGCTCCCGCGCCTCCCACTGCTGCCCGCGACGCCTCCCGTCGCCCCTCGCGGTCCCGCTGCGCGCTCATCCCGGCGCCCGCTCATCCCTGCGGCCTTCCCCCCCGGCGGCCCTCCTCCTTTGCGAGCCGCGGATCACCCAGCGCCTCCCGCAGATCACCCGCGGCTCACCCGGCAGCTCTCCTGCGGATTTCTCGGTGACCCTTTCGGCTGGCCGGCTGCGCCTTTCCCGCCTTGTTCTTCCCGGCGGACCTCCCTTCCTCGGCTGCTCCCTACCGGACGACTCCCCGCGCCGGTAGCCTCCCTTCCCCGGCTTGCGGCTCTTTCCGGCAGCCCGCCTCCTGTGCGAGTCTCCCGCCGGCTCTGTTGACGATCGGCCTCCACCCCTGTCGGCCTCCACTCCTGCCGGCTCCTCCAGCAGCTGGCCTCCATTCCTGCCGGCTCCTCCAGCAGTCGGCCAACAGCCCTGCCGGCCTCCCGTGCCACCTCTGCTCAATTGCTCCCTCCATGCCGACCTCCTCCTGCATCCTGCGGAATCCCCGCCTCTCTGCCCGGTGCCTCCTACGGAATCCCCGCCTCTGCCCGGTGCCTCCTGCGGAATCCCCGCCTCTCTGCCCGGCATCTCCTGCGGAATCACCGCATCTCATCGCCGGCCTCCTCCTGCGGATTTCCCGGCGCTTCGACGACCGGCACCCGCCATTGCGGATTTTCTCGGCGCTTTGACGATCGGCCCGACATTACGGTTTACCGGCGCTCTGACGACCGGCCCGTAGTGCAGATTTTCCCGACGCTCTGACAACCGGCACCCGCCAGTGTGGATTTCCCGGCGCTCTGTTGTCCGGCCCCGCACTTTTCCGGCGATGACCCATCATTTTCAGCGGCATCACATTACAATCTTGAGGGGGAGCGGCATCATCAACGATTTTATTATTTCTGTTTCTTCTGTTTTCGTCTTGTTTTGTCATCAAGCTGGGTATGTCCAGCTTGAGGGGGAGTGTTGCGGTCTTTTTATTGATTTGTATGTTTTTCATTATGTGTTCAAGCTAGGTACACCTAGCTTGAGGGGGAGTGTTGGAGTATGTGTAACTTCCTGCCCCACTTCCTTTGTAACTTCCTGCCCCACTTCCTTTGTAACTTCCTGCCCCACTTCCTTTGTAACTTCTCTTTGTAACTTCCCTATCTTTTCTATAAATGAGGGCCCTCTCCTCACCTTGAGGAGCGTGGGGGATTTCTGATTTTACATGATCCATATCATTCTCCCCCGGTTGAAGAGGATTTGCCCTCAAATCCATGACATCATCTTCTTCAATGTAAGGAAATAAGTCCCCAATGTTGAATGTTGCAGAAACGCTGCCAAAATCATCTGGTAAATCAATTTTGTAGGCATTGTTTCCCACTCGTTCAAGCACTTTGAATGGACCTTCAGCTCGTGGTGCCAGCTTGCTCTTCCTTTTGGATGGAAATCTCTCCTTGCGAAGGTAAATCCACACTTTGTCTCCAGGTTGGAAAATAGCCTGCTTCCGATGCTTGTTTGCTCGCCTCTTGTATGCTTCATTAGACTTCTCTATTTGAGCACGAATAGATTCATGGAGCTTCTTCATCTGCTTTGTCTTCTCCTCCGCATCAATATTTACCTGAAAATCAAGAGGCAAAGAGCACAATTCTATAGGAGTGATTAGATTGATTCCATAAACCACTTCGAATGGAGAATGTCGGGTGGTAGCACTGGGAGATCTATTGTATGCAAATTCAGCTTGTGCAAGTTGCAAATCCCAATCTCTCATGCTCTTGTTCACCAATGTTCTCAGAATAGTGCCCAATGTACGATTGGTGACTTCTGTTTCCCCATCCGTTTGAGGGTGATGGGATGTGCTAAAAAGAAGTTTCGTACCGAATTTCCCCCATAATGTTCTCCAAAAATGGCTGAGAAATTTTGTGTCTCTATCCGAAACGATGCTGCGAGGAATTCCATGAAGGCGAACAATCTCTTTGAAAAATAATTCTGCCACTTTCACCGCATCTTCAGTCTTATGACAAGGTATGAAATGAGTCATCTTAGAAAATCGATCAACAACAACCATTATTGAATCTTTACCTCGTTGAGTCTTTGGTAAAGCCATAATGAAATCCATGCTGAGATCTCCCCATGGCTGCTCCGGAATAGGTAACGGAGTGTATAAACCAGGCTTGAAATGACTCTTTGCTCTTTGACATGTTCCGCATCTTGAAAGAATTGCTTGGACATGTGATTGCATCTTCGGCCAGTATAAATGCTCTTTTAGTATCTCCAAGGTTTTATGGATGCCAAAATGACCAGCAAGTCCCCCTTCATGTGCTTCCCTAATAAGCAAGTCCCTGTAATTACCCTTTGGAACACACAACTTGTTTCTCTTAAAGAGAAACCCATCATGTACAGAATAATCCTCCACAAATCCATCTTGACATTGGATTAAAATAGAATTAAACTCCATATCATGCTGATAATCTTCTCTCATAAGCTGAAATCCAAGAATTCGAGCATCAAGAATTGTAAGTAACGCATACCTCCGAGATAAAGCATCTGCCACCAGATTATCTTGCCCCTTCTTGTATTTTGACACAAATGAGAATGATTGTAAGAATTCCACCCACTTTGCATGCCTCGAAATCAGCTTGTGTTGACCATTGATAAACCTCAAAGCCTGATGGTCAAAATGAAGAACAAACTGCTTCGGTCTCAAATAATGAGACCAATGATCTAGGGCTCTTATAACCGCATAAAATTCCTTATCATAGGTGCTGTAATTCCTCCTTGAATCATTCAGTTTCTCACTGAAATATGCAATAGGGCGCTTGCTTTGGATGAGAACAACGCCTATCCCAACTCCACTTGCATCACATTCCACTTCAAAGACTTGATCAAAATCAGGCAATGCCAAAACCGGTGCTTCACACAACTTTTTCTTAATGATTTCAAATGATTCATTTGCTGCCTTTGACCACTCAAATTTCCCCCTTTTCAAGCATTCAGTGATAGGTGCCATAATAGTGCTGAAATTGGAAACAAAGCGACGATAAAAAGATGTCAAACCGTGGAAACTTCTTACTTCGGTAATGGATTCTGGTTGTGGCCAGGACTTGATTGCTTCCACTTTTGATTCATCCACCATGATGCCTTCTTTGGTTACCACATATCCCAAAAACACCACTTCTGTTGAAAAGAACTCGCATTTTTCAAGCTTCCCATATAGCTTTTGTTTCCGTAGAACGTCAAATACCCACCGAAGATGATCCACATGGCTCTCCACATCCTTGCTGTAAATCAAAATGTCATCCAAATAAACTACCACAAATTTACCAATAAATGGTTTCAGAACTTCATTCATGAGTCGCATGAATGTGCTAGGAGCATTTGAGAGGCCGAATGGCATGACCAGCCACTCAAACAATCCGCCTTTAGTTTTGAAGGCCATTTTCCACTCATCCCCTTCCTTCATTCGAATCTGGTGGTATCCACTACGAAGATCAACCTTCGAAAAGATTGATGAACCATGTAATTCATCAAGCATATCATCGAGTCGTGGGATGGGATACCTGTATTTGATGGTAATATTATTGATAGCTCTACTATCAATGCACATGCGATATGTACCATCTTTCTTCGGCACCAATAATGCTGGAACAGAACACGGGCTCATGCTTGGCCTTATAAAGCCTCGATCCATCAACTCATCTACTTGCTTCTGCAATTCCCTTGATTCTCCAGGATTACACCGATATGCTGGTTTATTTGGCAATTGTGCACCCGGAACGAGATCAATCTGGTGTTCAATGCCTCTAAATGGTGGTAATCCTGCTGGAAGATCATTAGGAAAAACATCATGATATTCCCCAATTAAGGAATGAGCTAAAGGATGTTGATGACTCTTCTCCTCATGGCATGACTTTTCCATCATTAATAAAGCAAAAACTGGCTTTTGCTTATTTATGGCTTTCTCCACTTGAGCTTTGCTGATAAAGAGACTACCTTTGGGCACTTCCGGAACAGATTTTTCTTGAAGAGTTTGGGACAGCTTCAAAGGAGCAAGTGTGATATTCTTTTCCCCAGATCGAAAAGAATATGTGTTCTTCCTCCTATCATATTTCACTTCCCTGTCAAACTGCCAAGGCCTACCCAACAACAAGTGACAAGCATCCATAGGAATAACACCACACAGTACTTCATCAGCATAGTTCTTACCAATGGAGAATGAAATCAGAACCTGTTTGTTGACTTGGAGTGTGCTCCCATTGTTCAACCATTGCAATTTATACGAGCGAGGATGATTCTGAGTTGGAAGCTTCAATTTCTCCACTAGTGTTGTTGAGGCCACATTTGTACAGCTCCCACTATCAATAATCACCATGCATACCCGCTGATTAATGGTGCAGCGAGTTTGGAACAAGTTTTCTCTTTGATCTTCTTCCGGGCGGATTTGAGCTTGCAAAACTCTTCGTAGCACCAACATGTTTTCCACATCAGCTTCTTCCACAACATGTTCCTCATTTTTAGATTCTTCACCATCATGTTCATCCTCTTTGATTGCCTCTTCAATTTCTTCAATCTCTTTAATAGTAATAATACGGTTGTTAGGGCAATTGGCCTGAAAATGACCATACCCATGACATTTGAAACACTTTCGATTCCCACGTTCAAAGGAGTTCGACTTCCCTTTTGTTTGTTCCATAGCCTTCTCTTTCCCTTTATCCAGCATCTTGTTCCTTCCAAATTCCTTCTCAACAACACCAGATTTATTAGAAGAAATACCCTTATAAAAAGTTGTACCTCTATTGTAGTTTTTGAGTGCTGGTGCCCTTGAGGTCCGCTTTTGCTTTTCCACCTTGATCGCCAGCTTGCAAACATCATCAAGTGAGCAGAATGATTGCAACTCCACTGAATGTGTAATTTCTTTATTTAATCCACCCAAAAACCTTGCAATTGTTTGCTCTTTATATTCTGGAACATCACTTCGCATCAATAAACGATCAAATTCCCGAATGTACTCTTCAACAGACTTATCTCCTTGTCGTAGGCTATGCATTTGAAAATAAAGATCTTGCTTATAATTCTCAGGCAGAAATCGTCTCCTCAAAAGCCTTTTCAACTTCTCCCATGAGCGTATCTTGCCTTTATCATCACGTTCCCGTTGTTTCTTCAGATTTTCCCACCAAAGTGATGCATAATCTTTAAATTTCAGAATGGCTACCTTGCACTTCTTCTCGTCAGAACAATTCTTAAATTCAAAGAACCGTTCGATTTCCCGCATCCAATCCAGAAAATCATCCGGATTTATACTCCCATAAAAATCTGGAATGTCGATCCTCAACCCTCTTTCAATGTCTTCATCATCTCTTCTTCTTCGCATATCTACCCCTGAATCGCTGGAATCATCACCATTTGCACGATCTTCATAAAATGGTGCTGGATTGCGTCTATTATGTGGTGATGGACGTCGAGGATGTCGCTGCGGTGGAGGGGAGTCAGGTCGCCGTGCTCTCAAAAGTTGAGCAAGTTGCTCACCGATTTGAGTAATTTGTGATTGTAGCTGTGCGTTAGCTATTTCCCATGGAGCAGGAGGAGTAGAAGATCCGCTCTTGCGAGACATGATGGAGAGTAATAAGAAGAATGCGATAGAACTTACTCGTTGGAACCGCGCCTCTGATACCAATTGATGCGTCGCCGGAAGCTCAAAACGAGCAAGTGAAAAGGAGCAGCGTAATGTAGCCGAATTGACAAAGGCTTAAAGGCAATGCCACCCGCCAATGTCACTCCCCGCTTAAAGACAAAGTCACCAGCACTGGAGTTGCACCACCAATTCCGGGCAAAGGGAAAAGGCTAAAGCAATAGGATAGCACAATAAGCTTCCAAAATCCGTCACATTCAAGCATCCCCCATTACAAAGGGGTGAAAATACAATATAAAGACAAAATGAATGAAGGAAAATGCCCCAATTCGAGTTACAAGACATGGGGAACCCAAAAGGCACATAAAAAGCATAAAATAACACTTTCCCATGCCATTTAATGACCCCACTAGCCAAAGTAGCGGGATTCCCTCTTAATGATGCTTTTCTCCACCTTCTCTCTCCTCATTAATGTGCAGCTACGAATTTCCATCATTTGTCATGTGGATAATCTGAGTTCTTTCTCTTCTTCACTCACTAGTGCGCGTGCTTTCCATTCACAGCTTCAATTTCAACCTGACGGTTCATGAAATACAAATTGTTTTCCTCTTGTACTCCCATCTTGTCCTCCCTTATTCTGCCTCTCATCCTCCGTTCATCAGTGAAGACCAACAGAGGCATAGCAGTGCCTCAACTTCTGTATCACCATGGGCTTTGTCAACATGTCTTCCAGATTGTTGGTTCCACAAATCTTCTGCAGCGTCAGCAACCCATCATGTATCAAGCCTTTGATGAAATGGTACTTCAACTGAATGTGCTTCATCCGGACATGAAATACCGGGTTCTTTGCAAGATGTATAGCACTCTGACTGTCACAGTGCAATACATTCTCCTATCTCTTTCTTCCCAATTCATCCAAGAAGTTCTTCAGCCAAACCATCTCTTTCTCATCTTCTGTTACAACAATGTATTCTGCCTCTGTGGTGGATAAAGTCACCACCTTTTACAATTGTGATATCCATCTTACCGCAGTTCCTCCACAGGTAAATACATAACCCGTGGTACTCCTCCTGCTGTCGACATCGCCTCCAAGGTCAGCATTCACATACCCCTGCAATAAATTTCCTTTCCCAAAACACAGAGATAACTCATTGTTGCCTTTCAAATACCTCAGTATCCACTTCACAACTTCCCAATGTTGTTTTCCAGGGTTAGCCATATACCTGCTTACAACTCCCACTGCATGAGCGATGTTAGGTCGAGTACAGACCATGGCATACATCAGGCTTCCAATAGCTGGTGCGTATGAAACTTTTGTCATGTGCTCAACCTCTTCTGCTGTCTTCGGTGATTTCTCCTTTGATAGTTTGAAATGGATCGCCAGGGGAATAGAGATTGTCTTTGCTTCCATCATACCGAATCTTCTCAGAACCTTCCCAATGTAATTAACCTGTGACAACATCAACATTCCAGCTGTGCGGTCTCTCTTGATCTTCATCCCCAGAATCTTTCCAGCTTCTCCAATATCTTTCATTTCAAACTCCTCAGTCAACTGCCCTTTCAGCTCATTAATCCTCTGCATACAAGATCCTGCAATGAGCAAATCATCCACATACAGAATTAATATAACGTATTCATCACCAAAGGACTTGATGTAACAACATTGATCCATGACACATCATTTATATTCATTTTTAGACATAAATGAATCAAACTTTTTGTTCCACTACCTGGGTGTCTGCTTCAGTCCATATAAGTTCTTCTAGAGTTTTCACACCAGGTCTTCCTTCCTAGACTCTACATATCCCTATGGCTACTGTATGTAGATATCTTCCTCCAAATCTCCATGAAGGAATGCAGTCTTGACATCAAGCTGCTCAATGTACAAGTCCTCTGACGCCACAATGCTAAGAACCACCTGAATGGTGGTAAGCTTCACTACTGGTGAGAATATTTCAGTGAAATCCACTCCCTCCTTCTGTTGAAAGCCTTTCACCACCAGCCTTTCCTTGAACCTCCTCTTGCTATCATGTTCTTCCTTGACCCAATAGACCCACTTGTTCTGCAATGCTTTCTTTCCTACTGGCAGGGGTGTTAGCTCCCAAGTGTTGTTATCATGCAATGAGGAAATCTCCTCCTTCATAGCCAGCTACCACTTGCTCAATGTGCAAGTCCTCTGACGCCACAATGCTAAGAACCACCTGAATGGTGGTAAGCTTCACTACTTGTGAGCATATTTCAGTGAAATCCACTCCCTACTTCTGTTGGAATCCTTTCACCACCAGCCTTGCCTTGAACCTCCTCTTTCCATCATGTTCTTCCTTGACCCGATAGACCCACTTGTTCTGCAATTCTTTCTTTCCTGTTGTCAGGGGTGTCAGCTCCCAAGTGTTGTTATCATGCAATGAGGAAATCTCCTCCTTCATAGCCGGCTCCCACTTGCTCGACTCTTTCAACTGCATTGCCTCTTCAAAGCATTCTGGTTCTCCACCATCAGTCAATAATAGATAATGCAGGGATGGTGAATACCTCTGCACATGCCTTCTCATCCTTTTTGATCTCCTCAACTCCACTGGAGTAGTAGGCAGTGTTGTTAAAGGCGCTCGCCTCACCCCGCCTTGGCGCGAGGCGAGGCGAGGCGCACCTTCTGCGCCTCAAAAGTGGTGAGGCGGTGCGGCCTCACCGAGGCGCGCCAAAGGCGCGCGCCTCTCGCGCCAAACAGAGGGGCGCTAAAAGCGCCAGGCGCAGTAAGGCGCACCGTGGCCGATGGGACTGGGGGCGACACAGCAGGGCGGCAGCGGAGATGGGGGGCGAGCGACGTGATAGTGGGTGGCGGCCGAGATCGTGGGTGTATAGGCGGCGGTGACGAGATCGGGGGTGGGTGGGTGAGGGCGCGATCGGCTGGCTGAGATCGAGGAAGGAGATCGGGGAGATCAGGGAAGGGACGCAGCTCAAAATCAGGGAAGGAAGGGAGCAGTGACCGGCGGAAATCGGGGAAGGGACCCGGACGACACAGTGACTGGCGGAAATCGGGGAAGGGACGGTGGACGCATGAAGAAAATCGGGGAGGGACCCAGGCCAGTCGCCACTGGAAATCGGGGAAGGGACGAGTCGCGGGAATTGTTCCCTTCACTTCACCTATTAAATTTTAATTAACACATTTAATATATTAATAAATAAACATAACATAAAACAATATAAATATCTCACACCTCCCCGCACAGCACTGCACAACAATTTTTTTGCTGCTGCACCACTTCTCCTTGCCCCACAGAACAACACCTCCCCGCACAGCACTTCATATCAATATTTTGCTGCTGCACCACTCTCCTCGCTGCACCACTCTCCACCACGCTGCCCTCGCTGTACCACTCTCTACACTGCCATTGCTGCACTGCATCACACACCTCGCTGCACCGGCACCTCGCTGCACCGGCACCTCGCTGCACCGGCACCTCGCTGCACTGGATGCTCGCCACCACGTTGCACGTGCACCTCGCTGCACTGGACCTTGTTGCACCTCGCTGGACCTCGCTGCACCCGTTGAAATAGCAGCACGCTACATTCTTCTACAGCCAAAAGGTTATTTATATTCCTATCTCCCATTATTCAACCTCTGTTTCAATTTTTATCTATTTATGTCTTGTTTTCATTTGTTTTCATCTTTCGCTCCAACTTCGGGTCTTCTATTTCCATCAACATCAGCTGTAGCACCCACCAAGCAGTGAAATTATGAGTGATAATTGTGCCGAAACGCCAACTAGTGCAACTCCAAGTAATGTAAGGAAAGACCCGGCTTGGAAGTATGCTTATCAAGGAAATCCCGGCGACAGAGATTCAGTGACATGCAGTTTCTGTTTAGAAACAAAAAGAGGAGGTATTAGTCGAATGAAACAACACATGGTTGGAGGATATAGAAATACTACTTCTTGTAAGAAATGTCCGGATCACGTGAAGGAAGAGATTAGACAACATATGAAAAAAAGGGAAGAAGAAAAGAAACAACGAAACATACTTCCAGATACTGATGATTTCCATTATGAAAATGAAGATGATGATGACATTGAAAAGATCAATCCGAAAGCTGGAAGAACTACCGCGGGAAAGTCATCATTTAAGTCACCGCGTAATATCGGACCAATGGATACATATTTTACACGTGACCCAGAAGAAATTGTTCATGGTAGGAAAGGAAAACAAAAGACGATCATAGATGCATACAAAACCGAAGAGCACAAGAAAGAAATGCGAGAGAGAGCATGTACACAAATTGCAAGATGGATGTATGATGTGGGAATAGCTTTCAATGCTGTGAAATATGATAGCTTTCATCCCATGATTGAAGCAATTGGGCAATTTGGTCCAGGAATGAAGCCACCAAGCTATCACGAGGTGAGAGTTCGATTGTTAAATAAGGAAATGGCGCACACAAAGACAATGATGGAAGAACATGAACAAGATTGGGCAAAAAATGGTTGCACAATTATGTCTGATGGTTGGACAGATAAAAGGCAAAGAACATTGATCAATTTCTTAGTGAATTGTCGCAAAGGGACCATGTTCGTTGATTCAATCGATGCTTCATCATTTTGCAAAAATGGAGACAAAATATTTGAATTGCTAAGCAAATTTGTGGAACGTATTGGTTCAGAAAATGTTGTTCAAGTTGTCACTGATAGCGCTTCTTCAAATGTTTTAGCAGGTATTATTTATATCCACCTTATTAGTAGTATATAAGTTTATACATATACATTATGTTATGCATATTAAGAATTTTATTTATGTTTGTTTCGTTTTCTTTTTAAATCCTATTTTTAGGGAAAATGCTTGAGGTAAAGTATCCAAATCTTTACTGGACTCCTTGCGCAGCCCATTGTTTGGATTTGATATTGGAGGATATTGGGAAACTTGACATAAGCATTCGGACATTGAAACGAGCAACTTCTTTGAGCTCTTTCATATATACTCGTCCAGGGGTGTTGAATATGATGAGGGAATTCACAAGGAAAAAAGAGTTGCTTCGACCCGCAAAAACTAGATTTGCTACCGCTTTCCTCACAATGGCAAGTATTCATAAGCAGAAGGAGAATTTGAGGAAAATGTTCACATCGGACGGGTGGGCAAGAAGCAAGTGGGCTAAAGAGGTTCAAGGCAAACAAGTTTCTAAAATCATATTGATGCCATCATTTTGGACTTCTATTTTGTATTGTCTTAAAGTGACCAATCCACTTGTAAAAGTGCTTAGATTGGTTGATGGAGAGAAAAAGGCACCGATGTGATACATTTATGAAGCCATGGATAGGGCCAAAGAGGCAATCATGAGGGCTTTTTCGATGAAGGAAGAGAAGTACAAAGAAATTTTTACTATTATTGATCGTAGGTGGGAGATTCAACTTCATCAGCCTTTGCATGCTGCGGGGTATTTCTTGAATCCTGAATTTTGTTATTCAAATCCGAATATCCAATTGGATTTTGAAGTACAAGATGGATTAATTAAATCCATTCAAAGACTCGTTTCAAGCCTTGAGATTCAAGAAAAAATCATGGATGAAATCACTTTGTACAAGGAGGCAGAGGGTCTATTTGCAAATTCTTTGGCAATTAGACTTCGGAACAAGAAGGCTCCTGCTGAATGGTGGTCTATGTTTGGATCTTCAACCCCAAACTTGCAAAAATTTGCTTTGAAGGTTCTTAATCTCACTTGCAGCGCATCGGGATGTGAGAGAAATTGGAGCATATTTGAGCATGTAAGTTTTTTTTTTCTAAATGCATTTTCTTTATTATTATAAACTTTATAATATTAACAATTGAATTATAATTTATATTGCAGCTTCATAGCAAAAAGAGGAATAGGCTGTCTCAACAAAAACTAAATGATTTGGTCTACATCAAATATAATCGTGCATTGAAACGTCGATTTCAAATCCGTGACACCATTGATCCCATTACACTCAAAGAGATTGATGATAGCAATGAATGGCTTATTGGGAGGATCGAAGAGGATGATGATGCTGATAACGACTTTGTATTTAATGATGAGGGTGCTGAAGGTTTAACATGGGGTGCGTATGCTGCTGCCGCTGGGATTGAAGAGCCTGAATATACTTTCAGATCGAAATCAAACTTAGCAACTTCCACTTCTTCCAAATCCCATGGTGGTACAAAGCGTGCACGAGTTATTGATGAGATGAATGATATTGAAGAGGAAGATTCAGAGGCATATGAGTCAAATGAAGGGTGCAACAGTGACGATGAAGCTTTCATTAATGATGAAACTTCCATTGATGATGATTTTGATGTTTAAGAAGCTTTCATTAATGATGGAACTTCCATTGATGATGATTTTGATGTTTAGGTTCTCAAGGATTGATTATTTGATTATGATTTTGGTTAAAAATTATCAGTATCTATTTTAATTTGCATTTTTTTTATTGAATTTAAGTTTTTTTAAATTTAAAATATTATTGAAAACTGAATATAATTAATTATGTGCGCATGCACCTTAGTTGCGCCTCGCGCCGCGCCTCGCGCCGCATCCCCAAACGGCTTTTGCGCCTTATTGCGCCACGCGCCTTTGACAACACTGGTAGTAGGTTTCACCGGTTCGGATCTCTCATGCTCAGATACACCTTCAAGCTCCACTTGCTCTTTCCACTCTGATTCAATGTTCCCATTTTCATCTTCAGCTACATGATGATCTTTGTACATGATACCTTCATTGAATACCGCGTTCTGACTCCTGATGATCATTTTCTTGAGATCATCCTAAAAGCGGTAACCAAACTCATCAGCACCATAGCCAATAAAGAAACATGGCTTGGACTTAGCATCAAGCTTTCCCCTTGCATTAGAATCAATATGAACATATGCCAAACTGCCAAAGACTCGTAAATGTGAGAGTCTTACCTCCTTCCCAGACCAAAGCTCCTCGGGTAGACGTTCTCCCATTGGCATAGATGGACTCTTGTTGACCAGATATGCTGCCATATTTACTGAATCAACACAGAAGGTTTTGGGAAACCCCGAGTGTAGCCTCATGATTCTGTCACGTTCATTCAACGTCCTATTCATTCTCTCTACCACACCATTCTGTTGCGGTGTACCTGAAATTGTCTTCTCCCACCGAATTCCATTATTAGAACAGAATTATCTGAACTCATGACTGCCATACTCTCCACCATTGTCAGACCTCAAGCATTTCAGCTTAGCTCCTGACTCATTCTCTACCATGGTCTTCCACTTCTGAAACAACTTAAACATGTCAGATTTACTTTTCAGAAAGTAAACACATACCTTCCTTGTTGAGTCATCGATGAATGTCACATAGTATTGTGACCCTCCGAGAGAAAGTATTGGTGCAGGCCCCCAAACATTTGTGTGCACCAGGTCCAGTTTTCCAGCCTTCGGTGTTCTGCCTCCTTTTGCAAAAGACACCTCCTTCTGCTTTCCGAAGATACAATCTTCACATAGGCCAACCTCCACTGACTTCAGCTCCAGTAGCAGCCCCTTTGTTTCCAGAACCTTCATCCCCTTCTCACTCATGTGGCCTAGCCTGTTGTGCCACAATTGTGAGTCTCCTACAACTTTGAGTGATGCAGCCATTTCCATGCAAGTTTCTGTCATGTTGTATAGGGTACCATTCTTTGTTCCCCGAGCTATGACCACAACTTCTTTGGTGATTTTCCATGCACCACCAGTGAATGTGGTACTCAACCCTCCATCATCAAGTTATCCCACAGAAATGAGATTTCTTCTTAAACCAGGGATGTACCTCACGTTTTCCAGAACCAGCAAGCTCCCACTGTTGGTCTTGATCCATGCATCTCCTTTCCCCACAATCTGCAAGGGCTCATCATCAGCAAGATGTACCTTGCTGAAATTTCCAGAAACGTAAATTTCCAGAAATCCCTTCTCCGATGTAGAATGGAAAGACGCCATAGAGTCTAAAATCCAAGACTCCATCGGGTTGTCCATGCTCAACAGCAGCACACCATCAGTTCCTTCAACCGTCGTGTTTGCTCCACTGGTTTCAGGTCCCTTCCATTTTTCTCTACACTCCTTGACATGCCCTTTCTTTCCACATGTCCAGCAAGTAGGACCAGCCCCCTTTGCCTTGTCTTGGATTTTACCTCTTGACCTTGATCGCGCTCTACGATTGTCTCGTTGTGGGTATCTTCCTCTTCCTTCAACGTTCAGAGCAGAACCAAAGAATCTGCCTGATTATCTTCTTCGCATATCCTCACTCAGGATTAGGTCTCGTATATCTTTCATAACCAGTTTGGTATTCCTCGAGGTACTGCTCCATAGCTGTTACAGTTGCTTCACGTATATCTTTAGCTAATGTACCACCAGAAAAAGCCTTGTTTTAATAAGCAAGACATCTCCCTCCTTGCATGAGAACTCCAATTCCAACCCTCAGAGCATCACATTCCACTATGGCACCCTCCACCCCTGTACTACCTCTTTTTTTTATCAATGGAAACTCCTCCCACAAAAATTATATATATGAAATACTCCACAAATTTCCTCCCAAAGGTGGACTTCTTTTCACTGGAAAACTATGCATGGGTTTTCATAAGCTGCAAAACTTGCTTTAGCTTTTCCAAATGCTCTTCTCATCCTCCGTTATATACTAATATGTCGTCGAAGAACACCAAAACCCCTTAGCATCAATCGGAACACGACATTCATAGTGGCTTGGAAAGTTGTTGGGGATTTCATCTATCCGAAAGGCATTACTAAATATTCGTAGTGCCCCTCATGAGTCTTGAAGGTTGTCTTCCCCGCATCTTCTTCCTTCATCCACACCCAATGAAAACCATACCTCATAGTACCCCCAAGGTTCTATTCTACCCCAACTTATACCCCCAAATCAACAAAATAAACTACACATCTGTTATATACTAATATGTCTTCGAAGAACAACAAAACCCCTTAGCATCAATCAAAACACGACATTCATAGTGTCTTGAAAAGTTGTTGGAGCGTTCATCTATCCGAAAGGCATTACTAAATATTCGTAGTGCCCCTCACGAGTCTTGAAGGTTGTCTTCCCCGCATCTTCTTCATTCATCCACACCTAATGAAAACCATACCTCATAGTCCCCCCCCAATGTTCTATTCTCCCTCAACTTATACCCCCAACTCAACAAAATAAACTACACATTCCTCGCTCTTCCCTTACCAATGAACTCTCCTCTGATATAAATACAGTATGGGTGGTCGGGGTTCACCCCCCAACATGCCCCTCCACATTTCTATCCATGATTTTTCTATGTTATCAAAGGATTTCTCTTTCACTATTTTAACAATAAAGACAACTGATACAACAAGGTCCAATTTAGACTCAACAAATAATTTACCAAAAAAATGATAAATTAATTTATTTTTTAAATGAGTAATAATAGAATTAAAGTAATAATCATTATTTAAAGTGATAAAAAAATACCTTACTTCATATCCTCTCCTTCATATGCAAATCCATTACTGTGGTGACTAGAATTTTTGCTATGAGCAACCTTCCCAATCTATGCAGTCAAGCGATGCAAACGCCCAGGAGAGTTGTAATAAAGACTGCATGGACTGCTTTTTGGATTCACAACTCTTGAACATTGAAGAATTGGTCGTTAATTTAGATATGAAATCAAATTTTTTTGTTAATGATCCTCAGGGATCTAAGTCAGTCCTCCATGCAAAACCTGGAAGTGTCAGCTTGATCCTCACACAATCCATTCTTCAAAGAATTAGAAAGGTGGCCATATCATGCCACTTTATTAGGACCAAGGCCTAAACTTTTTAGTGTTTTATTACTTTCATGAACTTCAAAAATCACCAGAATGGGAAGCAAGGAATCTTCAGCATTTTCACGATTTAACACTGTGATTCCATCTTGAAAATATTGTCCCTATTTAGATACGCAGGACTGGCTTGGCAGGAGGACTCCATTTTGAGAACTGCTCAACATCACATCAGTTCCAAATTGCACAGAAAGCTGCAGAAATAATGGCTTTACCAACAAACCACAGGCCAGGAACACATGGAAAGCCCCAGGTTTGGCAACACCTAGTAGTTTTGCAGCATATATAATAGGTCGTGCACCCTTACGATTCTTAGAGAAATCATCTTGAAGCGAAAATGAGATTTTTGTTGGTTTAGCATTACATAATCCCTCAGCATTTGTCGCTTTCCATAAGTAACAGATGCCAATCTCTGAAATGGCCAGAACATAGAAATCTGCAACCATTCCCCGGTCATTCTAGCTGATTGCTTGCTGCTACCATCTATCCTCCAAACTGCAACATATTTCTCACCAGCTGAAGATGAGAGGATTTGATTTCTATCTTTAGCAAAAATCATGCAGCGAACAACCCCAGGGTGACCAGAAAACTTCTGAAACTTATTTTCATTTGAGTAATTGAAAATTTTCAATTGAACAGCTACTATTGCCAACAATTTCCTATCTTGGGACACAACCAAAGAGGATATCTCTTTCCTAGATGCTTTGAATTTTTCCAGGATATTTCCTGACCTGGGGTCAATTTTGAAAACCATCCCATCGGCACCTGCAGTGGATATGCATGAACCATCGTCAAAAAATAAATGGCGGCAATGCCCCCAGGGTGGAAATCACTAACTCGCCATTTCAATTGACCAACAGATGTGTCCATTGCTAAAACATCACCGCTGCCTGTTCCTAGAAGTAATACTGCAGACATGGACTTCCTTTTTCTCTTTTTGTCCAAAGACACCCATTTCATGCACGTGTAATCGACAGAGATGTGACCTCTTTCGGCTTTGGAGTATATTCCTGATGTGTCAGCAAATTCAGTCTGCAACTGGCCCTTCAAAGTGTCCCAAATCTTGATTCTTCCGTCACCGGTAGTGATTGCAAAAAAGTCCATAGATGGACTAAATGCTGTCAAAATATCCCTGATATTTGACAAGCCCATGATCAGAACTTCACGACCGAACGACCGTTGAGTCTTTGGAGTATAGTTTGCCACAGCTTGTAGCAGTTGGATTTGAGTAGCTTAGGGAGAAAGGGAGGGGTCATGCGGCTTCATTTCAGCGGGAGAGGAATATGTGGGACGGCTTAGGTAGGGGAAGAAGGCGTCCTGTCTGGCGGCTTCAACAACTGAGGGAGCGGCCCTAGGGTTCGAGGTGACAGGAAGGCGTGGTCTCCGTGGGAGAGAGACGGGTTAGGTATTTAATATATAATTAAGAAATATTTTTGGTGAATAGGATCATTCAAAATTTTAGAGATATATACGCTCAATTCAATATAAGATCATCTCCAACCCAAAACTTCAAAATAGAGTAAGTTACTCTAAAATGAAGTATTTACACTGAGAGATACTTCAACGCATTACTCTATTTTTAACTCTAAAAACAATACTATATCAATATATCAATTACTTTTAATTAAATATGATGACTTGGAATACAAAAAATTAATATAAATTAAAAAAAATTACAAACAGCGATGCAGTTCGCTACAGGAGTGCGCCAAATATAGCGCTCCACTGTACCTCCCCTCCAAATTGAAAATCGATTTAGCGATCGGTTGGACGGGGTATTTTACTTCAAAATGGCATTTTTAACGCTCCGTTGGAGATGGTCTAATAGATCTGTCGCCACGAAACACAATATAACAAATAATATTACATTAAATGACACTTCCAGGGACTTGATCCATCACCAAAACCCCACCACCAATAGTTGGGCCTTCATTGAACATACATCATCATAGTAATTTATTTTTAATATATAAAATGAGTGTAATTTCATCATTGATTCTCTAAAACATATGTATAGGTTTTGGATTCTTTCTCATTTTTTATAAATATTCTTTATCATTTTTTTAAAACAGGATTTAAAAGTTATTTAAAATTATATTTTTATTAGGTTTCCATGATAAATGATATTTTAGCGACGGTCATAAAAATTAACGTTAAAAATATATTTACAATGTCGCTCGCAATTATATTTACTAAAAAACAAATGTTGAAACCCCAAAAAACTGATGTTTAAAGTCATTTTTGTACCAGTACACACTTATCATCAAATGACAAAAAGGCACAAGAACGCTACTCAGACTACTGCATTTACTTGTGCATTTATACCATATGAGTAAGTGCAACTTCAGCAAACTCATGTATAATGCATCAAATGAATTTCCTCCCTATTTCTTCATCCTTTAAAGCAGTTACTTTAATGATTGCATACGTGGGAGAATCACTAAATGATAATAGTTTATCATCTAGCCTGGAAACACAAGTGCATGGAATAATATACCCATTTTGCATGAAAATAATAATTTGCATGTAATACAATTCAACTCATAAATATACCATATAGATACATAGCTTTAGGGAAAATCTCCTTCAATCTCTCACCTGCACTAAAACCTAAAAGATTTAATGTCATTTCACCTTATATTATATCATATACAGTAACTGATGAAATCATATCCAAAACTTTTTTTGGATATCTACCAAAACTCTCATGGAAAGCTATCATTAGATTCACAATGTATCAAATCATATGTAATACCTTGTAAATACTCATCCAAAACACTATTGGATTAACTCTAAGACACTTTTAGAGCAGCTCTTTGAGTCAAACTCAATCCCTATTCATTCAACCGTAAAGTGTGACCCCATGGACCTTTATAGCATTGAAAACAAATATAAATCACTAGATTCATAATTGTAATCAAAGAGCGGCCTCTAGCAAAACATCGATGCTACTTAAGCTATAAATGGATCTGACGTGACCTCTATCATACACATGTATCTCTATATAAGTTTCTACGAGTCTACATCATATGAAAACATGCATTCTCAGATCTTCTCTTTATCTAAGACATTGAGTAAGCATGAGACATAAAGGGATATAGGGTATGCCAATCTCATAAAGCCTACACAAACATTCTATAACACTTATACCTAACACAAACATTCCATGGAGTTTCCTAAAACTCCTTTAGATATCTTGATAATTTGATATATCGAATTATTTATCCTTCCCCCTAACAACTCTAGGTTTCAATGAACTTGACTGACTTCTTTTAGAAACATTGTTTAACTTCTTCAACTAACTTTTCTTATTTCGGTTTGAACTTTTACCCACTTTCATTGTCAACAAAATGCATGAATCCAGACATCATATGTCTATTTCATTTATCTCCAACACTTTAAGAATATTGGGTAAACTTTTATTGAATTTATTCATTTTTTTAGAACATTTCCATCAATTACAATAAAATAAACTCCCTAATCAGAACAATCCATTTTTATTCTCCCTTAAAACATGTTGTAGAATTGAATAAATCATAAAATTTGTGTATTAAAAACACCCATCTCATTTTATCAAACAACAATTATTTAAATGATCTATTTAAGAGATAAATGAGATAAAAATACACATCTTATGACAAATTTATCCAAGCTTGAACCATCCAAGTTATCAATGTAGCAACTCTTTTTCTCCATTACTTGAAACCAAACTTCAAGCTTTAATCTTCAATTATTTCTCATCTTCTGACATTTTGGATATTTATAACTTTCATAAAACATACAGTTGATATCATATGTTGGTTAGAATAATATAATTGAATTCTATAACCAATAAAGCTTCAAGGAAACCTTTAGTTTCATCAAGTCATTAATATATTCAATCATATTGAATATCATTTGACATACCTAATCATATTGAGTATATGAGACTAAAATTCTTTAAATCATTTATGCACCCAATCATACCGAGTACATGAGTGGAGACTAAGATTCCATTGGTCATTTAGCATCTAATGCCTTTGAAATCTTAAGTGAATCATTTTATGCTTCATAAGAATCCATATTCACCTATTGAACAACTTTAACTATTTATTTATTTAGGAAGGAACTGCTATGACACATAGAATTTTCCTTAGGAACTTTTCTTAAATCACCAGCAATGCTTAATAATTTTTTCTAAGCTACTAGTCTTAGGAGTAACTAACATTAAGCTTATCATTCCAAGGATTAATCTCAAAGTTTAGATTAAAGATGATGGTGTTATTCAGCTAAAAAATACATTTATTAGTTGAGTATCATATTTTATTAATCATTTAACAAGGACTGTTATTAAATAGGATCCCACTAAAATGATTACCCCTTTTAAAATCTATCACATCCATTAGTGGGCCAAGATCTATATTTCACTAAGATCTAGGTTGTTTTAGCGTTTATACCCTCACTTAGATATTTAGGTAGGGAATCATCCCAATCATATCATATATGAATCATGGATAATAGAACAAAAAACTTTGTCCAATCCATTATATGGATGAGCTCAACCTTATTCATTTAGAAACCTAATCCTATCAGGGTCACCAGACTAGTGTAACCCAAAGAAAACACCAAAAAAAACCTAACAAAGGACAATCTAGAGGCACCCAACTTTAGCATGACCCACCCAACAGGACAATCCAAAACTACATATTACTTTATTGACTTACATAAGATAATATAGGGGCACCCAACTTTAACATGGTATACCTAATTGGATGATCGAGGTCCTAACAGGTGCTGCTTTGGAAGGAATCTTACACTTAGTATTTGAAGGAGATTTAATCTCCCAATCTTATCTCATGTTTATTCCCTTGTATAGGAATGCTTCTAATGATTTAGTTTTAGAATCCTACTCCCTCCACAAAATCAATATGTCCAAACCATATTGATGTGTAAATCTGTACACAACCCAAAAGTTTGTGTTACTAGCCCAAAATTAGAAGTCACGTATATTTATACATATATGAATTCTTTGTATGGACATGGTATATGAATACTTCATGTAAAGGCATAAATCTATATGACATTAACAATCATAAATGAGTTAGTTCAGAGCGACATATTTCAAATCTCATTTATCTTTCAGGACAAAGGCATAAGCCTCCAGACCGGTAGGTAGTTCGACCCCAAGTCCATATCCCCAGAGAGAATTTACTCAAGAAAGAATTTAATTCATGATCTCTCTATTTGGAGAGATGAATGTTAAAGCGGACTCACTGTTTAGTGAAATATGGATCTTAGTTCACTAAATGGATATGACATACAGAGTCATCATTTTTAATAGGATCACTTTCATTAAAAGTCCTTGATGAAAAGATATAAAACACGATACTCACTCACTGACATGTCTTTGTTATAGATTTGGCATACTTCATGATAATCATGTTTAGACCACTTATAATAATAACCTATAAAACCATTAGAGATTTGTATCTAGGGTTTAAAAGTGTTCTCAAAGAGAAGAATTTTGAGCATCTAAATGTGAATATTATAGAAATCGATTCCACCAACTCTGAATCATGGGTATTAGATAACGAGTGCGTATCTTACATTTTTGCTGACAAACACAGACCCTGAGATAAAAGGGATTTGATGATGGGTGAAGTAGATTTATATTTTGGTAATGGAGAAAGATTTTCTACATCGGAAGTCCACATTAAAGATCTGACTTTACCTAATCTTAGAATTGGAGAATTTTTATTCTGTTCCCGCCATAAACAATAATTTGATTTATGTTTCTTGTTTGGACAAGAAGGGATTTTCATTATCTATAAAGAAAAAGAGTTGTTCTATATATAATAATGAATTTTTTTATGACATAATATATATATTAAATGATTTATATATTCTAGATATGGATAATCCTAGATATGACGTTCAAAATAAGACAGAGTTGATTCCAATCTAACCTACCTTTGGCATTTTATCCTTGGACATATAAATGAGAAATTCATCCAAAGACTCCATAAAGATGGATTGTTAGACTAATTTTATTATGAATCATTTGATACATGTGAATCTTGTTTATTGGAAAAAATGACAAAAATACCTTTTGGGAGAAAAGATGAATGGGCTAGTGGACTATTGGATATCATAAACAATGATGTTTGTGGACCAATGAACACAAAAGCGAGTGATGGTTATAGGTGTGGGTCAAAGATGAGGAAATAACAAGAGTGGTGGATTTCACTTTTAAAAAATAAAGTGAAAAAAATAAATCAATGTGATAAGATATATGACGATGCAATACAAGCTTAGTAATCGAACTTAAAAAAAGCGTAGTGGAAATAATAACAAGTCAATAATGTGGGGACATTACAAAAAAGTAAAATGCGAAAAGTAAAAGGTCACATGACATTTCTTAAAGAAGTTATACAATATTACTTGAAGGTACCCCTACATCTCCTCCCCACGAGAATGATTTTGAGGTTTAATATAATAAACCCCTTGGTTTGAACGAGAACCAAGAAACAAAAAACACTTGGTTTTAATAAAAAACAAGAACCTAAAAAACTATTTCTTTTAACAAAATAACAAGAACCTCAATCTCTTGGTTTGAATAGAGAATAATGTTGATGGAACTTTGGATTAATTCATTGAAGAACAAGACCTTATTGGTTCGATGCCTTGATCTCTTTAGGTTAATGAAAGTTTGATCTCTTTGATTATACTTCGAAGGAGGAGGATGAATATGGAACTTTGAATCCCTTGAGGGATTATGAATCCATAGAAGATCAATGATCCTTTCACTGGATGAACACTACAAATACGATGAAGTTTGAAGCCTCCCAAAGCCTCCTTTTATAGCCTCCAAGGATGCACAAGGTTCAATGAATCAATCCACAATATTTAAAATACAAATGGGGTAATTTTTGACCATTGTAAATGAATCCTCAAACTAGTAGTCTCGATGCTACCAGATACTCGATAGCCTCCATCAGGCGGCTGGGGGTGCTACTGGAACTACTTGCACACTACCTGATCACATTAGATACTTGGTAACGGGTAGCTGTTGGGCCTTATGGAGACCTATTGGTTATGTCACATGTTATTGTCTAGTTGGTGCTTTTATGATATAACAACCTTGAAAAATGTTCTTTAATTGTAGTTTGAAGAATTATTTAGGCCAAATGTCTTCCCACAAAACTAACACACTACAAGCACATGAAATACACTTGAAACACATTAAAACAAACTATAAAAATAGAGTGTTTGTGATCATTAAAACAATTATGCTTCGGAATCCAACAAGATCTCCCTTTAAAATCATAAACACTTGATTTAAAAATCAAGAAAATGAATGGGGGAAAGATAAAAAGTAATGAGTTACCAAATAAACATGAAAACATGTCTCCCCTTTTATGAAACTTTGAAACAAAGTTAGCCCCATTGATGAAACATTATTTGAAACCAATATTCTTTTATCTTTTATCTTAATAAAAAATTTATCCCCCTCTGATATTATCAAAAACTAACTTTTAAAGCAAGAGGGTTAGAGATATATGATAAGATAATAGAAATACATTTCAAAATAAACTTTACACAATAAGTACAACAAAATCTAACTCCCCTTAATAAAATTAAGGTACATTAAATCATGAGAATACACAACTTTTAATTCTTCATAATATAAATATATAAAATGATTATGCTTAAAATCCATTAGATAATAATAATTAGTTCCATGCACAAGAAAAGATAAGAAAAATACATGAATAAAAACACCTTTAAAAAAAATTAAAACAAAGATCATTGAACAAAGTATAAATATTTTTCAAGGAATTAAGAAAGGATTTGAAAAGAATTTAAAACGATCATTCTAAAGAAATAAAAAATTTAAAATGATTAGATAAGAGAGATAGGAGATCATTAAAACACCCCCCCTAAATAGAACAAATAGATCATATAACAAGATTGAAATAAGTAAAACATTTGAGAGAATAAATGAATATGAAACATTTGAATATCATCTCAATTTAAAAAGAAAATACGAGAGCGAAACTCAAGATTTTTGATAAATTTGAAAAATAAATTTAAAAAGGGATAAGGCTCCCCCAAAATGATAACACAATTGAGGTAAATGAAATATATTCACAAAAAAAACAAAGTCATGAAAGAGGAGATATTTTGAAATTAGATTCAAGAGAGAACTAAAAATTAAAACAATGAAGAACCTATTTTTAAGAAGTTCAAGATTAATGTCCAAATCTTATATGAAAAGGAAATAGGTATACCCCCATCAATTGGAGAATAAATCATTAAGCTCAAGGTAGAAATAGTTGATCAATCACTTCAGGGGGTTAAACACCATATTTTAAAGAGAATACACTATTTGATTGATCAATGAGATCTGGTGGAAAATACCTAAAATAAATAATTTAAAGGATCCTTTTGATACCCTTTAGGTCTTTAAATGTTAGAACAAGATGATTTGGGCATGAAAACAAATTTAGGTCCTAAAAAATTGGCTATTAAGGATTTAGGGACCCAAACTTGCTAATTTTTTGAGAAATATTATAAAAAAGATGGACTGATTTGGGTATTAAATATCTTATATTTTTGCAATCAAATTCATAAATAAGATTCTCATATTTATTATAATATTTTCAAAATTTATTTTTGAGAAACACTATTCACAAAATAAGGAATTTTCAAAGAAGTTGAATTATCATTTGAAAAACCAAAACCATGATTATTTCCTTTGATGCATTGAGAACCGAGGATCATATTAAGTTATTTTCACCTTGGATGAACATTAAAATAGAGATTTTAAAATACTTGAATTTGGTTTTTAAATATTCCACATTGGGTTGATTTTTTAATTTCAAAATCAAATCATCTTTTTTACTTTGAAAGAAAAAACTTTTCATTAAGAACCTATTTATACTTTTTTGAAAGATTCTCATATTTTTAAATAAGTTCTTAAAAAAATCCATTTTATTTTTAGAAAAAGAAGAGCAAGAAGAAAAATAATTATAAGGAGAGTGGGAGATAACCTCTTCACTAACCTCAATATGGTCTATGAGGAATTTAGGAGATGAGTTTATAATTTCATAAGTTGAAATAGAGTCTTCACCAGTGATCCAATTTGATACTTTTAGAGTATTATTACCTTGTTTCTTGTATTTAGAATTTTTTTCAAGGGATAATTTGGCTTGATATGACTCTTATTTTTGCAATTTAAGCAGATTACATATGAAGCTTCAATTTTATCTTGATTTTTAGATCATCATAAATATTTATTCTTTTTTATTTAACTTTTGAAATTTGTTTAATCTTATCATTAATTTTTCAACATATCTTTTGTTATCTGAGTAACTTTTATAAGAATCATCATCCTTTATTTCTTTAAAGGATAGGTTTGTCATGGTTTTGTTTGCTTTAGAATCCTCTTTAATTGCTTGAAATTGCATCATTATCTCTTATGTAATTAAAAAACCAATGATTTATTCAATCACCATATTTTTGATGTATTTGGCCTCTTGGATCACCTTCACTTTAAGATCCCATGAACTTGGTAAAACAGATAGATTTTATTCATGAGAGTTTCTTTGGATAAGACATCACTAGGAGATTTTCTACCATTGAAAATATCATTGAAACGAGTAAACATGCTTGTAATAGATTCATTTTCATGTATTGAGAAACTTTAAAAATACTATATAAGAAAATATAGTCTAGTGTCTAACTTTATTTTCAACTTTGTGTGTGACTTCTAAGAGTTTACATATCACATTAGTCATTTTTAAGAATATATTCTATTTAATTCATTTTGATCTAAACCAAAAAACAAGATAGTCATATCTTTTCCATATAATTCAAAATTATTAACACCATATAGGGTTCATTTATATATTTTTTGGCTATAGGAGTATAACCATGGATAATCATATTCTAAATAGGATAACCAATACTTCTAAGGAAAATAGACATGTGAGTTTTCCAATATGAATAATTTGAACCATCAAAGAAGGAAGCATGCGTATAATAAGTAGATTTAATTTTAAAATTGAACATTTAAAATAGGTTAAGATTTGAAAATAGAAAAATATTTTGGAAAACGAGAATAAAAAAGATTTTTAAAAAGTGATTTTGAAATAAAATCAAATAACCCTTTGATACCGAAGTGGGTCAAATATGAGAAAATTTCAAGAGGGAGGGGGTGAATTTCCCTTTTAAAAAATAAATTAAATAAATAAATCGATGTGATAAAAGACATGACAATGCAATACAAGAAATTGAAATTAAACAAAGTAAATCATAACAGAAATAATAAAAAGGTAATAATGCAAAAACATTGAGGAAAAGTAAAATGTGGAAAGTAAAAGGACACGAGTTATTTGGTAAATAATTTTTACAATAGTACCTAAAGGTACCCATATATGTCCTCATAATGATAACGATCGTGAGGTCAATATAATAAACCCCTTTCTTTGAATAAGAACCAAGAAAGCAAAAAAAAACTTTGTTTTAATAGAAACCAAGAACCTCAAAACCCCTTTATTTTAACAGAATAACAAGAACCTCAATCCCTTGGTTTGAAGGGGGAACCAAAAACCAAAAAACCTCAGTTTAAATAAATAACAAAGAACCAAAGAAATAGGTAGAGAAGTGAAATAGATGACTTTCTTAATTTCAATCCCTTTACAATGAATGATATTCACTCTCTCTTGAAGAAATTAAATTAAGATAAAAATAGAGAATGAGAGAAGAATAAGAATCGAGAGCCAAGGGATTTTACAAAAAAGGCTCTAAATTAGGATATATAAAGAGGCACAAAAGAGAGTGAACAAGAATGTTGATGACACTTTGGATTAATATATTGAAGAATGAACCCTTGTTGATTCGTTGTCTTGATCTCCTTGGTTTATAAAATATTGATCTCTTTGATTCTAATTTGAAGAGGAGGAAGATGGAACTTTGAATCTATATAAGATTAAAGATCTTTTCTTTGGACACACACTACAAATTATATGAAGTTTGAAGCCTAATTTTATGGCCTCTAAGGATGCACGAGCACAAATGAATCGAGCTACAACATTTAAGACCTGAATGAAAAAAATTTCGATCACCATAAATGAATCCTCATACTAGTAGTACTGATGCCACTGGATACTTGGTAGCCTTCATTGTATAGATGATGGTACTACTATAACTACATGCACACTTTTTAATCCCACCGGATACCCGGTAGGACTCCACTAAGTATCCAATAGAACTTTTGGAGACCTGATGGTTCTATCATATTCTACCAGCTAACCGGTATCATTGCATTGGCTAGCTGGTGCTTCTTTACTACAAAAACCTTGAAAAGGGTTCTTTAAATTCAGTTTGAAGCATTATTTAAACCAGATGAATTCCTACCAAGTCATTCTCGCATATCTAAATAGGGAAAATATTTTTAGGTTAGAATAGATCGTGAAAATGATAAAGATTACTTGATTCATATTCTAAAGATTTTTGAAGTTTATAAAAGTAAGAAAAAACTATAAAGTTCAGGCCTTGGTCTTGATAAAGTGTCATTATATGGCTACCTTGCTAATTATTTGAAGAATGAATCATGTGAGGATCAACTTGAGACTTATAGGTTTTTCATGGAGGACTGACTTAGATCCCCAGAGATCATTAGAAACAAAGTTGATTGTATATCTAAATTAAATACCAATTCTTCATTTGTTCCACCACACCATTTTGATAAGGTGTTCTAGGAAAAATATTCTCTATCTAGATTCAATTAATCTAACAAAATATCTAAAAATATTTTCCACCTTACTCACCATCATTATTAGACCAAAAGCTTTTCAACATCATTCTAGTCTTAGCTTCCACCATGAATCTCAATCTTACAATTTTTTTGAAAATCTCAGAATTGTGTTTAAGGAAAAACACTCACACCTTCTATATAGAATCGTAAATGAAGGTAATTTAGTACAATTATCCCCCATGATATTGAATTGGTGTTGGTACTCATACATCTATATGAATCAACTTGAGCTTTTGAATCTTTCATGTCTTATCAAAAACATGAAGGTCACATTCTGTTATTGACCAAGGATGAAACTTTCACACGTTTCATACTCCACATGATCAAGATTCAACAATTCCTTTGCAATAAAGGTTCAAAAACCTTTTCACACCAATGTGCCCAAGGCAGTCAAGACACAACTTTTTTGTTCTAGAATTTGTTTCTCTATCATGAATTATACCTTCTAAATTCTCTTCCAAGCACAATGTTTAGTTCTTAACACTATAAACCACCACCATGGAACCCTATGTGATCTTACATATACCATCCACAAAGACAATAAAAAATCTCACATCATCAAGATGAACAAAATAAATTAAGTTTTTTTGTAAACCTAGGATGTGATGAACATATTGAAAACACAGAAAGCATATATTCTTCATCTGAATGTTCACATCACCTTTGAAAAAAATCTTGAGTGTTTCCATATCTATAAGGTGAACCTTATAGAAACTTCTAGATACATAATTACTCAGGCACCCCTTCTCAGAACTTGAATGAAATGGAACTTAGGAGTTAAGGATTCATGACTCCATTAGAACTCAAGATCAAAATTTCTTCTTCCACTTCAGTTATAGAGTTTATGGATGAAATAAAATCATGATTTCTAGAGTTAATTTGTCTTTCCTGAAATTATTTTTGCAAGTGTCCCTTCCTTCCATAGTGATAACATGAAGAGTCAACATGACTAGCCTGTAACACCCATACTTTGAGGTAATTTTCTCTTTTATTATGTATTTTGAATCTATATAATTATTAGGTTGAGTTTTGGGAGTTTCTGAATAGTTTTAGGGAGTTTTGGAAGCTTTATATAGGGTGTATGGTTTGAGCACAGTTAGGGGAAAGTGTGAAGGTTACACAGGTAATCATGCGAGGTAGAGAAGATACTTAGGGAGAGGTGCATGGTTTGGGTAAATAATGAAATAACTATATAGTCTTGAAATTTTTCAAAATTTTTAATTTTGCATGGTTGGTGCCCATGCAGCCCTAGGTATTGTTCAATAACACTCACATGTTTGGTGCATGTTTACCAAACCATGTGGGTCAACTATGAAACATAATTAATGAGATGATAATACTTTTTAAATATTAAACTTCCCCCAAAACCCTTATTCTTACTCCCTTGAATTAGGATCTCAAAACTCAGGATTCCTTTGGGTGATTTTGATTATCTCATTCCCTATGGATACTATTTTAAACAAATAATTGAGAATCAAATCCTAGGAATCGAAGGTAAGATTCATGCTTATCTCTTATCCTTGACCTTCTCATTTTCTCTTAAGAGGACTCTGGATCGAGGCTATCATGCCCAAATATATGGTTTAGGATGTGTTTAATTGGAATTCCTTATGACCTGTTCAAGGGGTGGTGGGTGAGGCTTAGATCCACAAACTTGTTTAAGGTAGGTGGCTTCTCCATCATTCCACTTTCTTATATAACTCTAAGTATTTCTATTTTCTAAATAAATTGCTTCTAATTTTGAATGAAAAAATCTTTTTAAAACCCTGTTGGAAATATATCTTATTTTTTTACCTTTAAATCTCAAGTTATAGGTGGCAAACACAACATGATCAATAAAATGATTTAAATTTTTTTCAAACAAATAAGGTTTTTTATGTGTAAACATGGCATGGACATGGTTGACATGTGTTCATATGCATATGGGAAGGGCCTTGTGAATTATATTTTTTCATGGTGCCAATTTTGCAGAACATTAGATCATACAAATAAGTGATGACTTGGGTCTAGAGGGATAGGTTTCCACTCACGAGTTGGACTATTTAAAAGGCCCTCTTAAACGGGAGATTCATTAGGTTGGTATATTTCATGGGTGTGTGGGTTCATGTCAAGAGTGTGCTTTGGTGTGGGTTACTTCAGTACTTTATGTATAACTATTTTGATCATTGGTTTCCATACCTTATGACTATTTTATATTATAAATGCAAGCTAACCTATTCTTGTTTTAGCTGCATGTGTGGTAAGTCTCAAGGTTTTTCTACTGGGTTGTATACTCACCTCCTAAATATGCACCTTTGTGCCTATGCAGACACTGTTTATCATGATATAGGTAAGGGGAAGATTTCATACTTCACTAGGGGAGCACCGTGATATTATAATCACGGTTGATGAGAGTTGGATCTTGGGAGTTAATTGGGTATTGGTGTCTGGAGCAGCGCCACATTAGTACCTTGAGTACTTCATGTATTGGGATTATAGTTTATTGTTTAGTATTGTCTTATACTGGCACTCTGATTGTCACCATGTTACATTTTTTGAATTTTTTCTTTCTACATCATGCATCTTATATGGTTGTATTTAATATAGTCTATTAGAGGTTGTGTGTGTGTAAAGGGTAAACCATTCCCCAACGATGTTACTAAACCCTAAGTATTTATTACCAATATTTTTTGTTTGGGGAATGTCACCTAAGGTTAATGGTATTTCGGTCCTACCCAAGCTAATTGGTTGGGGTCGAGATGTTACACAACCAATTTCTCATGAATCTTTTCTCTTTTGTTTTCTCCCTTATTATGTATTTGAGTGGAATGATGATAAGAACCAAGGAAATACACTTAGATTTATATATAACATGAACTAGAGAAATAAAAAATAATAATAAGAAGATAAATAGAGAAGACATGGGAGAGGCTCACTCTACCCTCCCAAGATAGAGGGTTGTTGTCCCAAGCTAGAAGGTCGTAGTTAGATCAACTCCTTGCTACTCGAACTTTAGGTGAAGCTTTCCCCCATTTGACAATTTATGGGATTATTATTCTTAATTTTTCCTTATGCTTCCTGATTTTGTTAAATTATTCTCAAGAACACTTGTATGTTATTCTACTCAAAAAACAAGCCAAGATACCATTATCATGAACGCCTGAAAAAGCAGAAAGCTGAAACTCACCCACTGATCAAAGTTGTCAGTTCAAGTGATTCAGCCTCATGAATCATGATCTTAAAGCATGGGAAAATCAAATTTTTAAGAAGATAACTTGGGATCTATGGTACCGGTAGTCATAGTATCCCTCTTGATTTTATTCTCAACATTCATAAAGGTATCATACTGAGAAAGGGGCCCCTGCTCCATTGGATGCACATCATTATGCATTTGTCATTACTCAGCTCTTCGCACCAGAATGGACATGAATTTCATAGAGGCCACTTGATCCATCGTAAAAATTTTCTTCACTAATGAATGTCTGGGAATTGGATCCCTATCATGCCCAAATCCATTATTTTATATTTTCACAGGTTTCCTAAAAGAATTAGATGATATTTCTTCCACCTTTGGTACTATTATCCATGCATTATCCTATAATGGACACTAAGTAGGTGATTCAATGTTCCTTTCCTATGTCTGACCCATCTTATCCCCAATGTCATTCCCTTGTGTCTCTACTTTTCCACCCTCCCTTGTCAAGGATTCAGTCGACTTTGTCATGCGTGAAATTCACACATCCTTTTGTGGCTGCACTGCCATATTTTCCATGTCCACTAATGGCCACTCAGATTCCCATGATGAACAAAGAGTAGGTGGAAACTCTTTCTTATTTTCATCCATAGGTTCCACTAAAAATACATCTAGTCAAAATGTAATCAATATCATGATAGCATGCCTCCTTTTCACCTCCCTATCCTATGCATCTGATTTCCAGTTCTTAAACCCATCTTGCACCCCCTTGACATTGATAATGTTCAAACATAGAAAAATATTTTCCATAACCAACAAATATTTCTCATCCTTCTATGGTGGCCTTGACACCTCACGACACAACACGCCATCTATGAACTTGAATAATTTCATTCAAAATTTTATTTGTTCTTGAAACTCTTGTTCCCAACACCAACGATCACGCTCCAACTAGCTATGTCATATTGATGTGAGTGTCAAATTGATTTTCTTGAGTCATTATATATCATCTATTATCATCATCACCATATGACTCTTCATATTCTCTGAAATAAGTATGCAAACACTTGTTAATCCAGCAGACGCCTCTACCCCACATGATATCGCCTGCAGTGGTTCCCTCTCGCAGTGTAATTTTTAGAAGGATGGACCAAATGATATGAACCAAGGGGAAAAAATTAAATTTATGTGTAAAATAAACATAATAAATACAAAATAGGATTAAGAATATGAATGGGGAAGACACGAGAGAGGTTCACTCTACCCACCTAAGCTAAAGGGTCGTTGTCCCAAGCTAGAAGGCCATAATCCCAAAATATTCTCCCCCTTTTTCTTACCAACTAATCCCCTATTTAACAGACTGATATGGGACCCTCCCCTAATAAAATGGTATCCCCCATTTAGAAATGACTCTTTTACCCCTTTCTAGATAATTATCTCTAGCTGGACAACTGGTCTATATCAAACGACCCCATCCATCTACACTAAAAGTAGTTTTAGCAGCACCTGAGACTTATTTATTATAGATTTATTTCAGAATTGGATCCAAAATATCCTCAAACACCAAGTAATTATTAACATTAGAGTTACTCATAACACCATCCATCTCTTCCAATGGCTCAGTAAGCGATGAAAAAAGTATCAATGTCCACACACCTCTAATGAACATCACCCCGATGGACTCCAAATAACTCTGGATCATGTTGAATTCACTCACATGATCAACTACCGAACTTAATTATGACATCTTCATGTAAAAAAGTTTCTGAATTAGAAACACCTTGTTCATTTAGGAAGGCTTCTCATTCATGCCTTCAAGCATAGACATCAATTCAACAATTGTCTTCACTTCATGGATGTTGAAGGCCACATCTTGATCCAGTATCATCTAGATCACACCCAACACCTTCCCTTCAATCCATTATAGTTATTACTTTGACATTACTTTTGGATTGATCTTTTTAAATGGAATCTTTAGTAATATATAGAAAAAGTAATCCTCAACTTGCATCCTCCAAAATTTTAAATATGCTCTATTAAACTTTCCTAGACGCACCTTTCCCTCTTCCAACATTATCCTTATGAATAAAAAAAATACCACTAAAATAAAAAAGAATAAATTCCAGGGAACACTACTTTAGAGAAGTTGATGTTTGAGCTCATCACCAAAACCCAAGCTGCTGATCTAAATAAAGATGGTGCGGGGGGGGGGGGGTGGTGGATTGTCTTTTAAAAAAATTATAAATTAAAACTAAAATAAATTTATTAAAAAAATTAGAGTGATAAACTAAAATTAAAAGAGGTAATAATAGTAGAAATGTACATTTTAAAGAAAAATAACATGATATTGATAAAGGAGTTCAGAAATAATCAACAAAGGGATCCATACATCTCCTACCCTCAAGATATTTTGAGAGGTTTTATTTTAAACATTTATTTTCAATTGTTTTAGAAAGAAATTAAAACCTATATTTTTAGAGGTTTTAGCAAGAAACCCATTATAATAAGTAATAAACTTGTTTTTTAGTGTTTTTACAAAGAAAACTCAATCTCCACCACTTTTAAGGTAGTGATCACCTATCCCCTCACACTCAATGGTAGTGAGAACCCAATCCCTCACTTTAAAGGTAGTGATAATCTATCCTTCTAACACTCAATAGTAGTCAGTACCCAAGAAAAGAAAAAATAAGAGGCTTGTTATACACAACCAAAATGAAGCACACTCACACATCTCTAGAAAGATAGAATGAGAAAGAGATGAGATAAGGTGAAAAAATTGTAGAGAGCATAATAAAGAGAGAAATTTGACACAATTTTTCTCTAGAATAGATCTTTAATGTATTCAAATGAATCCAATAACCCTTAGGGTGTATTTATAGCCATCCTACCCATATGATCATTTTGAAGGTGTTGGGGGTCAAAGAGTGCCATTAGGGGCTGAATTAAGGCATGTAGGGCCCTCTCTAAATTTTATTTTTTTTGTCTGCAAGAATGTCATTGGACAGTCGATGGGTGTCACCAGCTAGCTGGTGGCACCTTGACAGAACCAAGGTTCCCACAAAATCATATTTTAAGACCAAATTTCAAAAAATAAAAAGATCATAGCTTTCAAAATAGATTTTATGAATGAAAAAAGCACACTCATGTGCTTTGAAATTCAATTTTGAAATCTACTAGATTATAAAATAGATTTTATCATGCTAGAGATCACAAAAAATTAGTATTTTTCTCTTTAGAAACATTTTAGATTTAAAAAGGTTGGATCCCCCTCAAATGATGCATACTTTTAAAAGTATAAGGGTCCAGAAAACATGTAAATCAGTATTTGAATATAAAACCCACCTAAGAGAGTGAAGATAGATAAACCAATTCATGAGATAAATAAAAGAGATGAATGAATCAATGAACTCAAGATTAAATAAAATAAATTGATCAATGGGATTAATGACTTCAAAATTCAAGGTTTAAAATAAAGAACACAATTTAATAAAAATAAAGGTTGAAAATAAAGCATACTTCAACAAAGATAAATTTTAAAAATAAATAATAATTCAATAAAGCTCATGGTTTAAAATTTTAAAAGAGGAAAATTTCATTAAAAAATTTACATTTTTCAAAATAATCATTTAAAACTTAAAAACCATATGAAAATGTTAAAAGGTATAACTTTTAAGTTCAATAGGATTTGAACAAGAGTTAAGCAAATAAAACATTGAATTCAAGATTTAATAGAATTAGCTAAATATGTTTTAAAAAAATAATTCAAATCTAATGAAAAAAATGAAATTTCAAGAATGCTCAAGAATATTACTAGAAGTATAGTTTTCAACATGTTTCCAATTTATTTTTGAAAATATTTTTCCACTATAAACGCTCAAGTAAAAACAAGATAAATCCCCCCTTAATGAAAACATTTTTATGGAAAGGGGTTTAAAAAAATTGAAAATAAAATATTTAAGCAATTGAATTTTAAAAGGATTTAAACAATTAATAAATAATTAATAAGTCACTATATAATTTTCTTGAGAACCCACTATTCATGTACTATGTTGCTCCTTGGGAATTGTTCTTGAGACATGTTTCCTATAAAATAGTCAATAAACTAGAAATTTTAGTACCCAAATTTTTTTTCACAAATGTTAGCCAATTAAGATTTTGAAACCCAAATTTTATTGGGATATGAATTACCATAAGATACGTGAGATCTTCTAGATCATATTTTTAAAGATATATGGACTAGTTTTGGTCTACCATATTGAGCATTTTTTCAATTACACTCATAAATAATGTGTTATCTTTTTCTACAATAATTTCAAAATTTGTATTGAGAGCTTCCTCTTAAAAAAATGGTATTCATGGTATTTTTATAGAAGATTGCATTATAACCAAGGCTATAATTATTATTTTTATTCCTTTAGAAGGAAAAAATTAAATTCAAAATTTTCTCACCTTGGGTGCACTTATCAAGATATTTTTTAAGTTCTTCAATTGTTGATTCCAAATTTTGAACTTTCGATTGCTCTTTTAATTTCAAGGATAAATAATCCTTTTATTTAGATAGTTGATTATTTTCACTCATACCAAGATTATATTTCTTTTTAATCTAATTGAATTTTGTGGTGATTTAAAAAAATCCTTTCATTAATTGTTTTATTGAATATTTTAAATCCTCATAATCAATATGGAAAGAGAAATAAGATTAATTTTAAGAAGAACAAGAGGAAGTAGGAGAGTTTACCATACTATGGGCCACAAGGCACTTAACACTTTCATTACTTGAGTCAAACGAGGAGAGGGAGTCATTGTTTTCACTCCAAGTTGGAACTTTGAATGCCATATTATTTTCATTCTTCTCCTTCACCTTCTTTATGGATAATGGGAGCTCTAGCTTGATGTGAACCTTTTTCTTGAAATAGTAACACCATACCTCTAGTTTACCTTTTTTTCTTATCCTTCTTGGTATGATAAGATGTTTTCTTCCTTTTCATGAAATTACATAGATTATTTTCAAAGTTTTCAAGATCAGAATCATTCTGGATGAATTGTCATCAATTAATTTGAAGGAAATTTTATTATTTTTCTCCTTGACCTTATCCACTTTCTGTTGGGTTTTGTATGAATATAATAACACTTATTAGGCATAGTGGAAGCAATTAGAAAACAAATATAAGGATCTCTATGTAATAAATATGAAAACTATGTATACAATTGAAATGAATAATACTATAAATAAATGGAATAACTTACACTAAATAAGCCACCACATCATTCTCAATCTCATTCAGATGAGTTTGAGAGAGATCATAAAGTGGAAAATAAAAGAATTCCACCTTTGTAGGTATCTATGGGCTACATTGAATCATCTGAAATTCAGATGGAATCTATATTCTCTCCATAGTATGCTAGTACATCTAATTCAAATGAGGAATATGGAGATATCTTTAGGTTAAGGAGTATCATCCAAAAATGAAGCAATCACACACCCATGTGTCATCATATGAAAGTAGGGTTTATATAGAACCCAAGGACACTCTCGGGTGGTTTCCGCATTAATTCATGTGCTAAAAAACATGTATAAATTTCATGACCAGTTCATGCATTCTATGCTTTTACTCCCAAACATATCATCTAAATGTGAAACAATTTCATTTAATGATATCTTATATGGGAGAAACACAAAATGATAAGTGTTTATCATTTATCCACAATCGTAAATTTCATGGGCATGAAAATCAATACATTAATGCTTATATATATATATATCATATATAAATATATGGATTTAGGGAATATTCCTATCAATACCCCACTTGCACTAAATCCTAATAGAATTTTTGACATTTCACCTTATATTGTATCGTATACAATAATTTATAAAACCATATCCAAAAATCTTTTTGGATATCTTGTAAAATAATTTTGGAAAACTATCATTAACTTCACATTATATCACACCCTATGAAATACCTTGTTTATACCCTTCCAAAAAACATTGGGATTAACTATAAAACACTTTTAGAGTAACTCTCTAAGTAAAACTTAATCCCCATACAATCAACCACAAAGTGTGACCCCACATGACTTTATAGAGTTGACAATAAATATGAATCTTAGAATCCATATATGTAAGTAAAGAGTGACCTATAGAAAATCATCAATGATACTCTAGTTATAAATGGATTTGGCATGATCATCATAAAACACATGTATCTCAATACATGTTTCCACCAATCAACATCATATGAAAATGTGCATTCTCATATTCTCCCTTTTCCCAAGACATCAAGGGAACATGGGACACAAAGAATCTCAATACCATATAGCCAAATCATGTGTTATCAATTCTCAATTGAGGGCCCTGATTTCATACTCATTATATGAGAGGACAAATACCATCTTGGTTAAGCTTCAACCAATAACATGATCAACAACATACCCAACTACCCCTGTATTAGCTAAGTCAATATGTAGACTTTTGTAAGCAAGGTATAAAAGTATGAAGTTTCTCATGTTATGTATCTCACCAACATTAGGTACTGAAGACTCAAATATGATACATGGACCCCTATTATACTAAATACATCTATACGAAACTCCATGTGGTATACTTAGTGGGTCATCCAGCACACACAAAGAATCATATTATCTATATTGTGTCTCATGAGCATATTTTATATCTCCATATAATAATCCTACCCACATTAACCTTAACATTTAATAATAACCTATAATACTCCATGATGAACATCAATTAGGGATAAACTCAAAGTTGTATTTTGAGAGGTCAATTATCATTACACTTCACAAAATGTATATTTATTTATAAATTTATGTAGAAAACATGAAAGAATGATAAAATGGAGGTTGTATTTAATTTGAAACATTTTAATATTCTTAAACTCTTTAAGAGTATTTAAAAAACCAACATACGCACCAGTTTATCATATCATATATGATAAACTACCAGATTAACCTTATGTTTTCTACACTTTCTAGATTTTGTTAACACACTACATAATATGTAATCCATGTCACATCTCTATGTGACCATCTGATAAAATTATCTCACTAATCTATTTATTAAGAAACATCTATAAAGTAAGACAATTTGAATAATGGAAAGACTTAGGAATCATATTCCTATATATTCATCTTCTTGAACATATTCAAACTTCTTAGATTCAAAACATCAAATGTTATGATGTAAAATTCTATTGTTTACTTAGAAATAATTCTAAGGTCATCATCATAATCCTAGGAATCATATTCCATCAAACGTTTTCCTTGAATTAATGTAACCACTTACATTATTGTTTACTAATACATCCTAACTCTATTAGGATATTAAGTAAAATTCACTTTAAACTTAGATTGGTGTAGTTATATATTTATTAAATTTGAACCACTTTAAGTCTAAACATACTCCCACTAAACTTTTAGGAATTATATTCTCTTTAGAATATCTTACTAAGATACAAAAACCCTTTTTTAATAAATAACATTTATTTCCTTTTTGTAGAAATATTAAACAAATAAAATATTATTTCCATATCATATAGTATTTTATGTGTTTGGAAAATTTTCATTTAAAAAAAATACTTTATTAAAATATACCACTGATGGGTGGTGGGAACATATTCCCATATATTTTAATAAATAGCTGGATAAAAACTTTTATCCTGGATAAACACTTTTATCCAAATATTCTTCTCAAAACATGTTATAGAAATTGATGAATCATAAACATTTTGTATATAATTAATCATATCATACTTGTTCATAATAAATATTTGTAATAAAAAAACTTCTCTTATCACATAAGGTAAATGAGATAAAGATAAACATATTTTACTTTGATTCATTTGAGCTTGATAAAATCCTTTACATTCAAATCCTCGATGTAGTAATTATTTAATTTATCTCATGAATATAAACTACTGGACAAATCAATTCTTCTTTTGTTCTTGAACTCCTGTATATTTACAAAGTTTTTAAAAAATATATATTCAGTATCATATACTTTTCAAAATTGAAGAATAAATTACTATAACATCCATACATGAAATGGAAATTCCATAAAGTTTCACAAACTCCTTCAGGTATTATGGAAAACCCCAGCATATGGAATTATTATTCCTCCTTTCCAAAAGACCAAGGTTTAAATGACCTTGATTTGATTCTTGAAGAAACAATGTTGAAATTTTTAAAAAACTTTTAGTCTTCTGATTTGAAAATTTACCCACTTGTATGATCCATACAGTACCTGAATCTTGACATCATATATTCAGTTCATCAATTATAAACACTTTGAGAATATTGGGAAAAAAATTCTTAAATTAAATCATATTTTCAAAACATTTCAATAGATTATAATAAGATAAATTCCTTAACCAGAACAATCCATTTTTCATCTAATGCCATTGAAACCATGAATGAATCTCTCTATACTTCCATAAATATCTATAATCAATTGTTGAACAATTTAAACACTTTTTTACTATATAAAAACTGTTCTGACACATAGAATTTTCATTAACAATTTTTCTTAAATCACCAATATTGCTTAATAACCTTTTGAAAGTTACCGGTCTAATTATTATATTACATTAAGCTTCTTCTTTCAAGGATTGATCATAATTTTTAGCTTGATGATGACGATGATGATGATATTATATATAAAAAAATCTTTTATCATATTAATATCATGTATTATTAACCATTTAATAGGGGATTTTATCAAATGAGATCCCACTAAAATGATGACCCCTTTTATAATCCATCATATCCATTAGAGGACCAAAATCTATATTTCACCATGACTTACAACAGTTATCATATAAATAATCCATATGACAATATCCATTATATAATTTTAAATAATATCATATATGACTCTTGAATAGTTAATCAGAAAACTTTTTTTATAATTCATCTTATGGATATACTCAACTCTATTCCTATGGTATTCTAATCATCATGGTTTCCCATCTAAGTGTAATCCAAATCAAGTTACAAGAATAAGATAACCAATAACAATCAAGGGGTACTTGACCGTGCTTGACAATACCATCAAGATAACTTGTAGTCACTTATAACTTGCTTTCCTTACACAAAATAATCCAGGGGTACTCATTTTGTGCTTGACAATACCCCATTGAATAATCGAGGTCTTGACAAGTGCTTCTTTTGAAGGGATCTTACACTTGGTATTTGAATGGGATTTTAATCTCATCATCTTATCTCATGCATTTATCTTTTATATATGCATGATTCTAGTGATTTTAGTTTGTAATATTATTCCCTCCACCTAATCAATATTTTTAAACCACATAGATGTGTAACTCTTTTCGCAACCTACAAGTTTGTGTTATTTACCCAAAAATAGAAGTCAAACATATTCATACATATCCAGATGCATCATATGAATAAGGTACATGAAAAATTCATGTAAAGTTTTATGATAATATGATATTTAAAATCTCTACACGAGTAAGCCCGAACCGACAGATAGTCAACCCCATTCACCAACCTAGACAAGTCACAAGCCTTTGGGTTGGTAGGTAGTTTGACCCCAAGTCCCTTTACTTGGGGACACTTTATTCAAGTGATAATCCAATTCATCATAATTATAACACATGATATACAAAAACTATATTCAATAACTAAATTCAAGTTCATAACTTCAATTATAAACTGAGTTTAAGGTATATAAAAAACTAAATTCATTATAGAGTCAATCCTAGCATATAATGCAAGGATCTATTTAGAAGCAGTTTAACAATTAAAGTAAAGTATACACCATCCATCATATAAACAATTTATAACTTAAAAATGGAATAAATCTTAAATAAATGAACAATTTAAATATTTAAACATGAGATAAGAATTTATTAAAAATTCATAAATAAAATATAATTATAAATATTTTATAATTTTTCTAGCTTTAACATTATGGACATTCCATAATTATGAATATAAAATTTTTATATTCATTCATATATGAACTTTCATATTTATAATTATATGTAATTTTCATTTTAAATATATGATATTTTATGAACTATAAATAATTTATAATTCAATTTCTATTATGTAAACATTTTACATAATCTAATATAATGTATTAAATAATTATTTAAACCTTGATCATATCAATCATCAAAACACTTTTGATATAGTTTCAATAATATTCAAATAGCTCCGATTTTATTTTGAATAATTAAAAATAATTAACTATGAACAAATCGTAATTTAAATATAATTTTTTATAATTTGACCTTATTTCAAAAATTAAAACCCTTTATAAATTATTTCTTATGATTTCTAAATAAAAATTTTATTTTTTATATCATTATAATTTTCATATAATTTTGTTAAAAGATATTTCAAATACTAACATTTAATGTTTGGGAATAAAATTCTTCAAAAAAATTTATTTATTTAATTAAAAATCATTCATAATTAATTAATTTATAAACATTTTATAAAATAAAATATCCAAAAATATATTTTATAATTATTTATAAACATTTTATAAACCATATAAATAATTTTATATGTTAAAAACATTTTTTAATAATTTTTAAGACAATTCTTATTACCATTATGCAGAGGGGTATTCATGCATAAGGGTAAAGCCTTTTACCCATACACTGGCTGTCTAGAAGACCTTGAATAATGGTAAGTCTCTACTTAACTTTAAAAAAATTAAATATATCATGTTGTGTAAAGGTAATATGAATATTACCTTTACACAACTCATTTTGCATAAGGGTGCAAAGGAAATTACCTTAACGTGAACGATTCATATAAGGGTAGGTCTTCATTCACCATTTCATAAGGGTTTCACCTTTACACAAACCATTTGTGTAAAGGTAATAAAGAGATTACCCTTATTCATACTTTATACGTAAGGGTATGAACTTGAAAACTCCACCGCGCAAGGGTAAATGACCCGATTACCTTTACATAACCCATTTAAAATAACAAATAATTTTACACAACCCTTCATGTAAAGGTAATTTGTAATTACCCTTACGTAGAACAATCTATGTAAGGGTAAGGTGATATGACCCTTAAACAGACCAATATTCATAAGGGTAATCTACTGGTTACCCTTATGCATCTCAACTGCATAAGGGTAAGGCCATCATTACCTTTTACATAGCCTCTCTACGTAAGGGTAAACCTTTTTTTTCAGATTTTTGAAAAACCTATAAAATGATGCTCTATTTTTTGTGACTTTTCTTCATTTTAGCATTAAATTTTATAAATATAAAGCATAAAATCCCTATGATACCACTGTAGGGTTTTGTATGAATATAATAACACTTATTAAATTAATTAGAAACCAAACACAAGGATATCCATGCAAGAAATATGAAAGCTATATATAAAATTGAAATGAAGAATACTGTAAATAAATGGAACACCTTACACCAAAAAATCCACTGCATCATTCTCGATCTCTTTAGGATGAGTTTGAGAGAGATCACAAAGGAAAAAAAATCATCCCACCTCTATAGTTATCCATGGGTTGCACTAAATAATTTTATGTTAAGATGGAATCCATATTCTCTTCATGGTATGTTATTACCTCTAATGAAAAGTAGGAAGATGAAGAGATATTTGGGTCAAGGAGTGGCGGCCAAACATGAAGCAATCACACACCCGTGTACCATCATATGACAATAGGGTTTATATAGAACCCAATAACACTCTTAGGTGGTTTCTGCATTATCTCATGTGTTAAAACACATGGATAAATGTCATGGTTGGTTCATGCATCGTATTTATTTACTCTCAAATGTTTTATCAAAATATGTAATGATTTCATTTAATGGTAACTTATGTAGGAGAAACACAAAATGATTATTGTTTATCATTTTTCCACAATCTTAAATTCCATGGGAATGAAAATAAATACAATATTTATTATATATATATATATCATATATACATATAAGTCTTTAGGGAATATTCCCATAACTTACTTCACAAATTTCCTTTTCACTATAATCTCATAATCCATGAGATACCCAACGATCTCTTTAACTATCATATTCTCGATGTATTTCAATTATTGTATTGCCGATAATTTGGGTGCCCAAGAACTTGGAAAGACCCAAAGGATCTTTTTTTCACAAGAATATCCATTTAAATTACATCATCTAAATATTTTCTTCCATTGAAAATATCGATGAAACAAGTAAAAATTTCAATTATAGACTTGTTATGATGCATAACAATGCTTTCAAAATCTTGACAATACATATCAATCCTAGTATCCTTTACTTTATTGGTATTATCATGAGTAACTTCTAATAATTACCAAATTTTACAGGAAGTATTACACATAGAGACTCTATGAAATTCATTCATATCTAACCCACAATGTAGATCATTCATGGATTTTCCATCAAGCTCAACATTAATTATGTCATCAGGGGTCTAGTTTTCCTCTAACTCTTTGGTGGGGGTATATCCATGTATTACAATTTTTAAAACTAGATATCCTATGCTTATAAGAAAAGTAGTCATTCTTGTTTTCCAATAACCATAGTCAGGTCTATCAAAAGACAGGGATCTACCCATGGAATGTGATTTCGGAGCACCTTGGGCATTTGAGGTAGTGGTTGTCTTTAATTGATCATTCTTGGACAGTGGTTAAAGATTTTAAATTAAGGTTGTTTCTGATACCAATTGTTGGTCTGAGTAAAGATCGCAATGGGGGGGGGGGTAAATTTCCTTTTAATTTTTTTTAGAATTTAAAACTGAAATTGATTTATTCAAAAACAATTAGAGTGATAAACTAAAATTAAAAGAGTAAAGCATAGTGAAAATATAAATTTAAAAAAAATATTGATAAATGATTTTGACAATAATCCACAAATGGATACCTACGTATCCTCCCCTCGAGATATCTTGAGATGTTTTGGTTTAAACCTTGTATTTCAATGGATGTAGCAAGAAACCCAAACCTTTATTTTTATCAGTTGTAATAAGAAACACATTACAATAAGTAAGACACTTTATTTTTAGTATTTTTACCAAGAAAAATCAATCACCCTCACTTTTAAGGTAATAATCACCTATCCCCTTACACTCAATGATAGTGAGCACCCAATTACTCACTTTAAAGGTAGAACCTATCCCCCTCACACTCAATAATAGTGAGCACCCAAGAAAAGAAAAAAATAAGAGGCTTGATATACACAATCCCAATTAAGTACACTCACACTTATTCAATAATATTCAATGATAAATAGATGAGAGATGGTGGGATAAATGTAAGAGAGCATAAAAAAGAGAGAAATTTGACACAATTTGGCTCTAGAATTGATCTTCAAGGCATAAACACACATAAAATCACCATTAGGGGTGTATTTATAGCCTCTCATAGACTTAGGATCATTATGGAGGTGTTGGGGGTCGAATAGATCCATTATAATTCAAATTAATACATATAGGGACCTCTCCAATATTTTTTTTTGTTTTCAATAATGCCACCAGATAGCTCGGTGAGTGTCACCATCTAGTCGATGACACCTAAATAGAACTGGTGTTCCATCCAAGTACCACCAGGTAAACACTGCTATCTGCATGTGGAGGACTCTAAATGTTTACTCCACACTCATTTTGGGCCCTCTATTTGGTCTGGTACCTTTATGACAACATTTCTAAAATATAAACACTGAAATTCATGAAATGAAAATGTTAAAAACTCAATTTGGTGCTTGTGATCAATAAAAACACCTAAGAGAGTGATATGTACGACACAAGTAACTTTGATACCACTTGTTATGCCAAAAAACCATGATTCAAATGTTTCTTCCGAAGCCTCAAATGAAAAACATGGCTTCAGAAGTTACCAAATGTCATGACACCACAAAATCGGTGTATCCAAATTGAGAATCCTCGTATCCCAACCACACACTGAGCCATCCTAGTAAAAACTCAAAAAACACTCCCAAAATGGAAATAATAAAAACGGAAGTAAATCCCTCACAAAGAACACTAGTAATCTTCATGATTCAAAATAAGTCCTACTCCACAGGAAACATTGCACCTTGAATAAAAGAGAGAATGAGAGAAACAACACTCACTAAGTTACAAGCATCTGAAAATAGGTATGATACTCAGAAGAAACAATACATTTTATCTTTTATCTCATGATTACTATTGTAATGATACCATTCACTATAAAAATATCTCCTCCAATCTCATTGATGCATTCAAATTTTTATTACGCACTCTTTGTTCGAGCTTTCCATTTATTACATCAGCAATAAATCCCACTTTCTCAATAAACAAATTATACTAATGAATAATATATCCATATTATCCCCCTTTCACAATACTATTCTCCCCACCACTTGAGTTTATTATATAATTTTTTTATTTTTAAAATGAACCCAAAGATGGGCTCAAAGTTTTGCACATGTTAAAAAAATATTAGTCTATTAAGTACATTGGGGAGGGGATTTTTATCCCTTACTTCTAGTGGAAGGATATAGTTGAACTCCAAGGTTTAAACTATATAATTTAAAAACATCCAATGGGGGTGTATTTTTCATCACTATACACTTGATCTGTAGAAGTTAGGTGTTCTAAACTTTCCATTCCTTGATCTATAATTTCATTTATGAAATGATATTTAATCAAAATTTGTTTGACCTTGAATGTTGCAGGAGATTTTTTCTAAGATTATTCACACTATTATTGTCATAAAAAATCAACATGGGTAAGAAAAACCATCAACCAATATCCTCTTATTATTGCTTCATCTAAATCAACCAGGTAAACGATTGTGTATAATATTCATACTTGACATTTGTTGTCTTAAGTGATATGAAATCATGTTTTTTGTTGAACTAATTTCTCCCAAGATATAAAAAACTATATAATATGGTTTTTAATCATCTACTGGACTATCCTAATACTCATTGATAAATGTATTTAGATAATCACTTCCCATATCATAATATGACGTTCGAACAACCCCCTCTTGTAAAACCATAAGAAGTGGAGTCAATAACATAATTGGTTATGTTACTGGAATTATTTTGGTGATTTGACCCAAACTTTCATTGGTAAAGAATTTTTTTCAAGAAATATGCCCTCCATTATATATCTTTGGAAGTTCAAGAAAATATCCAAGGCTACCAGATAGAAACTAAGGGGGTAATAGTGTCACTATAAGAATGGAATAACAGTCTATTAGAAATGGAAGTAATGTTAGGGGTAATAATGTCATTATAGGGGGGAAATTAGTTGGTCAGGAGTGGGAAGATCTAGAACATGTGGGAAGGGTGGAGATTTTTTATAAAGTAAATAACAAGAATGAGTAGGTTAGGTAGAGAGGAATATACTGGGAATTTCAGCCTTTTTCTTGGATTTGAATTTGGATTGAGAGAAACAATGTCACCCATATAACTTCTTCTATTCTTCTCCATGCATCTCCTTCCTCCCACCTATAATCTCTATTCATATTTTAAAATATAAAAGTATTTTATCCTTGTATCTTATCATTTGGTCCAACTTTCCCTTGCACACTTTACTAGTCTTTCTTAAAGGAGGCGTGCATTACCATCTCCCAACTAGAATGCACATACCTAGGAGAATAATTGCTAGTTTTCTTCCTGATTAGATATAGCAAACATCGTTTCACCTTCGATCATAAGTAATGCTCGTGGATGAATCGACTGTAGAGTAGCGTGATCACTCGAAGGTGACATGGCGTCGTCTTCCACTCTCTTAAGAGAAAATCGATGCTAGGATATTTCATCTCTCACTGATATTTATTTCCTTTTGATCTAACAGGATACTTGTTGATAGAATGATTTAAAAGGATGCACACAACACCAAATCACATCTATAGGGGGCGCACTACCTACTTTCATTTAGACACAACACAACCTGTTGCCGGATCATCAGCTCTCATAGTGAATTCATGCACTTCTAGACCTTCATTTAGAGGGTACACACCTGGATAGATCATGATAAAAGGGGAACACTCATCATGAAGGCCTACCATCAGCCTCAACTTGCTTCCTTAGACTAATGAATGGATAGACTTAAAGTAGTAGTGTCCAATCTAGCATTGACAATGATTTCATTTGCACAAGAGAAAGATAAATTCTGGAGGAACCTCTCTTTCTTGGTGGCGTGCATAGAGAAAATGATTCCATAAGAGGATACTTGTTTGTTACTCACAGTAAATCCAATGATGGAACACATAGTGAAAATAGGTGAATAAATGGTGTAAGGTGGAATACATATACTATTGACAACACGTACAATGACAAGCACTCATCGGTGATGGTTAAGGAATCAAACAGAGACAGTTTCATAGGTGAATCAATATTGGACACTCAACAATAGTATTTTTTTCATCATTAACAAAGGAAATCTCTAAAACTTGGTGAAACTACATCAAAAAATAGAGGATAAAACTTCATTCACACCAGTGTTTCCTGATGGGGTGTTAGGGGTGGTTAACACACAATCCACTCTGATCATAGGGAATACACTTCATGGTGAGGAAAATTCACCTGTATTAACATTGAAACTACTTAAATGGAATTATGTGATGTTAGCTAATACTAAGGAAAACTAGTGAGACAATTCTGCATTGTTGGGATTGGAATTGATGGTGGAAGTTTGGATGATGAAAAAAATAAGATCGGTCCACACTTTAGAAATTCAAGGAACCGATCCAGTCCACTATATTTTTTGGAAGTTGCATGGAGAGTGTTGGCCCATATAGATATATTACATGTATGGGAGATTCCTTGGAATTATCGTGAGATCTACCACCTTGAGTATAATGTTTTTTTTCATGATGGTGGCAGTGATAATAAGTAAGGGTGTAACAGTCTCATTGTAAGAAAGGAACAATAGTCTGTTAGAAAGGGAAGTATTGTTAGGGATAATATCTTCATTGTTGGGGAAATGTTAGTTGGTTGGGAGGGGGAATATTATATCACATGTGAGAAGGGTAGATATTTGTTATAAAGGGGAGTACATTCACGAGTGGGGGAGGCAGAGAGAAATATATCAGTACTTTCATCCTTTGGCTTGAATTTGGATCCTGCTTGGGTGAGGAGAAAAAATGCCTCCTATGTAGCTTCTTCTATTCTTCTCAATGCATCTCCTTAATCCCTCATATAGTATATATTACAATTTTTTAATATACAATTATTTTTTCCTCATTTATTATCACCACCTACCTCTTTTATTTCATGAAAACCATTAACATATTCCTTGAAGCCTTGATCTACTCATATGATGTAAAGATCTTGTATTTTGTTTTGAAAATCCCAATCCCATGAGCACCGATATTTCTTATTATAGATGCATCTACAGGTGTAACCAATTTGGCCATAACCATTATCTATTTTATTTTATCATCCAATGACATGAAGGATTTTAAAACACCACTTAACACTGTAGAAAAGAATGGTTATTTTCCTAAGACTCTATATGACGACCCCCATCATCACAGGTTGTGGAAATTAAGGGAAATTTTATTTTTTATTCTTGAAGGTGTTTTAAGGGAAAAATGAAAAAAATATCCTATGATATGATCTCATATAATTTTTATGACCACTTAGTTTGTCTCAAAATGGGGTGTTTACCCTAAGACATGAGTTTGGTGAAAATCTGAGCTATTCGAATTTTCATAGAATATTTAATATTTAATTAATTAAATATTAATTTATTTGCGTGTTTTCATTTATTGAGATATTTTAAATTTAGTGTCATATTGATATTCTATCCCTGTGGTTGAGTCCAAAATAAGGGGTTTTTCTTAGGAAAGACATAAACCCGCTGTGGGCATCGGGGTCGAGCTCATGCCCCTTTTCCTTTTTATTTTTATTTTTATTTTTCCTTTTATATTCCCTTTTTCTTTTCTTTTCCTTTTTATTTTATCACTTATCCCATTTTTATTATTGTGCATGTCCTATGGTCTTTGGAATCATGTGAATGAGATAGGTAAAGGGAGAAAATAAGAAGAGGGAAAGGGAGGAGGCGCCACCCGAGTGCTCATCCAGAGATAGATCGAGGCTCGGTGGGTACGTGGACTGAATCTAGTGTGAATCTTTGATGATTTCTACCCATTTATAGGCTCTTTTTTCACCATAACTCTCTATAGTTTAGTTTTTTAAGTTTTAATTCATTTAATGGGGTTTTGGGGACCTTGTTGGAGTAGATCTGTGGATTTTATGGAGAAAGCGGGGGTTTTAGGCCATTTTGAGGGGTTTTATATTCAGGAATACTTGTGTACACAGTGTTTGGATTGAAGAACACACATCGTGTATTCTTCCTATTCATGGAAGATGAATTTTTTGGTACTAAAAACTGTGTACCAGGGGTACGCGCCATACAGTGATGACTCAGGGTGCAATGAGGACACATGGCCATGTAGGGTACATGACCAGAACCTATGCAGGGTACATGACCAGTGGATGTGTACTAGGATTAGCCAGACCCCATGTGGGTAACATGGATAGGCACCCCTATGTGAGGTAAACTATATGTATATGGTGGTGCACATCGTGTGCTTCGACAATGTAAATGCCAAGTGAGGCTTAGGTACATGGGAAGGTACCCATGTGGGGTTACATTCCATGTCCCCAGAGGAAAAAAACATATACTTGGGATAATTATAGGCTGGGTGACCTAGGGAACATGGCCATAGAAGGGTTTTTGTGTTACACACCATGTACTCGAAGTGCACACCGTGTACTTTTCCTGCCTTGTCCTAGTTTTCATGTTTTAACCCCAGGGTTAGAAACAGACTTTCGAGTAGTCTATTCTGAGTTTTTTCTATGTAGATCATGATGGTGGACTCTTTTCAGTGTTTAGAGGCTATATTATTGATGTTTTGGATCAAGAAATTTAGTAGGAGGATTTATTTTAGGCTTGTTTCTAGAATCCACTTACAGGTTGGGTTGTGAGATGTGAGGCCCAAGTGAGGGTTATGAGCTCATTAGTGGGATTATCTTATGGAAGCCAGCCAGTTTTGTTCAAGGTTCTTTCAAAAGGATCCTGGAAGGTGGGATCAATTAGTATCTATGAGGAGATCTTGGTTCATCCATTTTTTATGGAATTGATTACTCAAGGTTATAGAACTTGAGGTTTAGATCCTAGGTTTAAGGAATAGAGCTTTTGGAGCCTTTGGGCTGGGTTGACACCATGGGATGGTGTTTATGATTAGGTCCATTGAGATGAGTTTGAGTGACTCTTGAGGATGATGTTGTGAGATGATCATTGATCAAGTGATCAATGGTTTCCATAGTTATCTGTTGAGAATGCTCGCGTGACATGACATTGCTTGGATTCCCTTATGGGTGAGCTAATCGAGGATGTGTTGTTTTTTGGGAAGGATGGATAAGGTTTTCATATGAGAGGCTTTGGACTAAGGTTTTACCTAGTTGAGGAGCCCTTTGAGGGTACTACTTTTGAGGTGGTCTTGAGGATCATTTTGAATTCCCCAGTTGGTGGGATCATTCTTTTGGATGCCCTTTGGTTGAATTGTTTATCGAGGATAGTTATAGGACAACAGGTCCATTTAGGGTGTTTCTACACTGGGCATGACCTAGGATTTGGATGAGATAGAGGGACCTATTATAGGGTGCCCTACTTTTTCTGAGGACTTATGGATGTTTGAGGGTCTTTAGATGGGTGTGGCCGGATAAATTGGGTACAACATGGGAGTCCCTAATTGGACATTTCTTTACGATGTAACCATGGTGACTATGGGAGCCCTGGATTTGGTCTGGACCTAAGGCAGGTCATTGAGTGCCTATGGTGGTTGTTTATTGGATGTTGAGATTTTGGGTGTTGAGAGAGGCCCTATGTTTTATTGGCTGAGAGTTTATCGACGTTTCTAGTTCAGCTATTTTGAATTTGGGTTTGAGGGCGGATCATCCCACATTTGGTTAGCTGTTGGCCATGATGTTTGAGGTGGTTTTTTATCAGGACTTTTGTTTGAGGTGGATACCTTCAAGATATCTTGGATTGAGTGTTGGACTTGCATTTTGATCTAGTTATCTTCTCTATTTTTTGGTTGTGGTTAAATGGGATTATGGATCTAATGGAAGATCTAGATGAGTGCACCACTCTAGTTGAGTATTTGACCTAGATAAAGGTTATATGTCACGGATGTAGTGGGCTCCATGTTTCTTGTGTGAGTTCTCTGGAAAGTGTATCTTTCGAGACTTTGGGTAGATTGGATCCCCTGGGACAGTGCGTGTGTTAAGCCCACTATGAGTTATTCCCCTAGGATAGTTTATACTATCGAACCCTCATTTAGAGACTGATTTTTTCTGCAAGACTTTCAGAACATGATGATTTATCAGATGTGTGGAGTGTAGATCTGTCGCCAGTTCGATCATGCCATTGGTTTCCTAGATCCTGATAGATTCACATTGTTTGTGTAGATGCTTATGGATACACCTTAGGTTCCAATATTCATGTATTTTTATTTATACAACTTGGAGCTCCTATATAGATCTGGCAGACATGCCAGTTGTCACGTGGCTGGGTGAGCCACGCGTTGTAAATCCTCTGGTGAGGGACAAAGTGTTGGTAGATTTACCTCGAGTATCAGGCTAGAACCCATAGTTAGATATTTTTTAATTCCCTTTTTATTTATGTGTATTTATTTTATGTGAGATGCTATTAGTTTTTGTCTATGATTGTCATATCAAGTGTGCATGAACTTATTATGATAACATATTATAGGTCCATCATTGGAGGTGGCCTATTGAGATTTATTTCTCACCCCCTGTACGTGCACCTCAATGTACATGTAGAACTAATGTCCTCTTTCAGGTTTTATCATGAGTTGTGTAGTGGATGATTCCATGGCCCAATGACGCTTGATCGAGTAAATCCGCTTGTGTAGATTCTCAAGATCGGGCTAGTGTAGCTCTAGAATCATGGAGATCAGGTATATGGTTTGTCTTGGTGTTGGAAGTAATGCATGATGTATTTATTTTTGGTTTTTTTATTTTGTATATATTTTTATCCCAGTGGGTGACTGATTGTTGTAAGTTTTTTTTCATACCTTGAGTCAGTATAGCTGTATGATACATTTAGTTTATTATAGAATACTCTATTTCAATTTATTTAGTATGCGTACTATGATGTTCATTCATGCATATGAGTTTGGTTATTATCCACTATTATTGCACTCTGACCAGAGGGTATAGTCTCCCCACTGTACCTTTTATACCCTCTCCACTGTTCGACAACCTTTAGCATTTAGGGTGGCGTGCTTGAGGCCTTATGGTGAGCTAGATTGGGTGACATTTTAGGTCGACCTGGGCTAGTTCATTACAAAATGGTACCAAAGATTTTGGTTTAATGATTTGGAAATTTGAAAGACAGGTGGTATATAAATTTTTCAAAACTTATGATAGATATCAGACAGGTATGTTGTGAACATCTTTTTCGATAGGAAGTCTAAGTTTCTAGGGAATGTGATTGTTATTCTTGGATTCCTTTTTTATGGTTGTGTGATTTCACCCAACATGATGCACTTGAGTTTGTGGATTTATGGTTTATTTTGGTTTTTATCTCTTGGCACATGGGAAAGAGGCCAATTTTCATGAATCATTATAGGAATTCAGGATTCACATGATATATGACTGTCTGTGGTGTTTTTACTGATGATGGAAGTTTAGTTGTTTAAAGTGTCAGAAACTACTCATACAATGTTTTCTTGTAAAAGTACTTGGTTTAATTCTACTCAACCAAACCACATGTATATATTTTCATTTTATGATAATTCATGTGGATATTGTGGAGAGAGCTTCACTGGTTATGGAGATGTATTCCCTATGTTGAGGGATTCATAGAAACCCTTATGGGTTGGTATGGGATCCAAGTGCCCTGTTGGTGGCTCAATGAGGGAAAGGATTCCTAAGAGATCTTTGGATTGGGATTAAGTTTCCCTGAGGTGGTGGTTCCCTTGAAGTCCCAGGTTCATTTCACTCCAGAGAGAGTGGTTCTTGCCACATGTTTTCTATTGGGTCGTGCAGTGGGGCCCGTGTACCTATTATCATTGATGCCTCGGGTGGGCATGGTTGTTCTTCCTTGGGGGGGGGGGGTGTTTTATTGTGGTCTAATTTCACCAGGATGTGTTTATGCATGATTATTCCTGGTGTTTGAGAAGTGTAATGTTGGGATTTCTCCTTGTCTCATGTCAATCTTGAGAGGGCAAGTTTAGTTGGACCCCTATCCCTACTCATTTTTGGTTGCGCCTTGGGTAGTGTGGTGAGAGTTTGGTTATATGCTTTTGGATTTGGATCGACACCTGAGTAGAGGGTGGTCATGTGGTTGATATTGGAATGAGGGAGATGCATTTTTTTGAATAATAGTTTTGAGGGTCCTCTAGTTTGTTAGAACTGACCTACATGAGGATCATGGCCAGTGGTTGTAGCCGTATTACCTTAGTTTCGTTATGAATTTTCCCATGTGAGCATGAGACCTATTGTACTTTTGAGAGAGGATTAAGGAAATACTTATGATGGGGAGTGCACTATAGAATTTTGGGAGTCATGAGCCTTATTTTCAGTGGTTTGTTGAATATGAAGGTTTCTACTCATGCTGGTTATCTAGTGTGTGCGGTTTGTCCATGTCTATTAATTGCATTTAGTGATGTACATAGCATGGGTTGTGTGGGTTTCCATTGGGAAGTAGGGTGATAATAATGATACTCCTATGGTGGTGAGAATTAGATTGACCATGGTTTAATATATCTTGTGTTGTGAGAGAGTTGTGAACACTATATGATCGGTCGTTGAATGGTAAATATAACATCAGTTGCTCCATTTCTTGGAGATCATGGTTTTTGGTTGACCCTCGAGGATTATTAGGAGTGAGAAGCATTTTCAATGGGGGAGTTTGTGATGAATCACATCATCACGAGTTGTGGAAATTAGGGGAAATTTTATTTTTGTTCCCAAAGGTGTTTCAGAAGAAAAATAGAAATTTATCCTATGAGATTATCAAGGATAATTTTTCCAACCACTCCATTGGTCTCATAATGAGGTGTTAACACTAGGATAAAATTTTGCTGGAAATTTGATCCAATCGAATTTTCATGGAATATTTAATATTTAATTAATTAAATATTAATTAATTTATTCATTTTCGTTTGGTGATATATTTTAAATGGAGCTTAAAATTGAGATTCCATCTTTGTGATTGAGTCTGGAATAAGTGGGTTTTCTTGGGCGAGGCATAAACTTGTCGTGGGCACTGAGCCCAGGCCCATAACCCTTATCTATTTTTGTTCCTTTTTTTCCTAGTTTTATTTTTTTTCATTTTTTTTCTATTTTCCCCCCTTTGGCTTCCCATGCATGCCCAGTTGGATTTTGTGTCATGAAACCAAGAGAGGGATAGGGAAAGAAGAGGAAGAGGTAGAGGGAGGGGGCACTGCCTAGGAGCTTTTCTGAAGGTAGATCGAGGCTCAGTGGGTGCGTGGCATGGATCCGGTATGAAGCTTTAGTGGTTTCTACCAATAGGTAGTCCCTTTTTTTATCTCCATAAATCCTTGTAGTTTAGTTTTTTTTTTAAGTTTTAAAGTCTTTAATGGGTTGTTGGGGACCCCATGGGGGTCGATTTGTGGCTTTTGTGGATAAATCGTGGGTTTCGGGCTATTTTGAAGGGTTTTGCATTTGGGGATACATGTTTACACAATGTGTAGTTGAGAGAACACACACCGCGTGTTATTCTTATTTGGGTAAGATGAATTTTTGGGACTATATGCCATATACTAGGGGTACATGACATTTAGTAGCGACTCGAGGTGTGTTGAGGGCACATGGCCATGTAGGGAACACGACTAGAATCCATGGGGGTACATGGATAGTGGCTATGTACTGGTATTGGCTAGATCCCATGTGGGGTACATGGATGGGGACCCCATGTGGGGAACACACCATGTATAGGGAGGTGCACGCCGTGTGGATTGGCAGTGTACACACTGAGTGGGGATTAAGTACACATGTAGGTACCCATGTGGGGTTACACTCCATGTACTGAGAGGAACACACCATGTACTGAGAGGAACACACCATGTACTTGGGATAAGTACATGAAAAGTGGCCTAGGGAACATGGCCAGGGAGGTCTTTTGGGGTTACACTATTTACCTAAAGTTCACACTGTGTACTTTTCCTGCTTTGTCCTGTTTTACCTATTTTTTGACCCAGGGTTAAAAGTGGACTTGTGAGTAGTCCATTCTGAGATTTTTCCATGTAGATCACAATGGTAGAATTATTTCATCATTTATAAGTATTTTGGATGATTTTTTGGACTAATAGAATTTAGTAAGATGATTTATTTGAGGTTTGTCTCCAGAATCCTCCTCTGGGATGAGTTGTGAGCTGCGGGGCCCGAGTTAGGGTTATGAACACATTATTGGGCTTGGATTATGGAATCCAGAAAGTATTTTTCGAGGTTATTTTGAAAGAATCCTAGAAGGTGGGATTGAGTAATATCTATGAGGAGATATCGGTTCATCCCTTTGTGATGGGACCAGCTTCTTGAGGTTAGAGTGCTCGAGGTTTAGCTTCTAGGTTTGAAGATTAGAGCTATTGGAGATTTTGGGATGGCTTGATGTCATGGGATGGTGGTTACACCCAGGTTTCATTGAGATGAGTCTGAGGGACTCTTGAGGATTACCTTACAAGGTGGTCATTAATAAAGTGATCAGTGGTTTCCATAGTCGGATGTTGAGAATGCCTGTGCGGCGTAGTATTGCTTGAATGCCCTTGTGGGAAAGATAATACCTAAAGATGAGTTGTTTCCTAGGAAGACTAGCTGAGGTTTTCTTAAGAGGGGGTTTATACTAAGGTTTTTCTTTGTTGAGGATCCCTTGGAGGGTCTTTCTTTTGAGGTGGTATCAAGGACCGTTGTGAATTATCATGTTGGCAGGCTCATGTTTTTGGATTCCCTTTGGGTGAATTATTGATCGAGGATTAGTTTTAAGCCACTGAGGGATATTTGGGATGTTTCTTCACTAGGCATGAACTGTGATTTTTATGATATAGAGGAACACCTATTAGGGTGTCTTACTTTTTTGAGGCTTTATGGATGTTTTAGGATCTTTAGAAGGGCATGGAAAGAGATATTGGGTGTAGTAGGAGAATCCCTAGTTGGAATTCACTTTATTTTGTGAGCCTGAGGATCATGAGATCCTCAAGTTTGGTTTGGCCCTAAGGTGGGTCGTTGAGAGCCTATGGTGTCTATTTGTTGGATTCTAAGTTCCATGGTGCTGAGAGAGGCCTCATGATTTATTAGCTGGGAGTTAATAAACATTGTTAGTTCATCTATTGGGATGGTGGGTTCAAGGTTGGATTTTTCTGAAGGTACCGGGGTTCATAGTGGAAGTAGGTGGGCCTAGGATTTAATTTTTTTACCGACAATCGATGTAACTATATCACCGCCAATGAAGCACATCCCTAATAAAAGTCCAAGGATCCCACATGATGAATTTTAAGCACAAAACAATAAACCCAAAAATAACTCTTTTGATCTGAAATCATGATCAACATCAACTCATCATCAGGGTCGTTGCTCAAAGGAATTGAAGTTGATACCCTCTATATCATCCATATGTGCTTTGAAAGTCCAAGAGATCATAGATCATAAAATTTTGGGTGCTAGTTTGAAGATTTGATGATGCATTTAACGTCTTGGTGATTAATGCATCAACATTCCTATGATGCATAAAGGAGAGCTCGATCTGGTTGCTTGGATTGAGTGTTTCTTTCTCTATAATGTGAGATAAGAGAGAGATTATCTCAAAGAATGAGAAATGAATAGTCCCATCCATGCATTCATCCTCCTCATTATATAGTGAATTATAAAATTTACCAAAAAAGTCTCCTCAACCCCAAACATTTATTACTCCCTATATAAGGCATAAATGATATCTTATGGATGACTTACTGAGTTATAAATAACATTTATATTTTTATAACTTACTTGCAATATAATAAATATATTATATTATAAAAACGAGTCATTAACTTGGCCCATCATTCCCAAAAATATTAAATGAACTTTGAATATTAAAATAATATCCACTCATATAATATTTTCCATGTATTTACTTTAATACTTGTAAGTACATTTAATAAATAAATTCAATATTAATTATTCTAAACTAAAATAATATTAATTTATTTATTCATTGGTGATCATTTATTCTTGGACACATCTCAAACCCCATAGTGGGGTCCACCATGTCCTATACTCATATTTATCAAAATAGGAAAATTTTTGAATACACTAAGTGTGTGGCTTTCTAGGCCCTTATCTCGATAGTAGTGAATACTATTCACAAATTAGGAGTTGAGTCTAGAAACCCATTAAGGCCCCTAAAGAGATAAGGTGTAGTGATAGAAATGACAACCTTCATACAAACACATTACATGTAATATAATCTCTTTATCTCACGATATTTCATAAATAAGGACACATACTTTGTGTCATAATCATTTCTTACTGGAAATCATTTTTTTTTCATTATCAGAAAGCCGGTTTATAGGGGTTTCCGGGACACAAGTATACAATCAAAACATTTCAAAATTCAAAAAACCACCCATCAAAAGAAATCGCGTAACTCCTCGAGCCGCGAGCCCACGCGCCGCCTCGAAACCCGGGATCACCTGCCACCGCCTCATCATCCTCGGGATACGCCCCCGATGCGACCGGAAAACCCACTTTCACCGGGACACCGGTGAGGTTCACCGGCTCCCGTCGACTCCATCACCGGCGACCGTCGTCGGCCACCGTCGACCATCGTCGTCTACCGTCGACCGTCGTCCACCGTCGACCGTCGTCGTCACTAACATCACAGACCTTCAGCGTCCATCAACCTCGCCAGTACAAACATCAGCAGTGCACACCAGATCATCGGTGGAGGCCAAAGAAATCACAACATACGGAAACTTCCACTCACACAAAAACATCATCCTCGAAACAAAGAGGAACAGAATCATCCCATGCTCGCGAAGACGCATGAACATCAAAAACTGTGGCATGAAACCGCCAGATCCATCCATGAAACGACAACACAAATTCACCCATCCAGGAACCAGAAGTAGGAAGGACAGAATGAAAAAAACAGAAAAACGCACAAAATCGGAAAAGGACCCAGTAAAAACCAGATCTAGTTCCGAAACCCAGCGCCACCAACCTTCAGACCCCCGGAAGCCACGCCCCTCACCAGATGCCTGCGACCACGAACGATAAGACTCCCTCAACCCGCAGACTCTGGGACTCGGTCATTCGACGCCTGCGGCGCCGTGAAAGAAGGCTGAATCAAGCACACCGTCATGGCGACCGAGCCAAGGAAGTCCCCGCCATGAACCACAAACAAGGAAGGGGAGGAAGCGGCGCCTGACCGGGGTGAAACCAGGAGGCGGCGCCGGGAGAGAAAACCCTCGCGCTACGTCGCCCCTTACGGGCTCATCCAGTTCAATAAATGTCATAATCATTTCTTAATTTATTATTATTTGACCTTAATGGATAGACTTACCTTCTTATACCATAACCATAGATTTAATAAAGGTATTACCATCCTGATCAACTAGGCCCGAGACATCTCTTCCTTTCAAAAGTGACAAATTATATCTTGATTATTCAACCAATTTCATACTACCAATGATGCACCCAACACAATATATCCATAGTTTTTTCCTTTCATAAAAGTACATGATAAAATGGTATAAAATAATAATAAAATCAAGTCGAGAGATCATTACACATGTTCACATATAGGAATTAACATGTGATGTTTCTATTGGAAGGTTAGTCCTCATGATCTCAACTAATTGAGATCACCAAGTGTTAAATTCATGAGAATAAGTCTCAATACTTATGAGCCCCCAACACTTGATAGTCAGACATAATCTGTGTAATTTACCCCAATCTAGCACTCTCTCACATGGTCAAATGGAGTTGGTCATTAGACCTCAACTTTTCCTCCTCGTATCCCAGAGGATGCCGACTTGAAGCGGGGGTGTATGGAACATATTGGGGAGACTATACCCCCTAGTATATAGTTGTAATAATAGAAGAATGAATATTAGAGTATCAGAAATAGTAGAAACAATGTAATAAAGGTATATAAACCAAACAGTGAAGGAAACTGATCAATCACACAATATGAAAAATAATGTAATGATAGACTAGAATATAGCTAAGTGTAAAGTTGAATGTAAAATAGATAAACGATAAAAAAACTCAAAGAAGACACCAAATACCTCGGTCCCAATTCCCACATCGGTCCTATCTCCAAGCTTCAACCCATCCAGTAAGAAAAAATCAATAACAATGTTATTTTCTTTCATCTAAACCAGCATCCATGTAATTTGATCAGGTACTAAATGGTGGTCTGAATATGGTGTGAGTAAAACTTAGTAGTTCGGCACCACACTACGGGAAAAGTAGTTTTTTGCGACGGGTCAATTGCGACGGGATTATATACCATCGCAAAAGGTCCGACGAAATAACTATTTGCGATGGGCAGATTTTCCCGTCGCAAATAATAGGTTAATTGCGACGGGAATAGGCGACCCGCCGCAATAGGTTTGGCGCGGTTTGCGCGCCAAAACGCGCGAAGGGTATTTGCGACGGGGAGGCATCCCCGTCGCAAAATCCCGGCGGCAGTAAATACCATTTGTGACGCGCAAATCCGCCCGTCGCAAATAGTATGTGGGCAGATGTGTATTTGCGACGGGACCCATCGCAAAAACCCTTTTAACCGCCGACTGTAATTAATGCGGGCGAGAGTATTTGCGACGGACCCCATCGCAAAAAGCCCGACGGCGGTAAATAACATTTGCGACGGGCAAAGCCGCCCGTCGCAAATAGTATGTCGGCAGATGTGTATTTGTGACGAGACCCGTCGCAAATACCCTTTTAACCGCCGACTGTAATTAATGCGAGCGAAAGTATTTGCGACGGGCTCCGTCGCAAATACCACCATTTGCGACGGGACACCCGTCGCAACTTACCCCGTCGCAACTAATCTAACCTATATATACCCCACCCGTTTTTTTCCAAATCACTCAAATCTTCCTCTCCCTCTCTCTTCATTCTCCAGTTTTAAGGAAACAATTTCTTTTAGTTAAAATGTTTTCATACGAGAGCAATTGGAAGGCGTCAATACCTTCAGAATATCAAAGTTTAAGGTATTTATATTTTATTTTTTTATATTAATTTTATTTGTTGTTTATTAGTTGTAATTAAATTAGATTTAAATTGATTTTTATTTATATTTATTTTTAGTAAGAAATTGATATTGTTAGTGATAATTATAAATAATTTGTGTTAATTTGCAATAATTAGAGATTATTATAGATAATTAGCGGAATTTAGACATAATTAGATATAATTAGGGATAATTAGGGGTAATTAGTAATAATTAGATATAATTAGTAACAATTAGATATAATTAGTAATAATTAGATATAATTAGTAATAATTAGATATAATTAGTAATAATTAGATATAATTAGTAATAATTAGATATAATTAATAATAATTAGATATAATTAGTAATAATTAGATATAATTAGTAATAATTAGATATAATTAGTAATAATTGGATACAATTAGATATAATTAGTAATAATTAGATATAATTAGTAATAATTAGTAATAATTAGATATAATTAGTAATAATTAGATATAATTAATAATAATTAGATATAATTAGATATAATTAGTAATAATTAGTAATAAATACAGATAATTAGTAATAAATACAGATAATTAGTAATAATTAGTAATAAATACAGATAATTAGTAATAATTAGTAATAATTATTAATAAATACAGATAATTAGTAATAATTAGTAATAATTAGTAATAATTAGTAATAATTAGTAATAATTAGTAATAATTAGTAATAAATACAGATAATTAGTAATAATTAGCAATAATTAGCAATAATTAGTAATAAATACAGATAATTAGTAATAATTAGCAATAATTAGAAATAAATAGGAATAATTAGCAATAATTAGTAATAAATAGGAATAATCAATAATAATTAGTAATAATTAGTAATAATTAGTAATAAATTCAGATAATTAGTAATAATTAGTAATAAATACAGATAATTAGTAATAATTAGTAATAATTAGTAATAATTAGTAATAAATAAAGATAATTAGTAATAATTAGTAATAATTAGTAATAATTAGTAATAAATTGTAATAATTAGTAATAAATTGTAATAATTAGTAATAAATTGTAATAATTAGTAATAAATTGTAATAATTAGTAATAAATTGTAATAATTAGTAATAATTAGGAATAATTAGTAATAATTAGGAATAATTAGTAATAATTAGTAATAAATTGGAATAATTAGGAATAATTAGCAATAATTAGGAATAATTTGCAATAATTATGAATAAATAGGAATAATTAGCAATAATTAGAAATAAATAGGAATAATTAGCAATAATTAGTAATAATTAGGAATAATTAAGAATAATTAGGAATAATTAGTAATAATTTGTAATAATTAGTAATAATTAGTAATAATTAGTAATAAATACAGATAATTAGTAATAATTGGTAATAATTAGTAATAAATACAGATAATTAGTAATAATCAGCAATAATCAGCAATAATTAGAAATAATTAGCAATAATTAGGAATAATTAGGAATAATTAGTAATAAATAGGAATAATTAGCAATAATTAGGAATAATTAGTAATAATTAGTAATAAATCCAGATAATTAGTAATAATTAGTAATAAATTCAGATAATTAGTAATAATTAGTAATAATTAGTAATAATTAGCAATAATTAGTAATAATTAGTAATAAATACAGATAATTAGCAATAATTAGTAATAATTAGCAATAAATAGGAATAATTAGCAATAAATAGGAATAATTATCCATAATTAGTAATAATTAGGAATAATTAGCAATAATTAGTAATAATTAGTAATAATTAGTAATAAATCGGAATAATTAGCAATAATTAGAAATAATTAGAAATAAATAGTAATAATTAGTAATAATTATTAATAATTAGCAATAATTAGTAATAATTAGTAATAATTAGTAATAATTAGCAATAATTAGTAATAATTAGCAATAATTAGTAATAATTAGTAATAATTAGTAATAATTAGTAATAATTAGTAATAATTAGTAAAAATTAGTAAAAATTAGTAATAATTAGATATGATTATATATGATTTGTAACAATTAGATATGATTAGATATGATTAGATATGATTAGATATGATTAGATATGATTAGATATGATTAGATATGATTGGTTGATCACCTTGCAAGTAGCATTACAATAGGACAACCCAAGTCATGCCCTTCTCATCTATAAGAATTATCTCACATGACCCTTTACATAGACCATTCTTCCTTGAAAATTTAAGGGAAAGATATTGATGTCCCCTCAAATTTTTAAGGAAGAATGATCTATGTAAAGGGAGCGAGATGATTCTTAGAGATGAGAACGAAATTACTTTGGTTGTCCCATTGTAACACTACTTGTGAGGTGATCAACCATGCAAGGACAATTATAGAGTTTACATTGGACATGGATGACACAAACTTTTTATTGCACATGACCTGACAATTGGCGACCCTTTGAGATTTTAACATGTTAAGAATAGAGCAAAGCCTGTTGCGAATATTGATAATTTTAATATTTTATAATTTTTTTATTATTTTAATAATATTAATATTGTTTTTTCATAAATATTGATAATATAATTTTTTTATTAGTAATAATTAGTAAACAAAAACTACTTGGATAATGAAGGAAAAATTTGTAATCATCTCCACAACAATGATTACCAAATTTCCTTTCATTATTCAAGTATTTTTCATTTTGCTAAGTATTGCTAAATTAGTAATAAATTTTAATAATTAGTAATAATTAGTAATAAATTGTAATAATTAGTAATAAATTGTAATAATTAGTAATAATTAGGAATAATTAGTAATAATTAGTAATAATTTGGAATAATTAGCAATAATTAGTAATAATTAGCAATAATTAGAAATAATTAGAAACAATTAGAAATAAATAGAAATAATTAGCAATAATTAGTAATAATTAGTAATAATTAGGAATAATTAGTAATAATTAGTAATAAATTATAATAAATTGTAATAAATTATAATAATTAGTAATGATTAGTAATAAATTGTAATAATTAGTAATAATTAGTAATAATTAGTAATAATTAGTAATAAATTGTAATAATTAGCAATAATTTGTAATAATTAGTAATAATTAGCAATAACTGACAATAATTAGAAATAAATAGCAATAATTAGGAATAATTAGAAATAATTAGGAATAATTAGGAATAATTTGAAATAATTAGGAATAATTAGCAATAATTAGGAATAATTAGGAATAATTAGCAATAATTAGGAATAATTAGCAATAATTAGGAATAATTAGCAATAATTAGCAATAATTAGCAATAATTAGGAATAATTAGTAATAATTAGTAATAATTAGTAATAATTAGTAATAATTAGTTAGGAACAATTAGGAACAGTTAGGAAGAAATTTTAATAAATTATAACAAATTTTAAGAACTTGGCACAATTTTCAGTGGATTGACTGCACTCATTTTTGCTCGATGAATTTTTTCAGGTGTCTCAATATGTTGATAAAATTGATGAGCGACTGTGTATATTGAGTAACCCACCATCCAAAATGGTTAAATATTATAATGTATATGTGGTGAATGGTTTTTTTATTTCATACGCATGCATACGGAGAATAAAAAAAACAATGAACAGTGGAGTTTGCTTGAGAGGATCACATCACAGAAAAACCGAAGCTGACTTTTATGGCATTTTGGATGAAATTATTAAGCTATGTTATCTAGGGAAGAATTAAATAACGATTTTTAAATGTAGGTGGTTGGATACTGAGAGAGGCTTGCATGTTAATCCGACTCATGGAATAGTCGATATTAAATATAAAAGTCTTATTATAGTAAATGAACCATTTTTACTGGCTCAACATGCACATCAAATTTATTATGCAAAGTACTGTGCTACTTCAAGAGACTTGAGCAATTGGTGGAGAATAATAAAAATGAAATCTCGGGAAAATCAGTTTACTCAAACAGAATGTGGTTCCGCTGAAGTGGAAGGAATTGAAAATTTTCAAGAGACTGCTCAAAATCCATCTGATTCACAAAGAGACGTGAATATCGATGATGACACCCCACAATTAAGGATCGATGGTGATGAAGATATTAATGATGTTACAAATGAATTTGAAATGACAATAGATGCTGAAACTGAAACTCATATAGATATTGATGATGCTGAGGAGGAAGATGAATACATTGGCATTGATAGCTATGGAGAAGAGGATGAAGATGCACATTGACATAATTAAATGCTGATTATAATCATAACTAATATATATCTATATATAATAGTTATTTTCAACTATCCGCTAACAACAATCATTTTGTGTTTCAAATGGACCCTGATTTATATCGCGAGTTGCAGGAGGCTGACCTACAGTTAGATGAGGGAGATTTTGGATCATCTGACCCTCAGCCTACTGGCGGTTCAGGGGGTACGCAGAGGGGGCACAGTCTTGCACGAATGATGATTCCTGACCCTATCCCCAAGCGATGTCCACATCTTGGTTTCGATCCATACACACGGAGGTATGGTAACCTATATATTTTAGTTAGATTTCATTAATTTATTTATATATATACTAATTGTTTAATTATTTATTCTTTTTTTCATAGTTTTGCTCATGTAGCTATTGGACAGGAGAGTGCTATCTTGCACAATTATTTTTCTCAGCCATGGATCACATGAGAACAGATTCCCGTTGATGTGCGAGACGACATGTTCCATCATTGGCTGGTACGTAAATAAATAATATTTATTTTAAAATTTATTTTATTAATAACTTGATATTATAAATTATTTTTAGGGTTTATGATATCCTATCGATGATAGCATGCGCGACGCTATCCACACAACATGGCATGTTTCTATACGTGACCGTTTCCGTCAGTTTTTTCACAATTTGATAAGGACAACCATTAAGAAAGCAAGAGTGACAGAATTTGATGAGTCGTGTAGAGATCACCGACCAGAGTACATTTCATCTCATGTTTGGGATGGATTATGTTTACACTAGTTGGGTGGTGGATTTTAGAGGAGATCTTCAGTGGGACGACAGAATTGGGGGAGACAGGAGGAGACGCATCGAGCTGGTAGCCGTACATTCAGTTCTCATAGAGAGCATCTGGTAAGTATATTTTTTAAATATTTTATATAACTTTAAATATAAACAGTTTATTTTATATTTATGTAGGCAGTCGAGCATCCAGATATTATGGAGTTCGACATTTATCGGAGGATGTGCAGTGATCCAGCCACTAAAGAGATTAGAGGTGATTGCCAGCGTCAGATTGTGGTTAATATTATTTTTTCAATTTGAAAATTAACTGAATATAATATGTTCACAATTTTAATTTTAAATTGGAATTGAAGGAGTCATATGAGGCTGCGACCTCTCAAACACAGGCTGAGGGTCAGGATGAGATGACTGAGCAGACCGATGCTCTCCATTTTGACGAGGTGACATGGATGCAGGCGACTCAGTATAGATTTGAGAAGGGATGGGTAGTTGGTATCGACTCTCATTTGACTCCTGCTACTTATTATGGTACTGCTGCGATTTTAGAGTCCAGCTCGAGAGGAGCTCGTGGAGAGACATCATATTCTGGCTCACAGTATCAGGTGCAGTTGCGAACTCAGGCTGAGCTTATAGAGACTTTGCAGAAGCAGCATGAAGAGATGCGTCGACGACAACAACAATAGGAGCAACATCATGAGGAGGAGCTGCGTTAATTGGAGTAGCGGCGGCAGTAGGAGTATCACAAGCAGATGGAGTACATGCGCCGTCTGACTCGTAGTTTAGGGATGGAGTTTCCTCCACCTCCACCAGACACCCCCAATGATTTGTTTTTCATGTTAAATACATTTTAATTCAAGTTTTGTAATAATATGAACTATTTATAGTTTCTGTCTTTTATATTGGTGGAACTATTACATATTTTTTTTAATATTTTATTATTTATTATTAGTATTATATTTTTTAATATTTGTTTATTTTACTAATAATAATAATATTTTATGTTTTTTTTTATATTTTTTTGAAAATATTGAAACTTTTAATAATATTTTATTATTTTATTATTTTAACAATATTAATATTAATTTTTTATTAATAATAATTTTATTAAATATATTTTTTTAGTATTATATTTTTTAATGTTTGTTTATTTTACTAATAATAATAATATTCTTTATTTTTTTATTATTTTTATAATAATAATATATTTTTTTCATTAATCATAATATTATTATTATTTTTAATTATTTTTAGTATTTGCGACGGGATCTTTTGCGACGGGGCCCCGTCGTAAATAAGTGAAATATATTTGTTTAATATTATTATTTGCGACAAGCCCGTCGTAAAAGTTTTATGGGTATATAATATATATAATCAGAAGGCTATTTGCAACGAGGAAGTTACCTGTCGCAAAAACTAATTGCAACGGGCCCGTCGCAAAAGGTTTTTGGGTATATAATGTATATAATCGGGAGGTTTTTTGCGAAGGGTAAAATTTCCATCGCAACAAATATTTTTTGCGATGGGCCCATCGAAAAAAATATCTGTTGCGACGCCATTTTCTGCAATGGGCTATTTGCGACGGGATCCCGTCGCAAATAGTCCATTGAAAAAAACCGGAATTCCAGTAGTGCTACCATGTCTAAATAAAACTATTATAATAGTAAGTTCATGTAATAAAGCAATAAATAAGAGTATTAATTAATAAATTAATAAAATATTACAATTAACCTACTTCGACACCATACCAGAATAACTATAAGCATGCAGAATCACTATACCAACCATAATCACAAGTCCATTGCATAATCACATAACTAGGAAAAACCCTCTCTTTAAGCATTTCAACATGACTAGGACAAGCCCTTTATATAATCACTTTAGCATAACTAGGCCAATCCCTTTATATAAGTATTTCAGTGTAACCAGGACAAGTCCTTTATATAATAATTTCAGCATAATCAGTCCAAGCCCTTTATATAAGTATTTCAGCATAATCGGGCCAAGCCATTTATATAATAATTTCAACATAACTAGACTAATCCCTTTATATAATCATTTTAGCATAACCAGACCAAGCCCCTTATATAAGCATTTCAGCATAACAATACAATATCAAAGTATCTCCAAACATTTCAATAAACAAGTAATCCATTTTATAAAGTGATAATAAATCACATAAGGTCTCATGTCATGCTAATTTATGTTTCAAAAAAATATCCAATTCATCATCTTTTAAGAGTAGGATCACCCTAGGAGTATCCGCAAGCTAGGTCTCAACACTGTTGTATCCAAAGGGATCCAAGGAGTAGTCCAAACACATGATTATCATCTCCCATTATTCTATTTGTTAACACAATTTTTTTCATCACAATCACATAATATTACACACACTTAAAAAAATAGAAAAATACTACAGGTATTTGTTATATACCACCTATATTTATCTGATGATTAAAGTAAATCTCTCAATAAGGAATGCTAATGGAGGACTATAAGGACCAGTTTGGGATATGCCTAACACTGAGAGGGGGGGGGGGGTGAATCAGTTTTGGGGAATTTTTAATCAAATTGAAACCTTTTATCCCTTTACCTTTTAGAACTGTTAGGATCTTGATTCTCTTATTCTGTTTTCCCTATAGCATGCAAGTATATGAAAGCAGTAAATATAACACACGGCATTTTTACAAGGTTAACTACTCAAAAATAGAATCTATGTCATTGGTATGGTTTTGAAATAATCCAATACCACACAATACACTAGAAAATAATCCTTTAATGTGAAATAAAAAAAGTAGGATATACCCTTACACTCATGTGGCACTTTGAAAATAATCCAATAGTGTGTGTTTTACAGATCTTGGTTGGATCTTTATACTACCTCCCAAGACATTCCTTTTTATAGAACTTGGATGGATCTTTATACCACCTCCTAAGACAGTATTCTCCTTTTTGATAAGGATTTGTAACACCAAGAAATTATTCCACCTATTAAGAATTTTTGGATGTCACCATACTACTTTGTTATTCTGCTCTTCACTTGTTACTTGCTTAATAGCATGAAAGTAACTCTTCTTACTTCATCCCAACAACAAACTTGATAGTTGCAACTTCTTCTTCTTCAACCAGTCACAATAATATAAATGTGTTGTGTACCGATGAACACTAAATTTTCTCTGACCCAAATTATAATAAACTGATATTAATTTGGTCACCAAATATTCTTCACTTATTTCTTCTTCTTCTTTAGTGAAAAACCAACTGCACTGAGATCTCTTCTTCTTATTCTTGCTGGAATCAATTTTTTTTTGTGATTATCAAATCAATGAATATAAACTCAGCTTAGCATCATCACAATTCATATTACATAAATAATAATCAATATTTAAGTGGGAACACTCTATTATTCTTAGAAAGAAAATATTGTTCAATTTTGTAGCAGTGACTTATACTCTTCTTCCCTGTGCAAATATGTACTTAGGATAACGCCTGGTTCTTCTTCACACAAAAAATCTGTGTGTGTTTTCTCTTCTCTATCCATTTTGTATCAACCAATTACACACATGTTTTACTTTGTGAACTGTCTAATATCCTCAACAAACTGTATTCCCTTTGCGAACTATCCCTGCGAACTGTTCTTATGAACTGTTCCTGCAAACTATGGCAGTAAACTATCATCCCGAACTACCTTGAACCACGTGGCATGAGTGCTTCACGAACACATTCCTTCACGAACCACCTATTCCCCATGGATGGATTATTCCTTGAGGACCACCTCTCCTTCATGAATGGATAATGCCTATGCGAACCACTGATGCTTCGCGACCCCTCTTTGCTCAGTAACTGCCTTTGTTCTGCAGAAAACTAATTCCCCACGTACTATCGATGCTCTGTGGATGAGAGTTGCTTCATGGGATGCATTTACTTTCACATACCACTTCTTACTCCATGGACTACCTTCACTTCTGTGAACTATCTTCTATTCCATAGACAACTTGTTCCTTCACACAATCTTTCCTCCACGAACTACTTCCCTTTTACGGAATTTCTTCCCAAGAACTCTTTTGGACTTAACCGAATTCTTCCACCAATTATGAACTATTATAATAAAATTATCTCTCAATTAATGAAGGGATTAGGGTCCTTTATACAAGAAAATAACTCCACAAATTTTTCTAATCTGATTTTCCCAAAGATTCAATGCGGTACAACCTTCACCGAGTACTACGCTTCTCCCACGAACCATTTTTCCCTTCACGGTATGCATACCTCCTTTCTTCCTTCAAGGAGGCTGATTATATCCATGAATGGATCAATGACTCTATTTAGAAAATGATAGCCTTAATCACAAACTGAAATCCTTCTGCAAACTGTGGTCCTCCCATGAACCATTTCTCCTATGTGGTCTGCGTACCACGTTTTGCGGTCTGTATAGTGCTACTATACAGAATTCTTCCTTTGCCAAATTTCCTTCGCTGCTCCGCATACCTTTTATGCAGTCTAAAAACTATCCTTCACAGTTCAAAAACTATTCTTCGTGGTCCATGTACTGTTCTTCATAAACTCCTTTTCAAAAACTCCTTCCTTTTCCATAAAATAAATTCCTAATTTTGATGACCAAAAATTTGGCAAACACTAGAAAACGGTGCCACCTAAAATATCTTCTCTAAAAAGAACACCCATTCTAATTTCATCATGAACCTTATATTTTGTGATATATAGTATTTGATTGATCACCTTTAGCATCGTTATATTTACAAGGGAAAGTATTGAAACTTTCCTGTCTTCTAACAACATCTTCCTTTATAATCAAACCTAAATATGATTGACAACACCTTTACTCCCCCTTTCCTTCATAAGGCTTGCATCACAAGTTCTCCAAACAACTTATGATATTTTTGAAAAAAAATCAAAAAAGAATCATCATATTAACTAGGATAATTATTCAACCATTACATCCATTGTCATCAAATGAATCCATATAAATTCTCTAGGCATCACTTTGAAACTAAAAGTCTTCAAACCATTCACATGTTTCTTGGAATATCAAGACTTGAGGAATTAATCTAATATCCATTAACTTTGGAACTTCTTAATCATATTGAAATCAATGTAATATTCCTACTTCATTGATCATAATTTTCCACCAATGAAAATCATTTGACAAAAAATACAATCCATAAACAAAGTGGGATCTTCAAGGACAAAGGTGAAGGAGATCATAAGGAGAACCTAGATCATACAAGCATCAAGATCAGATCATGATTCAACAACGATTAGGATACCACAATTCTACAATAAAGGATAATAAGAGAAGGGATAAAACCAAAGTGAAGGAACTCACCAGAGATCAAAATCTATATCGGGATGTCCAGGAAGGAAGGAATCACCCAAAAATCACCCAGAGTATCCCTAGGGTTCAACATAAATGAAAATAAATCATATGAGCAACATGAATAAAATGAATTAATCCTAATTAATTCATGTTTTGAAACCCTTTCACTCCGTGAATTCAAAATATGCCAAAAAATGCATCGCCTCGGGTTAAAAACACACCGATCGACCTTTTCACAATGAGTAAAAATTCATGAATTGTATGACATTGATGTCCTAAAACTATTTCATGGCTTGTTTTGATAAACTGATTCATGTAATGTATTACTTACATGATGTGAATATTTTATATAGGCATTAGTCATTACATATTCCTATAGAAACCCCGAAAAGCCTTCAACTCCACTTGAGCCTGAGGAGAATCCCTTTGTGACCTTAGACACAATTATACCCAGAATCCACTAATTCAAACAAATACACATCCCCAAAATTTAGTTAATTTTCATTAAAAAAATCTCTCCATCCCTAAGAAAAGGTTTCACCACCAAGGTTTAAAAGAATAATAACCCAACTAAAAGTGGTTTGACCAATACTCAAATAAGAACATACCTAGAAAAGATGGGATCTTACAACCTCCCCACCATATAACAAATCATCCTTGAGCTGCTCCATCCATCAATGTGGGTTATTAGTGAACAATTATAGCCACTATGCTTGCACATTAGTATCCCTCTCTCATGTATCCTCTTGAACACACCTCATTCTACCACTACACTCACACTAGATGTATGGTATTTCCCCAGATATATTTCTTATTATGGTCTATAATCCATATCAGATTCTCATCAAAGGAAACATCTACACCAAGCTCGACATCATCAATGTAAATCACATGATAAGGGTCATGATGATATCTCCAAAGCTTAAATATGTGAAACATGTCATTAAAGTCACTATAGCACTATAAAAGGAAAAATCAGTATATCACTAGACCGACCCTTTCCAATATATCAAAAGGCCCGAAAAACCTGGGTAATAACTTTACCCATTTACTTATATAACATTTTCCAAACCTAGGTGACACCCATAGGAAAACATGAAGACCCACATCAAACTCCAGAGGTTATCTCCGATGGTCAGAACAAGATTTTTTCCTGCTTTGTGCTGTCACCAACCACTTTTTAATCAACTGAACCTACTCAGACATCTCCTACATGATACTGGGTTCAACAAGAACTGACCCACCTGCCTCTAACCAGAAAAGAGGTGGTAACCACAACCTTCCATACAAATCCTTAAAGGGTTCCATCTGGATCAATACATTCAAGCTATTATTATACAAAAAATCCATGAGTTCCATATTCTGCTCCCACAAACCATCAAAATCCAGTACACAGGCTTGTAAAATATCCTCTAAAATATGAATTGTCTATTCATATTGGTCATTAGTTTGAGAATTATAGGTTATACTCAGAAGAACCTATGATCCTAGAGCCTTATGAAGACCCTAATATAACCAATATTTGAAATGAAGATCTCTATCTGAAATGATATTTCTCAGAACACCATATAGTCAAACTATCTCCCGTATGTAGAGACTACCCATATCATTAATAATGAAGGCCTCTCTGATGGGAAAAAAGTGGGATACATTTATCATTTAATATATAATCACTAATACTACATCATTATTATGAGGCATCTTAGGAAATCCCATTATAAAGTATATAGTTACATCATCCCATTTCCATTATGGAATAGAAAGTGGTTACAATAGCCCATTAGGCCTCTGATGATTGGCCTTCACCTGCTGATAATCAAAGCATCGGGTCATGAAGCCTTCTATGTATTTCTTCATTCCTGGACACAAGTACTGTCTATAGAGATCATGATACATCTTTTTCAGACCTGGATGTACTGCCCATCCAAAATCATGAAACTCCATCATTAACGCCTCACGCAAGCCCATATGAACCCATAATCGGACACAAAGAATAAGAGAATTGACATTACCAAGAGACCATATTGACGGTGGCTCCCCACCTTATATGTTGTCCCTCAAAGATAAGTCCTTCAGATCAAATATCTACTTGGTCTTGATTTAGTCCAAAATTATGGGTAAAACAAATTTTAAGGTTAGAGATACTCATCCTTGAGACTTCTGAACATAAAGATGAATATATATAAAGAGTAACATAATCCATTACTTATTGTAAGACTGCCATACTACCTCTATCTTCATCTTCTTTACCTAGTGTATAAGCCAGATTGAAGTAAAAAGACTATAAATACTTGACCCACCTCTTCTACTAAAGGTTCAGGTCCTACTGATAAAAGATATACCTTGGGATCTTATAGTCCATGTACACCACAAACCTCTCACCTGAAAGATATTGTCTCCAGCATCTCAGGGCATATATCACTACAAAGAACTCCAGATCATGAGTAGGGTAATTACTCTCATTAATTCTCAACTATCTAGATCCATAAGAAACCAATCAATCCTATTGCATCGGAACTGCTCTTAATCCCACTTTGGATGCATCACAGTACATGTTAAAATCCTTTCCTGATATAGAAAAAGTAAAAAATCGATACTGAGGTCAGCCTTATCTCTAGCTCCTAAAAAACTCTCTTGTAAGCATCTAAACAAACAAACTTCACCCCTTTCTTGGTCAAACTAGACATCAATGATGATAAATAGGATAAGTACCAAATAAAATGCCAATAATACCCTACTGGACCAAGAAAACTTAAAATATCAAAGACATTCTTAAACCAATCCCAAGATACTGTACCTGTAACCTTATTAGGGACTACTTCCACTCTTGCCTCTAAGATAACATAACCCAGGATGTGCACTTTATAAATTCAAAAACTACATTTGGTTAACTTTGCGTAAAGTTTATGTTCTCTCAATTTACTCAAGATGATGTCAAGATGTTGGGAATGGTCATTTGTAGATTGGGAGTACACTAATATGTCATTGAAAAAAACCACCAAAAACTAATAGAGGAAAGGATGGAAAATTCGGTTAATCAAAACCATGGATATCATTGGTGCACTTTTCAGACCGAATGACATCACCATGAACTCATATAATCTATACTTACTCCTAAAAGTAGTCCAAGGTATGTTTGATGGTCTCACTCTAAATTTATGGTACCGTGTTCTCAAGTTAATATTAGAGAAAATTTAGGCACCTCTCAGCTAATCGAAGAGATCATCTATGTGTGAAAGGGGATATAAATTCTTGACCATAATCTAGTTCAATATTTAATAGTCCACACACAACCAAAATTTCCCATAAACCTTCTAGGTGAAAATCATGGGAGAACCCCAAGGTGACATACTAGGTCATATAAAACCCTTAGCTTCAATATATTCTAACTAAAATTTCAATTCTCGAAGCTCCCCTGGTGCCATCTTGTAAGGTGAGATAGAAACTAGATCTGTTCTCTATACTAACTCAATCATGAACTCAACTCTCACTCAGGTGGTAAGCTATAGAACTCTTAAAGAAAAACATCCTAAAAATGGTATACCACTATAGGAAATGTATCCTAATTAATTCCACTATTATCTAGAGAAATACATGCTATCTGATCCATGATAAAATCCTATCTTCATCGAATTGGTTATGTATGACTAGACTGAAGATCCCACTCACCCTAGTGAAAATAAATCCCTCTTTTTAGAGATAGAAAGGTAACTCTCCCCCTGGTAATAGTCGATGTGATCCTAGTAAAGGACTAACCAATCCATACCCAGAATCAAATCAAAACCTATTATTTCTATCACAAACATTTCCCAAAAGAAATGATAACCACCAATTTTTAGAGAACATTCCTTGCAACATTTGATATTCTTTGACCGCACTCCCGACGGTGTGTTGATGGTCAAGAAACCATCTAATACTTCCACAACTAATCCCAAGAAATTTAAAAAAAATGCAGATATAAATAAATGCAATTATCCTATATAAAAAAACAAAAGAAAGGGTAGATGATACAAGAATTGTACCTCTGATGGTATAAGGTCCTGTATCCAAACTAGTTAGAGTAGACTGCATAGTATGTAGATGAATTTTCTCTCTGCCCTAAGATCTAGTCTAACTCCCCTATGTTTCTCTCTTTGTATAGTATTTTTGATTCTGAACTGAGGAAGAATGTCCTCTAAATCGACCTGAACGTCCAATGGAACTCTAGCTACCAACCTGTTGAGGGGTAGCTAAGTCCTTCCTAGACTCTGGAACCCATCCCGATCCCTTAGTACTGCTCTGCTATTGAATTCCCCTACAAGTGGCCCAACCCACTATAAGAATAACACTCCAAAGTAGGGTTCTAACACTGAGTCCACTTTTGGACAAACTTACACACTAATATATTTGCAACGGAACACGGTCTTGAGATTCCTACCCACTACCCTGGCTACTCTACCCACTATTTCCTTAGTGATAACTGTCATATAGGTTCTTCTTTCCACTAGAATAAGAGCTCTCTATTCGCCCTACTAAAATATACTAACCAATACTTTGGGCCTCTCTTAGATCCCCTTCCATGATGATATCCCAATTCATCATATCTAAAATGCTACGTAAGTTAAAAACAGTCACTTGTGACTTGATCTCATAGAAAATCCCATCTTGAAAATGTCTCACCCTAGAAATATCATCAGCTGATAAAGATGGTGAAAAACACTGTAAGTCGATGAAATGTACAAAATAGTCCATCAATAACATGACCTACTGCATTAGGTGCATGAAATAATGATCCTTCTCATCCCTCAATGTCTCAGGATAGAAGTGTCTCAAAAAATTCTTCTTGAAGTTCTTCCAGGATAACTCCTCTTGCTACCCAACTTGCACTAAAGTGTCCCACCAATGCTTGGCTGGTCCATAAATCATGCATGTGGTAATATCCACCCTATTATATATGGGTGTCTCGAGGTTCTTGAATTTCATTTTTACTGACTCAATATAGAACTTGGTTTCCTAGGATCCTCCCTCCCCAGTGATCATAGATGAATGTTACAGTTGAAACTCTCTTGTCAGCTCAGTCATCGAAGGTAAAGTGTGAGCAATATCCCTTTCCATGGATCACATTACCCTCAGGAAGATATCATAAATATTGACATCAATATGGTTCTCTAGAGTTATAGGAAGCTCTAGTTTAGCTAGATTAGGAGGGTGCTGATTTCTACTCTCCTAACGCTCAATTCGAATATGAAGAGGAGACATTTTATCTACAAGAAAAATAAACTCCTTAAAGAACTGTATAACATCAAGTTAAACCTCAACATGTGACAAAAATAGATAAACAATGGATTATGGTCTCTTAAAACTTATCTTAATAAGTTAATTGGCATTAAATAATAGTTTATTTATTTACTTCTTCATTAGATATAATATAGATCTCATTTCACTGTTCATACAGGAAAATATATCTCATGAAATAAATATGTCCCTATCATGAACAATGAATGCCGATATATATCCTTTTGTACATATCATGAAGTATGCATACTCATCTCATGACATACTAAGACACAAGTATAAATCTTAATAAACTATAACATCACACAATATGTGAATCACCCAAGGTGAAATAATATCAACCGTAATAAGTGAACAACATGAACAACAACCCTATCCCTGGGTACTTGAATTTTCCCTCATACATGGGTTAGCTACTACCATGAACAATGTCATTACCATGACTTAACACATTCCTAAAATCCTTTATCCCTTTCTAAAATAATAAAGAAATAGAAAAGAAAAACCTGATTTTCAGATACCACTTTGTAACATCCCCATATCCAATACTTTCTCACATGGCCAAACTGGGTTGGACACTATACCTCAAGTGACCCTCCCCATATTCCAAAGGCTAAAGACTAGAATTTGGGGTGTAAGGAACATAATAGGGGATACTATACCCCATGGTAAATAGTTTTAATAATATCAGAATAAATACAAGAGTAATGAAAATAGTGGAAAAAGTGAAATAAAAATAGATAAACCAAACATTAAAGGAAACTGATCAAACCAATAATATGAAAAATAATGCAATGATAGGCTGAAATGTATCTAAGTTTCAAGCTAAGTGTGAAATATATAAATGAAAAAACAACTCAAAGAAGACAAAAAATACCCTGGTCCCGATTCCCACATCGGTACCATCTCTAAGCTCCAACCCATCCAGTAAGAAACAATCAACAATAAAGTATTTTTACCTTGTACAAACCTGTATCCATGTAATATACTCAGGTATCAAACAACATCCCAAATAGGTCATGATTAAAATTTAGTAGGCTGACACCATAATGTTTAAACAAAACCAATTAGATAGTGCATGAAATAAAGTGATAAATAGGAGTATTAATTAATCAATTAATACAATATAAAAATTAACCTACTTAGACACCATATCGGAATAACTCTGATCATATAGCATCACCATTCCAATCATAACCAAAAGTCTATGACATAATCACATAACCAGGAAAAGCCCTATGTATTAGCATTTATGCATAACCAGTCCAAGATCTTTATATAATCATTTCTTCATAACCGGGATAAGCCCTTTATATAAGCATTTCAGTGTCTGACTGGAAATTGTTTTTTTATTATTACGCAAACACTTTTAAGGAAAAAGTGAGAAACCATACATGAAATCACCACATCACCAATTCACCACTTCACCCTTAAAAACTATACAATCACATTGGATGAAAAATCCATTCAAGCATTCAAACTAACAAACCATCACATCAGAGCCAAAATCACTAAGAGAAGTCTGAGGTACCACGAACTAGGGAATATGAACATCAGGAAATCTGGAGAACCTCCGAACCGGTCTCTTGAAATTCCCATCGGTGCGACCGTCGACACCAGCACAAAACCACAAACCCTCCAGCATACTCCATTTGGAATTATCTCAACCCTCCAGTGAAGTGAGATGGACCCTAAAAATAGTGCATTCACAAAGGGTGAAGAGGAAACCAGCTCAGAGAAGACCAGGCCGTCTGAACACACACCCTAATCCGCAAGCACCCACAATGAGACCTCAGATCAAACGACACTCCACTGACCCCGATACAACATTTTATAATAAGATCAATTCAAAAACCAGATGAACACAACAGATCAAATTCATCCCAAGAAAAACCTCAAAACAACCACAACCACCTGCAAACCAAATCATTGAACCGAACCAAAATCACAATGCCCAGCACCACCATCAAAGCTGATCAAGGAGACTGCACCATCCATCCCATGCTTCGCAGTAGCCTTCAACCGATGGACCTTCAATGCGCAACCAAGCATCCCAAGAACACGAACCCACACTGCATCACAAACTCAACGCCGAGGAGGAACAACCCAAACCCTCTGCCATAGAGCACCCGAAAACCTCCGAAGACGACCCCTTAGACGACCCGACATGAGAGCTACCACTGTGGTCATGCCAACGAGCTAGGAAAGAGAAAGAGGATCGAAGGAAGATGAAACTTTCAAGAACAAAAGGGCAGGTAATCGAGCTAAACCTCAACCGGGATGCGAGGAGAGAAGCAGCGGGACAGATCCGGACCCTTGAAGCCACCAGAGGCCGCACGCCGAGCTCAATGGGAAGAACTGTAAGTACAGGAGGACCGCAGCCTTCTGAAGATGAGAAGAGGATGGTGATGGAGGGTGGAAACCCTAGCTGAAGCGATGCCCCTTACGAGCCCATCATAAACCCATTTCAGTGTAACTAGGACAATACCTTTATATAAGAATTTCACCACAACCCAACCAATCCCTTTATATAAGCATTTCAGCATAATTGGTCCAATCCCTTTATATAATCATTTTAGTATAACTGATCCAAGCCCTTTATATAAGCATTTTAGAATAACAATATCATATCAAAGTATCACTAGACATTTCAATAAACAGGTAATCCATTTTAAAAAGTGATCCTATCATAAGAAATCACCTCTAATTTCATGTTATGCTAATTCATGTTTCAAAACAATATCCAATTAATTATCTTTGAAGGGTAAGATCACCCTATGGGTAGCCAAAAGCTAGGTATTGACACTGTTGGATCCAAAGGGATCCCAGGAGTAGTCCAAACACATGATTATTATCACCCATTATTCTATTAGGTAATGAAGATATTGTTCCAGCATGATCATATAGTATTACACACACTTAAATAAATAGAAACAAACCGGAGGGATTTGTTCTAGACTACCTACCTTTATCTAGAAATCAAAGAAACACTCTCAATAGTAAACACCAATGAATAAAAAAGGTGAAAGAGATCACAAGGAAAACCTAGATCACACAAGCATTAAGATTAGATCATGATTCAATGATAGTAAGAATATCACACCGCTATAATGAAGGATAATGGAAAAAGAGAGAAAACCAAAGCAAAGTAAGTCATCAGAGATCAAACGCTAGACTGGGATGTCTAGGAGGAAAGTAATCTCCCAAAAATCACCTAAAGTCGCCCTAGGGTTTGAGAGAGGAGGATGCATAATGAATGAAAATAAATTATACATGTAGTGTGAATAAAAACCATTGGTCCCGATGAATTTATACTGTGAAACCCTTTCATGGATTTAATTCAACATATGTCGAAAAAAAAATTGCCTCAGGTTAAAAATACACTGATTGACCTTTTCACGACATGTAAAAAATTCATGAATTATATGAAATTCACATCCTAAAACTATTTCATGGATTTTTTCTAAGCGACGGATTCACATCATGTATTACTTACATGGTTTGAATAATTCTTATAGGCTGTAGTCACTATAGATTCCTACATAAAGCTCGAAAAGCATTAAACTTCACCCAAGCCTAAGGAGAATCCCTTTTTGACCTTAGATACAATCATACCCAGAATATACTAATTCAAAAAAATATACATCCTTGAACTTTAGGCCATTTAACCTAGAAAAATATCTCCATACCCAAGAAAATTTTTAGACACCAAGGTTTAAAATAAGATAAACCCAACTAAAAGAGAGGTTTAACCAAAACTCAAAGAGAGACGCACCTTGAAAATATTAGATCTTACAATCTGTGTATAGTTAGTATGATGTATCTTTACTATATGACATATATTTAAGATTAATGTCATAGTATATTAAGGTTATCATTATATCTTGATAACTACTATAACCTTTTTATATGAAAAGTAATCTAAGGACATTGCCATAAACAATGGATGAAAAAAATATCAACACTATTATCGTAAGAATATATCATGAATATCTCACTGTATACATGATATGACAATAAAAAAGTACTATTCAATTTAGGTCTAGGGAATCCACTTTTACAACAATCCCAGTTACACTAGTGCCAAATTACCAACTGTCCTTATTTTCTCTCACATGATAAGATCATGTTTCTACTAAGTTATGGATTTATTCATTGGGCCTACCATGTCTCCTCTATATGGATATTCTATTATTTGTGACTTCACCTCCTTAAGTAATACATATCAATATATGATAACCCTGATTATATTCTATTTTTTCCACTACCAAAACTTAAAATCTTGGTTAATACTAGTAATAAGATTATCATAATTTATATTATGATAAAACATTGCTTACTAGGTGATATTATAAGAACTAGAACAAATCATTATGTATGTTACACTACTTATTTAGCTGCGTCAGAAGCTGTAACACACTCAGTATTTTTAGATATGGATACTATTAGCTTGAATGAATTTCTCATGCTCATTATCTTAGATTAACTGTGATATTAAAACATATTGATCTATGGAAGTCTAGTTTTTCCCATTTAAACTAGTTTCCCTTCCACTCCATATACCGGTTACATATATTTTTTACTTTCTCAAGTACAATTGGATAGTTATGAAAACTTCTCGTGCAGTTCTCCTAGAAAATATTGATACTTTCCTATAAAAAGTATATGTTGGAAATATCATATATTTTATATAGCATGGAAAATTTGATCAATCCATCAAAAAAGTATATGGAATTAAACTTATCACATAAATATTCTCCTATATCTCTTACATGACTACTTGGAGAGATTTATTCCATGTGACATTGGTAACAATTATCTCTCAAAATGTGAAAAATTGTATTTTTCAATACCTTATTAGTATATGTAAAATTGACTTGGTCTAAGAAATCATTGATCTAACTCAGTAGATCCCATTACCTAGAACTTAGGTTACTACTTTAAGTCAATATATGTAGTGATACTATCATTCTGGCCTTAACTAACTATAAGAACAATAAGTGTTTTCTATATGTTAACAAATATATTTTACTTGGAAAACAATGGTTCTCCCACTAACCTTTTATAAATACATGGAAAAATTCATTGTAAATGAATATTCTATTAACTGTTGATTACTTTAATCAAAAACTAGATTTTAATAAATTTCAACCCTTGACATTCTATAGTGTCACCAACCCTTTCTAGTTACATCGTATAGATGCCTTTGAATATTAGCAGTCTTGATAACTAATGACCAATTTAATTATCATAGAAATTAACTATAAAAAGTAAAATTTTAATGGATTTAGGCATAATGACTTGGTATTACCAACCAAACCTTATTGGTACCACACTTGTACCACCCATGTATAGTCTAAGTTAAATATCCACCATAGTATTTAAGATAATAAGCCCTTGTACTATAATACATGAAACCCATTATTTAATTATAATTGATCTTGTAAATCTTATCTAATTATCATATACTAATTACTTATATGATTCATAATTATTAATGAATAATGTATCACAAATCATGGTGAATATAAAACCACCACTGTGGTTTCATTATTCCCATACAGTACATGTATCTGGAACATTACTTTTCCATAATATCTTGTGGAACTTGTTCCTATACCAACTACTTGTGCATCTATATCATTTACTTAACCCAAGTTAATATTTCCACCACTATATCAAATAGATATGTTTAACATTTAATAGAATTATAGTCTATCACTTGACTACCAATTTTCTATCTCAGGTATTTTAATAATATCCTTAGAAACCTCTAGGATAATTACTTTAGATGCACGTCGTGTATTTCTTGATGAAATTTTGTTTATATCCTCAAACAAATATTTGCATATAAACACAAGTTCTTATGATATAATGGATTTATATCATATTTTAACTCATATTACATCCATTTGTCATTATAGTTGGTATATGGTTATGGAATAACACAACTATTTGTGAAGTATATCTTGAAAATAATGAAATTTTGTGTAATGAATATAGGTTCCAACATCGATTGTCCTTTTACTAACATCATGAATATAATGTTTATAAGAAAATTTGCATTTAGGAATTAATCCATGCTATATCTTATTGATCAATTCTTGTATGTAAGACTCATCATCGATCCTCCTTATAAACATCATACCTTTGATGTGTATAAGGTAATGTTTATTTAGGAATTACTTCAAGCTACATTATAATGATTGATTTATTCTTGGTCAAGATGTTATTCAATATACAAGATTTAAGAAACTGATATATTCTAACCATTCATATACCATATATCACTTTTACATTTTTTATAAACACTTAAATGAATCTTGTTAAGTATATTTATTTACCTCTAGCTCCTCCTTGGAATAGTTCATGTTCTCTAGCTAAACTAATTTTAAAAGCTTCATAGATTACCTTTATTTTTGAAGGTTTATTTTTCCAAAATTAAATAAATAAAAGTGTTAATAATACCTAATGTATTTAAATCCAAAGATTCTAAAACCATACTTGGTATATCCTTTATAACTACTTAGATTTTCTTGATAAAGAATTATATTTCCATAACTGGGTACAACTGAGTCTTACATTTTATATTCATCAGTTATTACCAATGATACAAGAATTAATAAACCTTTAGTTGAATATAAGACACCATAAACAACATTAATTCCAAAATGGAATAATTTCAGCCTATGTCTAATGACATGTGCAAAAAGTGTTTTGGTTATAATCAATAAAAGTTCAGCATGAATCATTAATCTTAGAAATTAGAATTTGTGTGCTTCTCACTACTAACATAGGAATCACCCTTTCTCAGTTTCTTGGATAATTCATATTACTTCTTGTTATATTTATATACTTACTTGGTTATCGTATTTAAATACACATATGTAATAGATATATTTTATTCAATACCCAAGAAGTATAATAGAAACATGACTTATAATTGATGAATATAACTGAATAAGTAGTAACTACTTACTTCTTAAATTCATTGCATTTATCTTCCATATACTTATCACATGACATGTGAAGATAATAACCTCCTTCATGATAATCAACCTTAGTTATTTTAAGTAAGTTTCAAAGGTTCCTTTGGAGTCACAATTTTCATTGGCCTTTTCATCTCGTCCTTCAATTTGTTCACAATAAAAACTAAAGATTAATCTTTCTTCAAGTTCTTACCAACTTATAAAACCTTAATGAAAAGACAATGAATCATTTTATCTATACCGTTCTTCTTTTATTCTTAAATTAAACTAGAGTAAATAGGTGATAAAGATATTATAAAGGGATGTATTGAAAGATCATGATCCATCTTTCAATATATACATATCCATTATAATCATCACCCATTCACATATTGCTTTTATTTATCATTGTAAGATTCTTAGAGATGAGGCAACATGTAAAATAATTCATTTCCTAATGTTGTATTCAAAAATAATATTAGAAATTGATGATAACATTATTATGTAAACATCAAATGTGTTATACATGAGCCTCTTGTAAGCACCATTCACACCCTTTGTAAGATCCTGGATCTCCCTTAAGGTCTGTCTTGTTTAAATTTCAGTTTAAATTCCTTATTTTGGTTAAATAAGTGTTTTCCCAAGTTCATGTGAAGACCTGAGGGTGTTCAGAGGGTTCGGGACATGAAATAGGAAGAAAAAGAGAGTTTTTGGGCATGTTACATGGTTTGCACATGGTTAGTGAAAACTGTGAAGAAATCTGAGGTAACCGTGTGAGGGGGCTGTTTTTGGATAGTAGTATCGGCATGGTTTGCATATGGTTTGGAAAACTGTGCGGGTAAACCATGCGGCCCAGTAACTTTGAGAAAATTACAAAAATTCCATTATGGGATTTTAAGTTCCACTCGGGATTTTCCTCCTTTCTTCTCCCTTGAACCATAGTGACGCCCCAAAAGCTTCAAGAGCTTCTATGGATCAATCTACCTCATCTTAGGGCCATTTGGAGTGCCATTGTTTGCATATTGAAGATCCGGGAAAGGCTAATTCCACTCTTGCTTCTCTTTTTGGTTTAGGGTTTGTATCTCTTCCTTCTCTCCATCCAAAGCTCTAAAACCTTTCTTTTCTGGTGAGATTTTGGTTGAGGCTTCAAAGGGTGGTTGAATTGGGATCTAAGACCACAATTAGAAGTGTGTTTTCAAACATATTCAAGGTATGTGGTCTATAAGTTATATCCCATAGTTTATAATTATATTTGTGCATTTAGGGTTTATTTCTTGTTCTCATATTGATATGTTCTTGGTGACGTTGAAAAAATGCAGTATATTGAGTGCCTAAATAACCAAATAAACCCTCATGATCCCCATGGGATGCATGGAGGATGTCGTGACTATTTTTTTAGGGCCACCCATGGGGTGTGCCGACCCTTTCGAATGGGATAACTGGAGTATAAGGTGCGAAATTGACTCATAATGATGTAGAGACTTAGTGAGTAGGTTAATTGGTTAATGTAATGAGTTATAATAGATTATGTCTAGTTGTGTCTAATTTTATTAAAGGCTAAGGGATTTTTTGTTTAAATTTAAATGGGTTAGATGGTATTAATGAGAATATGATAAGGAATTATGTTTACATTTGAATATGCTTAGTGAGATAGGCATGGGAAATGGGAAATGGGGATAAAGGGTTAAGTGATATAAATGATGAATGTGTTAATGGATTGAGGCATATTTTTAACTACCCATTTATTTATATTTTTGTGATGCTGCAAATGATATTGGATATGCTTTGTTGTGACATGGTTAGTTATGGTGAATGATAAATAAGCATGTGTACATGCCTTGGTAGAGTGGGGTATAGACTTGAGGTTCTATGCCCATGGGTCAAGTTGGACAAAGGTTCTAACTCCACCCTCAAATTCATGGGTTAGGGAAGGGGACATATTTATATTCTCCTAACGGTTGCATTCCACCCAGACTAAGGCTTAGAGGTGAGGATTATGAGGTTATTATAATGTGATTCATAGTGAGATAGGACTTGATTTTATTCCCATATTATTGAGAATATTAAACATGACTAATCCATTAAACAAATTAAAAAGTTAGATTAAACCATCATATGCCTAAGTAGTGAGCCTTAATTCAATGTTAGTATAATTTAAAGGAATATAGTCCCGAATGGACTATTGAACCGTTTAACTTTACTTGCCATTATTTATCACTTACATTCACTATCTACTTTTAATGAATATTTTATAGATATCATTGGTGGTGGCCTACTGAGTTATACTCACACCCTGCTCAAGCTGCCATTGGGTACCTGATCAGATTTCATGCTCGCAAGTCAGGACAAGGGTAAGGGCCCTATTCTAGGAAGTTGAATTGTACATGGGACATGTATGGGTGAGGTTACAGACTTGGAGTCTGGACCTTTTTTGGGATTAAACTATTTGTCTTTATTTTGGGGTTTTTTCACTTGGCATTTTATCATGGTATAACATATTTACTACTGTATGTGGTTGTACCCAGTTTGAGAGTTGGTTATTTACACATGTTATTAATTGTTTCTTATTGTTTCCAATATTTAAATTGTGTTTTGTTGTGGACTACTTTGGTAATGATGGTATATTCTCCCCATCTGACCTATTATATCCTCACTACTAGTCGACAACCTCTAACATATGGGGAGGCACGCTTGATGTTATGTGGTGACCCAACTCGAGGCACCAGTTTAGTGGCTTCCGGATCGGGGATGTTACACCCTTGCTTACTAAGGTGACTTAATTCATATTGGGGACTCCAGTACCTTGAATTTACTATACCATAGTGTATATATGGTGTTACTTTCCATTTTATACAAAAATAAATACTATAAGATTATTACTTTTATCTTGATTATCGATTATACATTAACGATTAATTAAATCATTAAATGTGTCCTATCATTTTATCGAACTCTAGTAGTCCTCCCTACTAGACTTGAAATACTCTATCACTTGAGTATTCTAGTGGAAAGTATCCGTAAAACCTCTCCTCATAGTCTATAGGCTATGACTATACACTACTCATAAAGTTTTAAGGTAGGAACTAGGCTGACCAATCATATTAACTCATGACTCCTTGATATGTTGAGTGAAGTCCTAGCTTCTAAGAACCATAAACATGATTTAATATTTGTTTTTTCACTAAAGATGAAAAAATATATAAATTATTACTTATTTTAGACCATATTTAGTTAACTCTACCTATCACTCTCATAATAACTCCTTAGTAGTAGAAGACACTCTCAACTAGGGCTGACGAGCACCCCGTACACCTGGTTGCGTTCAAATTCAAATAAAAGATGACGTTTTTGACTTATTATTTATTTGAGGGGTTTTAAATTATTTCTCAATGAATGAAATATTTTTATATCTTATATTAATATTCTATGTGATCACACTCAAAACTAACCATGCTAAAATAGAAAACATTCATTTCTTATTAGATTAATTTAATCTATGCATTTTATGTTTATTATTTTATATGATTACGTAATATTAAAAATATGAACATAAAATAGTAATAATAAAAAATTAATAAATTAAATAAAACACTTGAATGATCTTGATAATTTGGTTTTGGTTGATCCATTTATACTCAATGGATCAATTGTGACCTAAGGGGTATAATACTTGAGTCAGGTCTTGACTTGTATTACAGATCGCACCCCGGTCTAATGCATCACTATCTTGTTCGGTATAAAATCTCATATAAGTATGGTCCATGTCTTAAAACATCCTCATATGTCTTTATCATAATAAAAAAAAATACTCTCATGCATGTGAGAGGATGTAATTTATTTAAGGGGGTAGGATGTAACACCCCGATATTTTAGAATATATCTTCCCCTTAATAAATTACATGCGTGCAATATATTTTGAAGCACACAACCATGAAATTATGTGATTAATTATTATACATCATAAAATGAATCACATTATATGGTATTTAAATGAAATATAAATTTTCAAAAATAATATTTAATTCACTTTGTAAATATTATTGACCATGAAGAGTTTTTTTGAAATATTTTGTTTATAAGAAATATTTTTTTCATATATTTTTTATTTAATTTTTTTTAGAGTATTAAACTTATAAAAAGTTATTATATAAAAATTTATAAAATGAATTCATTGGTTATCAATTGGTTATAAATGAAAATAAAATCATTTTAAAGTAAAAAGAGAAATTTTTCTAAAAAACTACTTTTTGTGCGCAATGTATTTTTATCTTAATATATTAAATTAATCACTATTGATGAATAATTTTAATATAATCTTTAGACCATGTATTCAATAAAATATTTAATATTAATATAATGGTTTTTACTAGTAAATGAATGATAATAATATCATTTTCATGCTTAAAAATATATTTTCTCTAAAAACGATTTTTATGTGTTTTATTCATGAATATTAGAGCCAATTTATACTAATTCTAGGAATTTAATATTATAAAGTGGATTCCATATTTGGTATCAGTATAATTAATATTATTTAATAAGGATAACTTAATTTTTTATCATAATGAATAACAACCATTGTAAAATTTTAACACCACAGTAAGGGGTAAAATGGATTAAACAGGGTTAAAATTATAGTGACCCAAGATAAACTTAACATAAATTGTATAAAAATCTCAAGATTTAAATAATACATCTCACAAATAGTCATATAACCTAAAGAATAAAAAGTTTAGTGTCTTGGATATTAGTTACATAAACATATCATTTTACAACACTTTCATACTTTTATACATAACACTGCTCCTATAGACCCTTTCTAGACATATCACATGATACAATCATCTTAAAAACCCGAGGATTTGAAATATAAGAAAGGGGTGAGGTCAAATTTTTAGTAAGGGAAAAAAATATCCTAAAGTGTTTGATCATAAGAATAAATGAGAACATTAGGTAGACATAAATATTTAAATAAAAGATTCTAAGACCATGTATGATAATCATAAAACCAGATGGATAAATATAATATCATAAAAAAATCATTAAAGAAGCATAAAATATATGAAATATCTCAAACACCTATCATTAATAATAAAAAATGTGACCATGATATAAAAGTGTTAAATAATTTAAAAATAAGTCATGATCATTAAAACATGGAATTTCATGGAAACAAACTGAATCTTGTGAAATTGGAATAACTTGACAAAGAACTTAGAAATGTGGAAAAACCATAAGCATAAGAAAACCTATGTAAGAAAACCCATTATGTCTATGCCTATGTAAACAAGCTCATTATGTCTATGCCTGAAAATGTGAGCAAACCCATCATGGCCACGCATGTGTGCACAAACTAATAATGTCCATGACTTACTATCTCATAAAATTTAAACTTAAACTAATTCATTAGAGGGTGATACAGGACCCCACTAATCATCATATATACATATGTGAACCACTTAAAATCAACCTTCATCATAACTTAAATAATCCATGGAAAAATAACGTTTTTCTTAAACTTATCGCATAACATGAACTTAAGAAATAATAAGATATAAAAATATCATTTCCCAAAAGTATTCATAACATAATAACATTCAATGGATTATCAAACATCACTTTATGGGTGGTAAACCATGGAGGAAAAATTGAAGTGAAAATACAAAACTTTCCTTAAAACCTTTTAAAACATTGTTATAAAAGATAAAGTGTTAATTAATTTCAAATGAATTTTTTTTAGAAAGGATAGAGAATTATTTTTTAAAACCTTATTATAAAAAGTTCCAAAGAAAAAATCCTTTAAAATATACAAGGTTTCAAAAAGGAGAAGTGAAAATAATTTTAAAAACCCTTATTTTTAAAAATAATATTTAACAATTTTAACTTAAAAATTATTAAATTTTATCAAAATAAAATGTAGTGTATGATAAAACCTTTTATTTTGTAAATATTGAAAAACCTTTTAAACATTTTGAAATGACCTTTTTGAAAATAAAAATTGTTAAAAAGATGATGAAACCTTTATTTTAAAATGAATAAAGGAGAATAAAATGATCATTAGAGTTAATTTATTTTGAGATTCCACTAGGAAAAGGACAATATTGGTGGTAAGTAAAAACATGTACATGGAAGAAAAATACATTAAAAGAAATAATAATTATTCTTAACAAAAATTAATTCTAACAAAATAATAGAATTATTAAGGAAGAATAATTTGGTGTGGATAATTATTTCCCTATAAAATAAGGTTGAAATACAACATAGCATCATCATAGGTTATAATAAATCAATATCGAAAGATTATAGTCAAAGAAGAGTTATAATGACCCAAGGAAAATATTGGAGTCATGAAAACTCCTTACAACCTTTGTAACATTTGAATCAAAACGTCATGAGAGGTATAACTTTAAAAAGAATATTGAATATCATGAAATATAAGACAATATTGATAAAAAAATTACATTAGTTCAATATTTACATCATTTAAAAGTAAACATGGTGTAAAGGTAAAACATGTCTCAAGGAATTCAAATTTGAGACAAAAAATACCTTACATTACTTCCCTACTATTGTAATAGTAGGTGAACTAGACCCAATAATATTGTATTTTTTGATTACCATATCATGTATATAGTGAGATATTCATGATGTAAACTTAACATTATAGTGTTGAAATTTCTGCGTCTACTATTTAATGGTAATGTCCATATATTAGTTGTCGTATCAAGAGGTTATAGAAGATCCCAAGTTATAATGAGAGCCTCAAGATACTATGAAATTAATCTTAAAAAAATGTCCTATGGTCTAGATACATCATATTGACTAGACACAATTGTTGTATAACTATCAGGTGTTGGAGGCTCATAAGTATTGATATTTCTTCTCATGAAGTTCCAACTTAGTGATATATGGTAGGTGAGATTATGAGGTCATACTCATCAATAGGAACACCACATATTGAACATGTCATTGGTTGTTCCTATCTATAGACCTATGTATTGGTCCCTTGAATTGAGATCATTATCAATGTGTTCCATTTGATCGTGTACTTTTATACAATGATAATGAAATCATGGCGAGGTAGATTGTGTTAAGTGCATCATTAGTGATATGATATTGGTTGAATGATCATGATTGTATTTATTGATTCCAAGTTGTGGAAGTAATATATATTAGTATTGGTTGATCAAGATGGTAGTACCTTCATATGTACTTGTCCAAGGCAACTGAGGGTAAATCCATCTAGTCAGATCAAAAAATAATAAATAAAGGATGATGGCACAAGTGTGCATCCTGATTTATGAGATATCTAAATACAAATAAATTATATTACATGGTACATGTAAATAGGTTTGTTGTCATTTCTATGACTACTCCTTATCTATTTAGGGTTCTTGATGTGTTTTTATACGCTGCTCTTGGTTTGTGAATATTATTCACTACTATCGATATAAGAGCATAAAGGGTCATACACAATAGAATATTCAAGAATCTTACCTATTCTGGTGAATAGGAATATTGGAAATGGTGGTACCCACCATGGAGTCCAAGAGTTGTCTAGTTTTATTGATCACTGATAAACAAATAAATTCATTATTATTTATGTTATGAATAACTGGATTGAATTTATTTATTAAAAATTATCTATAAGTTTTTAAGTAAATATGAGGAATAATATCATTTGAAATAATATCATTTTAATATTCCAAGTCCATTTAATATTATGTGGGAATTACGAGTTGAGTTTATAACTCAGTTCTTATCATGTAATATATTTAATATATATTATAGTTATGTTAAAAAATATAAATAATATTTATGATGCAGTTTAGTTCATCATAATTATTATTTATTACTTATTTAGTGGATGTTTAAATAAATGGGGGTCGGGGAACCCTTTTTGGTTATTTGAGATTAAACTATAAATAGAAGGAGAGAGGCTCTCGAACAATGACTATTCACAGTGAATTTATCATAGGCTCTCTCTATCCTCCATCTTTCTAGATAGAGAAGCTCTTGATCCAAGTAATTAGATCAAGCTCAGCTTCGGGAATCGAAATAACGTCGATGTGGTGATCATAAAGACATTGAAGGCATTGTGAGATCAATGCAATAACAACCATAATTTTATGATTGATTCTCTTGAGGATTTCTGAAGCACATGTGGATGATCTATAGAGATTATAATTTGAATCCTTCGAGTACAAATAGCTGATGAAAAGTAGATGTTGAGAACAGATTCAGATCCAAAAGGTATTATTTTTATTTTATTTTTGTTCTATGTTTAATTTACATGAGATCCTAAGACCATACTAAGGCTCAAATTTCTGGATATTACAAGTTTAATCATCTCGACAATGAAATTTTTTAAAATCCCCAGCCCACCGGTTCTCGTTGTGTGCCCTGATACCTTCACCTACTTAGCCTGATGTACTCTATTCTCCTGTATAAAAAAAATATATTAATGAATAATTAAATAACTATATTCATAATTAAAAATATTTATAATTTCCATTTAAAATAATTATCTATATGTATATTAGTTAGTTTTTTTCCTATTTTCCCACATCAGGTGTTTTTTAGTTTTGATCGTTTGTAGTAGTTTTGTAGGAGCAGTGTTAGTGTTCATTATCATTATATATTTTTTATTTAAAATTTAATTAATTTTATTATAATGTATGGAATATAATTATTTATGAATTTTAAATTTTCTTTCATGAGTACTTTAGTCTTTATCCTAGAAGATGAAATCTACAACAAACATTTTTCAGTGATTTTCAACCTGCGAAGGGTGTTTTCTTAATTAACGAGTTAAATATTATTGTATAATTTCAAAAACTAAGAAAAAATTATTAATTAAATATTTATATCATATTATACCATTAATTAAATTTTCATAATCATCCATGACATTATTTCATAGCATTGTTCAAGTAGGTGGTCAAACCAACCCAAACTTGAACATGCTTTAACTCGATTAGTGAGTATGGATAAAGAGGTGTTTATTTTGACATAATATCATTAGAATAGAAACATAATGATATTAATTTTATTTTTTTATGATATTTAACTATATTTTAACATATTATATAAATAATAAAAACTGAGGAAAAACAAGAAAACAATTCTTCATAGAGGTGGTAGTCTGTACAACGTATGATTAGTGTTTTTGTTACTCAATGAATGAGAGGGGTGAAGGTGGATAGTAATTTTTAATTAAATAACCATAAATAAATTATATATATATATATATATATCATATTTATTCACTACTATGGTCATTAAGACCATTCATGAGAGGTGGTGATGAAAAATAAAATGCATCACTTCATGGATGCTGTAATCCATGCATACACAGTAACGACGATTATTGTTTTTATTAGTATATAGAAGAGAATAAATAATGGTTTTACCATTATTATAATAACATATAAACACATTAATTATTAATATATTATTATTATACTATGGTTGTGTTTGGTTTAAAAAGGAAATAAATAAGAAAGTAACGCTAAGAAAGATGTGATACCTACGTTGAGACCTTGAACTTCCACTTGATGAAGGATTTATATTTGAGGGAATTAGGATAATTTTTTTGAACATAAGAATTAGGGAGGGAAAAGGACTTAAAGTATAGGATATTTTGGTAGGGTGTTAATGAAATTTTGAAATAGGAGTAGAGTATTGAAAGGGCATAAGTGATCCCCCTTTTATAAGTGAGGAAGAGAGACTTTTCCATGGAAAAGAGTAGTAAGGGGTAAGAATGGAAAGACATGAAAGTTAGGTGAAATAATTATGGTGATAAATATATTTAATAATTTAAAATGTAACAAAATATTTGTATAAGGTCTAAAGTTCATATTAATTCAGGAAAATTCAATCCGCCTTAGATTTGTCTTTTAAACACTTATTACTCTTAATTAAATATTAATCTTGTCAATTATTTTATTAATGAAAATATAATTAAACCCTTATTATAAAATTTTTATGTGTTTAATATGAATTTGGGTTATATTTAATCTAATTTAATTTCTAAATACTATGAAATTAACTTTTAAATTAAAATAGATAATGGGTAGAAAACCTATTTTTGTAGAAAAATGAAATTTTAACCATTATGAATTATTAATCTTATTTACTACAGATTACCAATTAAATGGTTTTAATAAATTTATTTATGTTATTATAAATAATATTATATTAATTATTTAAAATATTTCAATTTAATTTATTTTATATGAATTCATTGATGTTAATAAAACAATAATTTTAAAATAGTTGTTTCACCATTATTAGCATTAATCCTAAAAATATAAATCTTATAACAAAAAATAAAACTATTAATATTAAATAATAGGATTATTATTATCTAAAATATAAGAATAATTTTATAAAATTAACTTTCTATGTGTAGGTAAATTATTGGTAATGCATGTAATGCGTAAAAACCCATTCTTTAGAAAAAGTTTATTTTTAATTAAAAAGATTTATGATTAGGATAAAGTTATCAATGTCATTGATTCAAATGAATTTAAAAATAATTATTATCATTAAAATAATATTTAATTAATAATGAAATAAATCAAAAACTTCATTTCATAATGTAATAATCAATTAATCAAAATAGTCGAAAAACAATTCTCATTGTAACACTACATAAGTTTTCAACATGTTGTGCATGGGTTTATAAATTCAATATAGTATTTTAAAATAATTTTTTTATAAATTATAAAATATAATTTTAAAGGAAAAATATTTTAAAAACTTTCAATGTATTCATATAATAAAATAATTTCATAAAAATGATGCCATTAATAAAATCGAAAATTTTCACTATTCACTTAAAAATTGATTATTTTAGAACAATATAAAAACTTAATCCTAACCTAATTTTATTGTGATGAATTAAAAAATTAATTTTAATTTAATTAATTTAAATACTAAAATTTATAAATATATCTTTTTAAATGAAAATATATATTTTAAATAAAACATCTTTTATTTGAAATAACCTTTTCAATATTAACTCATATTAATTATTTACCTTATAAAGGTAATAACTATTAATGGTTTACCATTTTATTACTTATTATATATTTATTAAAAATGTATTATTAATATGTTGTGGTTTTCTTATGTTGGGTGTAACATGTGACATGAGTCATCAAATATATTATATATTTTAAAGGATCCAAAATCTTTGGTTGTTACATTCTACCCCCTTAAATAAATTGCATCCTCACAATTTGATTATCATTTACTTTTAGGAATAGCTAAATGTGGTGAAAATATTAACATGTCCCAATATATTATATATAATGAGATATGATCCTCAACATCATAGCGAATACTATAAAACACTTATTTTCCCTAACCATTTCAAGGAAATGTATCTCATAACTAGTTATTAAGGCTCATGTAAAGGATTCCATTTTCTTCTTAGATAATTCATAGTTTTACTTGAATGGATAAATGGTTATAGTTGATTTAGAATGTTTTTTCCATATCCTATAAATTATTGTAGAGTAAATGCAAATATATACATTCTATTTTGAAAATAAAGTCAATTTTTTTAGAGGTGGATATTATGATTTGCATAAAGTTTATTTCCAAAAAACATAATAATCATACCACTAAATGTATTACTTAAAATAAAAATCACTAACTTTAGTTACTTGATGTTATTAGATTACATCCTAGATACAATAGGGCTGATATAATTAGAATACATCCACTAATTTGGGGTGGAGGGTAAGTGAAACCTAATTACCACTATCCTATTCAATGATAGTCATTTCATAGGTTCTTCCTTTATCCCTAGGTCTAGGGGGTTGTGTATTCCTACCATCATCAATAATCCTTGGATTAGGTCATTGACTTGGATAATTCATTATTTATCCACACATAATACTTCAAATTTCTAGTGGTTTGTTTGGATGAGTTTAATCTTCTTTTCTCATATTAATTGAACTCTTATTTTTTTCCCTCAATAGTTTTATACTCAATGGCCCCCTCTTCCACAAGTGAAGCTTCTTCTAGTACCCTTTAGTAAATTCCATTAATGATCCATTCCATATTTTTTATATATAATTAGTTTAATATCATTTCTTTCATCATCATCATTACCTAAATTTTCACAAGTCTTCATCATTATCTTCTTTGGTGCACTTAGGATTTCAATTATGGTTACATTATTAATCATATTTCATGATAGTTTTTTTATATAATAAACAAAATTTTAAATCTATCTCCTATTTAAATGGGTTGATTGTCGAGTTAATCATCACATTTTCCTTCACACCCAAGGTTAAATTGGTTCCCTCTGGTTCCATCCATCACCAAAACCAAAAATAATTGACATGAGTGAAAAAAAATTAACAATAAGGGGGAATTATCATAATAATAAAAGTAATTTGACCTTAAAAAGTATCATTATTTTACATTATCACTTTGGACTATAGTTCATTTAGTTCAACCTATATCAATATTAGTTTGACCTATGTTACTTTAGGTTAGGCCATCTTACGTTTCTCAACCTAATCCCTCAAACCAATTAGGAAATTTATCATTAATAATAGTTTATAATCAGAAAGTTATTAATAAAATAATATTCCTTTTGAGTGTCAAACTAGGTGTTTAGTCTCAGTCCCACTCATCATGCATCAAGGTTATGATCAAGTTAATTCTCAACCAACCCTTTTTAGGGTGATTTCCCCTAGATGTATTTGTTCCATAACTGCTTTCACTTGTAATATCTTGGTAGGTATGTATTTATAGGGAATACCATCTACTGAAGACTTTACCAATATTCCATGATATCATCATATACTTAGACTCATCTCTAGGTTTTTCATAAGGGTTATATAGACTAATCCACAAAATAAGTAAACCAATCTAAAAAATAACTAAAACAATATCCAAAAATAACTAAACCTTTCTCTAATACCAACTATAGAGACCCAATATAAACATAACATAAATAATATAAGAATATAATTATATAAATAATACATCTCAAAAATAGTCATATAACCCAAAGACTTAAAGGTTTAGAGTCTTGGATATTAGCTACGTAAACATATTATTTTACAACACTTGAAAACTTTTATACATAATCATGATTCTTTATACCCTTTTAAGGAATATCACATGATACAATCATCTTCATAACCTAGGGATAAGAAACATAAGAAAGAGGTGAGATCAAACAACCATTAAGGGAAAAGTCACTCCATAAAGTATTAGATCATAATCATGAAGGATAAAACGAGTTAGACATATATATATTGAAAAAAGATTATAAGACCATGTTTAATAATCATAAAACATTATGGAACAACATAAGATCATAAAAAGATAATTCAGGAACCATAAATGACATGATATATCTCAAACATATATCATTAATCATAAAACATGTGATCATGATATAAAATTACATAATACTTTGAAAATAAGGCATGATCATGAAAACATGGCATTTCATAGAAAAAAATTTATTTGTGAAATTTTAAAAACTTGATATGAAACTTGGGAATATAGAACAACCATAAGCATAAGAAAAACCATGTGGGAAAATCAATTACATCCATGTCCATGTGAACAAACTCATTTTTTCCATGCCTAAAAATGAGAGCAAAACCATCACATCTACACCTCTGTGAATGAAATGATTATCTCCACGCCTGAATATCTCACGAGATATAAAATTAAACCAATGAATTGGAGGGAGATATGAGACACCACCCACTATCATCCATACATTTGTGTGAAAATTAAAATCAATCAATCATCATAACTTAAATAACCCACATAAAAAGAACGAGTTTCTTAAACTTATCACATAACATAAACTTAAGAAATTATAGGATATCAAAATATCAATTCCCAAAAGGATCTATAACATAATAAAATATAGGGGATAATCAAACATCACTTCATAGAATATAAACCTTAGAGGAAAAATTGAAGTTAAAATACAAAAGTTTTCCTAAAAACTTTTTAAACATTATTATAAAAGATAAAGTATAAATTACTTTCAAATACACATTTTTGGGAATGTATATAGAATAATTTTTGAAAACATTATTATAAAGAGTTAAAAATAAAATATCCTTGAAAATATATAAGGTTTTAAAAAGGATAAATGGAAATACTTTGAAAACATTTAATTTAATTTTTTTTAATAATTAAGACTTTAAAAATATATAAATTTTATCAAAATAAAATGCGTAGTAGATGATAAAATATTTTATTTTTAAAATATGAAAAAACATTTTGAACATTTTGAAACAACCTTATTGGAAACCAACATTGTTAAAAAGATAAAAAAACCTTGTTTTTAAAATTAATAAAAGAGAATAAAAGTATCATAGGAGATAAAATGATTTGAGATTACACTAGGTAAAGGAGAAAATTGGTGGGAAGGAAAAAAATAAACATGAAAAAAATCCATTAAAATAAATGGGAATTATTCTTAACAAAAATTCATTTTAACAAAAAAATAGAATCATAAAGGAAGAATACTATATTGTGTATAATTATTTTCCCATAAAATAAGGTGGAAATACAACATAACATCATCATAGGTTATAATAAATAAATCTTGAAATATTAGACAAAAAATTCCACCATACTCCTCAGAATCTCTATACGCCTAGGGATTCTGGCCTTTCTCAGTAATTATTTCTCCCTTTCACCAGTGACTATTTTTGGCCCAGGGTTATTATCACCAGTGTTATCCTTCTTTATTAGCTTCCCTTGACCTGGTTCCTTTTCCTCCTCCATCATGTCGGTTGATGTTTTTTTGGCATTAGGATCTCCTCCTCCGACGCTGATCTAATTATGCGACGAATGTTAATTAGTTTCTCAATATCTTTTGTTGCTACTTTATATCTAGAGATAATGAATATTATTGCTCCCATATTTTTCTCATGATTTAATGATGTTTATCATCGAGCTCTTCCTTCCAATTTTTATGTGTTCCATATCCTAACCCCTCTGTTCTCAGATCTTGTGATGATGGTGATGGATATTTCATCATGGAATACTTGTCACTAGTCGATGGTCAATGATAATGGTGTGTGTAGTCTGGATTTGGTCCTTCTTTAAGAACATGCTTCTTTTCTGTGATTCCATTTTCATGAGTTTCAGGGGGGAGGGGGTGTTCGAAGGTAGTACAGTGTCATGCGGGATCTGAGTGTGAGTTGGCCCATACTTGGTAAGAGGTGGAGGAATATAGTTAGTCGATGATGGGGGTTCATGCAAGTGACTGGGTGTGGAGGAGGTGATGATTCATCATTTATTAGTGGCGATTATGAGTAAGAAACCAGAAATCAATTATTTTCACATGGTTCAGGTAGAGCATTGATTTTTTTGGGTCTTTTGGGTTTTTTTGTTTTATGTGTGGTAAATATTATGGTGGGAATTGGATTTCATCTTTTTATATTTGGAAGGAGGTAATGCATAACTTTTTGGAAGGTGCTACCGAGTGGGAAGACTCAAAAGAGGGATGTATGTGCTGACACCCATTATTCAACCATATATCATCTTTTATCAAGGGACATATTCTCACCCTACCATTTTTATTGTAAATAGTGATCTCAAAAAGTTTAAGTGGACATCAGGTTGATGGTGCAACAAGATCCTCACAAGAATTTCCAAGTTGTCCGATTAAAAGAGAGATCGATCTGCTGATACCTTTCATTTGGACCTCTCCCTACATTACAATGTGGGATATAGGGGTGATATTTCATGTTTTTTTGGACAAACACTGTGTAACTTATTAGAAGAGGGGGAGAAACAACATCCTTGAATAAGAGAACATGTGTAGTTTCTGTAAGGGGGTGATGAGACACTTGACTAGTTCTTGGTATGATGTTTTTTTGTTGGAAATTTGGGCCTTTGGTTCTACTAAACCATGGTAAGGCCTTCAGGTCATGTTTCTTATATGCAACTATGCCTCTGGGACCACAGTCTATGTAATAGGTTCCCTATTTTCCCAAATTTTAAAGGGGATATTATTTTTTTAATAAATTATAATTTACCATAAACTTTTTTAAAATAATCTAGAAATATTATAGTTATAGAAGAGTGATTTTGACCCAAGGAAAATATTTGATCCATGAAAACCCACTACAACCTTTGTAACATTTGAACCAAAACCCCATTACAGGTATAAATTTAAAAAGAACATTGAATATCATGAAATATAAGATAACATTTATAAAAAATTACATTAGGTAAATGTTTATACTATTGAAAAGGAAACACAATGTATAGATTAAACCTTTGTCAAGGGATTAAAATTTGAGACAAAGAAACCCTTACCGTACTTCCCTGCATAGTCAGATGCACTCTATGATCTCGTATAACAAACATAAATATCTTAATTAAAAATTTTATAACCATATTAATACCTAAAGAAATTATAATTTCCATTTATAACCATTATCTATATGTATATTAATTATTTTTTTCCTATTTTCTCACATCAGGTGTTTATAATTTTGACTGTTTGTAGTAGTTTTATAGGAGCAGTGTCATTGTTCATTATTATTCCAAATTTCATATTTCAATGTTTATTAATGTTAATATAAATAATTACTTATGATGATTTATTAATTTTAAATTTCCTTTCATGGGTACTTTAGTCTTTATCTTGGAATATGAAATCGACAACGAACATTTTTCAGTAATTTTCTACCTACAAAGGGTGTTTTATTAATTAATGTATTAAATATTTTTGTATCATTTTAAAAAATAATAAAAAAATAATTATTTAGTTATTTATATCATATTATACTAGTAATTAAATTTTCATAATCATCCATGACATAATTTCATATCATTGTTCAAGTAGGTGGTCAAATCGACCCAAACTTGAACACGTTTTAACTTGATTGGTGAGTATGAATAAGGAAGTGTTTATTTTGACATAATTTAATTATAACAAAACAATAGTTATATTAATTTTATTTTTCTATTATGGTGATCCATATTTTAATATTTTTATATAAATAATTAAAAACTATAAAAATAAAATAAAAAATGATTCTTTGTGGAGGTGGTAGTCTGCACAATGCATGATTAACATTTCCATTACTTAATGAATGAGAGTGGTAAATATGGATAACAAGTGATAATTTAAAAACCATAAATTCATTATATATATATAATATTTATTCACCAATACCACCATTAATACCATCCATTATAGGTGGTGATGAAAAACCGAAAGTGTCACTTTGTGGAGGCGATAATCCACGCACACACACTAATGAAAAATATTATTTTTTTAGTAGATGAAAGATAATAAATAATTATTTTACCATTGTTATAATAATATATTAACAAAATAATGATGTTGAGGTTATTATTATATTATGTTTATGGTTTTTTTACAATGGAAATAATAAGAAAGAATCGTTAAGAAAGGCATAATACCTACATTGAGACCTTGAACTTCCTCTTGATGAAGGTTTTAGATTTGAGGGACTTAGGCTAATTTGTAGTGATTAGGGAAATAAAGGAATGTAAAGGACTTCAAGGATAGGATATTTGGGTGTGTTTTCAAGGCAATTTATAAATATGATTGGATTATTGAAATGGTGTAAGTGATCCTCTTTTTATAAGTAATGAAGGAGGAATTTTCCATGGAAAAGAAAAGTAAGGGGTAAGAATGTAAAGACATGGAATTTAGGCGAGTTAAGTGAATAAAGGTTGTTAATACATGTTGGTAAGATTTTACAACCAAATAAAATATTTCTCTAAGTTCTAAAGGGTATATTAATTTAGGAAAATTTAATCCATATTCAATTAGTCTTTTAAACACTTATTACTCTTAGAAAAATATTAATCATGTTAATTTTAGAAAAAATATTTAAATTTTTTTCAAGGAATTAATATAATAAAATAATTTCATAAAAGTTAATAGATTAATAAAATCTTTATTTTTCACTATTTACCAAAAAATTAATTAATTTAGAAAAATCTCAAAAATTAATCATAAGTTATTCACATTGTAAGGAATTGAAAAATTAATGTTACCAAATATAAATTCTAAAATTTATAAATATATATTTTTAAAAGAAAATATATTATATAAATAAAATAGATTTTATCAGAATTAACATTTTCAACATTAACATATATTAATTATTTACCTTCTAAACGTAATAATTATTAATGGTTTATTTGATAAACCGCATTATCATGATTTGTGAAAACCAATGAAAATTTAAAAAATTTTGTTCCCAAGAGTGTTTCCAGGGGAAAATGGAAATTTATACTACTAGATAATTTTTCCTACCACTTTATTGGTCCTAAAACAGGGAATTTACCCTAGGACATGAGTTTAGTGGAAATCTGGGACATTTAATTTTTCACAGAATATTTAATATTTAATTAATTAAATATTAATTTATTTATGCATGTTTGTTCAATATTATATTTTAAACAGAGAATTGAATTAAGATTCCATCTCTGTGGTTGAGTCTATAATGAGGTGTTTTTTCTAGGCAAGGCATAACCTTCTATCGGTTACGAGAGTCGAGTCCCTTTTCTTTTCTTTTTTCCTTTTCTTTATTCTTTTTTTCCCTTTCTCCCCTTTTCCGGTCCTTTATTGGTTTTTCATGTGTAAATATACCCCTATGGTTGTTACTCAACCAAGAGAGGGAGTGGGAGAGAATAGGGGAGAGGAAGAAGAGGAGGCCCTGCCGCAAAGCTTGGGTCACACCAGATCATCATGCGACAGATGTAGATCACGGATCAGACCGAAGCGTTGGAGGTTTCCGCTTAAAGGTAAAATCATTTTATGTTTTATTCCATAAATCCTTATAGTTTAGTCATTTTTAATCTTTAATCACATTTATAAGTTTTTGGGGGCCCTGTGGGGGTCGATTTGTGTATTTTTTTTATAGAATTTAGGTGTTTTAGGCCATTATGGGGGCTTCATATTTAGGGGAATCCATGTACATGATGTGTGGTTTTATGAATAGATGACATGTGTTTTTATTTTCTAGAGAAGATGAAGTTTTTATAAGTAAAATCTGTGTACTTTAATTATACACTGTATAGTATTAATTGTCCATGTACCTGGCCATGTGGTCGTGTACATGGGCAGATGGAGTTTCAGGAAGTACACACCATGTGATCTGGGTACAAGATGTGTAGTGGGAATGGCTATGTACTTGGGTAGACACCCTATGTGAGGGGTACATGGGTGTGTAGAAGTACACAGAAATACCCCATGTATGCCCTGACTATGTAATAGTACTCAAACATACCCCACGTCTACTCTGTCTATGTATAAGTACATGACTAAGTGAAGCTTTGAGAGTAAATACCATGTACTCAGAAGTACACATCATTTACTTTTTCCAACTTGGGGTTTTTTGGGTGTTTTGTGCCTCAGTGTCATAATTATACTTGTGATTAGTATATTATATGTGTTTTTCCACATAAATCACGATGTTGGAATATTTTTGGAATTTAGAGGCCATTTGGATGGTGTTTTTGAATGAGAGAGTTCAATTAGAGGATTTATTATAGGTTTGGTTTCAAAATCCTCTTAGGGTTTGTGTTATGACCTGTGAGGACTGGGTGAGGGTTGTGAGATCAGTGATTGGTCTAGATTGAGTGTTCCATGGAAATCTGTTTGAGGTTATTTGGATATATTCTATAAGGTAGGATTGTGTTTTATCTTTGAGGAGATCTCGGTTTCACCCACGTGACGGAAATAGTTGCTTGGAGTTAGAGAAATTGAGGTTTATCCTTTGGGTTTGAGGATCAGAGTTATTAGAGACTTTGGGTTGGGTTGACTCTGTTGGATGGAGGGAAAGGCTAGGTTCCATTGAGTTATTGAGATGAGATTGAGGGACTCTTGAGGATGCCATTGTGGGTTGGTTTCTGAGAAAGTGATCAGTGGTTTCTATAGTAAGCAGCTGAGAACACTCATGCAGAATGGTGATTCTTGGGCTACCCTTGTGGGTGAGTTGGTACCCATGGATGTGTTTTTTTTCTGGTAAGGAAAGTTGAGGTTTTTATTACATGGTATTTTCTTTGAGGTTTCATTGTGCTAAGGATTACTTATACAAGGTCTTACTTTTGAGGTGGTCATGAGGACCGTTGCGAATACCCCTATGGATGAGCATGACCCAAGATCTTGGGTGCAATAGGGGAGTCCCTAGTTAAACATCACTTTATGTTATGACCCTAGGGACTATGGGCGCCCGGAGTTGGGGTTTGGCCCTGAGGTGGGTCATTCAGTGCACGTGGTGGATGTTTTTTGGAAGCTGATATTCAGAGAGCTGAAAGAGGCTCCGTTCTTTATTTTCCAAGAGTAGATCAGTGCTTATAGTTCATTTATTTGGATAACGGGTTCAAGGATGGATCATCCCACATTCAATTGGTTGTTTTACATGAGGTTTAAGGTAGTTTCTACTAAGGACTTTGGTTTGATGAAGAGAGATTTGGGATATTTTGGATCGGGCGCTGGCCCTGAGTTATGATATGGTTCTCTATTCCATTAGATGGCTACAGTTAGATGAGCTTAGGGAGATAATGGATTATCTGGATGAGTGCATATCCCTTTAGTAGTATGTACGCCCTTCTAGAGTGGCTTCGGGCTTGTGAGGTTCCAAGGAACTCACATAGTGGGTTTTATTAGACATGGATGTTGTGGTCTCATTGTCATAGTTACTATTTTTTTATCTTAGTTTTAGGTTTAGTGACTATCATGTTAGGTCTAGTTCTGGTGCCAAGTTTGTTCTAGAGGACTTACGAGACTAACAAGTTCTCTAGTTGTGCTGATCTAAATGTTCTGGTTGACAGTTCATATCGTGCCATTGGAGTCTCAATGCCTAGTAGATGAATTTAAGTGTTTAGAGGCATAGGATGTGATCCTAAGGTCCAAAATTCATAATGTCTTTTGTGGTGGAATTTGGTACTCCTTTTTGATTATGAGGATGTGCTTGATGATGTGGTAGTGTGAGATAAATTTTGGAATTCATCTATCTGGGGCCATAGTAGGGGTAAATTTACCTTGGGTGTTAGGATTGAACACACAATTGACTATTTTCTTTATTTTTTTCCTTTACCCCTTTGATTTTATGAAGTTTTTTTTATTTTATGCCAGTTGTTATTAGTTTTGACTTGGTTGAGAATATCACATGTGCATGCACTTGTTTTGATAGCATATTTATAGGTTCATTATTAGGGGTGACCTATTGAGATTTATTTATCACCTCCTATATGTGCACATCAGCGTGACTGCAGACCTGATGTCTTCTTTCAGGTAGGAGCATAAGTTGTACGATAGATAGGGCTGAGGATTAGTGTTGCTGGATCGAGTAGAGATACTCATGTGGAGTCTAAGTATTAGGATGGAGTGGATCGAGCATCATGGATATTGGGTATATGGTTTGGATCTGTGCTGGCAGTAGAGCCTATTATATTTATATTTATTTTCTTATTTTGTATATGTGGTCAGCCTAGTAGGAAACTGATGATTGTATGTTTTGTATGCTCGAGAGTCTGTATGACTGTATACTGTATTTCATTTATTATAATATATTATTTCTCCAGTTTATTTATTATGTGTACTCTATTTTTCACCCATGTGTATGATTTTGGTTATTTCTGTTGTTATTTCACTCTAACTAGAGAGTATAGTCTCCCCACTGTACCTTTTAGACCCTCATCATTAGTCAAAAGCCTCTAACATTCAAGGAGGGGTGCTTAAGGCCTTGTGGCGAGCCAGATCAGGTGACATGTCAGGATGACCCTATATTGACCTAGGATTTTTATACATAAATATTACATTTTTTAGATAAATATTTAATACATTACACAAACAAATTATCGGGGATTATAATAGTTTAGTGTCTTTGTAGACTAGGTACATAATCTTATAATTTGGTAAAATATCTTTAATAACTCCCATAAAGATATTCCCCTTTAGTCCTATTCATATACATACCTTACTTAAAACATTTCTTCATAACTTGGGGAGAGGAAACATAAGAAAGTGACAAGTTTAGATGCTCAGTAAGGGTAAACAAGGAATATATGGAAGCATAACATGAGCAAAAGGGTTTGAGAACATGAGAATAAAATTTGGAAACCATACCCTGCATATAAAATATCATAAAATTGTGTCATGAAATAAATATTGGTAGTTTATAAGGCATGAATCATAAGGAAATCAAATAATATAGTTCATGAGAGTATAACATTGACATAATACATAGAATTATGGTATACACATAAGCATAGAAAACCATTTCCTTAATAGCCATGGATCATTTCCAAAACTTATTAGGGAAATCCATGGGTAGATAAAAATCCTATGTGGGACACACCACTATACCCAATGGAATAAATTTCCTCACAGTGTAATGGGTTCACTCCCTAAACCATCATAGTAGTCAAGATTCACTCCCAAGACCATCATAGAGGAAAAAGTCCCTTACTAAACCGGATTCACTCCTCATTCCGTTCATATTTTTCTGATGATATATAAATATTTACCCAATGTATTGGAGTTAGTTATAGGTCCCACACATCTTTTTTTATAGTGCAACTACCATCCTTGGTTATAATATAACCACCATACTTGGTTATAACATAACCATCACCCTTGGTTATAATGTAACCACCACCCTTGGTTATAACATAACCACTAACACATAATAAAAATCATACATATGTGTTACAAAAGATCATAAAACATTCATCATATCATAACCCATGAAATGAAATGGGATTCATAAACATTTCATCATATCATAACCTATGGAAAGAGATAGGGTTCATAATAATTTTATCACGGTATAACCTCCGGAAGAGAAATGAGTTTCATAAGCATCTTTTCATCATAAACATAAAACATATAGAGAAAGAATAATAATGGTATACTCAGAGAATATACCCAATATAACATAAGTAACTTTAAAATATGTTATCTTAGACGGAAAATGATTTTGAAAATTTACTTGGAACATTTATTGAGAAAAATAACTTTTCTTTAAAAATCACTTTTTAAAACTAAAAATTCATAAAAATTTTTGGAATCCTTTTCTTCAAAAATAAAAATAAAAACTTATAAAGTAATATTTAAATAAAATAATTTTCATGATGGTAGGAAATTCCATTTATTCTGTGCACATTAAAATAATTATTCTTTTTACCTTTTCAGTAAAAGAAAAACGATAATTGTTTTGGAAAACGACATAAAGATTCCTTTCAATTTTTTTTTTTAAAATTAAAAGATGATTAAAAATTTCCTTAATATATCATTTGAATAAATTTAAAAACCTTTTTATTTTTTTTAGAAAACATGGTTTTGGAAGAAAAAGTGTTTTGAACGAAAAGATGATTTTTCTTAAAAACAATATTTGAACTCTTGAGTACATAAAGAGAGGAAAATGAAGGTAAAACATGTATTATCATCACATAACCAGAGAAGATAAAAAATAATGAGTTTATTGAGATATATATATTAATATTACATCATTGGAATCATAATAAAAAACAATCCTGATAAATGAAGAGGTTGTATCATAAAACTATTACCACTTTGATAATGATGAATCATAATCCATATGAAAGAATAAAATTTAATGAATCATAGAATATCTTGAATAGAAGTATATTCATGATATAAAATGTAAATATTGAATTATATACACCTCAAATAATAATATAGGGGAATAAAAGAACATATTCCTCAAAGAATTTAAATTGAGACAAAAATCCCTCATCACTTTGGTAACTTTTAAATCATAAACCCCATGAAATAGAGATCCTCATATGGATGTTTAAATCCTAATAATTTTTAAAAGAATCATAATAAAATAAATTCATGATAATTATAAAAAAAACAAAAAAATAAGTGGTGAATATATCATATATCTTACATAAATAAAAGTGGGATGAGAAAACCCTTTCCATAAGTCTCGACTTACTTCGTACACATTTGTACCTCCTCTTCTTAGGGTAACCTCCATTGGTTTGCACCAAATTCCTTACTAGGATGGATTTATTTACAAAAAATGACTCTAAGATGATATTAGGGAATTTTATAAGTTATTTGGGTAGGTATTTACCGAACCAAAATGGTTTTAAAGTGTAAATAATATAGGAGAGGGGGTGGCCTTTTATAAATGAGGTGAGTGGCACACTTGTAATTTTTGGAAAGAAAAAGGTGTAACAACATTTTTCTAATGTAAAAAGGATTAAAAATGGAGTATTATAAATAATTAGACATTATAAGGTCTAAAAATTTCTAGAAAATATATTTTATACAAGTTTTTAGGTCATTTTAATCCTTATATTTTTAGTTTAACACCCGGTAAACCCATTTTTACCTTCACCGTGGTCATTAATTTTCACTATTTTCACTTTATTTTAGGTAAAAAATTAAGTTAAAATTATTATATAATAAAAATTATTATGATTAAAAATATGGAATACAAATTTTCAAATTTAATTCACATGAAGGGAAAATTTTAATTTAAAATTAATCCCACAGATGTGATGAGAAAACGAGTTTTCAAAGAGGAAATGTTCAAAAGTTTACAAAGTTTTTATATCTAATTTCAATATAAAATTGATTAAAATGAAATAAATTTGATTAATATATATATATATATATAATTGATCTAATTTTTCTTAAAAACAAATTTAAAATATAATTTAGCTTTATAAATAATTTAAATGAAAATGCAATTTTCAATTAAAATTCTGTATTTTTCACTATTTATCAATTAATCTTTTTAGAAAATTCTAGAAAATTAACCCTAATATAATTTTAAAATTATTATTTAAAAAATTAATTTTATTTTCTTAAATAAATTTTATAAAACTATCAAAAACTAAATTTAAAATAAAACTCACAGGCACGATGAAAAAGTGGGTTTTTAATAAATGTATTTTTAAAGCACAAGATGATTTTATATTAACTCTAAATATAATAATAATCATTGTATGAATATCAATTAAAGTTTATTAACATATAATCTATAAATTTCATTTAAAAATCCCTCATTAGGTATTATTTTAATTAATTAAAATGTAGAGACATTATGAACTTTAAAACAGTTTTTAGAAAAACTCTTTTTTAAACCCAAAAATAAACATATATTAAAATCCATTATAAAGTTGATTAAAATTAAATAAAGTATATTAAATATAAATAAATAATAATTATATTAATTTAAAACATAATTCAACATTTAAATTACTTAATTTATTGAAAATAAATTCTAGTTTTACAAAAAGCAGTATTTTTCACTATTCACCAAAAAATCAATACTTTTCGAAGAAAATATGAAAATTTCACCATAAGTTAATTTTGATATGAGGATTTAAAAGATAATTTTCATTTAATCTAATAATGTTTCTAAAATATCTATAAATTAATTATAATATTTTTCTCATAAAAATAAATTAAAATTATTTAATATTTATTAAAAATTAATAAATAAATTTATAGATGTTAGGAAATTTATATGTATATTTCAAAAATTAGTTAATAATATTCATACCCTCATGTTTAATGGCTAGGTTATAATTTTCATATTTAAAATAATATTATTTCATGGTTCACTGAAGCTTGGTGTCATAGGTCATGTATGCTTTTAAAGAAACTCATTATTGTGTGTAACTTAAGATAAACTCGGTGTTGAATATAATGAAAGATATACTCAGATTTGTGTGTAACAAAAAATATCAAAAATATTAAATTCATTTTAAAAATTATTTGACAAAATATCACGATGTTATATTCTACCCCCTTAAAATGAATTCCACCCTCAAAATTCATCTTGGTCATCAAAGGTTTAACATTTGAAAATTCCTTCATCAAAACCCACATCGTAAAAAGGGTTAATAAAAAATAATCTTGAAAAGGATAAAGGGATGTAAAAAATTCATCTAGAATAACACATACTAGGTTTCCAAATAGGAGAACATAGGTGGGAAGTGAAAACATAGACATACAAGAGAAAAATAACACCAAAATACTGATAAAGAGTGATAGTGAACATTAATCACAAGAAAGTGGATGATCTAGAGAAGATTAATGAAAAAAATATATAAACCAAATAAGTGTGAAAAAGGTCATTGATATCATCCAAAATGATGATAACAGGACAATATTTTATTCCAAGATCATTTTCCTAATATTGGATAATTCCTTTTCCATATATACTAAGAACATATGAAAACATAATTACTTGATTTTTTTTATTTCATAGGAACAATTTCTGCCTTTGGTTATGACTTGATAAATTTCCACTTCATATATTACTCTAAGAGATGAATTAATTTCATGTCAGAAGCAGAAAATAAAATTCATAAAAAAATGATAAATCATTCCATCTAGCTCTAGTTAAAAAAGGTTAACACTGCTTATCCAATATGGGTAAATATTCATATTGTGATGTAATACATTAATTTATAAAACCTCATCCAAAGTTCAACTTAAACCATTCCATAAATGGTTAACCCTATAACCCTTCCAAATTCAAACTTAACATTAATCCACCATATATCATAAAGTATCTCTTGATTGTCACATACCAAATATGTGAATACCTTCATCATGTATTCTCTCGAAATATAGTAATAACCTAAATTACCATAAAACCTTATTGAAAAAATACATTCTTAATAATTACTTACATAAAAAAAAATTATTTGATATATTTCTTAAATAAAAAAATGTTGTAAACTCCATCAATGATTGAAAAAAACATCTTTTCAACCAATCATTAATTAGTTCCAAGGTAATCGGTGCTACCCAATTTACTTATTCATATCCAAAATCTCTTTATCCCAACATCATTATATCAAAATCCAAAACATATTAAGGGTTATATTACCTTAATAAAGATACCACATTTACATTAAATCACTTTTCTAGTACATCAATACCATTTAACATATTTTTGAAAATCCTTAATGAAAAACTTATAATGAACAATCCTTATATATTTCATGATTAATATAACATAATTATTAAATTCCAATACATAAAAATTTCAATCATTCTACCTAACCCTTAAGACATAAACTAGGCTTCATTATTTTATTTCTCAACACTTCTTTCCTTTCATATGTCATTTTCAGTATATTCATCATCAATAATATAACCATTACTCGTATAACCTTTCTGATTCTCTTCATGAGATTTTCCCTTAGGACATCGATTTTTATAATTCCCATAATTACCACATTTAAAACATGCAATAGTCAATAATACCTTAGGGAGACCATTATTCTCATCTATTGTGTTGACCAAACTTTTCATTTTCCTCAATAATTAATTCCTTTGTGTCCTTCTTTTCTACACTTAAAACATCTTACCATCCCTCTAAGACATTCCCTTGAGTGATTCTTCCCACATTCTCAACATATATGAAACTGAATCTTATTTCATCTATGGTCTGCATTACCTGAACAATCAGTGAAGTCTATACTTCTATTCTTTTTTGAGTTTGAGAGTTGGTTAAGGTGCATATTGTTAATCATATATCATGATAACTGATTAGGAATAATCACAACATCCTTTACTCCAATCATTATCCCATTTGGACATTCATTAGAAAATTATCCATCACATTCAATGTTAACCCAGTTTCTTTTAGTTACCTCTATTAACTAAAATAAAAAATCATATTGTGAGCAACACTAATAATAGTGGAAAACCACATATTCATAAAAAATCACTTATAGAATGTCTAAATCATGGAACCTAATTTTTAATCTATGACACCTTAGGTTTATCCTAGGTTATTTATGGTCATCGTCTATTTAAATCCTTCATGATGGTTTATAAAGAGTTTTTGAGTTTCCAAAGCATATACCCCCAAGTGTCAATCCAAGTGTGTATCAAAGCCTGTTATTATGCATTTGGTGATGATTGAGTCCATCTCAATGCATTATTTTTGGAGTTATTACCCATAGGTACCTCTATACTATATCCACACCCACTTTTAGTCTCTATATAGGGATTTAATTTCTTAGAAACCACTTGATCCATACTTTACCAAAATTCCAAGACATTTTCCTATACTTTGACTCATCCTTAGACTTATCCTTAGAGACATGTCCTTAGGGATCTCAATAAGGTTTTCTTATCCTAGTTTCCAAATGTTAATTAAACCTATCCTCTGATACCAACTATAACAACCTAAAATTTTCATACATAGATATTATATCTTTTTAGATAAATATTAAATATATTAAACAAACACATGCCTGAGAACCATAATAGTTTAGTGTCTTTGGAGATTAGGTACACAGTTTTATAATTTGGTGAAAAATATTCAACAACTTCTATAAAGATATCCCCCTTTAGTCCTCTTCACAAACATACCCTACTTAAAACATTTATTTACAACCTAGGGAAAGGAAATATAATAAAGGGATAAGCTCATATTCTCAGTAAGGGTAAAGAAGGGTGATACATAAGCATAAAATGAGAAAAAGTGTATGAGAACATGATAATAAAATTTTAAAACCATATCATTCATATCAAATATCATAATCTTGTGTCATGGAATAAATATTGGCAGTTCATAAGACATGAATCATAAGGGAATAAAAGAACACGAGTCATGAGAGCTTAACATTGGCATAATATATAGAATTATGGCATACACATAAGCATAGAAAATAATTTCTTAGCAGTCAAGACTCATTTAAAAAATTTATTAGGGTACTCCATGGGTGGATACACCTCCTGGGTGGGACACACCACTATCACTAGTTTCTTTCCTTTCCTCATAGTGGAACGAGTTCTCTCTCCAAATCATCATAATAGCCAATGTTCACTCCCAAGACCACCATAATAAAAAAAATTCCTTACTGAACTGAATTTACTAACTTTTATAGTCTTATCGTTATCACGAGATATAAATCTTTACCCAATACATTAGAGGGAGATATAGGTACCACCTGTCTTTGCTTATAATGCAACCACCATCATTGGTTATAACGTAACCACCATACTTGGTTATAACATAACCACCATCACATAATGAAAATCATACATATGGATGCACAATATCTTAAAACATTCATCATATTATAACCCATTAAATGAAATGTTTTTCACAAATATTTTATCATATCATAACCTATGAAAGGAGATGGGGTTTATAATAATTTTATCCTGGTATAACCCATGGACGATAAATGAGTTTCATAAGAATATTTTCATCATAAACATAAAACAAAGAATAAGAGTGGTATCCTTGGATAATAAACATAGTGTAACATAATTAACATCTAATGATGTAATCTTATAAGGAAAATTATTTTAAAAGATTACTTAGAACATTTCTTGAGGAAAATAACTTTTCTTTTTAAAGTAACTTTTTAAAAATAAAAAATAATAAAACATTTTATATTTCCTTTTATTTGAAAATAAAATTAAAAAATTATAAAAAAATCTTCAAATAAAATAATGGTTATGAATTTGATAAATTCCATTCATTCCATACATGTTAAAATAATGATTCCTTTCATATTTTTGATAAAATATAAATGATCATTGTTTTGGAAAATGAAATAAAGATTCCTTTCAATTTTTTTTTGTAAAAATTCAAACATGGAAAAAAATTTATTTAATAAATTATTTAAATAATGTTAAAAGCATTTTTTAAAACATTTTTAGAAAACATTTTTTTGTAAGAAAAAGGGTTTTCGACTAAAAAGATGTTTTTTCTTAAAAACAATCTTTTGAAGTCTTGAGTACATAAAGAGATGAACATGAAGGGAAAAAACGCATTTTCATGACATAACCATAGAATATAAAAATTCATGAGTTTATTGAGATATATATCATAATATTTTATCATTATAAGCATAATCATAAATAATCCTAATAAACGACGATATTTTAACATAAAACTCTTACCACTTTGGTAACATTGAATCATAATTCACATGATAGAATAAAATTAAATGAATCATATAATATCATGAAAATAAGGATATTCATGATATTAAATGTAAATGGGGTAGTATATACACCTTATATAGGAGGATATATTCATAAAAGAACATATTTCTTAAAAAAGGAAAATTGAGACAAAAATCCCTTATTGCTTTGGTAACTTTTGAACTATATACCCTATGAAAGACAGATCCTAAAATAGATGTTTAAATCCTAATACATTTTATAAGAATAATAATAAAGTAAATTTATGGGAATTATACACACCAAAAAACAAATATAAGTTTTTAAAATTGAATATATCTCACAAAAATAAAAGTGAGATGAGAAAACCCTTACTATAAGTCTCAACTTCCTTCGTACATGTTCATACCTCCTATTCTTCAACGAACCTCCTTAGATTTGCACCAAAATCATTTATAGGATGGATTTATTACAAAACTAATGATTTGAGGATTAGAATAGGGAAGTTGGGAAGTGATTTGAGCAGGTATTGGCCAAACCAAAAGGGTTTTAATATGTGAAGAAGAGAGGAGAGGGGGTGGCATTTTATAAGTGAGGTGAGTGGAACACTTGTAATTTTTGAAAAGAAAAATGTTTACCCATGATTTTATCATGTCAAAAGGATCCATAATAGATTATTTTTGAGACTTAGACATTATAGGGTTGAAATATGGCCAGTAAATATATTTTAGACCAGTGTTTAAGTCATTTTAACCCTTATCTTTTTAGTTTGACCTCTGATAAACCCATTTTTACCTTAACCATGATAATTATTTTTTACTATTTTAATTATTAATTTTAGTAAATAATTAATTTTAACTTATTATAAAATATAAATTAAACTTATTTCCAAATATTAAATCCATTTTTTACAAATTCAGTTCACATAAGTGGAAATATTTAATTTAAAATTAATCCTGTATACGCGATGATAAAGCTAGTTTTTAAAGAGGAAATGTTCAAAATTTCACAAACTTTTTATATCCAATTTAAATATTAAATTGATTAAAATGAAATAAATTTGATTAATAGATATATAATTGAACTAATGTTACATTAAAACTAATTTAAAATATAAAAAAACTTTATAAATAATTTAAATGAAAAGACAATTTTCAATTAAAGTTTAGTATTTTTCACTATTCATAAAAAATTAATATTTTCTAAAAAATTATCAAAAATTAAACCTAATATAAAATTTTTATTGTGATTTAAAAAATGAAGTTCATTTTTTATAATATATTTTCTAAAATTTGAAAAAATTAAATTTAAAACAAAACCCATTGGCGTGATGAAAAAGTGGGTTTTCAAGAAGTATATTTTTCAAGTACATAATGCTTTTATATTAACTCTACATCTAATAATAATAATTTTATGAATATAAATTAAAATTTATTAATATATAATCTATATGTTTCATTTAAAAATTCCTCATTAAGTATTATCTTAATTAATTAAAATGGAGAAACATTGTGCACTTTAAAATAGTTTTCAGAAAAACCCTTTTTTAAACCCAAAAATAAACTTATACTAAAATCCAATATAATGTTAATTAAAAATAAATTAAATAAATTAAATATAAATTAATAATACTTAGGTTACTTTAAAACATAATGGGTAATTTAAATTACTTAATTTATTTAAAAGAAATGATAGTTTTATAAAAATTGGTATTTTTTAGTATTTATTAAAAAATCAATATTTTCTGAAAAAATCCCCAAAGTTCACCATATATTGATTTATATATAATGATTTCAAAAAGGAAGTTATTTTTATAAAATAAATTTTATACAATATTTATAAATTAATTATAATATTTTCTTATAAAAATAAATTTAAATCATTTTTAAAGAAGATATATTTTTTATGAATGTAATTAATTTACTAAACATTGATTGATCATTTACCAAGAATTTATAAATAAATTTATATTGATTAGGAAATTTATTTTTATATTTCATAACATAGTTAATACTATTTATACCCACCTATTTAATGGCTAGGTTTTAATGGTCATATTTAAAATAATATCATTTCATGGTTCACTGAAGCTCAATGTCGCATGTCATGCATGCTTTCGAAGAAACTCATTATTTAATATAACAAAATATAAACTCAGTTTTGTGTATAATGCAATCTATAATCAATTTTGTGTGTAATAAAAAATATCAAAAAGATTAAATTCATTTAAAATAAAATATTTCCCAAAATTTTGGGGTATTACAGACCCGGGATGGCTTGTTACAAAATGGTATCAAAGATTTTTGGTTTTATGATTTGGGGTGTTGGTAGACAGGTGGTCTAGGAATGTGTCAGAACTTGGGATAGATATCATACTGGTGTGCTGCAAATGCCTTTTTGATAGGAATTCCAAGTTTCTAGGGAATAAGATTGTTATTATAGGATTTCATTTTTATGGTTGCACGATTTAACCTAGTGTGATGCACTTGGGTTTATAGATTTATGGTATATTCTGGATTTTAGTTCTTTGTCTATAGAAAAAAGGATAGTGTTCATGCATCATTTTAGGCATATAGGATTCAAATGAAATTTTCTTATCTATGGTGTTTTACTATATATATATTTTCTTCTAATGACAGGTCATGTGGATCATGTGGTGAGAGGTTCATCGATGTTGGAGATATAGTCCCTTTGTTGAGGGATATATAGAAACCCTAGTGGTTTGGTAGTAGGATATGAGTTCCTTGTTTGTGGATTGATAATGAAAATCATACCCAATAGATATTTGGATTGGGTTCGATTTATCTAAGGTGGTGGTTCCCCTAAAGTCCCAGGTTCATTTTCCTTATGAGGGAGCTGTTCTTGCCACATGTTGTCTTTCGAGTCATGCGGTGGGGCTCGTGTGCTTTCTATCACTGATTTCTTGGGTAGGCATGTATGTTATTCCTTGGTAGGGCCATTGAGGTTTTCTATCACTAGGATTTGGGTATGAATGAGGATGATTAGTGTTTGAGATGAGGAGCATTGGGAGTTCTCCCTATATCATGGTTGGCTTAAGAGGGTAGGTTTGGTTCAACCCCTAGCCTTTCTTGTTTTTTTGAACTATGGTAGTAAAATGAATGCATGGTTAGACACTTATGATTTTTTATTGATGCTTAAGTGTAGGGTTGTTGCGTATTTGATCAAGGTTTGATAGAGATGGCTCGATGTTGAATAAGAGTGTAGAGGGTGCTCCGATATGTTGGAATTGGCCTATGAGAGGAGCATGGTCAGTGGTTTTAAATGTGTTAGCCTAGTTTTGTTAGGACTTGGCTATGCGAGTGCAATTCCTATTGTTATTTCAAGATAATTTTAAGGAAATCCTTATGGAAGGGAGTTCTCCATAGGCTATTGGAGGCTGTGAGCCTCATTTAAGTGGCTTGTTGAGCGTGAAGGTTGTTGGTTTTCGTGTCACTCGGGTGTGAGTGGTTTGGCCACATCTATACATTGTTTTCAGTGATGGATTTAGTGTGGGATGTTTGGTTTTCCATTTTGTAAATGGGGTGAGGATAAGGATACTCCTGTGTTGGGGAGAATCATATTGGTCATGGTTGAACATATCTTATGTTGGGTGAGAGTTGGGAATGTTGTAAGACCGGTCATTGGATGATTGAGATAGCATCAGTTGCACTAGTGTTTTGGTGAGAGCATATATTATGGTTATCCACTTAGGATTATCATGGGTGAGAAGAGTTTGTGGTGGGGATTTTTTGATGACCTGTGTCATCACGGGTTGTGAAAATCAAGGAAATTTTAACCTTTTTATTTCCGAGATGTTTCAGGAAAAAATGGTAATTTATCCTAATAGATAATACTGAATAATTTTTTTAACCACTCCGTTGGTACCAGAATAATGTTTTTAACCTAGGAAAGGAGTTTGGTAGAAATCCAAGACATTTAAATTTTTATGGAATATTTCATATTAATTAATTAAATATTAATTTATTTATGCATGTTCATTCGATCATATATTTTAAATGAAGCATCAGATTGGGATTTTGTCTCTATAGTTGATTCCAAAATAGAGGGTTTTGACTAGGAAAGGCATAACCTTGTATCAGGCATATAGAAACCTAGACTTTTCATACATGAATATTACATATTTTTAGATGAATATTCATTACATTACCAAAAACACACCTTTGAGGACCATAATTGTTTAGTGACTTTGGAAACTTGGAACATAATATTCTTAATTCATGAAAGATCTTCAATTTCTCCCATAAATATCTTCCCATTTAGTACTCTTCAAAAACACACCCTACTTAAAAACTTTCTTTATAACCAAGAGAAAGGAAACATAAGAAAGTGTGAGATCAGATACTTAGTAAGGGTAAACAAGGGAGACACGTAAGCAATGAAGGTTCCGGGAACCGTTGAAGCGTAGTTGGGATGACACCAAATTTTGATTTTTACCATGATCAATGATTATTCCGGGATCAGTATGAAGATGAATTCTAGTCTCCATAGAATATAATCAAAGATTTAAATAAAGAAGAAAGAGGCCTGAAACCTTTAGAGAGGATCTTGTACATCATGTTTATAATTAATTTAATTAATTTCATAAAAAAATAATACCTGGATATTTGGTATTTTTCTTCGTTGATGATGTTGATCAACAATAATGACCCTTCCAGATTATCTCATTTCACTTGTAAGGATCCAAACTATAATCCCTTTAGCGGTGATCCACACGTGCTCCGATAGCCTCTGATCGACACCGCTCGTTCTCCGGGTACTAGCGCGGAGAATCGAGTGTCCTATGGCAGTCGTTCTTGATTTCCTATTCTTTGGCCTTGAAGAACATCTCTCATTCTTGATATGGGAGAGAAGAGTATTTGAGAGAGAAATTGTTTGGCTCAACAATTCTCAATTTACCTGGCATGTGGTGCGGTCTATGGCACAATAGGCATAATTGCCTATTTATATACATGGAATTTAAGTTACAATATTTAATTGCATAGCAACAATTAAATACATTCACGAACTTAGAGAAAACCCATGCATTTAATAATAATACCGCATCATTATTTATGGTGTGCTAACTTGCGCAAAACGGAATTATAAATAAAATTCCGTGTAACAAAATAATAACAACGTTATTTTAATTTGTGCCAACTAGTTAAATAATTATTTACCATCTTGAAAATAATTATTTTACTACTGGACTGACCTTGGTCCACTCGAACTCCTCTTCCATTTATTGAAAACCTGAATAAATAAATAATTTATTCTCTTAAATATTTTATTTAAAAACTAGTAAATAAATATTTATTAAATGTTCAATAAAATAAATAAATAAATTTTATTTAATTTATGCGATCATTTTAACTTGAATAAAATTATTCCAAAGTCTTGGGAATAATATTTATTTAATTAATTAAATTCAAATAGAATTTAACCGAGACCACCAAAAACACATAGTGTGTGACCCTCTAGGATTCTTTCTTGTTGGCATTAGGCAGGATTACCTAAAGTCCAAGAGTACTGTCTAGAAATGGGTCAAGGCACCCAAGAGAAAGAATGTAAAGTCATAAAAATGAAATCCACATACGAACGTTCACTGTGTAATATAATCCCTTTGTCTCAATATCTCATCAAGTAGGTTTCATAACCGTGTCATCAAATTTTATGTTTGATACGTCATTCTTTGACTACCTGAAATAAACTCGTCGTTACACCATGACCATGGAATTTTGCGCGACGGTTCTATTTCAATCAAAGAGCCAAGATATCAACTTCCATAAATGGAAGGGACAAATCCTTCCTTGACTTATCCATTAATAACATGCCACTTGTGATGCACCCAACATACCCTACTTCCCGCCAACTGTCTGCATAACGGATTTCGTCCGTAAATCAAAGTGCGTAAGTTGTGACACATATTAATGATAATATTAAAGTCTAAGGATCATTACACATGATCGTAGATTGAAATATCCGATGACACCAAAACATGCAAAATTCCTACTAGCGGGTCTATTATCATAATATTTTATCTTGGAGATTACCAAGTGCAAACTTTATGAGAGGAAGTCTTATATGCTTATGAGTACTCACACCTGATGATCTTCATGCTATGTGTCCCATCATAGCATGTCATCCAAATGCAGAACTATATTTAAGAATATTGTTATAGAATTTCTAGGTTCTCATCATAGTGGGGAACTGCCATGACCTTATCAATGGAACAAATACTCTAGGACATTATTACATCATAATCATACAGAACAATGAAAAATATGTAATAATAAAATAAATATCCATGTAATCAAAGTAAAAATAGTTGGTTCTAGGACACCAACTCTTACAAACTCCCACTTGGACTAGAGCCAACTGCCTATGACTTTTAGTCTGCTAGACATCACATGATGATCATGTTTCTGCTGAGTTAAGGATTTAGTCAAGGGTCCACCACATTGTCTTCTGTGGGAATACTGCGCTCTGCAACTTCACCTCTCTGAGAAAAATCCCTCAAGAGATGATACTTCCTAAGTATGTGCTTCGTCCGCTGATGCGACCTTGGCTCTTTTGTGAGAGACACCGCTGCAATATTATCATAGTACAGTGTGATGGGATCTTTACTACTAGGTATCACATCTAGCTCCTAGACAAAGATTTGCATCTAAACTACTTCTTTATCTACCTCAAAAGCTGCGATATACTCTGAATCTGCTGTAGAATCTGTGACCACACTCTTATTTGAGCTCTTCTAGCTCACTACACCTTTATTCAAAGTGAAGATGTATCCTATTTGTGAGTTCATGTCATCTTGATTAGTCTAGAAACTAGCATCTGCATATCCTCTGATGACTAGTTCCTCATATCCTCCATAAAATAGGAACATATCCTTTGTATGCCTCAGATAATTTAGGATAGTCTTGACTGCCATCCAATGGCGGTCACTTGGGTGAGCTTGATATCTGCCTACTGAACTCAATGCGTAGGTGACATCTAGCCTAGTACATAGCATGACATACATAACTAACCCAATCGCTGATGCGTATGGATTCCTTACCATTATATTTATTTCCTCATGTGTCTGAGGACACATTTTCTTTGAAAGATGAATGCCATGTGATGCTGGAAACAATCCCTTCTTGGATTGTTCCATACTAAATCTCTTCAATATCTTATCAGTGTATGTACTTTGACTTAGGCCCATCAATCTCTTTGATCTATCACGATGTATCTTGATCCCAAGAATATACGCTGGCTCGCCTAAGTCTTTCATGGAGAAGCATTGATTCAACCATGCCTTAACAGAATGTAAGACTTGTATCTCATTTCCAATAAGTAATATGTCATCAACATATACTATTAGAAAAATGACTGCACTCCCACTAAACTGTTTGTAGACACAATGCTCACATTCATTCTTGATAAAACCAATTTATTTTATGGCTTCATCAAAATGAATGTTCCATGACCTGAATTCTTTCTTTAATCCATAAATCTATTTCTGCAACTTTCATACCTTATTGGAATTATTTGGAGTCACAAAAACTTCAGGATGTGTCATGTAGACATTTTCCTGAAGGTTCCTGTTAAGGAATGATGTTTTGACATCCATTTTCCAAATCTCATAGTTATGGTAAGCCGCAATGGAAAGTAGAATTATTAGGGATTTCAGCATTGTAACTGGTGAGAAGGTTTCATCATAGTCTATTCCTTGACGCTGTTTAAAACCTTTTGCAACCATTCATTCCTTATAGGTACTGACTTGTCCTTCCATGTCCAATTTCTTCTTGAATAGCCATTTGCAACCAACAGGATTTACATCAACTAGAGGATCTACCAAAATCTAGACTTGGTTTTGGTACATGGAATTAATTTTAGAATTCATGGATTCTTGCCACTTGACAACCTCTATGCCACTTACTGCTTTCTTGCAGGTTATAAGATCATTATTATCAACTAATAATGAGTCACCATCCTTGGTAACTAGAAAACCGTACCATTCTGGTTCCCTAATCTCTCTTATACTCCTATGCAGTACTTGTGTCTCTGGAATAGATTCTTCTTCCATGGGGATTTGTGGAATCTTTTCCTGTACCAACTCTTGTTTACCTTGAGCCTCGACTTCATTGAAGTCTATCTCGCTCCCACTATCTCTTTTGAAGATATTCTCCCTCTCAAGGAATATGGAATGTCTTTCCACTATAAACTTTTTTTCTAAGGGTATGTATAGGTAATATCCCCTTGTTTCCTTAGGGTATCCTATAAAGGTACACTTTGTGCCTTGGGGTGAGAGTTTGTTACTTGAAGAGGCCTTAACAAATGCTTCACTACCTTACACATGTAAATTCGATAACATGGCTTTTCTTCCACTCCAGAACTCGTATGGAATACCATTTATCAATTTATTTGGTACTTGGTTTAGTATGTGTGTTGCTGTTTGTAACACATATCCTTAAAAGGATAATGAAAGGCTCGCATGACTCATTATTAATCTCACTATGTCCAACAAGGTGTGTTTCCTCCTTTCGCTCACACTATTACACTGGGGCATGTTTGGAGAAGTGAGTTGGGATAGGATCCTAAACTCTCATAAGTAATAAATGAAGTCTTGATTAAGATATTATCCACCCCGGTCTGAGCATAGTTTCTTAATTTTCTCACCAAGTTGGTTCTCAACTTCATTCTTGTATTCGTTGAACTTATAAAAAAAATCCGACTTATACCTCATTAAGTATATATATCCATATCTACTAAAATCATTAGTAAAAGTTATGAAGTATGAGTACCCTCCCCTTGCTTCAACTAGAAATGGTCCACACACATCGGTATGAAACAATTCAAGAAGTTATTTAGCCCTTTCACCTTTCCCACCAAATGGGGATTTGGTCATTTTTCCTTGTAAACATGCATGACATACGCCAAGTGGTTTTAGTTCAAAAGAATCTAAATATCCATCTTGATGTAACTTTGTCAAGCATTTCTCGTTTACATGACCTAGCCGGTGATGCCATAGTTGGGTGTGGTATGAGTCATGTGAAGTATCTTTGTCATCGATTGCCATTACCTGGTTTGTGTAATCCAACACATAAAGGCCATTGTATAAATGTTCCCTAACAAAAAAAATTCTATCTTTATAAAAGAAGCAACATTAATTTCCAAACATGAAAAAAAATCCATCTATATCTAGACTGGATACAGAAATTATGTTTTTGGTTACAAAAGGGACATAAAAACAATCCTTTAACACCAAGATCATCCCAACTGGCAACATGAGGTGGTAGTCCCCAACACCTACAACAACTAGTCTAGCTCCATTGGCTGCTCGTAGATCTACCTCTCCTCGATCAATCTTCCTGAATCTACTTGGTTCCTATATTTGGATAAATATGTGAGCACCACAAGCTATATATAATACCCAATTTGTAGAAAAAGATATATTTCATTTGATAACAAATGCACCTTAAGGTTCCCCTTACTTCTTAGGATGGGTACAGTTCTTCTTCCAGTGGCCCTTCTTGCCACATGTGAAACAAACAGCCTCCTGTTCCCTTGCCTCCCCTTTGATCTTCCTTTTCTTGGAAGGTCGTGAAGAAGCTTTGGGCTTAAATATCTTCACCTTCATTTTAAACTTATTCACCACAAGGACAAAAGGATTTTTGTGTTTCATATCTTTTTCCACTTGGAAAATGAGTATAAGAAGACCATATAGAGACTTCTCAATGTTGTTCATATTGAAATTGACAAAAAAGTTAGAGAAGCTCTAAGGGAGTGATGTGAGAATGAGATCGGTGCCCAATTCTTCGGGGATTTTAAACCCTAGAACCTCCAGATGCTCAATGTAGCTAATGATCTTGACTACATGAGGCCCAACTAGGGAAACTTCTCCACGATTACTCTAAAAGAGTGCCTTAGAGATATCAAACCTTTCCTGTCTTTCTCTCTCTTGGTAAAGACCACAAAGGTTCTTGAGCATGCTATAAGAATCCATGTTTTCATGAGACTTCATGAGATCACTAGACATTGATGACAACATCAAACATTGAACGTAGACCGAGTCATTTATATGTTTCTCATAGACCAGGAAATTCTCATCACTCGCCTCTTTAGTAGGCGGATCAGGTAATGCTGACTCCATCACGTAAGACTTCCGTTCATGGCATAAGATAATCCAAAGGTGTCTAAAACATTCCTATAAGTTACTTCTGGTGAGGATGTTGTATTTATCTAGAATTGATCATAATGATAGTGTGGTTGATAAGTTTTTCATTTTTATTCTACAATTAAAAGAGCAGAACATTATTACTTTCTTGATTACATTTTATAAGAAATAATAAATTTTATTAAGTCTCCCATTATTTTATCAAGTCCTAATAGCCCTCACTATTGAACTTAGAATTTCTAGTTGCCATTAAATTCTAGTGGAAATGATCCATATTTACCTTCATATAACCCCAAAAAGGGTTGGTCAAGCTATTAGAAGGTATTTAGGCAAGAATGTCTTTGCCAACTGTGGGCTTGCAGCTCCTTGATATGTTGAGTGGATTCTCTAATCTTGAAATCATGAATTTGGATTTCCTTAAATCTTTCCTCCAATATCACACCAAGTCTAGAAAGGGCTACTCCTATTGATTTAATATGGTTAAGTCAACCCAAAACCTTTCATAAGGGATTATTTTATAAAAGTAAGTGTCCCAACAAGGGTTGGTCAAACACATAGTTTTATTGAGTTTTTCCCTTAATAAAGTAATAGAAGGCTTGTTCTGACTTAATATTTTATTTGAGGGATTTTTATCTCTTATGTGTGAATTTATTATTATCATTATCATATGATTTTTAATATTAAGTGGAACTTAATTAAGTGATTAACCATTTATTGATAATATTTATTTATAATTCTGGTTTATATTAGTTCCATCTTGCATGCATGTTTAATTAATTAATTAATTATGGGATCATGACAACACTTCTATAATGATAAACCATTCAACTGATAGAAATAAAATAAAGTAAATGGAATGATCATGATCTTTTCTAATGGTTAGTTTATCTAGCGGTTGATAAACTAACCCTGACCTAGGGGAGAAACACTTTGAATCTTTTGGGTTCGTGTTAATAGCTTCCACCGGTCCACCTCTGTTTCTCTTGGGATTGGTTTTTTCTCGACACCAGCTTGAACCACCTCCACTAGATTTGGAGTTCCATCCATTACATATTCCCTTTTTAACTCATATATAGGTGAGGGGTAAAAAGGGGTTTTATATAAAATAAACCTTGGGCACGTAGGCCTTACATATTAATGAGGAGAAGGCTCACATGCCAACAAATTTAATTCAAATAAATAAATTAAAAGAAACCATCCACATACAAAGGTCTTGGTCTAGCTCATTATCATCCATACATGCAACGATATTTACGCATAAATAAAACTAGAAATCAATTCTTTAATCATTCTTGTTTAAGATAAATCACAATCGAATCAATTAATTATCATCTTTAATTAATCAATCCTTTTATATTAAACCCTTTTATAAATTTACTTGAGATTCACATCCATCATAATTTTAAACAAATAAATTAATTTAAAATTATCTTTGTACGTAACTTGTACATTGGAGGCAACCTGGTGAATTCCTATTCATTACTACCCAATGAGTAGAAATGAACATTACACAGATGTTAAATTAAATACATATATATAAAAAACCTATCACATGTTGTGCCTCATATTTAATCCCACATGATGGTACATGTATCAAGGGTTTGTATAATATAATAATAAATTTTAATAAATCTGCGTAATTTGGATGAGTACACGACGTGCAGTTCGAACTATACGGCGTGTAATATTTTTCACCGTCTATCTGAAGTACACACCCGGGGAAACGACGTGTGAGTATAATTTGGAAATCTTCAGAGTACACAGCGTGTCTAGTTGGCCACACGCCATGTAGTTCCTCGTTACATGGTCTCCAGCCGGGCAATCCGTGTACAGGGTACATGGTCCAACCCTAACCCGAAGGGACTACACGCCATGTCCATTGGGCCACACGGTGTGTAATACAAAAACCGCGTGCCACCTATTCCTAGTCAACAAATGGAGTCATTGAAGACTTAGAAAGACTCCAATACATGTCTTGGTTTGACAGACCGATCCGATGCATTGAATATTGACTACACAGTGTGTACTGCCGAATAAATTCTATGTGTTATGGTGTTTTATGGCCATGAATCTTTGGAACCTCCGAATGAGATCCTCTATTTTATTTTAATCAAAATTTAAAGAAAAGATCATTTATGTAAGGTGAATGAGAAATGAAAAAGGATGAATATATCTAGAGATTCAAATTTATAGAACAATTAACTTGAATTGAAACATTTAAATTATTAAATGTGTAAGTCATCAATGAAATATTTAAATAATTATAAACTATGATGAAACCCCTTTGATACCACTTGAAGGTTCCGAGCACAATGGAAGCATGGTTGGGACAACACCCAATTTTGATTTTTACCATGATCAATGATTATTCTGGGATCAATACTATGATGAATGATAGTATCCATGGAATATAATAAAATATTTAAATAATGAAGAAAGAGGCCTGAAACCTTTAGAGAGGATCTTTCACATCATGTTTATAATTAATTTAATTAATTTCATAAAGAAAAATAATACCTGGATCTTGGGTATTTTTCTTCATTGATGGTGTTAATCATCTGAAATGACCCTTCTAGATTATCTCATTTCACTTGTAAGGATCCAAACTAGAATCCATCTAGTGGTGATCCACATGTGCTCCGATGGCCTCCGATCGACACCGCTCATTCTCCGGGTGCTAGCACGACGAATCAAGTGTCTTGTGTCAGTCATTCTTGATCGCCTATTCTTCGGCCTCAAAGAACATCTCTCGTTATTAAGAGGGGAGAGAAGAGGATTCGAGAGAGAAATTATTTGGCTCAACATTTCTCAATTCACCAGGCGTGTGGTTTGGTCTATGACACAATAGGCGTACTTTCCTATTTATATACATGGAATTTTAGTTAAAATATTTAATTTCATAGCAACAATTAAATACATTCATGAACTTAGAGAAAACCCATGCATTTAATAATAACACCGTGTCATTATTTATGGTGAGCTAACTAGTACAAAACAAAATTATAAATAAAATTCTGCGTAACAAAATAATAACAGTGTTATTTTAATTTGTGCCAACTAGTTAAATAATTATTTACCATCTTGAAAATAATTATTTTACTACTGGAATGACCTTGGTATGCTTTAACTCTTCTTCAATTTATTGAAAAACCGAATAAATAAATAATTTATTCTCTTAAATATTTTATTTACAAACTATTAAATAAATATTTATTAAATGTTTAATAAAATAAATAAATAAATTTTATTTGATTTATGTGATCATTTTAACTTGAATAAAATTATTCCACGGTCTTGATAATAATATTTATTTCATTAATTAAATTCAAATAGAATTTAATCGAGACCACCAAAAACACTTAGTGTGTGACCCTATAGGATTCTTTCTTGGTGGCATTAGGCGGGCTTGCCTAAAGTCCAAGAATACTATCTAGCAATGGGTCAAGGAACCCAAGAGAAAGAACATAAAGTCACAAAAATGACATCCACATATGAACAATCACTCTGTAATATAATCCCTTTGTTACAATATCTCATCAAGTAGGTTTCATAATTGTGTCATCAAATTTTATGCTTGATATGTCATTCTTTGACTACCTGAAATAAACTTGTCGTTACACCATGGCCATGGAATTTTGCACGACGTTTCTATTTCAATCTAAGGGCCGATATATCAACTTCCATAAATAGAAGGGAAAAATCCTTCCTTGACTTATCCATTAATAACATGCCACTCGTGACACACCCAACATACCCTACTTCCCGCCAACTGTCTGCGTGATGGTTTTAATTAGTAAATCAAAGTGCGTAAGTTGTGACACATATTAATGATAATCTTAAAGTCTAAGGATCGTTACACACGCTCACAGATTGAAATATCCGATGACACCAAAACATGCGGAATTCCTAATAGCAGGTCTATTCTCATAATCTTCTATCTTGGAGATTACCAAGTGCAAACTTCATGAGAGGAAGTCTCATCTTCTTACGAGTACTCACACCTGACGGTCTGCATGCTATGTGTCCCATCATAGCATGTCATCCAACCGTAGAACTATATTTAAGAATATTGTTATATCATTTAAAGGTTATCATCATAGCGGGGAACTGCCATGACCTTATCTATGCAAAAAATACTCTAGGATATTATTACATCATAATCATGCATAATAATGAACAATATGTAATAATACATTAAATATCCATGTAATCAAAGTAAAACAAGTTGGTTCTAGGAAACCAACTCTTACAATCATAACATGAACATAAGGGTATGAGAAAGTGAGAATAATATTTGAAAACCATACCCTACATATCAAATATCATAATCTTAAGTCATGGTATAAATATTGGTAGTTCATAAGACATGAATCACATGTGAATCAAAGAACATGATCCATGAGAGTATAAAATTAGAATAATAAATAGTATTGTGGCATACACATAAGCATAGAAAATAATTTCCATTGTAGTTAAGGCTTATTTACAAGGATATCATATTGGAATGGGTTCACTCCCCAAACCATCATAGTAGTAAAGGTTCACTCCCAAGACCATCATAGCAGAAAAAGTACCTTACCGAGTTGGGTTCACTCCCCATTATATTCTTGTCTATATCGTGAGATATAAATATTTACCCAATTTATTGGAGGGAGATATAGGCCCCACCCATCACATAATGGAAATCATATGTATTTGTTCTACAAGATCATAAATCATTCAATATATCATAACCCATGAAATGAAATGGGTTTAATAATCATTTCATCATATCATAACCTATGGAAAAGAGACATGTTTCATAATCATTTCATCATTTCATCATGGAATAACCCATGAAAAAATAATCAGGTTTCATAAGAATTCTACCATGGTATAACTCATGGAAAAAGAAATGGGTTTCATAAACATCATGTCATCATAATAATAAACCATTTAGATAAATAATAAGAATGGTATCCTTGGATAATATCCCTAATAAATAATAATTAACCTCAAAGTATGTCATCTTATATGGAGAATGATTTTTAAAGAATAATCACTTGAAACGTTTCTTGATTAAAATAACCTTTCTTTGCAAATAAAATTTTAAAACTAAAATTTATAAAATATTTTAGAAATAATTTCTTAGAAAATAAACTTTGAAAACTTATAAAAAAATATTTGAAATTCATTTACAAAAATTCTTTAGGAAAATAGGCTTTCTACATTGAAAAATACTTTTTAAAACATAAAACATTTTTTAAAATAAATTTCATTTTTAAATAATTTATTTAAAATATAAAAATTTCCCAAATATTAGGGGAAAAAATTTCTTTATAAAGAACTTTGAAAACTTTTAAGGGAATCTTGAAATAATTGACCAATCATGACATCATGAAATAATATTCATGACGTTCATGTTAAAATAAATATTCCTTTCACATTTTCAGTAAAATCCAAACGAACATTTTTTGGAAAACAATATTATGATTCTTTTATAATTTTTTTTTGTAAAAATTAAAACATGGGTAAAAATGTATTTTATAAATAATTTATAAATGGTTAATTTTTTTTTTGATTTTTTTAGAAAACATGGTTTTGGAAGAAAGTAGGGTTTTGACTGAAGAGAGAAACAATCAATATTTTCTTAAAAATATTCTTTTGAAATCCTGGGTACATAGATGAAAATAAAAGGAAAATTTGTATTTTAATGAAATAAACATAGGATAATAAAATTCATGAGTTAATTTATAGATTTATCATAATATTCTATCATTATAAACATGATTATAAAAAATCTTGATAAACGATGAGATTGTAGCATAAAATCATTACTACTTTGGAAACTTTGAAATGTAAGACCCATTAAGAAATAAAATTAAAAAAAACTTAAAATATCATGAGTATAAATAAATTCATAAAATTACATGTTAAAGGGTATTTATATACACCTTATACAATAAGATATGTGTATAAATAATCATATGTCTTAAATAAGGAAAATTGAGAAAAAAAACCCCTTACCAATTTGGTAACTTTTAAACTATAAACCATAGGAAAGATAGATCCTATAATGGATATGTAAATAAAAATAAATAAATTTATAATAATCATAAAATGAATTCATTATTAGTATATAAACCACATAAAAGAAGCATGTGCTGAATATGGCATTTTTCTCACAAGAAATAAAAGTGAGATGAAAATCGCTTACCATAAGTCTCGACTTCATCCGTACTCATTTGAACCTTATGTATAATAAATATAAGTTTATTATATATATATTATAGAAAAAATTACATATATCATACCATATATGATTTACTTATTTCTATTTATTACTTGTTTATTAAAAATTCCACGTTAAATCCACATTTTGGGTAATAACCGATTTGTTTTTCGTGCATGTTTTGATTTGTTATTTTTGGTCATATTAATTTGAACATGGTTAAATAATCTCCATAATTTTATACACTATATAAATATCATATATATTAAGTATATATGTATTTATAGTGATCCATAAAAGTTAGAGATAGAAAATAAAATACACTTTCAATGGAGATGGTAGGCCGTACGTACGCATGATCGTTGTTTCCATTTCCCCAAAAGAAAGATAAAAATAAAGGTAAATAATATATTAACAATACAGAATCATTTTTATTTCATATATATCACATAATTTCATTAAAACCATTCTTAATACCTTCTATTTAAAGCTTGAATGAATCACATCTCTTCGCGAAGTGGTAGTTCGCCGTACACATGAGCAATGTTATCATATTCCCAAAAAATAGAAATTATATAGGTATGTGTGATATAATTATCAAATAAGTATAATAATATCATAAATATAATATATAAACATTTGATCCATCATTATAGCCAGACTTTATAGGTGTTAATAGAAAAACGAATGGTATTAGTTCGTGAGCCGGTAGTCCACCGTACACACGAATGATGATTTCATAATCCATTTGATGGAAGTGAAGATAGATATATGTTATTAAATTAACATAACAAAATATCAGTATAAAGGATATAGAGGTATTATTATATTATAATTTTTAAGACATAACTGAAGGTGGAAAAATAATAAATAAAAATAAGGAGTTTAGTGAAGATAATTACCTTTAATTAGAAGAACCTCCTTTTGATCACTTATTAAGGACCCTGGTGTTGGTCTTTTGGGATGAAAAGAAGATCTGAAACATGTATGAGGATTTTTGGGATATATTGTTTTATGGGTCATCTGAAATAGATGTTTTTTTAGGTGTGAATAAGTGAAGGGTGGTGGTGGCCTTTTATACATGGGGGAAAGGAACCCACTTGGAAACTACTTGAAAATTTCCCAAAATAATCCAAAATGATATAGTCATTAATATTAAAAAAGATTTAAAATGACCCTATATTCTAAATTTGGAAGTATAATATGTAAATATGTCCATAAAATATGATTTAGACTTGTGTTTAGTCATTTTTAACCCTTATCATTTTAGTTTAACCCACCATAAATCCATTTTTACCTTAACCACAGTAATAAATTTTTACTGTTTTCACTATTCATTTTGGTCAAAAAATAAGCTGAACTTATTATATAACATAAAATATTATGATTAAAAATATTTAATCTATTTATCCAAATTAAATTGACATAATTGAAAAATTTTAATTTAAAATTAATCCTACAGATGCTACGAGAAAGTGGGGTTTCAAAGAGAAAATGTTCAAAAGATTATAAAGTTATTATATCAAATTTCAATATAAAATTGATTAAAATCAACTAAATTGGATTAATAAATTTATAAATTAAATAATTTTACTTTAAAAACAATTTAAAATATAATTTATCTTTATAAATAATTTAAATAAAAAATAAGGTTTTCAATTAAAATTTAGTGTTTTCAATATTCATCAAAAAATTAATCTTTTTAAGAAATTATAAAAAATTCACCCTAATCTAATTTTTACATGATGATTTAAAAAATTAAGTTTATTTTTTAAAATAAATTTTCTAAGATCGGAAACAATTAAATTTAAAATAAAACCCAAAGACGTGACGAAAAAGTGGGTTTTCGAGAAGTGTATTGTTTTCAAGAATAAGATGATTTTATATTAACTATGTGTATAATAATAATCATTTCATGAATATAAATTAAAATTTACTAATATATAATATATAAATTTAATTTAAAACATTCCTCATAAGGTATTATTTTAATTAATTAAAATGGAGAAACATTATGAACTTTAAAACAATTTTTAGAAAATACCCTATTTTAAACCCAAAAATAAACCTATAATGAAATACAATATAATGTTGATTTAAAATCAATTAAGTGAATTAAATATAAATAAATAATAATTATGTTACTTTAAAACAAAATGGTTAATTTAAATTGTTTAATTTATTGAAAATAAATGATAGTTTTACAAAAATCAGTATTTTTATTATTCACTGAAAAATCAATATTTTCCAAAAAATCAAAAAATTTCACCATAAGTTAATTTTTATGTGATAGTTTAAAAAATCAAGTTAATTTTATCAAATAAATTTTCTAAAATATCTAAAATATTTTCTTATAAAAATCAATAAAAACCTTTTTTGAAGAAAACATATTTTTGATGAATATAATCACTTTACTAAAAATTGATTGATTATTTACTAAGAATTTATAAAAAAATTATATTGAGTAGGAAATTTATATGTATATTTAATAAATTATTTAATAATATTCATACCCACCTACTTAATTTCTAGGTTATAATAATATTATTTCATGGTTAATTTAAGCTTAGTGTTGCGTGTCATGCATGCTATCGAAGAAAATCATTGTTGCATATAGTGTAAGCTATATAAAAATTTAAATTAATTTGAAAAAAATATTTCATAAAATCTCAGGATGGCACATTACAACCCATTAAAATGAATTTATCCCTCAAAATTTATCTCAATAATCAATGATTTAACATTTGAAAATTTCTTCATTGAAACCCAAATTGTACAAATGAGTAATAAAACTTCCCTTAAAAAGTGAAAGTTGGAAACATAAAGGTTACTAAAGTAACTCATAATTAGGTTTCCACATAGGATAAAATAGGTGGGAGTTTAATATTTGGAAATGGAAGAAAAGTGTAAATAATCTTAAAGAGTGATAAAGATAATTTATCATAAGAAAGTGGGTGATCCAGAGAAGGTTAACAACCACAAAACCATAAACCAAGGAGGTGTGAAAAAGGTCATTAATATCATAAAAAATAATGATAAAAAAAGAAAATTTTATTTCAAGATCCTTTTCCTAAAGTTGAATAATTTTCATGAGAAGATATACTTACTTTATTTCATTCCATTTCATAATCACAATCTCACCCTTTGGTTGTGCCTTGATCTATTTCCACTTCATATCTTACTCTAAGAAATGAAGGTGATTGTTTTATTCATGAAGAACTAACAGATCATAAGATCCATGAATATAATGATAATTAATTCCATCTATCTTTAGTTATCATCACAAAAAAATGGTTATCATAGGTTATCCAATATGCATAAATCTTCATATGGTAAATTAATGCATTAATATATAAAAACTCATCTTAAGTTTAACTTAAACCATTATATAAACAATTAAACTGATAACCCTTCATTTTTTTTTAAATTTATAGGGAAGGTCACTAGATTTCTCAACTTAAAATTAATACCCCATATATCATAAAGTAACTCTTTATTGTCACAAACCAAACATGTAAATACCTTCATCATTTATTCTCTTGAAACATGGTAATAACCTGAATTATCATAAAAACTTATTGAAAACATACATGATTTCAAATTCCTTACATAAAATAAAGATTTTTAGATATTTTATTAAATCCAAAAATGTTGTAAACTCTATCAATGATAAAAAATCACTTTGTCTATAAATAATTAACCAGTTATAAGTTCATCAATACAATCTAATTTACTTTATTCATATCAATTATTTATTTATTACAAAATAATTATCTCAACATTAGGAACATATTAAGGGTTATATTTCCCTTAATAATGTCTTTTCTATGAATATCACTTTTCCATTAAGCCACTTTTCTAGGTCATCAAAATTATTAAAAATATTATTTCAAATCCTTAATGAAAAACTTAAAATGAAAAATCCTTATATATTTCATAATTATTGAATCCCAAAACATAAACACTTAAATCATCCCACTTACTTCTTAAACCATTAACTAGGATTTATCATCTTATTCCTTAATACCTCTTTCCTTTCATATTTCATTCGCAGTCTCTTCATTATTAATAGAAAAACCATTACTCATACAACCTTATTGATTCTCTTCATGAGTTTTTCCCTTAGGATATTTATTTTAATAATGCATATACTTTATACATTTAAAACATTAAACAGTTGATGATAACTTTAGGAGACCATTATTATCATCCCTTTTATTAACCAAACTTTTCTTTTTTATTTTGTAGTCACTTGATTTGCACCCTTCCTTTTTACACCCAAGACATCTTCTTGTCCCTCCAAGACATTCCCTTGAGTGCTTCTTCCCACATTATTGGCATATATGAAACTGAATCTTCTTTCCTCTATGGTATCCATTACTCAAAATCTTAATGAACTCCATCCTTCTCTTCTTTATTGAGTCTGAGAGTTGGTTAAGATATACATTGTCAATCATATATCATGATAACTGATTGAGCATAATCACAAAATCCTTTACTCCATTCGTCATTCCATTTGGCTACTCATCAAAAAATTATCTATCACATTAAATGTTAACCTAGTTCCTTCTGGTTCCCTCTGTTGAATAAAAATAAAAATCATAGGGTGAGTAATAATATTCATAGTTGGAAATGACATAATCTTGAAAAATCACTTATAGGATATCTAAATTTTGAAACCCACTTTTTAATCTATGTCACCTTAGGTTTAGCCTATGTCATTAATTGTTATTATTTATTTAAATACTTCATGATGGTTTGTAAAGAGTTTGTGAATTTTCAAATCATATCCCCTGGGAGTGTCAAATCATGCATGTGGAAAGGCCCATTGTCAAGCACCGGGTGACGATCGAGTCTAGATCAATGTTCCCTTTTGAAATTTATTACCCTTAGGTACCTATGTGCGAGAGCCATATCTAATTGTAGTATCCAGACAAGGATTTAATTTCTTAAAAACCACTTACTCTATCCTTTATCAAAATTCTAGGACATTTTACTATACTTTGAAACATCCTTAGACTTAACATTATAAAAATCTATAGACATATCATTAGAAATATCCCAAGGTATATCAATTTTTTTTTCTCATCCTAGTTTCCAAAATTTAACTAAACCTTTCATCTAATACCAACTATTGATACCTAGGATTTTCATACATGGATATTACATATTTTCAGATGAATTTTCATTATATTACCTGAACACAATCCTGAGGACCATAATAGTTTAGTGCCTTTGGAAACTTGGAACAAAATATTCTTAATTCATGAAATATCTTCAATGTATCCTATAAATATCTTCCCCTCTAGTACTTTTCACCTACATAACCTACTTAAAACCTTTATTCATAACTTGGGTAAAGGAAACATAATAAAGGGTGAGATAATATGGTTAGTAATGCTAAACAAGAGAGATACACATGCATAACATGAGAATAAGGGTATGAGAACATGATCATAACATTTTAAAACCATATCGTGCATATCAAAGATCATAATATTGAGTCATGGAATAAATATTGGAAGTTAATAAGACATGAATCATAAGGGAATAAAAGATCATGATCTATATGAGGAAAGCATTGGCATAAGACACAGTATTGTGGTATACCCATAAGCATAGAAAATCATTTCCACAACAGTCAAGACTCATTACCAAGGCTATCATAGTGGAATGAGTTTACTACCCAAACTATCATTGTAGTCAAGGTTCACTCCCAATAATATCATAGTGGAAAAAGTACCTTACTGAACTAGGTTACTCCCCATTCCAGTCCTATCTGTCTCATGAGATATAAATCTTTACCTAATGCATTGGAATAAGATATAGGTCTCACCCATCACATAATAAAAATAAAATGTATGTGTGACACAAGATAATAAAAATTTTATCATATCACAACCCATGAAATGAAATGGGTTTCATAAAAATTTCATTATATCATAACCTATGGAAAAGATATGGGTTTTGGAATCATTTCTTCATAGCATAACCCATAGAATAAGAATATGGTTTCATAATAATTATATCATGGTATAATCCATGAAAAAAGAAACGGGTTTTATAAAAATCATGTAATCATAAAAATAAACCATTAAAATAAATAATAATAATGGTATCCTTGGATAATATCCCTAGTAAATCATAAGCAACCTAAAAGGATGCCATCTTAGATGGAGAATTATTTTGAAAGAATAATCACTTGGAATGTCTATCGATGAAAATAAACTTTATTTGAAAATCACTTTTTAAAACTAAACTTTATAAAATATTTTTGAAATAATTTTCTTGGAAAATAAATTTTGAAAAATTATAAAGTATGCTTTAAAAATCATTTAAAAAGTTTCTTGAGGAAAATAATCTTTTCACTTTGAAAAACAATTTTTAAAACACAAAACATCATCAAAATCCATTTCATTTTAAAATAAATTATTTAAAATCTATTTTTTTTACAAATATTAAGGAAAAAATTTTCTTTGAAAATAAATTTGAAAACTTGTAAGGGAATATTGAAATTATTGAGTGGTTATGACAGCAGAAAATACTATTTATTCCATGCAAGTTAAAACAAATATTCCTTTCACATTTTTGATAAAATCCAAATGAGCATTTTTTGGAAAACAATACGAAGATTAATTTCAAAATATTTTTTAAAAAATTAAACATGGGTAAAAATGAATTTAATAAAACATTTTTAAAATTTTAAAAATAAAAATTTTGGAAAACATTTTTAGAAAACATGGTTTTTGAAGAAAATGTGTTTTCAACCAAAGGGAAATAAAGATTATTTTCTTAAAAGCGTTCTTTTGAAATATTAGGCACATATAGAGAGAAATATGAATGGAAAAAATGTATTATTATGAAATAACTATATTAGAATAGAATCTATTATTTTATTTAGGGATGGATCATAATATTCTATTATCGAAAATATGATCATAAACAATCCTGATAAATGATAAGATTATAACATAAAATCTTTACCACTTTGGTAAATTTGAAACATAAGATCCATGAAGTAATATAATTAAATTAAACTCAAAATATAATTAGGATAAATAAATTTATAATATTTCATGTCAAAGGGGATGTATATACATCCCTTAAAATAAGATAGGTGTATCACATAATCATATGTCTCAAAGAAGGAAAATTGAGACCAAAATACCTTACCGATTTGGTAACTTTTGAACCATATACCTTAGGAAAGAGAGAAAATAAAATATATATGTAAATAGAAATAATTTTAATTAAAATAATTGTAAAATACATTCATGGGAAGTATGTACACCACATAAAAGAAACATGTGGTGAATATGGCATTTTTCTAACATAAAATAAAAGTGAGATAGAAATCCATTACTGAAAGTCTTGACTTCCTTAATAATAATTATAACCTTATGTATTATAAATATAAGTTTATTATAAATCTATTAAATAAAAAAATCATATATTATTTATTTATGTATGTTTATTACCTGTTTATTAACAATTCCATGTTAAAGTCACATTTTGGGTAATAACTGCTTTGTTTTTCATATATGTTTTGATTTTTTATTTTCAGTCTTCTTAATTTGATAATGTTTGATTAATATATATAATTTTAAAAATTATATTAATATTATATATATTCATTATATATATATTTATAGTGATCCATAAAAGTTATAGTTAAAAAATAAAATACACCGTTCATAGAGACGGTAGGCCGTACATATGCATGAACGTTGTTTCCATTTTCCTGATAGAAAAAAGAAATAATGGTAAATAATATGTTATCATTAAATAATAAATTTCATTTCATATATATCACATATTTTCATTAAACACATCTTTAATACCTTCCATGTAAAGCATGAATGAATCACATCATTTTGTGAGGCGATATTCCGTCGTACACATGAGTGACACTATCATATTCCCATAAATGGAAAGTATATAGGTATGTGTGATATAATAATTAAATAAATATAATAATAACATAAATATAATATAGAAACATTTAATCCATCATTATAACCAGCCTTGATAGGTGGTAATGTAAAAATAAAGGATATTGGTTTGCGAGATGATAGTCCACTGTACACACGAATGATGATTTCATAACCCATTTAATGGAATTGGAGATGGATATAAGTTATTAAATTAACATAATAACATATTATTATATATTATATAATATTTTTATTATATTATAAGTGTTAATATATAATTTAATTTGAAAAAATAAAATGAAAAAGAAAGAGCTTAATGAAGACAATTACCTTTGCTTAGAAGAACCTCCCTTTGATCTCTTATTAAGGATCTTAGTGTTGGTATTTTGGGTGGAACATCAGATATAAAAAATGGATAAGGATGTTTGGGAGATATTTTGGTAGGTTTTGGAAAAAATATATATCTTTAGAGGTGTGAATAATTGAAGGGTGGTGGTGGCCTTTTATAAGTGGGGGAAATGAGCCCACTTGGAAACTATTTGGAAATTTCCCAAAAGAATCCAAAATGATAAAGTAATTAACATAAAAAATCTTAAAAATGACTATCTATTCGATATTTTTAAGGATAATATATAAATGTTACCATAAAATGGGATTTAGACTTGTTTTGGGTCATTTTTAACACTTTTATTTTTAGTTTAACCCCCCAGTAAACCCATTTTTACCTTGACTGAGACAATTATTTTTTACTTTTTTCACTATTAATTTTGGTAAAAAAATAAGTATAACTTATTAAGTAATATAAATTATGATTATTATAAGTATTTAATCCATTTTTTTTAAATTTAATTCACATAATTTTGAAATTTTAATTTAAAATTAATCCTAGAGGCGCAACGAGAAAATGGGTTTTCAAAGAGAAAATGTTCAAAAGTTTATGAAGTTTTTATATCAATTTTTAAAATAAAATTGATTAAAATGAAATAAATTAGATTAATATATGTATAATTGAAAAAATTTTACTTTAAAAAAAAATTAAAATATAATTTAACTTTATAAATAATTTAAATGAAAAGACAAATTTCAATTAAAATTCTGTATTTTTCACTTTTCATCAAAAAATTAATCTTTTTAGAAAATTATCAAAAATTAAACCTAATATAATTTCTTACATGATGTTTTAAAAAATTAATTTTATTTTTTATAAATAAATTTCCTAAAAGTGTCAAAAATTAAATTTTAAAAAATTCCTACCAACGCGACGAAAAAGAAGTTTTTTCAAGAAGTGTATTTTTTTCAAGCACAATATGATTTTATATTAACTCTATGACTAATAATAATATATATATGTATAAAAATTAAAATTTAATGATATATAATCTATAAATTTCATTTTAAACATTCCTCATTATGTATTATTTTAATAAATTAAAATAGAGAAACATTATGCACATTAAAACAGTTAAAAAAACTCCTTTTTATACCAAAAAATAAGCTTACACTAAAATCCAATATAAAGTTGATTCAAAGGTTTTAAATTGGATTTAATATAAATAAAGAGTACTTATGTTACTGTAAAATATAATGGGGAATTTAAATTACTTAATTTATTGAAAATAAATGATAGTTTTACAAAAATTAGAATTTTCACTATTCACTGAAAAATTAATATTTTTAGAAAAACCCTAAAATTTCACCATAAGTTAATTTTAATATGATGATTGAAAAAATTAATTTAACTTCAAAAAATAAATTTTCTAAAATCTCAATAATATTTTCTCATAAAAATCATTAAAAATGACTTTTTGAAGAAAACATATTTTTGATGAGTATAATCACTTTACTAAAAATTGATTGATTATTTACTAAGAATTTATAAATAAATTTATATTGAGTAAAAAATTTATATGTATGTTTCATAAATTATTTAATACTATTCATACCCTCCTACTTAACGACTAGGTTATAATAATAATATTTCATGGTTTGCTGAAGCTCGGTGTCCCGTGTCATGCACGCTATCAAAGAAAATCATTGTTGCATATAACATAAGCTATATAAAAATTTTAATTTATCTAAAAAAATATATTTTATAAAATCTTGGGATGTTGTAAGGTGTGATACCTATGCCCCTTTTCTTTTATTTTTATTTTTCTTTTTTCTTCCTTTTTTTCTTTTTTCTTTTTCTTTCTCCCTTCCTCTATTGGTTTTTTGCATATAAAGATCACCCCTAATGGTGTTTATTGGATAAGAGAGGGAGAGGGAAAGAAGATAGGGATATGGAGTATAGGAGGCCCTGTCATGGAGCTCAGGTTGTGCCAGATCACCGTGCGACATCTGTAGATCGCAGATCGAACCGAAGCGTCGTCAGTTTCCACCTAGAGGTAGTCTTATTCTATGTTTTATGACATAAATACTTATCAAATAGCTATTTGTAAGTTTTAATCCCATTTATGGGTTATTGGTGACCCCATGAAGGTCTATCTATGGATTTTGTGGAGAAATCAGGCGTTTTAGGTTGTTTCAGGGGCTTCCCGTTCAGGGAAAGTCATGTACACATCATGTGGTTTTATGAACACACTCGGTGTGTTATTCATGATTAGGGAATATTAATTTTTAGAAGCATATTATATTTAATTTAAGTGTACATCATAGTATTACTTTTCCATGTACCTATCCATATACTTGGGAAGGCAAAGTTTCTGGAAGTACACATAGTGTACTCTGGGTACGTGGCCATGTAGAAGTACATGGGAAGACCCCATGTTTTACTTGGCCGTATAATAGTACACGGGAAGAACCCATGTATTCTATTTCTATATATAAGTAAATGTATAGGTAAATATTTGAGAGTACATTCCATGTTCTTGGAAGTATGCACCATGTACTTTTTACATCTTAGGGGTTTTTGGGTGTTTTGTGCCCTAGTGTTAGAATTGGACATGTGACTAGTCCATTGTGATCATTTTTCTATGTAGATCATAATGGTGTAATCCTTTAGGAATTTAGATGCTATTTGGAAAGTGTTTTGGGCTGAGAGAGTTTAGTTGGAGGATTTCTTTGAGGTTTTCTTTCAGAATACTCATGGGGGTTGGGTTATGATATATGATGCCCAGGTGAGGGTTATAAGATCAGTGATTATCCTAACTCTAGTATTCCATGAAAATATATTTGAGGTTATTTGGATAGATTTTGGAAGGTGGGATCGTGTTGTATTTTGGTGGAGATATTAGTTTGTCACTGCATGATGGGACTATTTTCTTGAGGTTAGAGTAGTTGAGGTTTAGCTCCTAGGTTTGAGGACCAGATCTATTAGAGCCTCTGGGCTGGGTTTCCCCAATGGGATGGTGGGCATGACTGGGTGAATTTGAGATATCAATATTATCTTGAAATACTCTTATGGGTTGGTTTCTAATCAAGTGATCAGTGGTTTCTGTAGTTGGTGGTTGATAATTTCCATGTGACATGGTGATGCTTGGGCTTCCCTTGTGGATGAGTTAGTACCCATGGATGTATTTTTTTTGGAAGGTCAATTGAGGTTTGTCTTATATGGGATTTTCCCAAGGTTTCATTATGCTAAGGATCCATTATGCATGGTCCTTCTTTTGAGGTGTTCATGAGGATCTGTACAAATGATCTGGTGGATGGGCATGACCCGAGAGATTGGGTGTAATAGGGGAGTCCCTAGTTTTACATCACTTTATGCTATGACCTCGGGGATTGGGGGAGCCTTGAGTTTTGGTTTGGACCTAAGGTGGGTCATTGAGAGCCTATGGTGGCTATTTTTTGGATACTAAGATCTAGGGTGCTGAGAGAGGGATCATGCTTTTTTTGGATGAGAGTAGGTCAATATTGAAAGTTCAGCTGTCTGGATGGTGGGTTTGAGGTTGGATCATCCCATGTTTCAGCTGGATATTGGACAAAAGGTTTGAGGTAGTTTTTAATAATGAATTTGGTTTGAATAGGACACACACCTGGGATATTTGGGATCGGGTGTTGTCCTTGAGTTATGATATGGTTATCTCCTCTATTGGCTTGCAGTGGTTAGATAATATTAGGGAGATAATGGATGACTTGGATGAGTGTAGCCCCCACTAGTTGTGTGTATACCCTACTAGAGTGGATTCAGTCTTGTGAGGTGCTGAAGTACTCACAGAGTGTGTTTTATTAGCTGTGGATGTTTTTGTGTACCTAACTCCATGGATACTATTCGCACTTCTGGTTTTATGTTTGGATCCCACCATGTTGGGTCCAATGTTTGTACCCTATAGATTAATTTTAGTGTTTCTATGCCTAATATGAGATCCTAGGGTCTGGCATTAATGCATTTTCTTTGAAGTGGACTTTGGAGATCTTTTATGATCAGAAAGACGCACTTGATAATGTGGCAGTGCTATCCACATTTCATACTTCCTATATCTAGGGTCGGAGCGGGGGTATATTTACCTGAAGTGTTAGGATAAAACCCATGGTTGGCTATTTTCTTTGTTTTTTATTTGCCCCATTTTCTTTTATAAAATTGTTTCTTTTATACTATCTGTTGTTAGTTTTTACTAGTCCGAACATATCTTGTGTGCATGTGCTTGTTATGATAATAGATTTATAGGTTCACTATTGGGGGTGGCCTACTAAGATTTATTTTTCACCCCTTGTACATGCACGTTGGTGTGCATACAAAACTAATGTATGCTTTTAGATTGGATCATATGCTACGTGATGGATGGGGATGAGGTCTAGTGTTGTTGGATCAAGTGTATACACTTGTATGGAGTCTCATGATCGTGCTGGTGCTGATCGAGCATCGTGGATACCAGGTATGTGTGTTTGCTTTATGTTGGTAGTAGAGTTTACTATATTTAATTTTAGTTATTTATTTTGTATATTTTTTTCGACCTAGTGGCGACTAACTATTGCATGTTTTGCATCATGTTCATGAGTTTGGTTATTTTTTTCTATTATTACACTCTAACCATAGGGTATAGTCTACCCACTACACCTTTTAGACCCTCACTATTGGTCAACAGCCTCTAGAATTCGAGGAGGCGTGCTTGAGGCCTTGTGACGATCCAAATTAGGTGACATGTCAGGTCTACTCATGATAGTTTATTATAATTTACCATTTTAGTGTTTATTATAGATTTATTAATAATTTATTTTTAATATTTTGTGATTTTTTATATTATATATGGAATGAGACACAATTTATAGAACATCATATATATTTTAAAGGATCCCAAGTATTGGGTCATTATAAAAATTATGGGATAGGTCTTCAAAATCTCTGAAACACTTGTATTAATCTCATTGGATGTATTTTTTTCATCTATAATCATCATAAATTTTAAAATATTTATTTTTTCCCACTTACTTATGATTACAGACTTTAGATTATTTTAAGTAAAGAATAATTAGAAAAATGTTTCTTTCTTTCTTTTAATATTTCCAATATGTTTTCATAAGAATAAAAAGATGTTATGAAGGGATATAAATGGTTATTTTGAATATGAATAATTTTTTTACGATGTTGATTTTTTTTTAAATTTTTTTAATGTTATAATTACCTAAAATGCTTACGCATCGCTAATGCGGTGCGTGTGCAAGCATGTGAAAAATCAAAGTAAATAGTTTTAGAAATATTAGAAGAGATTTATTTTGGATAAGTTACAATATTTCCCTATTTTTATGGATAAAAATTAATTGTAAGTAATTTTTTAAATATGAAAATTCTAACTCCATGGTAGTCATGATGTTTTAAAGTTAAATTATGTGAATAGTCCTGAAAACGACTTTAAGAATATTTTATGTTAAACGATATTTAATTATTATTTTTTAAAATCATAAAAACCTTATATTTTTTAAAGTAAATGGGAAATGATTGATAATGTCAAACATTTTCCAATTATGATCAACTTTTCCTTTTATAATGATATTATTTTCCCTTAAAGAATAAGTATTTTATTAGCACAGTTAAGGTTAAAAGGGATAACAAGGAGGTTAAACTAAGAGATAATATTAAAAATGCCACTTTAACATGTATAAATATTATTTAATGAATTTATTTTGAATTATCCTCCTCATCTTAAAATATATGACACTTTTAATCCATTTAACACGAGTTATACATATATTATATATTAATATTTCATGTATTTACAAGATTGTCACCCACCTCTCTTATAAAAGGGAACATCCTATCATATCTTATACACACATTATTGAGCCCCTTATCTCCACCAAAAACTTGTCAAAACTCTTAAAAACTTCCTTATACACATTCTATAGGTGATTTTATTTTAAAAAAACAACCCAAGGTCCTTAATAAGAGACCCAAATAAGGTTTTTCAAATAAGAGGTAATCATATTCAGTGAATCCTTTAAAGATTATTTCTTATTATACATACTACAAATATTATTTAACCATATTAACATAGTGAAATTAGTAAAATTAGATTAATTAAATTTTATTATGTTAATATAACAACCATTATCTATTTATCATCCGTACTAATGAAAAATAAAAACATTGTCGTGCGTACATACGGACTACCGTCTCCATGATTGGAATATTTTATTTTTCATCACCGCCTCTCATGGTTAGTTATATATATGGATTTAATGATTATATATGATTTATATAACATTATTATTATTATTTTAAGATAAAATATTATATACTTTCTAACCCTATCATTGTTTTTAAGATGATAATGTAGCTTGTGCGTACGCGTGGATTACCACCTCCATGAAACAATGTGATTCATTTTCCATTTTTTCTCTATATGGATGATTATAATAATATATTTAAATAATATGTATAATATATATGATATTATTATTATTATTTAAATTTGAATTAATAATTATATTTTTTAACTCATTCTATTAAAAAGAGAAAACATCACCTGTGAGTACGTATATACTACTATCTCCACGAAGCGAGGTGATTCATTTCTCATCACCACCTTATATGGATGGTTCTAAAAATGTATATAATTAAAAAATACAATACTTATTACATGATTAAGATTTTTTATACGATTAAACTATGACAAGGTATAATGACTAGAACCACCATACAAAAATATGTATAAAACATGGAACAATTAACACTTGAAATGATGATTTTATAAAGAACTATTATTAAAAGAGTGATAATATTTTATAAGTGAATAATATATGGTATGATAAGTATGAATATAGTTTTTTAATAGATTTATAATAAATCTAAATTTATTATATATGATATTTAGAGAACATACAAAAAAATTTAGGACTCAAGGTAAAGGTTTCTCATCTCACTTTTATTTTTGTGAGACATATGTCATATTCACCAGTTTTTTCTTTTATACGGTGTATATAATTCTCATGAATGTATTTTATTATTATTTTAATGAAAATTAAGTGGGTTTACAAATTTATATAAGTTTATTTATTTCATGAGTTTCTGATTCAGAGATTATGAAAACTATAAGGGTTCTTTATCTCAATATTGTTTCATTGTTACTTGTTTCATGTTATGCACATATTTGCATCAATATGGTGTATATGTTGACCCTTTGATATGTTATATCATGAATATATTTATATTAATGGTATTTAAATTTTCATTTGAATTTATTTTTTTTAAGTGGATCATGATTCAAAAGTTAATAAAGTGGTGATGGTTTATGTTGCTATCTCATTTTTAATCAGGATTGTTTATGCATGAATATTATTTGGGGAAATTATATGATATTTATATTTTTTAAAAAATTTATTTTCTTATCCACTTATTATTTATTAGTCTTTCAAATATACTTTCCATTTTTCCTCTATTTGGTACTTAAAATGACCAAGAAAATGTTTTTAAGAAAAGTTGACTTTATTTCTTCTTTTTGGGTATAAAATCTTTCTCCTATATATCCCCGTTCTTCAAAAATATTTTTTGGAAGTTTTTATCTATATTTAAATTATTTAAAAATATTATTTATAATAGCTTTTAATTTTTTACAAATGATTAAAATGAATCATTTAATTTTTTTTACATATGACTTACTTTTGACTTTTTACAAAAGTAAGAAAATAATGTTATCTTCTAACATATATTTTATGAGAAGTTTTTCCTACCATCATGACCATTCTTTACTTTGGAACTTTCTTTAAAAGTTTCGATGATTATTTTCAAAGAATTTTTTTCTCAATATTCTAGGAATTTGTAGTGTTTAAAGCTATCAAAAAATGACATTTTTCCATATTTTGAAAGAAATGTTGAATGCTAATTTAAAGGTATTTTTAATCTATATCAACATCATTTAATATTTTATATGATCCAATTGGTGATATGTTTTAATGATACCATTTTTCTATATTCTAATGGCTTATGGTAATGATTTTTTAAAGAATAAAAAAAAACCATTAAATTCAAGGATTTCCTTTGAAATAGTATTTTTAAAACAAAATATTTTTTAAAAATATTATAATTTACTTATAAGGGCCACTCAAGATTTTTATCAAATAGTTGGTGTGTGTGGACAAACCAATTTAAACTACATGTTTTAGAAGAATATTTTACATCAAATGTAAACTGAATTAAAACTAGGTTTCCTTCTTAGAAAGTATATAGATATATACAAGACAATAATTATACATTTAAAATAAGGATTTAAAGGACAATAAATCAAGTTTTAACAATTTAGAGAACTAAGTAATGAAAAAGCCTACCATAAATGTATGGACTTCACAAAATAAAGTGATAATCCACCACAATAGATTCCAAAGGGGAGAAAATAAGAAATAGGAGCCCTAAAACCACCACCCCCATTAAAACTGAACCACATGGAACCCTATGTCCCCATGACCATTCTAGGGAAAGAAAAAAAGGGGAATAGGGAGGAATTAAGAAAAGAGATGGTTTGGAGGGACACACATTGAAGAATCAAACATAAAATGGGAATAAATCCATGGGATAATCTTTATATAGGAGGGGAACCAAAGGATAGGGCCTTATGAAGCTTAATGATTCAAATGAGAGAGGATAGGTGTGATTTTGTGTAAAAACTAAAAAGAGGCATAATGGTAATCTTCAATTTTTAATGAAACTGGGCACTATGCACAACTTGTAAAATTATGTACCCCTCACTAGAAAGCTCTAGGAACATGCACAGTTTGGATGCATTATTTGAGAGACCATGTGTAAACCATGGAAAATGACTATGCTAAAAACTTTAATCCTTCTCATGGTTACTCATAATCAGGCTTCAATCGTGTGTTTGTGTTGAAATTTCAAAATATAAAAAATTAGACCAGATTAGACCCAAAAGTAAAGGTCAAGGTTATTTAATAATAAACAAAATAATAATAAATAAAAATATGTTGGGGTGTGACATCCCCTAACTTTCCACATATGTAACACCCCAAGCTTCCACGGTACATTTCTCTTTGAATAATGTAATTGCTTGCGCTGTGCGCAACTTCAAGTTCTAGCACATCACGAACAATAAAACTAGCCATTATGAATAGTAATACCCACTTTTTAAAATTTTATAAATTTTATTTTTCAAAATGGAATTCATTTTTGGATTCATAATATCAAAATTAGCTTAGGGTAAATTTTTGGTATTTTTCTGAAAACTTTCATTTTTTGATGAATAGTGAAAAACACTACGTTATTGTTTAGAACTGACTTTTTATTTAAATAATTATTTATTTTATTTATATTTATTATAAGTCAAAATAGATACATAATACCCATATTGGTTCAATGTAATTCATTGGATTCATTTTATAATAAAATTAGATGTATAAAATTTTATTGAATTTTTTAACGTCTTTTACCCACCTTCTAGGCACGTTAGCAAATTTTCATAAAACTTAATTTTAATGTTTCTATGAATTGAATTTAAAAAATCTGAGAGACATGGTTGACATAAGTAAGTAAAATGTGGTTCAATAAGATGAAAATAATTTTTGGTGAATAGTACCTTTTGAATTTTATTTACCACAGTTAAAAGTAAATAGGGTAATTAAAGGTAAAAATGATATTATAATTACCCTAAAACACGTCCCAATTATATTAGATAAGTGTTTTTAAACCAAAATCAACCTTATGAATAAAATATGATCCTCTTTTATCCACTTGGATTAGATTAGGACATTTATTATTATTTTATTTAAAGAAGAGTTAAAAGTGATGAATTCAAATTTTCATAACTAAAACATTTTTAATATAAGGTTATGAATAAGATAAATTAGACTATAAATATTCATTAGAAAGATAAAAATATTTCCTACATAATATAATTTTATTTATAATTTTTATACATTAGATAATTAAATTTATTTATGACACAATGATGATGCAGTAATTACCTTATTAATGAAAGATTAAAATAATTGATATTATAAATATTCAAATAAATGTAAATTGAGACTTTTGATGAATTTAAATAATTTTATAGGTTAATATGACATGTTAATATTGATTTAATTTAATTTTTCAAAGTAATCAAGTTTTTTTTACTTTTAAAAAAACCAAATACAAAATAGTGTCAAAATTGACATAAATGAGTTTTAAAAAAAATACTATATTATTAATTGATATAATATTCCTAAAAATATAATGTTCATCCAAAGGAATTATATAATGTTAGATATGTTAATAATGAAACACTTGGGGTTCTATTTTCTTTTTATATTAAGTTTTTAACCATTTATTATAATAATACAAGAATACATGGTAAAAGTTAAACTATTTAACTAAGAGTTAAATATAAAAGATAAGGTTAATATGGTGACCTAAACCTGTATAAAAACTATTTTTTGAGAGGTTTTATACCCATAACCACCTTATCCTAGAAATAAATCCTTTTGGATCCATTATAAACCTAATATGATTGTATAATGAATTAATATTTCAAGCTTTTCCTAAAGTGACCCTCATCTCTCTTATAAAAGGGTACTTCCCCTTCTCTCAAAATTACATCTCCAAAGCCATTTGGATCGGCCAAACACTAATAAAATATTCTCCCAACTACCCTAAATTCAACCTATAGGCCTTGATTTGATCAGAAAACCAACCTAAGGATCCATTTTGATCAAATCAAAAGGAAGCACCTGAAGAAGAGGTAATAATTTCACCACATCTTTCAAAGTTCTTTTCTTCTTCCACTTACTCTTTCTTTGTAGTTTCCATACCAAAATAATAAATCAAGTACCTTATACATAATATGATATTATTATAAATATTATACAACCATATTAATTATTCTATCCATCCTATGAATGACAAAGTCACCGTACATGCGTACACACAGCTTACCGTCTCCACGTCGTGGTGAAGTTTGTTATTCAACACTTAATTATTTGGATGAGTATAATAATGAGTATAATTGATTTAAATAATAAATATAACATGTTAATTATTATGTATATATGATATAACATCCAATTACATATGATTCTACCATTAATAGAATGATATTTTCGCTCGTGCGTACGTACAGATTACCATCTCCACGAATGCAACGAGATTCATCCCCCATCATAAACATTCAATAATAAATTTCATTTCATTATTAAAAAATAATTTTTAATAACTTAATATCATTATGTATATGAATCAAATACATCCTATCCATAACAAACATGACTTACGTAACAAAACATATAAAGGAAAACGAATCAGTTAACACCCGAAACGATGATACTACTGAAATATCATTAAGGAAGCAATATTAGAAGATCATATATGATATCATATTTATGTATGTGGTTCTTTAATAATTTAAAAACAATTATTTCACCATTATACAGGAAGTTAATATACCCTAGACTAAGGAAAAGTACAAGTTAAGGGTTAATTTTACAATCTCTTTATTATCCGAGGTTGTTAATACATAAGTATCTACTGGGACCTCTTTATCATCCACATCCGTGTTTCTTAAAAATATATTCAAAATTTTATTACTATTTACTAGAATATGGGTTAAAGTCATTTATACCCTTGTTTTATTTTTTATAAAATAGTTTTAAAGTAATATTTCCGTTGTTTTCCAAACAAGGTACTTTATGACCTTTTTGAAAAATTAAGGTAAGAATGTTTTTTTAACTTATATGGTGGGTGAAACTATTTTCCGCCGTTATAACACCTTCGAAGCTTCCCTGACAAGATTATAAGAATATTTTCAAAATTAATGTTTTCTTTTTATAATTACATGACTTTTAAATTATTTCAAAATAGAAAGAGATATTTCTCTCAAATAGTTTTGATTTTATCTATGTAAACATCCTTTGATGGATTTTATGTTTGATTGAAGTTTATTTATTATGATACAATCTTCCATATCGTATTGATGGTTTTGTGATATGTTTGACTGTGGATGTGCTATTTTTATACCATTCATGGTTTATGTTTAAAGCATTGACATTTCATATGCTATTTTTAATACGAATGTTTATATTATATTTCAACATTTTCATATGAGGAATGCATTGGACTTAGTAAGTGACGGGTGAAGCCGTCTACAGCTTCTCGATGCATCAGTAGGTCTCATGAGACAAACTAGTGTATTGACACAATTTCTTGACAAAATCTTATTTGTGGTCTTGGCACGAGGCCTTGACTATGTGGTTATGATTTCTGACATTATGCATTCCATCATTATGAAGTTATCTATTGATATTACATGTGATTATTTGAATAGTAGAATATCCACATGAATAAGTAAATGGAATTATTTGATTTATCTTTTCTATATTATGCTGAAGTTTAAGTTTAAAAGGTGTTTTTTAGTCTTATACATTGCCTTAAATGTTTATGATTATTTATGATAGTTTCCTCTATATTGTGACCCTTACTAAGAATCAGAGATCACCCCTTTATTATGTTTCTTTTTTTCACAGGATGTTAAGAAGTATATTATGAATAACCTATAGGGATAGACTAAGGATATGAGTGTCTTCAAAGGGGACACAATGTTGTTTTTTAATCAGTATTTTGAGACTTGATCTGTTGTGATCATGCCAATGTTATGTAATAATGAACCGACTCTGGGTAACGAGGGTCGGGGCGTTACAGTTGGTATTAGAGGAAGTTTAATACAAACCTTGGAAACTATATTTAGAAAAACTCTGATTAGATAACATTACCCTAAGATAGAATTTGAGGATTAGTATAAAAGAACTTCCTAGAATTTTGGTAGTGTAGATATTTTGTGAGTTTTACAAGAAATATATCCCTGTCTAGATACAAGAAGGTAGAGGCAGCTCTGACATAGATGTACCTTGGAGTGAAAACTTTAACAAAGAGTTTTGGGCTTAACCCAGGGTATCCTGGTACACAACAATGGCCTTTCTGCACTATTGGTTATGAAACTCCCAAGGGATATGTTTAAGATAATTCACATTTTTTACAAGACATTATGAAGGATTTATGAGTAAATACTTCCTAAAAAAATGATTTTTTATGAATATGGATTATATTCATAAACTGTTCAATTTATGTTAGGTATTTTACTAGTTTGTAATTATGTATTATGATTCATAAACTAATATACTGTATGCCATTGTTTAGAAATGGAACCTAATGGAAGGAATGGAAACTGTATCAATTCACGTAATCCATGTAGGGATTTCCCTCCTACTCAAGATAATTATAATGGAGCTAGTGATGAAACTGGTGCTGAACAGATTATAACCATATTGGGAAAACTCACTCAGGTTATAAATAATAACCTTACCCATATAGAGCACCCTGATCCAAAATGCGGAGGATCAATGTTATACCGCTTCATGATTAAAAAACCACCAACATTCAATGGGACTGCAAATCCATTTGTATCTGAGCAATGGATAAGTTCCTTAGAGAAAATATTTCATTCTTTGGGGTGTAGAGAAAAGAAAATAGTTGTCATGGAAGTTTATCACCTCACGGAATATGTATATAAATGGTGGAAATTAATTAAAAACACAAAGGAGGATGAAGAAGTATCAAATATGGAATGGAGGGAGTTAAAGAGATTTTCTTAGAAAAGTAATTTTCTTGTAACCATAGAGCAGATATGGAAAGACAATTTTTGAGTCTGAGGAAAAAGGAGGATGAGAATGTAGCAAAGTATGAGGATAACTTTACAAGGTTATCAAATAATGTAACAGATTATATACGCAACCCAAGGAGTAAGATTGATCAATCATTTGATGGGTTAAAACCATTTCTCCATTGAGAATTAGTCTCATAATCCTTCTCATCATACAAAGATATTGTATCATGTTATATTAAGACAAAAAATGAATTCTATAAGTCTTATTAATTTAAAGAAAATAAAGAGAATAAGAGATCCACCGAACACTATAGAAATGGAAATAAGGGGAAGAAGGGAAAAGTTGAATTTCCATATTATATTAATTGTGGGAAGAAACACCCTGGTACTTACTTGAAGGGAATGAGAGTCTATTACAAGGTATGGTAAAAAAGGCCACCAAGCTCATGATTATAAGGGAAATAAAGTGGCTGTCAATGTTGAATGCTACAATTGTAGAGAAATGGGGCATTATGAAATTGAGTGTCCTATGAGCCAAGGAAACTTACCTCAGAAAAGGCCAAGGGAGCAAGACCAAGTTTATGTGATCACTACTACTGAGGTTGAAGCTCCGAATAACGTGGTGGTAGGTAATTTAATGGTTTCCTCAAATTTATCCAATGATTTATTTGATTATGGTTCATCGCATTGTTTCATATCTTTCCAATTTACTAAGAAAATTAGATATTTCCAATTTGATTTAATAAGGGAGTTTTCAGTCAAAAATCCTAAGGGATGTATCATTGCAACAAAGTTTTTTGAATCAGTTCCCATTAGGGAATATAAACATTCTTTATCTACTGATCTCATTTTCATACCCATGATTGAATTTGATATAATCCTCGGTATGGATTGGCTTTTGGAAAATGATGAAAAAATTTATTGTAAGAAGAAGGAGGTTACAATTTTCGATGATGATAAAGAGTACCTTATCTTTAGAGAAGAAATGTCACTATATGATTCTTATCTAGATCCACCCCTAATAGCTCTACTAAATTAAATTATTGGGGAGGAAGAGAGTGAAATAACTATGGGTGAGAAAAGGAATATTTAGATAGAGGACATACCTATTGTGTAAGAATATGTTGACATGTTTCCATATGATTTACCTGAACATCCTCCAGAACGAGAAATTGAGTTTTCCATTGATTTAATTCTAGGTTCATGGCCCATATCAAAGACCCCTTATAGAATAGCCACTGTGGAATTAGTGGAACTAAAGAAACAACTAGAGGAATTTAGTAATAAAGGATTTATTCTCCCTAGTGTTTCTCCATGGGGAGCCCCTGTTCTTTTCTTAAGAAGAAATATGGATCTATGAGGTTGTGCATTGACTATAGGGAGATCAATGCTATAAAAATAAATAACAAGTATCCCCTACCTCACATTGATGCTTTATTTGACTAACTTCATGAAGCTCAATATTTTTCAAAGATTGACCTTTAATATGAATATCATTGGTTGTGTGTGAAGAAGGAAGACATTCCAAATATAGAATTTCGTACCAGGTATGGGAATTATGAGTTTACAATAATGTCTTTTGGATTGACTAATGCACCCACTGTCTTCATGGATCTAATGAATAGAGGTTTTAAGGAATATCTGGATGAATTTCTCATGGTATTTATTGATGATATCTTAGTATACTCCAAAATCTATAAAGATCATGAAAATCACTTGCGCACTATTCTAAAGACTCTTAGAAGAAATGAATTATATGGGAAGTTTAGAAAGTGTGAATTCTGGATTCAGGAGATTTATTTTCTTGGCCATATTATCTCTAAGGATGGAATCTCTATTGGTCCTTCTAAGACAGCAACAATACAATAATGGCCAGCACCGACGAGTATAAATGAGGTATGCAGTTTTATTGGTTTATCATGTTATTATCAGCGTTTCATCCAGAATTTTTCCTGATTGGAAAACCCATTAACCAAGCTCACACATAAAGGGGTTAAATTTGTTTGAAAAAAAGAGTGTGAATAATGTTTTAAATAACTGAAGAGAAGATTAATCAATTATACTATCTTGAATCTACCATCGGGGAATGATGGGTTTATTATTTATTGTGATACTTCAAAGAAAGGATTTGGTTGTGTCCTTATGCAGAATGATAAAGTTATTTTCTATGCATCACGACAACTAAAAATTCATGAAAAAAACTAACCCACTCATGATATTTAGTTAGAAGCTGTAATATTTTCTTTGAAGATATGAAGACACTATCTCTATGGTGAAAAATGTGAGATATATAAAAATAACAAGATTTTGAAGTATCTTATCTCACCGAAAGAACTCTATATGAGGCAAAGACGATGGCTTAAAACTACTCAAAGATTATGATTTCACTATTCACTACCACATAGGGAAGGCAAATAAGGTGGCGGATGATTTGAGCAGAAAAGATCATGGAGTTTTGAACAAGATGAGAGTTGAAAGGGATCCTATGTTCATAGATCTAGTAAATATGGATATGAGAATAATCATAGAAGGTGAAACATCAATACTTTTTCAAATGGTTGCCAAACCATATTTACTAGAAAAGAAAAAAAGTTCTCAAACTAATGATGAGGAGTTTCAAAAGATAATTGAAGCTGTGAATGATGGGAGATTGATTTACTTCATATATGAAGATGGAATTTTGAAATTTAGGAAGAGACTTTGTGTTCTTAAAATACCCGATCTAAAAAGGGAATTGTTGGATAATGCTCATACCTCCAATTTCTCTATACACCCTGGTAGTACTAAGATGTATAGAGATTTGAAGGAACATTTTTGGTTGTACAACATGAAGAGGGAGATTTCTGATTATGTATCAAGATGTATGGTTTGTAAACAAGTGAAGGCTAGAAGACACCATCCTAGATGAGTCATGCAACATCTTCCCATACTTAAGTAGAAATGGGATGCTATTCGATGGACTTTTTCATGGGGCTACCAAAGACTCCTAGAAGGAATGATGCAATATGGGTCATTGTTGATCGTCTTACCAAGTTAGCACATTTTATTACTATAAGAGAATATTTAACACTTAAAAATTTAGCAAGTCAATATATTAATGAATTTGTAAGACTTCATGGAGTACCCCTATCGATTGTTTCTGATCGTGATCTCCATTTTAAATTAAGATTCTAGAAAATTATTTAGAAGGCCCTGAATAATGAACTTCATTTGAGCACTTCCTACCACCCTCAAACTGATAGACAATCAGAATGGACTATTCAAACCTTAGAAGACATGTTGAGATCTTTATCACATTACTTTGAAGGTATGTGGGATCAATATTTACCTCTAGTAGTATTTTCCTATAATAATAGCTTCCATTCAAGTATTCAGATGGAACCATATGAAGTGTTATATGGAAGGAGATTTCGCACACCGACTTGTTAGGATGATATTGGTGAAAGAAAACTCGTAGGCCCAGAACTTGTTGAGGAAACAATGGAAAAGGTGAAGATTATCCAAAACCACATCAAAGTAGCTCAAAGTAGGCAAAAGAGCTATACCGATAACCGAAGGAAGGATTTGGAATTTCAAGTAGGAGATCATGTTTTCTTTAAGGTATCTCCATGGAAGGGTGTTATACATTTCGGTGAGAAAGGTAAATTAAGTTCTAGGTATATTGGACCTTTCAAAATTCTAGAACAAATTGGAGTTGTAGCTTACCATTTGGAAATGCCTCCAAGTCTCTCCAAAGTTCATGATGTGTTCCACATATCACTATTAAGAAAATACAAGCCTGACCTAATGCATGTAGTCACCTATGAAGAAATAGAACTGGAACCCGATCAGTCTTATTGTGAAGATCTTTTAAAGATTCTTGATACCAGAGAACAAGTGCTGCGAAACCGGACGACTCGTCTGGTAAAAGTTCTATGGGGAAACCATAAGATGGAAGAGGCAACGTGGGAATCTGAGGAACTCATGATAAAGAACCACCAGAATCTTTTTACACAGTAGTATTATAGAAATTTCTAGAATGAAATTATTTGAAGGAGGGAAGAATGTAACACCCCAAGCTTCTATGGTATGTTTCTCTTTGAATAATGCAATAGCTTGCACTGTATGCAGCTTTGAGTTCTAGCACACCACGACCAATCAAACTAGCCCTTATGAATAGTAATACCCAATTTTTAAAATTTTATAAATTTTATTTTTCAAAATGGACTTCATTTTTGGATTTGGAATATCAAAATTATCTTATTGTGAATTTTTTGTATTTTTCTGAAAACTTTCATTTTTTGATGAATAGTGAAAAATACTACGTTTTTGTTTACAACCGGTTTTTTATTTAAATAATTGTTTATTTTATTTAAATTTATTTTAAGTCAAAATAGATACATAATACCTATATTAGTTCAATGTAATTCATTGGAGTCATTTTATAATAAAATTAGATGTATAAAATTTTATTGAATTTTTTAACCTCTTTTACCCATTTTTTAGGCACGTTAGCAAATTTGCATAAAACACAATTTTACCACTTCTGTGAATTGAATTTAAAAAATCCAAGAGACACAATTGAAATTATTAAGTAAAATTTGGTTCAATAAGATGGAAATAATTTTTAGTGAATAGTAACTTTTGAATTTTATTTACCACAGTTAAAAGTAAATAGGGTAATTAAAGGTAAAAATGATATTATAATTAACCTAAAACATGTAATAATTCTATTTGATAAGTGTTTTTCGACCAAAATCAACCTTATGAATAAAATATGATCCTCTTTGATCCACTTGGATTAGATTAGGACATTTATTATTATTTTATTTAAAGAAGAGTTAAAAGTGTTGAATTCAAATTTTTATAACTAAAATAGTTTTAATATAGGGTTATACATAAGATAAATTATACTATAAATATTAATTAGAAATATAAAAATATTTCATACATAATTTTATTTTATTTATAATTTTTAGACATTAAATAATTAAATTTACTTATGACACAATGACGATGCAGTAATTACCTTATTAATGAATGATTAAAATAATTGATATTATAAATATCCAAATAAATGTAAATTGAGACTTTTGATGCATTAAAATAATTTTATAGGTTAATATGACATGTTAGGATTGATTTAATTTATTTTTTCAAATTATTCAAGTTTTTTTTACTTTCACAAAAACCAAATACTAAATAGTGTCAAAATTGACATAAATGAGTTTTTAAAACAAATACTATATTATTAATTGATATAATATTCCTAAAAATATAAGTTTCAGCTAAAGGACTTAGATAATGTTATATATGTAAATAATTAACCACTTTGGGTTCTCTTTTCTTTTTATATTAAGTTTATTAACCATTTATTATAATAATACAAGAATACATGGTAAAAGTTAAACTATTTAACTAAGAGTTAAATATAAAAGATAAGGTTAATATGGTGACCTAAACCTTTCTAAAAACTATTGGCTGAGTTTTTTTAGACCCATAACCACCTTATCCACAAAATAAATCCTTTTGGAGCCATTATAAACCGAATATAATTGTATAATAAATTAATATCTCAAGCTTTTCCTAAAGTGACCCTCACCTCTCTTATAAAAGGGTACTTCCCCTTCTCTCAAAATAACACCTAAAAAACCATTTTGATCATCCAAACACTACTCAAATATCCTCCAAACTATCCTAACTTAAACCTAGAGTCCTTAATTTGATCATAAAACTAACCTAAGGATCCCTTTTGATCAAATCAAAAGGAAGAACCTAAAGAAGAGGTAATAATTTCATCACCTCTTTCAAAGTTATTTTCTTCTTACACTTCCTATTTCTTTGTTGTTTCCATACCAAAATAATAAATCCAGTACCTTATACATACTGTGATGTTATTATAAATATGGTACAACTAGATTCATTATTCTATCCATCCTATGAATGAAAAATTCACCATACGTGCGTACGTACGACTTACCGTTTCCACCTCCTGGTATAGTTTGTTATTCAACAGTTAATTATTTGGATGAGTATAATAATGAGTATAATTGATGTAAATAATAAATATAACATTTTAATTATTCTGTATATATGATATAACATCCAATTACATACTACTCCACCATCAATAGAATGGTATTTTCACTCGTGCGTACGTATAAATTACCGTCTCCATGAACGTGATGATATTCATTCCCCATCGTAACCATTCAAGAATAAATTTTATTTTATGATTAAAAAATAATGTTTAAGAACTTAATATCATTCTGGATATGAATAAAATACATCCTATTCATAACAAACATGAATTACATAATAAAACATATAAAGTAAAACAAATCAGTTAACACCTGAAATGATGATACTACTAAAATATCATTAACAAATCAATATTAGAAGATCATATAAGATATAATATTTATGTATGTGGTTATTTTATAATTTAATAACAATGATTTATCCATTATAAAGGAGGTTAACCTACTCTTGAATAAGTAAAAGTACAAGGTAAGGGTTAATTTTACAATCTCTTTATTATCAGAGGTTGTTAATACCTAAGTATCTACTGGGACCTCTTTATCATCCACATCTGTGTTTCTTAAAAATGTATTTCAATTTTTTTACTATTTAATCGACTATAAGATAAATTAATTTATACCGTTGTTTGACTTTTTATAAATTTTTTTGAAAGTAATCTTTCCATTTTTTTCCAAACAAGGTACTTTATAACCTTTTCGAAAAATTAAGGTAAGAATGTTTTTTAACTTATACGGAGGGTGCGACTATTTTATGCCATTATAACACCTTTAAATATTCCCTTAAAAACTTATAAGAATATTTTCAAAATAAATGTTTTTTTTATAATTACGTGACTTTTAAATTATTTCCAAATAGAAATAGATATTTCTCTCAAATATTTTTGATTTAATCTATGTCAACATCCTTTGATGGATTTTATGTTTGTTTGAAGTTGATTTATTATTATAAAGTCTTCAATATTTTATTGAAGGTTTTGTGATATGTTTGACTATGGATGTGATATTTTTATACTATTCATGGTTTATGGTTAAAGTATTGACATTTCATATGCTAGTTTTATAAGAATGTTTATATTATGTTTCATCCTTTTCATATGAGGAATGCATTGGACTTAGTAAGTGATGGGTGGAGTCCGCTATAGCTCCTCGATGCATCGGTAGGTCTCATAAGACAAACTAGTGTCTTGGAACAAGGCCTTGACAAAATCTTATTTTTAGTCTTAGAATGAGGCCTTGAATATGTGGTTATGATGTCTAGAATCATGCATTCCATCATTGTTAAATTAGTTATTTATATTACATGTGATTATTTGACTATTAAAATATCCATGTGAATAAGTAAATGGAATTATTTGATATATATTTTCCATATTATGATAAAGTTTAAGTTTTAATGGAATTTGTTTTATTCTTATACATTTCCTTAAATGTTTATGCTTATTTATTATAGTTTCTTCTATATTGTTATCCTTACTAAGAATCTGATCTCACCCCTTTATTATGTTTTCTTTTTTCAAGGATGTGAAGAAGTATATTATGATTAACTTGTAGGGATAGGCCAAGGATATGAGTGTGTTCAAATGGGACACAATGTTTTTTTATTTCATGATGTAATGTAAAACTTATGTATGTATCTAGTACTTCAAAGGATACTAAACTAATCGGTATTTTAAGAATTGATCTCTTGTGATCATTCCAATGTTATACAATAATGCATCGACTCTAGGTAACTAGGGTTGGGTTGTTACAACATAGATCTCACCACAGGTGTCAGAATCACACAAGTAACCATACAATAGTGGCAATCTATGGCTATAGATCACTCTTAATACAAATTATTTGATCCACTATAAAAAATAATATGAAAATAATTCTAATTTACCTCACATAATCTTATACACTATAAGGATCATAAAACTCCATCAATAACGATAAATTTCTGGGTATCATAAATTCATCAATAACCATGAATATTCCACCCACATCACCAATAAATGGCATTACATTCACACTAGAATAAAAACCACATCCCTTTAGATCACCCAATACAATCTATGGTCCACACAATACTAATCCTAATGGATTGGAGAAGCCTCCCAAGTAATAAGGGTAACCTACACCAATTAATAAGGTCCCACGTTTGGACATCTTGATGAATTATCCCTCTTACACATTACCCCTAACCCTTATGGGTAAAAATTGGTCAATTCCATTCCATGGAAGTTTTTTACATGAATTTTTTGCATATGAAATATTTAAATTTAATCATCATCATCATCATAAAATATTATGATGTTTAGTAGTATTGTATCTTGTATGAATAAAACATAATCTCCTAACATCATTAAGAAAGAATAAAAATAAGTATTTTAAGGACCATATATGATATAATGTCACAAATTAACATCATGAACCAAGATACCAGTTGATGCATTGGTCTGTCTATCTATCTATTGTACTGGTAGAAAAGTGATAAAAATATCTAAATTTAAAATGTATCTTAAAAATATGTATCTAATATTTCTATTCTAAACTTCGATTTACTAGGGTGTTCATGTACAAAAACATTCTAAGACACTTCTTGGTGTGTTTTCATCTCATCATCATGATTTTAGCTGATTATTGTTGCATATCATGCATCATAGTGAGGCATATCACTAGAACGACATTTTCCATTTATTGTCCAATGTTTTTTAGAAATGGTTAAAATGGTTTATTTTTAGAAATAATGATTATTGTTGGTTTCTTATGGTAATTTGAAATCTTTATAAGCCTTTAATTTCTAGAGAGTAAACTAAATGATGTTTTTTTGGTTATAAAAAATGAAACCAAGTTGATGTTGTAGAAATTAGTAGGAAGAGACTGCAAATAACGTGTTTGCACCTAATCCATAGGTGAACTAACAAATCATATAGTGCATCGTACAATATTTTCAGGCCATTTACAAAGGAAATTGAAATTATGAACCAAGGTAATTGGATCATTAGGTGCATATTAAAAAATAGAATCCACCTATTTTTCAAGGGGATTCTAAATCTAAAAAATAGAAGTGTGTCTCAACTGAATGAAAAAATTGTCAAATTTCTTGGTACATTTGTTGAGCTGAAATTCAAGTTGGAAACATACATGTTAGAGGATATTTCATGATAGTGGTGAGATTTAGTTGTCCAAGTTAAATCCAACCAAGGAATGTTGTGGGAAGAGTTTGATGAATTGTTCAACAAACAATTCTATCCTCACACATTCAGGATAATAGGAAGAACCTATTTTTTCAGCCAAAAGTAGAAAAACCTATCTATGATAGAATATATATATAATTTTATGAACTTAGTCTGATTTGATCTGAAAATTTTCACAAGTGAGTCCTTGAAAGAATGCATAATTGAGTTTGGATTGTGACCGAAGATTCACTATAAGATATTTGTTCTTTGTATTAAAGACTATATGAAAATGGTGAGTAGAGTGATGGTAGATAAAAGAGATATTTATAGAAATTAGGATGGAGGAAGTATATTTATCACCGTTAGATTATGTGGGAACTCAAATGCCGAGAATAAGTAGAAGTGGGATACCTACTTCCAATGTGGTGGAGGGTCTCAACATTAGACCATAGGATCAGTTAACTTTTCACTATAAACCAATATAAAGCTTGATTATTTTCAATGTGGGTCTAATTATCATAGGAAGTGATATTGCACAACACCACCTCAATCATGCCACAACTGTAATTAGATGGCACATCTTCAAAGTTATTGTCATAGTGCTCCAAATTCTGGTTCTAGTGATCCATCTCATGTTTCTTAGACATCCTTTTCATTGACGAGATGATATTTCCATAATAAATTTCATCCTTAGAACCTAGTGAGGCAAGGTTATTCCAAGAACACCACGCATCATCAAGTTATGAAATCTCCTCAAGGATGTAAGGATCTGGGAGGAGTGAGTAAGCATCTTTATGGTGACAAGTTTCTAGTTTCATAATTTTAAATCAAGTCTTCACTATCACCCCTAGTCGAAAATTTTAGAGAATTTTACCATGTTTATTATATATAGACTTTTTTTCAAGGGATAATCCATCTCGATATGACCATTAGTTTTTTTATTAAAGAGTATTGTAACTGTAAATTCAGTTTGATTTAGGTTTTTATCTCTTCTAAATGGTTTATTAATTTTATTTAACTTGCGAATTTTTTTAATCTTCCTATGAAGCGTTCAATATCACTTTTATTATTAGAGTCACTTTTATAAGAATCATAATACTTTATTGATTTAAATTATAGTTTATTCTTGGTTTAAATGGATTTAAAAGATTATTTAACTGCTTGTCATTTCATAATTATCTCATATGTCATTAAAGATCCATTGAGTTCTTCAACTACCATATTTTTTTTTCACTGGACTCCTAGATCTCCATCAGTCTGGGAGCCCATGAACTTGGTAAAACCCATTTATTTTCTTCCTGAGAGTTTCTATGGATAAGACATCATAAAAATATTTTATAATACTGAAAATGTCAGTGAAATGATTAAAAATTCTTGTAATAGATTCATTTTCATGCATGAAGAAACTTTTAAAATCCTATATAAGCATATCCAATTTAGTTTCTAACTTTATTTATGCCTTTTTGTGTGACTAAAAAGAGTTTTTAGATCTGATTAGTCATTTTACAAGAAGGTATTTTATTTAATTCATTTTGATCTAAACCAAAAAACATGACATTCATTGCTTTTACATGTAATTAAAAATTAGAAATATCATCTAGGGCCCATTTATCTTCCTTTTTAGTTGTAGGAGTATAACCATGCATAAGAATATTCTAAATTTGATAATTAATAATTTTAATGAAAATAGACATGTGATTTTTCCAATATGAATAATTTTAACCTTAAATGAAAGGATCATGCATATAAGAAGTATATGTAATTTAAAAATTAAACATTGAAAATCAGTTAAGATTTTAAAATCAAAAACAATTTTTGAAAATAAGAATAAAAAGGATTTTCAAAAAGTGATTTTGAAATAAAATCAAAGAACCATTTTGTACCAAATATGGGTTAGAGATGAGAAATTGGAAAGAGGGGGGGGGGGGGTGAATTTACCTTTTAAAAAATAAATTGAATAAATAAATCTATGCAATACAAAATATGATGATACAATATAAGAAACTGAAATTAAACAAAGTAAATAATAACATAAATAATAATAAGTAAATAATGAGAAAACATTGTGGAAATGTAAAATGTGGAAAGTAAAAGGACATGAGAAATTTGTTTAAGAAGTTCGACAATAGTACCTGAAGTTACCCCTATATCTCCTCCCCATGAGAATGATAGTGAAGTTTAATATAATAAACTCTTTATTTTGAATGAGAACCAAGAAACCAAAAACACTTGGTTTTAATTGGATACCAATATCCTCAAAAAACCTTTATTTTAACGAAATAATAAGAGACTCAATCCCTTGGTTTAAAGGGAGAACCAAAAACCAAAAACCCTTAGTTTAAATGGATAACAAAAAACTAAATAAATAGAGGGAGAAGTGAAATAGATGACTTTCTTAATTGCAATACCTTTACAATGAAAGATCTTCAATCAATATTGAAGAAATTAAATCAATATAGAAATAGTGAAATAGGGAAGGATAATAAGTGATATCAAAGGGGTTTTAAAAAAAAGTCTCTAAAGGAGGAGAGAGAAAGAAGCACAAAAGAGAGTGACCAAGAATGTTGATGGTGCTTTGGATGAAGTTTTTGAAGAACACACCCTTCTTGATTTAGTGTCTTGATCTCCTTAGTTGATGAAATCTTGATCTATTTGATTATACTTTAAAGGAGTAGGAATATGGAACTATGAATCCATTAAGAGATTATGAATCAGTAGAAGATCAAATAACCTTTCTTTGGATGAATGATACAAATTAAATGAAGTTTTAAGCCTCCTTTTCTAGCCTCCAAGGATTTTTTAGGTACAATGAATCAATACACAACATTTGAGACCCAAAACAAACACTTTTTGATCATCACAAATGAATCCTTGGACTAGTAGTCCCGATGCCACTACATACCCTGTAGCCTCCATCGTGTAGCCGATGGTGCTGCTAGAATTACCTGCACACTATCTAATCCCACCATATACCCAATAGGACTTCAATAAGTAGATGATAAGACTTCTTGAGACTTGATAGTTCTCTGTTATATGATATTGGATAGCTGGTATCATTGCACCAACTAGACGATTCTTTTCTTCTACAAAAAACTTGAAAAATATTTGTTAAGTCCATTTTGAAATGGTCTTTAGACCAGCCACATTCCTAATAAGATAATATCATTTATCTAAACAGGGACATAATTTTCATGTTATAGTCATAGTGTTAGATCATGAAAATTATAAAGATGACTTTTTCATATTTTTCATATTTTTAAAGTTCATGAAAGTAAGAAAACACTACATAGTTTAGGCCTTGGTCATAATAAATTTCCATCAGATGGATTCCTTGCTAATTCGTTGAATAATGGATCATGTGAGGATCAATATGAAACTTCTAGGTTTTTCATAGAGGACCAACTTAGATCCTTTTGGATCATTAACAACAAAGTTGATTTCATATTTGAATTAACTATCAATTATTCACCTGTTCTATCACACCATTTTGTTAAGGTATTCTGAGAAAAATATTCTCCATCAATATTCTATTAATCCAATAAAAATGTATAGAACTCTTTTTCAACATACTCACCATCACTATTAGACAAAAATACTTCAACATTCTTTTAGTCTCAAATTTCAACATGACTGTCAATTTGATGAAATTTTTGAAAATATTAGACTTGTGTTTCAGGAAAAACACTTACACATTCTATGTGAAATTTTATATGAGGGTAACATAGCATAATGAGCCCATGTGAGATTGAATCAGTTTTGGTTCTTATATATCTATATGAACCAACTTGAGATTCCGACTCTTTAGTTTCTTGTTGTAAAACACAAAGTATGCATTATGATACTACCCATGGATGTAACTTTTTTATGTTTGATACTACACACGATCTGGATTTATTAATCCTTTTATAGTCAAGGTTTAAAAAACTTTCAAACCAATATGCCCAAGGAAGTCAAGACATAACTTCTTTGTTCCAGAATATGTTACTATAGAATGAGTTATACCTTTTAAATTCACGATCAGGTACAATTTTTAGTCTTTAACACCGCAAAAAACCACCATAGAACCCAATGTGATCTTACAAACATTATCCACAAAGACAGTATATAATATTACATCATCAAGATGACCAATGAAAATTAAGTTCTTCTATAAACCTGGGATGTGATGAATTTCTTATAAACATAGAAAGAATTTATTCTTCATCTTAACATTCACATCACCTTTGATAACAATCTTTAGTGCTTCCACATGTGCAAGGTGAACCATATAAAAACTTATAGATATATAATTCCTTAGGAAACCGTTCACATATATTGGATAGCCGGTAGCATTGTACCAGCTAGCTGATTCTTTTCTTCTACAAAAAACTTGGAAAATATTTGTTAAGTCCATTTTCAAATGGTCTTTAGACCAACCACCTTCCTACTAAGATAGTCTCATGTATCTAAATAGGGAAATGATTTTCATGTTAGAATCATAGTGTTAGATCATGAAAATGATAAAGATTAATTTTTCATATTTTTAATATTTTTAAAGTTCTTGAAAGTAAGAAAACACCACATAGTTTAGGCCTTGGTCATAATAAATTTCCATCAGATGGCTGCCTTGCTAATTCTTTGAAGAATGGATGATGTGAGGATCAATATGACACTTTTAGGTTTTTCATGGAGGACCAACTTAGATCCTTGGGGATCATTAGCAGAAAAGTTTATTGAATATTTGGATTAACTATCAATTATTCACCTGTTCCATCACACCATTTTGTTAAGGTATTCCGAGAACAGAATTATCCATCCATATTCAATTCATCCAACAAAAATGTCTAGAACTCTTATCCAAAATACTCACCATCACTATCAGACAGAAATACTTCCATATAATTTTAGTCTCAAATTTCAACATGACTGTCGATTTGATGAAAGTTTTGAAAATATTAGACTTGTGTTTCAGGAAAAACACTTACACATTCTATGAAGGTAACATAGCACAATGAGCCCATGTGATATTGAATCAGTTTGTTCCTCATAAATCTATATGAACCAACTTGAGCTTATGACTCTTTAGTTTCTTATTGTAAAACACAAAGTATGCATTATGCTACTACTCAGGGATGTAAATTTTTTATGTTTCATACTATACACGATCAGGATTTATTAATCCCTTTATAGTCAAGGTTAAATTTTTTTTAAACCAATATGCCCAAGGTAGTCAAGCCACAACTTCTTTGTTCCAGAATCTATTACTATAGCATGAATTATACCCTTTAAATGCACGATCAGGTACAATGTTTAGTCTTTAACACCGCAAAACACCACTATGGAACCCAATGTGATCTTCCAAACATTATCCAAAAAGACAGTACATAATATCGCATCATCAATATGACTAATGAAAATTAAGTTCTTCTTTAAATCTGGGACATGATGAATTCCTTATAAACATAGAAATCATTTATTCTTCATCTTAATATTCACATCACCTTTGATAACAATCTTGAGTGCTTCCACATGTTCAAGGTGAACCATGTTAAAACTTATAGATATATAATTCCTTAGGAAACCATTCACATATATTGAATGAAATGGATCTCAAGAGTCAAGGATCTATGAATCCATTTACACTCAAGTTCAAATCATCATCCTCCACTTATATTGTGTATTTCTTGGATAAATAGAATCATGCTTTCTGGTTTGAGAAATTTGTTATTTTATTATATATTTTAATGTTATATAAATATTTTCTTGAGTTTTGGGAGTTTTTGAATGGTTTATAGGAATTTTGGAAGCTTTATAGAGGGCACATGGGTTGAACATAGTTAGAGGAAACTATACAGGTTCCACAGGTAATCGTGCAAGGTGGAGAAGAGAATCAAGGGGAATTTCATGGTTTGGGTAAACTATATAATAACTATGCATCCTTGAAATTTTTTAGACAATTTAATTTCAAACAATTAGTGCATGGGTTTTCAAACCATGTGACCATGGGTATTATCCAATAACACTCACATGGTTGGTGCATGGTTTACCAAACTGTATGTCTTAACCATGAAATGTAATTAATGGGAACTAAAAATTATTTTTTTAAACATGAATCTTCCCTCTAAAACCAAATTCTTCCTCCCTTGATTTAGGATCTCAAAACTCTTGTTTCTATTGGGATATTTTGGCGATATCATTCTCTTTAGAGTCCATTTATGATGAATCATTGAGCATCAGATCCTAGGAATCAAAGGTAAGAGTCAAATTTATATCTTCTCCTTTACCTTCTCGTTTTCTCTTGAGAGGACCCTAGATCAGAGCTATCATGCCTGAATCTATGGTTTTGGAATTTTTTGATGGGAATTCCTTATGATTCATTGAAGGGGAGGTGGGATTGTCTTGGATCTATGAGTTCATGCTGTGATTATTCAGCATGCACACATTTAGGGTAGGTGGATTCTCCCTCATTCCACTTTCAATTAAAATTAGAGGATTTATATTTTCTGAATAAATTGATTCAGTTTTTGACTGAAAAATCATGTTAAAACCCTACTGGAAATATCTATAACTAGTTTAAATTTAAATCTTAGGTTGTGGTTGACACCTGCAATGTACTGGATAAAATGATTTAATAGAATTTATAAAAAATAAGATTTCAGGTGTATAAACATAGAATAGAAATGTTTTTCATGCGTTCATATGCTTATGGGAAGGGTATTGTAAATTATAATTGAAGGTAGTGCCAATTATTGGGCACACTGGATTATATTGTTTAGTGAAAACTTGGGTATGAAGAAATAGGTTTCCACTCTCAAATTGTGTTGTTTAGAGGGCCCACTTTGATGGGATATGTAATGGGTTAGCATATTTCATGGGTGCATGGGTTCATGCTAGTAGTGTGATTTAGGGTGGGTTACTTCACTACTTTTTATATATTTATCCTAGTAATTGTTTTTCATACCTTATTCTTATTTTATATTATAAATTCGAGTTAACTTGTTCTAGAGCGTTTCCACATTAGTACCTTGAGTCTTTCAAGTTTTGGGATTGTAGTTTCCTTTTTTGTATCACCTTCAGTTACTACTCTGATTTTCATTTTATTACAATTTTGAAATTGTTTAGTTCTACCTCATGCATCATATATGGTTTTATTTTATTTAGTCTATTGTAGGTTTTGTGTGTGTGTAATGGATAAACCATTCTCCCATGATGTTCCCAAACCCTAGGAATTTATTATCAGCTTTTGGTGTTTAGGGAATTTCACCTAAAGTTAGTTAAATTTCTATCCTACCCAATCCAATGGGTAAGGGTAAAAATTTTACAAATGGTATTAGTTTGGTATGGTCCATTAGTTGGTATAGTAATCATGGAGATAGAATGTGTCAGAACTTGAAATGTAGAGAATAAAAATGTATAGCTAACCTCTTTATACTAAAATTCAAGTTATTATAGTGGTCCGAGTATAAAAAATGTTGTCACTCACTTCTAGATGTGTTTTTAACTCATATTAACAGATTTAGATGATGATTTTTTAGTATCATTCATTAGTAAAGAGACTTCCCACTAGGATTTCAACATCCATTTTTTATCACTTGACTTTTAATTATGGAAAATTAACATTTACTTTGCTTGATAACATGTTATATACTATACAACCTATTATGAGATATTTATGTGGTTATTGTATGGTACTTGTTTCTATAGTTATAGAAAGACTCCACCAGTCAGGATACCTAGAAACCAAAAAGAGGGTGCAACTAAAAATATGGTTTTACCTGAACCATAGGTGAACCATAAATTTGTTTAGAGTATCATACACACATTCTAGGATGTTGAAAAGGGAAACCAAATTGAGGAACCATGTCATATGGATTGTTGAATGGAATTAAAGAGATAGAACACAACGAAATTTCAGGGATACTCATGACCTAAGAAATTAGAAGCATGGATTGGTAGGAAGAACAAAATTGTTTATTTCTACGAGACTCTAGATAACATTAAGTTTATTCTATCAGTGTATGTGCTTGAAGACTTGAAATGATAGTGGTATGACGTAGTAGTCTAAGATAAGATTTATCTATGCCTTAATTGGGAGTTGTTTAAGGAATTTTTTAACAATAAATTCTACATGCACAAATTTCATGTATAAAAAATGATAGACATCTTTAACCTGAAATAAGGAAGTCTTTTAGTAAAAAAAATATGCGACTCTATTTACTTATCTGGAATACTTTGATCCAGAGGTAGTTATCAATGAATCTCTCAAGGTGTTCATATTTAAGTCATGTCTACAACCAGATATTCTCTCCAAGTTTATTAGATTTTTTATTAAAAAATACATAGGTATGGTGAACAAACCAATGGTGGCAGAAAAATACATTACTAGAATCATACGGGAGGAAACATATTTTTTTGATAGAACATAGTTGGGAACACTAGTGTATGGAATAAGTATAAAAGGAACAACTATTCTTAGAATAAAATAGCACCAGAGAACCAACCCATTAGATCAATCCCTTTCACACTGTGTTTTAGTAAAAAATTGGGTTGATTTCAATGTGGCTCATTAGGGAATAATAAGAGGGAATGTATGAAACCATATTGAGAGTGTCATAATTGTTGATGAAGAGGACACATCAAGAATTATTCTACAAAATATTTGAAAAAAGAAGGTAGAAATGGATCTAATATATCTTAGTAATCTCAATCTAAATTAGGAAAATTCATCAAAATATCTCACCCTTAGAATTGAGAAAGTCAGGTTGATTTTGGGAACACCTCATTAGTCCAACTAACACTACCTCAATAGGTGAATAAGGTTTAATCAATGGAAGATGACCTATAACTATATGAAGATGAGTAGAAAATCACAGTTGAACAATTGGGCCCCTTAACGGTGTGAGGTACCATTCTTCTCAACTCCACTTTAACACATGTCTTGCTTAATACTAGTGTACCACATTCCTTCATTACTTCACATGCGGTAAATCAAATGGGGTTATATGTGAAATTTATGCCTCATGTTCTGAGCATAAAAATTACTCTTTTCAAACATTATTGCAAAGGAACATTGATGTAGTACAGTTCCTATGGGAATTTACTATCTTAGGGTTATACACCTTTTATTTAATATTTGGAAATGGATGGTGGGTAAAATTCAAAGCTTATATATTTCGTTACTCTCAGAAACTAAACTTCGCATATCCTGATGGAATTTCTCATTTATTCAAAGGGGATTGGGTAATGTTGGTAGAGAAGGGCCTTTGGTGATAGTGGATGGAACCATCTCTCATCAACTAACAATGATGACCCTAGGCATTGTTTATGAATCTGAAAATAAGATTCTTACTACCATAGTAGATCGATACCTAGAAGCCTTTCTACATGATTTATCTGGTATACCACCTCAATGGGAAATAAAATAAGATTCTTCCCACCATAGTAGAATTATGGGGAAGAATTAGAAATTAATGGATTAATTATACCAAGTATATCACTATAAGACACTCAGGTTCTATTATTAAAGGTGGTTCACTTCAATTATGTGTCTACTATTATAAAGTGAATCAAGTTATGATCAATAATCGATATCCTATTTTCCAAATTGATGATATGTTTAATCAATTTAAAGGGAAAAAATGGTTCTCTAAAATTGATCTACAATCAAGGCACCACCAAATCCCAATTAGAAAAGAGGATATCCTAAAGACACCTTTTCAAAGTAGATATGACCACTACGAATAATTAGTCTTTCCATTTGGAATTACGAATGAACCAGTAGTTTTCATGGAATCCATAAACCTAATCTTCCTTAAGTACTTTACCATGTTTTTTATGGTATATGTTGATGATATCTTGGTGAAATCTCTAACCATAAATGAATAAAAAAGGAACTTGGAGATTGTATTAATCACATTGTGTGAAAATTTAATTTATTATAAATTTTATATGTTTGAATTATGGATAGAATAAGTTCATTTCCTTAGACATGTTATTTCTGTGAAAAGCATATCAATTAATCCTGGGAATATTGAAGTAGTCATTTATTGGAAACCACCTAAGAATGTATTTGAGATACACAAATTTCTAGGATTAGCGGGTTATTATCATCATTTTTTTGGGATTTCTCATGCCTCACTTCTCCTATGACCTCTTTGGAAAGAAAAGGTATTCCTTTATATTGGAATTAATATTGTTAGAAATCCTTTCCAGAGTTCTTTACTTAGTTTGGAACCTATCCTCATCTTTTTAGAACCATGAAAAGACTATGTGTTATATTGTGATGTGTCTAGATATGGACTAAATTGTGTTCTTATGCAGGGAGACCATGTCGTGACTTATGGATCAAGTAAAATGAAAACACATGAAAATAAATACCCAATGAATTATTTGGAATTAGTTGTGGTGGTCCATGTGTTGAAAATGTGGCGCCACTATCTCTTTGGTGAACATTTCACCATCTCCACTGATTATAAGAGTTTGATACACATCTTTTCACAAAGGGAATTTAACACCAAGCAACAAAAATGGATTGAATATCTCTAGTTTTTTGACTTTATCTTGGTTTATACACCTGGTAAGAAGAATTTAGTGGGTGATGATTTGAGTCAGAAATTTTATAATCAAATGGTCAAATAATATCATGATCATTGGCAGTTAATGATTGTAATTGTTGAAATGCAACTAGAATATACAAAAAAATGTTGATGTGTTTCTTTTGGTTACTCTTATTCCTAACTTGGTTGACCTATTCAGTGGGGATAAATGATCAGATCTTGAATGTATTACTAATAGGTCAAACCTCTATGGCATGAAGATCGATTAAGATTATATGGGAGATAAAAATTCTACATTGCACTTCCATAATTGGATGGTAGTTCCTCCAACATGTCAAGAACAAATCCATTTTTCTTATCACAATTAAAAATGGGCTGTCCAACCTAGTATAAAAAAAATATATAATACAATGAAGACCATTTTTTAGTGCCCGATTATGAAATTCAAGATAGTCAATTATGTTATGAGACATCTCACCTATCAATAGGAAAAGACTGAACATAAACGGTAAGCTGACATGTTATAGTCCATGCTTATACCAGTATAGAAATGGGAATAGATTGTCACAAACTTTTTCACTGGTCTACCACATATTCTACAAAAACATGATGCTATTTAGAATATTGGGGATCGAATCACCAATTCAACACACTTCATTCAAATTCCAGAGTCTAATAAAGTAGAATATTTCATGAAAATTTATATCAGGAAAGTGGTTAAGTTTCTTGGGGTACTGGTTTCTATTGTCTTTGACTAAGACCCTCGATTTACCTATTAGTTTTGGAAATATTTTAAACTATCCCTTGGAACTTAGTTGACCATGAGAAAAATATATCATCATCAAGTAGATGGAAAATTAAAATGTACTATCTAAACATTGGAATGCATGTTTAGATCTTGTGTTATGGATTTTAGTGGTTTATAGAAAGATCATCTACCACTAGTAGAGTTTTCTAATAACAATAGTTATTAGGATATAACACATATGCCTCCATTTGAGGCATTTTATGACCATCCATGTCGATATCCGCTTTTTTGGTTAGAAACTTGGAAAATCTAACTAATCAAGCCTTGTCTTTTCCACAAAACTACTATGAAAATACAAATAATGAAGAAATGAATAGGACATATCCTATATCCATTAAAATTATTATAAAGATAATCATCATTGGATATTATCTTTTGACATAGGTGACTATGTATTCTTGATAGTTTCACTAGGATTGGGTCATTATTGTTTAGGTAAACAAGGAAAATTGGCTCCTCGATAAGTTATACCATTCAATATTATGGAACATATTGTCCATGTTTCATATCTATTAGCCTTAGCATTTTGATTTAGTTTTTTATATAATGTTTTAAATAATTCTTAGTTAAAGTAGTATCACCCTGATCCTAGCCATGTGATTCATCAGAACCATTTTAATCTCAAAACTAATGTTACACTTATACATTCCATTATTCGTATTATAGATATACAAGAAAAAACTTGCAAGGAAGAACAATCTATTTGGTATAGATATTATGGTAGCATTGTTTGATTTAAGATGAAATTATGGAGTGGGAGACGTTTTTGCTCCAAATTTATGAGGACGTAAAGCTAAAGGGTGGTAAGAATGTAGAACCCCACAGTTTATATAATGACTGGGTTGAGTTTTGGGAGTTTTTAGATGATTTTGGGGAGTTTTGGAAGATTTATAAAGGGAACACGGTTTGTTCATGATTAAGGGAAAGCATGTGGGTTCCCTAGGTAACCATACGAGGTAGAGGGGAGACTTAGGGGGCATCATAGAGTTGTCCTATGGTTTTTTAAACCATGTAGACCTGTATATTGTTCAATAACACTCACATGATTGGTGCATGATTTACCATATGGTGTTTCCTAATTGTGCAACGTAATTAATGAGATCGAAAAATTAATTTTTAAACTAAAAAATTCCGCTGAAACCCTCATCATTCATCGATTGACTTAGGATCTCAAACCCCATAATTATTTTAATTTTTTTTATATTCTTCCCTCTTGAGGATTTTTTCAATGAATCATTTAGCATTGGATCATATGAATCGAATGTAAGATTCATATTTCTATTTCTCCTTTCAGAACATATCATTTTTTCTTGAGAGGAATCCTAGATTGAGGATTTAATTTTTGGATCTATGGTTTAAGATGTGTTTTGATAGGAATTCCTTATGACCCATTTAAGGGAAGTTGGTAGAGTCTTGGAATTTCAATATCATGGTGTGGTTCTTTGGCTTGAACCCATTTGAGGTTGGTGACTTCTCCCTTATATCACTTCCTCATGGAACTCGAAGGATTTTTATTTTATAAATAAAATGATTCATATTTTTAATGAAAAACTCATCTTAAAACCATGTTGTAAGTCCCTCTTGTTTGTTGGACTTTAAATTTCAGGTTATGGGTGATGCCCAAAACATTCTCAATAAAATTATTTAATGGAATTTTAAAAAAAGCAGGTTTTGGTTGTGTAATCTTAGCATGGACAGGGTTAGATAATGTTCATATGAATATGGGATGGGCCTTGTGAATTGCACTTGGATGCAGTGCCAATTTTGGGGTATACTAGATTATACTACTGAGTGATGATTTGTGTCTTAATGGATGAGTTTTCACTCATGAGTTGGACTGTTCGTAGGGCCAACTTCAACGGGAGATGCATTGGGTTGGTATATTGAATGGGTGTGTGGGTTTATTCTAGAATTGTTCTTTAGTGTGAGTTAATTCACTAATTTTTTTATATCAATATTGATAATTGGTTTCCATACTTTATAATCGTTTTATATTATAAATGTGACCTAACCTGTTCTTGTTTTAGCTGTATGTGTGGAAATTATCAACGTTTTTCTATTTGTTTTTATAATCACCTCATGCATATGCACCTTGGTGCATCTACAAATGTTTTTTTGTTATGATACAAGTAAGGTTAAGATTTTATACTTCACTAGTGGAGAACTGTGATGTTTCAGTCATGGTTGATGGGAGTTGAAGCTTAGGATTCAATCGAGTATTGGTGTTTAGAGTGGCACCACATTGGTACCTTGAGTCCTTCATGCCTTGGGATTGAAGTTTCTTATTTAGTATTTTATTTTGTTGTCAATCTAATTTTCTCCTTGTTACATTTATGGAATTATTTAGTTCTACCTCATGAATCATATATGGTTGTATTTTATTTAGTCTATTGAAGGTTGTGTGTGTGTGTAAAGGGTAAACCATTCCCTAATGATATTACTAAAACCTAAGTATTTATTTACAATATTTTGTGTTCAGGGAATGTCACCTAGGGTTAGTGAATTTTTGGTCCTACCCAAGATAATGGGTTGGGGTTGAGATGTTACCCAACTGATTTCTAACCACTCTTTTCTCTTATGTTTTCTCCCTTCTTACTTATTTTAGGGGATTGAAGTTAAGAATCAAGGAAAAACACTTAGATTTATGTATAAAATGAACCAAATGAATATAAAATTGGAAGAAAAATATGAATGGAGAATACACGGAAGAGGTTCACTCTACTTGTCCAAGCTATAGGGTTTTTTCCCAAGCTAGAAGGCCATAGTCCCAGAATATTCTACCCCTTTCCCTTACCAACCCATACCCTATTTAACAAACTGGGATAGGACCCTCCCATAACAAACTAATATTACACCCATTCAGAAATGAAAATTTTACCCATTTCTAGATTATTACTTCCTACTAGACAACTAGTCTTTATCAAAAAACCATAGACTTCTGTACTAAAAGTAGTATTGGTATCACCTAAGACTTATTTATTCTGGATATCTTTCAAAAATAGATCCTGAATCTCCATAAACAGCAAGTTATTCTTACTATTGTATTTAATCACAACAACAAACATCACTTCCAATGACTTAGGAAGCAATGAAAAATTATCAATTCCTACATGCCTCTAGTGAACTTCACCCTAATGGACTCCAACTAACTCTGGATCATGTTGAAGTCATTCACACGATCAACTACCGACCTTCATTCTAACATCGTCATACTAAAAAGTTACTGTATTAGAAACACCTTGCTCATTTAGAATGGATTATAATACATATCCACAAGTATAAACATCAATTTAGAAATTTTATTCAATTCATAGATGTTGAAGGCCATGTTACAAGTCAACATCATCCATATAACACCCAAATCCTTACATTTGATCCATTATCATTCTTCCTTTGACATTGATTTTGGCTTGAACTCCTTCAATGGAAGATCCAGTAATATCTGAAATAAGTAATCCTTAACTTTTATCCTCTGGAATCCAAAATCTATTTCATTGAAATTTCCTAGATGCACTTTTCCCTCTTCAAACATCATCCTTTTAAATTAGAAAACTCCCACAAAAATGAAAAATAATAAAGTCCATGGAATACTGATTTCTGGAAGTTGATGTCTAAGCTCATCATTGGAACAAACGTTGTTGGTCTGAGTAATGATGGGTGGGGGTGAATTGTATTTTAAAACTTTTAAGAAATTAAAACTGAAATAGATATATTCAAAAATATTTAGAGAGATAAACTAAAACTAAAAGAGTTAATCACAAAAATTATAAATTTAAAAAACATATCATAAGATATTGATAAATGATTTTGGAAATAATCAACAAAGTGATCCATAAATATCCTCCCTTTAAGATATTTTGAGATGTTTTGGTTTAAACCTTACTTTTAAATTGATGTAGTAAGAAATTCAAACATCTCTTTTTAGCATTTGTTTCAAGAAAACCATTAAAAGAAGTAAGAAACATGTTTTTTAGTGGTTATCCCAAGAAAAATCAATCTCCCTAACTTTTATGGTAGTGATCACTTATCTCCTCACACTCAATGGTAGCGAACACCCAATCCATCAATTTGAAGGTAGTGATAACATATCCCCCTCACACTCAATGGTAGTGAGCACCCAAGAAAAGAAAAAAGAATAAACTTGTTATACACAAGCCTAATGAAGAACACTCAAACTTCTCTAGAAAGATAGAATGAGAGAGATGAGAGTAGGTGAGATAATTATAAGAGATGATAAGAAAGAGATAAATTTGACACAATTTGGATCTAAAATTTATCTTCAGGTTATTATAATGCATCAAAGCACTATTAGGGGTGTATTTATAGCCTCCAAATATTTAGGATCATTCTGGAGGTGTTGAGGGTTGAATAGAACCATTAGGAGTTGGATCAAGGCATGCATGGACCTATCTCAAGACTATTTTTTTTGTTTATAAGAATTTCACCGAATGGAAGGTGGGTGTCACTGACCAGTCGGTGACACCTGGACAGAACCAAGGTTTCAACAAAAGCATATTTTAAGACCAAATTTCAAATACTAAAAGAATCCAACTTTCAAAAAAATGTAAGGACCAAAAATTTCACACTCATGTGCTTTAAAATTCAATTTTTAAAGATACTATAGTATAAAATGGATTCTATCATATTAGAGCTCACATGAAAATCAATATTTTTCTCTTTAGAAACATTTTAGATTCAAAAATTCTAGACCCACCCTCAAATGATACATACTTTTAAAATAATAAGGGGACATAAAAAACATGTAAATCAATATTTGAATAAAAAATACACCTAATATAGTTAATATAGATCAATCAATTCAAGATATAAATAAAAGAGATGAATTAATCAATGATCTCAATATTTAAAAAAATAAATTGATCAATTAGATCAATGAATTCACAGATTAAGGTTTAAAATAAAGCACATAATTTAATAAAAATCAAGGTTAAAAATAAATAATACTTCAAAAAATATCCACATTGAAAATAAATCATACTTCAAGAATGCTCAAGGTTGAAAATTTTAAGAGGAAAATGTCTTTAAAAAATTCCATTTTTCAAAAAAATCATTTAAAACATAAAAACTATAAGAAAATGATAAAAAATATATCTTTTAAGTACAGGAGTATTTGAACAAGGGTTGATCAAATAATAACTTTCTTTCCTTACACAAGATAATCTAGCGGCACTCATTCTGATCTCGAAAATACGTGGTTGAATGATCAAGGTATTGACAAGTGCTTCTTTGAAAGGAACCATACACTTGGTATTTTAAAAGGATTTTAATATCACCATCTTATCTCATGTTATTTTATTTTATATATGAAGTATTATCGTGATATTAGTTTAGAATCATATTCCATTCACCAAATAAATATGTTCAAATCATATTGGTGTGTAACTCTTTTCACAACCCAAAATTTTGTGTTACTTAACCAAAAATAGAAGTCAACAATATTCATACATATCCAAATGAATCCTATGCATAAGGTATATAAACACTTTATATAAAGGTTTATAATTATATATGATTGATAATATTCACATGAGTAAGATCATCATGATAGATAATCAACCCCATTCAGTAGCCTAAACAAGGAATAAGCCTCTGGGTAGGTAGGTAGTTTGACCCCAAGTCCCTTTACCAGGGGTTAATTTACTCAAGAGATAATCCAATTCCTCATAACTCTAACACCTAATATTCTCAAACTATATTCAATAACTAAATTCAAGTTCCTAACCTCAATTATAAACCAAGGTCAAGGTAGATGAAAAGCTAAATTCACTATAGAGTCAATCCTAGCATATAATATAAGGCACTATTTAGAAGTAGTTTCACAATTAAACTAAAGCATACACCATTCACCATATAAAAAATTTAGAATTAAAATAGGGAATAAATTTAAAATAAATGAACATTTCAAATATTTATACACGAGATAAACATTTATGAAAAATTTATAAATAAAATCTAATTATAAAAATTTTATAATTTTCTATATTTAACACTATAGACATTCCATTATTATGAATATATATATTTTATATTAATTCTAATAAGAAATTTCATATTTATCATTATATCGCATTTTCATTTTAAATATATGATATTTTATGAATTATAAACAATTTATAATTCAATTTATATTATTTAAACATTTTAAATAATTTAATGTCACATATTTAATCATTATTTAAACCTTGATCATATCAATCATCAAAACATTTTTGATGCGGTCTAAATAATATCCAAATAAATCCCCCTTTTCTTTTGAACAATTTAAAATAATTAATTATGATTAATTTATAATTTAAATATAAGCATTTTATATTTTGACCTTATTTCATATTTTATAACCCTTTATAAATTATTTCTTATGATTTATAAATAAAAACTTTTATTTTTATATTATAAGAATTGTCATATAATTTTATTAAAAGATATTTCAAATATTAACATTTAATATTTGGGAATAAATTTTTTCATAAATAAATAAATAAATAATTATAAATCATTCAAAATTAATTAATTTTTAGATATTTATAAATTAAAATATACTAAAATACCTTTTATAATTATTTATAAACATTTTATTGACCATCAAAATCATTTTCTATGTTATTTTTTTAATATTTTTTAAAATAATTATGATTACTCTTACACGTAGGGGTATTCCTGCATAAGGGTAAAGCCTTCTACACTTACACATGCTATCTAAAATCCATTGTGTAAAGGTAAGTCACAACACACCTTTACACAACTTAAATATATCTCATTACATAAAGGTAATATGAATATTACCTTTACATAGCTCATTCTGCTAACATTGTAATGGAAATTACCTTTACGTGAATGCTTCACGTAAGGGTAGATGTTTATTCACCACTACATAAGGGTTTCACCTTTATGAAAACCATTTGCATAAAGGTAACAAAGAGGTTAGCCTTATGAAGACATTTTGTGTAAGTGTATAACTTTTACCAAAACTTCACTATGAAAGGATAAATAATCCCGTTACCTTTACTTACACCCATTTAAAATCATAAGTACCTTTACATAGTCCTTTTTCTAAAGGTAATTTGTGGTGACCCTTATTTAGACAAATCTACATAAGGTTAAGGCGATGTGACCCTTATGTAGACCAATCTGCATAAGGGTAATAACTTGGTTACCCTTATGTATCTTAGCTAATTAAAGGTAAGTTCATTGTTACCTTTTACAAAACCCCACTATGTAAGGGTAAACCCTTATTTCAAATTTTCAAAAATCCTGTGAAATGCTACTCTATGTTTTGCGATTTTCTTTATTTCAATCCTATATTTCAGAAATATAAAGCATAAACTCCCTTTGATACCACTATAGGGTTTCATATGAATCTAATAACACTTATTAGACATATAGGTAGTGATTAGAAACCAAATATAAGGATATCCATGCAAGAAATATGAAAAATTCATGTAAACTAAAATGAAGAATACTGTAAATAAATAGAGGACCTTACACAGAAGAAGCTACTACATAATTCTCAATCTTCTTCAAATGAGTTTGAGAGAGACCAGAAAGTAAAAAACAAAAGAATATCACCTCCATAGGTATCCATGGGATATGGTGAATCATATGAAATTAGGATATAATCCATCTTACCTTTATGGTATTCTAGTACCTCTAATGAAAATGAGGAAAATAAAGAGAGATTTGGGTCAAGGAGTATCATCCAAACTAGAATAAATCACACACCCATGCACCATTATATGATGGTAGGGTTTATATATAACCCAAGGATACTCCTAGGTGGTGTCCTATTTAACTCATGTGTTAAAATGAATATATAAATGTCATGGTCGGTTTATGAATTGTCTTCATTTACTCCCAAATGTTTCATCTAAATATGAAATGATTTCATTTAATGATTGCTTGCATGGGAGAAACACAAAATGATAGTTGTTTATAATTTTTCACAATTGTAAATTGCATGGGAATGAAAATCAATATGGTATTGTTTATATATATATATATAATATAAATATAAGGGTTTAGGGAATATTCTCATCAATTTCATCATGAATTTAATTTTCATTTTAATCTCATAAGTCATAAGAGACCCCATGATCTCTTCAACTGGAATATTCTTAATGTCTTTCACTTATTTTATTTTCAGTAATTTGGGTTCCCAAGAACTAGGGAATACCCAAAGGATCTTTTTCACAAGAATATTTTTTAAAAGTAAATCACTAAAGGATTTCATTTTTTGAAAATATCAGTGAAATGAGTAAAAATTTCAATTATAGACCCATTAGTGTAGGTTTCAGGAATAGTGGAAACATCCTTTAAAGGTATGACCAACTCATATTTTAGTATTAAATAAAATTCAATAATTTCATTACATGATAATGAGATCATGTCCAATAAAAAAAGTATATTAAAAGACTACATTAAAATGAAGGAACTATAGGTAGAGGATCTTCGCATGTAATTTATAATTAATTTGTGAGTAAATATATAATTAACTCAACTTGTAATTCTACTTTTTTTTATGAACCAATGGAATAGAATTCATCACATAAAAATTTCTCTACAAGATTCAGGTCTAGACTCCCTCTAATGATGATCCAAACATTCACTACAATCACCTAATGACATCATAGAATCACCAGGTTCTAGCATGGTTGATCCTAATCATCTGTGTTGTTTGTGGTTGATCACAATTGAATTATTATTGAGATAGGAATAAATATTGAAAATATCTCATTTTATTGAGATAGGAGGGTAGGAGAGAACTCTATATATCTTGATCTCTCTCTAGGTATTGAGAGAGTCTCACTCTATCCGTTGTGCACACCAATTGTGAATTAGGAATGTGATATAATTAAATATTTATTATATCTGGTGTAGGGTTGGAAAATCACACACAATCCCTCAACCATCTTTAATATTCTTAATTAGCCCCATGTCCATTAATAATAATAATAATATTATTAATATCTTAACATGAAAAACACATTAAGAATATAAAAAAATATCATTTATAACTAATCGAACCATTAAGTCAGGTCTTCTTTCCCTCATCGAAATTTATCAACCCTTGAATAATGACTATTTAATTAAATAAATATCACCATATTATTCTATGATAAATATAATAAATATTACATTTTCAAAACATGAAAATAAATATTTATTATTATTATTTATCACACTTATTCATTCAAATAACATGTGATTAAATTATGGTGGTCAACCAAACCCAAACAAATATTATTTATTCTAACTTATTAAATTCAATAATATAATTTAATTAAGTTTGAGGATACACTTAGTGTGTGAACCTCTGGGCCTCTATCTCAGTGTAATTGGACATAACCACCTAAAGTCCAAGGTTATCATCTAGAAACATTCCAAGACATCCACAGAGAAAGAAGTTAATGTCACAATGAAGTCCAAACTTCTATGAAAATTAACCATGTAATTTAATCCTTTATCATAATATCTAAAATCAAATAGGTTGTATGTTAGTGTTATCAACATATATTCTTGATGTCTCTTTATTTTACTTTTAGGAAATGAATACACTCATCAAACACTATGTTCTTGGATTTATTTAGGCAGTTTCATTCCCATCAAAGGGCCTGAGATATTAACTTTCATATAACTTTTATCAGGAGACAAAAGGGATAATTCCTTACTCGCATCATATATTAATGCAATATCACCCGTGATACACGCAATGTATTCTACTTCACTAAAAACATATTTCATCATGGTTTTCATCAATACATCAAAGTAAATGATTCATGTTATCTATTAATGATAATATTAAAGTCTAAGGATCAAAACAAACATCCGCAGATAAGAACATCCAATGACACATTGAAATGTGAATTTCCTATTAACATTCATGTTCTCCTAACCTTATATCTTAGATATTACTAAGGGAAAACACCATGAGAAGGTGTATAAATGTCTTATGAGACTAAAAACCCTAATATACTATATTTTCTATGTCCCATTAGACAATATCGTTCTTCCATATAATACGATTCAAGAGTGATGTTGTGGAATCTATAGGTTCTCATTATAGTGGGAGACTACTATAACTTTTTAGTGTGACATATATTCTTAGTACATTATCACATATAAATTTCATATAGAATAACAACAATAATATGATAAGAAAAATTCATTAATAATGAAAACATTTAATCAAGTAATAAGCAAGTTGGTTATAGAAAACCAACTCTAAAAAACTCCCACTTTCACTAGATCCAACTGGCAATAGATTTTATTCCACTATCTCTCACATGATACTCATGCTTATTTTGAGATAAAGCCTTCATTAAGGGGTCTGTCATGTTTTCCTCCATGGATAATATGATCACCTAAACTTCAACTCATTGATAAAAATCCATAAAGAGATGAAACTTATGAAGTATGTTCATTTTATTTTGGTGTGACCTTGGATCCTTGGAGAGATCCACCACTATAGTGTTATCATAGTAAACTATGATGGGAATTTTATTGATAGCTACCAAATAAATCTCTTAGACAAAGTTGTGAATCCAAACTTCTTTCTTGGATGAATTGTAAGCCACAATATACTCAGATTATACTATAGAATATGTGATAACTGGATTCTTTGAAATATTCTAGCTAACAACTCCTCTTTTGAGACAAAAAAATTTCTATAATGAAACTTATGATCATTATGATATTTCTAAAAGTTAGAATTTTTATAACCCATGATGACTAGCTCTTAATATCCTCCACACACAAGAAACATATCCTTAAATTTGCTCAGAAACTTAAGGATGGTCTTGAAAACAATCCAATATTGTTCACCTATATCTTCTTGATATCTTCCCACCATGATAAAATTATAGGAAACATTAATCCTCATGCATAATAAGAAATACATGATATATCCTATCATAAAAGTGTATTGGATCTTACTCATTCTCTCTCTTTCCTATTATGTTCGAGGATACATTTTCTTAGAAACACATGTATAACATGTGACATTGGAAATAATTATCTCTTAGATTATTATATACTAATCCTATTTAGTACCTTTTCAATTTATGTACCTTGAATCAGTCTGAGCAGCCTCTTGGATACATCACACATGATCTTGATCCCTTGAATGTAGGCTACTTCACCTAAGGCCTTCATGAATAAACACTTGTTCAACCATGAATTAACCTATTTTAAGGCTAGTATATCATTTCCAATTGGCAATATGTTATCCAAATATACTATTATGAAAAAATATGCACCCACTAAACCTCTTGTAAACACATGACTCACATTCATTCTCAATGAAACCAAATTCCTTTATGGCTTCATCAAATCAAATATTTCATAACCTTGATGATTTATTTAATCTATAAATGGATCTCTAAAACCTACATACCTTTGTATTATTTCTCAGAGTCACATACTCTTTTAGTTGTGTCATATACACATATGCCTAAAGGTTTCCATTAATGAATGCAGTTTTGATATCCACTTATTAAACCTCATAGTTATGGTAATATGCTATGATAATAAGTATGCTTATGGATTTACATATGGTAATTAGAGAAAATGTTACATATTATTTAATTACTTGATGTTGTATAAACCATTTATATGTTAGCCATGCTTTATAGGTATTGAATTTACCTTTCATGTCCAATTTTCTCTTGAATACTCATTTACACCCAATAGGCTTTACATCAACTAGAGGACTGATTAAAAACCAAACTTGGTTTTGATACATGGAATCCATCTCATAATTCATGGATTCTTTCCATATTGTAGCTTTAGAGCTATCTACTACCTCTTTATAGGAGAGAGGGTCATAATTTTCAACCAATAATGAGTCATCTTCATTAGTGACTTGAAAACCATATCTATCTATCTCTCTTACCTCTCTTGAGATCCTACACAATACTTGTATTTCAGAAAAAACATCTTCTATAGGGATATATGGAATTGGTTCCTGTACCAACTCCTGTGTATCTTGAGCATTTAATTACTTGAAGTAAATATTTCTCCCACTATCATCCCTAAGGATGTGCTCCATATTAAGAAAAAAAATCTATCTTACGGTAGTTTCTTTATTATCTAATTTTTTGTAAAGATAGTTTCCATTATTTCCATAGGATGCCCTATAAAGATACACTTCATACCTCAGAGTTCCAGTTTGTTTCATAATGTATCCTTAACAAAAAACTCGTAACCACATGCATGAACATGTGAAAAAGGGTTTCTTTCCACTATATAACTCGAAGTTAATACCATTTACTACTTTAGTTGGTACTCAGTTTAGTAAGTATAATGTTGTATGTAATGCATATTCCCAAAAGAATAATGGAAAACTTGCATGACTCATCATTAGACATTCCATGTCTAACAAGGTATGGTTTCTCCTTTAACTAATATTATTCCACTATAAGGTGGAGTGAGTTGAGATAAAATATCACACTCTTATAAATTCATTGAAGTCTTGGATAAGATATTAAATAACTCAATCTGATCAAATTTTCTTTATCTTCTTATCAAGATGGTTCTAAAACTCATTTTTAACTCCTTGAATTTCTCAAAGGATTCAAACTTATACCTTATTAAGTAGATATAACCATACTGTCTCATGTCATTAGTAAAAGTGATAAAGTATGAGAATATACCTTTATAATATACTTGAAAAGGTCCATACACATCATTATGTACCAAATCTAGAATCTTTGCGGCCCTTTCACCTTGATCATTTAATAGTGGTTTTGTTATCTTATGTTGTAAACAAGTGTGACATCTTTCAAGTGTATTTAGCTCAAAAGAGTCTAAATAACCTTCTTGATAAAGTTTTTTCAGTCAATTTTTGTTTACATGACCACATTAGTGACGTCAAAGTTGGGTATTATATGAGTCATGTGTATGGGTCTTACTATCAATTTCCAATATTTCGTTTTTACAATTTAATACATAAAGGCCATTATTTCTGTAACACCCCAAGATTTTATGAAAAATATTCTTTTTAATTTCATTAATGTCTTGTGTTGTACGCTACACCAAAATAATCTTGCACAACACACATCCTTGACTTGCCTTGCATTACATGTAATCACGACCTTCCTCGATAGCGTGTGTAGTACGCAATACCGAGTTTCACTAAACAACGATATGCTATTAAAATATTATTAAAACTAGCCGTTATGAATAGTAATAACCACCTTTTAAAATTTTAGAAATTTTATCTCTCAAAATGGACTTCATTTTTGGATTCGGAGTATCGAATTTAGCCTAAGGTGAAATTTTGGTACTTTTAGGATAACTTTCATATTATGATGAATAGTGAAAATTACTAAATTTTAATTAAAAAAAACTTTTTAAATCGAAATAATTAATAGTGATAAATTATTAATTTTAGTGGTTTTAAAGTATATTTAGAATATATTTTTACAATTTAATACAATGTTGGTCATTGGATGTAATTCTACATGTAAACCAGACATAAACAAGTGTCAATCTTTTGATAGTTATTATCTCTTAAGAACATGCTATTTGTTTTGACGACAGGAATTAATTTTTCAAATAAATTAATGCAACTGATATGTTCTGAATTTGGTAAAATAGGCATCATTTTTGAGTTCATAATATCAAATATATCTTAGGCCTAATTTTTGGTATTTTTCTGGAAACTTTCATTTTTTGATAAATAGTGAAACCACTAAGTGGTAGTTAAAAAAATGATTTTTTCATAAAACTTAATTTTACCGCTTCTGTGAGTGGAATTTCAAAAATCCGAGAGACACGGTTGATGTTAATAAGTAAAACGTGGTTCAATGAGATGAAAATAATTTTTGGTGAATAGTAACTTTTTACTTTTTTTTACCACTGTTAAAAGTAAATAGGGTAATTAAGGGTAAAAATGTTATTATTATTACCCTAACACATGTCCTAATTCTATTGGATAAGTTTAATTTGACCAAAAACAATCTTAGTAATAAAATATGATCATTTAGGCCCACTTGGATTAGATTAGGACATTTATTATTAATTTATTTAAAGAAGGGTTAAAATAGTTAAAATCAAAGTTTAATAAGTAAATAATTTTTAATATAGGGTTATACATAAGATAAATTCGACTATAAATACTCATTAGAAATATAAAAATATTTCATACATAATGGTATTTTATTTTTAATTTTTAGACATTAAATAATTTAATTTATTTATGACACAAAGATGATGCACTAATTATCTTATTAATGAAATATTGACATAATTGATGTTATAAATACCCAAATAAATGTAATTTGAGACTTTTTATGAATTCCACTAATTTTATAGGTTAATATGGCATGTTAGTATTGATTTAATTAACTTTTTTAGAACTAATCATTCTGTTATGATTTTCACAAAAATCAATTACTAAATAGTGTCAAAATTGACATAAAATAGTTTTTAAAACAAATATTATATTATTAATTGTTATTTTATTACTAAAAATCTAGGGTTCGGCCAAATGAATTATATAAGGTTATATATATTAATAATAAATAACTTGGGGGTTCTTTTGGCTTGTTATAGTAATTTTATTAACCTTATAGTATAAGAACACAAGAAGACACGGTAAAAGTAAAATTATTTAACTTAATGTTAAATCTAAATGATAAGGTTAAAATAGGAACCTAAACTTGTCTAAATTATATTGGATGAGAGGATTTCGACCCATACCCACCTTATATTATAAATAAATCAATTTTGAGCTATTTAAAACCGAATTTGACTTTATAATAAAATAATAGTTTTAGTTATTCCAAAGGTACCCCTCTCCTCCCTTATAAAAGGGAACCTCCTCCCCCTCCTCCTCACACCACTTTGAGTCTTCAAGATCGTCCAACCCCTGCCAAATTCTCTTCTCCACTTCCATAGAAACATCCTAGAGGTTCTGGTCTTCCTCAAAGACCAATTTTAGTGCCCTAAAAGGAGATATCAAAGAGTTGCTTCAAAGAAGAGGTAATGTCTGTTACCGATTCTTTCAACTTTATTTCTTCTTCCACTTCTTCTTCTTAGGTTGTTTCATTATGAATTAATAACATCAGTATCACTCATATAATGATATGTTATTATAAGTATGAAACAATCCTATTTCACCATCTATCCATCCTACGAAAAACGAAATCACCGCGCGTGTGTACGTACGGAATACCGTCTCCACGCCGTGGTGTAATCTATTTTCCACCACCACCTTACTTGGATGGGTATAATGGTGTAAATAATAACTATATATAATTATTGTAAAGTGATATTGATTCTGAAATATTATACATAAACTTTAATACAATTCCACAATCATGAGAACGATATCATCGCTCGTGCATATATACGGACTACCGTCTCCACGACGCGATGAGATTCATTCTCCACGTTAACCATTCATGAATGATTATAAAGTATATATAATAAGTAATCATGAAATATATGACATAATAATGATACTGGATATATGTGTATATATATGTATGTCATCTACTTAATTCCATTCAACTCAATAAGGAAACAAAAACAACGTTCATGCGTACGTACGACCTACCGTCTCCATGAACGGTGTATTTCTTTCCATTTACTAATTTATTATATATATGTATATTCTGAATATTTATTATATATAAATCATGTTTTATATTCTGGAATTAAGTAATTATGATCTAAGTAATCATATGAATAATTACAAGTCAAAACACAGACGACAAATGAAACAATTTTACCCAAAACGCTCTTTAACATGGAATTTACAAAAGAACGGGTAATATAAAGTCATAAGTGAACCATATATGATATCATAACAATTAGTATGATTCTGGAATAAGTCAATGAAATTATTTAAATCATTATACAGGAGGTTCGGACACTTACGAAGCAAATCGGACCTAAGGTAAGGGAAATATCACAATCTCATTTTTTTCGAGATTGTTTATACTTTGGTATTTACTAGGGTGTATTTTATCATCCACATACATGTTTCCTCAATATGTAATATTTATATCCTTCTACAATAGTTTATATCCAATTTTACCCTTCGGTGAGTTTTTAGTAAAAGATATGAAAGGAATCTTTTGTCGTTCTTCGTACGAGGTACTTTTTGACTTTTCCGACAAAAGTACGAGAAGAATGTTTTTTTAACTTATATGGAATGAATGGATTTTAAAAAGAAAATTATTTCCAAGAAGCTTCCTTTTCAAGTTTTCAAGTTTATTTTTAATCAACTTCTTTTAGTTTAAAATTGCATGACATGTTAAGAAAGGAAAATTGTTTTTGAAGTAGAAAGGATATTTTCCTCAAGAACGGAGTTCAAGTGTTTTATCAAAATTATTTTCCATCTAAGATAATAAAGGGTTCTGTTTCTATCCCTATTATTACATTTATTTGATTATGTTGTGATGGAATTATTTTTATGAATTCCTTTATCTTATATGAATTGTTTTATGATATCATGTTGTTTAAGAATCCCATTTTTATTACATGGGTTATGCAATGATGTATGATTTATGATTTTGTGGCACACATAAGAATTGTATAATTATGAGATGGGTGGGACCTATATATCCCTCCAATTCATTGGGTAAAGATTTTATATCTCATGAGATAGACATGGATGGAACGGTAGGTTATACCGGTTTAGTGAAACAGGACTGAAACGAGGAGTGAACTCGGTTCAGAAATGGACTTTGTCCACTAAGATAGTCTTGGAAATGAGTCTTGACTAATAAGAAATGATTCTCTATGATTATGTGTGTATGCCACAAAGTTTAATGTTTTAAGTTATGATTATTGGGATTTCATTTCACTACTATTATTTATCCCATGTTATGATATTATGATCTCTTTTGCAGGTTAAGATTTCCAAAATGTTATGTTCTTATGAATATGATGTGATTGATATTTCTTTTGTTTACCCTTACTGAGCATTTGAGCTCACCCTTTTATGTTTTCTTTTCCCCAGGATATAAATAAAGGTTTTAGGTAAGGAAACAAAAAGTGGAAGATCTTTATGGGAGATTTTGAAGATCTTTCACCACGATTAGAAGATTACGTTCCAAGTTTCCAAAGACACTAAACTATTACGGTTCTTGTGTATCTGTTTTTGTTATGTATTAAGTATTCCGCAAAAGTAATGTAATGTCCATGTACGTTAAGCTTCGGGTCTCTACAGTTGGTATCAAAGGAAAGGTTTAGTCAACCTTTGGAAACTAGGATGCGAAAACGTTAGTGAGATCCCTAGAGATATTTCTAAGGCATGCCTAGGGATGTCCCTAAGGATAAGTATACATATAGGATATAGTCCTAGAACTATGATAACGATATTAGATTAAACCAAAGATGTTAGATATTGAAGTTACTCCACCTTTATTATTATTTTTTCCTCTCACACTATTCTTTTTAGGTTTCAGAAAATGGCGGGAAACAAGATGATTCACGATAATGGAGGATATTATGGACAATGGAATGATATTCTTCATGAGAAACCAAATGAAATGGGATTTGGAAGTCCAAACATCATTATTATTCCGAATCATCAATCTCATAATATGATCAATAAAGTAAAATTTGGTAAGTTTCCTGACTCGGCTAATAAGAGAAAGATGGAGTTTCATGATGATCATAGATGAAAGAAAGTTCAATTTCCCCTATGTAAATCATGTGGGAAGAGGCATCAAGGAGAATGTTTCAAAGGAACTGGAAGATGCTTTGGGTGTGGAAAATAAGGACACAAAGCCAGTAAGTGCAAAGGAAAAGGTTCAGTTAACACCAGGGATGAGGATAATGGTATTGCTATGACATCAACAATGGTTAAATGTTTTAAATGTGGAATGTACGGGCATTATGCAAACCAATGCCCTAAGGGAAAGTCTCATGAAGAGAATCAGTATGGTCGTATGGGTAGTATTTGTGTTGATGATGATGAAGAGACTACAAATGATATGTGAGATGAAAGAATTGTTGAAGCTCGGTCAATGGTTTAAGAATGTAGTGGAATGATTACATGTTTATCATGTGTAATGTTGTATAAGTAATCTCATGGTACTATGGAATAAAGAGACATCTAAGGATTGTTACACTGTTGTCTTTCCTTGAGTTTTGAAAGTGTATGATTAATGGTACCAGTATCCATGAAAGGTTATTCATATATTTTTAGAATATAGATGATATGAGCATAATTAAGGGATAAGGAGAAAATTAAATGTTTTATAGTATTCATGAGCTCATGACTGATATAAGGAGAATGTTATATCATGGTTTGAGTATAAATAATTTTGAGGATTTTGGTTTGTGGAAAGTGTTAACTTTTAACTGTATTCATGTTTTCACTAAGGTTCAATGGGTATTAATTCTTCAAGAGAATACATGATTAAGGTATTCACATGTTTGTAATTTGACCAACAATATATATCTTATGATATATGGGGGATAAATGATGGCATTCACGTGATTGTTATGTGACATTTCAAGTAATCATTTTATTTATACTATGAGCTTGGACCAAAGTATTTTAGATAAGCCTAAAGATTGGAATGGATTATGTTGGACATAAGTTAGTATTGTTTAAGGATAGAACTTTTTTCGATATTATTGATGGGATGTTATAGTAATATAGCTTTAGAAAAAGGACAACCTGTAGGACAGGCGACAACCCATCGCGTCAGACAAGGCTGTGGGAATCGAACCCACAACCGAAGTGCGACTGGCCTTTATCGCCTACCACTGGCCTACAGGAAGTCCCTATTTAGTAGAAACTAGTTTTATTATATTAAGAAGTATGATATATGAAGTATAAGTCCATTTTAGGAACCATATATGATTAATCTCACTATAGATGGACTTATGTATTTTTTTGATAACTTTTCTAACCTTTTTTTTGAGATAGATGGAATGATCTATCATTCTATCACATGATCTGCTAACACATCACGAATGACAAATTCAACTTCATTTCTTTAAGAGATGAAGTAGAAATTTTCCAAAGAACGACCACCGGTGAGACTATACCGAAATCATGAAAGTATTTCTTCTAATTCCAATTTCATCAACTTTAGGGAAATGATCTTGAAAACCAAAAATGTTTTCCTAGTGCTCTTATATCTGATGAATCAGATGGTACCTTATATCGTCAAAAATTTATGGCTTTGTGATTGTTGGATCTTCTATAGAAATGTTCTCTACCACTCTCCATCAGAACATGATGATTGGATTTCTCTTCCATATCCATATTTTCACCTATGTGGAAACCTAGTGATTAGTTTATTTGGGTAACCGTTAAGTTTCATGCTTTTGTTTTTAAATATTGGTTTTTTTATTCCTTTTTACTATGTGTGTTTCTATTAAAGAAACTTTCGAGTAGTAAACCATTTATAACCCCGACGAATTTCGAGGGCGAAATTCATTTTAAGGGGGGTAGAATGTAACACCCCGAGATTTTATGAAAAATATTCTTTTTAATTTCATTAATGTCTTGTGTTGTATGCTACACCAAAATAATCTTGCACAACACGCATCCTTGACTTACCTTGCATTACACGCAATCACGACCTTCCTCGATAGCGTGTGTAGTATGCAATACCGAGTTTCACTAAACAACGATATGCTATTAAAATATTATTAAAACTAGCCGTTATGAATAATAATAACCACCTTTTAAAATTTTAGAAATTTTATCTCTCAAAATGGACTTCATTTTTGGATTTGGAGTATCGAATTTAGCCTAAGGTGAAATTTTGGTACTTTTCGGATAACTTTCATATTCTGATGAATAGTGAAAATTACTAAATTTTAATTAAAAACAACTTTTTTAATCAAAATAATTAACAGTGATAAATTATTAATTTGAGTGGTTTTAAAGTATATTTAGAATATATTTTTACAATTTAATACAATGTTGGTCATTGGATGTAATTCTACATGTAAACCAGACATAAACAAGTGTCAATCTTTTGATAGTTATTATCTCTTAAGAACACGCTATTTGTTTTGACGACGGGAATTAATTTTTAAATTAATTAATGCAACTGATATGTTTTGAATTTGGTAAAATAGACATCATTTTTGAGTTCATAATATAAAATATAGCTTAGACCTAATTTTTGGTATTTTTCTGGAAACTTTCATTTTTTGATGAATAGTGAAACCACTAAGTGGTAGTTAAAAAAAATGAATTTTTCATAAAACTTAATTTTACCGCTTCTGTGAGTGGAATTTCAAAAATCCGAGAGACACGGTTGATGTTATTAAGTAAAATGTGGTTCAATGAGATGAAAATAATTTTTGGTGAATAGTAACTTTTTACTTTTTTTTACCACGGTTAAAAGTAAATAGGGTAATTAAGGGTAAAAATGTTATTATTATTACCCTAACACTTGTCCTAATTCTATTGGATAAGTGTAATTCGACCAAAACAACCTTAGGAATAAAATATGATCATTTAGGCCCACTTTGATTAGATTAGGACATTTATTATTAATTTATTTAAAGAAGGGTTAAAATAGTTAAAATCAAAGTTTAATAAGTAAATCATTTTTAATATAAAGTTATACATAAGATAAATTCGACTATAAATACTCATTAGAAAGATAAAAGTATCTCCTATATAATGGTATTTTCTTTGTAATTTTTAGACATTAAATAATTTAATTTATTTATGACACAAAGATGATGCACTAATTATCTTATTAATGAAATATTGACACAATTGATGTTATAAATACCCAAATAAATGTAATTTGAGACTTTTTATGAATTACACTACTTTTTATAGGTTAAAATGACATGTTATTATTGATTTAATTAAATTTTTTCTAACTAATCATTCTGTTATGATTTTCACAAAAATCAATTACTAAATAGTGTCAAAATTGACATAAAATATTTTTTAAAACAAATATTATATTATTAATTGTTATTTTATTACTAAAAATCTAAGGTTCGGCCAAATGACTTATATAAGGTTATATATATTAATAATAAACAACTTGGGGTTCGTTTACCTTGTTATAGTAATTTTATTAACCTTATAGTGTAAGAACACAAGAAGACACGGTAAAAGTAAAATTATTTAACTTAATATTAAATCTCAATGATAAGGTTAAAATATGAACCTAAAATTTTCTAAATTCTGTTGGATGAGAGGATTTCGACCCATTCCCACCTTAGCTTATAAATAAATCAATTTGGATCTATTTAAAACCGAATTTGACTTTATAATAAAATAATAGTTTTAGTTATTCCAAAGGTACCGCTCTCCTCCCTTATAAAAGGGCACCTCCTCCCCCTTTTCCTCGCACCACTTTGAGCCTTCAATCTCGGCCAACCCCTAAAAAATTCTCTTCTCCACTTCCATAGAAACATCCTAGAGGTTCTGGTCTTCCTAAAAGACCAAGTTTAGTTCCCTAAAAGGAGATCTCAAAGAGGTGCTTCAAAGAAGAGGTAATGTCCGTTACCGATTCTTTCAACTTTATTTCTTCTTCCACTTCTTCTTCTTAGGTTGTTTCATTATGAAGTAATAACATCAGTATCACTAATATACTGATATGTTATTATAAGTATGAAACAACCCTATTTCACCATCTATCCATCCTACGGAAAACGAAATCACCGCGCGTGCGTACGTACGGAATACCGTCTCCACGCCGTGGTGTAATCTATTTTCCACCACCACCTTACTTGGATGGGTATAATGGTGTAAATAATAACTATATATAATTATTTTAAAGTGATATTGATTCTGAAATAGTATACATACACTTCAATACAATTCCACGATCATGAGAACGATATCATCGCTCGTGCGTACGTACGGACTACCGTCTCCACGACGCGATGAGATTCATTCTCCACGTTAACCATTCATGAATGATTATAAAGTATATATAATAAGTAATCATGAAATATATGACATAATAATGATATTGGATATATGTGTATATATATGTTTGTCATCTACTTAATTCCATTCAACTTAATAAGGAAACTAAAACAGCGTTCATGCGTACGTACGACCTACCGTCTCCATGAACGGTGTATTTCTTTCCATTTACTGATTTATTATATATATGTATATTCTGAATATATATTATATATAAATCATGTTTTATATTCTTTAATTAAGTAATTATGATCTAAGTAATCATATGAATAATTACAAGTCAAAACACGGACGACAAGTGAAACAATTTTACCCAAAACGCTCTTTAACATGGAATTTACAAAAGAATGGGTAATATAAAGTCATAAGTGAACCATATATGATATCATAACAATAATTATGATTCTGGAATAAGTCAATGACAATATTTAAATCATTATACAGGAGGTTCGGACACTTCCGAAGCAAATCAGACCTAAGGTAAGGGAAATATCACAATCTCATTTTTTTCTGAGATTGTTTATACTTTGGTATTTACTAGGGTGTATTTTATCATCCACATACATGATTCCTCAATATGTAATATTTATATCCTTCTACAATAGTTTATATCCAATTTTACCCTTTGGTGAGTTTTTAGTAAAAGATATGAAAGGAATCTTTTGTCGTTCTTCGTATGAGGTACTTTTTGACTTTTCTGACAAAAGTATGAGAAGAATGTTTTTTTAACTTATACGGAATGAATGGATTTTTAAAAAAAAATTATTTCCAAGAAGATTCCTTTTCAAGTTTTCAAGTTTATTTTTAATCAACTTCTTTTATTTTAAAATTGTATGACATGTTAAGAAAGGAAAATTGTTTTTGAAGTAGAAAGGATATTTTCCTCAAGAACGGAGTTCAAGTGTTTTATCAAAATTATTTTACATATAAGATAATAAAGGGTTCTGTTTATATCCCTATTATTACATTTATTTGATTATGTTTTTATGGAATTATTTTTATGAATTCCTTTATCTTATATGAATTGTTTTATGATGTCATGTTGTTTAAGAATCCCATTTTTATTACATGGGTTATGCAATGATGTATGATTTATGATTTTGTGGAACACATAAGAATGGTATCATTATGAGATGGGTGGGACCTATATCTCCCTCCAATGCATTGGGTAAAGATTTTATATCTCATGAGATAGACATGGCTGGAATGGTAGGTTATACCGGTTCAGTGAAACAGGACTGAAACGAGGAGTGAACTCGATTCAGAAATGGACTTTGTCCACTAAGATAGTCTTGGAAACGAGTCTTGACTAATAAGAAATGATTCTCTATGATTATGTGTGTATTCCACAATGTTTCATGTTTTAAGTTATGATTATTGGGATTTCATTTCACTACTATGATTTATCCCATGTTATGATATTATGATCTCTTTTGCAGGTTAATATTTCCAAAATGTTATGTTCTTATGAATATGATGTGATTGATATTTCTTTTGTTTACCCTTACTGAGCATTTGAGATCACCCTTTTATGTTTTCTTTTACCCAGGATATAAATAAAGGTTTTAGGTAAGGAAACAAAAAGTGGAAGATCTTTATGAGAGATTTTGAAGATCTTTCACCACGATTAGAAGATTACGTTCCAAGTTTCCAATGACACTAAACTATTACGGTCCTTGTGTGTCTGTTTTTGTTATGTATTAAGTATTCCGCAAAAGTAATGTAATGTCCATGTACGTTAAGCTTCAGGTCTCTAAAATTTCATTATGTCATAAAATAACATATGCTATCTTTATAAAAGTAAAAACCTTTATTTTCACAGTTGAAAAAAATCCATCCAAATCTAGATAAGAAATGAAAATAATGTTCTTTATAACACTAGACACATAATAACAGTTCTTTAAAACCAAAATCAATCCTTTTGTCAATGTGAGATGGTATTATCTAAAGGTTAGAGTAGTCAGACTCACTCCATTTGTAGCCCATAAATCCACCTCATCTCTAGTAATCTTTTGAAATCTACTTGGTTCCTATATTAGGATACAAATGTGAACACCAAAGGAAGTATCTAGTACCCAACTTATTGATATAGATTATAAGATCCTAAACTTTTTATGAGGTACATAACATTTAAATTTTGATTAAAATTCATTTTAAAATGTTAATGAAATTATACCTTAGTGTGTGAGGGTTCTCAAAAGTGTTTTGGGGGTTTGGGAAACAAAAAAAGTGGAATAAGGGGGCTTACTATACTGGAAACATAGATTCCTCAAAATTTGGGAAAACTGTGTGGGGGGTGAGGGGAAACCAAGATACTTTCACCCCCTTTGGGTATAGGTAAGTGAAAGAGCTCCAAATGGTTTTCCTAAACCATGCAGATGCGTCTAGAAGACTGTGCATCCAAGAACCCTTAGACAGAGGCTGGCGCATGATCACTACATGATTTTTCAAACCACGTAGATTCCTCTAGGAGACTGTGCGACCATACCCCATTGGGAATAGGTGGGTGCATATACATCACATGGTTTGTCCAACCATGTAGGTAGCCCAACCAAGTTGTGTGGCCTGACCCCCTTTTGAACAGAGGATTTCACATGGTTGGCACACCGTTTGGCCAACCATGCGGCCAATCCATTCGCCTCTTTAAAATTCGGGAAATTCTCATTTTTCTACCTCAGGATTTAAGGTTTATTACCTGATTTTCTTCCCATTTCCACCTCCAGTAGCAAGGGTTACAAACCTTGTTCTCCCCTTCAAGGTAGATTACCCTTTGATCCTTGGTCGTTTGAAGCACCGTTGGTTGTGAATCGAAGCTCTGAGTGAGTCTACCACTCCTCTTTCTTATATTTTCTAGTAGAGGTCTTGTATAATTTTTATTCTCCTTCAAAATCCCTAAACCCTTGTTTTCCATTATATTATTATATTGGGATTTGAGGGGTTTTTGGGATCAAATAAAGGGTCGTGTTTAAGTGAATGCTTGTCTACAAACATGATATAGGTGGTCTACAAGTCATATCCCATAGTCCTAATGTTTATTCATGTGTATGTGGTTTTGATTTTTTATTTTTGTGATGTGAATTTAAATCCTTAGTTGGAAATAATAAATTGAGTGTCTAAATGATGTGTTGGACCTTTCACAGACATTTTTGGATCTGTTGAATATGAGTATACCATGCCCATGGTCACCCATGGGGTGTGCCACTCCTTGAACTTGGGAGTTGAGTTGTTGAATGTCGAATTGAAGGTTTTATGAGATTAATACAATTGGAACTCTATTTATCATGTTAACATAGAATAAAGGGGTTTTTTTCCTTAACTTGAATAAGTCAAATGATTTATGGATTGTAAATGGGTAAATGTGATAAATGGTTAAAGAGGATTTTCCATGTGGTTAAATGTATTGAAAGTGGAAAAAATAGTTGTAATATGCTTAAATGGTGTAATGGGATTGATATGAAAATTGAAAACATATTGAATTTAATGTACTATAGGAATGTGATAAGTGAAAAGGTTCACCTATGTTGTCTTTTTTTGATAAAAGGGTCACTAATTCTGACCTTCATATTTGTGACTAATAGTTGGTGGGAAGTTGTACTGATGCACCTCTCCCTTGGGTGGGCAAGACAGATGCTCTAGGAACCCTAATGAATTTTATTTTTTAGAGGATGGACTGATTCTCCTAACTCAAAAGATATAGACATGTAGTTTCATATCATGTTTGGGATGGTCAGACATGGAATTCATAATCCAAGTTGGATACTTGGAAAGATGCTCCTTTTATATAGACCAGTGACTCTTTTGACATATGGTTCAGATGACTGGCATGAGCCGAAGCAGGTTTAATGGGTATGCATAACAATTGGAACTGTGAACAAAAATGTTTAATTTAAATACTATTAAATGATGTAACTTGGTTTATCTATTATTTTCCTATTGTATATTGTACTCCTTCATACAATGTTATTATATTGGATATTTCTTTAGACACCATTGGTGTTGTCCGACTGAGTTGTACTCACACCTTGCTTAGACCACCACTGGGTACCCAAGTAGAATTCATGGTTTCAGGGCAGGATATGAAAAAATGACCTATATTAGATTACTGATATGGGAGTCAGGGCAGAGCATGGATGAGGGGACTATAAATAACATTGATACCCATTTTTGGGATTTTCATTAGTGTCTTATTTTGGTTATACTTTAGTACTTTAGACTATCATGACATGTCATGTTTTTCTGTATTGGTTTTTTGGTACTTCCTCAGTTTGGGAATGTGGTATGTGATTTTTTGGTATTTATTACTATTTTATGTTGACATTTATCTTGATTTCCACTATTGGTTTACACTAGTAAAGAGGGTATAGTCTCCCCATATGTTCTATTATACCCTCATTGCAAATTGATAGCCTCTGGTGTATAGGGAGGCATACTTGAGGTCATGTGGAAATCTAGCTCAGGGCATTAGTTATAGTGGAACCCAGTCTGGGATGCTATATATAAATATTACACTCAATAATGAATTCATCTTAGGATCCCCCTTTCTTATTTATATGGGTGAAATTCCTCTTCTAGTGGCCCTTCTTTCCATATACAAAACATTCAACATCCTACTCCTTTCTTTGACTCAGGATCTTATTCTTCTTGGAAGGAAAATTCTTGGGAGTATTATACAGAAAATAAGTATTTGGTGTATTTTACTTGTTCTTCCTCTTCTTATTCACTGTTAGGAAAATGGGTTTTTCACACCCCATGTCTTTATCCATTTATAAATTAAGAGTAATAATTTCTAAATGTGTGTTATCACTATTTCTAATATTATAATTCACAATAAAACTGAAGAAGGTTTTGGGTAGTGAGGAAATAATGATATCCATGAATTTAGATATCCAAAAATCCAATATGTCCAAGCTCTCAATATAGGAAATCATCTTGACTACATGTTCCCAAGCTAGCACCGAATCTCAAATCTTGCATGTGAGCAGTGCATCAAAGATCTCATATCTCTCTGATCTTTCCTTCTCTTGATAGGGATCCTTAAGGTGAGATATGATGATATATGCATCAATATCCTCATATTACTCTAGAATCTCCTTGGACATAGAGGATAAAATAAAACAATGTATATTCATAACATCATCCACATGCTTCAGATAGGGATAAAATTCTTCCTCATTAGCCTCTTCGGAAATGAACTCAATAAGTAGGTTTTCTAGTAGTACAATTTCCTTTCATGGCATAGTATAACACACAATAACCTATACCATTCTTAGTAATTCACACTAGTGAGAAGGTTATCCTTCTCTAACATGGATCATATCAATATTGTCGATGTTGTTTAATTTTCTATTTCTACAAATTAAGCGTAGATAATCAATACTTGATACGTAAATAAATTTAAAATTAATTAATTTCTTATTAATATACCACTATTTTTTGAAACCCAACTACCCTCACCATTTTAGAATATCTTTTCACTGATATATTCTAGTGGTGAGGATCTATATTACCCTTATTATAACCCATAATTGGGCCCAATAAGTTATTTGAAATCATTTTAGATAGGAATAACTTGCCAACTATAATAAATCATAGTTCCTGGATCCATTGAGTGGACTACCCAATCCTGAAATCCAATTTAAATATTTCATAAACCTTTTCCTCTTAGTTACACCAAGTTATACTTGGGAAGTCAACCCTTGATGTAAAATAAGTTAACTGAAAACTTTAATCTAAAATTTACATGATAATTGAAAGCACCCCAACTTGGGTTGGTCAATCACTTTGAACTTTGAGGTCGATTATAACCTAAGTAGTGGATGGTTAATACGAGTTTATATTTCAATTTTATGAATTTTATCCATATGAATAAATCCCATTTAATCATTTTACATGTCTTGTTAATATTTAGTGGATTTTACTTAATTTATTAACCATGTATGAATTTTTTACGCATAATCCAACTATATTTTATTTTATCTTCCATGCTTGTTAATTAATTTATTAGTTGATTTTGAAACATTCATAAACATAAATAATTAACCATGAAACTAACACAAATAAAATATAAGTGGCATGATCATGATATTTTTCTAGTGGTTATTTTATCTAGAAGATGATAAACCAACCCTCGATTCTTGGAAAAAATAGACCTTTAACCATATTGTAGTTTGTGTTACAGTATTCCACCTTGAATATGATGTATCACCTCGATTGGTTTCACCTTGGCTCATTGACTTAGACCACCTACACTCACTTGGGAACTCCATAATTATATAAGTTTTTAATCACACACAAGTGAGGGGATCCAATGGATTGGATAAAGGGGGTTTAAATAAATGAAACTATGAACCTGAGAAACCTTACATAATAAGGAGGAGGGGATGAATTTTAATCCATTAATAATAATTTAACAAAATTAAATTAAAATAGACCAATCACATACAAAGGGATGGTCTAATATCATGCTCATCTACACATCAAGCAATGAGCCTACATTTTCAATATAGTTATTAATTACTTCGATTCATTCTTTAATTCAAATAATGCACCATGATCCCCCAACCATATTTAATACATGATGCGTAACCTTTTATTTCATGACATTCCTTCCCCCAATGTTATGTATCCTATACAGAACATGTTGGGACACCCTATATAGAAAACCGCGAGAAGTCAACGACTACCCAAAGCATAAGAAAATTATATGGTGTGTGGTTCTACATTATGTTTTCCAATATATTTAGATCTACATATTTATTTAATCTATTGAAATCATAGATACAATTTTTTTGGATCTAACCCGATATAGGAATATACATACACGAAAGAAAAACTACACAACATGTACTTTGGAAGTACATGGAATGTCATTTGTTTTTTTTTCTAGGAAGAGCCTTTGGAACCTCTAGATGGAATTATCTAGATGATTTTTAATTTTAAATCATTATTTGGTTACATTTTATGTTATTGAGAATGAAGAATAGAAGAGACTACAATATCCGATTATTAAAACAAATCATTTTAAGTAAAATAAAATGAAAACACATGCAATCAATCACCGAATAACAAATAATTGTAAATTAAACATGTGACTGATACGATACCATATGTAGGTTCTAGGAAAAGTGGAATAATCCTATAAAGGTATGACTAACTCATATTTTAGTCTTAATCCATGGGTAATCATTACTTTACATGATTATAAGATCATATCTAAATAAAATAGTAGATTAATATACTGTATTAATACACTAGAATCACAAGGAGAGGATTTTCACATGTAATTTATAATTAATTTATGAGAATATATATAATTATATCAACTTTTAATTCTACTTTCATTGATGATCTGATGAAATAGAATTCATCACACCATCGTTTCACTGTAGTATTCAATTGTATAATCTCTCTAGTAGTGATCCACACACACACCACAATATATGAACTATGTACTAAAATCCCTCTAGTTATGATCCACACATGCATCGTAATCCCTTTAGCAGTGATACACATGTATATAATCCCTCTAGTGATGATCCCCCAATCTCATTGATGCATTAAAATTTTTATTTCACACTCTTTGTTCTAGATTATCATAGATTACATCAGCAATAACTCCCACTTTATTAGTAAACAAATCATAATGAATTATATATCTATATTAACCCCTTCCACTAGACTATTCTCCCCACCCTTGAGTTTATTACCTAATTTTTATACTTTTTAAAATGAACCAAAATATGGTTTCAAAGTGTTTCAAATGTTAAAAACATATTAGTATATTAAGTACATTGGGGAGTGGAATTCCCCCCCTTACTTGTAGTGGAAGGATATAGTTTAACTCGAAGGTTCAACCTATATATTTAATAACATAAAATGGGAGATTATTTTACATCACCATACACTTGATTTGTAGGAGGTAGGTATTCCAAACTTACCATTCCTTGATCTACAATTTAATTGATTACATGATATTTAATTGAAATTGTTTCAACCTTGAATGTTGCATGAGTTTTTTTATAATATTAATCACACTATATTTATCACACAAAATTTATATAGTTAAGAAAAAAACTCAGATAATATCATCCTATTATTTCTTTATCTCGATCAACCAGGTACAAGATTGTGTATAATACGCATTCTTGATATTTTTTGTGTTAAGTCATATACAATTATGTTTTTGAACTAGTAATGCACTTGCTTATAAGTTATAAAAAACTATCTAATATAGTTTTTAACCATACAATAGACCATCCCAATAATCATCTATAAAGGTCACCAAATATTAATTTTCCATAGAATAATATGATATTCAAACAACCCCCTATTGTAAAATAATAAGAAAGTAGAGTCAATAACATAATCAACTACATTAACAGAATTTTTTTGGTGCTGCGACCCATACTATCACTTGTAAAGAATCATTTTCCAGAAATATACCCTTCATTATAGATCTTTGGAATTGTAAGTAAAGATCCAAGGTTTCCGGATATGAACTAAGGGGTTAATAGTGTCATTATAAGAATGGAATAGTAGCATGTTGGAATGGGAATCATTGTTAGGGGTAATAGTGTATTTTTTTGGGAAAATATTAGTTGGTGTGGAGGGGAAAGATTCTAGCCCATGTGGGAAAGGTGGATATTTTCTAAAAGAAAGAAGTGGGAAATTCCAACTAAAATCTATATGGGGTTCACCACCTGCTCACATTCAGATGAAACAAGACCTTCCACTAGCTCCTTAGATCTCACAAAAAATGCATGCACTTTCAGGACTTTATATGGACGGGATACACTAGGATGGATCATGATCAGAGGGATTCACTCATCACAGTGGACTATAATTAGCCTCAAATTGCTACCTTGGTCTGATTAATAGATATAATTAAATAATAAATGTATAATATGGAATTGAAGATGAGTTCATTTATATAATAGAAATCCAAATTTTAGAGGAGCCTCTCTTGGAGGCTCACCTGGAGAAAATGATTCCACAAGAGGAGGCACATCTGTTGCTCACAGTAACTCTAACGACGGAACACTCCTCGACAACAAGTGAAATGAAGGTGTATATATAGAATACTTATACTATAAAACATGTACAATGACAAGCGATCATCAGCGATATTGAAGGAATCAAACATAGATAGTTTCATAGGTGACTCAATATCTGAAGCTCAACAATAAGAGTTTTTAATATTTGATAATGATAATCCATATGACTTGGTGAATATAAAAAAATGGAGGAGTGTACTTAATTTGTACTAGTGATACCTGTTGGGGTGTGAGGGGAGGTTAATGTACAATCCACTCCAATCATGGGGAACACACTTCATGATGAGCGAACCCCACTGACCTTGACACTGATGCTTCTTGAAGGGAATTTCATGACGTCTACTTCTAACAAAAAGAATCAGGGTGAAAAAAGTATCATTTTTGGACTAGAATCAATGGTTTATGCTTGGATAATGATAAAATAACATTGGTCCACCCTAATGAAATTCAAGGAGTTGATCCATTCCACTGTATTTTTTTTTCTGGAAGTTTCATGGAGAATTTATGACCCGTATAGATGTACAATTCATATGGGAGATTGATTAGAATTACTATGATTCTAACACCCTGATGAAAAGGTCATTTTTCATGATAGTGGCAGTGATAGGAACTAAGGTGGTAAGGGTTTCATTACAAGAAGGGAATAATAGTATGTTAAAAAGAGAAGTATTGTTAGGGGTGTCATTTTTGGGAAAATATTAGTTGTCTTAGAGGGGGAATATTCTATCCAATATGGGAAGGTTGTATATTTTTTATAAAGGGAAGAATAGGAATGTGTATGGTATGTAGAGAGGAATATACTGAGACTTTCATCCTTTGGATTGGATTTGACTCCAGCTTGGGAGGGGAGCATCAATGCCTCATGTGTAGCTTCTTTTGTTCTTATACATGCATCTATTTCCTCCCATCTATAGTCTTTGTTTATATTTTTCAATATAAAAATAGTTTGTCCCTATTTATTATAACTTTATCCCTTTATTCTTGAATAAAAACCATTAACATCTTCCTTACAACCTTGATTATCTCATTTAATGTAAATATCATGAATTTTGTTTTGTAAACCCCAATCCCTCAAGAACCAATATTTCTTATTATAGATGCATCTCTAGGTTTAACTACTTTAAAAATAACCTTGAGTTGTTTTCTTTCATTAACCCATTAAATAAGGGCCTCCAAAATTCCACTTAACACTAGAGAAAAAAGGTTGTTTTCTTAAGATGCTATGAGTTCTAGATTTTTTATCAATACCCTTTTTCCCTTGGTTACATATAGTAAGTCTAGCAGCGACCACATGCATGGATGAAACAATACCTAAAAGAGTAGTAAAATATTCCTTACTCTCAACAAAACCATCAATATTAAAATCCTTTTTGTACAATTTAAAGAAAATAGTATCAAAATTATAATAGTACTGTATCTCTAATAACTACCTATAACCTTTGGCCATTATACTATTAGGGTAGCCTTCACCCCTCAGTTTCCATAAACAGTTCTACCATTAAACTTTAATGCATTAGAACCTAGTGAATCCAACACTAAATTAGCCTGGTGAGAATCTATAGACCTCCCAATATTGAAATACGAACTAGTAAAAAGAGGTATAATTTTTGTAGTGTCACATTGGAAATCCGTTAGATAAATAAGATTCCATACAATTTATGTTAAATATTTAGAGTCTTTAGACATCATCACACCCCTTTTACTCCTTATAGTTGCCACAAATGTATTAAGAAATCCCTCCTTACACTTTTTATTTATCCACTTGTAAGTAAATGATTCACTCACTTGGTTTGAATGATGTAGGTATGGAGTTTGTTTAGACATAAAAACCAAGGTGATCTCCTTGATTGAGTTAGCAATTGATCTAATGAAATAATTTTTCACACAATATTATCCACTACTTAGGCATAAAAACAATTGAAAAATCATAAACCTAAATAGAGGATCTTGTTCCTGCATCCATTATTAAAGCCCAAAAATTCATAGTTGAGGCAACATAACTAATATAGATGAAAACTTTGGAAACCTTCTCCATGTGAAAAAGAATCCTCAAATCTATAACATTCTGATTGGATTTCCAAAAAAAATGTTTGTTTCTCCTTAGAATGAATCTATGATTGTATCCCACTTGAGAAATATTAAGAGAAGGTATTAGCTCAATAACAACACCACCACCAATATTATAAACAAAATTAAAATGTAAACTTATTTTATTTATTGTAATTTCTACTACAAAAACTCCATGTGTGGAGTAAATAAATAATCATAAACCAATGAAATTGAACTTACCCAAACTTTAGTTGTAGGAATAAAATATACAATGGTAGCTATCACCTCTTCCAAAGAAACAATATTAGGAATGTGTTGATACACCTTCTAATGTAGTTGTACTTGATCCTCCAAGCCTCCCTTTATCCCTATACATCTGTAACTTCTACTAGAAACCATTTGTATCACCCTAATGTAGTCAAATTAATTGATCATCATAACTTTATTACTATAATACTCACATATCTTACACTGAACCAAGTACTTAGTTCAAATAGAAAAAATTGAACATTGACCGACTCAGCTTTACTGATAATACCAATTTCATTAGTTAGGTTCAAAATGGTATTGAAATTACTTTCCATGAAATCAATAGGCCATTACTTCACCAAAAATACTTTAATATTTGTAATAATTATCATTAATTTTCTATAACCATACCCTTGTATCAATGGAAGTAGTTTTCCCTTTCCTTTACAGTACTGAAAATCACACACAATTGAAACTCATCACCAGATTCAAAATACTTTTTTTCAAAACTAGGTTTATAATCACCATATTATTCTATGTTTTCTTATGGTGAAAAGTTAACTAGTTCCTCTAAATTTAGTTCTTTAATTTCCAAACCAAAATCACACCCACACACACTTCTTAGATCAGTCAGATTGTTCACCTCAAGCATAAGATATTTTTTTATACAGAACAAGAACTAGCTACTTCTCCTTAGCATTCCATCTTGATCTTTCCAAACCAGAACTCAAAACATGAGTTTCCTCATCATAATATTTTAGTATGGAAACAAACTACTCCTATAGATCCAAAATAATATTCTCCTCCATCACAATGTAATCTAATTATTATATTTTTTTCAAGTTTAGAACCTAAATTAAACCTATCCAAACTGAATAGAATAGATGACCTATCCTCCTCAATATTGAGATGTTTTGTCACCAACAGTTTTTGCTCCCAACATAGGTGCTCATTATATTAATGTTCCAACATATCCAAACTATATTTCATAGTTGAAAACATCTGTAGTATACTATATAATACCAAATCAACTACAATAAATCCTTTATCCTTACTTTATCACTTCAAATAAGTAATAAGATCTTATGTAACTCACTTTGTATGAATTTCATAATAGATCACCCTATAAAAATTATGTGGAAGAAAGGGTATAAATCCTGAAAAACTATATTTGTTTCGATAGTGATCATGAGTTCTCCTTCAATTATTATCTTTTCTATCATGCACAACACACCAAAATTGATCAAGATCCTTAATATACTCTCAAATATCATTTTCCCCATCTCTGATTATCCTCACATGTGCATAAGGATATTCTAACTACTTTACAGTAATTGAATAAATCTAGTCATCCTCTAGCACTTACGCATCCCCAATAGTTGTGACTTACAACTTTAATCACCCACACCAAATTCCTTCCTTTCAAAATTCTCCACTCAAAAAATATTACCACTCTATCTAATGGAATCAATAAAATATTAGGACTATGAGATTGGGAGAGAGAAAAGAGAAAATAAAAAGTATCATTGTATAGAAATAACAGAATTAAAATGGATTTACAGTAACCATTGGAATGTTACAGTGAGAAGATAAGGAATATAATAATAAAAGGATCTCCATAGAAGAAAAAAAATCTCCAAAATATCCTGAAAAATTCAACACCTCCCATCAACCAGATGAAGAAACAATATGATTTTTACCCCTCCTACCAGTTGGACCCCTAGTTATTTCCCCAACCACTCTTAATAACTATAAAATGATAATTAAAACTTTACCCCTTGGAATTTTATTATTACTCTCCTACAAACACAAGATATCCCCACCACCCCACATTCCTAACATTTCGAACCCGATATTCTAGGTTTGATCCTAAGAGGAATCACCAAAATGATAGGAATATAGAAGTGTGAGAGAGAAGAGAAAATAACCGACAATAGTGATGTATATAACTAGAAGAATTATGATGGATTTATAGTAACAAGAGGAGTGTTATAATAGGAAGATAAGGAAATGAAGAAGAAAAGGATCTCCAAGGAAGAAGACCACTTTCTATAAGATCCTACACATATCTTCTTAGGGATGACACCTCCCAATAAACATAAGAAAAAACAATATTATTCCAATCCCCTCCTACCTACTAGACCCCCCATTTACTACCCAAACCACTCCTTTAACAACTATAAAATTAAAATTAAAAAACTAGCACTTATAAGTTTAATATTACTCCCCAACACACATCAATTATACCCACAATCCCCCAGATTACTAACAAGTAAAACTCTCAAATAATATCCCCATATTATTTATTTATCCAAATCAACCAGGTACACAATTGTGTAGAATATATGTAAGTTTTTATGGGTTATGTGATATGAAATCATGTTTCTTATTGAACTAGTAATGAAATTGATTCTAATATATAAAACACTATCTAATATGTATTTTCAATCAGCCACTGGAACATCCCAATCATCACTGATAAAGGTCTTCAACTCCTCATTTTCCATAGAATAATACAATCCATAATATTTCATGCCTTTGATATGAAAAAGTTTTTTACCATAAATAATAGAATTAATTTTTATTTACTTGGGTGATATGTGGGATACATGATATTTGGTAGTTTCTAATAAAATACATCAAAGTCTAATGATTTTTATATAATTTGTTAAATTCATCAATTTTCCATATTCATTCTTGTTAAGATTCATCCTCATTGAAATATGTGTTACGACAGTTTGGATTCCTCCATCAAAATTCAATTCAATATATTATTTTTATATTTATTTTTTAGAAATGGAAGTACTAATAGAAATTTTTATAATCTAAAGACAAAGGAAAAGTGAAAACTCACCAATTATAGACATTTCAAACTGACTTTTCATTTTATTAGTGAACTCCATGAAACTCTATTATATTAAACCTTAGAATAAAATTCTCTAGGGATAGATCAATGCCATCAATTGGTCCTTATTTATCTTATTTACATACATTCTATGATTATATCCTTCACAATTTAATCCCAACTTCTTCAAAAATAACTATAGTAAAGAATACCATGCTCTTGGCACTTACAAATGAAACTTTAACTTATATAAAATTATTCAATCAGTTTCAAGCTAAAATGATTATGGTTTATTAATTTAAACCTCTTAAAATAATAACCCAAAGATAAAATATGATTTGAAATTAATTTATAAGACTTTATTAATCTATTTTAGATAATAATATCCAAGAATACCCTTATTGTATCCAATATTGAAACATGGGAAAATGTTTCATAAATGTTTGCATAATTAATGTTCCAATACCTCATTCATATTAATATTGATTTATACGAACCAATTATCTATTTTCATTTAATTTATTTCATAAAACTAACTTTATTCTAAATATATTTCAATCCATTATCCTATTAATGATCTCTCTTATCCAAAAATATTCCAATTTTTTTAAAATCTTCCTTCATAGTTTTGCCCCAAATTTTCTCTTTTGTTACTTAGTCAAATATTTTAGGTTCAAGAAGAGATAATAAGGATTTTTTTAAATTATCTATAGAAATTGTTCTATTTGGGGTCGATTTATATGTAATAATGCTCTAGTTATCAATTCAAGATTTTCATATTGATTTTTATTGATTTTGTAGAAATGTAAACACATATTCATCTGCCCCCACTTCTGATTTATCCTCAAAATCATTACTATCACCACTATATCCTCTATAAAACAACTTCATTTTTCATATTATTCTATAATTTCTTAACTTTAACAATATTATTTTCTTCATAATGATTTATCTATAAAAATATATTCACAATCATGACTCTCAAACTTTCCCCCATTTTCCTAATTATTCCAAACACGGTACTTACCAATGAACATCTGAAAATATTAGATTCCTTGATTTTATTTAAATCAAATCTCATATGAATTATTATATTCACAAATTCATAATAATGTATTGGTTTTTCATGTAAATTGATAAAAAATAGAATACTTCTAGAAATTCATTGGAATATCTTTTTCAATCATTATTTCCGTGACATGTTATTTATTGTTCAATTTTTTATTTATAAAAATCTGTTTTATTAGCGTGTTCTAATATTTTAGTGTTAAGTATTTATTTGGTTCTTGTAAAGATACTCTTCTACATTCTGGCTTGAACGTTTGTGTCTTGGTCATATCTTAATGTGATAATATTTTTATCACACATATTTTTAACAAGTCATTGATATTTTTATACAATAAAGTACCTTTGATTTGGGATAAATAAACATCATAAAATCCATCCTTATAGAATCATAAATGAAATAAATAGAATACCATTCCCTCCATAATTCTCTTTATTATTTAATCCGTACACATCAACATGAACTATCTCTAATATTTCATTTTACAACTTCTTAGACATATATGTCTTTATTATAATTTTTTTTCTCTTTTCATGCATCAAAATTATGTTCATGATCTATGTTCTTTATGGGTAAGTTTTTTGAAACTTTATACTTCTATAAAGGTTCTATTGAATTTTTATTTTTGTATCCAACATGTTAATGACTCGATGTGTTTTCATCATCCTTCAAGTGAAATAAATAGTATTCATCTCTATTTATTTGATATAAATTATCTCTTTATATTCAATCACGTTTCAGTGAAATATTTTCACTTCCTCATATTTTAGAATTATTTAGAGTGAAATTTATGGAATTATAGAAGTAAAAAAGTTGACTCACATAAATATGGTTATACCCAAAACTTTATAGGGATAATAATTTATCCCTTTTCATGCCCTTTAATTTCATATTTTCATTCCTAGAAGCATTGATTTGGAGTTCTCCATCATTATTAAAATTTATAGTTCTATCCTCAATGCGTTCAATGTTTTTCCAAAAAAATATTTCTTTCATTAAAGTGGGAACAAAACCTATTGTCGAGTGTCCATACATAATCTCCATCACTAGCCTTAAGAGAAACATCAGTAATGATTTATTTTTTTGACAAATAATTTAGGATATTCTTCTTCCAACTTCATCTCTAATATATAAATAAACACATTACTATAACAAAGAAAATTTATTTTAGGATGTAATCTCATGTTTTGGTTCCCATTATTGATTTATTTATATATTAGAATCAAATCTCATCATGATTACATTTATAGGCCTCCTTGATGAAAAATAAACAATATTTTCACATAAAAATCACATAAAATCCATTTTCACCCTATGGGTCTCACCCCTTCATGTGAACCACCTAGTTACATACTTGGTTAGTGTACATGGAGTCCATATTAGATTCCATGGATTTTAAAAATTTCTTAGAATCAGAACTCTCAATGGTATCTCGGGAGGAAGTAGGTCTATATCTTATGAATTTTACTTCATCATCATTAGTGATGAAAAATATATATCATTTTTTTCCTAAAAAATCCAATCAAAACTTCAAGGTTATTATGTAACTTGAGTCAGTTCTTCTTCCAAAAAACTATGAAATTGAATCAATATCCATCCCAAGAACACTTCCTATTTTTTAGTCTTAAACTTCTCCAAGATCAACTATCCTACCACTAACTACTCAACCCATGTGTTTTATTTCTAGTAAAACACCATCTCGAGCCATAAACACCTTTTATTTAGTAGGGTGGAAGAAATATATTCCACATTTTTCTTCATAATACCCAAAAAATTATCATTTTTATGAATTTTGGGCTAACTTATTATAATCCCCTCATCATATGAGTGATTTGAAACCCCAAATCCTCATAAAGGACATAACATGACGAGATCCTCAATGTGCACATTGCTTCCACTAAAGTGGGAACATGGCCAATTTTTGATTGTCTATAAATGATCTCCATCACTATCCTTAGTAGAAACATAAATAATGATTCCCTTTTTTGACTAGAAATTGAGGATATCCCTATTTCATCCTCCTATCTAACATATAAATAACCACCTTTCTCTAATAAAGAAACAGATTTTGGAATTTTATCTCAAAATTTGGTTATCCTTATTGAATAATTCATAGATTTGAATCACACCTCCTCATGAGTACATATATAGTCCTCCTTCATGAAAAATAAACTACATTTTCAACATACACTTCACAAAAAATGTAAATATAGAATAAAAATATATTTGAAAAGGAATTTGAATTTAAAATTTATTTTCTTTTCTCTATGTTATTTTATCTAATTTCCTCTTCTGTATGATAGAACACTCGCTAAATGGACCAAATTTTCAAATAAATAGTATCTTGACATTGGTTTTCATTTTATACTCATATTTTTTACAATAATCTCCTTTTTATGCTCACTAAAATACTCATTTTCAACATAATGAATATATTTATTACTTGAGGATTAACCTTTTAATAATGTTCATTAAAGCCCAAGCCTTCTTTTTCTTATAAATGTGTTTTTTGTTTTTATAGGAAGTTACCAAGATTTCATGATTATTTTTCAACCTTTCCTTTATATTTATCATCAAGTATACTTCCAAAATTCTTATTTTTTTCATTGGAGATACTATTTTTTGATCAAATGATAGAGAATTTAAAGAGATCCTAAATATTTCTCCTTATTTCCACCTATTTTTCCTCAAAATATCCAATTTGTTTGTTCATTTCAATAACCTTATATGTTAATCATTTGATTATTTTAGTTTTTTTCCTCCACACTGAGCTTGATATGAAACAAATTATTTAGATTCTCATTTTTTCTAGATTGGTGGAATTAAATAGCAACCCTTAAGCTATCAATTTATTAGTATTTTTGTTGAATATAAGCCTTGAAATATTGAAAATTAGTATTAACCTTATTTTTTTCAATTTTATTGGAAACAAATCTCATTCAAAGAAAGATCTAATCAAAATTTTAAAACACTTTTTTGTTCATTGTTTTCTTCTTCAATGACTTTTTTAGAGTTGGAATAATTGAAAATAAATGCCATAATATATAGTGGATGTTGGATACAAACTCAATCACACATTATTTTTTGTTAGGATTGGTGGATGACATATAATCTTGGATGGGATACTTATCCTATCATTAATTGGTTTTAGGATGAAACACCAAAAGAGCTCATGCATTGGGCCTGGTAGGTCTGGGATAAGGATAAACATTCCTGATAAGTAATATCAGAGTAATGGTGTAGTCTAGGTGTGATGTGGGTGGCCCAAAACCGGTTTGAAAAATATAATGGTGGCTTGATTGAAGCATATGGATCTATGGTACCCTGTTTTGAAAGTCTTTCTGATAAAAATGGTTTGTCAAAAAGTCCTTGTGATGATAAAAAATGGTGTTTTAAGATAACTGGATCAGATGGATTATCATTGAAGGGGGGGGGGGAGATGTGTGGTATTTGGTTTTAGGATGGGGTATTTATTATAAACTCAGTCTTGTATTATTTTACATAAGGAGTATTAGATAAAATAAAATTTTGGATAAACTACTACTCCTATCAATAATTGGTTTTAAGATAGAACCTCAAAAGGAATTATGTGTTGGACCTGGAAGGTCTGGGCTAAAGAGGAACATTCCAAACACATAATCCCTTATGGGTTTCCATCTTAAAAATAATTATTGATGGAATGAGTATATTATACAATCTTATACATGAACCATCATACCTTGTGGAAACTGATGTGGGATTGGGTTTTTACCCCATAGATAATCATCTCTATAGTCTTCAATCTCATTAATTTATAAATCACCATAGGAATCATCTTCTTTAGCATGAAATATTATCTTACCTTTATAGACATTCCTTAGATTCCTCATATTTTTAAATGGTTTTATTGGAATATCATCTTCCCCATCCTCCTCTTGGTAATTTTATGGGATATTATATGTAATATGTCCAATATTCCTATAATGAAATCATGGAAGTGGTTATATATTTCAAAATTATCATTTTACACTTTTTATATTAGATAATAAGAAAGAAACCATCTCATCTACTTCATCACAATTAAATTTTTCTTCATATGAGATATTATTCATAGCATTAAATGGCATCTCTTTTATCTTCTTTACCACCATGGGACCACATTATTTCATGAACATATCCTACAATATAAGAGTGGTTTAAAGATAATCAATAAATTATATTTTAAAATTTCATTATTAAATAATGGTGACCTTTATATTTAAATGTTCAAGGAATATATAGAATATTTATTTTATTTCCTTAAGGTATTCAGTAAATTTACTTATAGGTAGAACATGTCACCAACAACTTCAGTTGTGCCAGAATCACCTAATATTGAATATTTCATCCTCTAGAACCTCTTTTATAGAGCAAGGCTCAAAACAATACATAACATCATTGTAATAAAACTTAGAAGACCCCACACCCCAACCACCACAATAAATTTCCCATTCCAAACAAGTCCTTATCAAGATCAATGAAATTGAAAAACAAAGTTAACACAAATAGAAAAATAGGAATAACATGGTTTGAAACTTAATACTACTCCATGGGAGGACACTACAAAAAAAAGAGAAAAACTGATTTATAAGGGAAACCATCCATCAGAAAACCTACCCAGAATTCAAGTTATAATGGTTCCTTCTTCTATAAATCCTACCAAGATACGAAAGATGATCACTCCAAATGATCTTATAATAGATACCTGCCACATGTTCTCTCACTATGATAAACCTGATGGGTTTCATATTATTATCTCATGATAACTTTAAGTGTAAGGAAAACCAAAAAAACAGGAGATCTATATTTGATAAATCAATGTGTAAATATATATTTGAAACAGAGTTCCTATAAATTGTCTGTTGTAGTGAACAAATTCACTCCGCCTATGGGGGAATACATCGGCCAATGGATTCATGATTATACCAAGAGGATACCCAAAATATGAAGAGTTACTAGAGCCTTCTCAAATGAGGTAAACATATTTTTGAGAAGATATTTTATCAGTGTCTCATACACATCGTATACTTTAACAAGATGAAACTCATTATCTTTTATAGTCAAAGCTCGAGGCTCCCACACACAAAATAAAACCATTGTTTTTTCAGGTTGTTTCATTGAATTAAACTCATCTATAATATACATCTCTTGAATATATTTGATATATATATATATATATGTCACACACAAGATAATCAAGATAATTCAAAGTCACTTATCTTATAAGGACTTTATTCAAAACTTTACAAATCTTTGCGAATAAATCCAAAATATTTTAGATATGGTTTTATAAATATCTCTTCATTTTGAATAAATACTTTTTCTAAAATTTTATCCTAATCCAAGGGTCTAAATGTGTGACCTTGCAGGCCTTATCAGCATTAACAACTATGAAATCCATATTTCATAGATGTAAGCGAAGAGTGGCTTCTAGTAAAGTGATAGTGATATTCAAGATACTAAGGGGTCTGGTGTGATCTCCATAAGACATACACATATCTCTATATGAACATTTCCACCATAATATCTATCATATAAAACATATGTATACTTATGTAATCCCTTTTTCCAATACATCTAACAACCACTAGAAATGGAACATATTAATATAGTATCGACCTATCATCATTTATTTATTCTCTAAAAAGACTAACCAGGTTGATAAATACATCACATGTCATTTATTTATATGATAAGTACATAAAATGTCACTTATATAAGTAGTTGAACACATAATATGTGAAACAAATAAGCATGGTCATGCCTTTACTCAGTCTAATTCAATAAAAGGATATGTGTCTTTAACTTGTCATACAAGTGAAAAAATTTCATCTTGTTTGCGCTCTAACCAAAGACATGATCAACAAAATACCCAACCACCCAATTATTAGATATTTATACATGTATAATTTTGTAAGTCAGTCATCAAAGTATGATTTTTCTCATGTTAGGTATCTCTCTACCCTCAGGAAACAAGGATTGATTATAATCATGAACCCCTAAGTATATTGATGATTGTAGGAAATTTTATGAGATATAACTTAGTGGATCAATCCAAGTAATAATTATGTACTTATTAACTCACAAATCTATTCTTTTTATCTTATATAAAACTCCTTATAATCAATTTTTTATTATATTCGTGCTAACCTTATCATATCATTACAACCCATAATACTTCATAATGACCATCAGTTTGAGAAAAATAAAATTCATACTTTTAGGGGATATTATCATTCAAATGTTCATGTAAAATTAATTATAGAAAACATGAATGAATGATAACAGGAGATTGTATTTATTATAAAATCATGATACATTTAAAAAAATTACAGTATATCACTCAGGTGTATAACTCCCATAGATTCTATATGACCCTCATGTTGTTCTTTCTATAATGGTTTCATCAAAAGATCTACTACATTCTCCTGAGTATCCACCCAACTGATATTTACATTTCCACTCTCAATGATCTCTCATATGATATAGTATTTGATAAGGATATGTTTGTTCATTTGATGATATTAGGGTTATTTAGCCCGAACAACAACACCATGGTTGTCAAAATATATCTATATTTATCCCTTAATGCTAGGAACCACTCCAATTTCATAAATTAACATCTTGATCCAAACAACTTCCTTCAGAACATTTGATGTAGTGATGGATTTTTCCTCTATAGTCAATTTTTCTATAGTGTCTTGTTTGAAACTCTTCCAACTAATTGCTCCACTATTTAGGAAAAAGAAAAATCTAGATTTAGATTTCATATCATCTTTGTCAAATTGGAAACTAGAATATGTGTGACCCTTTACATAGAGTTCATCCTGTACTTAAATGAATAAGAACATATCCTTAGTATATCTTAAGTACTTAAGGATATTCTTCACAGTAATCCAGTGACTCTCACCATGATTGGATTGGTATCTAATAGTTATGTTCAAATCATAAGAGACATAATATCGAGTACATAACATGGAATACATGATAGATGATATAGAGGATGCGTAAGGAATCCTATTCATCCATTTTAACTCTTTAAAAGGATCTAGAATCTTTCTAAGAATCATATCATGTAACACTAGTAAAGACCCCTTCTTGAAGTTCTACATGCTAAACTACTTTATAACTTTACCAATATATGTGTTTTGACTCTATCTAAGAAACTTATTATATCTATATCTATATATCCTCATACTGAGTATGTAATATACTTTATCCATTTATTTTATTGAGAAATATTTACCCAGGCACATTTTCACACATTGAAGTGTTGGGACATCATTTTCAATAAGTAGTATGCAATCTACATACAGAATCAGAAGCACTACTATAATCTCACTAAGACACTTGGGTTCATAGGAATTTTATATGTTATTTATGAAAACAAACTATTTTATTACATAACAAATCTGGATATTCCAACTCCAATAAGTTTTATTTAGTCTGTAAATGGAATTTTGAAATTTAAAAACCCTATAAGAATCTACATACATGTTAGTTTTCTTGTGGAAACCCCACTTTCAACCTATGGGTCTCACACCTTCAGGTGCACCATCATGTTCTAAACTTGGTTAGTAAACTTGGATTCCATCTCAAATTCCACATATTTTAACCATTTCCCAAAAAAATAACTGTAAATGGTATCTTGATAGGAAGTATGTCCATATCCTATGGATATTAATTCATCATAATTATCCAAGATAAATCTATATATTTTTGGTTCTTAATGAATCTTATTAGACCTTGAAGGTTCTTATGTAACTTGAGTTCATTCTTCTTCCACAAATCTACGAAACTGGCTCAATCTCCATCCCAGGGACACTCCCTTTTTATTAGTATTATAATTATATAAGTTGAACTATCCTCCCACTAACTACTCGACCCATGTGTTGTATTTTTAGTAATACCCCATCTCGATCCACAAACACTTTGTGTTCAGTAGGGTGGTAGAAATAATTTCCCTTAGTTTCCTTAGGATACCCATCAAATTAGGATTTTTCTGACTTGGGGACTAGCTTATCAGAATTTTCTTATTGCACGAGTCCTTCAAAACCTTAAATAATCATAAAGGAAATAACAAGATATTCCCATACCATATGTTTTATGATTTATTTATGAATGGTTTAGATGGAATTAATTTTATTAAGAATGCAGTAGTCTCTCGAGAGTAACCCAAAAATGAAATAGGAAGGTCACATAAACTCATCCTAGATTGAACCATGTATATCAAGGTATGATTACTACTTTTAGATGAATTATTATATTATGTTATTCTAGTAGGAGTGATTTTTAATATAATTCCATAATCTCTAATATGGGTTATGAATTCCTTTCTCAAGTATTCACCACCCTGATCTGATTAGAGGACTTTAATACTTTTTCCCAGTTGATTTTATACTTAATTATGAAACTCTGAAATTTTCAAAAGTTCCATACCTGTGTTTCATTATATTCACAACCCATACTGACATAAGTCATTAATAAAAGTAAATAAGTACTTAAAACCACCATTTACTTTTGTAATAATGGGTCCACATAAATCACTATGTATGAGATCCAACAAGGCACTAGCCCTCTCAACTTTACTACCAAAAGAAGACTAAGTCATTTTTATAATAAACAAGATTCACATGTATCAAACATTTAATAATTTTATGAGTGTAACAATCCATTTGTATGGAGTCTACGAATGTTATTCTTGTTTATATGTCTAAGATGATAATTCCAAAGGTAGGTGGGATTAGAAAAAAATCCGACCTTCTTATTCTGAATGTTCTAAACAAGATTATCCATATCAAGAAAATATAAACTGTTCATTATATTCTCAATGCCATAAAATATTTAATTCTTATATATAGAACAACTGTTGTTCTTAATATTTAATGAAAATATCATCTTTTCCAAAAAATAATTAAAAATAAAATTCTTGTTGTTGGTAGGAACATAATAAAAAAATTTCAATTCCAGGATCAATCCACTTGGTAAAATCAGATCACAAATTTCAACTTCTAATGTAGAAATTATTACTACATTGCACACAATAATATTTAATTTACCCTTCATAAATTCCCTTATATATATGAGTTTTTGTTTTTCAGTATAAATGTGTGACACTCCCCAGGTATATAATACCCATGAGTCAATGTTAAAGAAATAAATTTCTATAACATTCACATTTGGGCACTCTAAATGTTTCACCTTGAGAACACTACTCATTCCAAGACAACAATATTTAACTGTTTTATAGATCATACATATTAATTATCTCAATATGATTAGTTTGAATTATGTCATATTCGACAACAAATACATATCAACATGTGACTATAATGTATTATATATTTTCAATAATTGATTTAAATGAAAGTGATCTCACTAAAAATTATGACCCAAACATCATATCAATTTTGTGAGACAAGATCCATATTTAAATAAGTTTTAACCCCAATTCATCATAAAACTTACTAATTTAGTTATTTAGGTATGGATTCATATCAATAAAAATTGTTTTTATTCTTGGATAATGAGAGGATGACACTTTATCCAAATATTTCATATAGATTCATGAAACTTTATTCTTCTAGTATCCCAACCCACAGGGTTTCCCAGCTAAGTGTAACCCAAAGAAAACATTGAAAAAATATAACATAAGATAATATAAGGGAACCCTAATTTTGTTTGAAACTACCTATTTGATAATCTTGAGTTACTCATTACTTTCTTGTTTTACAGAAGATAATTTAGAGGATCCCTTTGGTGTGAAACTACCGATTTGGATGATCGAGGACTTGAAAAGTGTTTCTTTATAAGGAATATCACACTTAGTATTTGTAGGATTTTATTTTATTGTCTCAAAAACTTAATATAAATCATATGAATATTAAATTTATAACTATTACATCATATATAATATTTATCTTTTCATGTTTTATTTATTTTATTTATTCACGCTTATAACAATTTTGTTTTCTAGAAATCCATATTCCAACCACCTAATTAATGTGTTCACACCACATTAATGTGAAAATATTTACAAAACTCACAAGTACATTTTACTCACCCAAAAATAGAAGTTAAGTATATTCATACATATACAAATACATCATACACATATGGTACATAAATTATTCTTTTAAAGAAATAATGTTATATGATATTGAATAATTCCACATGAGTAAGCCTAAAGTGATAGATAGTCAACCACATTCACCTTCCCATCTAAGTAATAAGCCTCTAGGAAAGTAGGTGGTCTAACCCCTAGTCCCTCTACCTAGGGAGACTTTACTCAAGAGAGAATTCAATTCATGAAAACTACAACACCTAATATTCACAAACTATATTCAACAACTATTCTCAAGATCATAACTAAAATTACAAACCAAGATCATGGTAGATGAAAAATAAATTTTATGATATCAAACCTATCATGACATGTGAGGCTCTATCCTAGAAGAAATTTATCATATAAACGGGTATACACAATATTCATATTTCATAAACAACTTATTAAACATGAATATCAAATAAATTTTAAAAATAAACAAACAATTTATTTATTTCTCAAAACATGATATATTTATAAACTATTAATAAATAAATACTAATTATAAAAATTTTATAAATTAAAAAAAACATGAATATAAACACTTTATATTTAATTCATTATGAAAATTTTCATATTTAGTATTATGTGAAATTTATATGATATTTCATGAATTATAAACATTTTATAAATCAATTTATATTATATTTTTTTATATAATATAAATATCATATATTTTATAATTAATAAACACTTTATAAATCACCTATTATGATTTATAAGTAAAACATTTATTTCTATATCATTAGTCATGACATTTAATTTTTCAAAAGGTATTTTAAAATATCAATTTTTAATATTTGGGAAAAAATGTTTCATAAAATTTATTTAATTAATTATAAATAATTTATAATTTATTTATTTATTTATAAAAACCCTATAAATTAAAATATCTAAAAATAAATTTTATAATGATTTATAAACATTTTATAAACCATAAAAATCATCTAACATTTAAAAACATTTTTTAAACATTAATTATATTTACACTTACGTAGAATCCCTATTCAGAGTAAGGGTTTCCACTCTTTAAACTTACACATAAACTTTCCATAAGGGTAACTACCCTATACCTTCACACAGACACTCTATGGAATGGTAATAACCTTATACAGTGTCAATTACATGAGGGTAATAAATGTTTTAAAAAATCTATGTAAAGGTATCACAAAGGTTACCTTTACATATATTGATTGAAAAATGATGCATAAATGTAATATGCAAATTAACTTTACACAACTTCCTCACATAAGGGTATTATAATTACATGAAATCTTCACATAAGGGTAAGTAATGAGTTACATTTACATAAAACCCTTCATGTAAAAATATATTCCATGTTACCTTTATATAGGAAATAATTACCTTTATGAGTCATACTCAGGAACTCTTGAATATGCTTGATTTTGATAAGGATTTTATCATTGAATGTGATACTTTTAGGGATATAATTGTTGTAGTGTTAATCCAAGATGGTCAACCTCTTTCTTATTTTATCAAGGTTTTATCATATTCAAATTTGGTGAAGTATTCATATGAAAAGTGATCATGGAATTGGTGTTATTTATCCAGAATTAGTGATAATACTTATTAGGATGATGGTTTATTATTTTTTCCAACCACCATAGTCTCTAGAACATTCTTAGCCAATAAATGATGATTCTAAATCAATAATGCTGGCATGCCAAGATTTTTGGTTATGAATTTGATATATTTTATAAACCTGGAACATTGAATACTACTATAGATGCATTATCTATATTTTCTTAGTAAAGAACATGTTTTCACATTGTAATTTCATCCCATAGTTGGTATGACCTATAGTTTTTTTGGATGATTTACTTTATGAAACAAATATTCAATCCATCGATACTACTTTTTTGCATGATCCAACCTCTAGACTTCGTTATACATATTGAAATAGACTTTTATTCTATAAGAAAAAGTTGTTATTTCTTAAGGACTTAGCTTTTATTTCCTACCTTTTACACACTTATCATTCCTCCCCGGTTGAGGGCCACTATGGTTTCTTAAAGACATATCATATTCTAGATAATTTAATTTATTAGGTTGGGAGGAAACATGCAATTCAATGATTTTTCTGTGATTGTGAGGTCTACCAGTGACATAAATATGAAGCCATGAGTCCATATGGTCTTCTTTGACCACTCCCTATACAAAATTTGTTTTTAGAGGAATTATCCATGGATTTTTGTTTCTATATTAACTAAATCATAAGGTTATTCATTTATAATTGTGGTTGTTGACCATTTGAGAAAATATGCTCACTTCTTACTGCTCAAGAATCCCTATAGTGCAAATTCAGTTTCTAAAATATTTTTTAAAGAAGTTGTTAAGTTGCATGGTATCCCTAACACCATTATTAGTGACTAGGACCCACTTTTTACAAACATTTTCTAGAATTAAAATTTTAAAATACATGGTATTACACTTAAGATGAGTTATTTTTACCACCCTTAGAGTGCTGACACACGAAGGCGATGAACCAATGTTTGAAAATTTGTTTGTAGTATTTTTATTTAGATCATCCAAATCATTTATTACCGAGGATTCCTTTGGATGAATTTCAATACAACACCTCTTATCATACTTCTACTGGGAAAATGACTTTTGAGGTTATATACGAGCATCTTAAATTACATGTTTAACACTATAATAATGGATAGGATTTTGTTAATTTTTTTTCTACTACCCTCATTGATCAAGATGATGCTTTGCGACAACTTTTCATGTCACTTAACTGAGCCCAAAAATTCATGGTTTTTGATGCTAATTAACATCGATAAGAGATCTCTTATAACCTCAACTATCCTTTTGGGGTTAAGTTTCACTTATAAAAACTTGATGTTCACTCATTAATCCCTCCTAAATTGGATACTCAATATCATGGGTCATTTCATGTGGTTGGTCATTGTTTCTTACTATCTTTACCTTCCTTAAAATAGTCAAGAACATTAATTTTTTACATGTGTTGTAGTTGAAGGTGGTCGTTAGTCATCCTCACTTTGACTCTATATTTCCTCATGAATTTTTTATTGAGAACATTTACCCTAAATATATTTTGAAAAATAAGGTTCAGGGTTGAACTCCCTTGTGGCTAATATAGTGGAATGACCATCCAATTAGTGAAGTAACTTGGGAAGTTGAGGATGTACTTAAAAACCATATCCCTAATTTAAAGCTTGAGGAAAAGGTGCATTCCAAGGGGGTGAAAATGAAAATACTTGCTTGACAGACTCCCAAAGCCTCCAGTTCTCTATACTTACCATATGAGGGGTGGATGCACTAAGGAGGGATTATCGGGAGAGCTGGCCAGGGGTAGTTATGTAAATATACTCTTATTAGTTTTTTATATGGTTGGGGAGGGAATATAAGGGATATTATTCCCTTGGTTTGAAATTTATTCTTTTTTTTGGGAGTTTGGACTATGATCTAAGGGGACCTATAGAGGAGTGACTCCCAGGAATGGTGGATAGAATTCACTTGGTGTCCAGGTGAAAGGGTAAACCTGAATTGAATATTAGGTTTTATTCCATAAATTTGTCTTTTTTATATTCCTATCATACACCTTCCAAAATTTACAAGACTTACCCAAAAAAAATTATCACACCAAAAACCCAAAAAATTAAACTACCTAGTTGAATAATGTTTTAATAGGTTTCATGGTAACCATTTTAATATATTCAAATTTTTAGAACTTGAAGTTTCATCTTTTTAACCTTTTATTATCCTTCATAAATGTTCATAAACTTCTCTATCATTTTCATAGATGAATCACATTACATGATATTTCTATACACTATATTGCATAGTAATCTCCCAAAGTTTATCATCCCTTCCATATCTACATTCAACTCATTGTGATTTTTATCCAAGAGAGATATTTTCATATTTATAGAATTAATTCCATGAAATATAATGATTAGATCTTAATTCCAAGTGATCATAGTAGTGTAACATTTATTTATTCCATAATAGGAAATTTCGATCATCAAATATTGATACACATTTATGATTAGAGTCACCATATTTTTATCTATAACTTGAGAGAAAAACCACCAAATTAAAATAAACATACTATGATTCTAGTTAGGCCAAATATTGAATTACCATGAGAGGGGTGATGAATCACATTATAATAAATTGATTTATTTTTAACTTTATTTCCTACTTTGGATATTTTCCCTATGATTAGTTAGGATATGTAGTTCTATAAATCTCACTTCTCACATTAAAGTAAATAAACACAAGGAATAGTAAATTCCTTAGGTCACCGATGTGACCAAATTTTAATATATGATTAATTGAATTTAAATACTATTTTATAAACATTATAAAAATTTATTTGATTCAAATTGGTATATTGAATGAGTTGATAAATTGATCCAAAGTGAGTTGTTTTTCTAATTCTGTATCAATTTACACCATATTATTAATTCATTGGGAAAATGTATTTAACAACTCCAATGGATCTAAAATTTTGTGTGTGTATGTTTCTATACTATTGAAATATAATTTTTTCAAATGGAAAATGAGAATATTCAATGATTAAGATGACATTACATGGCTTGGAAGACGACTAAACTGCTAGGAAAATTTGATTAGGACTTAATGTTGTGATTGGGCCGAAACATGGGATATAGATGTGTTATTGATGTTATAATAGTTTTAATGTAAAGATAATTAAAAGAACAATACCATATAAAAAATTAAAAATAAGTTTAATATGTAAAAAATGTGTTGGAAGTTGACTCAATGTAATGAAGAATAATAAGAACACTTATGGAGAAAGTGGGGCTTGGGTAATAAGTAAAAGAAAAAACTTTCTTGGAGAAGGTGGTGGACCTTACTAAAATATGATTTTGACACCAATAGGACTCTTTTATTTATTATTTTATGTATTTTTTATTATCATGTCTCTCCCTTGTTGTAATTCCATACCACCAAAATTTCCCCACTTTGTACCCAAAAGACTTCATTTATGTTTTTATAATTTATTCTTATTTTCAGAATCATAATCTATTTTGTAATATCAATATTTTTTATACTTTTATTATATATTAATTTCTAGAAATGAATCACAAAATATATATATATATACCTCCTCATGGGAATAATATTTCACCACTTTCTATTTAGTTTGGGTATAAGGTATATTTTGGCCCATCACGTGATGAGAATGACCGATCATCCCCAATGTAGAGACCACATCCACTGATAAATAATGACTCAATTGTCTTCTTTACCAAATCACTAGTCACAAATTACAAAATATTGAGTGAGGACTTGATATCTATCAAGTTTCATAACCTCACAATGTTTATATGCTCAAGTTTCAAAAGAATATTCACATTGTCTTTACAATTATTCCCTCAAAAGAATAAAAAGGATAGAAATTTCAATTTATTCACTCACTTTCAACATTTTCATAGATATTATATTTGGGTAATTTCAATTTATAATAATGTGGAATTCTATCTTTTACATTTCTCACTAAGAAATATTTATTATTTTTCTCAAAGAGAATTATCTAAGTTTTTCTCACACAGTTCACAGCCCTCACAAGGTTCATACACTCATTATTCAAAAAAATATGCACATTTTCTTTACAATTATTCCCTCAAAACAATAGAAAAGATAACACTTTCAACATGCATGAAAAAATGATCCTCCACATTATCCTCTATATTTGGATAATTTTAATTTATTGTAGTATGCGAGTATATTTTTTCCTTCTCCCACACTGAGGAAACTTTTTATTCTCTCAGAGAGAATTATCAAAGTTTTGATCTCTTCTATTAATTGGAATTTGAAGACCTATGTGAAATCCGTTTCAATATATTATAGGAGAAAAAAATTATAATCAACACTCTTGGTGAATGCTTTGATCCTTAGGCCTAGGTGTGACACCTCCTTGCATCAAACTAATCAAATTCCCCCTCTAGGTTCTATTCTCCCTTGACTTATATCCCCAAATCAACAAAATAAACTGCAAAATTATAGAACTACCCCTCCCTGATAATAACTCACTCACTCTTACCTTACTAATGAACTCTCTTATGATATGTATATAGTATGGGTAGTTAGGGTTCACATCGAACATGCTCCTCCTCTACATTTTTATCAATTCCCACCCCTTGTTCATCCACATTGTCCTCAAGGTGGAAATTGGGAAACTGAATGGAAATTATTTTTTCATACACCCACATAGATTCCTCTAAAACTATATTATTACACTTAACAAAATGTTGGAGGGTCTTTTCCTGGTGCCTTTCTACCACTATATTCTCTAGATAGTACCCTCTTTTAAAAAAATCTACCGGCAGTGATTATTATATAGTTTGTGTCCCCAAAGATGCTCATAATTGAGACACATGAAAAACCATAGATATTTGATTAATTTTTGGTAGTCTAAGCTTGTAAGATATTTCTACAACCATCCCTACAAAAAAATGGATCATGATATTTAGAATCATGATTATGGATAATTATGGTTTTACAACCATATCTTTTTAGCCTTAATGTTACCCATACATGGTCCCCTTCATTATAGGACACCTCACATTGATTTTAGTTAGTATAATTGGTCATAAGTTTTCCTACTTTAAGTAAATTCTCATGATGTTATTTTAAAACTTCATCTAATTCTAGTAAAGTATCAACCATAGCCTCCAATGTGGTCTCCCCTTCTACATAATGAACTATTTGTGGGGGTTTGTGTCTGTAAAAAAAATTCAATTTGGGTCTTTCTTGTAAAAGCATTAAAATATGTATTGTAACTATATTTTCTTTAATAAAATCACATTACCCATTGTTAAGGTTGTTTAGTTAAAAAAATAGATAATCCTCCAAAATTCAGTTGATGACTTCAGCTTTCCCATTAGTTTGTGGATGATATAAAGAGATCATTTTCAAAGTTGGTCCTTACAGACTTAAAATATCTTAAAAAAAACTAGTAAACATTGGGTCCCTTCCAATAACAATAACATAAGGAATCCCATGTATTTTCACTACGTACCTTATTAAAATGTTTTCTATTGATTTTTATAGTGTATGGATGTTTGAGTGGTCCCAAACGGTCCACTACCACAAATATTACATTATACCCATGTGACTTGGGAAAAATTGAGATAAAATTCATTGATATTTCCTCTCAAATTACTCAAGGAATTGTTAATGCTTGAAATAACCCAACATGACTCAAAAATTCATACATATTTCTTGATAAGACATCTCATTCACCAAAATATTATCGCATAATCCAATCATTCTACCCTAAAAATACTAATTACCAAACCATTTATATATTTTCAAATATCCTAGATGACCTACCATAAATGAAGAGTGATAATATTGTAATATTATTGGTATGAATACTAAGTTTTTTTTTGTTAAAACCAGTCTTATATAGTAATACAACAATCCATTACAGTACATATAATCTAGTTTCCCAAATCCAACCCAACACAATTCTTTAATGATTATCTTCAATCGGTCATCATGGTGTACCTATCCCTTAACGGTTTGAGGATCCATCATGGTTGTGACATTCCCATTATTAGAAAATAACCATCCTATACTACCTGAGATAGATCATCCACTACAACATTTAACTTCCCTAACCTATAAATGACCTCAAAATCATATCCAAATAGATTTTCTTGCCAACACTATTGATCCATTTAGATAAATATCTGACTAATAAAGTTTTTTAGTATACTAAGATCAGTATATATCCCAAATCGTCTTCCCAATAGATATTTTTTACAATGATGAACTGATATAAAATTCACCATGAGTTCCTTTTCATACACTGATTTAACAAATGTAGCATTAGAAAAATCCTTTATGTAATAAGTACGAGGTCTCCCTCCATGCATGGAAAAATCTTCGTTTCTAGCCTCCAAATCATCACATTCCATTATGAAAATTTTATAAAAATCAGGAATCCTCAATATCAAAGATGAAATTAACTATTTATTCATATTTTCAAATGTGTCTTGTGATTTAGTAGTCCATTTAAATTCTTCATGTTTGGTTAAAGATGTTATAGGCTTGGTGATTTTTCCAGTCATTAATAAACTTCCTATAACATCATCTTAAGTCCAAAAATCCCATTACTTGACATTTTGTGGAACCCTCATCCCCTGTACTGCCTTTATTTTTTTTGGATCCATGTAAAATCCTCCCACATAAATTATATGGCCCAAATACTCTATATAGTTCATCATTAAGGTTCACGTCTTTTCATTGGAAAGCAGAGCATGGGTTCACATAAATTAAAAACATACTTTATATTTTCCAAATGATCTTACCATACTATGATATATACTAATATGTCATCAAAAAAATACCAAAACCCCTTTATATAGAATCGGTAAGAACATGACATTAATAGTGTCTTGGAAAGTTATTGGAGCATTCATCAATACAAAAGGCATTACTAAATATTCATAGTGCCCCTCATGAGTCTTGAAGGTTATCTTCCCCACATATTCTTCCTTCAACCACACATGATGAAAAAAATACTTCAATTTCACCTTAGTAAAGTATGATACTCCACTCATTTCATCCAAAAGATCTTCAATTATAGGGATTGAGTATCTATCAAGTACTGTTAATTATTAAATGCACAATAATCCACACACAGTCACCACCCTATATATTTTTCCCTACTCATGATTATAATACTAGAGTATGTGATTCTGTTATGCCTAATAATTCCCTATGTAATAATCTTATAGACTTGAATTTCCACCTAATTATTCATATGATAGGAAAGATTATATGGTTGTATATTGACTGAATCTGCTACCTATATCAATTTTACAGCATGATCGGTCTCCGTTTTGGGGGGGAAACCCCCTTGGTATTTCAAATATAGTACTATTCTACACACACCTCCATATTCTTAGGTACTCTTGCAAAACCCCTAGTATATTATAAGGTTGTATAATCCTTTAAATCCCTATGGTTATCATCTTCCAAATGAAATCCATCATAATATTACTCTAGTGTGTAGTAATGTTCCTCAAGGTTTCTACCCATGTAATTCCTAACACTAGATATATTCTAGAGGTATCATATATATATGAATCAACTTAAAACTCCTCTACCCCAATATAAACTTCAAATATTTAGACATTTCCTTAAATATATCATGTCGATCATCCCCTAACTAGATGTTAAATGGTTCTGTCTCATTTATCTGCACTATAAGAGACCAAAAAATCTATTTAGAAATAAAATTATAGTTTACACCACTATCAACATAAACAAAAAATAGATCTTCCCCAAATATTCCTTCCATAAACATAAACTATTTATATTTATTATGATTATCCCACATGAAATCTATCATGCCCAACATTTCCATCTCCCAAAGTTCCTCTATTTTCCCCTCCTTTTCTACTTCTCCTACCACCACCAACTCCTCTTCTCTATTTGGATTTAAAAACTCCCATACTGTAAGAATATATCCCTTGTCTTTAATTTTATGTCTGGGAGATAAATTTTGTCTTCATGTATAATAGATCCCCTTATCACCCATTTCTTCATAAAATTTTGAACTCCCCTCTAGCCCAGAGGAATTATTCCTTTCCACTCTCAATCCTCGGTTACTTCAGCATGAATAGTTTTCACTACACTTGTGCTCCAGCCTCTTACTTATTCTCTAAGTACTCCATTATGTTGGAACATTTTTCCTATTTGATAATTCCTTTCACTAGAATTTTCTTTTTTAGTTCTCCTTTTCAAAGTCAAAAACCATGCTTTACTCAATAAGTCGTGTGTTAATAATATAATACTAATATTTAACTTCAATCCCCAGATGAATAAGTTCATGTACCACTTTTCAATATTTTTTGGAATTAATAGGGCTACATAATGAAATTCATCTATGTACATGTCTACAAACTCTATCTACCACAATCCTTTTAAGAACATTATAGATCTTATTCTACTGTACTTTTATAACGTGCTAGAATCTGCTCCATAAGTTGTATCCATGAGAGTCCTCGCTTGACTGACTTCAATAGTACCATCTAGTATAGTACCAAGCCTTCCATGTATATTTTCATTAGTGGTACCTTAACCTCCTCACCCATATTATGAGTATAAAAATATGTATATTCTTGAGTGATCCATGATACCCAATCCTATCTTGTAAAAAATGGTGTCTCAACCTTCTTGGTCAAGGTAAATATTCCTTCTAGTTTGTTTATTCACATTTTGTGTTCATTTGCATCTATCAAGTGATGAACCACAATACTTCCTTCAACCACCTATGAGTCAATCCTATCACCATCATCTAAAGTTAACTTCTCTTAACTTTCTTCTCAAGCCTAACTCTCTACCTGTGTATTATAAAATCAAGTCACCATTACGTTTATATCTTGCATCATAACCAATAGCTCTGAAATAGTCTTTTTCAAGCTCACTATGGATGTTTCCACATTCACCAATCTGGTCTTTATCTTTATTATCATTCAGTATCCATGATTAATTTCTCTTAATGAAGTCACCAAGACAATAGGAATTCAAAGACCTAAATAGAATTCATTTCAATATTGTATAAGAGAAAAAAATTACAATTGAAACTCCCAGGGATATTTATGCTCCCCAGGCCTAGGAATAAATACTCCTTGTAACTAACTAATAAAATCCTCCGAATAGGTTCTATTACCCCCCAAATTATACCCCCTGACTCAATAAAATAAACTGTAAAATTACAAAACCACCCCTCCCCAACAATGAGTAACTCTATCTCTCTTCCCTTACTAATGAACTCTCAAATGATATTTATACAATATGAGTGGCCAGGGTTCTCACCCAACATGACCCTGCTCCATATTCCTACCATCCATAGTTTTTATATGTTATCAAGGGACCTCTATTTAACTATTTTACCAACAAATACAACTAATAAAACAAGCTCCAATTTAGTCTCAATAAATAATTTACCAAAAAGTGACAAATTAATTTATTTTTTAAATGATTTATAATCTAATTAAAGTAATAATAATTGTTTAAAGTGATGAAAATACCTTAATATATTATAATTAAATTGTTTTAATCCCAAAATAATACCTAAAGTAAGGTTGGTATAAATAATTTTAACATGTGTGGAGGATAATATCCCTTTATGAATTGTCAATTTTTTACCAATAAATGATCAATAATTGAATGATATCAAAAATACTAGTTTAACTTAATAATATTAGATTTAAAATAAACTCAACCATAAAATTTATTCAGGACAACACTAATCTCACCCTTAATATATAGAAATTTAGAAAGGACTATATTCTTGAATATTTTTTTCCAACGTAATCACCATGATATTATATTTAGAGAGAATCCTATCATTGTATTTTTTTATCTAGACTAAAAAAATATAGTTTAATGGGTGGATATAAATAAATAAAAAACTAAAAAACCAAAATAGCACATACTATAATCTACTTCCTAAATGAATGGAAAAACTTTGAATAAATGCTTAACTCACATAAAACATTTTAAAACATAACTACTCATTATCTTCATTGCTTTCTTGAGATTTGTCATCCTGTAATCTATAAATTAATTAACCAACATCATCCACATATTCATATTAAAATTCATTATGGTGGTGAATTTCTATACTAGATTTTTTTTCTATGGGAGGCCTTCCCTCCTTGTATGAGAACATCACCAATTCCAGTGCCCAAAGCACCACATTTCACTTGGAACATTCTAGAAAAATCAGGCATGCTGAATATAGAAGATGAAATTAATAGTTTCTTCAGCTTTTCAAACACATATTGGGATTAAGTAGTACATTTAAATTCCCCATGTTTAGTTAAAGATGTTATAGTCCTCATATTTTTTCCATAATCATTAATAAACTTCTTGCAGTATCATTTTAAGCCCAAAAATCCCCTTACTTGACATTTTGTGGCACCCTACTCCCTTGTACTGCCTGTATTTTTTTTAGATATATGGGAAATACTCTCAAAGAAATTATATGGAACAAATACTCCACATTGTTCCTCCCAAAGGTTCACTTCCTTTCATTATAAAACAAATCATGGGTTCATATAAGCTGCAAAAATTACTTTATCTTTTCCAAATGCTCTTCCCATCCTCCGCTATATACTGATATATCATCAAAGAATACCAAAACCCATTTCCTTATCATTGGTTAGAACATGAAATTCATAGTATCTTAAAAAGTTACTAGATCAGTCATCATTCTGAAAGGAATCAATAAATATTCATAGTTACCCTCATGAGTCTTGAAGGTTTTCTTCCCCACAACTTCTTCCTCTAGTGACACTTGATGAAAACTAGACTTCAAATCCACCTTATTAAAGTAATATATTCCACTAAATTCATCAAAAATACCTTCAATTATATGGATTGAGTATCTATCAAGTACCGTGAACTTATTCAACACACTATAATCCACACACATTCACCACCCTCCATATTTTCTCCTAATCATGATTATAGGACTAGAGTATGGGCATGTGTTATGCCTAATAATTACATATTCCATCAGATACTAGACCTAAATTTACCCCTCATTCATCATATTATATGAAATATTATATAGTTGTATATTGACTAAATATGCCACCTCTCTCAAATTTTACAACATGATCAGTCTCCCTTTTGGGTGGAAATCCCCTTGGTATTTCAAATAAAGTCCCATTACTAGCGCACTTCCCTCTTCACAATAATTAGTAAAAATATAGTTATAATTTAAATAATTAGTAATAGTAATTAAATAATTCATAATAATTAATAAATAATTAGTCAATACTTGTAATGATTAAATGTTAGTGATAATTACTAAATATTATTAATAATTTGTAAATATGTGGAAATTATGAAAATTTGTAATAAATTGTAAAATAAAATATATGAAATACTAATAATTATTAAAATATTAGTTATAATTAATAAATAATTAGTATTACATAACAAATAATTGTATCCATTAGTAAAAATTTAAAAATATTTGTAATAATTAGTAAAAAATTATAATAACTTGTAAATAAATATAAAAAATACTAAGTATTAAAAATTCAAAATAATTACAAAATATAGTATTAATTAAAATAATTAGGAATAAATTGTAATAATCGTTAAATAGTTTTTAATAATTAACAAATAATTATCCAATACTATAAATAATTAGTAAGAAATTAGAAAGAATTTGTGATAAATAGTCATAATTAGCCATAATTAAAATATAATAATAATTTGTAATTAGTAACAATGAGTAATAATAATTATTATTTATGTTGTTTTTTAGATAACCGTAAACTCAGGAATTTAACACCAGTTTCTATTATGGGACCGTGATTGGATAAATCATCGCAAAAATACCAATGTATCTGGTATAAATTTTGTCTATATTGAGGGTGTTGAAACATTTATATCCTTTGAATTGTCAAATTCAGAATTTTTTTCTGAAGGAACAATTAAATGTCCATACAAGAAATGTGATCTTAGGATATTCAAAACATTTGACAATGTTGGACTTCATATACTATTTTTTGGTTTTTGGAAAGATTATATTTTTTGATATCAACATGGTGAACGGAATTCTGTAGAAAATACAAATTTTTTGTTCCAGATCTATCATTTTAGAATTTAGTACATGAGGATGTTTAACCATATATTCAGAAAATAAAAAAATCATAATTATATTCCAAATCTGGAATTAGAACAATCTCAATTTTACAATTTATTGAAATCTATTGAGGAGACCTTATATTCACGATTCCATATAAGAAAATTTGAATCTTTTACAAAATTTGTTGCTATTAAATCAGTTTTGGAATGTCAAATGGGTTTTTAATCAAATATTATCTATAGTTAAGTTATTATTCCCAAAAAAACACATTACCAACAATTTTTTATGAAAGTAAAATATTGGTCCATAATTTGAGTCTTAGTTTTCAAAAGATCCATTTGTTTTCAAATGATTGCATCTTATATTATAGTGATTATGAATCATTAGTTAATTTTCCAAAATGTGTAGAGTTTAGGTATAAATTAGCACAACAAGGAAAGTTTAGATTTCTTTTGAAATAGTTGAGGTATTTTCTGATTACACCCCGTTTACAACATCTATTTATGTATCACGACACAAATGCGTTGATGACATGAAATAAATCAAATATTTCTGGTAGTAAATTATTAAATCATCCATGTTATGGTTATTTATGGAAAAATTTTGATCATATGCATCCTTATTTTGATTCATAACATTTTAACATATAGCTGAGTATTTCTACTAATGGTTTTTGTCCATTTAGTGCTTACGTCAGTCAGTATTCTTGTTGGAATGTTTTCATAACTCTATACAACTTACCTTATTAGATGAAGATGAAAAACCATATATATATTTTATGATATTAATTCTAGGGCATACTAATAAGAACATAGATGTTTATTTGAATCCAATAATTTTTGAGTTAATTTAAAAATACCACAAAAAATAGCTTTGGAAAAGTTTCCATTAATATAGATAATCAGTGACTTTTTAGTGTTGGGTATGTTATCTAGATGGAGTAAACATGGCCAAAAATCATATTTGTACTACATGGATGAGAATAAAGTTTTTTATGATTGTCAATGGATGAAAGGCTAGTTGTTTTTACTGTCATCAGATATTTCTTCCTATGGATCACCCGTTTCAAAGGAATAGAAATAATTTTATGAAAGGTAGAATTGAAAGAGATGAACTTACAAAAGTACTCCTAGGTATTCAGGTAAAATTTATCATCTCTTCATTACCTATAGTTAATTTTGGATCGACTATAAATGAACAAAAAATATATGGTTTTGGGAGAGATCATAATTGGATAAAGATGAGTAGTTTTTAGAATCTACCATATTGATCTACTTTTTTGGTTCATTACAAGTTAGATGTAATAAATATATAGAAGAATTTTTTTGATAACATAATTTATACCATTTTATATACACCTAGTAAGACCAAAGATAATGTAAAGGAATGATTAGATATTTTCCAAATTTTTAGGTATACTGAACACAAATTATTTAAAGATGAAAGGTCACACAATTTAATGAAGCTAAAAGTAGGTTACACACTTTTTAATAAAATTAGTTTATTATTATGTTAATATATTATATATTTGTGGTTACTAAATGTTTATGATTCAAAGTTGTCTCATTGTGTTAGAAATTAACATATTACCAGGTTAAAAATTCATGACTGCCATGTCATAATGGAAAGAATACTTCATGTTTGTCTTAGATGGATTTTGAATTCTTCAATATGGGATGTTTTGACCAAATTATCATATTTATTTTAAGGTATTCGTTTGGTAACATTATATTATGATTCATTGAGTACTATGTGAAAACATATAGTCTTAATTTTATATAAATTAGAGAAAATATTCTCATTGTCCTTATTTAACTCAATGGAAAATTTAATATTTCATTTACCATATGCAGATAAATGAGGAGGTTTGCTACAATTCTGATGGATGTACCTGTTTGAGAGATGTATTCAAAAATTAAAGAAGAAAGTATGTAAAAAATCATTGGTTGAAGGGTCAATTGTAGAAGTGTACTTTCAGGAGAAGATTTCAAATTTATGCTGTTATTGTCTTCAATATGAACATTATTCAAAACATATTTGCATGGGTTGCAATGTGGAAAATATTGATGATTCCATAGACCATCAATTACTAGTTTATAATCAACCCAATCTTGGTTTTTGTGGTTATCGTGAATAATGTATTTTAGATGAAGAATTACATAGGAATCAAACATATGTTCTACTCAATTGTAAATAAATGAAATTATTTGTGCACTAAGTAATACCTTTTATTATTTTTAAAATTTTTATAATATACAAATTTATTTACATTATTTTTTAGACTATATGATGAAAATATCAAAAAAATTATAAAATTTTCCCTGCTACTCTTGAAGAATGTCGTGAATAGGATTTTCCATATTTTTTTCAAAGACTAGGAATTTAGGTTTTTTATGATTGAACATTAAATAAATCTTGTAATGATATCTACTATTATTAATTTTTGTTATTTTTAGGTAACAAAGAATGAAAGTATAATTGATAGTTGGTTATGTGTGATAAAAAAACCTCCATAATTTTTTTAAAGTCTTATATTGGGAATGTGGTTAATGGATTTATATCTCACACAAACATATATGGAGAATAAAATAAATTAATGAATATTGGTGTTTATTTGAAGGGATCCCATCATAAATAAAGTGAAGTTTACTTTTATGGTATATTGAATGAAATAATTGAGTTATGTTATCTAATATTAAATTGTGTAATAATGTTTAGGTGCTATTAGTTTGATACTTTTCAAGGGCTGTGAATTCATCCACAATATGGAGTTGTTAAGATTAAATATAATATTCTTCTTACCTTAAATGAACCAATAATTTTTTCACATCAATAACATCAAATTTATGATGAAAATTACTCTACTGATTTGAGATATTTGAATGGATGGTGGAGTGTAATAAAAATAAAATAGCATGATAATTAGTTTCTTGAAAATTTAAATGGTTCTATAGAAGTGAAAAATATTTAAAATTTTTCAGAAACAACCCCAAATATATCTTTTACCTGATGAGATATAAATATCAATTATGAAAACATCCAGTTAAGGGATGATGATATTGATAATGTTGATAAAGTAATAAGGGATGATGAAACTTAAAGTTGTATGGAAGTTTATATGCTGAAGATGAAAATGAAGACATTTTCATTGATGAAGATAAGGATGAAGATGATGAATTATGTATTATATTTTGTATTTATTGGTTTTTATATGTTTGATGTCTATATTAACAATTATCTATAGGTAATATTGTTTCTTTCTGATGACTGAAGATATTCCTGATGATCTATTCTATTGGTTCACTAATACCATTATTTATTAGTTTTTTTGTATTTGATATTTTTAATAATAATAATTGATTGGTAAGAATATGATATTCTTCATGGTATTTATTAGTTTTTTATAATTTATATCTATATTTAAAACATATTTATAGGTAATATTATTATATTTTGGTACCTATTTACAGGTAATTATTATATTTTGGTATTTATTAGTTTTTTATATTTGATATATGTATTAAAAATTATTTATTGGAAATATTATTATATTCTGATACTTACTAGTTTTTTATATTTTATATATGTATTAACAATTTTTTATAGGTAAAATTATTTGTTTCAGATGGAAAAAGATGCTCACGATGATCTATTTCATTCTCTTGTTGATGTCAAACATTATGATGATGATCCCAATTCATCTGATCCATACGATGCAGTTATAAAAAAACCTATTAGTAGGGGGAACAATGTTTCTATATTGATGATTTTGGAACCTATTCCAGAAATATGCCCATCTCTTGATTTTGATCCAAATTTACAGAGGTATGATCAATTGTTTAAGGTATTTATTTTATATTAAGTTTTTGTATTAAATTTGGTGGTAATAATATTCTGATTTTTTTATTTACATATTTTTTCCCATTTATCTATTAGGTAGGCTAGTTCAATTCAAAGAAATTATTTTTCTACACCATGGGTATCGTGGGATTAGGTTCCCATTACTTTTTTACAGTAGATGTTAGACCACTGGATAGTATATTAATTAATATTTTATTTTATTTTAAATTTATTTAATTAGTAACATGTTGTTTTTAATTGTCTTTTAGAATTTATGGTCTCTGATCAATTATATCTTGAGAAATTTTATCCAGGAGGCATGAACTCTTTGTATATGTGAACGTTTTAATCAGTTTTGACATAACTTAAGAAAGAGAGCCATGGATAGAGCCTATATTATTATTTTTTAAAAATACTTCTTATCTTATCGACCTGACTATATATTAGCTTAGGTATGAGCTGGATTATGCTCATACTATATAGGAGAGAATTTTAGGAGGAGGTAATCATCTGGGAATCATAACCACAAGAGGAAAGAGGTCACAAATAGGATCAAGAGTCATAAATTTGGTATACATTGAAGACATATGATAAGTAATATTATTTATTAATTTATATATACTTTAAATTTAATTTTTTTATATTATGTAGGCTGATACTGAACCCTCTATTAAAAAGTTTGAAGTTTACAAGAATATGTACACTGATCCCTGTACAAGACAGATTATTAGCGACAAACAACACTAGATTATGGTTAGTTTTTTTTTTAAATTTTACTTAACTTAATATTATTGGTATTTTAATTTATAATTATATTTGAATGAAATGTATGAGACTGTGACTTCTCATTCACGAGAGAGTCAAGCTGAGAGAAAAGCAAATGGAACTTGAAATTCAGGTTTAGATGAGGGGGCTTGGATACAAACGACTTTTCAAAGTGTTGAAAAAGGACGGGTGATCGATATTGGTATACGATTAAAACCTACAAGTTTTTATGGAACCTATGTGATGTCACTAGTTATCTTGAAGGGAGATCATGAAGATTCTTCTTCATCATCTTCTATACAGTATGAAGAGAATTTTTGAGCTCAAGATGAGATGATACAGCAGATGCAGAGAGAACGGGAGGGGGAACATGAGCAGTAACATCAAATAGATTAGCAGATGTTGGAGTATATGTGTTGGCTTGTTCATGGTGTTGGTATAGATTTAAACCCACCCGAAACTTTGGATAACCCTCCCCCTATATACTAGTGGATTTTTATTATAACTATTATGACTTTTGTCTTGGTAAACATATTATCTATAAAATGGTGTAATAATTTTATTCCTGTATTTATTATATGTAATTTATTATATTTTTTTATAATTTTTTTTTATTTTTAAAAATATATAACTAATTTTGATGTATAAAAAAAATCCATTGTAATTAGGTTTTTAAAATATTCTATTGAACTTCTTGCGACAGATTAGATTCCCAGTAAAAATAATGAGAAATTACAACTGAACTTCACACATAGGCTTTAAAAAATAGCTCTTATTTGAAAAGTTAATAATGATCTGTTTCAAATAAATATTATTTTCGATGGTCTATTGTAAATAATCATGTTTACGATTCCATTTTTTGTGAGGGTCCTATCACAAATTACCTTTAATGATGGGAATTTGTCACTACAAACTCGGCACGAAAGCATCCAAATCCAATTGTGCTGCATGGAATAATATACCAATTTTTCATGAAAATAATAATTTTCATGTAATATAGATCAAATAATAAATATATCATGCACATGAATGGATTTTTGGAACATCTCCTTCAATCTATCACCTGTATTAAATCATAAAATACTTCATGTCATTTCACCTTATATTGTATCATATACAGTAAATCATGAAATCATATCCAAAACTCATTTTTTATATCTTAAAAAAAACTATCATAAATATATAATTAACTTTAAATTGTATCACATCATATTTAATACCTTGTGAATACCCATCCAATACTCTTTTGGGTTAACTCTAAAACAATTTTAGAGAATCTCTTTAAGTCAAAATCAATCCCTATTAAGTTAACTGCAAAGTGTGGCCCCATGGGAATTTATATCATTGAAAAAAATACAAATAAATGGATTCATAATTTTAAAAAAAGACAAGCCTATAGAAAATCATTGATTCTTCTTAATCTATAAAGGGATATGATGTGATCTTTATCAAAAACATGTATATCTATACCTGTGTTCACTAGTTTACATCATATAAAAAAATTAATTCTAACATATTATCTTTATCCAGGAAATCTATTAACCATGAGAGATAGAGGGACACAAGTTATGTCAATATCATAAATACTACGAAAAATTTCTCAACTCTCAAAGCATATACTGAACTGTTTAGTGAATATATCATGTGTCATTCACCCTTATGGATAAGAACATCACATACCCCTTATTTGGATAGATATATAATATCTAGATGTGGTTATGCAGTTCCATAGTCTATCTCAATAGAGGGTCCACATGTAATACTCATCATATGATAGGACAAATCCCGTTTTGGTCAAGCTCCAACTGAAGACATGATCAACAACATACTCAACCACCCCCATATTATCTAACTCAATACACAGACTTGTGTAAGTTAGGTATTAAAGTACGAAGGTTCTCATGCCAGGTATCCTGCCAAATTTTAGTATAAGAGACTCAAATATAATCCATACACCCCTAGCATACCAAAGACATATGTAAGACACCTTATGTGGTATACTTAGTGGTCCATCTAACTCACACAAATAATCTTATTATTTGTTTTGTTCGCCATGAGTATATTTTGTATCTCTATACAAGAATCATAATCATGATAACCTCAAAATTTCTATATAACCTATAATATTCCATGATGAAAACTGACTAGGGATCACTCTAAGTCATACTTTGAGAGGTTGATTATCATTATAGTTCATGAAATGTATATCTATATATACATTTATTCATCTAACATGAAATAATGATAAAGTAAATATTTTCTAATAAATGATACATTTTATATCCTTAATTTTTTTTTAAGAATATTTAATAAATTGAACATAAGAAATTTTTATCATATCATATATGATAAACTATCACATCATCCTTATACATACCACACTTTTTAGGAGTTTTTCTAACTCATTACATCATATGTAATTTATATCATATCTCTTTGTGAGAATATAATAAAACTCTCTCACTAACTCTTTAGTGAGAATCATTTATGAAGTAATAAAATTTTAAGAATGGTAAAATTTAGGAATAATATTCCCAAAGTTCAACTCCTTGAACATATTCAAACTTCTTAACTTTATAACATCAAATATTATGATGGAAAATTTTTCTATCTACTTAGAAATCTCTCCATCAAAATTTTTCTATGATTTTTTTTCAAATAATAAAACTATTTACATAATTACTTTACTAGAAAATCATAAATCCTTTTAGGATAAATTTTTATTAACTTTATTATGGTAAATAATGTAACTATTTACATTTTTCTTTACCACTATACCCTAAAATATTTCATGATAAAGTGTAATTCACTTTATAATCTTGACTAGCATAAACCTTTTAAAAATAGTGATATTCACTTTCTCATAGAAATTAAATGTAACTCTTTAAATTTTTATTTACCATCACATATCCTAAAAATCTTTTAGTATATTAAGTAAAAATCACATTAGACTTCAACTGATATAACCCATTAGGAAAAAGCGATGTTCATTTATTCATGATATCTAAATGCAACTCTTTATATTTTTTATTTATCATTATATATCCTAAAATCTTTAGAACATGAAGCGTAAAATCACTTTAATCTTATACTAGTAAAATCCATTAGGAAATGGTTATATTCACCTTTTAAACAGTAACTAAATGTAACACTTTACATTTTTCATTACTATCACATATCCTAAACACTTTAGCATATTAAGAAGAAATCACATTAACTTTAGATTGATGTAATCCTTTATTTGTTAACTTTAAATTTATCTAAGTTTAAACATACACCCACTAACATCTTAGTCACCATATTATTTTCATGATTTCTTGCTAAGATACACAAATTTCTTTGTGTTTTGGAAATAACACTAATTTCCTCTTAGATAGAATATGTAACAATTAAACTATTGGTACCTTTTCATATATGGTATTCTATGTATTTGATTTATTTTTCTTAAAAATAAGATAATTCTATAATATATTCCACTGATGGGTGGTGGAATCACATTCCTTCATAGTTTACCAAATAGCTGGATTAAAAATTTTACCCTAATTTTATTTTCATGTATATTATAAAATCTGATGAATCTTAAACCATGTGTACAATCAATCATCTAATTTTTTTCACAACAACCCTTTATTGTCAAACCATTTCTCTTATCACATAAAAGATATGAGATGAAGATATAATTTTTTTAATTAGATTCATCTGAGCATGATGCATATATTTACATTTGAATTTTATATAATAACTATTTACTTAAGAAAATGAATTCAAACTATAAGATCAATCAAATATTCATTGATTTTTAACTCCTATATATTTAAAAAACTTATAAAATATATATTTGGTATCACATACCCTTAAAATTTGAAGAAATTAATTCTATAACACCTTTACCTAACATGGATATTCTATGGGGTTTCCTAAAACTCCATGAGTTATCTTGATAATATAACATACAGAGTTATTATCCCTTCTCCCTAAAAACCCTAGGTTTTCAAGACCTTGATTGAATTTTTGTAGAAATATTGTTTATCTTATTCAACTGACTTTTTCTCTTCTAGTTTTATCTTTTAACAACTTTCACTGTCAACAGAATGCCTGAATCTAGATATCATATGTATAGTTCATCTATCCTGAACACTTTATGAATATTGGGTAAAATTTTCTTGAACTCTTTAATTTTTTTGGTATATTTCCATAAATGAAAATAGTATGAACTCCCTAACTAGAAGAATCCATTTTTAGTATCGCTTATAAAATGTCATAGAATTGAACAAATCATAAACTATGTGTATTAAAAACACTCATCTCATTTTATTAAACAACAATTGTTTACATGATTAACTTAAGTGCTAAATGAGATAAAATACACATCTTATGGAAAATTTAACCAAGCTTGAAGAATCCATGTTATCTATATAACAACTCCTTTTATCCATTACTTTAAAGAAACCTTTAAGATTTAATCTTAAATTAATTATCATATTTTGACCTTTCCATATATTTATATATTTTTAAAAACATACAGTTGATATAATATGTTTTTTAGAATAATATAATAAAATTATATAACTAATAAAGGTTCAAGGAAACCTTTAGTTTCACCGATTCAATAATATATTCAATCATATTGAATATCATTTGATATACCTAATCATATTGAGTATATGAGTCCAAAATCCCTTAAATCATTGATGCATCCAATAATATTGAGTACATGAGTGGAGACTAAGATTACAATGGTAATTTAGTATATAATTACATTGAAACCTTAAGATAATAATTCTATGCTTAATAAGAATTTACATTTACCTATTGAACAACTTTAACTATTGGTTTATTAAGGAAGGAACTGTTATGACACATAGAATTTTCCTTAAGAACTTTTTTTGAATCACTAGTCATGCTTTAGAAATTTTCTTAAGCTACTAGTATTAGGAGTATCTAACATTAAGCTTCACTTTACAAAGATTAATATAAAAGTTTAATTTGATTATGATGATATTATTCATCTATGAAAAAGACTTCTATCATATGGGTATCATATTTTATTAACCATTTAATAAGGACTTTTATTAAATAGGATCCCACTAAAATGACGACCCCTTTTTAAATATATCACATCCATTATTGGTCCAAGATTCAGATTTCACTTATATATAGGTTTTTTGGAATTTACACCCTCAATTAGATATTTAGGTAGGGAATAATATTAATTATATCATATATGACTCTTGGATAGTCGAGCATACAACTTTTTATCTAATACATAATAGGGATAAACTCAAACTTATTCCTCTAGAAACCTAATCCTATTAGGGTCTCTTGACTAGTGTAACCCAAATAAAACAACCAAAAATTTCTAACAAAGGATAATCAAGTGGCACCCAATAGGAAAATCCAATGCCACATATTAATTTCTTTCCTTACACAAGATAATCTCAACAAACCCAAATTTAGCATGACCTACCTTGTTGGATGATCTAGGTATTAATAGGTGATGCTTTGGAAGGAATATTTGTTACATACCACCTGTTATCATTGGATTGAGAAGTTATAAGTGTGATAATAGTCCTTAGTTTACATCCCTAAGATAACAAATGCTATAAATAAATTCCAAGGTCCTCAAGAACATTTGGGGGATGATTTTCCCTTTAAAAGATAAAACATCAAAACTACATAAACAATAAAGAAAAACTCTATATGATTCATGAGTATAAAATAAAACTAAAAACATAACCAAACCAATAAAACATATCAGAGTACAAGTAGAAACCAAAATACAAACTCAAAGAGAACCAAAAAACCCCAAATCTCAAAACTCCCAAGTGACATCAAACAGAAACACCAAATCCACTCTAAGATCCACCTCCTCATGTCATGACCATGGTATCAAGAAGCATCACTAAAGAACTAAGATACCTTTCCTTTATCTATTTCTCGATAGATGACATTTTTAAATGCACAATAGTTCTAAATAAGTGGGTGAGTCTAAAATCAATGGTATTTCCCCAATGACTTCCCAAATCATTCCACTAGGACAAAAATTGTTAGCACAATTTATATAAAATAGTTTAAAATTAATCTAAACAATTTATATCAAAAAAATAAAAAATTTTATATCATAAAACCTTTCTCATTTATTTTACATACCCATAATAATATCTCCACACAAACTCCATGCATGAACAGGTGAAAGTTCCATACTCACGAGCGGTCTCTCATTGATCCACAAAGTCATCATAAGGTGTCCAATACTAGGTTACTCAATGGAATATACCACTTCCATAGGGTCATATCTATGAATGCACTTATGCCAACCATGTATGCCAAATACCCATGCCAAAAAATTCCATATAAAACATTTTCATTCATTAAAAATTTCATAAACATTTTACATACATCAAAACCAAATCATAATTCTAAAATAATTATTTTAAAATAATAAACCAAAGGGGGTTTTTCTAAAATCCATATATTTTTATAAATTCAAAAGATATAAGCACAATGGGTTTCTATCAATAATAACACAAGTATTTTATAACCATTTCAAGAAAATCACTTAATAAAAACGATTCCTTCATGTTCTAAGTCAAGTGGGGATAAGAGAGAATCCACCTACCTCACAACAATTGGTGAAAATGAAGAACTACACTACAAAAATCTAGACCCAACATGGATTTCCTTTCATTCAATAAATCAAATTTTAAAAAATCAATATTCCCCTAGAAAAACATGAATCTATATACCACAGATTAGATCTAAGATTCCGAGAGAGAGTAGAAGGATTGATCTAAGAATAATGATGAAGAATGAGTACTTATCGATTAACCTAGACCTCCAACATGATTTGATTCAACTAATAATTTATTTTGGATTAAAAGGAAAAGTCTCTCAATCCTAGGGAGAAAAAGTAATTTGGTATCTATAGTTATTAGGAGATTAAATAGGTGTTGGGGAGTTAATTTGGATTATATACACATTTTTAGGGGTGCCAACTATATGCCAAATAGTTAGGCTGCATAGTTTGGAAAATGGTGCACCAACCATATAATGATACTGTTTTAATCCAACACCTCACATGGTAAGATCACATGGTTAGAAAGACCATGAACCAACCATGATTTTCCCTATATTTCAAGGTGCATGAGATCCCATAGGAATTTAAATGGTTTGGCCAAAATGTATGCCAACCATGCGCCTTCCCAGTGTCCACTATCTTCCCTTGCATGATTTCTTTGAGATGGAGCATGATTTATACAAACCGTGAACAAAATGTATACCTCCATAAAATACTCCAAAACATGCCAAAACCACTAAGAACCTCCTAAAACATAACAAAAACATTATATAGACTAAAAATATCCATGAATAAAGGTCCATGTAACTGAAACCTAGGGTGATATATTATCCCCACTATTGGACTTTCCATCACCGAAATGTAGAAAACCCCCATTTCCCTAGAAGATTTCAGGATACTAATCTAACATTTTCTTCTCATTCCCCCACATGGTTTCCTAAAACTGACCATGTTTCCATAAAAATCACACTATAACAATTATTTTCCCACGAAATATCTTATATTGCCTATCCAAAATATGTACTGGTAGATGAATCAATGTAGCACCTGAATCTAGGTCAATGTGATCCCATCGAATCACATGGTCAGAGTTAGGTTGGTACTTCTTCAACTAAAATATATGAAACACATTATGCACTAAACTAAACCTTGGTAGAAAATACAACTGATATTCTATATCCCCAACCCATTAAAGTATCTAAAAGGGTCTTATGAATCAAGGATAAAACTTTACTTTCTTACCAAAACAATGATTCTCAATCCTTGGAGATATTTTCAAAAAAAAAACACGACCAATAACCTAAAATGACAACGGTCATTGATGATGATCAACATATGATTTATGAAAACTATGAGTCTTATCCATCCTCTTTTTAATCAACTATATCATCTCTATTATCTCTTGAATAAGTATGGGTCGAATTAGTGAAGTCTTTCCTATTTACACCCAATAAAGTAGAGAACAACAAGTATTCCCATTCAATGCTTCAAAAGGATCTGCATGTATTGATTTCTGATAACTTTTATTGTATGAGAAATCTAGTAAAGGTATATGGTCTTCCCAAGTGCTCGGAAAACCCATCACACAATCCCTAAGAATGACCTCCAACATTTGGATTCTTTGTTCAGATTGTCCATCCATTTTAGGATGACAAGATATACTCATAGTCAATTGTGTTCCAAGGGATTACTATAAGGATTTACAAAAATGAGATTTAAATATGGGGTCTTGATCCGATAAAATTGATATTAGAAGTCCATGCATCTTTATAATTTACCAAATGAAGAGTTTGAATAAGTATTCTACCATATTAGTTACATGAATTGGGATGAATTAGGCCCAATTTATGAGATAATTCAAAATCACCCATATGGAATCATGTTTCCTAACTATCCTTGGTAGACATGTTAAAACAAATCCATGGCTATCTACTCCTATTTCCACATGGGAATTGGTAAAGACTATAACATACCCACTGGATGTGGATACTCTAACTTGACTTGCTAACATGTGAGACATCTTGAGACATACTTCTATATATAAATTTTCATTCCAATTCACCAAAAACCATGCTTTCAATTATTTTTACATATTCTATATTCTTGTATAAATAGACCATCTTGAAGGGTGGTAGGCACTAAGAAGATGTTTCTGATATGATAAAGGTATGACCATATGATCTTTAAACCACAACTCTGAACTCCCATCCAGCTTATAACCCTCAATGGTCTCCTCACCATTGAGTTTTGACCTCATAGTAACAAAATTAGGATCATATGTCTAATCATCTCTAACCTACTCAAACAAATCAGGAACAAACCAAACTAGAAAGAAAACTACAATATCACCTTGATCTGAGAAATCTAGATGCATATAAACTATGATTTCCATTAGTATCTATTGGTTCAAAGCCTCTTTAACCAATTGATAATATTAAATCCTACTCAATGCATCCACCACAGAGTTCTATTTACCCAGTGTATACATCAAGTCGAAGTCAAAAATAAGAAAATACTCAATCTATCTACACTATACTAAATTTAAATCTTCTTGTGAGAAAATGTGTTTCAAACTCTTATGATTCATAAACACTGTGAATTTCTCACCAAATAGATAATGACTCCAAGTCTTAAGATCCTAGACCACATCAATCAATTATAAATCATATGTTGGGTAGTTCTTCTCATGAAACCATAACTTTTGTGAACCATATGAAACAAAATAATCTCTCTGTATGGGAATACATCCAAAAATGGATCCCAATGCATCAAAATTGACTACATATCCCCATAAAAACTCTAGAAATGTGATGATTCGTGCATATGTTAGTCTAACCTTAAGTTATTGAAAGTATTTTTGGAATTACTCATTCCATTTGAAAGGAACACCTTTACTCATAAAATATTTCATTGGTGATGATAAATGTGAAAAATCACATATGAAATGTTTATAGTATCACACTAAGACAAAGAAACTATGTATCACAAATACATTCTTCAATGGTTTCCAAGAGATAAAAAATTATATATTTTTAGGATCTATATAAACACCTTTTTTATAAATGACTTGTCCAAGGAAATTTACCTCTTGTATGTAGAAATCACACTTTGATAACTTGTTATAAAAACAATGCTACCACAAGATACCCTATACTATATCCAAGTGTTGTTCATGATATACTTATTTCCTATAATAAATCAGTATATTATAAATAAACACCACCAAAAAGTAATATACAAACCTCTAAAATATTTGATTCATCAATACCATAAATATGGCTGGTGTATTCATAAGACCAAAAGGAATAACCAAATACTAATAATGTTCATATATACTTCTAAAATTTTTCTTCAAAATACCATCCTTCCAAACTCACAATTGGTGATACCTTGAATGTAAGTCAATTTTATAGAACCATTATCCCACCCCCTCAATTTATAAAACATATTATCCATTCATGGAAGAGGATACCGATTCTTTATCATAAATTGATTAAGCTTATAATAATCCACAAAAAGAATAAGAGTTTCATCCACCTTCTTCACAAACAGAATCATTATTTCCAATAGAGATGTGATTGGTAAAATAAACCCTTTAATTTATAATTCTTAAAATTGAAATTTCAATCACCTCAGTTATATTGGTTCGATACTATAATATAGATGTGAGATTGTACTGGTTCCTGGTAAGAGGTCAATCATAAACTACACTTCTCTTTTGGGTGGAAACCCTAGGAAATTGTTTGGGAAAACATGATAAAACTGGTCACAAATAGTTGGAAAATCTCTGATCTCAATCACATCCATAGTTTCCAAGGTAAGAAGTGTTACTCTACCTTAATTTGTATCCCAATATCCTCTAAAGAGATGCTTAACACTATACAAAGATGTGAAAATAACCTTTTAGTCTTTTTAGTAGTTGTGGTCCTTGAATGATGTATACCAATACATACCCAAAATAAAGTCATAGACATCTATCTTAATAAAAAAATAAATCCCAAAGAAACTTATCCCCATAAATAGTTATAGAATAAGATTTACACATATAGGCTTGACATTCTCTTTGGCCAAGAGTAATTTTAAGATTCAATGTATAAGGATTCATCTCAACGTGAAAAACCATATGATCAATACTATGAGAATTAATAAACTAGTGTGACACACCCATATCAAAAAAAAAGTTTTCATAAGGGTATAATTCAAAAGAATCATATCTCTCACCATTGAAGGAATAGATTGATAATCCATGATCACTTTCTTAACTCCATACAAGTGATTACTCACTTCACTTTACTATTTATTACCTAGTTGAGATTGAGCTTCTTGAAGGGTCCTGGTGTTCCTATAATCACATTGGCTCACTCAATGATTGGAATTATTTTTCTGTACGCGTCTCATTGAAGCATACATTGTTTGGGAACTATGAGATGTGTCTCTAGAACCCAACCTTGGAGAATTGTGACAATAGTGATTAATATGACCCATATGGTTGAAATTATGACAAGATCTAGGGGATTACGTACAATCTCACTTCATTTGGCTAAAATAACCACATTGAAAACATCCTGACTTACTTTTCGGTCGGTGAGGAATGTATACTGATCTTGTGGCCTGATTTTGAGGTATAACACCACTCTAGAAGTAGGTGTAACTCTTTCACTTGTTCCTAGAATTAAATTTCCCACCTTTTACCATAGGAATAAACATTCTCCCAACAACCATATAACCAAGACATCCCTTTTTCCCATCATCTCTATATTTACCATTTCTGTATAATCTATTATATAAAGAATAAAAATCTTTGAGAAAATCTACAACATCAACCTTGACTAAAAAATTAATGCCTTTAAGGGAACACTTTTTGTAACTTCTATGGAAAAGTGAACTAAATTCATAAATTTAGCCACATGATCTATCAGTGAGATATTCTCTTGATTCAAACTGAAGAATTTCATTATTCTAAAAATTTAAAATGTGTGAGGATAGAATTTCTTATTAAAATTTCTTCAAATCCTCCCATGTCATGAATTCATCTATTTTATCATGAAATACTAATTCCCACAATTTTCATGAAAAATCCTCTAGCATATACATTGTAAAATTTATTTTAAACTCTCATGGATTCCTAAGAAAATCAAAGACTTGATTTATCTAATTCAACCAAAAGTTATCTTTTTTATGGTTCATAATTCCCCTGAAAGATGGGTGTATTATTCTTTTAGAAATGAAATGAATGGTTGAATTATCAAGGTTCATAATTCCTATTACCCTTATACATAGCTTGAACTATTGGTTCACCTATGGATTAGGAGAAACCAGATTTTCAACAGCCTCCTCCAGTTGATTTCTATGACGCCTACTCGATGTAATTCAATATAACTAGAAAAAAACCATTTATTCTCACTCATTAGAATCTGAAGGCTTTGTAATTCCAATTTACCACATCAACACGTATTGTAACATAGCTTTACTCAGTTAAACCATTGTCAAAATTAAAACCATTTTTGAAGATACGACAACTCTTCTTTTCAAAATAACCATTTTCACTATTTTAAAAAATTATCACTTTTTGTCCATTTGATAAACCATTGAACTCAGAATGAACAATGAGGTCTTAGTGTGGAATTTTACTATTAATGTATGTCATGAAACTCTCATTGGATAAACCCATGATGATGAGGTGTCTATATACCTTGAAGTATCTCCAAACACTTATGTAACCAAACACTATGGTAACTTGAAGTTCAATATAAAATGGTTTGCTACGTCTTTTTATGCTATACGTTTCAAGTTTTGATGATCCTATATCATTGATACTAACCCAAATCAAGTATTTAACAAGAATAATACAATTTTCCCAAAAAGATAGATGGAACAAGAAAGAATGATACCATTTCCAACTGAAGGACTAAACAAAGCTGATACCATTTCCAAATGAAGGACTAAACAAAGTTGATACCATTTATAACATCCCTCCCTTCCTCATTGAATTGAAAAGTTATGGTTGTAATACTAGTCCTTAGGTAACATTTACGATACACCAAAGGCTTTCAATAAATTCCAAGGGCCTCAAGAACATTTGGGAGATAATTTTACCTTTGAAATATAAAACAACCAAACTACATAAACAATAACCAACCAAAAGTATATATGATTAATGAGTACAAAATAAAACTTAAAACATAACCAAACCAATAAATCATATTAGAGTACAAGATAAAACCAAAATAAATACTTTAAGAAAACCAAAAAACCAAAAAACTCAAAGATCCCAAGTGACATCAGCTAAAAAAACCCAAAATTCTCTAAGATCCAACTCCAAATTCTATTCTCAAATTATCAAGAAGTTCCACTAAAGAACTGATATACCTTGAATTTACCCATGTTTTGATAGATGAAATCTAAAAATGTATAAAATTACTAAGCATAAGGTGAGTCTAAACTATGGAGGATTTCTACAATGACTTCCCAACTCACATCACTATGAAAAAAATTGTTAGCACAATTTATATAAAATAGTTTAAAATCAGTTTAAACAATTTATATCAAAACCATAAACAATTTCCCATGGAATTTTTGAAATCATAAAACCTTTCTCATTTATTTAGAATACCCATAACCACATATCTACACACACACACACACACACACCATGTATGCCTAGGTGAAAATTTAATACTGATGGGAGGTCTCTCATTGATCCACCAAGTCATCATTAGGTGACCAATACCAGGTGTCCCATTGGCACACACCCCTTCCATAGGGTCACATATATGAATGAAATCATACTAACCATGTATACCAAATATTCATTAAAAAACCATTCAATATAAAAACTTTTTATTATTTAAATAATTTTAGAAAACACTATGCATTCATAAAAACCAAATAATATTTTTAAAATCATCATTTTTAAATTATAAAAAGGGGTTTTTCCAAAATCCATCCATTTTTTCCAAATTCCAAATCCATAACCACAATGGGTTTTCATTAATAATCACAAAAGTATTACAAAACAATTTCAAGAAAATCATTTATTAAGAATATATAATTCAAGTTCTAAGGAAAGTGGTGGTAAGAGATAAGCCACTTACCTCACAAAGGTTGGCAAAAATGAAGAACGACACTACAAAACTCTAGATATGACCTTGGATATCCTTTATTTCAATAAATAAAATGATAAAACGTAAATATTACCATAAAGTAACATGAATATATCCACCATAGATTATATCTAATATCCCATGATAGAGAAGATGTCTAGATCTAAGAAGAAAAATGTAGAATGAGTACTTACTGATGAATTCCGACCTCCAATGCACTTTGAATCACCTAAGATTCACTTTTGAATCAAAAGGAAAAGTCTCTCAAGCCTAGGAAGGAAAAGTAATTCTGGATATAGAGTTATTATGTGATTAAAGAGGCTTTAGGGAGTTAATTATGATTATATCCACATTTTTAGAGGTTTCAACTATACGCTGCATGGTTAGGCCATACGGTTTGGAAAACCATGTGCCAACCATGCAGTGCTACTATCTTAAGACAACCCCTCTCATGGTTGTCTCACACGGTTAAAAAACCATGGGACAACCTTGATTTTCCCTCTGTATTAATTTACACGATTTCTCTTAGGCACTCACACTATTTGGACAAACCATGCCCTAACCATGCACCTTCCCAGTTCCCATTGTTTTCCCTTACATGGTTTCCTAGATATGTCGCATGGTTTCTACTAACCGTTCACAGAACATAAACCTCTATAAAAGACTCCAAAACATAAAAAACCCATAGTGTCCTCCTAAAACATACCCTAAACATTATATAGACTAAAAACTACCTAAATAAATGGGCATGTACCTGAAACTGAGGTTTCTAAAATCTTATACTTAGTATTTGAAAAAGATTTAATCTCATAATATTATATCATGTTTATTACCTCATGTAGAAATGATTATAAAATTTTAGTTTTGGAATCCTAATCCCTCCAAAAAATTAATATTTCTAAACCATATTGGCATGTAACTCTTTATACAACTCATAATTTTGTGTTACTCACCCAAAATTAGAAGTCAATTATATTAATATATATATGAATTCTTCATATGTATAAGGTATATGAACAATTATTATAAAGGAATAAAGATATATGAGTTTGAAAATATCTATATGAGTAAGTTTGGTATGAAAAATAAAAAACCCCATTCAACTTTCTAAAAAAAAATAAGCCTACAGGTCAGTAGGTAGTTCGACCCCAAGTCCCTATCCACAAAGAGACTTTACTTATGAAATAATTTAATTCATGATATCTATAAATGGGGAGATGAAATATAAAGTGGATTAATTTTTCGATGAAATATAGATATTGGTTAACTAAATGGATATGATGTATGGATTCATAATTTTTAGTAGGATCACTTTTATTAAAATTACTTGTTGAAAAGATATAAAATATGATACCCACTCACTAACATGTCAATGTTTTAGATTTTTTCATACTTTATGATAATCATTTTGAGATCACTTATAGGTATGAACTATAAAATAGTTATATATTGATATCTAGGGTTGAAAAGTGTTCTAAAAAATAATAATTTTGAGCATCTAAATGTGAATGTTATAGAAATCGATTCCACCAACTACGAATCATGGGTATTAGATATCGAGTGTGCATCGTACATTTGTGATAATAAACATGGACTTTGAGATAAAATTAAATTAACAAAGGATGAAGTAGATTTTCATATTGGTAATGGAGTATGTGTTTATGAATTAAAATTATTCACTTATTATCTAATTTTTCCTAATCTTATAATTATAGAATTGTTATTATTTTCCCACCATAAACATGAATTTCATTTCTGTTTCTTGTTTGGACAAGAAGGGATTTTCATTCTCTATAAATAACAAGAGTTTTTATATATATAAGAATTAAAAGTTATATGGAATTATAGATATAGTATAACGCCTCAAGTTTTTATGAATTATTATTATTATCATTTTTGAATAAATTAAATTTCTTTGATAGCTTGCGTTACAAGAAACACTGAGTTTTAACAAATCGTGATATATTATTAATATTATTATTTAAATGTGGTCATTATATCCTAGACATTAAAATTAGATATATGAATAATAATAAATAATTTTTAAATATTAATTATAAAGGTTTTATATAAATAAATCATATTGATAAAAAAGTACTTAATTTTTAGAAAAGTCTTTATATTTTTCTAAAATACTATTTTCTCAAAAAAATATTTTTTTTCTTTTTGTGATCAATAATAAATTAATTTTTGAAAATTTTAGAAAATTAAAATTTTAAATTAAAATTAATTTTTTAAAATAATTATGTAAAAATTAGTTTAGGGTGAGTTTTTGGAATTTTTATGAAAAGATTAATTTTCAAGTGAATAATGAAAAATATTGGTTTTTATTGAAAACTGCCTTTTAATTTAATGAATTTATATGGTTCATTTATGTTTTAAAATGTGTTTAAAAATAAAATTACATAAATTATTTATAAATTAATCTAATTTATTTCATTTGAATAATTTTAATATTTAATTTTTATACAAAAACTTTTTAAACTTTTGAACATTTTATGTTTGGAAAACCACTTTCTCATAACATTCGTAAGTTTAATTTTAAATTAAAATTATCCACTTATATGAATTGAATTAGAAAAAATGGATTTTATATTTTGAATCATCATAATTTATATTATTTAATAATTTCAACTTAATTTTTGACCACAATGAATTGAAAAATAGTAAAATTATTTACCGTAGTTAAGGTAACAATGGGTTTACCAGAGGGTTAAACTAAATAGATAAGTGTTAAAAATGACCTGAAAATTGTCTAAATTTTTTATGGACATATTTAGAAATTATATCTTCTAGATTATATAATGGTAAATTTTTTATCATCTTGTCTTTTGAAAAATGTGGGTTCACCTTTTTCTTTTCAAAAAATTACAATTGTGCGACTCACCTCACTTATAAAAGGACACCCCTCTCCTCTCCACTTAACACTTGAAAAACCACTTGTTTAATCCAATAAATTCAAAAACTAAATCTTCAATTCCCTCCTACAATACTATAATCCTTATTTTGGCCATAAATCCAACCTAACAATCCTTTTGGTGCACACCAAAAGAAGTTTTCCGAAGAAGAGGTAACACCCCTAACCGAGCATTTTATTTTATTTCTTCTTCCAACTCCTTAAATTATTATTAAATAATTATGATATAATAGCTTAATTATATTATATATAATTATTATTTTATGTTAATGTAATTAACTTCAACTATCTCATCTTTCATCAAATGGGATACAAAATCATCATTCATGTGTACGGTGGAGTACCGCCACAAGAACCAATATGATTAATTTTTCATAACCACCTATCACAAATAAATATAATGAAATATAAAATGTTTATATATGATATTTATGATATTATTATACTTATAGAATTATGATATCATAAATACCTTCATAATTTCCATTTTGTGGGAATACGATAACATTTCTCATGTGTACGACAAACTACCGCCTCACCAAGCGATATAATTCATCCACGATTTACATAAAAGGTAATAAGGATGTTTTTAATAATAATATGTGATATATATTACTTAAAAATGATTCTATAATGGTAATATATTATTTAAATTTCTTTCTTTCAATCCGTCAAGAAAATGGAAACAACGTTCATGCGTACGTATGACTACCGTCTCCATGAACAATGTATTTTTTTCTATATATAAATATTATGGATTAATATAAAAACACATATAGTGAATATATATTATATTTATATAATGGTTATAATTCTGGAGAATATTTATCCATGATCATAGTAATAGGACCAAAGATAAAAAATCAAAACATACATGAAAAAAAAATCAGTTATTGCCCAAAACACAACTTTAACATGAAATTGTTAATAAATGGGTAATAAATAGTGATAATAAAAAAAATGATATGATATATATAATCATGTTTCTTTAATATTTTTATAATAATATTATATTTATTGTACAATAGTTTTGAACAAGTATGACAGAAGTTGAGACTTAAGGAAAGATAATTTTGTCTCAATTTGCCTTTCTTGATACATATGTTATGTTATGAAACTATCTTCCTTTATGAGGTGTATATAAAGACCATTTTGACATGTAATTACTTGAATTTATTTATTCTCATGAAATTTTATCTTTCATTTAATTTTTTTCCTTCATGGGGATTATAATTCAAAGTTTTCAAAGTGGTAAATATTTACTATTACAATCTCATTATTTATCAGGATAGTTTATAATTATGTTTTTTATGATAAAATAATATGATCAAACTCTCAATAAACTCATTAATTTTCTTATCCTCTAGTTATGTGATGATAATACATGTTTCCCTTTATTTTTCTCTCTTTATATACTCAAGAGTTTAAAACAATGTTTTTAAGAAAAATCATCTTTATTTATCTCCTCAGTCAAAAACTTGTTTTTCTTCTAAAACCATGTTTTATAAAAGTGTTTAAACTTTTTTTTAACAATATCCAAATTATTTATTAAATATTTTTTACCCATGTTTTAATTTTTACAAATTTCCATTAAATTAATCATTATATTGTTTTCCAAGTAATTCCCATTTGGATTTTACCAAAAATTTGAAAGGAATCTTCATTTTAATGTGTATGACATGAAAAAATTCTACACCATCATGAAAAATAATTTATTTGAATATTAATTTATAATATTCCAATTTTTTTTCAAATTTAAGTATTTTTAAAATGTTTTATGTTTTGAAAAGTGTTTTTAAAAGTGTAATGGTTATTTTTCTCAAGAAATATTTTAAATAATCATTCAAAATAATTTTCCATCTAAGATAACACTCGTTGATATTACCTATACCTTAATGGGTATATGATTCAAGGATTCCATTCTTTTTCTTTATCTTAATGGTTTATGTTTATGATGGAATAATTTTTATGAAACTTGTTTCTATTCCATGGGTTATACCATGAGGAAATTCTTATGAATCCCACTTATTTTCACGGTTATGATATGATGAAATAATTAAATGATTATGAAACCTATATCTTTTATATAGTTTATGATATGATTAAATGTTTATGAAACCCATTTCATTTCATGGGTTATGATATAATGAAAGTTTTATGATCTTATTACATTGATACGTATGATTTTCATTATGTGATGGTTGAGACCTATATATACCTCTAATGCATTGGGTAAAGATTTATATCACATGATATAAATAGGACTGGAATAAAGAGTGGACCTAGTTTAGTAAGGGACTATTTCTTCTATGACGGTCTAGAGAGTGAACCTTTATTACTATGATGGTTTGGAGAGTGAACCCATTTCACTATGATATCCTTAGTAGTGAGACTTGAATACTATGGAAATGATTTTATATACTTTTGTGTATGAAAAAATTCTAAGTCTTATGTCAATGTTATGTTCTCATGGATCATATTCTTTGATTTCTTTATTATTAATCTCTTACGAACTTTAAATATTTATTCCATTAATCAATATTTTGATCTTTGATATGAAGGGTATGATTATAATATGTTATCATCATGTTATCATACCCTCAACTAATGTTATGCTTAAATATCTCCCTCATTTACCCTTACTGAGCATATGAGCTCACTCTTTATTTTGTTTCCTTTCCCCATTTTTAGAAGAAATTTATTATGTATGATATTTCTAAGAAGGGTGATAGTTATGAATAACTTATTGGAAGATGATGTAATTCACATATGGAACATTTGTTTATGATTACATGTTTCCAAAGGCACTATACCTTTACAATCCTCAGGCGCGTGTTTTTATAATGTAATGAATGTTTTGTTGGAACTACTTTGTGTATAAGTTTGTATTTGTTGTCAATAGTCTTCAATGAAGATCAAAATTAAGGAGATCAAGAATTACTCTGATGAAGTAGAGGAATGGCGATTCAGACGATTGTTGCACTGATCGTATGTTCAAAGAACATGTGTCAAAGGTGATACATTGTTTACAACAATGAAGAAGGTGAGGTGCGGTCCATCTGAGGATGATTAAAGAGGAATGGGGTTTTTGGATGAATACCATGCAATTACTCATGATTGCATGAGAACCATTCAAGAGACTTCTTGATGAATTGAATCACATGGTTTGTAAGAAGTAGATCATGACGATTGATGAAGAAGACAATGTGCCAATGATTGGAAATATAAGATGGTCGTGCAAGGATTGGAATTCTGAGATAGCCATGCACATCACATTGTCATAGAAGATGATGATGGTAAATGTATGCCTTCAAAGAATACATATCACAATAGAGGAGTTTGTGATAAAAGCAGAAGAGTTGTTGAAGGATACATATCACCAAGAAGAAGTGTTGTTGAGGTGATCATGCTTGTTGACAAAGAAAACAGACGACATACAAATTTGTTGACAAAGGATATTCTATGGTGGCATGTCGGGTTCGAAGATTGTGGATAATGATCCATGTTTTATTCATGGAACATCGAAAAAGGAATGGATGATCTGGAGGCGGACTAAAAGAGCAGATATAAGGTCGTGCCGTTTTCTAGTGTTTGCCAAATTTTTGGGGTCCAAAATTTGGAGGTTGGTGAGCATCGCGAAAAGTGGATTTCTAGGAAGATCATAATTTAATATGGCAAAGTCTTGAGTTTCGCGAAGATGGGATGCATGGAATGGATTTCACGAAGACCAAAAGAATGGAGGCAGTGAGTCTTTGCGATTACGTCATGCTTCGCGATTATGTCAAGCTTCGCGAACGGCAGAGGCTGGAGAGCTTCGCGGCGATGAAGGGCTTTGCGAGGGAGCTTCCCGGCGAAGGCGCGAAGGAATGATGACGGTGATTCTTCGCGATTAGGTCAAGCTTCGCGAACGACAGAGGCTGAAGCGCATCGCGACGGAGAAGGGCTTCGCGAGGGAGATTCGCGGCGAAGGCGCGAAGGTATGTTGAGGGTGATTCTTCGCGACTACGTCAAGCTTCGCGAACGACAAAGTGCCGTGGTGCTTCGCGATTTGGACAGAATTCCGACAGAATCTTTGGAGCTTCGCGATTTGAGATGACGTGGTGTTGACTTCGCGCGGAAGGGTCGAGGGTCGGTGGAATCACCTATAAATAGAGGCCGACCCCCCCAAGAGAAGTAGAGATAATTTCATAGAAAATCCTTTGCTCTCGGTTCGCAAAGGTCACTCGTGAAGGCAGTGTGCTTCGGAAAAGAGGAGCTTCGCGGTGGCTATTCTAGCTCCGCGAAAGTCTTGCGCCCCACGTTGGCTCAGTGAGCTTCGCGAAGAGGTAGGAGCTCCGTGATAGCCCAACATTGCGAAGGCTCGAGCATCGCGAGAGTGCTTCGCGATTGAGCTTCGTGAAAAGGTAGGGGCTCTGCGAATACTTGTTTGAGCTTTCCAAAACTGGGAGCCTTGTGAAGTAGGGTACTTTATGAAAGCCCTTTCCAAAGGTTGTTCGCCCTGTGGACAAGGGAAAAAGGGGTATTCATCAGTGGATGAAATTTGGACTTCAACAGAGCATCATTTATTGAGCAATCACACAAGTGATTGTGATTCAGGAAAACAAAGACAAGGGGATCTAGTGCATTCAGTCATTGCACTAAAGGAGAAGGATTGAAATAAAAAGAGCATCAACTCTGAACCCTGATGCAAGAAAATTCTCATGATGAACAGGAGACAAAGAACTTCATGTCTATCTATTGAAGAGACCTTCACGTCTATAAACTGAGTGAGACTTCGCCAACAGCAGTGAGCCAGGGGGAGTCAGCGGGAGTGACCCGAGGGACGCAGTGAGCTATACCTGAAATTTTGTGAAGGCAGTGAGCCTGGGATAGAGTGACTGTACCCGAACCTTTGCAATCTACAGCTAGTGAAGCATAGTGGATTTAGGTACGACCGACAACCTATCGGCATATGCTCCTTGGACGTAGCCCTTAGTGATGAACCAAGTAAAAATAGTTTTGTCATCTCTCTGCATGTGAATGTTTCATTGATGATCATATCCATCATACAGGTTTAAGTAGTTCCTACCAATGTGGGAACAAGATCTACAACTTTAAGAAGAAAAAGTTGACACCCTGATTCACCCCTCCCCTCTCAGGGTGTCCCAGGGTCATACAAGTGGTATCAGAGGGAGGTTAATGTATGTTGGATATTCTCTAGTAATTCTATTGAGAAGAGGATTTGAGTTTCTTTCCTAAAGTCAACAATGAAGAGAAGTCTTAATGAAGTTTCTGAGCAGACATCTATATCTAGCAAGACTATGACAAACAAGAAAAAGAAAGAGAATAAGCATCTAAAGAATTCCCTCATTTCCAAAGAATATGCAGTGTCTTGTTCTCCATGCCATTCCAAAAATGAAGAAACATTAAGCATGGAAAGTATCGAGCAGGTGACTCAGAATTCTTCCAGAGGAAAGGATGACACCCCCAATTCACACTTTCAAGAAAAACTCAAAACATATCTGCATGGTATTACTGAAGAAAGGGAAGCTATTATTTATAGCCTATTTCATTCTATGTAGGTTGAGATCACTCGACTTGAAAGGGAAGCAGAAAATATTGAAAAGGGGATGGAAAGAAAAGTTCTGGAAAGTATGAATCTCACCAAACAGGTTAAAGTCTTTGAAGAAAACAAGGCAGTCAATAAGACTCTAAAAGAAAGGATCCATGCACTTAAGCTGAGCTGAAGAAGAGCAATGAAGTCAAGAATTTTTGTTTGGAAGAAACTTCCATTAAATTAAGGGAACTTGACTCTTTGTTACAAAACAAAGTTAAGATGCATGAAGATGAGGTTGAAAGGTTGAAGAAGACTTGTGAAGAGAAGATGATCACGATTGAAGATCAGAAGATCATCCTCAATATTGTGGGTCAAAAAATGGAAGCTCAGTTGACCAAGATTGAGAACACACATATTGAGACTTCACAAAAGAATGAAATGATTGATGCTTTCACTCAATGGTCGTTGTAGGAGTCTAAAGATGAAATGCCTCCAACATGTGATAAGAAGATTACAATAACTCTTGATTATCCACATCAAGAATCAGTTGCTTCGGGTACTCAATAATCACTGGAGGATTCTATTGTCAAAAGACCTCCAACATGTGATAAGAAGATCATGACTTCACTCTTTGATCTATCACAAGCAACTGAGAAAGTGAAGGTACCATCCAAACCATCTTGTACTCATATTTCTAAATACACGCCTACAATCAGTGCAGGTGGGAAGAAAAGTTCTAAACAAGTATGGATGAGGAAAGGTGAGAAGAAGAAACCTAACACCATGGATAGGGTGGATGGGAAGAAAAAGGAGGAAGTGGGTTCCTCAAATAGAGCACAAAAGATTAAGAAGATGGCCCAACAACTTAATACAGAAGACACAAAGAAGAAAAGATTTGTGGGTCAATGTTGGTGCTGCAATAGATTTGGGCACTGTGCACCGGATTCTCTTTATAATCCCTTACATGGAAAAGCACAGAGAATGCCTATATCAAAGAGAAGGAAGCCAGAGAAAAAGAAGCAACATCAGCAGGTCCAAAAGAATCTATTTACTGCAAACAGATTTGGAATTCTTGATAACATCTGTGATGTATGCAACGGCAGTGGTCACAATGCAGGCACATGTCCATATCAACATGCTTTCACTGTTGAAAAGAAAATAAGACCTCTGATGCCGTCAAATAATGAAGCAACTACCTTGGGGAGAAATCAGAAGAATGTTGTGAACACACATTTCCCCAAGAATATCTCAAGTAGGGAAGCTGAGAAGACCCAGGATTTTAGATCCATGAAATTGAAGGGTCATTCATCCAAAAGAAACACTAAGTGGGATGAATCTCGGATGAACCCATGTGGAAGACCTAAACTAGCTGTAAAAGTTCCAAATGACATATTGGTCATCTGGCTAGAAGATTTGAAAAGAATAAGGAAACTTGAAGATGAGAAGGCCAAGGATGGTGACAAAGGAAAAGTAAAACTTTCACATGATGAAGACACAGTGCAGGAGAGATTGCAAACAAAGAGAAACACACGTGTCAAAGAAGTTCTGTGTGAGAGATGCAAGAAATCTGGTCACATTGAAAAATGTTTCCTAACCTTAATACCAGAGCAAGAAGCAGTCCTTAAGAGGAGTAAGAATGTATCATTCATGATGGCTTCTAAGAAGAACAATTCTCCACACAAAGCAGAAGAGAATGTGAACAGATCCATTCCACACCGACAGATGTCAGAACATATGTTCAAATATGCAGGCATGAATACTGGAGTGAACAGGGGAACTTGGTTGAGAAAAGAACCTCAACCAAGCAAGTATTCTTGATGAAGCAAGAAGGAACCACCTTATTCCCGTAATCATTTGTGTATTGTATTTGTGCTAATAATGCAGGGAATTGAAGGTGAAGCATGCTCTCAGGGGGAGAACCTGAGAAGTAGTGAATGCTGTCAACTCTTTATAGCCAAGCTGAAGAAGTTTCCATCCTTAGTAGATTATTCAATTGATATTCAAAGATTATGATGATGAAGGATCACTCTTGATGAAGATGATGAGGAGTGTTTCCCTTGAGGGGGAGAAAAATGAAGAAGCTTCCATAATCACTATGTCAATCAATATCAACTCCAGCTGGACTCAAAAGCAGTTACTCTATGAATTTCTTGAAGAACATGTTAATGGAGAAGGTATGACATTTCTCAATCTCTATCCCTTGGTTACTCAGATCAAAGATCATTCTAAAAAGGGGGAGTAACTGAATTGATCAGTGATATAGAAAAAGGAATGGAAGTGCCCCAAGGCCACTTATCCTCCTGATAACACTTGAATGTTTTTTTATCTGTTTTCTAATGTGAGTGAAGGAGGTTCAAGTTTATTATTCCCTATCACATTTGTTTTTCTTATACCTGAAATAAAAGTGGTAAACCCTTGAAGACAAAATACATGAGTTATCATCTCATGTTGGTATCATGATCTGTGAATAATGGACAGCCTTGTTGACTTAATCAAATCCTCTTGTTTTCTACATCGAGCATTGCTCAAGTAGACTTAGAGTGAAATGATTAATGAAACATTGCTTATGTGTGGATTGATACCCTCCCTACCATGCGCTTTGTATTTCTTGTCAATAAGGGGGAGAGAAACTGAAATGAAAGTTTGAAGAGAAAAGTTGATTGAAGAGAAGATTCTCATTTTGACATTGACGAATTCATTTCAGAAGATGTATAAGGTATTGACAAAAAAATACAAAGGGGGAGATTTTTGGAACAACTTTGTATATAAGTTTGTATTTGTTGTCAATAGTCTTCAATGAAGATCAAAATGAAGGAGATCAAGAATTACTCTGATGAAGTAGAGGAATGGTTATTCAGACGATTGTTGCACTGATCATATGTTTAAAGAACATGTGTCAAAGGTGATACATTGTTTACAACAATGAAGAAGGTGAGGTGCGATCCACCTGAGGATGATTAAAGAGGAATGGGGTTTTTGGATGAAGACCATGCAATTACTCATGATTGCATGAGAACCATGCAAGAGACTTCTTGACGAATTGAATCACATGGTTTTCATGAAGTAGATCATGAAAGTTGATGAAGAAGACAATGTTCCAATGATTGGAAATCTAAGATGGTCGTTCAAGGATTGGAATTCTAAGATAACCATGCACATCACATTGTCATAGAAGATGATTATGGTAAATGTATGACTTCAAAGAATATATATCACAATAGAGGAGTTTGTGATAAAAGAAGAAGAGTTGTTGAAGTATACATATCACCAAGAAGAAGTGTTTTTGAGGTGATCGTGCTTATTGACAAAGCAAACAGATGACATACAAAATTGTTGACAAAGGAGATTCCATGGTGGCATGTCGAGTTCGAAGATTGTGGATAATGATCCATGTTTTATTCATGGAACATCGACAAAGGAATGGATGATCTGGAGGCGGACTAAAAGAGCAGATAGAAGGTGGTGCCATTATCCAGTGTTTGCCAAATTTTTGGGGTCCAAAATTTGGAGGTTGGTGAGCATCGCGAAAAGTGGATTTCCAGGAAGATCATAATTTAATATGGAAAAGGCATGAGTTTCGCGAAGATGGGATGCATGGACTGGATTTTGCGAAGACCAGAAGAATAGAGGCGGTGAGTCTTTACGATTACGTCAAGCTTCACGAACGGCAGAGGCTGGAGAGCTTCGCGGTGATGAAGGGCTTTGCGAGGGAGCTTTGTGGCGAAGGCGCGAAGGAATGACGATGGTGATTCTTCGCAATTAGGTCAAGCTTCGCGAACGGCAGAGGCTGAAGCGCATCGCGGAGGAGAAGGGCTTCACGAGGGAGCTTCGCGGAGAAGGCGCGAAGGTATGTTGACGGTGATTCTTCGCGACTACGTCAAGCTTCACGAATGACAAAGTGCCGTGGTGCTTTGAGATTTGGACATAATTCCGGAGGAATCTTTGGAGCTTCTCGATTTGAGATGACGTTGTGTTGACTTCATGCGGAAGGGTCGAGGGTCGGTGGAATCGCCTATAAATAGAGGCCGACCCCCCCAAGAGAAGTAGAGAGAATTTCATAGAAAATCCTTTGCTCTCGGTTCGCAAAGGTCACTTGCGAAGGCAGTGTGCTTCACAAAAGAGGAGCTTTGCGGTGGCTATTCTAGCTCCGCGAAAGTCTTGTGCCTCGCGTTGGCTCAGTGAGCTTCGCGAAGAGGCAGGAGCTCTGCGATAGCCCAACATTGTGAAGGCTGGAGCATCGCGAGAGTGCTTCGCGATTAAGCTTCGCGAAAAGGCAGGGGCTCTGCGAAGACTTGTTTGAGCTTTCCAAAACTGGGATCCTTGCGAAGTAGGGTACTTTGTGAAGGCCCTTTCCAAAGGTTGTTCGCCCTGTGGACAAGGGAAAAAGGGGTATTCATCAGTGGATGAAATTTGGACTTCAACAGAGCATCATTTATTGAGCAATCACACAAGTGATTGTGATTCAGGCAAACAAAGACAAGGGGATCTAGTGCATTCAGTCATTTCACTAAAGGAGAAGGATTGAAATAAAAAGAGCATCAACTCTGAACCCTGATGCAAGCAAAGTCTCATGCTGAAAAGGAGACAAAGAACTTCATGTCTATCTATTGAAGAGACCTTCACGTCTATAAACTGAGTGAGACTTCGCCAACGACAGTGAGCCATGGGGAGTCAACGGGAGTGACCTGAGGGACACAGTGAGCTATCCCTGAACTTTTGTGAAGGCAGTGAGCCTGGGACAGAGTGACTGTACCCGAACCTTTGTAATCTACAGCTAGTGAAGCATAGTGTATTTAGGTACGACCGACAACCTATCAGCGTATGCTCCTTGGACGTAGCCCTTAGTGGTGAACCAAGTAAAAATAGTTGTGTCATCTCTCTGCATGTGAATGTTTCATTGCTGATCATATCCATCATACAGGTTTAAGTAGTTCCTACCAATGTGAGAACAAGATCCACAACTTTAAGAAGAAAAAGTTGACACCCTGATTCACCCCTCCCCTCTCAGGGTTTCCTGGGGTCCTACATGTTTATCTAAAATATATAATATCTATATATGAAAATATTGGGTAGCTATAGTTGTTATTATAGGATAGGTTTAGTTAACCTTTAGAAACTAGGATAATAAAACTTTAGTGATATCCCTAAGGAAATGTTTAAGGATAAGTCTAAGGATGAGTCAAATTATAGAAAAATGTCTTGGAATATTGGTAAAGGATAGAGCGAGTGGTTTCTAAGAAATTACATCTCTATATAGATACTAAAGTGGTGTTTCTCTGACACAATGGTACCTAGGGGTAATAATTCTAAAAAGGGTGCATTGAGATGGATTCGATCGTTACCAAATGCATGAAAATGGGGCTTGTTGTACTCATAGTTTGAAACTCCAATGGGATATAATTTGGAAATTAAAAAACTCTTTACAAATTGTCATATGGGATTTAAATAGATTATGACTATGAATGACATAGGATAAACTTAAAGTGTCATAGATTAAAATAAAGTGACATGTTTTAGGCATCCTATAAGTGATTTTTCATGATTATGAAGTTTCTAAATATGATTATTGTTGCTTACAATACGCCTTTTGGTTTTATTCAATGTATGTAACCTGAAGGAATTTTATTAATTCTAGGTGGGATGAATAATGAAATGATTTTACTCTTGAGTAAACTAATTTTATGAGAGATAGAATGAAATATCACATTAATTTTCTCATGTAACTTTCTCAATCCAGGAATCATACTAAACTTCCAAATGAGAAAAAGGAGGGAACAAAATTTTGTTGATTCCTTCATGAGGAAACATCCAACTTCCTTCAATTGATATATTAATCCTCTAGTTAATTAGTAGTGTATCAGTACCACTAAAAATATATTTTACATTCTCTAGTGTTCATAACATGAAAAAGTCACTTTGGATGTCTGCCTTTAATAAGGGAAAGTAGATCAATGGTTGACTCTCATCAATAATACAAGGGAACATCATGAAATTGACTCCATGGAATGGGATGAGTTCAAGAACTTATTTTTCAATACGTACTTCCCTTTTATTCTTATTATGAATATAAATATGGATTTCCTTATGATAAATCAAAAGGATGATCAATCTGTTGGTACCTATGAGGAAAATTTTACCAGATTTGTGAGGTATGCTTATGGTATTATCATTCAACCTAAAAGTAAGGTTGATTTTAGAGGCTTAAAACCAAGTCTCTGAAGGGTGATATCCATAAGATACTTCATTAGATATGAAGATATAGTTCAATATGATATCATGGTAGAAATAGAGGTTGGATTTATGTATCAATCTTATGGTTTTGATAAGAAGAGATAAATATAATTCAAAGGAAAATATAAAAACCCTGGGGTGAAGAAGTTGATCTTTCCTTTATGCCCATAGTTTAGGAAGAAACATGGAGGAAATTATCTTAAGGTGACTAATAAATGTTTTAAGTGTTTTAGGGATTGACATTGGTCAATCAAATCCTAAAGTGATAGGAAGAAGTTAGCTAATGATGAAAATAAGTAGAAATCTCTATAAAATGTTCCACCCACACTAACAGTGTTTCAAATGAAAGGAGTATGGAAATTATGGTAACTAGTTCGAAAATCATAAGGTTAATGATGATGAATGACAATAACAACCTCTTAAGCTAAGAGATAAAAGAAAATCTCATGTGATAATTATTTTTGGTGAGGGGTGTGATAATGATGTGGTGAAAGGTATACTTACCATCCACTATAAAACAACCAATGTATTATTTGAATATGGATATACCCATTCTTTCATATGTGAATAATTTTATAAGGGTCTCAAAATGTCACCCAAATGATTAGATATAGAATTATTAGTGAAAATCCCTAATGGTACGATGATCACATCTAAAGTATATGATTCTCCTCCAATTGAAGTTTGTGAGAATGTGCTTCATGAAAATATTATTGTTTTTACTCTATTTGAATTCGATCTTATCTTAGGAATGGATTGTATTTCACTACATAAATACCATATTAATTTTGGAGGAAGAAAATTCACTTTTTATATTCCATACGAACATTCTATTATCTATAAATGTGATGATAGATATGAACTTCCGATGGAAATCATATCCATTGTATTTGTTTTTATTCTTATTCAAGAGGGGAGTTTATCTCATATGGTTAGTGAGAAAATTAACATTTATGATACACCTATTATTTGGGAGTTTTTTTAATTTCTTTACAGAAGATTTTCCTAGAATTTCACTAAAATGTGAAGTTGAGTTCTCAATATAACTCATACCTGGTGCCACACCAATTTCAAAGACTCCCTATAGAATATACTTGATTGAGTTTCCTAAATTGAAAATGAAACTCCTAGAAAAAATTGAAAAGGGATTTATTCAGATAAGTGTATCACCTTGGGGTTCACCTATTCTTCTTGTTAAAAAAGAGATATGGATCAATGAAACTTTGTATTGATTATTAGGAGTTAAACAATATTATGATCAAGAACAAGTATCCTCAACCCCGTATTGATGAATTATTTGATAAACTACTTAGAGATCAATACTTTTCCAAAATTAACCTTCATTATGTATATCATCAATTGAGGGAAAATAGGGATGATATACCCAAGACAACATTTTTTACAAGGTATGAACATTATTAATATATAGTGATTTCATTCTCTTTTACTAATTCTCCCACTATCTTCATGGATTTAATGAATAAAGTATTCAGAGATTACCTTGATCAGTTTGTGGTAGTCTTTATTGATGATATTATTATTTATTCAAATTGCAAGGAAGAGCATAAATATCACTTGAGAATTATACTAAATACCCTAGGGAAGGAGAAACTATATGAAAACTTACAATGTATGAATTTTGGCTGCAAAAGGTTTCATTTTCGGGTCATATATTCTCAAGAGAGGGTATATCGATAGATCCATAAAAGATGGTGGCTATTGAGTGTTGGTCTAGACCAAACATGGTGACTGAGATCCATATATTTCCTGTTTTATTTGGATATAATCAATGGTTTGTGGAGAGTTTTTCATGACTATCTAATAAACACACCAATTTAACTCAGAAGGGATCCATGTTCCTCTAGATAGATGAATGTGAGGAAAATTTCAAGGAACTGAATATAAGATTAGTTAGTACACCTATGCTTACTTTACCCTACATTAAAGAAGATTTTTAATATATATTGATATATCTATGAAGGTATTGGGATGTGTTCTTTTGTAGAATGACTTGGTTATATCTCATGCCTCATGACAATTAAAGTTTCATGAGAAACAATTCCCAAATATTTATTTAGAGTTACCATGGTAATTGTTTCATTAAAGATATGAATGAATTATATTTATGGAGAATAAATTGATATATATATATACCGATAATTTTTTTTAAAGTATATATTCACATTGAAGTAGTTGAATATGTTTTAGATAAGATGATTAGAGCTGATTAAATATTATGAATGGTCAATACATTACCACCCCATAAAAGTGAATAAGTTGGATGATGACTTGATTCAAAAGGATCATGATATCATATCCATGATGAGGATCTCAAAATATCCAATATTAATGAATTTTCAAAGAATGGATATGGAAATCCTAAAGTATGGGGAGAAATATTATCTTTATCAATTAATAGTTCAACCATCTATACAAAAAAGATTAAAGAGGAACAAAAGGAAGATTTAGAGCTGCAAAAAAATGTTAGTAATGATCCAAAGTTTAACCTTGATCATTATGGAATGATGGGGTTTAGTAAACGTATATGTCTTCCATCCATACCGGATTTTAATAAGGAGTTGTTAAAGGAAGATCATAGTTCTACATTCTCTATTAATTATAGAATCATGAAGATGTATAAAGATTTTATAAATTATTTATGGTAGGATGGTATGAAGATATATATTAAAGAGTTTTTATCTCAATGATGAGAATTTAATAAAGTTAAGGCTAAGAGACAAAAGACTAAGTTTATATTACATCCATTACTTATACCATAATGAAAATGAGAAAACATCACCATGGATTTTGTCATCGGACTCCCCAAAATGTCTAAAGGGAATAATGGTGTATGAGTTGCAGTTGATCACCTCAAAAAGTTATCATAATTCATTAATATTATAGAAGAATTATCTCTTGATAATTTTACTAGAATATACATTAAAGAGGTGGTAAAGTTTCATGGAGTACCACATTCCATTGCATCTGATCTGGATTCAAAATTTACCTTGAAGTCCTAGAAAAGTCTTCAACATCCTCTGGATATAGAGTTATGTTTCAACACAGTATATCATCCTTAGATAGATGGCCAGTCTGGAAGAATAATTCAAACCATATAGGATATTCTAAGATCTTATTTAATGGATTTCAAATGTGGTTGGTATTAACACCTTCCTCTAGTTGATATTTCTACAATAATATCTTTCACTCGAGTATTTATATGACCTCTTATGAATACCTCTATGAATAGAATGTTATATCTCCAAAATAATGGAATAATGTTTGAGAAAAAAAGAAATTAGGACATTATATAGCTGTAGGAATAACAGATAAGGTTAGATAATTTTAGAAACACATCAAGGAAGCTCAGAGTCATTAGAAAATTTATGATGACAATTTCTTGCAAGATATAGAATTTGAAGTTGGTGACAAGGTGTTTCTAATAATTTATACATGAAAGGAGGTGATGAGATGTTATAATAAGGGAAAGTAAGCCCCAAGTTTACTGGTCCCTTTGAAATTATTGATCGTATCGGGATGGTATCCTATGAGTCTGTGCTTCCACCAAACCTCTCTCAAGTCCACAATGTATTCCATTTATATCTTTTAAAAAAGTACGTATCTAATCCTTCACATATACTGAACTCAAAGGCCATACTATTGGAGAAAGATATTTATTATGAGGAATAAAAAAGGGAGATTCTGGATCATAGATATAATGTGTTGTGAAATAAGACCACTCCCTTGGTCAAAGTTTTCTGGCGAAACAACCAGTTTGGAGAAGCTACATGGGAAACTGTGAAAATGATATGGAAAAAGTATTCGCATTGTTTTGTATAAGAGTGATGAATTATGAGAGATAAATTAATTTTAAGGTGTATATAATTTAATTACCTAGGTTTTTATGAATTATTATTTATTTATTTTTTAATAAATTAAATTTCTTTTATAGTCTATGTTACACTAAACACAGAGGTTTAACAAACCATAATAAATTATTAATATTATTATTTAAATAAAACTATTATAACCAAGCCATTAAACTTAGAGACATGGATATTAAAAAATATTTTTTAAATATTAATTATAATGGTTTTATACAAAAAAAATATTAATAAAAAGTACTTAATTTTTATAAAATTCTTTATATGTTTCAAAAATACTATTCTCAAAAAAATGTTATTTATTTATTTTTTTGAATAATAATAAATTAATTTTTGATAATTTTATAAAATTAATCTATTAAAATAAATTCCATTTCTTAAATCATCATGTAAAAATTATCTTAGGGTGATTTTTTGGGATTTTCCTAAAAAGATTAATTTTTCAGTGAATAGTGAAAATACTGATTTTTATTGAAAACTACCCTTTCGTTTAAAGATTTTATATGGTTAAATTTTGTTTTAAAATGGGTTTGAAGATAATATTACTTCATTTATATATCAATTAATTCAATTTAGGTCATTGTAAGCATTTAAATATTGAATTTTTATATAAATATTTTTTAAACTTTTGAACATTTTATCTTTGGAAAATAGCTTTCTCATAGTGTTTGTGAGTTTAATTTTAAATAATAATTTTACGCTTCTATGAATTTAATATTAAAAAATATATAAAATACTTGGAATAAAAACTATTTATATTATATAGTAAGTTCAACTTAAATTTTTACCATAATTAATAGTAAAAACAATAAAAATTATTTTCCTTGGTTAAGGTAAAAAAGGGTTTACCAGGGGTTAAAATAAAAAGTTAAGGGTTAAAAATGATCCAAAACTTTTCCAACACCCATTTTTGGGAATATTTATACCTTTTATCTTCTATTATTGTTATTGTCAATTTTATAGCCCTATGTCATGTGAAAGACATGATTAAATCTTTTTTATTTAAAAAAATACAAGTGTTCTACTCACCTCACTTATAAAATTCCACATCTCTCTGTCCTCTTAAAACTTAAAAAACCATTTTTTTGGAAAATAAATACACAATTAAATTCATTACTTCCCTCATCCCATCCTATAATCCTTATTTTTTTATAAATCCAACCTAATAATATTTTTGGTGCAAACCAAAAGAAGTTGTCTGAAGAAGCGGAGGTACCCCTAACCGAGCATTTTATTTTATTTATTTATTATTATTAAAAAATAATAATATAATAACTTCATTATATTCCATATAATTATTTGTTTTTATGTTAAGTTAATGACCTATAACTATATAATTTTCCCTAAAATTGGATAATAAATCATTATTCATGTGTATGGCAGACTACCACCTCACGAACAGATGTTATTCGTTTTCCATCCTCACCTCCCATGACTTGATATAATGATGAATTAAATGTCTATATATGATATATATGACATTATTATACTTATTTAATTATTATATCAGATACAATTTATACTTTCTATTCTGTAGGAATACGATAACATCGCTCGTGTGTACGGTGGACTACTGCTTCACGAAGTGATGTGATTCATTCACACTTTACATGAAAAGTAATAAGGATGGTTTTAATGATAATAAGTGATATATTTTACATAAAAATTATTCTTTAATGTTAATATGTTATTTAACTTTCTTTCTTTCAATCCATTGAGAAGATGGAAACAACGTTCATGCATACGTACGAATACCATCTCCATGAACAATATATTTCATTTTCTATGTCTAAATCTTATAGATTACTCTAAAAACATATATATTGAATATATATAATTATGTTTAAAATTATTTATATTATTTAACCATGATAAAAGTAAAAGTACCAAAAATAAAAAATCAAAACATACACAAAAAATAGTTATTGTCCCAAATGTGACTTTAACATAGAATTTTTAATAAACGGGTAATAAAATATCATAAGAAAAGAATATATGGTATGATATATATAATTATGATTCAATAATATATCTATAATAAACTTATATATTATATAGGATGTTTTAACATGTACGACATAATTTGATACTTAAGGTATGTGATTTTTGTCTCAATTTCCCTTCATTGCGACATATGTAATGTTATGCACCTATATTATTTTATGAGGTGTATATACATTAAATTTTTATATATAATATCATGAATTTATTTATTCATTATAATTATATTTTAAGTTTCATTTGATATTATTTTTTCATGGGTCTTATAATTCAAAGTTTCCAATGTAGTAAATATTTTATGTTACAATCTCATCGTTTATCAGAATTTTTATGATTATGTTTCTGATGATAAAATATTATAATACATCTCTAAAGAAAATCATGAATTTTATTCTCCTCTATTTATGTCATTATAATACATGTTTTCCTATCATTTACCTCTCTTTATGTACTCAATATTTCAAAAGAATGTTTTAAGAAAAATCACCTTTATCAATCCTTGGTTGAAAAAATAATTTTCCTCCAAAACCATATTTTTTTAAGAGTTCTTTCAAAAATATTTTTAACATTATCCAAATTATTTATTATCAAATATTTTACCCATGTTTTACTTTTACAAAAATATTTTTATAGGAATCTTCAGGTCATTTTCCAAATAATCTTCATTTGGTTTTTATCGAAAATGTGAAAAGAATATTCATTTTAACATGTATAACATGGAAAAAATTCTTTACTTCATAACAAATCATTGATTTTTATATTCCTTTATAATATTAAAAGGTTATTTTCAAATAAATTTATTTTGAAAATATTTTAGTTTTTAAAAGTCATTTTTAAAGTGGAAAGGATATTTTCCTCAATAAATGTTTTAAATGATCACTCAAAATAATTTTATATATAATATGACTTCAATTGATATTACCTATTCCTTAATGGGGATATTATTCAAGGATAACATTCTTATTCATTCTCTAAATGGTTTATTTTTATGATGGAATGATTTTTATGAAACTTTTTTCTCTTGTATGGGTTATATCATGAAGAAATGATTATGAAACCCTCTTCTTTTCATGGGTTATGATATGATGAAATAATGAAATTATTATGAAACCTATCTATTTCCAAGGGTTATGATATGATGACACGTTTATGAAACCCATTTCAATTCATGGGACACGATATGTTGAATGTTTTATGATCTTTTGGAACACATACATATGATTTTCATTATGTGGAATGTGGGACCTATATATACCTCCAATGAATTGGGTAAAGATTTATATCTCATGAGATAGATAAGACTGGAATAGGGAGTTAAACTAGTTTATTAAGGGAATTTTTCTACTATTATGGTCTTGAGAGTGAAACATGAATATTATGACAGTTAGGGGAGTGAACCCATTCCACTATGATAGCCTTGGAAGTGATCCTTGACTACTATGGAGATGATTTTCTATGATTATGTGAATACCACACTTCTATGTCTTATGCCAATGTTATAATATCATATCTTATGTTATTTGATTTCCATATGATTCATGTCTTATTAATTACCAATATTTATTCCATGACTCAATATTTTTATCTTTTATATGAAAGGTATGGTTTTCATATGTTATTCTCATGTTATCATATCCTTATGCTCATGATATACTTATGTATCTCCCTTGTTTACCCATACTAAGAATATAATCTCACCATTTCTTATCATTCATTTCCCCATGTTATGAAGAAATGTATTATGCATTATATGTTTGAGAAGGGTGATAGTTATAATGAAAATTATTGGATATGATGAAGTTGACATATAAACCAGTTGTTTATATTTCTATGTTTCCAAAGGCACTATATATTTATGATCCATAGGTGTGTGTTTGTATAATGAAATTACTATTAATCTAAAAGGATGTAATATCTATGTATGAAAATTCTAGGTCACTATATATAGTAAATAGTTTATATATTCTTGATATGGATAATCCTATCTCTAATGTTCATAATAAGTCAATTTTTTTTATAATCTTAAATACCTTTGGTATTATCACCTTGGACATATAAAAACGAAATAAAACCAATAACCCCATAAAGATTGATCATTAGACTCATTTTATTATGAATAACTTGATACATGAAAATGAAGTTTATTGGTAAAATGACAAAAAAACCTTTTGGGAGAAAATATGAAAGAGCTAGTAGACTATTGGATCTCATACATAGTGATGTATGTAGAATAATGATAACACAAGAGAGTGGTGGTTATAAGTTTGGGTCAGAGATGAGGAAATAAAGGGGGTGGGGGATGAATTTCCATTTTAAAAAATAAAGTAAAAAAATCAATGTGATAAATGATACGATTATTAAATTAAATCAATTGAAATTAAACTAAGTAAAGATTAGAGTAAATAATAACAAGTCAATAATGTGAAAATGTTACGAAAAAGTAAAATGCAGAAAGTAAAAGGACATGGGTGATTTGGTAAATAAGTTCAACAATAGTACCTAAAGGTACCCCTATGTCTCCTCCCCCTGGGCATGATCATGATGTTTAATATATTAAACCCATTGGTTTGAACGGGAACTAAGAAACAAAAAGCACTTGGTTTTAAGGGAAATCAAGAACCTCAAAAACCCTTGATTTTAATAGAATAGGAAGAAACTAAATCCATTAGTTTGAACAAATAATAAAGAACCAAAAATCCTTGGTTTATATGGATAACCAAGAACCAAAGAAATAGGGGGAGAAGTGAAATAGATGACTTGATTATTAGAAATCTATTTACAATGCATGATCTTCACTTTCTCTTAAAGAATTAAATCAAGATAGAAATAGAGATATAGAGAAGGATAAGAGGAAAATTCCAAGGGGTTTTACTTATAAAGTAGGAGAGAGAAATAGGAACAAAATATTCTAAAAAAGAATATTGATGGCACTTTGGTTGAAGTCATTGAAGAACATGACCTTTTTAGTTTAGTGCCTTGATCTCCTTGGTTTGATGAAAAAGCTTAATATCTTTGATTCTACTTTGAATGTGGTGGATGAATATGGAACTTTAAATCCCTTTAGAGATTATGAATCCATAAAATATTAAATAGCCTTTTATTGGATACACACTACAAATATGATTATGTTTAAAGCCTCCCTAAGCTTATTTTTATAGCCTCTAAGGATGCACATGGTTCAATGAATTGAGACACAATATTTAAAACATGTACATATTAATTTTTGACCACCCTAAATCCCTCCTCATACTAGTAGTCTCGATACCACTGGATACTTGATAGCCTCCATCAGGTAGCCGATAGAGCTGTTATAAATACCTACACACTACCTAATCCCACCAGATACCCTGTAGGACTCCCACTAGTACCCGGTGGTAATTCTTGCGACCTACTGGTTCTGCAATATGCTACTATTTAGCTAGTTCCTCCTTGTCGTAACAACCTTGAATAACATTCTTTAAGTCCATTTTGAAGTGGTCTTTAGGTCGGTTGTCTTCCTGCCAAACTAAGACACTAAAACACAAAAAATAAACATGAAACAAATTAAACAAAAATTAAAAACAAAATAAAGTGTTTGTGGTCATTAAAATAATTATTCCTCAGGGTCCAACAATACCCCCTTATGATCACAAAAAATTGATATAAAATTCAAGAAAAGGAACAGGGAAAAGATAAAAAGGAATGAGTTACCAAATAAACGTGAAAAAATGTCTCCCAATTTTTATGAAATTCCGAGACAAGATTCACCCTTGATGAAACATTATTTGAAAAAAAATATTCTTTTATCATTTACCTCTATAAAAAATTCACCCCCTTTGATATTTTCAAAAAGGAACTTTTTAAGTAATAGGGTTATATTGATATGATAAAATAATAGAAATAAATTTCAAAACAACCTTTAGACAATATGAACAAAAAAACATAACCTCATTAATAAAAGTAATCCATATTAAAACATAAGAATATAAAAATTGTAATACTTCATAATATAAATAGACAAAATAATTAAGCTCAATAATCCATTATATAATAATAATTAGGCAGATACACAAGACAAGATAAGAAAAATACATGAAAAAACACCTTTTAAAAAAACTTTTTAAAACAAGTATTTTTGAAAAAAATATAAAGTTTTTTCAAGGAATTAAGAAAGGATTTTCAAAGAATTTAAAAATATCATGACAAAGAAATAGAGAATTTAAAACATGCTGTTAAGAAGAGATATTCAATATAGATAATTGAGATCATGATTAGATAATATAGAGATAGGATATCATTAAATTAAATTACCCTAAATAAAAAAAATAGTGTGTATAAAAATATTGAAATAAGTAAAGCATTTGTGAGAAGAAATAAAGATAAAACATTTGAAGATCATTTCAATTTAAAAATAAAATATTAGATAAAAACTCAAGATTTTATAGAAATTTGAAAATTAAATTTTCAAAGGGATATTGATTCCCCAAAATGATAGTATAATTAAGGTAAAGGGATTATATCCACACACAAAAACAAATACATGAAAGATGAGAGATTTTGAAATCAGATTCAAGATAAAAATAAAAATAAAAATAAAAATAATGAAGAACATATTTCCAAGAAGTTCAATATTGATGTCCAAATATTATCCAAAAATGAATTAGGTATAATCCCCCTCACTTAGAGGAAAAAACATTAAAATCAATGAAGAAATAGTTTATCCATCACTTTAGGGGGTTAAATAATATCTTTTAGAGATAATGTACTATTTGATATATTAATGAGATCTGGTGATAAATCCCTACAATAAGTCATTTAAAGGAGCCTTTTGGTACCCTTGGGGGTCTAAAAATGTTATAAAAATATGATTTTGTCATGGAAACAAATTTAGGTCCAAAAACATTATATAGTAAATATTTAGGGTCCCAAACATGCTTAGATTTTTGAGAAATATTATAAGAAATATGGATTGATTTATTCCCTCCATATATTTTTTTAACAAAATTCATAAATAATATTCTCATATTTATGTCAATATTTTAAAATTTTATTTTGAGAAACACCCTTTACAAAATAAGTAATTTTTGAAAAAGTTTCATTATCATTTGAAAAACCAAAACCATTGTTATTTATTTTAATGAATTGAGAACCAAGGATCATATTAAGGTTTTTTTACCTTGGGTAAACATTAAAATAGATATTTTAAAATCCTTGATTTTATTTTTTAAAACTTCAATATTTATTTGATTTTTTTTATTTCAAAATAAAATCATTATTTTCCTTCAAAAGAAGATATTTTTCATTAAGAAATTTCATACTTATTTGAAATATTCTCATATTTTGAAATAAGTTCTTGACAAAACATTACAATTTTATTTTTGGTTAAAGAATATAAAGAAGAATAATAATACTAAGGATAGTGGGATATTACCTCTTCACCAACCTTGATATAGACCATGAGGAATTTATGAGGTGATTTTATAGTTTCATACGTTGAAATATAGTCTTATCTAGTGCTTAGAGTCAATACATTTATAGTATTATTACCTTTGTTCTTGCATTTAAAATCTTTTTTCAAGGGACAATCTGACTTGATATGGTACTTCATTTTGAAAACGAAGTGGATTAAACCTACAACATCAAGTTGATCTTTATTTTTAGCTAATATGAATGATTTATTTTTTTCTTTAACTTGTGAAATTTAATTAATTTTATGATCAATAATTCAATCACACTTTCATTATCATAGTCACTTTTAGAAGAAATCATCACCCTTGATTACATTAAAAGGTAGGTTCATCTTTGTTTTATTGGATTAAAAATATTCATTACCTACTTGTAATTGCATCATTATCTAATATATAATTAACAAAAAATTATTTCTTTAACCACTTTATTTTTTATGTATTTGGCCTCTTCGATCAGCATTACTTTGGGAGCCCATGAATTTGGTAAAACACATAGATTTTATTCATGAAAATTTATATGGATAATACATCACCAAGAGATTTTATACAATTAAAAATGTTAGTAAAATGAGTAAACAGTATTGTAATAGATTCATTTTCATTCTTTGATAAATTTCAAAATCCTATCACAGTATATCCAGTCTAGTGTCTAACTTTATTTATTCCTTTGTGTGTGACTTCTAAGAGTTTCTAGATCTCATTAACCATTTTGAAAAAAGATATTATTTTTAATTAATTTTGATATAAACCAAAAAAAATATATTCATATTTTTTATATTTAATTCAAAATTAGAAATATCATTTGGGGTTCAATTATATTATTTTTCAGTTTTAGGAGTATAACCATGTATAAATATATTCTAAACATGATAACCAATACTTTTAAGAAAAATAGTCATTTGAGTTCTCCAATATGAATAATTTGAACCATAAAAGAAAGTTTAATGCATATAAGAAGTATATTTCATTTTAAAATTGAACATTTAAAATCTTTTAAGCTTTGAAAATAAAAAAAATATAAAATAGTAATAAAAAGTATTTTCAAAATGTGGTTTTGAAATAAAATCAAATAACCCTTCGATACTAAATGTGGGTTAGAGATGAGAAAATAGTGTGAGTGTTTGTAGGGGGTGGGTGGGTTAATTTCCCCTTTAAAAAATAAAGTGAATAAAAAATCAATACAACCAAAGATACAATGATGAAATATAAAAAATCAAAATTATACAAAGTAAATCCCAGAGAAAATAATAACAAGGAAATAACTTGAAGATGTTGTAAAAAATTAAAATGTCGAAAGTGAAAGGAAAAAAGAAATTTGGTAAATAAGTTCAAAAATAGTACATGTAACCACCCCTAAATCTCCTCCCCATAAGGACAATCATGAGGTTCAATATAATAAAGCCCATCATTTGAATAGGAACTATGAAAAAACATGATTGAATGAACTTTTATTTTTTATTATTCAAAAATGAAGAACCTTACAATTACAAGAATTCAAGTTGGTCTAAAATGATGTATCCCCAAGGTGTCCCCCAAAATTATACCAATAAACTCCTGAGGTAAAGATCCTACCCTAGAGAAAACCACCAAGGGGTCATCATGACTAATCCCCAGAGAAAGAGCGTCCTCAGCGAAGTTGGCCTCCCTAGGAATATGTCGAACCACACATTCATTTGAAAAATCTACAGAAGAACAAAAAATGAGGTAATTTAAACACAAAGTCACCTCACTTATCCCTTGGAAGGATCAAATCAGCACCTTAGAGTCTGATTCCACTTCCAATATCACCAACGATAACCTTTTTCAAAGCATAACACTGGTATGTAATGCTTGAATCTCTGCGCCCAACGAATCCCCCAGCCCATGGAAGTTACTAAAGGACACTACAGCTGAGCCAATGTTGTCTTGAACCATACCTCCCCCATGCATCATCCCATTCATAAACGAACCATCTACCTTAATTTTAAGGCCATTAATTAGAGGATGCCATCTTACCCATCCTCCCTGAACCTTCAGACGAGCCACAAGTCCGCTAGTAGAAACGAAGACCATATAAAATTTTGGTCCCCTCCCATAGAGACTCTAAATGATACAGAAGAACCTTAATTATATCTTGGAGGAGGGAATTTGAATTCCAAACCTTCCATTTATATTTATTTCTTGCCTCCCATAACGTCCAAAAAATTGAGATTACAATGGTGATGCAGACCTTGATCTCCATCCCATTCTGCTTCGCTCCCAAAAACCACCCTTTGAAAAACTCCTACAAGGAGTTGTATGAAGCCCTGTAATTACCCCATCTATCTAATCCATACCATATAAATCACACCCATTCAATCCCAGTGAATACGTGGACTATCTATTCCACCTGAGGATTAATGCAACAGTAACATCGGGATGCCATATGTATAACCTTTTTCTAGATGTTTTCCTCCATAGGCAAAGCCTAGTTTCTAGCTCCCCATACTAGAAAATTCATCTTTGATGGTATCTCCTTACACCACATTCGAACACACCATTCATCCCGGCTTCCTCCCTGTCAAATCAGGCTATGAACGTCATGACTATTAAAGAACCCAGAACTAGCTTTGGTAAAGCATAAACAGTCTTCATCCTCTGAGAGAACAATTTCCTTGAAGAGATTTTTCTACTCTGAGATGGTAATGTCCTCCATCAACAAGGGGTTCTGACAAGCCTCCCTCACTGACATGTACAGGCTTGGGAACCTGGGGAAAAACAACTTATCTACAATCCAATTATCCCTCCATAGGTTCACATCCCCACAACCGATCACCCATCAATAAGAGTCATGGGGGATATCCAAATGATACACCACTATTTTCCCCAATCATGACAGTTTCCTTCTATCCCAATTCACCTAATTATTTCCATATTTTATTCTCATTGTTTTGGCCCACATAGACTTCCCCAAAATAAAATCCCAATCCAATCGGGCATGCATGTATTTCATGACTACATTTAATTCTTTGAGACCAACACCTCCTTCCTCAACCAGTTTCGTCAACTGAGACCATGAGGCCCAATGATCCCTTCCTGTATCATTGGTGTCCCAAAGAAATTTGTTCATAATCATCTCCATGGAAGAAATAATCTCCTCAGGAGGGGTAATGATAGATAAAATGTGCATCAGAATAAAAGAGACCACACTATTTATCAATGTTATCCAACCCCCAAAGGATATAAACCTATATTTCCAATTATAAATTATCTTATCCATTCTATTAATTAGATCCTCAAAGAATGATTTTTTCACCCGTCTGTTAGAGATGGGAGACCTGAGAGACAACATTGGAAGCTGTTTCTATTTCACCCCCAGAATTTCCTAGATGCTCCTGGCCCTCCTCCTTGGGCATTTAGTAGAAATAAAGACATCGTTGTTCCTGCCATTAACCTACTGGTTTCTCATACTACCATAGTTCTCCATGATCTTCATGAAATTAACCAAATATGACCTTTGGCCATTTAAAAAAAATAATGTCATTAGTAAACATCAGGTGGGAGTAGGATCCATTTGAGACCTGTGAGATATAAGGCAGGATCTTCCGGCCCAATAGCCCTCTATGGAGGTTTTAAGACAGACTCCTGAGAAATGAGAAAAATGGTGGGGGAAAGGGGGTCCCCTTGCCTCACACCTTTCATATTCTTAAAAAATCCAAACCCCTTTCCTAGAAGTGAGATAAAGATCCAAGGAGAAGAGAAACAACAAAATAATAAATCAGAAACCCATTCATGAAACCCAAGCTCCCTCATGACTCTAATTATACAACTCCATTCAAGCTTATCATACGACTTCTCTATATTCACCTGAAAAATAACATTGGACCCCACCAACTTCTTGTTCACATCCTCTATAAACTCTTAATCCACTCCCACCGCCCCCTGGATACCTCTACCTTAGACAAACCCATGTTGTTCTTAGGAAATGATACTAAAGATTACCTTATTCAGTCTCCTCTCTAGTAGACTTTCCAATATCTTGTATGAGACGTTGCATAGACAAATTGGCCTATATTGGACAATAGATTTTGGATCTTTAAATTTAGGAACAAGAACCAATCTGGAAGCACAAATACCCCTGTTGAGGGAACACCCTTTAAAGAAATCTTGGACTACCTCGGTTACTGTCTTCCCAACAAATCCCCAAGCCACTACATAAAAGGCCCCAAGAAACCCGTCCTTCCAGGGAGCACTCTCCAGAGACAAGATTATAACCACTTCCCACACCTCTCCCTAGTCGTAACAGACTTCAGCATCTCATTATTCCCCCTGTCAAACCTCCTGGAAATATTTTCAATGAAATCCACCTTCACACCATTGAAGCCAATCTCTCCCGAGGACACTTCCCGAACACCATCCAACAACAATTTGAAGTGCTTCAACACAATCCTACTAGAAACATCCACATAATAGGAGAACGAGTCATTGTGCAACCTGATATTTACCTTCATGTTTTTTTTCTCCTTCATAAAAGAATGGAAGAACCAGTTATTCCTATCACCTTCTTTGAGCCCTCTAACCCTAGATCTCTGCCTGAGTCTTCTCTCTATCTCCAAGAGTATTTTCACTAGAAAGGCTCGCTTTTCACATAGCCGTAGAAAGATGGTATCATCCCAATTTTGTTTAAGCATCACTTCCAACCGATCATTATCCTCCCATAGCACCTCCAATACTCCATATATAGAAGTATTAGTCCTAGACCATTTGATAATATCATTATTAAGCCTCTTCAGATGCCTTTACAACCCCACACACACTGCTCCCGCAATTGCCTACTTTTAGAAATTTTCCATCATTTGCATGAACCCCTCCCTACTATGCCTATTCACAGAGTACAAGTAGGCCTTACTATTCCCAATACTAAGATTTAGTTCCACAATTAAGGGTGAATGATCTAATATCCCCTGAGACAGATGCGAAACCAAGGTCCTTGAGAAAGATTCTAGGCCCTGAATGTTGTCCCAGAACCTATCTAGTCTACACCATATCCGACTATCACCTCTTTGATTATTACACCATGTATATTTTCTCCCCTGAAAACCCAAATCTAGAAGCCCCTTACTGGAGATGCAGTTACTGAAATCCAACATACCATGGTTAAAGGCCATTATACCACCCTTTTTTTTTCGAGATGTCAACAATAGAGTTGAAGTTGTTGCCTAAAAACCATAACACACCAGTTGTATCAAAGGAACCTAGATACTCCCACAAGATACATCTTTCCAAAAATTTAGTACTTGTATACATGAAGGAAAATAAAATTTATAGACCTATTCTCTTTATTTTCACTGTAATACATTGCTCCACCACCTGAACGAGTTCCACTTAAAAAAAACTCTTCCAAAAAACCCAAATGTGGTTGTTAACTGGATGCCCATGAAAGTGACAGCCAAACCCTGATCTCTTTGAAAACAAATTGATCTTGCTCAGATCCTATTTGGTTTCAATAACCACCACCATCGAAGCACCACATCTCCTTGATTCATAAGCCTGAAAAGCACCCTTCTCTCAACCCCCTAGTCCTCGAGCGTTTTAGATTATCATATAATACATTAATGAAGACAACTACCCAACTGATGGTTACTATTACCTAGAATCAGAATCAAAAAATCCTTGAAATAACCCTCCTTTTCCATTGATCGCGTCACCAGACGATAAGCACCCTTTGAGAAGAATCCCCTCTTTAGCACGGGAACCTTATTCTTTATCGGGCTAACCTCTTCCTCCAATAGAGAAAAATGGTTCCCCAACATCATGGGGAGCATCTAAGGAGGATCCTTCTCTGGAGAAAAAGAAACTAGTAACATTCTCAGAGGTTACTAACAAGCCGCCACAATTTCTTTCTGGACCCCCTTTGGAAGGCCTCTCTTCGAAGGCTCTGAATGCAAACTGCCGCTACGACCTATCGATGTCAACAATGTCATCTTCAGCGGGCCTGGAGATATCAGTGAAGAAATACTCACCCTAATAAAGGGAGGAGATAACCTCCTAGGGATGCAGGGAAGAGACTCCGCAAACATCTTAGCTTTCCCTTTAGAAGATTGAGAGAATGCCACTGGAGTAGCCACTTTAAACGAGCCCAGAATTGTCCCCAATGAAGACCCCTCTTCTAACCCCAATGGCCACCCACCAGGAACCGCGACTCCCTCTAACACCGAACTGACCCTCTACCCCATTTAAGAAAAAGAAACCTCCTTTACCGACTTGTATTTGACAAAATTTGAATTTACCACTGAAAGTACCACATCAATGGGCCCGAACCCCTCTGGTGCCAACGACGATGAAGAAACAAATGTCACCTTCTCCACCTCCTTCTAGACTTTCCGTCCCCTCGAACCACCCAAGCTACCACTAGGAACTGATACTGATCCAAAAGGTCTCGACTGTGAAGTTGAGGCACCCCAAAACTGTGATTTTCCCTTCCCCTTACTATAGAAATCCGAACCATGACCTTGGAACCCACAAGCCGGACAGAACCTTGGGGTAGACTGGAACACCAAACATTGACACCACACCAACCCATCCAAAGATCGAACCAAAATGTGTGAAGAAAACTTGACCGCTAGTTTCATCTCAATAAAACCCACGGGTTGCTCAAATCTATCAGATTCTCTGTCTTCTCATCCAAGCAAAGTAAACTCCCCAAAGCATTCCCCACTACCATCAGAATCGATAGATTATGTAGCAGGAGAGGCAGCCTGGGGAGATTTAACCACACTACCCCCATACAAGATTCTTTTCAGTAGTGACACTCCCAGGCCCATAGAGAATATTAAAGAGTCTTTTTCTAGATGCGAACTACAGATACAATGAATTTTGAGGCCTCCTTTTATAGCCTCTAAGGATGCTTTAGGTCCAACGAATTGAGCCACAAAATTTAATACCTTATTTTTTTAATCATAATAAATGTATCCTCAAACTAGCAATACCGATGCCACTGAATACCTGGTAGCTTATATCAAGGAGAATATGATGTTGCTGGAACTACTTTCACACTCTTTGATGTCACTGAATACTCAGTAGGACTCCACAAAGTAGTTGATGGGCCTTCTGGAGACTTGATGGTTACGACAAATGCTAATGTTTATCTAGTATCACTACACTGACTAGATGTTTCTTCTTGGAAACAAAAATCTTGAAAAAGGTTCTTTATGTTTATTTTGAAGGCATCTTTAGACAAAATTCCTTACTACCAATCTGGTCTCACATATCTAAACTCAGACAAGATTTTCAGGTTGGAATCATAGTGTTAGAACATGAAAATATTGAAGATTCCTTTATTTATATTCTAAATATTTTTGAACTTCATGAAGGTATAACAAATCAACAAAGTTTGGACCTTGGATATGATAAATTAGCAGTAGATGACCATCTTGCTAAATCTTTAAAGAATGGATAATGTGATGATCATGCATACACTTCTAGGTTTTTCATGGAGGACTAAACTAGATTACTATGGACCATTAGATGAAAATTTATTTTATATTTTAATTAGATACTAATTATTCATTATTCAAGGGAATCAATCTTAAATATGATTTCCCAGAAAAGAAAGTGAAGACAATAGTTTTTTCATGCCATAAAGTGATGCGTTCTTGTTATTGAATGTTCTAATGTCTATGTGGAATTCACAATCATGCATTGAAAAGTATGTTATTTCATGGATCTATATCATATTGGTGAACCATGGTAATCATGTTGAATTTAATTAGTATACAAGAAAAGTTATTAATTTTAACAACCCTGACTCCAGTAACCCAAAGATGATGTCTATTTTATTACATTAACATAAATACAAGGGGTAAAATATTGAAGGACTGATCAGTTTAGCAGTCTCGAAGAACCAGATACATACACGCTACACATTTTACATTGGGGATAAAAAAACATCATAACAAAAAAATTTAATCATCCTTGAACTCATTCAATGATTTCATCTTCATATCATAGGGAAAGAAAACAAAATAAGAGTGAGCTCAAATTATTAGTAAGGGTTATGTACAATGGAAGATGTCATGAATTAATAAGGAATAATCAATATAAAAAGGTAAATAACTGAACACACATAAAATTTAATCAATCACTTGACTATCATAATTAGATAAGTCATAATCAATACGACAAGGTAAATAACTAAAAACACATTTATTTTAATCAATAAATTGAGAATGAAATTCATTCAAAGTTAATGTCAATGTGAAAATATCATGGATAATAATAATAACTAAATTCTCAATTAATAAAATTCTTAATTACTGAACTTCATGATCTCATGCATCATGATACCTTTACTGTCAAGACCTTTTATAAGATAGTTTAAAACTATGGGTAGAAACCCATTTAATATGTCCAAGTGATTTGTCTAATGAGACCCACTAATGCATCAATGTGATATATAATTCTGATCTACACTAGTCACTATATGTCCAAAGAATTTCTCATATATGAAATAATTAATTTAATTCATGAATAATACATTTTATCAACATATATATCTATTGATTAAAAAAATACATATTTATCAATATTTACCTAGTTAATCAAATAACATTCAAAGTTAACACCATTTGTACAAATTGGATAAGATTTAGGAAGTAATCATATCAATGATACAAATAATATGGATATTTAACAAAAATTTAACATCCAATGAAAAATTATCACAAGAAAGTGATTATCTCAATTGAAAGCTAACAATCACTAAATTAATCAAGAAATGAGAGGTGACCATCAGTTCATAGGAAATATTGGTTTTTTCAATACAATCTTGTACTTTCAAAGAATAATGGAAATGGAATTGAAATATTAAAATAATATTTCATAAAATAGTTTTCTTTGTAAATTCATTGAAATGTGTAGAAGAATCTATATTTCATAAAATTCTTATAGCGGTGGGGAAATTCTTTATCGTTGTATGTGTTAAAAACATTCCTTTTATCTTTTTATTAAAAACAACCATTTTAGAAAATAGTATAAATATTAAGTTAAAATCATTTTTAAAATTAAAATATAAAATTAATATAAAATTAATAAATCATTTGAGTAAATAAAATGACTTTTGTAAAATAATTTTGGAAAACATGGACACAGATGAAAAATATATCCTATTTAAAGAGAAATAAAACAAGTTTTTCTTTTAAAGATTTCCTTTATTACACCAGGTACCCAAGAGAGTAAAAATTGGAAGAAAATTTGTTAAATCCTTAAATTTATATTGTATAAGAAAATTATTGTATATTATGAAGGATAAATGATAATATTCCTTCAACAAGAGTAAACCAATCCCAAAATAAAGAGAGATTGTAAAATATATTATTACATCTTTGGTAACATTAAAATTGTTACCCCTTAACATAATAAAATTATTTTTGAATTATTAAAAATAATTAATAAATATGTATTTATGTTAAATAAATTAAAGGGATAGTATATATAACACATAAAAGATAATAGGTTCATATTAACAAATATGTCTCAATGAAATGGAAAATTGAGACGAAATTTCTTAACTCACGCTTTTCATTAGTTGAATTTGATTTGTCTTAATATATAAGGGTTTTAATAATGTTATTAATTTATAAAATAAACATATTCATATTTATAATATCATATATGATCCTATTATAACATTTTACCACCCATTTGTTACCAATATTTCATTATTTTCATTGTTTTGGGTGTTAATTACCATGTTTTCTATTACATGTTTTGTCATGAATATTCTAGTTCTTGTTCATAGGATATATATAAATCATCTAAATAATTATATTAATATTATAAATATCATATTTAATCATTATATTCATTTTTATAATCATTATTTAAGCTTTGATATGGAAAATTAATCACATCTCTTCATGGAGATGGTAGGCCGCATGTATGCACGAGCGACAATATTATTCCCATAATAGATGAAAGGGTAAGGAATTGGATGGGATATTAATTATATATAATCAATATAATGTCATATATATCACATATATTCATAAAATTTATCCATTATTACCTTCCATGTAATTATTTAGTGAAAAAATAACATTGCTTCATGGGGTGGTAGTCCGCCGTACACATGATCAACGTTATCGTATCCCCCAAGGAATGGAAAGTAAGAAGGTATATGTGATAATATAATTATATAAGTATAACTATGTTATAAATAATATATATATATATATATATATATTAAATCCATCATTATATCCAACTGTGAAAGGTGGTGATGGAAAACGAATTACATCGGTTTGTGAGGCAGTAGTCCACGGTACACATGATTGATGGTTTCATTTCCCATTTGATGGAAGATGAGATGGATATAAGTTATTCCATTAACAAAATAAAATTTCACTATATGGTAGATGTTTTTTAATATATCATCATGATTTAATAACATTTGAATGATTTGTAAGGATAAATAAAATAAAAATGATCATTTAAGAACGCTATCTCTTCTTTGGACAAATTCTTTAGGTTTGCACCAAAATCCTTCCTAGATTAGAATTACGATAAAAAAATTTATTTAGGTTATTTTTAGGGAATTAATTAAGGTATTTTGGTATGTATTGTCCAAAATAAATGGCATTGTAAGTGTGAATATGAGAGGAGAGGGGGTGGCATTTTATAAGTGGGGTGGACGACACACTTGGAATTTTTGAAAAGAAAAAGTAATACCCATGTTTTTCCCATACTAAAATTCTAAAAAATATCTAATTTAAAAAATGGATGATATAAGTTCTAAATATGGCCATAAAATAGGAATTATATAATTTTTGAGGTCATTTTAACCCTTTTCTTTTTAGTTTAACACCCCGATAATCCCATTTTCACCTTAATCACGGTAAGTAGTTTTTACTGTTTTCACTATTCATTATGGTAAAAAATTAATTTAAGCTTATTATATATTATTAATTATTATTATTCAAAATATTGAATCCATTTTATCAAATTAAAATCAAATAAGTGGTATATTTTAATTTAAAGTTAATCCCACAAATGCCATGAAAAAATAGTTTTCCAAAGAAAAACATTCAAAAGTTTAGAAAGTTTTTATATATAATTAAATATGAAATTAATTAAAATGAACTAATTAAAATTATAAATATATAATTTTAATATTTTTAATTTTTAAACCATGTTAAAATAAAATAGTGCTTGTAAATTATTTAAATGTGAAGACAATTTTTAATAAAAATCAATATTTTTTACTACTCATTAAAAAATTAATCTTTTCAGAAAATTATCAAACTATAAGTTAACTTTGAAATGATGATTTCAAAAATTAATTTCATTTTTTCAAATAAATTTTTAAAATTTTTTAAAAAATTATTTTTAAATTGGTGTGAAAAATGTGACGAACCCGCTTTTTAGAAAAAAATACAATTTTTATAAAACATTTATTTTTCTTTCAAATGATTTTTATTTTTATTTATAATAAATATGTAGCCAATTAATTTATTTATAAATATATAAACTATATAATTTTCATAATTTTGTTAGTATATTTCATACCTGACAATTTAATACCTAGTTTATAATGGTATATTATATTGCAGTTCATTTAGACTTGGGATTGTGTGTAATTCAAGATATTGAAGAGATTCAATTTATTTAAAAATAAATATATCATAACATCTTAGGGTGTCACATTATCTTATTATTTTGGTTCTTCATGTCATATAATATATCAAATGTAATGTTCTTCTTTTAAAATATTAGAGTGTTACATTCTACCCCTCTTAAATAAATTATGCCATCACAATTATACGTTGGGCATCATAGGTATAACCTTTGTTGAAAACCCACATCATAAAAAGGGTTTATAAAAATTTCTATTAATAAGAGAAAAATTAAATTATGAAGATCATCCAAAATAACACATAAATATGTTTACATATAAGAGAACATTTGTGGTAAGTAAAAATGTGGACATAGAAGAAAAGCATAAATAATTTTGAAGAGTGATAGAGATAATTGATCACAATAAAGTGAATGATCAAGAGTTGAATAATTCTTTTACACCACAATCTCACTTGCTTTTCAAAACAATGAGTACTGAAGTTGATTTTTTCATGACGGAAGCACTAAAATAAAATTTTAATGTATCACATAATTCCATAAGATGATATCAAGCACAAGTTATCCAATAAAACCCAAATTTAAACTAATCCATTCCATAAAAAGTTAACCTTAAGACCTTTCCAAAATATGTTTAACCAAATTGAATGTCCAAAAATTTGGAATAGAGGTCACTAAATTTCAAAAATTAATATAACAGTATATTCCATAGACAATATAAAATGGATCTTAACATCACATTAAAAATATTTGAATTAATTGATCACTAAAAAAAATTAATTAAAACATGCATGCTTCCAAAAATAAAATCTCATATTATCAAATATATTTTATAAATAAAAAAAGGTAGCAAACTTCAGCAAATAAAACATAAACCATCAAACCACTAAAAAATTTCAAGGTTACCAATACAAACCTATAAACATATCTTTATCATTATTATCAAAAAATTGGTCTGTAACATCCTGACCCGAGTAACACACAATGGTTCCTTGAGCCAGTCGGTCACATGACCACATGTGCGCCTCCATATACACCAGAGGCTGCGGACTAGTAACGAGGGTCTGGTAAGTCAGTTGTGGGGAGACTATACCCTATTTTATCAGAGTAAACAATAGTATAAATAATAAACAATATAGGAAGCATATATAAGGACAAACAAAACCAATATCTGAAGATTACGAAGCAATAAATACAATATCCAACTGAAGCGGTAAAACATGCCATGCTAATGTCTGTCTCAAGTGTCAAAATGAAAAATAGAAAATTAAGACACTGAGGACACCCTAGTGGGTCCTGAGCCACATTTGGTCCCCTCACCATGCTTCATCCCAATTTAGTCATCTAACTTAAGGCCTTTGCACTTAACCTATCCAGAAAAAAAGTCTACCCAGGTACCGATCAGGCATTCCAAGTAGGGTGTGAGTACAACTCAGCGGGCCACCACCAATGATGCCTAAAACAAACCCAATAAATAATAATGTATGCAGTTGTATAAAAAATAAAAACAAGTAATCAAGTAAACAACTTACATTTATTCAATTATCCCTTATTTAACTACATAAACCACCAGGTTCCCATGGACAACTGTATATCAATACCTGCTTCATCCCATGATAGAGTCTAAACCATTTTGCATTATCAATTCACATTTCATTTAAACCAATGGAATTTCATTGTCTAATTCAATTCAATTAATATCACCACTAATTATAACCATGGTCTAATGTCAATTAATGGGTGTAGAACACCATGTATAGAACCCTCGTGAGTATTTGGAGAATTAGTCCTTGTCTCACAACCCATGAGTATTTGGAAAATTAGTCCTTATCCCATAAAATAATATTTTTATTCATGATGGATGAAGAACACCATATCTATTACCCTATGAGTGTTTGGATCATCAGTTCCTATCTCACAACCTGTTTCTCAATAAAGAACATATATCACATACAACACATTATTCAAAATTAATCAACATTAATATTTTATCACAATTTTATATGTCATATGTATCACAACATCACATTAATTAATTTAATAATTAATTAATCACATAATCCCATTAATTAATACAACAATTAATTAATCATATCACCACACTAATTAATTCAACAACCAATTAATCACATCATTACATTAATTATTTCAACAATAAATTAATCACATATTCCCATTAATTAATTTAACAGTTAATTAATCACATTATCCCATTAAAGAATTCAAAAATTAATTAGTAATACCATCACATTAATTAATTTTAACAATTAATTAATCAATATCCACAACTCAAAATCTCATAATTAATTCTAAAATTAATAATCTCCTTCACAATATCAATAACTAATAATTAATTATACAATTAATTATCTCAGATCATATATTTCAATATCACATAATTAATTCAATAATTAATAACTCAACATAAAAATCTCATTACATCATAATTTATTGAACCATAAATTATTCAACCTTATCAATTCAATATCTCAACCATCCACATTAATTAATTTATCAATTAATTAATCTAATTCACTTAATTTTACCTTTATAACAATTCTCATTAATTAATTCACAAATTAATTAATCTAACACATTCAATTGCTTCAACACAATAATCTCCATTAATTAATTCTTTAATTAATTAATCTAACTCATACAATTAATATTACAAAAAAATCCCCATTAATTAATTGAAGAATTAATTAACCTAAATCATTCAATTATGTCAACACAACAATCCCTACTAATAAATTCTCCAATTAATTATTCTAACTCAAAAATCATAACATTACATACATTAATTAATTTAATAATTAATTAATTCAAATTATTCCCATTAAATAATTCCTCAATTAATTAATATAACTCAATAACTTTAATTAATTCACAAATTAATTGTCCATGTCATCTCATATTATTTAATTCAGAATTAATTATTACACATTCAACCACCCTTTAATTAATCCATCAATTAATTGTTTCCATCAATTCCATTATTTGGTTCAATAGTTAAATAATTATGTAACTTCAATTAATCAATTCATCAATTAACTAATTCCATTATTTAATTAATCAATTAAATAATCACATTTTTCTATTAGCTTATTTTTCAATTAATTAATCCCATTATTTAATTCAACCAATTAAATAATCACATTTCTTCATTAATTAATTCTTTAATTAATTAATCTCATTATTAAATTCAATAATTAAATAATTACATTTCTTTATTAATTAATTCATCAATTAATTAATCTCATTATTTAATTCAAAAATTTAAATAATCACATTTCTTACATTAATTAATTAATCAATTAATTAATCTACTAGTTCGATAAATTAATTGCACAGATGCATAACCAAATCCATCATTGAAAAATACTAATAATGAATTCATTACATAATTATTTAAACTATCCAAATTATTTAATCATATCATGACCATTAATTGATTCCAAAATTAATTAACCAATTCCACCATCACAAAATCCTCATAATTAATTTATCAATTAATTATTTAAACCAACCAATTCTACTAAAAATTTCACAATCCCCCCAAATTAATTAATTTACCCAATTAATTAATTGAATATAGAAAAACTCCATTTTTAATCATAATATAAAATTTCTACATTCGCATACGTATAAATTAATCGAGACTATGAGATTGGAATTTAGACCACCTACCTCAAGAATGGTGATGACGAACACTCGCCAACGGAAAACCCCAATTTGAAGTGGATCAATTATGAACGTGGTGAAGAATGGGATTTAGATCCAAAACCTAAGAGGTGCTCAGAGGGTATTTGATCGAAGATGGTTGTGTGTAGAGGAGATTTGGTCCAAGACGGAGGTGCGCCGATGACTTTTAGTCTAAGGAGGAGGTTCATGGAGGCTCTGTGGTGAAGAAGAGAGGGTTCCAAAGCCCTGTAGCGGAGGTAAGGCAAGTTTGGAGGTTTACGCATAGCTAGAGACATGTTTTTAATATGATGAGTGCCATTATTACATGATGTGATTTTCCATGTCACATCATGTAAATGATGTAACATTTTTCCATTAAAATCCCATCACAACTCTATAAAGAACAATTAATTTAGTTACATTTATTAATTGTATCACTTATTTATTAAACTCTACTATTAATTTCATGTGTAAACTCATCATCTTATTGGACGTTTCATGGACTTGTACCATGAGTGTGAATTAAATATTCAATATTGGTCTTGAAATGACTTCCAAAATTTTAGGTTCACGCTGCTGCTGATGATGTGTCAATATGAAACCATACAAAAAAATTATGGCTGAAATGGTGTTTTGACAACAATTATTTTCTCAATTTAATCATAATAATAGTAACAATAATAAATAATATTATTTTAAAGTATCTTTCACAGTTTAAAGTTTCGCTAACAACATTCATTAAATGTCGACAATAGTTAATAATTTAATATTAACTCCACATTTACATTTATTTAGTATTAAATAATAATTTAAACACTATTTAATTGATCAATAATAATTATTCACACATGGTGAAACATCATTTATCATTTTAGTGGAAAAATATATTTAATTACACATGTACTTTTCCATTCATTTTGTTTGACAAAAATAATAATACACTTATTATTAATAATATTTTTTTATTTGTAATAATACACTTACTATTAATAAGATTATTTTTATTAATAATAAAACACTTATTCATTTAATTTCATTAATTTCAGATTAATTATTAAATTAATAAAATTAATCATTTAACATAAAAATTTAAAATAACAATAAACGCCCATTGCACATAAAAGTTATACCTTGACTAGGGTAAACCCCCATTCCAAACCCAATGGTGGTCTCAGAATTCTCACACGATGCACCGTTTGAGAGATATTAATTATTTTATATTCAAAAATGGATTAAATAGTTAATTAAATATTAAAACATTTTTTTTCACAAGCGAGACATCCAAACATCCAACGCGTACAAATGTTATACCCCACCTAGGGTAAAAACTTGTTTTGGACACAATAGTGGTATCCGATTTCTCATACGATGCACTTTTTATGAGATATTAATTATTTAATAATCAAAAAATGGATTAAATAATTAATTAAATATAAAAAGGTTCTTTTTGTGAGCGAGGCGTCCAAACGTCCAACACATAAAAACATTTTACCCCACCTAGGGTAAACCCCTCATTCCAGACCCATTGGTGGTCTTTTATTTCCCATATAATGCACCATTTTGAAGATATTTAATTTTATTAAATAAAATAATATATTAAATATTATTTAAAAACTTTATCTCATGAGTGAGACATCCGAATGTCTAACACCTAAATATTCCATACTCTGCTAAGGGTAAACACCACGTTTAAGATCTAATAGTGATCTCAAAGTTTTTAGATGATGCACCATTTTGGATTTATTCAATTATTTTGAAAAAAAGTTCACGCTTACTATAATATAATTAATATTTTTATTTTGTCTTTTCCAAGGCTTTACGGACCTCCGAATCTCACACTAACCAAAGTATGACTCCGAAAATGTTCCAATAAAATATTACAATGTGTTAACTGGGAATTATTTTTCATGTAATCCTTTAAACATTTATTATGTTATTTCTCCAATTAAACATTTTTTCCACATAAAGTATTTATAATCTATAAAAATAAATAACTCAAAGTAAAAAATACTTGGTAGAAGGATGGAATCTTACAATATTCCCACCTTATAATAGCTCCTCCTCGAGTTATAATCCCAAGCACCTTTAAGAAAAACTGAGTTCTTAGAATCTACCCACCTTTGAAGCTTAATTAAACCCTCTTTTTAAGTATCTCAACAACAGTAGTTTTTATCGACCTCTGGTCAATGTTGAGAACCTCATATATAAATTTTTGATGATGTACCTCACACTATCAAGCTCCACATATATATTTCTTCATAAGAACAACCTCCAAGGGGCCTCATATCCAACCAAAACACATTTATTTAGCTAGGTGTAAAGCTATATCTTTCTCAGTGTACCCGAGGCAATGTCATGGTAGGGGACATGATCGTTACTAATTAAAATTATTCTAATAAGTCATCAATAAGTACCACCACCAATATTTCATCATCTATGTTACCTTCCACTATAGAAACACCTTAACACGTTCAAATGTCTTCAGATTCCCTGCCCACCAACATCTCACCACACTGATCCAAAACTATATGATCGTTCACACAACCCATAACTGAGTTCTCAAACTAGGAAATTTTCTCTACCCAAACTACCTGTATCAAGGATTAAACAAAAAAATGAAGGATTTTATTTTCACAACATTTAGCATAGTTAATGAGAGGTATTTACACAAAACCTTCTCAAGTCTTTCCCCCTTTATCCTGTCACATGGTCAAAACCGAGACACTATATCTACCCTTAACCATTATATACCTAGGTCATGGTTAATAAGGGTATAAAAATTATCATTTTTCATGTTTATAATTTATACAATCCTTTATTCTCATCTTGTATCATTTTAAAATTCCTCTCAATTTCACATTAGGCACTATTTTCATTTAAATTCCACAAGAAAAAACAGTTTAAGTTCAACAACTTACCCAAATCCCATTTTCCTATGCCTACCTACAATGATGTATACTATAAAATAATAATGAGTACCTAGAATGATGCATGCACACTCAACCCTTGTTCCATATAAGGCCACGAGTTAATCTCAATTTTTTTAAAAAACAATCACATCAAAAAACAAGTGTGTCACCCAAGGTGAAATAATATTCAAGTATAATAGAAAACAAAAATAACAATAATTCCCACCCTGGGTACTTGGGTTCTCCCCCATACATTGGGTAGCTACTCCCATGAATGAGCTCATAACCAAGCCCTGAATCTTCCTAGTCTCTTGTCTATCTTTTCCAAAATCGTATGAAAAAAGAAGAAAAAAAGAAAAATCTTTTGATACAACTTTGTAAAATCCCAACCTGGGTGCCACGCAACGGTGCCCTGAACCAGTCGATCACATGACCTCAGGCACGTCTCCTTATATTCCAGAGGCTGTTGATTAGTAGTGAGGGTCCGGCAAGTCAGTTGTGGGGAGACTATACCCTCTTTTATCAGAGTAAATACTAGAAAAAGTAATAAACTATCGAGGAAACATATATTAGAAAAAAACCAATATTTGAAGATTATAAAGTAGTAAATACAATATCCAATTAAAGTGAAAAAACATGGCATGCTAATGTATGTCTCAAGTGTCAAAATGAAAATAAGAAAATTAAGACACCGATGACACCCAAGAGGTTACCGAACCACGTTCCGTCCCCTCACCATGCTCCATCCCAATTTAGCCATCTAACTTAGGGCCTTTTCCCTAAACCTTTCTAGAAAAACAAAAAAAGTCTACTCGGGTACCAATTAGGCAGTTCAAGTAGGGTGTGAGTACAACTCAGTAGGCCACCACCAATGATGTCTAAAAAAAATCCAGTGAATAATAGTGTATGTAGTTTTATAAAGAATAAAAACAAGAAATCAAGTAAACAGTTTACATTTATTCAATTATCCCTTATTTAACCGCATAAACCTCCAGGTTCCCATAGACACTTATATCTCAATACATACTTTAGTCCGTTACAGAGTCTGACCCATTTTACATTATCAATTCACATTTCATTTAAACCAATGTTCTTTCATTTTCCATTTCAATTCAATTAATATCACTGCTAATTGGAACCATAGTCCAATGTCAATTAATGGGTGTAGAACACCATGTCTAGCACCCTCATGAGTATTTGGAGCATTAGTCCCTATCTCAAAACCCATGGGTATGTGGAGCATCATTCCCTATCCCATAAAATAATATATTTATTCATGATGGATATAGAGCGCCATGTCTATCACCCCATTTATATTTGGAGCATTAGTCCCTCTCTCACAACCCGTTTCTCAATAAAGAAAATATATCACAATAATCACATTATTCAAGATTAATATTAATATTTTATCACAATTTTATATGTCACATGTATCACAACATCCCAATAATTAATTAAACAATTAATTAATCACAACATCACATTAATTAATTCAATAATTAATTAATCACATAGTCCCATTAATTAATTCAACAATTAATTAATCATATCCTACATTAATTAATTAAAAAATTAATTAATTACATCATTACATTAATTAATTCAATAATAAATTAATCACATATTCCCATTAATTAATTTAACAACTAATTGATCACATTGTCCCATTAAATAATTCAATAATTAATTAGTAATACCATCACATTAATTAATTTTAACAATTAATTAATCAATATCCACAACTCAAAATCTCATAATTAACTATACAATTAATTATATCATTCACAATATCAATAAATTATAATTAATTATAGAATTAATTATCAAGAATCATCTATTTCAATCTCACATAATTAATTCAATAATTAATTACCCAACATACAAATATCATTGGATCATAATTTATTCAACCATAAATTATTAAACCTTATCAATTCAATATCTCAATCATCCACATTAATTAATTTATCAATTAATTAATCTAATTCATTCAATTTCACCTTCATAGCAATTATCATCAATTAATTAACCAATTAATTAATCTAACACTTTAAATTGATTCAAAAAAATAATCTCCATTAATTAATTCTTTAATTAATTAATCCGACTCATCTAATTATTATAACACAAAAATACCTATTAATTATTTTTCCAATTAATTAACCTAACTCATTCAATTGTGTCAAAACAACAATCCCCATTAATTAATTCTCTAATTAATTAATCTAACTCAAAAATCATAACATTACATACATACATTAATTTACCAATTAATTAATTAAAAATTATTACTATTAACTAACTCCTTAATTAATTAATCTAACTCAATAACTTCAATTAATTCAAAAATTAATTTCAAATGTGATCTCATATTAATTAATTCAGAATTAATTAATTCACATTCAACCACCCTTCAATTAATCCACCAATTAATTATTTTTGTCACTTCTATTATTTAGTTCAACAGTTAAATAATTATGTAACTTCAATTAATTAATTAATCAATTAATTAATTACATTATTTAGTTAAACAATTAAATAATAAAATTTTTCTATTAATTAATTTTTTAATTAATTAATCCCATTATCTAATTCAACCAATTAAATAATCACATTTCTTCATTAATTAATTTTTCAATTAATTAATCTCATTATTTAATTCAATAACTAAATAATCACATTTTTTTATTAATTAATTCATCAATTAATTAATCTAATTATTTAATTAAATAATTTAAATAATCACATTTCTCACATTAATTAATTTATCAATTAATTAATCAACTAGTTCCATTAAATAATTCGAAAACTAAATAACCAAATCCATCATTAAAAAATACTAATAATTAATTCATTAAATAATTATTTAAATGGTCCTAATGACCATTAATCAATTCCAAAATTAATTAACCAATTCCACCATCAAAAAATACTCATAATTAATCTATCAATTAATTATTTAAACCAACTAATTCTATTCAAAATTTCACAATCCCCCAAAATTAATTAATTTACTCAATTAATCAATTGAATATAGAAAAACTCAATTGTTAATCATAACATAAAATTTCTACAATCACATACGCATAAATGAATCTAGACTATATGATTGGAATTTAAACCACCTACCTCAAGAACGGTGATGACGAACGCTCACCAAAATAAAACCCCAATTTGAAGTGGATAAATTATGAACGCGGTGAAGAATGAGATTTAGATATAAAACCTGAGCTGTGTACATCGGGTATTTGATCGAAGATGGTTGTGCGCAGAGGAGATTTGGTCTAAGACGAAGGTGCACCGATGAATTTTAGTCCCAAGAGGAGGTCCGTTGAGGCTCTATGGTGAAGAAGAGAGGGTTCCAAATCCCTATAGTGGATGTGAGGTGATTTTGGAGGTTTACACAAAGCTAGAGACATGTTTTTAATATGCTGAGTGTTAGTATTACACGATGTGAATTTCCATTTCACATTGTGTAAATGTTGTAACTTTTTTCCCTTAAAATTTTGTCACAACTCTTTAAAGAATAATTAATTTAGTTACATTTATTAATTGTATCACTTATTTATTTAACTCTCTTATTAATTTAATGATTTAATTTATCATCTTATTGGGTGTTTCATGGACCTATACTATGAGCCAGAATTAAATATTCAATATTGGTCTTGAAATGGCCGTCTCAATTTTAGGGTCACGCTACCGCTGATGGTGTGTCAATCTAACACCATACAAAAAAGTTATGGCTAAAACAGTGTTTTGAAAACAATTATTTTTTCAATTTAATAATAATAATAACAAAAATAAATAATTTTATTATAAAGTATCTTTCACCGTTTAAAGTTTAGCCAACAACATTAATTAAATGTCGGCAATAGTTAATAATATAATATTAACTCCAAATTTACATTTATTTAGTATTGAATAATAATCCCAATACTATTGCAATGATCAATAAAAATTATTCACACGTGGTGAAACGTCATTTATCATTTTATGAAAAAAATATTTAATTACACATGTACTTTTCAATTCATTTGGTTTGAAAAATAATAATACACTTATTAATAATAATATTTTTTTATAAGCAATAATACACTTATTATTAATAATATTCTTTGTATTAATAATAATACACTTATTGATTTAATTTCATTAATTTCGGATTAATTATTAAATTAATAAAATTAATCATTTAACATAAAAATTAAAATAACAACAAACACCCATTGCCCATAAAAGTTATACCCTAACTCGGGTAAACCCCCCCATTCCAGACCTAATGGTGGTCTTAGATTTCTCATACAATGAACCATTTGAGATATATTAAATATTTAATATTAAAAAAATGATTAAATAATTAATTAAATAAGGTTTTTTTCATGAGCGAGTCATCCAAACGTTCAACACATACAAATGTTATACCCCATCTAGGGTAAAAACATTTTTCCGGACACAATGGTGGTCTTAGATTTCTCATATAATACACCGTCTGTGAGATATTAATTATTTAATATTCAAAAAATGGATTAAATAAATAATTAAATATAAAAAGGTTCTTTTTGTGATCAAGTCATCCAAACGTTCAACGCTTACAAATGTTATACTCTGCCTAGGGAAAACCCCTAATTCTGGACCCATTGATGGTCTCAGATTTCCCATACGATGCATTGTTTTGTAGATATATTTTTTTTATTAAAATAATATATTAATTATTATTTAAAAGCATTATCTCATGAGTGAGACATCCAAATGTCTAATGCCTACATATGCCATACTCTGCTAAGGGTAAACAACAAATTTCAAATCTAATCGTGGTCTCAGATTTTTTAAATGATTCACCATTTAGAGTTATTCAATTATTTTGAAAAAAAGTTCACGATTAATATAATATAATTAATATTTTTATTTTTCATTCGTCGAGGCTTTACGAGCCTCAGAATCTTACTTTACCCAAAGTTTGACTCCAAAAAAGTTCCAATAAAATATTACAATGAGTTAACTGGGTATTATTTCTCATGTAAGACTTTAAACATTTATTAATTCATTTCGCCAATTAAATATTTTTTTCCACATAAAGTATTTATAATCTATAAAAAAAATAACTCAAAGGAAAACATACTTGTTAAATGGAAAATATCTTACATGGGAACATATTAAGGGATATCTTCCCAAAATCATGTGTTTTTTTAAAAAGATTGCCTTATCACAAAGTCTCTTTTCTTAGTTATCAGTACAATTCAAAATATGATTTCAAATCCTTAATAAAAAATTACAATAGTGCATTCCTTATAAAGTTCAGGATTCATATAAAAAATATTATTTATAAAATACTTCTATAATATAACTCATGAATCCAAACACAAGTACATTAATAATTCCACTTTTTCTATAGTAATAACATAATCTTAGCCTTGATCCCTTAGCTTCTTTTGAGGTATATTATTTTGATTATTGGGGAATTCATTTTCATAGTTTCCCACATCATTACTATTGAATAATTGAACATAAGAAGTTTCTTTTGTGTCCTTAAAATCTTGATCATAATTTATTTTCTCTCCACACTTGTAAAAAACTCTCATTCCCTCTATGCAAGTACCAGAGTGTTTCTTTTCAAAATTATCACATATACAAAAAATCATTCTTTCTCTTATTCTCCATATCTTTTTTACTTAGTATTACTCTTCTTATATTGATTCCCTTCAAATCCACAAGTCTTTGAGAATTATTTCCCTATCTCGATAGTATATGATAATATGTCCTTGAATGATGAGAAGTTTTGGGAGACTATTTCCCTTTGGAAAATTGGATTTAACCTATCAAATAAACGTTCAATATTTTTATTTAGATTAATTAAATAGTACATAACATGCCTTGATAACCCTATAAAGTTTTATTCATACTTTGAAACATTTTCCCATTCCTTTTTTCTTAGACTCAGGAATTGTCTCTCAATATACTTTCATTTATCGTGAGGAAAATATTTTTCCAAGAATAGTACCTTAAAATAATTCCACTCCATGTTTTATATTTCTTCTTTATCATTAGTGTGTTGAATCAATGAACATAATTAATCCACATCCCCCAATAGATTATATACTTCCATGAAATCTTCTGACTTTAATTACTTTCAAAAGAAATAATTATCTTCTCTAATAGGCTTATCCATTGATCAGCTGGAAATCAATTTGTGGTCCCATTAAATGATGAAGGTTACTTGTAATGACCCATAATTTTATCAATGAAATTTCCTTCTTTTAATTATGTCATAAAGTGAATACATCACATAGATAACATAATAAAAACATTAATCTCATGAATGAATAATGATATATTAGTCAAAAAATAAACTAATAAGAATGTCCATTATTACAACGGGATAATAAATAGAAAAATAAGATAACAAGAATAGGAAAATTTAAATTTGCTTGATCTACTAGAATAACCGTACTCAAGAACAAATATATATAAATAAAACATAATTTTAATAACAAAATATTCATTTTGAAGATTAAAGTATATATATAACCTTAAGAGAAAATAGAAGTGATTAAAGAATGAATTATATAATAGGTATTTATAGAAATTAATGAACCTATATGACCATTATAAATACAACCTTTGGAATAATAATCTTACCATTAGTAATAGTAATATAGTCATTAGAATAATAACCATACTAATGAAAGTATACAATAAAATTTAGGTATCTTATAAATAAAAAATGATATATTTATATCATGGTATAAGTAAATACATATTTTAAAAATGATAAATCATGTGTTAGTATTTTTGTAAAATGTAAATGTTAATTTAAAATTTTATAATTAATATAATTATTGAAAGGAAAATTTATTTTCATAAAATAGATTTATAAATTAATTTTATGTTTTATTATAATTATAAGATAATTTTATGTGGCCTAATTAATTTTTTAACGGGTCAAAAAAATGATTATAATATTAAAATCATTAATTTTTAAATAAATGATAATTTTATTTAAAAATAAAATTTATCATATTTTAAAATTATTTTAAAAAAATTCATTCCATTTTTAAGTCTACATGTCAAGAAGTGGTTAGGGTCATTTTTTGGAATTTTTCTAAATAGTTAATTTTTTTGCGAATATTGAAATACAATAATTTACGCTATTTAACATTATAAGCCAAATAAATGAATATTTGAGTCATGAATGATGTAATAAAACATTGGTTTCAACTATCCTGAACCATTTAATTTATTTATTAAGAATTAACACTATAAATAGTCTTGATCTAAAATAGTAAACTAATGAATATAATAATAAAAAACAGCCTTCTCCCTTATAAATACCACCCCTCGCCACCCCTTATCCTCACACCTTCTAAGAATTTTATCATGTCAATATTCTACCCTATTCCCGTTGCAAGCATGTTCCCCAAATCCGAGACATTATGTTCTCAATAAAAGTCCAATTCTATTTTCCTTAAGGGGTTCTTTAAGGAGGTTATATTCAAGAGGTAACTTTCTTAAACCATCTCTTTTAATTTCATTTCTTCTTCTACCATCTCCCCACATCCTTCATCCATCAAAGAATAATAAATTTAGTATCATGTATATACTAGAATTTTATATTTCTAATGGAATATATTCTCTCCACCTATTTTCCCATCTCCTTTTATTCAAAGAAACAAAACCATTGTCCAAATTATGGAGGTTAACCGTCTCTGTGGAAAATGATTTTTCATTTTTCATTACCACCTTCACAGCTGGTCATAAAACCATTATTATTGTTAAATAAGATTTTAATAATTATATTATAACTTATTTCATGTTTTTAACTGATATATAAACATAATATTCTATAAAATGAAACTAGTTCATGTTGGTCGTAGAAACAGACAAAAAATAAACAAAACAGTTATCATTAACACTTTATCAAATAAATCATAATTATACCAGAAAAAATGATATATGGGACCATTTAAACTTTTTAAGTGTATAAATACTATATAATTTCACTTCTATATAATTATTCCAATTTTATAATAACATCTATAATTATATACAAGTGAACCGATCATGAAACCATGAAACAAACACTCCCAGAACAACGGAATTAGTTATTATAAGTCATAAAAATGAACATAAATGAACTTAATAAAATTATAATAAATAAAATATATGTATAAGAGGTTTTAAGTTAAATTATTAATCAATCAAATTTTATTATCTAGGATATTAAGTGGAAGTGTAGAATGCATTCATACATATGGTAAAGGATCTCTCAGAACCACCATTTTTCATCTGAGTTACACTTTCTCTCTCTTTACCCCAATGTATTTCTTCACTATTCTTATATAATTTTTATAAATTCTATATATTTGTTTTAAAATATGCATCTCATTAAATTCATCCTTATTTTAAGGGTAAATACAATCTTTAATAGGCCCCCTTCTCAATTACTCTCGATAATCAAGCTCGATTAAGGGGAACTTTTCCGTTTCTCACCCCTTTTCAAGTACACTCAATAAAATGTTTTAAGCCACCATTTTCTTAAAATATCTAATTTTATCATGAAAAAATATTTTAGTTTATTTTTTGGTTTTTTATAAACAATTATTCCTTTTCCCTCTTAAAATAATTTTTAATACTTTCCCTTAAACCGCACTAAAGTGGCTCATTTCTAAAGTTTTTCTAAACACTAATTTTCATGTATTTTTTTCATATATACATCATTATTAATGATCTATTCTTATTTTTACTTCATTATTTTCCAAAAATTATTAAACTTCTTCTTTAATAGATAACATTATGATACGACCTTTAGTTTTACCGTATTACATGATTACGAAACCCTTTTCTTTCTGAGGGAAACCCTTATGATTATTTCTTATGTTTGGGTTCTTCATGTAACACAGATATGAATGTAAATGTTATAATGGGTGCACCCAGATAGTGATCCAATGCATTGGGTAATTTTTTGTCTCATGAGACATTATGTAAGAGATTTTGGAGTAAACATAATATATTATGGGACTCTGTCCACCTTATGATACTGTCTTGATAGTTATCCTTGACTCATGTTTATGTCATGTTATATGTTTATGTCACCTTCATATGTTTCCATGATCATATTATTCCATGTTCTACATGTTATTCTTACAAATATTTATTTATGATACATTCCTTTTATGTTATCTTGTTATTCCTTCTAACTCATGTGCTATGGTTCATTCCAATTTTTATTCCATTTCTGAGATTTATAGCTCATCCCTTTTATCTATGTATTCCCCAGGTTATCCTATAGAGTTATATGATCTCAAAATGAGTTATAATCTCATTATGAAGATTAATAAAAAGATTTTTTATTCTAGTTTCATTTTTTCTAATTATGTTCCTAGTATCTCAAAAAAACTAGACTTCTCGATCCTTGGTTTTTTATTTTATGGATAATTATGCTTAAAATCATGTAATAATGTGTGTAAAAGGATGGGGTCACTATAGTTGGTATCACAGCCTGGCCTAGTTATTTTTTGGGATTAAGACTAGAAAACTTTAGTAATAACCCTAGGGATAATCATATCACCATGAATAGACTAGAATAAAACATAGGGAGTCATAAGTTAGGATATACTTTTAATTTATAATTTTATCCTTATATGTTCATAGTTTCATTTTTATATGATCAATAAATAAGTATTCAAACCCCTTATTTTCTTCTTTTTCTAGTTAATGGTAGGAAATAGAAGAATCCATCTGAACAATAAATATTATTTTAAATGTGATGATTTACCTAATGAGATGCCAAATCTGATGGGAATAGGAGATCAAAACATCATTAAAGTACTGAATCAACTGGCACAAGTTATGAATAATAAATTGAGTCCCATGGAATTCCATACTTCTATTAACAAATATAAAGTTATAGTTTAATCCTTTATACAACAATTATGTCCTATATTTAGTGTATATTTTGGTCCCCTCATCGTGAAACAATATATTAACTCAATTGAGAAGATATTCTCTATTCTATAATGCTCAAAAGAAGAGAAAGTCATATTGAAAGTCTATAGTTTTTAACGTGGAAGATGATTAGTGGTGGTAACTGATAAAAAAATGTCTAAGTAGGAAATTGATTCTATGGTTTAGGAAGGATTCAAGAAAATATTTTTTAATAAATATTTTCCCAACACTCCATCTTAATATAGATAGGGATTTCCTCAGATTGAAGAAAAAGGAAGATGAATATATCGGGGAATATGAGGAAAATATTACAAGGATTTCATGATACACCTATGGATATTTCATGAACACTAAAAAAAGGTAGATTTTTTCTTTAGTGGATTAAAGTTAAATCTTCAAAAATCCTTAGTGATTTGAGACTTTGACAGTTATGAGTAGATTGTTCATCATGAAATTAAGGGTGAAATGAAGATCAGATACTCTCATTGGTCTCATGGAATAAGATATAAAAAGATGAAAATTGAGTTTAATATAGGAGGATCAATAGATAAATCCCTTGATGGAAAGAAAACCCAAGATCCCAAATGTTAAAATTATGGGAAGAAGCATCCTAGGAACTATCTAAAGGGAACCAAGAGATGCTTAAAATGTGAAAGAGAGAGGAATTATGATAATTATTGCTAAACGGATTTGAAGAAGCCCACTAATGTGGAAGAATAAAGGAAGGATCAGATAAAAACTCAGCTATTAGTGTAGTGTTTTAACTACAAGGAATATGGGAATTATGCAAGCCAATTCCCTAAGCCACAGGTTGTTAGAGCCAATCAGCAACAACAACCTCCAAAGAAGAATGGAATGGCATATTCTATCATTACTGCTGAGGTGGAGCCCGAAAATGAGGTTGTGAAAGGTACACTGGTTATTCATTAAAGAATAGAGAACATACTATTTGATTTAGGTTCTATGCATTCTTTTATATCTTTCAAGTTTATTAAAACTATTCCAACACCACCTCAAGATATAAAGGTTAATTTATCTATGAGAATAGTGAATGGGAAAATTATTGCATCTAAAGTATATAAATCCTCCCTGGTTAATGTTTATGGAATGAAACTCCCTTAAAATATCATATTACTTTGATAGAGTTTAATTATATATTGGTCATGGATTGGATATCTTTATATAAATCCAACATCAACTATTAGGAAATGAAGATCACTATTCACCTCCTAAGGCATCCCCCAGTTTTTTACAAGTGTAAGGAGGAGGATTAATCTTCTTCAAAATCATCATCTCAATTTTGGATATTAATTACTTATGAGAAATCATATCTACCTCAAATTATTGAGATAAAGGAGAGGATCATGTTTGAAGACATGAACATTGTGAGGGAGTGCACTGATGTGTTCCCTGAAGAAGTTTCTGGTCTTCCTCCTGACCGATAGGTTGAGTTATCAGTTGATCATATAACTAGATCTCTGCCTATATCAATGACTCATTATAAGATGGACACCATTGAGTTAGAGGAATTAAAGAAGTAGTTATAATATCTGGAAAAGGGTTTTATACGCCTGAGTGATTCACCATGGGGTGCGTCACTCTTCTTCATCAAGAATAAGGATGGATCAATGGGCCTTTTCATTTATTATTGTGAGATAAACATAATAAAGATAAATACAAAGTATCGCCTACCATATATAGATTAATTGTTCAATCAACTGCATGGGGACAAGTATTTCTCTAAGGTGGAACTTTGGTCAAGATATCACCATTTAAAGGTGAGTAAGTATGATATTCCCAAGACTGACTTTTGAATGAGGTATGGAAATTATGATTTCATAGTAATTCCATTCATATTAACTAAGGATATAGAAATTTTCATGGACTTAATGAATAGAGTCTTTAGAGATTACCTTGATAAATTTGTGGTAGTATTTATAGATGATATTCTGATATACTCCAAGTGCAAGGAGGAACATGAGGAGCATTTGAATACCATGTTAAAGACTTTGAAAAGGGAGAAACTATATGGGAATTACAGTAAATGTAATTTAGGGATGTAGGAAGTATTATTCTTTGGGAATGTTATCACCATGAAAAGAGTATCTGTGGACCCCTCTAAAACAAAGGCAATTGAGAAGTGGTCTAAACCATCATCTGTAATAGAGATCTATAATTTCCTTGGTCTAGATAGGTATTAATGATGATTTTTGATGAATTGATCATGATTTTCCAACCCACTATCCAAACTTATTTTTAAGGCAGTAAAGCTTTTATAGAAAAGTGAATTTGAAGACTGCTTTAAAGAGTTGAAAAAGAGGCTTGTCACTACACCAGTACTTACACTAACAAGAAATGGGGAACTCTTTGTGGTATACAAAAATTCCTAAAAGAAAAGATTAGGATATGTAATTATGTAAAATGATAAATTAATAGCCTATGCCTCAAGTAAGTTCAAAGTTCATGACAAAAACTATCCCACACATAATCTAGAGTTGGCATCTATGATCTTTATTTGGAAAATTGAACAACATTATCTCTATTGGGAGAAGTGTGAGATATATAATGATCATAAGATCCATAAATATATATTAACATAGAAAGAGCTTAATATGAACCATAAAATATGGTTAGAGCTCATCAAGGATTATAATTTATCAATCCACTATCATCCTGGAAAATAAAATAAAGTGGAAGATTATTTAAGTAGAATGATCCTATAACTTTATCAATGATGAGAATTGAGAAGGATCCAATATTCTAATATTTAAAAAGGATGGACATGGGAATCATAAAGGAAGTTATATCATCATTTATTTCAAAAATTATTGATCAAAACTCCATTTTAGATAAGATAAAGGATTCTCAAAGATATGATGTTAAAATTTGGAAAAATTTGGAAGCTATAAGAAAGGAAAATTACTTAGAGTTCCAAATTGATGTGGAAGATGTTGTAAGATTTAGGTTATGACTATTTATACCATCCAATCCAAATATAAAAAAGATATTCTGAATAATTCACATAGAAAAACGTTCTCTATTCACCCAAGGAGCATAAATATGCATCAATATTTCTGAGATCACTAAATATACATCAAAGTGTCTGGAATGTCAACGAGTGAAGGCTGAATGGAAAATGTCTAAGGGAATTATACAAGAATTACTTTACATACATGGAAATGTGAAAACATACCTATAGACTTTATGACTAGAATTATGAAGACATATAGAGGAAATAATGATATATGGGTCATTATGGACAATCATAAAAATATTTCTCACTTTATTATGATTCAAGAGGACTTCTCACTCGATAAAATTTCATAGATATAAATTAGAGAAGTGATGATGCTTCCTAGAGAACCATTATCGATTATATCTGACCGTGATCTGATATTTAACTCTAAGTTCTAGAAATATCTCAAATATTCTCTATATACTGAACTGAACTTTAATAAAACTTATCACCCTCAAACTAATGGTCAGTCTAATAATAGCATTAAGACACTAGAATACATATTGAGAGCATGTTAAATGGACTTAAAAGGAGGAAGGGATTAACATAATCCACTGGTCGAGTTCTCTTACAATAATAGTTTCCACTCAAGAATCAAAATGACTCCATATGAAGCCATTTATAGGAATAAATGTACAACAACTTCATGATGAGACGACATTGGTGAGAATAAGATAGTGGCACCTAAAATGGTCGAGGAAATGGAAGAAAAGTTTAAGACTATACAAAAACATATCTAGGCTACTCAAAGTCGATAGAAGAGCTATGAATATTATCATCAATGGGAATTAAAATTTGAGGTTGGTGAAAAGGTATTCTTATGTATATCTCTATGGAAGAGGGTAATTAGATTTGGGAAGAATGGAAAGATAACACTACTACAAAAATGGGCGAGGGAAGCGCTACCCCTTTATCAGCACTCAAAAAAGCACTGATAAAGGAGGCCTTTATCAGCGCTCAAAAAAATCACTGATAAAGGGTACCCATTTATCATAGCTTCTTTTAGTAGTGCTCATAAAGGGGGGATTTATCAGCGTTGAAAAAAATTATATTTCAAAAAAAATTCATGAAAAATAAATTATTTTTATATAAGTATATTTATTTGTATATAAATATAATATATATTTTTTAAATATGTTTTATATACGTATAAATAGACTATTACATTTAATTTATAAGAAATTTAGTGTAAATGGATTTAAAATATTTTAAAAAAAATATTATTATCGATTAAAAATCATTTAATAACAATTTAAAGACACAAAAAATCAAAATAATTAATAAAAGATCTAAAATAAGTTGAAAATGTAACTCAAACTTCAAATGGCCATAACTTTTGATCCGGGTGTCTATTTGAGCTCTACAACATATTGAATCAAAGCCTGCGACGAGATATACGCTCTAGTGACTCAGGAAAATCCTCTGTCACATTTTTTGAGGCCAAAAAGTCCCAGAAGGACTCCATAACTGAGTTTTTAGTTGGGATACCCAGATTTGTTAACATTCAAACAAGTATAACTTCTGATCCGGATGTCCGTTAATCCTGTACCACATATCATATCGAATATTGTTTCATTTTCTTTGATTTGAAAGGTTTTTTAGTTAAAAAGGGATTCTAGATTATAAGTTATCATCATTTTAACATTCTATGGCTTTTCAAATACACATATATATGTATTTATTCGTAAATATATATGTGTTTGTGTGTGTTTGTGTTTGTGTGTGTGTTTGTGTGTTGTATATATGTATGTATGTATGTATGTATTTATTTATTTAATTATAAACACACATAAAAAACATTTTTCATAAATGTATTTAAAACTAATCATATAAGTATATATTAATATACAAATAAATATACACATAAAAAATTATAACTAAAAATATATATATAAATAAATAAATATAAATATATATTAATATACGAATTAATATATATACTAATATATGAATAAATATATTTATATTAATATGAATCTATATCAATATACGAATACATATAACTATATATAAATATATATAAAGAGATATATCATTAAATAGAGAAAATAACGAAATAGCTTAGTGGTAAAGGTGCAGCCGCGAAATGGGGAGGTAGCGGGTTCGAGTTCGGGTGGAGGAAAAGGTGGTGCATGTGTGTGAGGATGTAGAAGAAGGGTAGCGCACAGGAGACCTCCTAGCGCTAATAAAGGGGTGGTCAAGCGTTGATAAAATCTCTCCCCATGAATTATTTAATTTTTTATATTTTTTTTAATTTTTTTGACTTTTATCAGCTCTTTTTAAAAAGCGCTGATAAAAGTGGCCTTTATCAGTGCTTTTCGGAGCACTGATAAAAGGGACCCCCTATATTAGCGCTGATCTTTACAACGTTTTTTAGCGCTGTTAAATCCCGTTTTGAGCGCTGATATAGGCTGTTTTTGTAGTAGTGTAAGTCCTAGGTATATCATCACCTTCAAGATTATTGATTATGTCCTAGATACAGCCTATCGACTATCACTTCCAAAAACCATGTCTCAAGTACATGATGTATTCCACATATCCCTTTTGAGGAATTATATATGAGATACCTCACATATACTGAACTCAGAGGTGGTGTAGCGAGAAAATATTCTCCATTATGATTAGTAGCTAGTGAAGATTTTTTAGTACCCTCAGTTTATAGTATCTAACCCTTAATTGAGTTTTTTTGGTTATAAAGTTTAAGGGTGATGGATGGGAGAGTTGGGAGAACTTTGGAAGTGGTTTTGGAAAAAAATGGAAGTCGCACGGGGTCAAATGATTTTTCTAACCATGTGGCCAAACTGTGCGCAATGGTCCTCTTGAGGAAGTAGACCCAGCACAGTTGAAGCATGGTTAGGGAGACCTGTGAGGAATCCATGTGAGGGTCTGCCTAGGTAGTAGCTAACACACAGTTTGTGCACAGTTTTTTTAACCGTGTAGATGGTTTAAGTGAGATCCTAAAAAATTGGATATCACATTTTTTTGCCTCTAAGTGGCTCATTTTTTCTCCTAATCCACCAAAACTCAGGATTTCTCTTCCTTGAAGGTAGGGTAAACTCTCCCAAGCAGTTTGGAGTCAATCTGAAGGCTTTCCTTTGCAAATCTAAGATTTATTCTTGAGGTATGTGATCGCTCTTCTTTGTTATTGATCAGTTTCTTAGATCTACTTTGATATACTTCTCCTCTTCTTTTGGTTTCTTAGTTCTATGCCCATTATAGGTATATATAGGCATGTGGATGTCAAATATAATGAGATTTGGTCTTGATCTTTCTAGGATAAGAGATCTAAGGTGGGTTCTTGGAGAATCGACCCAGTTTTCTTAAACATTCATCGTCTGTTTTCAAGTTTCATCAAAATTCTTGAGGTAGGAGGATTCTTTATCGACTCCACTTAGTATAACTAATTAGAATGTTTTTAAATTGAATGTGTGTTGTGTAATTGATTGTGAATTGGTTTATGAACACTTTTTGGAAACCTTATGGAGTGATAGTTGTGAGATACGGAAAATTGGGGATTTTAAATGAGTGATTTAGTTCTTTGTTTTAAAACATGTATTTTAAAAAGGGAATTTTTCTAGATTGATGGTACATAAAATTGGATTAGATGGTTTCAATAAAAGGGGAAGTTTTATTGAAATGAAATGTTGCTTTAAAATTGGTTGTTCTTTGATTTTCAATAAAAGTTCAGTTTTATTGAAGTGGTTTATTTTGGAAATAGAAATGTTTGGAATAAATGGTGTTGGTGTGAGTTCATGTTTAATGGGACATTAATAAGGGAAAAGTACCATTGGGGTATAAGGAACATGACCCTGAATTGGGGGCATGTGTCATTGGGACACAATGTAATTTGACAAGAGACAACTTATGAGTATGGAACTGTCAAATGAAGCATGCATGTGTGGGTGTGTTGTGAACTACAGAATGGATATTCCAAATGATAAGAATAATTGGTTTTAAGATTTTATTAGTTATTTTTCTAGAAAAACAACTTACTAGAAATTGGTTTTATCTAGTTTTATTTTCACTTGGTTGCAAACGGTTTTTGGAACTCATTTATATTTGGTTATAACCTGTTTTGGTAAATTGTTTTATATATACTATTTTGTATAAATGTGGCCAAATTTTCTATCCTAATGGCCTGATTATGGAATTCATTTGGGGAAATCCTACTGTGGTTTTTACTCACCCCTACTTTGGAACTTCGGTGCTTTTGTAGATGCTATATTCCGGGACAGGGGAAAAGGTAATGTTCCCCATGTTTTTAACACTACCTCGTGATGTTTGGGCTGTTCATAGATTGTGAAGCATGGAGATTGTGGAGCATGTAATCTTGTGATATTTTTAGAGTCTTGAGTTGTTTATCTATTGTGTACTTTGATTCTTAATTTGTTATTCCGCTGTTGCACACTTTAATGTGGTTTTGAGATACATGAAGTTTTTTAGTGGTCTTCCTTTAGTTCATGCATCATTTAGTGAATGTTTTGGTTATGGTTTGTTGGTTTATTGGTTTATTTTTTAAATAGTATATCATCCCCCACTTGTATTTTAGACCCTACGACATTTATTTCCAGCCTATGGCATCTTGGGGATGTCTCTTAAGGCCCAGTAATGACTCGTTGTACTCTTAAGACAACGAGAATTGGCGGGTCATTACATATTGTATCAGTTTGGTCCTTCCCTTGTGGTTAAAATTTTATCAGCTTGTTCGGACCTCGTCTAACAAGTAGTAATTAGTGTTCTTGATCTTGGAGTTGAATTTTTTTTTCTATTCCTTTGGTTAGAATCTTAGAAAGGAGTATGATTGTCTAAACATGGTATGTATAGAATAAAAGGACATAGCTAACCCTTTTATTCTAAACTTCAAGTTACCAGGGAGTTAGGTACATAATTGTTTCACGTCAATTACAGGATTTAAGAATCTCATTATCATTGGATTAACCAATGAGATGAGCATGACATGCATTGTAGAGGAATGACTTCCCACTAGGATTTCATATTTCATTTGGAGTGATGACTCATGATTTTGGGAAAGGTGAAATTTTTTGAAAAATGAAGAAATTATTTTCAAATGGAATATTTCGAAAAGAAGATATTTGGTGTATTTTGAAAATGGTTCGATTATCAAAATCATGAATAAATGTTTTAAAAATGGGTGAAATAAAAAGGGTTGTTTTGGAAAACAATGTTGTTATAGTGAAGTGATTTAATTTGAAATACTAAGCCACCAGTTTCTAGAGAGTGAGATTGATAGTTTTTGTTGTTGGTTTAGAAAATGGAACTTGATAGGCATCATTGAAACCAACCTAAAGAAGCTATAGAGAATGTGGTTACACCTGAACCATGGGTGAACTAAGAACTAGTTCAAAGTATTGTTCATGATTTTCAAGCTGTGGATACGGGGAACCGGAGGAATGATCCATGACATGTGGATCATTCCATCTAGTTCATGAAAAAGAATCCACCTAGATTCTAGGGTGACGCTGAACCCGAAAAAGTGGAGGTGTGGCTGAGTAAGATGAATCATATATTTGATTTCATCGGCACACCATCAGAGTTCAAAGTCAAGCTAGAGACTTATATGCTTAAGGATCTTGTATGATAGTGGTGTGATTTAGTAGTGTAGGATAAATTGGATGAAGGGCTTACATGGGAGTATTTTGAAGAATTGTTAAACAAAAAATTCTATCCTCATACGTTCAAGATCCATAAAATGACGGAATTATTCAGCCTAAAATAAGAGAGTCTCTCTGTCATAGAGTATATGGCCAAATTCTTGAATTTAGTGCACTTTTCACCAGAAGTTGTGGCAAGTGTGTCCTTAAAGGAACACATCTTCGAATTGGGGCTATGGTAGAAGATTTTATTTAATATTGTGGTGCTCTGTATCAAAATTTATACATAGATGGTGAACATAAAGACTATGGATGAATGGGATATCTCAAGATCTATGGGAGGAGGTATGATGATATCTACAGGAAATGGTGGGAACTCAACCGTTGGGAACAAGTGGAAAAGCGGCACCTATTTCCAAGGTGTAAGTAGAAATCATAATCAGAAGAATGGATCAATGAACCTTACTCTATGACCCCAGAGCAAAGCAGTTTGTTTTCAATGTTGTTCACTTGACCATATAAAGAAAGAGTGTATGACACAACCTAGAGCATGTCATAATTGCAACAAGATGGGAAATCTTCAAAGCTATTGTCGCAATGCTCCAAGGTTAGGTGCTCGAGAAACTTATTAAGAGTCGCAAGCATCGTATGCTTTGACAGGGAGAGGAAAAAATAACTAATATTTTCAGTAGAGCAGAGCTAGCCATGGTGATTCTAGAAATACCATGACTCCTCAACTAGGGAAATCTCAGCAAGGAAATAAGGAAAATAGTATAGTGACAAAGAAATTGTATGTGTTGAGCAGATGATTATTTATTATCAGGATGGTCTATTTATGGTGAGAGGTATGATTCTTTTGAATTATACCTTTATGCAAGTGATATTTGATACTGGTGAATCACATTCTTTCATTTCTTTTGATGATGTTGATTCTCAATGTTTAAATTTGGAAATTTTGCCTTCCGTTTTAAAACTCCAAACTCCGATCGGTGAAAGAGAATATCAAGACTTTGTGTGTTGAGCATGTGCTATAACTGTTGATGGAGTTGAGTTTAAATGGTACTTCTCAATGTTGGACATGGATTTATATGATGTAATCCTAGGTATGGATTTATTGAAAATGTTTAAGACTCACATCGACTGTTATAAGAGGAAAGTCAGTTTCATGACTAAGGAAAACATCGAGAATCTCTTCAGAGGAGAGAGGATAGTAAAGAAATGTGAAAAGTGTTTGTTGGAACCAATGGTGTGAATGATCTCTAATCAGTTGGCGGTATTGACTTTGGCATAAATGGATGAGATTGAGGTAATTAGTTTTCCAGCAGTTTTGGATCACTTTTTAGATCTATTTTCCAAGAACTTCTTAGGGTTAACACCTATAAGGAATGTGGAGTTTATGATTGATATCGTTCTGGGGACCAGTCTTATTTCCATTCCGTCTTATAGGATGGAACCAATAGAGTTATGAGAATTACAAGTGAAGTTGGAGGAGTTGTAAAGTAAGGGTTTTGTTCAACCAAGTATATCTCTATGGGCATCACCTGTTTTTTTGGTGAAGAAGGCAGATGGGAATCTTCAGCTGTGTGTTGATTTTTGTAAGCTTAACCAAATTACGAGAAAGAACAGATATCAGCTTCCATGCATTGATGATCTATTCGATTAATTAAGGGGATCTCAGTGGTTCTCCAAGATTGAATTGTGATGAATATATTACCAACTCTAGTTCGAAAGAAAGATATTACAAAAACAACTTTTAGAAATAGATATGGACACTATGAATATGTATTCATGCCTTTCTGTCTAATGAATGCACCATCGATCTTCATGGATTTAATAAATCATATATTTCAGCAATATCTGGATTATTTTGTTTTCGTGTTTGTGGATGAAATCTTGGTGTATTTAAAAACAAGTGCTGACCATGAGGATCACCTATAAATAGTGTTACAAGTCTTGAGATATCACTATTTGTATGACAAATTATCAAAGTGTGATTTTTGGATACAGGAAGTACGTTTCCTTGGCCATTTCATTTCTGAAAAACGAATTTCTGTTGATCTTGAAAAGATAAAAGCTGTTATATCATGGAAACCATCAATGAATGTCTTCGAGATACAAAGTTTTCTTGGTCTATCTGGTTACTACCGGTGCTTTGTACATGATTTCTCATGAGTAGATTCGCCAATGACAGCTCTGAAAAAGAAGAATGATCCATTCCAATGGACAAAGGAATGTCAGAAGTCCTTCTAGGAACTAAAAGTTTTTCTTACATCAGATCCTATCATGATTTTTCTAGAATCAAGATAGGGGTATGTGGTGTACTATGATGCTTCAAGATCAGGTTTGGGCTATGTTCTCATGAAATGAGACCATGTGGTTTCTTATGGTTCAAGGTAGTTGAGGGTGCATGAGAAGAATTACCCAACACATGATTTGAAGTTAGCTGCAGTCATCCATCCTTTGAAAACATGGAGGCACTATCTCTTTGGTGATAAATTCACACTATTAACAAACCAAAAAATCTTGAAAAACATTTTCTCACAATGATATTTGAATTTGAGGTAAAGGAGATGGATGGAATACCTACAAATGTTTAACTTTGACATGATGTATACACTAAAAAAGGGAATTTAGTGGCAGATGCATTGAGAAGAAATTCATATGCTCAGTTGGCGGAAGAAGTTTTAGATGAATGGTAGTTGATGTCGGTCCTAGCTGACATACATGTGGAATATGAAGATCAAGGTGATGTTGTAGTTTTTTTACCTATTCTTGTTCCTGATTTGGTAAATATGGTCAATGAGGGACAAACATCTGATGAAAAATGTTTGGTTGTGAGTTCAAAACTCAATAGTGGGGAGACCATTGAGGGATGGTAACTTGATGGGAGTTTAGCTTAGTGTTTTAGAGATTATATGTTTGTACCTTTGGATTGTTAGGAATAACTCCTTCATGATTACCACCATTCGAGATAGACTATAAATCCAGGTGCACAAAATATTTATAAGGAGTTGAAGGTGCATCTTCGGTGGACCGAAATGAAAAGGAAGGTGGCCGAGTTTGTCTCACAGTGCTTAACTTTTCAATAGGTTAAAGCAGAGCATTAGAGACCAGTGGGAATGTTTTAGTATTTACCTATGCCAGTGTGAAAATGGAAGTAGATAATAATTGATTTTGTTACAGGTCTTCCAAGAATGGTTTGGAAACACAATTTCATATAGGTGATAGTGGATCGACTTACCGAGTCAGCCCATTTCCTCCCTATTCACGAAACTCAAACGATCAAGGATCTATAAAAAATATATATCTGAGAAGTGGTAAAGAGGAATGGAGTACTAGTTTCAATCATCTTAGATAAAGATCCAAGGTTTACATCTCTTGTCTGTAAATCCTTACAACAAGCCCTTGGAACTCAGTTGACTATGAGCACAACGTATCATCCAAAAAAAGATGGGAAATCCTATTGGATGATAAAAATGTTGGAAGACATGTTACAGGCTTGTGTAATAGATTTTAGTGTCACATGGAAGGAGAATATACCCTTGGTGGAGTTCTCATACAATAAAATCTACCAGGCCTTAATACATATGGCTCTATTTGAAGCATTGTATATGCATCCTTGTCATTCCCTACTATGTTGGGTGGAAACAGGTGAAAATTCACTAGTTGGGTCAAGCCTTGTCCAAGAAACAATAGAGAAGATCCAGTTGATTAGAAAGAGGATAGAGATAGCTCAGAGTCATCATAAATCATATGCAGATCACATTTGAAGATTGTTGTCATTCACTGTGGGTGATCATATATTCTTGAGGATATCTCCAAGGCTTAGAAATCATCATTTTGGGAAGCAGAACAAGTTATCTCCTAGATACACTAGCCCTTTAGAGATGCTGGAAAAGATTGGAGAGGTGGAATATTAGTTGGAATTACCACCATGGTTCAGTTCAGTGCATAATGTGTTCTACGTATCTCAGTTGAAAAAGTATCAGCCTGATCCTGGACATGTGATCAGATGAGATCACGTTGACCTAGATCCAGATGATTTGTTGATACATATCCTGATATGGATTGTGGATAGGCAAGAGAAATACTTTTAAGAAAAAATAATCAGTCTAGTGCAGTTTTTATAACAGCATGGTTGGATTTAGGAAGAGATTTGGGAACACGAGAAAGATATGAAAGAACAATGGCTAGAACTCTTTCAGATCAGTGAGGGTTTTCTACTTTCTGAGGATGAAAGACCAATGGTGGGGAGAATATAGTACCCCCAGTTTTTGGTATATAACCATTACATAATACCTTTTCTATTTATAAATTTTAAGGGTGATGGATGGGATAGTTGGGAAAACTTTGGAAGTGGTTTTGGGGCAAAATGGAAGTCGCACAGGCGACGCACGATTTTCCTAACCGTGCGAAAAAATCGTGCACAATGGTACTCTTGAGGTAGTAACTCCAAAAAGGTGGGAGCAAAGTTAAAGAGACAATGTGAGGAAGCCTTGTGAGGGTATTTCTGGGCAGTAGCTAATGCACTATTAGCGCATGGTTTCTCTAACCGTGTGAACTAACCGTGCGGATGGTTTAAGTGAGATCTTAAAAAAGTGGATCTCACACATTTTTTCCTCTCAGTGGATCGTTTTTGCTCATAATTAGCCATAACTTTGGATTTATCTTCCTTTAAGTTAGGATAACCTCTCTCAAGTGGGATGGAGTCAATACGAAGGCTTTACTTGGCGAATCGAAGCTAGATTCATGAGGTATGTGATCGTTCTTCTTCGTTCTTGATCGGTTTCTTAGATCTACTTAGATATACTTCTCTTATTCTCTTGGTTTCTTATATCTACCCACATTGTGGGTATATATAGGTGTTTGGATTCCAAATATTATGAGATTTTGTGTTGATATTTCTAGGATAAGAGATCTATGGAGGGTTCTTGAAGAATTGACCTAGTTTTCTTAAAGGTTCTTCATCCCTTGTCAACTTTTTTCAAAATATTTGAGGTAGGAGGATGCTTTATCAACTACACCTAGTAGAAATGATTGGAATGATTTAAAATTGAATTTTTGGTGTTAAATTTATTGTGAATTGGTTGAAGAATAGTTTTTGTAAACCTTCTTGAGTGATGGTTGTGAAATCTGGAAAATTGGGGATTTTAAATGAGTTCTTTGGTTCTTAGTTGTAAAACATGGATTCTAAAAATGGGATTTTTTCTGGATTGATGGAACATAAATGGGATTATATGGTTTCAATAAAAGGGGAAGTTTTATTGAAATTAAATGTTTCTTTGAAATTGGTTGTGCTTTGGTTTTCGATAAAAGTTCAGTTTTATTGAAGTGGTTTATTTTGGAAATGGAAATGTTTGGAATAAATGGTGTTGGTGTGAGTTCATACTTAAAATACCATTAATAATGGATGAGTAACATTGGGTTACAAGGAATGTGACCCTAGATCGGGGGGCGTGTGACATTGGAACACAAGGTAATTGGACGAGAGACCACTCATGAGTATGGAACTGTCAAGAAAAGCATACATGTGTGGGTGTGTTGTGAACTATGGAATGGGTATGCCAAATGATAATAAGAATTGGTTTTAATAATTGATTAGTTATTTTTCTGGAAAACTAACTTTCTAGAAATTGGTTTTATCTAGTTTTTTTTCACTTGGTTGCAAACTATTTTTGAAACTTGTTTATATTTGGTTATAAAATGTTTTGGTAAATTGTTTTATATATACTATATTATATAAATGTGTCTAACTTTTCTATCCTAGTGGCATGAGTAGGGAACTCCTTGGGGGAAACCAACTAAGTTGTATACTCACCCCTTCTTTGGAACTTTGGTTCTTTTTCAGATGCTATCTTCTGGGATAGGGGAAAAAGTAACGTTCCCCACATTTTTAGCACTACCTCATGATGTTTGGTCTGTTCGAAGATTATGGATCTTAGAGATTGTGGATCATGGAGTATAGTGTTTTTTGAGAGTTTTGATTTGTTTATCTTCTATGTGCTTTGATAAATGGTTTGGTCTTCCTCTATTGCACACTTTAATTTGGTTTTGAGATACACGAAGTTGTTTTGTGGTCTTCCTTTTTTTCATGCATCATTTAGTGAATGTTTTGGTTATGGTTTGTTGGTTTATTGGTTTATTTATTAATGGGTAAATTTTCCCCACTTCTATTTGAAACCATATGGAATTTATTTCCATCCTTTGGAATCTTGGGGATGTCACTTAAGGCCCAATAATGACTCTTTGTACTCTCAAGACAATGAGAATTGGCGGGTCATTACAATTTTGGACCATAAAGATAGGGTTCTATGAAACAAGACCACTATTCTAGTCAAGTTAATATAGAGAAACCATAAGTATAAATAGGTGGCATGGGAACTAGAGGAAGAAATGAAGGGAAATTATCCTCATCAATTTTCACCTTAGTATTTAAAATTAAATTTCAAGGGAAAAATTTCACAAGGGGGGAAGAATATAATGACCAAAAATTTTGTTAATGGAATTTCCTTCTTAAAATTAATTCATAAAACACATACATCACATAGAGAAACCAATAAAAACCTTATTCCCCCAAATGAATAATGATACATTAGTTATCAAATAAACCAATAATAATTCCAAATATTATAGCGGGATAATAAATAGAAAATAATATAAGAAGAATGGAAAAATTGGTATCAAATCGATCCAATAAAATAACCGCACTCATGAAAAAAGAAGTAGAAATAAAACACAATGTTAATAATAAATATTTGTTTTTAAGATGAAAGTATATATATAACCTTAGGATAAAATAATAGTGAATGAAGAATGAATGTAATAAGAGGTATTTATAGAAATTAATGAACCTATATGACCGTTATAATTCTAAATGTTGGAATAGTAATATGACCATGAAGAATAGTAATCTGGCCATTAGAGTAGTAACCTCATATATGAAAGTATAAAATAAAATTTGGGTATCTTATAAATAAATAAATTTTATATTTAAATCATGGTATAATAAAATAAATATTTTAAAAAATGATAAATTGTGTGTTGATATTTTTGTAAAACGTAAATGTTTTTTTTAAATTTTATAATCAATATAATGATTTAAAAGAAAATTTATTTTCATAAAATAGATTAATAAATTAATATTATATTTTGTTATAATTATAAGATAATTTTATGTGGTCTTAGTTAATTTTTCAAAAGGTCAAAAAAATCGATTATAATATTCAAATCGATATTTTTGGAATAAATGATGATTTTATTTAAAAAATAAATTTACCATATTTATAACATTATTTTCATAAAATGGATTCAATTTTTTTAAATTTACACATTGAAAAATGGTTTGGGTTAATTTTTGGGATTTTTCTAAAATAGTTGTATTTTTCATGAATAATGAAATATGGTAATTTATGATATTTAACATTATAAGACAAATACATGAATTTTTGAGTCATGGATGATGTAATAACCCATTGGTTCAAACTATCCTGAACCATTTACTATATTTGTTCATAGGAATCAACAATATTTATAGTCTTGAGCCAAAAATAAAAAACTAATGATCATAATAATAGAAAACACCCCTCTCCTCCCCCAATAAATACCACCCCTCACCACCCCTTATCCTAACACCTTATAAGCATTGTATATTGTAAATATTCTAACCAATTAACATTCCAAGACTCTTCCACACATCCAAGAGATTCTGGTCTCAACAAAAGACCAATTCCAAGTTCCTTAAGGGGTTATTCAGTGAGGTGATATTGAAGATGTAACTTTCTGAAACCATATCTTTTAATTTCATTTATTCTTATTCCTTCTCCACACATCATTCATCCATAAAATAATAATAACTATAGTATCTTGTATATAATTTATTTTTAAATTTATAATGGAATATCTTCTTTCCACCCCTTTTCTTACCTCCTTGTTTTCAAATAAATAAAATCATTATCTAAGTTATGCCAGTTAACCATCTCCGTGGATAAAGTTTTTTCATTTTTCATCAACACCTTCAAGAAAGCTCATAAAAAAATTATTATTTTAAAATAAGATATTAATATGCATATTATAACTTATTTAATTTTCTATAAATAATATAAAAATATAATATTCCATAAAACAAAACCAGTTTGTGTTGGTTGTAAAAGCCACCACAAATAAAATAAACAATTATAATTAATGTTTTATCAAATGAATCATCCTTATACCAGAAAAAAATGATATATGGGAACATTTAATATTATTTAATTTCATTAATAATATATATTTTCACTTTTTTATAATTATTCCAATTGTATAAGAACATCCATAATTATACACAAGTAAACTGATCATGAAACCGTGAAATAGATTCTCCCAGAACGAAACAATTATTCATTAAAACCCATGAAAGTGGACATAAATTAACTTAATAAAATTATAAAAATTTAAATAAATGTTTTATAGGTTATTAATTAAATTATTAATTAATCTAATTTTATTATCCATGACATTATGTGCAAGTATATAATGCAATCATAAATATGGTAAGGGATCTCTTTGAACCTCCATTTTCATTTTGTTTAGACCTTTTCTCTATTTACCCTAATGTAATTCTTCATTATTATTTTATAATTCTTATAAATATTGTGTATATTTTCCACACATATTTATCCATTTCAATTCATCCTTCTTTTATGGGTAAATATATGTTTTAAAAGGTTCCCTTCTCAATTCCTTTTGATAACAAAGCCTGATTAAAGAGAACTTCTTTGTTTTATACCCATTTTCAAGTGCACTCCGAAAACTATTTTGTAACGTCCCGGTTCCGGAAGCCACACAATAGGTGCCCTGGACCCGGTTGGTCACATGACCTCAAGCGCATTTCCCCAAACGCCATAGGCTGCTGACTAGCAGTGAGGGCCTAGGTCTGATATTGGGGAAACTATACTCTCATTTGTCAAAGTGTAGTGCAACGGAAAAATATAAACATACCCAAAAGAATAAGCAGTAAACAATACAAATATGAAAGGACAATAGTACAGAATAAAAAGATAACCAACAATCATACATATATTATAGTGCAATATGTCATATTCTAAGAAAGAATTCAAAACAAGATACACTGCAATCAAATAAAATACAACACAAGTACCATGTACAACAAAGAAAAACTAAAATAGTGCAATAGGAACTCAGCAACATCTTAAGCCTAAGATCGGCCCCTTTCTCTCCTACTCCTCTAAAATAATCAAGTACTTGTATAGGGACTCTTTTCTTTATCAACACCTACAACAATATAATCTAATTGGGCCCAAGACATGACCCAAACAGGGTGTGAGAAATAAATCACAGTAGGTAACCACCAAAGGCCAATTCCCAACTGACAGTGAAAATGTGCAACATTAGTATGAAAATAAAGAAAAGAAGTAAGATAAGAAGTACTCAAAAGAAGCTACTCTAACCAGTTCCATTACCATTTAACTATTATTTAACAATTCAATATAATTGAATTGTAAGTTCCTGAGACACAGCCTCAGCCGACAATCTCCTATACAGTGCCACAAAAAAACCACAATAGGCTATCTAATAAGTTGAAGGTAAAACAATACCAAGATTCTTCTTTAGCTTGGTAGGTATAACATAAGAAATCACCATAGTATATGTTCAAGTTAACAGTGTCCTTAGACATGCCAAAACCTTACCCTCAGGTAATCATAATCGAAACCCTCAGGTTATTGCCCTCAGACATAATAAATATTACCCTCAGGCTTACAAGATATTTCCCTCAGGCATGAAATCTATTGCCCATGAGCATAAGAAAAGTTTCCCTCAGGATAAACAAAAAAATTCCCTCAGGCTAAGAAAAAAACTTCCCTCAGGCTAAGAAAGTAACCGGGCCAAGACCAACACATAAGAAAGAAATTATATATACATTTTATCTCAAGAAAACTCAAAGCATGATAAATCATGACACACCCTCGGGTATCCTGGCCAAATAAATAAACAAGGTAAACTCACCCATGGGGTGGCCCTGGATCAAGGAAACGATCCCAAACAGCAGTTACTAATTACACATTAAGTTACCTATGCAATTCTAGGTATTTAATTAGTCAAGGCCTCAGCCATACGACACACCAAACATGGGCGCGTATCATAACAGTAGACAAAAACACTCAACAGTTAGACTTAAACACCAGACCAACTACCTCGAACTCCACTGATCAATATACGTGAACGATGCCTCCCAAATCATTTGTGAATGACGTAGATCTGGGATAAATGTTCACCCATTCAAACTCAAATAACTTCCCCTTGGGAAATAATTAGAAAGAAACACACTAGGAGAGGAAAGGGATTACCCGCGCGGTCCAAACGTGATCATTGTCAAAGGAATTAGAGTCCTGGTGTTTGTTCGGGAACTCTTCCAAGTTTCGACCATCTCTTCTGTAGATTCCTGGCATTCTAATCTTCCTCTGTTAGAAGAGGAGGCTACAACTAGTTTATAACAAAAAAACACAACTAAAAGCCGTGTAATCTCAAGTACATGGCATGTAATTTCCATTTTTTTAACTATTCCTCTGGCAGCCACTTTCCACCGCCTCACTGTTCATCTATCGACTTGATTACACGACGTGTATTTCTGAATACACAGCGTGTACTATCGCTCTACTGGTGGCTACTCCCACTTCCTTACTGTTCACCAGCTGACTGATTACATGGTGTGTAAATACCAAGTACACGGCGTGTTGTCATTTTTTATACCCTTCATCGCCGACAGGCCTACACACCTTGTGTACTCATCCCACATATCCAAAGTACACATCATGTGGAAAATTACACGGTGTGTACCCACACAATTTGGGATTTTATCCCATTTTCCTTATTTTCTCAAAAACACTTAAGGAAAAAGGGAAAGGAAGAAACCCATACCTTAAGAATAAGAACCAGGTTATTACAAACTCCCCCCTTAAAGCAATTAGTCCCCAAATTTCCCTTACAAGGGTGGTGAAGATAAAGCTGAGAATAAATCTAGACACTGAGCACGTACGTCAGTTTCCCACTCCTAGGTTTCGTCCTACACTCGTCCATGTTGCAATAGCACCCGTACGAGAGGAACTGACTGGCCTCAGAAAACCTTTGTGCTCCTATCAACGATACGAATAGGATGCTCCTAAAAGGATGCATTTACCTAAATTTCAACCTCCTCGGGCTGAAAAACGTGAGACGGGTCTGAGTGGTAACGACATAGCTGAGATACATGGAAGATTTCATGCATGTCCTGGTACCTCTGGGGTAACTACAACCGATAGGCAACTGGCCCGACCCTCTTCAGAATCTCAAATGACCCCACATACCTCGATGAATGTTTACCCTGTCTCATGATCTTCCTATGTCCCAACCTCGGTGAAACACACAAGAAAACCTAATCCACAACCATGAACTCCAAGGGTTTTCTGCGGAAACCAACATAAGATTTCTGACCAGACTGTGCAGTATCCATCTGCTTCTGTATCAACTGGACCTGCTCTGAAGTCTCCTGCACGGGACGTGGTCCTAGTAAATCTGCCTCATCTGCCTCCAACCAGCACAAGGGTGATCGGAATTTCCTACCATATAAAGCCTCATAAGGTACCATTTAAATAGTTTCTTGAAAACTATTATTTTAGGAAAACTCGACCAGGGGTATGTGCTTCACCCAAGAGCCCCCAATGTCTATGACGCATGCACACTGCATGTCCTCTAGAACCTGTATTGTACGCTTTGACTGGCCATCGGTCTGAGTGTGGTAAGATGTGATCAGAAGCACCTATGTACCCAGTGCCCTCTAAAAACCCTTCCAGAAACGAGATGTAAAACATGTATCCCTATCTGAGATGATAGAACGAGGGACCTAATGAAGATGTACTACCTCTCGGATATACAACTTTCCGAGATCATCTACACCAAAGGTCTCCTTGATTGGAAAAAAGTGAGCAACCTTTGTAAGTCTATCCACAACAAACCACATGGCATCATTTCCTCAAGGTGACCTCGACTACCCGGTCACGAAGTCCATCACGACATCATCCCATTTCCACTCCGGAATGGGTATCTTTTGTAACAGTCCGGATGGCCTCTGATGCTCCGCCTTCACCTGCTGATAGGTGGAACATCTCTCAACAAAACCAGCTACCTCTCTTTTCATACCCGACCACCAATATTGACGCCTAAAGCCGTAGTACAATTTGGTAACTCCAGGATGCACTACCCAAGCGGAAGTATGAAATTTCCACATCAACGCTTCGTGTATATCCCCTGAAACCCACACTCATACATGGATACACAGTACCTCATCATCACCTATCATCCAACCCAGAGGAGGGTCCTCACTTGCCACCAAATCCCATAGAACTAGGCCTTATGAATCTAATAGCTGTCTCATCCTCACTCTATCCAGGAGGGTATAATTCACAGCTATGGATGAAAAATAGGCTCACCCCCGACTATCGTGCACCTCCAAATGCATCTCAGAGAACAAATCCATGAGATTACACTCACCACTAGCCTCCTACACTGCCTGTATCTGAGTCCTCCTACTCAGTGCATCATCTACTACATTACCTTTACCAGGTGAATAGGTAAGCTCAAAGTTGAAGGACTGAAGGTATTCAACCCACCTTCACTATCTAAAATTCAAGTCACACTGGGTAAAGATGTATTTAAGACTTTTGTGGTCCATAAATAGCACAAAATGTTCACCCAAGAGATAATGTCTCCAAAAATGTAACGCATGTACAACTGCAGCCAACTCAAGATCATGCATGAGGTAATTCCTCTCATGTGGCCTCAACGGTCAAGACCCGTATGAAACTACTCGGTCGCCCTACATCAACACTGCACCCGGCCCAATACCTGATGCATCCTAATAAACTATATAGCTCTTCCCTTGCTCTGGAAGTATCAGGACTGGTGCTGATGTCAAACTTCCCTTCAGCTCCTGAAAGGTTGTCTCGCAAGCTGCTGACCAAACAAACTTCACACCCTTCTTAGTCAAACCCATCAACGATGCTTCTAAGTGGGAGAAGTCCTGTATAAAGCACCTGTAGTAACCAGCCAGGCCAAAGAAACTCTGTATCTCAAACACCTTCTTAGGCTGCTCCCAGGAAACTATTTCTCTCACTTTCTCTGGGTCTACCGAAACTCTTTCCTCTGAGATAATATGACCCAAGAAGTGTATCTGGTCTATCCAAAAGTGTCACTTTGAGAGATTAGCATATAACTGATGCTCTCTCAGTGTACTCAGTACGATCTCAAGATGGGTGGAATGACCATGTCGAGTGTGAGAGTACACCAAGATATCGTTTTCAAAGACTACCAAAAAGAATCCAGATGTGGGTGGAACACACGATTCATCAGATCCATGAACACTACAGGCGCATTTGTGAGTCCGAACGACATGACCAAGTACTCCTATAGACCATATCTACTCTGAAAAGATGTAAGAGGTATGTATGATGGTCTAACACGCAACTGATGATATCCGGATCTCAAGTCAATATTTGAGAACACTCGCGCTCCTCTAAGATGATCAAAAAGATCATCAAGGAGTAAGAACTGGAAACATAAGAAGGGAACATGGAACATAAAACATTCAAGTTTTACAAAACCAGACTACATGGTGTGTATAATAACTACATGAAATATTCCTTTAAGTCTTTCACATGGGCGTGTACTTCTGCCAAAATTGGTCATGTAACACCCAAAACACACAGCGTGTTGTCCTTACACACGACATGTACTTGAATTCTCTTCCCCTACCCGAGTACTTCTACACAGATAATCCACATGGATCTCTTTAGAACGAGACTACACGACATGTATAAGTCCTACACGACATGTAAAAGATGAGCTTGACTGACTTGTATTGTTCGTGACAAGGCCGACTACTTGGCTGACACTACACGGTGTGCTACAGCCGCACACGTCGTGTACACCACCCTGTTTTCCCATCCACATGGTCAAGTCCACATGGTCTCGTACCGATCAAGACTACACGGTGTTCCCCATAGGTACACGATGTGTAATAAATGAGCTTCGTCGACCCATGTTGTTAGTTACACGGTCGGATGCTCAGATTAAACTACACGGCGTGTTTGGAATTGACACGGTGTGTTTAAGCAAGGATTTATCCATCTGTGTTGTTAGTCACATGGGTGGACACAAGGTCAACATGAAACGATGTGTACAACCAGTACACAACTTGTTCCCTCTAGAGTTTTCCCATCCCATGTTTCTTCCTACACGACCAATGACACGGTTAGAAACTACACGGCGTGTATATAAGGTACACGACGTGCACTTAAAAATTTTCCATTTCTTCCTGAATAGAAGAGTACATGGAATGTGTTCATAGAACCACATGTCATGTTGTCTGGGTTTCCAGATAGTAGACCTCATAACTACTCTGAAACCCCTTTTTCTTTAAATTTCAAGTGTCGGTATGCGAAATTCTGATCCGTGGGGGCCCATACTCCCCGCGAATCAAAGTTTAACACCCAAAATTTCACTTTATAGTACAAAACACAACAAAAGGCTGGATCATGATCCGCTAAATTCCGGTCCAAGAGAGCCCATACTTCTCAGGAACCAATGTTTAGCGTCCATAAACCCAATCGTAACATGTACCAATACCCTATCAATAGTAGGCGTATCTAACAAGGTACCTATCACAACAACATGCATTTTCTAGCACATCTTCTATCATAACAACATGCAATTTCTAATGCACCTACATGGCATGGAAACTATGAATGGCATGTGATTATAACATGTTCCTACATGATGCATGAGATGGCATACCCTCATCTCATCAGGTTGCAACTAAATAGAACCCAATATAAAAATATAAAAAGCACACCACAAGTGTGTCACCCAACGGTGAAAACTGTAAAATTGAAAAACCAGATAAATATTAATTAAACAAGGTAGATTGGATTTTCTCTGTACATGGGTTAATTACTCCTAGACACAACTTATTACCAAATTCCAATTTCGTCATATCCTTGACTATAGGCTCCAAATAGAAAGTCAAATAAAAGAAATTACTTTGATACCAATTTGTAATGTCTCGGTTCCGGAAGCCACAAAACGGGTTCCCTGAACCTGGTTGATCACATGACCTCAAGTGCATTTACCCAAACGCCAGAGGCTGCCAACTAGCAGCGAGGGCCTAGGTCAGATAGTGGAAAAACTATTCCCTCATTTGTCAAAGTGTAGAACAACGGAAAAATATAAACATACCCAAAAGCGGAAGCAGTAAACAATACAAACCTGAAAGGAAAATGATACAGAATCAAAATATAACCAACAGTTATACATATATGATAGTGAAATATGTCATAATCTAAGAAAGCAGTCAAAACAGGATACACTACAATCAAATAAAATACAACACAAGTACCAAGTACAGCAAAGAAAAACTAAAATAGTGCAATAGGAACTCAGCAGCATCTCAAGCCTAAGCTCGGTCCTTTTCTCTCCTACTCCTCTACAACAATAAAGTACTTGTATAGGGACTCTTTCCCTTATCAATACCTGCAAAAATATAATCTGTTTGGGCCCAATACATGACCCAAATAGGGTGTGGAAAAAAATCCCAGTAGGCAACCACCAAAGGCTTGTGCCCAACTGACAGTGAAAATGTGCAACAGCAGTATGCAAATAAAGAAAACCAGTAAGCTAGGAAGTAATCAAAAGCAACTACTCCTACCGATTCCATTACCATTTAACTATCATTTAACAATTCAATATAATTGAATTGTAAGTTCCCAAGACTCAGCCTTAGATAACAATCTTCTATACAGTGCCGCATTAAAAACCAAAACAGGATATCTAACAAGTTTAAGGTAAAACAATACTAAGCCTGTGCTTTATCTTGGTAGGTATAACATAGGAAATCACCACAGTATATGTTCAAGTTGACAATGTCCTCAGACATGCCAAAAACTTACCCTCAGGTAATCAGAATCAAAACCCTCAGGTGATTACCCTCAGGAATGATGAATATTTCCCTCAGGCTTACGAGATATTTTCCTCAGGCACATAAGCTATTTCCCACAGGCATAAGAAAAGTTTCCCTCAGGATAAATGAAACACTGCCCTAAGGCTAAGCAAAACACTTCCCTCAGGCTAAGCAAGTAACTGGGCCAAGCCCAACACATAAGAAAGAAATTATATATAAATTTTCTCTCAATAAAAATCAAAGCATGATAAATCATGGAAGACCCTCAGGTATCCTGGACAAACGGCTAAACAAGGGAAACACACCCATGAGGTGGCCCTAGATCAAGGCAATGATCCCAAACAACAGTTATTCCTTACTCATTAAGTTACCTATGAAATTATAGGTATTTAATTAGTCAAGGCCTCAGTCATACGATACCCAAAACATGGGCGCGTAGCACAATGGTAGACAAAAACACTCAACGGTTGGACTTAAACACCAGACCACCTACCTCGATCTCCACTGATTGATATATGTGAAATACGCCTCCCGAATCATCCATGAACGACATAGATCTGGGATAAACGTTCACCCATTCAAACTCAAATAACTTTAGATCAATAAAGAATTGGAAAGAAACACACAAGGAGAGGAAAGGACTTACCCGCGCGGTCCAGACGTGATTGTCGTTGAAGGAATCAGAGTCCTAGTGTTCGTTCGAAAACTCTTCCAAGGTTTGACCATCTCTCCCATGGATTCCTGGTGTTCTAAGCTTCCTCTATTGGAAGAGGAGGCTACTTCTAGTTTATAACAAAAAAAACACAACTACACGGCGTGTACTCTCAAGTACACAATGTGTACTTTCCATTTTTTAACTGTTCCTCTAGCGGCCACTTTCCACCGCCTTATTGTTCACCTGCCGACTGATTACATGGCGTGTAAATACCAATTACCCAATGTGTAGTCAGTTTTTATACCCTTCATCACTGACATGCCTATATGCCCTGTGTACTCATCCCACATGGCCAAAGTACACGACGTGTGGAAAAGTACACAGCGTGTACCCAAAAAATTTGGGATTTTACCCCATTTTCCTTATTTTCTCCAAAACACTTAAGGAAAAAGGAAAAGGAAGAAACCTATAACTCAAGAATAAGAACTGGGTCCTTACATATTTTAAGCCACCAATATTTTTCTAAAATCTATTATTTTATCATGAAAAAATATTTTTGTTAATTTATAGTTTTATACAAATAATTATGCCTTTTCCTCTTAAAAGGCTCATTAATCTTTTTCCTTAAACAACACTAAAGTAGCTCATTTTTAAAGGTTCCTAAATGCTCTTTTTCATGAATTCAATTTAGTTGGACATAATTATTCATTATATATTATTATTATTATTTAATTATTATCTATAAATTATTTAATCCCTTATTTAATGGATACCATTATGATACACCCTTTGTTTTTTCTTTATGACATTTTTACGAAACCCATTTCTTTCCCTATGTAACCTTTATGATTATTACTTATGTATGATTTATTTATGTAGAAGACATATCCATGTACATGTTAAGATGAGTGTCCCCAAATAGCACTCCCATGCATTGGGTATTGTTTTGTCTCATGAGATTTTATGTATGATATTAGGGAGTAAACCTAATCCATTATGGGACTCTAACCACCATGTGATACTATCTAGTAAGTAAGCATTAACTCATCTTTATGTCATGTTGTATGTTGCTTCCACCTTCCATTTTTTTATAATTATATGATTATATGTTCTATATGTTATGATTCCAAATGTTTATTCATTATCCATGCCTTTTATGTTATCATGTCATGCCTTCTAACTCATGTTCTATGCTTTATTCCCATGTTAATTCCCTTACAAGGATTTTTAGATCATCCATTTTGTCTATGTATTCCCAAGGTTATCCTATATAGTTGTAATATCTAAAATGGAGTTATTAGATCATCATAAAGATTAATAAAAATATTTTTTATTCTAGTTTCATGTTTTCTAATTATGTACCTATTATCTCAAAGACACTATACTTTTTAGTCCCTAGTTTGTATTTTACGAACAATTATGCCTAAAATCATGTAATAATATGTGTAAAAGGATAGGGTCACTATATTACTGATGCATAAAGCAGTATAAAATTGTTTCACTACTTTGTGGATTAGTAGGATGCTCCATATGGGAAAGGTTATTGGTCATAAGCTGAGTTTGCTACTCCAATATGGTTATAATTTGATTAGTTCTGGCTACAACTCTAGCTCCAACTTTACTATCTTTCCTAGGACGAAAATCCCTATACGGGGTATGTGAATTGATATGGTTTCCATTCCTTCCACTATATTCCATTTCTAAATAAAGTAATACTCTAGATTAAATAAAAACATAATTTATAATTCAAAAAACTAGTGAAATGCTAAACGTAATTTGAAAAATATAGGTATAAATAGTCAAATAATAATAAAAAACAAGGTTTCTTTAGGAAAATTTTCAAATCATAAAAATAATCTCAAATCCTATATAATGGTTTGTAAATAAAATTTGAATTAACCAAATCATATCCCTTGGGAGTGTCAAATTAGGAGTGTAGTAAGGCCCATTGTTGTGTACTGGGTAATGCTTGAGTCAAGTCTGACATTCGTTTTTGGAGTTATTATCCCTAGGTACATATATGCCAAAACCACGCCCACTTGTAGTATCCAGATAGTGATGCGTTTCTAAGAAAAATACATAATCTCTTCCTTACCAAAGTTTTAGGATGTCATCTTATACTTATAATTATCCTCAAACTCATAGGGTTATGTTATCTAGTCTCTGTTTTCCTAAATCTAGTACCCAAGGTTTCTACTAAACTTTCTTTATTACCAACTGTAAAAACCTCAACTCCAGTAACCCAGAGCCTATGTCCACTTTATTACATTGGTAAAGACACAAGGGGTCAAATACTAAAGAAAAAATCAATTTAATAGTATTGGATAAACATATACATACATTCTACTAATTTAACACTAGGGATACAAAATATAGTAATGGAAAACATTCAGAATCTTTGAACTCATTCAATGAATTCTTTTTCATATCATGGGGAATGGAAACATAATAAGGGTGGGCTCAAATTCCTCGTAAGGGTTACATATAGTGGAAGATATAATGAATCAATAAATAATAATAAATATGAAACAATAAATAACTAAACACACATTAAATTTAATCAATAACTTGACTATCATAATTAAATAATGCACAATCAATATAGAAATGTAAATAACTAAAAACAAACACCATTTAATCAATAAACTGATAATGAAATACATCCATAGATAATTTCAATGTGAAAATTAATTTTATAATAATAATAAATGAATTATAAATGAATTAAATGATTAATTATTTGATTTTATGATCTTAGGAATTGTGATACCTCTACTATTAAGACCTTTCACAATACAGTTTAAAACAATGGGTAGAAACACATTTAATTTGGCCAATTGGTTTGTCTCATGAGACCTACTGATGCATTGAAGGGCTATATAATTCTAGGACCGACCCATAATTTCCTGCCAAAATCATTATTATATCAAATTATCAATTTAAGTAATGAATAATATTCCTTATCATCAAATATCCATATTGAGTAAATAATATAGGTTTAACAATATTTCTCTAGTTAATCAAATAACTTTCAAATTTAACACCTTATTTAAAAATGGTATATGGTTTTAGAAATAATAATATAAATGATACAAATAATATTTATAGATAATATAAATGTATTTCTAATGAAAAACTATCACAATAAAGTGATTGTCTCAAGATAAAATTAACAACCACTAAATTAATCAACAAATGAAAGGTGACTATCACTTCATTAGGAATATAAATTCTTTGTAATAAAAATATTTCATTTGGACGAATAAAGGGAATGTATTGGAATATTAAAATAATATTTAATAAAATATTATTCTATTTAAAACCATTGAAAATGGATATAATAATCTACATTTTATAAAATAGTTATGGTGACGGGGAAGTCCGTTATCACCATATACGTTGAAAATACTCCTTTTGTATTTTTGTCAAAAATTTTCTTTGAAAAAATAATATAAATATTACTCTAAGAAAATTTTTAAAATTGAAGTATAACTTTAAAATCTCCTTATTAAATCATTTTAGTAAATAAAATAATTTTGTAAATTTTTTTTGGAAAACATGTACAAGGAAGAAAAAATATATAAGATTTAAATAGAAATAAAATCAATTTTCATTTTAAAAATTTATTTTCTTGAACCAAGTACTCAAGAGGGAAAAATTTGGAAAAAATATGTTACATAATTAATTATCTAGTGGATAATAAAATTATTGGAGATTATGAAGGATAAATGATAAAATTCCTTCTATAAAAGTAAAATAAATCCCAAAATAAAGTGATATTATAAAATAGATTCTTACATCTTTGGTAACTTTAAAATTGTAACACCTTAAAATAATAAAATCAAATTGAAACATTAAACATAATTAATTAATATTTATTCATATTAAATACATCAAAGGGGTAGTATATACACCGCATAAAATTAAATAGGCACATATTAACAAATATGTCTCAATGAAATAAAAATTGAGATGAAATACCTTAAATCAGGATTCCATTTATTTTAACATGATTAACCTACTTTATAATGGTTTTAATTTTTTTATTAATTGATACCATAACAAAATAAATATTTATAATATCATATATGATCCTCTTATAACATTTTACCACCCACTTTTTATTTTTTTATTTTCATTGTTTTGGGTGTTAATCTCCTTTTTTTCTCATACATGTTTTGTATTGAATATTATAAATATAATATTTACTCATTATATAATTTTTTAGAATAATTATTTTTTATTTTAATATAAAATGAATTGCATCTCTTCATGGAGATGAAAGGCCATACGTACGTACGAGCGACGATATCATTCCTATAACATGTGAAAGGGTAAAAAAATGGATTATATATTAATTTTATTGAATAAATATCATTTAATAAATATAATATATATTAATAAAATTTACCATTTGTTATCATTAATTTTAATCATTAGTTAAAACTAATTTCATCACTTTGCGTGGTAGTAGTCCGCTGTACACATGATCGATGTTATCGTATCCCCCATGGAATAGAAAGTAAGAAGATATATGTGATACTATAATTATAGAATTAGAATTATTTTATAAATATCATATATATATATATATATATATTAAATCCATCAATATATCAAACTATGAGAGGTGGTAAGGGAAAAAGAATTATATTGGTTCGCGAGGTGGTAATCCGCCATACACATAATTGATAACTTCATTTCCCATTTGATGGAAGAGGAGAAGGATATAGGTTATACCATTATCATAATAACATATACATATATATATTATATACTGGTGTTATTATATCATCATGATTTAATAATATTATAAGGAGGTGGAATAAGAAACAATATAAAAATGCTTATTTAAGAACGTTACCTCTTATTTGAAAAACTTCTTTAGATTTGCACTAAAAGCATTAATAGGTTGTATTTATGAAAAACCATGGAATCTAGGATTTTTTAGGGGAATTAAGAAAGTGATTTGGTCAAGGTTTTTTTGAATCAAAATGCTTTGAAAGCATTAATAGAAGAATAGAGGGTGTGGCCTTTTATAAGTGTGGGGAGTACACACATAGAATTTTTTAAAAGAAAAAGTGATACCCATGTTTTTCAAATTCCAAAATGATCCAAAATGTATCATTCAAAAAAAATATAAATATTTACATCCAATATTAATTGGAATTTTTTTAGTTCAAGCCCTTATCTTTTTTTGTTTAACTTGCACTAGTAAACCCATTTCCACCTTAATCGTAGTAATTAAAATTTACCATTTCACTATTCATTATGATAAAAAATTAAGTTAAACTTATTTTATAATATTAATTATTATAACTCAAAATATTTAATCCATTTTATAAATTTCAAATAACAATATTGGAAAATTTGAATTTAAAATTAAACCCGCAAACATGATAGACAAATAGTTTTCCATAAAGAAACATTCAAAAGTTTAGAAAGTTTTTATAAAAAAAATTAAATATGAAATGGATTAAAATGAACTAATTTTGATTAATAAATATATAATTGAACTATTATACTTTTAAATTCATATTAAAATAAAAATGGGCTTGTAAATTCTTTAAACGAAAAGGGCGTTTTTAATAAAAATCATTATTTTTTACCCTTTATTGAAAAAATAATATTTTTGGAAAATTATCAAAAAATAACTCTAAGTTAATTTTGAAATATTTATTTCAAAAATGAAGTTATTTTTTTCAAATAAATTTTTTAAAAGTGATATAAATTAATTTTAAAGTAGGCCTGCAAAACATAATGAACCCACTTTTTAGAAAAAATATAGTTTTTCTAAAAACATTTCATTTTCTTTAAATTGTTTTTTATATTTTTAGAATCAATAGGTAAAAAATTAATTAATTTATTCAAGTATAAACTATGTACTTTTCATAATTTAGTTATTAGCATTCATATAGTCCAATTTAATGGATATTTTATAACAATATACTATATTATAGTTCATTTAGACTTGGGGGTTGCATGTTTTGTAAGCTATCAAAGATATTGAATTTATTTAAAAAGAAATTTATCATAACCTATCAGGATTTTACATTATCTTATAATATTATAGTTTTATATCATATAATCCATCAAATATAATATTATTTTTTAAAATCTTGGGGTGTTACATTAATAATTTATACAAGAGTTTTCAATCTAAAAAGTAGGTCATACAATCTTTATTACAAGTATTTGGGCATTTTTATATCAGGAATAGACAGACCAGGGTGGTCACCCATAATAAAAATTCTAGTATGGATATTTAACACAATAATAGATTTGAATTGGAAGGTTTGGATGATGTGAGTGAATTTATTTATGGATTAGAAGATGATTAATCTCAAGACATTAGTGAAGATAATGAGTAATTGTGTTTTAACATGTTTTATAAGAGTTAAGAATTCTTTATTTACAGTTTTTCTATTCAGTTATGAAGCAGATTGAAGTATGTTATATTTTGGATTTTGAGTTATTTATTTATTTATATCCACCCATTTAGTTTTATTTTAACGATAGATAAAAAAAGACACGATTCTCTCTAAAAAGTATTTCTTGGTGATTGAGATGGGAAAAAATTCTTAAGGATATGTTCCTTTATAAATTTATAGATATTAAGGGTGAGAATAGTGATATATGGAATACATTTTTTTGGTTTATTTTTTTAAATATAATATTTTTAAGTTAAACTAGTATTTTGGATATCATTCCATTATTGATCATTTATTGGTAAAAACTTGACAATGCATAAATGCATCATATCCTCCACACATGTTGAACTTTTTTATACCAATATAACTATGGGTATTTTATTAGCATAAAAACTATTTAATTATAATATATTAAGTAAGATATTTCTAATCACTTTAAATAATTATTGTTACTTTAATTATATTATTACTCATTTAAAAAATAAATTAATTTATCACTTTTTTGAAAAATTATTAGTTTAGCCAAAATTGGAGCTTGTTGTATTAGTATTATTTTTTGGAAAATAATGGAAAATAAATGACTTAATAAATAGAAAAACCATGGATGATTGGATTATGGAGGAGGGGAATGTTGGGTGTGAACCTTGACCACCCACACTATATACATATTAGAGGAGAGTTTGTTAGTATGGGAAGAGAGTGAGTGTTACTCACTTCTGGGGTGGGGTAGTTTTGTAATTTCCCAATTTATTTTATTGATTTGGGGTTATAATTTGAGGAAGAATTGAACTTGGGGGGGGGGGGAATTCAGTTAGTTAGTTTCAAGGAGGAACTATGCCTAGGCTTGAGAAGAAGAACTCTCCCTAGGTGTATCTATTATAATTTCAAAACATTTCTAAAGGAAACTATACAAAAGGAACAAAACAAAAAGGTAAAACATCCACACGATCTCATCAACCACAACACCAAAAACATCCAAGGCTAAGATCATAACCATCAAGGAAAAAGGTTATCTGATGCAAAACTACTAGAAATAGGACCAATACAAACGGTTTGTCCAAATCCACTGGTATAGGTCACAAATTTTTACCTATACCAACGGTTTGGCCAAAAACTTTGGTATAGGTCACTAATTTGGACCTATACCAATAGTTTGGCCAAAAACATTGGTATAGGTCACTTATATGGACCTATACCAATGTTTTTGGAAAAAATATAGGTATAGGTCCATTATAGTGACCCTATAATAAGGTTTTTGGCCAAACCATTAGTATAAGTCCACCCTATGCCAACGTTTTCACCAAAACCATTGGTATAGAACAAAAAATAAAATAACCTATACCAATGGTTCTGAAAACTATTGGTATAGGTACACATATTTTTTATGGAATATTTTTTCAAATAACATTAAATAAATCAAAAGTTAAAACACTTATGAATATAAATATATATATTTATGAAATTATATTCACAAAAGTCATGTTTGGTTAGTGGTTAGGTCGTTGGATTATAAACAGGAGGTGATGAGATCAAAACCAAGACATGGTTTAATTTCGAATTACCCATACAAACGCTTTTATGAAACTATTGGTATAAGTTTTTCATATGACCCATACCAATGGTTTTGTCAAACCATTTTTATAGGTCTATACCAATGGTTTTCCTCGAACCGTTGGTATAGACCTATCAAAACACCAAACTAGCCAACAGTCCTCCAAACCGTTGGTATAGGCTATACCAATAGTTTGGATAACTATACCAATGGTTCCAAACAATTGGTATAGGGTATTTTTCTATTAGTGAAACCAAATAACCCATCCTCAACTGATCAAAGTTGAGTCCTCTTTCAACAACTGAGATTAAAAAACCCTTAAAGATAACATGAAGGCCATAATAGAAGCAAACTTGAAGAGACATAATCACTTTATACCCTTTCAAACTCAAAGGGAAGCTCCACTGGATGAACCCTGACTCGGAAAAAGAGGAACCCAACCTCCCACCAACTTAGCTAAAACCGAATAACAATCTCTACATGGATCTCACCAAAGAGTCTTAAAGTTTCCTAAGATAATTGAGGATCACCTCAATCTCTTCTCACCGCCTCTTTGATTCCAAGCTTGATGAAGGATCTGTGTCCAACACTCCACTTAGAGTCTGGGTAGGCATCAGAAATAGAGAAACTATTTCAACCATTTTGGGGGACACCAACAAAAAATAGATGAACTACCTCAAGTAATGTCCTAAAGAGTAAACCAAAATGATTCCTTTTCAATCAAGGAATCAAAACCACAATATTAATCCCTCAAAAAATTCACAACACAACCACATGATAATAATATATTATTTTTAAGACCACCCATTTTACCAAGGAACTTCTAAATCACCCTCCACCAAGGCACACACTAGAAGGCCAAACTTGAATTATTTTTAAAACAAAACAACCTTAGTGGAACACACCCATTTCCCAGACATGGGAAGTCACAAAAATTATCTCAAAATCTCATTTTACTTCAAAAACCAAGAATCCTAAAAAGAAATATCAACACTTATTTCCCTTTTTTCAAAAACAATCTCCAAACTTGTTTCATTTTTTTTCTTTTTAATCCTTTTAAATATATCTTGGAAAATCACCACTTTATAAAACATACCAAAAACAATGGGAATTCACCCTTATCACACATTTTCAAAAAAAAATTTAAAATAATTTTTTTTACAAAACCCTTTTTTCAAAATAAGGTTTTAAAATCCAATCTCACTCAAATCACTACACAATAATCCAAACAAGGATCAAGGAAAATATATCCCAAAAGCAAAACAAAACTCTATTCATTACACCTATAACAAGTGAAAAGCACCTTTGGAGAATTCCATAATCAAGAGGAGTCCAAACAGACTAACCAGGTAGAAATAGTTTTATGTATACTTTGACCACCATAGTTTAGGTGACCGGGTGTCAACCATGAAACACACCTTGCAAAGAAGGAAGACTCGATCACACAGAAACCACATGGTTTCCCAATCCATGCAAGATAACTGTGAATATCGAGTTCCCTTTCTCCCTAAAGTCATAGAGTGATCCCCAATATCACTCAATAGTCAAATGGTAACAAAACAACATTAATCACAAAAAAATAAATAAGAAAAAAAGAAAAAAACTCAAATTTCATAGTATGAGACCCAACTTCCCCTCATTTCTTGAGGCTCAAGATAAGAAATGGCCAGATAGACTCTCTCATTCCTTACCTATCAAGATCCAAAACCCTAGTTTACACTCTACCAAGACATCACCAAATAAAATGGGCTACACCAAACCTAGGTCCCTCTAAGAAGATATGATATGATGACATTTTTTAATGAACCAGATCAGGATAGCATCTGACCCGACACCCGAACCAATTTTTCATAAGGCCTAAAGGGAGTTTTTGATCCCTAGGGGATAGTGAAAAGCACGTGGGAATCAAAGAAATTACTTTGGGAATATTTTTTCCCAACTTAGATTTAAAAAATTGGAATAAAAGAATACAAACTCCTAAATAAACAATCTATATTCCAAATAGTTCGTAATCAACTACCATGATTAATACCATTTCCATATATTGAATAATATCAATTAAACCAAAGATATATACAGATAGAACATATAAAACATTAAAAACATGTAAAAAATCAAAAAAATAAAATAAAACCAACCAACTTAAGCTAAGACTGATCCACCTCCATGCAACCTCCTACTCTGCACCACAACCCTACTTACCTCACTCTAGCTACAAAGAATGAAACAGATCCAAATGAGAACCTAGAACTAGAAATTTTTTAGGCATAATATAAAAATACATATAATTAGAACCACCCAAAACACTAAAAATGAACCACATGATCACTAGGATTCATGGGGAAATCCATATCCAAGAGACATGGGAGGGAGAAAGAATAAAAGAAGGAAAATATAATAACTAACCTAAAACCTCTTGGAAAACACCAAAGGAAGGGTAAAACTCAATAAGAGGAAGAACATGGGTCTCCTCTCAAGCACCCAAAGGTCATCTTAATCATGTGGGGGGGGGGGGGGGGAAAGAGGTGAAATCCCCTCTTATTTCATAAGAATTTTTTTGGAAAACCCAAAATTTTAAAAGCATGGACAACTCACACAATTTGGCACCATGTTTTCAAAAATTGTGTTCTAATTGTATGGGCACCACTACCTCCATGAAATTAAAGTCACACGATTACTATTGAGAGGAAAAAAATTATAAAAAATTGTGCAACTCACTCCAGAACCACCCTAAGAATTGTAAGATATCCTAAGGTTCCCCACACAGTTTTACAAACCATGAAAATGTCATGAAAATGAATATTTTAAAAATTTCAGAGCCAACCATCCATTTTATTCATGGTTTACCAAAACATGTTAAATTAGTGTGTCGAATATAGAAACTCCAAGGACCCTACATAGTTTCTCCTAGGGGCTTCATGTTTTGTACTTAACTGTGCATATCCCGTGATGACAAACTACACATTGTTAAAAATGATCTAAAAATGGATCCTCATGATGGTAGGCTGCATGGTTTCACTCTAACCATGAACCCTAACCATTTATGATAGAAAAACCATAAAAATTTCAATGTTTGGAATCGAAACCCCATGTAAATGAAACCCATGCCTTCTCTTCCAAAAATAACACAAAAATAATAACACTGTGACACAGGGGGTGTAACACATTAGTAGTGCCTATCTATGAAAATGTATAATGGTATCCTAAATTGATATTATTATCGATGTGTACTATTATATTATGTATATTGATGAAATGAAAAAACTATGGAATTTAAGTCATAGTGAGGTAGCTTGTGTTGAGTGGATCATTGGTGGTATGACATTGATTGAATAATCAAGAAATGATTTTTCGTTTTGATAAGAAGAGATATCTTGGGACTAGTTGATCAGAATAGTAGTACCTTCACTGAATTTATGGCCATGTTAGAAAAAGTTAAGTCTATTCCGGAAGTCTAATGAATAATAAATTAATCAAGGATGATAACAAAAAGTGTTCATCCTAATTTATGATATATTCTGAGACAATGGGATTATATTACATGGTGTGCGTTCATAAGATGGTTGTTGTTGTTATGGATACTCATTATTTCTTTATGGGTCTTGATGGATTTCTAGGATCTTCTTCTGGTTTGTGAATTATATTCTCTAATATCAAGATAATGACCTAGAGGGTCACACACTTATCGTATTAAAAATTCCTCCCTATTCTTATGAATATAAGTATAAGACATGGTGGGCCCCAAAATGAGGTCTAGGATATTATCAAGAATATAAAATCACAAAATAATAAATAAATTCATATTATTTGAGTTTATAATAATTGGTATTGAATTTATATATTAATAGTATTCATAAGTGTTATGTGAATATGAGGAAAATATATTTGACGAAGGAATAATATTTTATTCAAGGTCCATTAATATATTTATGGGTGAAGCGAGTAATTTTAATGACTCTTATTTTATCACATAACATATTTTATATGTTATAAAATACTTATAAAATTTATGAAATTCATTCTTAGTAGTAATTTATTTTAAGGAATTAATTAGAAGGTAAAGTTTATCTAGGAGCCAAAGTGTTGTTTTCGTATGATTAAACCTATATATATAAGTCACGAGAAGCTCAAATTTGAGTCGCTATATATAGAAGTTTGAAAGCTTATCTCTCTCCTGATCTCATGTTATAGAGAGAGAAGAGAGATATTTTAACACCCAGATCCAAGAACTCCCACCCAGATCGAAGAAATGATTCTTATGTGATCAATTTGCTGTTAAAGGAAGTTTTGATTCTCTACAATAGAACCCAATGTTCGAAGATCGATGTTCATGTAGGATTATAGATCATGTATGGATGATATAGAGGGTTACAACTTTAGTTCCTTAAAGAAATTTCCACTAGTGATGAATGTTTGATGAACACATCTTCAAATCATATAATATATTTCTTAGTTTTAGTTTTGTAATTAATTAATTCATTAAAAGATCCTCAAGTTGTAACCAGACATCACTTCACTAGTGATTATGTAGTTATATCGATCATTGGTGAAAAATTTTAAATTCCTAATTTTTAGGCTTCCACTATACTCCTGGTACCAACATGTAAACCTTGAACATGATACTTATGGCCACCTAAATACTATTGAAAATACCTCAAGGAAAACTATGGGTATTGGACACCTTGGGGAGCAACGAACTTTCCCTTCCATGAAGATGATCATGAGATGATCATATGAAACCAATCAATGGTATCAAAGGGAGTTTCTTCAATAATCAATCATGTTTTTATCATTGGTTTTTAGGAAAATATGAATTTCAATTGAATTGTAATGTTTCTGAAAAATAAATCTTTTTTTGAGTATCTATACGCAGAAATAGGAAGTAATGTAAATGTAACCATTGAGTTACCTTTAAATAATATTTAGGATTTATAAGTTACCCTTATTCAAGTAAGATTTATTAAGGTAACCATCACCAACATAAATGTTTCTTGAAATATACATTTATGTGAAGGAGTTTACATAAAGTTAACATGTTACTCACCTTTACATGTAGAGTTCACATAATGATAACACCCTTATTATAGGAATCTTTATAGATGTAACATTTATATTACTTTTACACAATCGGTTTTAATTCGATATACATAATGGTAACCTTTGTATTACCTTTATGCTGGATTTTGAAAAAAAACCCTTACCCTTACACAATGTCAATTGTGTATGGGTCTTACCCTTTTGTAGAGTATCTGTGTGAAGGTAGAGGGTAGTTACCCTTACACAAAGTGTCTGAATAAGGATAAAGAGAGGAAACCCATACACAAAATATGGATTATAATATCATAAAATTTAGTTTTAATAAACCATTATCTTAGTTTAGAATTATAGTTATGATCTTGAGAATAGTTATTGAATATATTTTGAGCATATTAGGTGTTAGAGTTTTCATGAATTGAATTATCCCTTGAGTAAAGTCTACTTGGGTAGAGAGACATGGGTTCAGACCACCTACTTTCATAGAGGCTTATGCCTTGTCTAGGAAAGTGAATAGAGTTGATTATTTATCACTATGGGCTTACTCATGTGGAATTTTTCAATCTCATATAAATCCATGCCTTTACATGAAGCATTCATATAACTTATGCATATGACACATTAGAATATGTAAAAATATAAATAACTTTTTTGGGGTGATTAACACAAACTTTTGGGTTGTGTAAAGATTTTCACATTAATTTTGTGTGAATACATTAATTTGGTGGTTGGAATATGGATTTATAAAAAAATTGTTAAAAGAATGCATACACAAAAATAAATAAAACATGAAAAGATAAATATTAAATATGATAAAATCATTATAATTTTAATACACATTTTATGTATATTAAATTGGTTACACATTAAAATAAAATCATGAAAATACCAAGTGCGATATTCCTTCCAATGAAACACTTGTCAAGACCTTGATCATCCAACCAGATAGTTTCATTCCAAAATGGGGTGACCCTGAATTATCTTGTGTAAGAAAATAATGTAATGAGTATCTTAGGAATCTATAATGAGTAGTTTCATGAAAAATTTGGGTGCCCCTAGATTGTATTGTATTTCCTTTTTTTTGACATTTTCTTTGGGTTAGACTTATCTTGGAAACCCCAAGGGTTGGGATACTAGAATAATATATTTGAGTAAATCCATATGTAATATTCAGAAAAAGAGTCATCCAATTAACTATAGAAGAATAAAATTTTTTGCGATTGATATGAATCCATACCTAAATAACTAAAGTAATGAGTTTCATGCCGAATCGGGGTTATTTCTTTCCAAAATAAAAATCATAGCCCACAATTTTATATGATGTCTAGGGTCATCATTTTTAGTAGGATAAATTTCCTTTAAATCCCTTAATGAAAAGATATAATGCTTGATAATCACCAACTTACATGTGTTTTTTGTAGATTATGACATAATTCACACTAAGTAGAATGGGATAATTAATATGTATAATCTATAAAATAATTTAACATTAGTGTCTAGGAATGAGAAGTGTTATCAAGGAGAAACATTTAGAGTACCCAAATGTGAATGTTATGGAAATTGATTTCTTTAACTCTGACTCATGGATATTAGATATAGGAAGTGCATCACACATTTGTGCTAAAAAACATAGAGTTATATATATAAGGGAATTAGTTAAGGGTGAAGTAAATCTTTATGCTAGTAATGGAGCTAGAGTTTTTTAATTAGAAGTCGACACCTAAGATCTGATTTTACTAAGTGGATGAATCCTAGAATTGAAAAACTGATATTATGTTCCCACCATAAATAAGAATTTGATTTCTATATCTTTTTTGTACAAGAGGATATTTTCATTCATTATTAAGAAAAAGAGTTGTTATATATATAATAATAATTTTTTATGTCATTAAGAATATTATGAATGGTTTATATATTCTTGATATGGATAATCTAGTCTATAACATTAAAAATAAAAATTCCAAAGTTGATTCTATTCCCACCTATATTTTACATCATTTCCTTGGACATATAAAAAATAAATGTGTTCAAAGACTCTATATATATGGATTTTTGGATTGATTCGATTAATAAACATTTGATACATGAGAATCATTCAAATTGGGAAGAATTACAAAGTCTCATTTTGGGAGTAGAGGTGAGAGGGCTAGTGGTTTCTTGGATATCATATATATATATATATTTATGTGGACTAATGAGTATATAAAAAAATGGTGTTTTTAGGTACTATATTACTTTGGTATGTGTTGTGTTTTTTTTTCTGAAACACAAGTATGAATATTTTTAAAAATTCACAGAGTTTCAGATTGAAGTAAAAAATGAAAGTGGAAAAATTATTAAAGTAATATGATCAAATTGAGGTGGTGAATAATTATGAAATGAATTCATAGCCCAAATGATAGATTATGGTATTTTTTTTCAAATCACTCCTCATAGAACACAATGATGGAATGATGTATCTAAAAGGAGTAACTATGCATTGTTAGACATGATTTAATCTATGATGAGTCTATGTGACCTTCCTATTTCATTTTAGAGTTTTTCTATAGAGACTATTAAATTATTAATAAATCAAATTCCATCTGAAATAGTCATACAGACATCATATGAGATATGTATTGGGAATTTCCTATTATGTTCATTATAATTATTGGGGTTGTAAATAACTCATACGACGAGAGACATTTGACAAGTTAGGCCCCATTTTAGAAAAATGATTATTTGTTGGATATCCTAGGGAAACTAAGGGATATTCTTTCCACCAGAAAACTGAACACAAAGCTTTTGTGGATTGAGATAGTTCTTTCTTAGAAAGACAACACATGGGTTGAGTAGTTAGTGGATAGTTGAACTTGGGGAAGTTTAAGACCAAACAATTGGAAGTTTTCCTAGTATGTATATTTATATAGTTTCATAAAGTGTTGTGGAAGAATAATCGACTCATGCTTCAAATGTACCTCTAAGGTCTAATAGGATTCCTTAGGAACCAAGAACATATAAATTTCTCATGGATAATGATGAAGAAGTAACATTATTAAGAGACTGATCTAATTTCTACCAAGATACCATTGAGAGTTATGATTTTGAGAAATGATTAAAAGAAATGGAATTTGAGATAGAATCCATGTACACTAACCATGTTTGGAACTTTGTGGTTAACCTAAAGGGGTGATACCCATATGGTTCATGTGAATTTTCTACAAGAAAACTAACATGGATGGTAGAGTGTACATATAAAGAACACATGGTGTAAAAGAGTTACCAATAATTTCATGGTATTGAATATGTAAACCTTTTCACATTTTGAAATGATAAATTCTATTTGGATTTTTCCAGCCATAACAACTCATTATGATTAGGAAATATATTAAACATATCCCAAGGGACTCAGATTTGAGATAAAGAAACCTTAACTTGCTTTCCTTCTTAGTCGAATACACTCTATGGCCCTATATAAAAAACATAAATATATTTATTGAAAATTTTAGAAGCATATTAATACCTAAAAATATTTATAATTTATATTTATAATTATTATCTACATGTATATTAATTATTTTTTAACTATTTTTGTACATCAGGTGTTTACAGTTTTGACCATTTATAGTAGCTTCATAGGAGCATTGTCGATGTTAGTGATTATTAAAAGGTTAATATTTATAATTTCATTAATGTTAAAATAATTTATAAATTATAATTATTTATGAATTTAAATTCCCTTTCATTATTAGTTTAGTATTTATCTTGTAAGATGAAATCGACAACGAACAATTTTTTGGTGATTTTCAACCTATTAAGGGTGTTTTCTTAATTAATGACTTCGATAATGTTGTATCCTATAAAAAAATAAAAATTAAATAATTAGGTATTTATATCATATTTTTAAAGTAATTAAATTTTCATATTCATCCATGACATAATTTCATAACATTTTTCAAGTAGGTGGTCAAACCGTCCCAAACATGAACATGCTTTAACTTGATTGGTGAGTATGGATAAAGAGTTGTTTATTTTGACATAGTATCATAATAATTGAAGCATAATTATATTTATTTTAGGTTTTTATGATGTTGAACCATATTTTAATATTTTCATATAAATAATGAAAAACTATAAGAAAAATGAAAAAATTATTCTTTGTGGATGCAGTAGTCAGTACAATGTGTGATTAGTGTTTCTATTACTCAAAAAATGAGAGGGGTGAAGGTGGATAGTAATTGTTAATTTTTAAAACATAAATTAACTATATAAATCATATTTATTGACCAATACCATCATTTAGACTATCCATGATAGGTGGTGATGAAAAACTGAAAGTGTCATTTCGTGGAGACGGTAATCCGCACACATACACTAGTAATGATTTCTGTTTTTATTAGTAGATGGAAGAGAATAAATAAATATTGTACCATTATTATAATAAAACATAAAAATAATAATTATTTTTAGTTTAATATTATATTATTTTTATGGTTGTTTTAGAAAGGAAATAATAATATAGAAACATTTATAAAGATATCATACCTATGTTGAGGCCTTGAACATCCACTTGATGAATGACTTAAATTTGAGGGACTTAAGGTAATTTTTGGTGATCATGGGAATTAGTACGTGTAAAGGACTTAAAGTTGGGGATAGTTGGGTGGGTTTTCATGGAAATTTCGTAATATTAGTGGATTATTGAAAGGGTGGAAGTGACCCTCCTTTTATAAGAGAGGAAGGGGGAATTTTCCATGGAAACAAATAGTAAGGGGTAAGAATGGAAAGGAATGAAATTTAGGTGATTTAGGTGAATTAAGGTTGGAAACACATGTAGGTAATATTTTTCAAAAAAACATTAAAGGTTTAAAGGTCATGTTAATTGAAGAAAATTTAACCCACCTTAGACTAGTCTTTTAAGAACTTATTACTCTTAAATAAATATTAATCATATCAATTATTTTATTAATAAAAATATAACTAGACCCTTATTATAAAATTTTAAAATTTTTAATCTGAATTTTGGATATATTTAATCTAATTTAGTTTCTAAATATTATAAAATTAACTTTTAAATTAAAATATATAATGGGTAGAAAAACAGTTTTAGTAGAAAAATGACATTTTAAACATTATGGATTCTTAATCTTATATATTAATGATTATAAATAAAATTGATTCAATATATTTATTTATAATTTTATCATTCACATTAGATTAATTATTTAAAGGATTTCAATTTAATTTATTTGATATGAATTCTTTGATATTAATAAAACAATAATTTTAAAAATAATTGTTTTATCATTATCATGGTAATGAGCATTAATCATCAAGAAATATTATGATATCCAAGGTCATTATACCAACATTAGTGGTATGAATCCTTTTTTTGTTTCTTTTGTGATTTCCAGTAACCACACTCTATCAAATAAGAAATACAGAGTTCAACTCAACTTTATTCTAAGTATGCCCTATTCTTTATTTTTTACATGTTTGATTCCATGAAGATAGATCAGGTCATGTTTGATTTTAATTCCACTACCAAGGATAATATAATGATTCACTAAAAAACATAACTGATGTAGTTTAATGGGAATAAATGAGGCATTACATGAGGAACTTGTGAAGAGTACATGTTAATCTCCCAAAATGAAGAGAAAAAAAAATTCAATTAATATGGATAGAGTTAATTAAAAATAAAACAAAACGCACTTATTTATAAAATTAAATGATAAAAAATAAAATCTTAATTAACCCTTCATAATATCCCAAGTCAAATAGAAAAAATAAAAAAAAAATAAAAAAAAAATAAATAAATGACTAAAAATTCCATGAGGAGATTGGGTGATATGCTGGAGGGGCCTCAAATCAGTGCTATATAATCTCCTAATATAGGATTTTAGGTTCAAAAACAAAAATTATCAAATAGTGAATTCTAAAAACAAACCATTACACTATTATTCTAAAACCAGTAAAAAACCTCAACTTATGTATTTCAACTTTCAAACTCTTCATTTCTAAAACTTTTCCTTGAGATTATGTAGTCCTATATCATTTTGGTACATACTTCCAGAACATGGTCAACGCATTCCTTTATGAAACTTGGTTGTACCTCAAAAATTTATATGTTTACTAAACAATCCAAACCACCTAGTCTCTATTCAGATCAACCGTGACATGATTTGACCCTTTCTTCCATTTGGATCTTCAGCTTGGTTTTGATCCTTCTGAATAATCTTATAATTAAAGTGGAAATTCCCGACTCTGATAACATTTCACTAATTTTCATACCAGAGGAAAAATACAATGTTTTTTTATCATGGGAAACAAATAAACATGATCTAGACATATATTTCAACTTATACATTTATCTATTAAGAAAAATAGATTTATATTTTGGCCCAAAGTTCCCAAAGAAGTTGCTACTGCAATGGTTCAAAAACAGTATGATTCATGAGATACCCACACCATTAATAGCTTCATACCAAAACTCTTTGATAATGTATAACATAGAATCATACTCTAGGATATCTCATTCAATGTTTAGTTCATCCATTTCACCACACCATTTTTCTCTGGTGTTCCAAGAACAATCTTCTCCATCCATATTCTATCCATCCAACAAAAATCCTAAACTATTTTACACTATACTGACCATAATTATCTGACTAAATGCTTTTAAAAATCATTCCTATATTGGATTCCACCATGAATCTCGATCTGATGAATGTTTTGAAAATATCAGACATTTGTTTGAGGTAAAAAACTCACACTTTATCTATGGAATCATCGATGAAGGTAACATAGTACAATGAGACCCTATGAGGTCAAATTGGTTTTGGTCTTTATACATATGTATAAAGACACACAATCCATATTTTTTGTATTTTCTAATGAAACGTTTTTGGTAAGTGTGAACCTAACATATGCCCACTAGATTCAACCCATCCACAAAATAAAACATCACTGCTCAAACTACCTTCAAGAACCATGCACTAGATTTTCAAAATTCAAATTCCAATTCAAAAAATCCATCAAACAGATTATAAACCACGTTCCAATGTGACACTATTCTGCCTGAGAAACCAATCCCCCAAACACCTCACCGCCATTATCACATCACTGGTATCAGTCACATTAACACCAACCACTTTCATCAACTTGTCATAGCCAAACACAACCAAACCATTAATGGTTGATTCTTCATCACTTTTCACATCCCAATGCCGTGTGTTCATAATCACATCCCAGAGATCCATGAAGGCTACTGCGTAGCCCCAACTCAGAGAGAATACTGGAATTTGGATCCAGAGTAGAGAACCAAGCAGGATTATGATAAAGAGAAAGAGATTAGGAACCTCCAGATATTGTCGAAGACCATCAACCCACCATAAAACATCATCACTTTTCCCTCATCATCCTATCAACACCACACTAGAAACAAATTCATGAGCTGATTTTCAGAGTAAACAAAATTCAAGAAAAATGCCTTGGGTAAAACTGAAACTAATCAGATCCATCGATGTGATCTATATCCCTCCTTGTATCATCATCATATTTCCATCACGAACAACATACCATAGAAAAACCACATTAAGAAACACATCAAAAAACATCCGAACAAACCAGAACAAATAGAATGGAAGCTAGAAGAGGACTGTAAGATGAACCTAGAGAGAAACACCAAAGACATTGAAGAATGAAAATAAACCCAATAGACAAGCAATGCCAGCAAGAAAAGCATAAAGATCTCCACCAGCCCCCTTTAACACCATCCCAAGCTATACCAAAACTCTCATCAATCTTCACCAAGTGGGGTCAATCCCAATGGGTTAAAAAATAAGGGCAGTGGTGAGGAAGAACACCGAATGCCACCTCCATCACCAACCCAAACCGCCTAAATTTCCTACACATAGACCCAAAAATGGAGGTCTGATGTGAAGGGTAAGGCAAAAAGAGGGGAAGATAAAGGAAAATGATATTCCACCGACAAAAATCACTATGAAATTATGGGAGGAGAAGTCGGAAAGGGATGATAATACCAGAGCATCACTGTCAGAGCGGGGAGAAGGTAGGTGGAGGTTGCATGAGGGAAGAAGAGAAGAGTTCAAAAGCACTGTTAATAGCATGACAAAGGTTTTCACATCCCACCACCATGGAACCCTATGTGATCATCCACACACTATCCATAAATATAGTAAATAATATCACAACTTCAAGATAACTAATATAAATTAATTTCTTCTATAAAACTGGGATGTGAAAACACCATAAAAACCTAAAAATAATATATTATTCATCTAAACATTAACATATCCTTTGTAAACAATCTTAGGTGATTCCATATATGAAAGGTGAACCTTTCTGAAACTTCTAGATACATAATTCCTTAGGAAACCCTTCTTATAAATTGAATGAAACAGAACTCTAGATTCAAGGATCCATGACTCTATTGACACTCAAGATCAAAGTTTCATCCTTCAATTAAATTTTTGAGTTTTTGGATGAAATAAAATCATTATTTATGGAGATAATTCATCTTTATTGATAGGCTTTCAGTAAGTGTCCCTTATTTCCATAGTGCCAACATGAAGAGTCAACATGACTATCCTATAACACCCTTGGTCAAAGTTAATTTTAAATTTTCTTATGTATTTTGATGTTATATAATGATTAAGTTGAGTTATAGGAGTTTACAAATGGTTTCAAGGAGTTTTGGAAGCTTTATGGAGGGTGCATGGTTTGAGTATGGTTAGGGGAAACTGTAATGGTTCCACAGGTAATTATGTGAGGCATAGAAGATACTCAGGAAAAAAGAATATAGTTTGAGTAAATCATGAAATATCTATGAAATATTGAATTTTTTGTTATCTTTTTTCATTTTTCACAGTTGGAGTAAGGTTTTTAAAACCTTGCGACCCTGAGTATTATCAATTAACACTCACACGGTTGACACATGATTCACTGAACACTATGTATTAACCATGAAACATAATTAATGAGATCGAAAAATTAGTTTTTAAACATGAATCTTTTCTCAAAACCCTAATTCTTCCTACCTTAAATTAGGATCTCAAACCTCAGGATTACTTTAGAAAATATTTGGGATATTTTTCCCTCCAAAGGACATTTATGACCAATTATTGAGCATTATATCCTAGGAATTGAAGGTAAAAGTCTTATTTCTCACTCCTTATTGACCTTCTAATTTTCTCTTGAGAGGACCCTGGATCATGGATGTCATGTCTGATTCTATAGTTTAAGAAGTTATTTATGGTAATTACTTATGATATATTGAAGTGTATGTGGGAAAGAATTGGATCTATAAGATCCTAGTGTGATTATTCATCACAAACGCATTAGAACTAGGTGGCTGCTGTCTCATTCCACTTTTGATGGAACTCGAAGGATTTTTATTTTCTAAATAAATTGCTAATTATTTTGATTAAAAAAATAATGTTAAAACCCCATTATAATTCTATGTTACTGGTTGACCTTTTAATCTTAGGTTATGGGTGAATCCCACTACATTCTTGATAAAATGATTTAACGGAATTTAAAAAAAAGATGGTTTTGGGTGTGTAACCCTAGCATGGACATGGTTGGAATGCATTCATATTCATATGGGAAGGATTTTGTTAATTATATTTTTACGCATTAAAAACTATGGGGAACACTGGATCATATCACTATGTAATGACTTGGGTCTATAGGGACATGTTTTCTCTCCCAAGATGGGTTAATTAGAGGGCCCAATTAGATAAGAGATTCAATGAGTTGGTATATTTCATGGGAGCATGGTTTCATATTGGGAGTGTTCTTTAGGGTGGGTTACTTCACTACTTTATGTATATCTATCTTGATCATTGGGTTTCATACCTTTTTTCTATTTTATATTATAAATGTGAGTTAACTTGTTATTATTTTACCAACATGTGTGGGAAGTATAATCACTCCCTGCATATACACCTTGGTGTGTAGGTATATGCTTTTTATCATGACATAGGTATGGGGAAGATTCCATACTTCACTAACAGAGCATCATTATGCTACATTCAGGGATGCCGAGAGTTAGAACTTGGGAGTTGATCAAGTATTAGTGTCTAGAGTGGTTCCACATTAATAACTTGTGTCTTGTATTTCTTGATATTATAGTTTCCAATTTTTAATTTTATTTTATTTCTACTCTTACTATCATACTATTACATTTATGTAATTTTTTTGTTCATCCTCATGCGTCATATATAGTTTTATTTAATTTAGTCTATTAGAGGTTGCATGTGTGTGTAAATGGTAAACCATTATCCAAAGATGTTCCTAAAACATATAAATTTATTAAAAAAATTTGGATTTTGGGGGATGTCACCAAAGGTTAGTGGAATTTTAGTACTTCCAAAGATAATGGGTTGGACCTAGGATGTTAAAAATGGTATCATTTTGCATGGTCTGTCAGTTGGGATAATATGCATGGAGATAAGATGTGTCAGAACTTGAAATGTATATCATAAAAAGGTGTATCTATCCCTTTTATGCTGAAATTAAAGTTACTAGGGTGGTCCTGGTATAAAAAAATGTTTTCCAGAACTTTTATATTTGTTTTTAGCTCATCATTGTGAATTTAGCCAATGATCTTTTAGTATCATGAATTAGTAAAGAGACTTCCCAATAGTATTTAAACACCCATTTGTTATTACTTGAATTTTAATTCTGGAAATGATACCATTATTTTTCTTACTGAGCTATGATATACTATACAAACTATGATGAGAGAGTTGTGTGGTGATTGGGTGGTACCTGTTTCTATAGTTATAGAGAGGTTCTACCAGTTAGGAGACCTAGAAACTAGCAAGTGGGTGAAACTGAAAATGTTGTTCCACCTGAACCTCAGGTGAACCAACAACTTGTATAGAGTATAGTACAATCATTCTAGGATGTCAAAAAGGGAAACCGAAATGAGGAACCATGTCATGTGAATCATTCATTAGAATTCCATAGATATAAACTAGTGATATTTTAGGGAAACTCAGGACCTAAGAAAGAAGAAGCATGTCTTGGTAGGAAGAAAAAAATATTTTATTTCCATGGAAATCCATTTTAAATTAAGATTAATCTATCAGTGTATGTGCTTGAATACATGACATGATAGTGGTGGGACCAAGATATCTAAGCTAATATTAATAAATTACTTACTTAGGAGGGGTTTGATGAATTATTTAACAATAAATTCTACATGTACACATTCCATGTATCAAAAATAATGTAATTATTCAATTTTAAATAAGGAAGTATTTTAGTAATCGAATATGTGGATCGATTTACTTATCTGGAAATATTTTCTTGAGAGGTAGTTTCCAGTGAATCTCTCAAGGAATGAAAATTCGATTCGGGTTTACAACCAAATATTCTATCCAAGTTTATCATGTTCTCTTTTTAAAACTACACAGATATGGTTAAAAATATTATTGCAGTAGAAAGATAAATTCCAAGGAATTATATTGGAGGTAACATATTTTTTCGACTGAACACAGGTGAGAACACCAATGTAAGGAATTAGCACATAAGAGACAATTTTTCTTAGAATAATAGTAAACCAAAGAACCAGTCCATCTAATCAATATCTCTCCCTCCACATCAAAGTAATGAACCAAGTTTCTTTAAATGTGGTTCATTATGGAATAAGAATAGGGATTGTACAACATCATATTGAGATTGTAATAATTTTGGATGAAGATGACACTTCAAGTGTTATTTTATGAAATCTCTGAAACCAACCAATGGGAATGAATCTACTATATCTCAAGTATAACAACCCTGTTCTTTATTACACACTTAAAAATGATTTATTACATAAACTTCACTTGATACAACATATAAGATCAATAGATATAGTGTCCTTGGGGATTAGGATAATTACATAACAACTTAAAACATGAAATACAACATCTTTATTGAAAACATCCTTTACATGTCCACTACATTCCCTCGTACTTAGCATTGCATGGGATAACCTGAGGACATGCATAAGAAAATGGTGACCTATAAAGCCTAGTAAGGAAGTAAGAAAGGACTAACATGAGGAATACAATAAAAATTAGAGAATAGGAATATCAATGGAGAAAAAGATAAATATGAACATAAAGGCATGATAAAGAATGATAATCATAACATGGAAATGTGGGAACAACACTTAACATGGAATTAGCATGAGCCAAGGATCATTGCACAAGGAGCATGAGTAAACCCTCATTGCACATGAAGCATGAGTAACCCCTTATTGAACTTGAATTATCATGATTAAACACTCATTTAACATGGTGTATCATGATACTATACTTTACCCAATGTATTAGAGCGCTATCAAGATGCACCCTTCTTAAACATTTCATTTCATGCATAAGTGTGCCACATGGATCATACAACATGGATTCAATCATCATTATTTATTCCAACACAAATATATGTGGAATACATATATGAATATTTATAATCAATAAGTAAATGTGCATAATGGTGAATACCCTTGATAGATAAATGATCATGGTATTCACTACACAATGACATTAGCTTGGAAAATCGTAGTGCAATTTCAGCAGTATAACGACGTGAAATAAGGAGTCATAAAAAATGCTTGATGTGAGAGATAGGGGTGTCTAGTAATATTTACATGAAATGAAAATTAGGGGTAATATAGATACATGTCCCAATAAACTTAATGAAATTTAGATGCATAATACAAAAGAATTACTTGGATGTAAATGAGGAGAGGGAAATCCCTCATGGAATTTCAGCATGGTAACGGGTGTACATGGGAGTCATTAATGATAGGTAAAGGGGTATAAAATCATACAAAAATAAAGAGGGTAGTATGGGGAAGGTTAAAAATCATACCCCAACATTTTTAATTGAAAACAAAAGGGCACAACAACTTAAATAAAATTGGGCAAAAATGAGAAAGGGAGAAATCCCTTACTTGGAAGTGCGATCCCAAAAGCTTGGGAGAGGCTTGAGAGAGGCTTCTTAGAAGCTCGAGGAACCTTGGTAGGATTATATAGAGATGAGGTTAAAGGTTTTTAGAACTCCAAAGGCTTTGAGTGAAGAGGAAGTGGGAGCTTGGTTGAGTTTATATAGGAAAGGAGAGGGAATTCTTTATTATTTAGGTTTGGGACACCTCACATTAAACTAATCAAAACCACAAACCATCGCATGGTTTTTGCCCATGGTTTTTTCCAAAGGGGAGTGGAAAACAATATTTTATAAGTCCAATGACCTAAATTATTAAAATAATAGGGTTTCTTATGTGTAGGTGAGTCACACACTCAAGGAAAACAATTTAAAAAGACAAAATATTTTATAAGCCTTGAAGGGTCCACTAAAGCTTTGTAAAATAAATCAAACAAACCCAAAATCAAATTATTTTAATGGTAAAACATATATTGTCCGAAAATAATGTTTATAGTATTTTATTACATCACTATTGGGTCATTATGATGGCATAAAACACATTATATATTTAAACGATATTTAATTTTTACCCAAAAATTCGACTGTCTCAGAAAATTATAAAAAATTCACCGTTGGATAATTTCGATTCCCTGATTCCAAAAATAATATTAATTTTATCTAAATGATATTATAAATAAGTGAATTTTTTACTTTTAAAACAAAAACCAACATTTATTGAAAATTCATGGGTTTTGACAAAAATATCTTTCAAACCTTAATAAAAATTACAATTACATTCATAAAATTATACGATAATTTATATTTAATAAAAAGTAATTTAATAATAATAATATTTTATTAAAATAATATTTAATTAAAAAATCCATTAATTTATCAAAATATATTTATTAGTTGAATATTAACTAAAAAATACTATTTGTGCTTTAAAAACTATTTACAAAGTAACAATAATAAAATGAATGCACATTCTTTATATAAGAATAATGTATATAGTCATAGTGCTAGGGTATCGTTACATAACCCCTTATTACACCCTCATAAGACCGAAGGGTAAGGTGTGCGATGGTGACAGACTCTTGGGGTGGCTCGGATAACATCGCTCGGGTGGTAATCTCTAATAACTTCCACTTCTCCTGTAGTCAGTTCTGCTCAAGCTTAACGTGTTCAAGCTCGGCTTGGGCTTGGTCAAGAGAGAATATGAATGATTCCACCTCCTTTATGAGCTCCGAAAAATGGGCTTCGTATGGGGAAAGTCTACTAGATGAGGACAACTCTTCCTTTTTCTGAGTAAATTGGATTTGTTAAAGCCCTATATTTATACTAATCATGTGATCACTGTTCAATGACGATATTAGCAAGGGTTAAAATTTTTAATAGTATTTTAAAATCCAAAAACATAAAAACAATGAAGTTTACATTTATATAAAATTTTTACATAATGATACATTTAATCAGATCAATATGAATTTTCATTAATGAAAGTTTGGGTTGTTACATCAAGAATATCATGCTCAATCAAGATGATATCCTCAAAATATATCACCTTTAGAGTCAATAACGTCAGGAGGATTCTAAGAACACTTCCAAGTATAAGCAAAACCACCTCAATAGGAGAATAAGGACTACTTAGTGGAAGATTATTGAATAATTTATGGATATATGAAGAAAATCATAGCTGAAAAACTGGGTCCCTCAATGGGGAGAGGTAAAATTCTTCTAAAATCCACTTTAATACATGTATTTTTAATACAAGTTCATCACATTACTTCATTTATTCTCATGCAGTAAATCAAATGGGGTTACATGTGCAATTGATTCCTCATGTTCTAAGAATCAAAACACATATTGTCCAACACTAATTAAATGGATTTAAGTTTCTAGCATGTTCCATTACCATTGATGTAGTAAATTTTATGTGGGAATTTACCCTCTTAGGAATTGAAATTTTTTATTTAATATTTGGAATGAATTAGTTGGTATAATTAAAAGCTTATATAAATCGTTACGTCTGAAAAGTAACATTTGCATCCCCTGATAGTGTTGTTAATTTATTCAAATGGTATTGGGATATTAATGATAGCAGAGAAGGGCCATATTGATAGTGGATAAAACCATCTCTCATCAGCTAGAAATGATGACCCCAAACACTATCGATGAAACTAAAAATAAGAGTATTCCTGTCATAGTAGGCTGATACCCAAACATCTTTCTAAATGATTTCTATGGGCTACCATCTCAACAGAAAATAGATTTTTTTTATTTATATACTTCTATTAGTGGTTCCTATTTCACTTCTATTATACAAAATTACACCAATGGAATTAAGGGGAATAATTATAATGTAATGTATTTATTATACAAATTATATCATCTTGGGACACCATGGTTCTGTTCATAAAGAAAGAAAGTGTCTCATTTTGATTATGTATCTACTATCACAAAGTGAATCAAGTTATGATCAAGATTCAATATCCTCTTCTTCAAATCGATGATCTATTTAATCAATTGAAGGGATATAAATGGTCTCTAAAATTGATCTATGACCAATGTACGACCAAGTCTGAATTTTGAAAGAGGATATCCAAAACACACATTTTCAAAGATAACATGGTAACTAAAAATACTTGGTCATGCCCTTTGGTATTATGAATACACCTAAAATTTTCATTCAATTAATGAACCCCATATTCCAAAATAACTTTGACACATTTTCATGGTATTTTTTAATGACATCTTAGCATACTCCTAAACCAAAAATGGCCATGAAAGGAACTTGGAGATTGTATTGAACACATTGTGTGAAGATCAAATTTATGCTAAATTATCTCAGAATGAATTATAGATATAGGAAGTTCATTTCCTTGGTCATTTTATTTATATTAAAATCATATCAGTTGATATTGGGAAGATTAAAGAAGTCAGTTCTTAGCAACCACCAAAAAATATATTTGAGATAAGAAACTTTTTGGGATTAACAAAAAATTATCATTGATTTATCCAAGATTTATCATGATTTGATTCCCCTATGACAACTTCAATAAGAAATGGTATTCCTTTACATTGGAGTAAAGATATCCAGAATTCATTTCAAGAGTTCTGGGCTCACTTTGGCACTTATTCTCATATTTCAAGAACTAGGGAAAGGCTATGTGGTATACTATAATGCATCTCTATCTTAAATGAATTGTGTTATTATGTAGGGAAACCATGTCATGAATTATGGGTTAATAAAAATACAAACACATGAAAAGAACATCCCAATGCATGATCTAGAATCAGTTATGGTGATCCATACATTAAAAATGTGACATCACTATCTCTTTGGTGAAAAGATCATCATCTACACTGATCATAAGAGTTTAATACACATATTTTCACAAAGGGGATTTACCCTCAAGCATTGAAATTAGATGTAATATCTATAAATTTTTTAATTTGACTTATTTTATACACATGGGAATGGGAATTCAGTGGATAATTATTTGAGTAACTAATTGCATAACAATTTAGTTAAAGAATCTCATGATTAATGGTGGCTAATGATAGTTATTTTTGATATGCATCTAGAATTTATGGAACAAAATGAGAATGTGGTTTTATTTATAGTTTCTCCTATTCCTAACATGGTTATCCAGGTAATGGATGCCCAATTATCATATTTAGACTGTCTTACCATTTGGTAAAACCCTAATTGTGGGGAGACTATTGAAGATTAAATAGGAGGTGCAAATTCTATGTCTTGCTTCCACAATCAGATGGTAGTTCCTCCATAATTTCAAGAAAATATACTTTATACTTATCACCATTAAAAATGGGTTGTCCAACTGAGTATAGAAAAAGTTTACAAGATAAAGAGGACCCATTTTTGATGGTTGGGTATGAAACACAAGACAATCATTAAGTTATGAGATGTCTCACCTATCAATAGATAAATACTGAACATAAATGGTCAGGTAGAAAGTTAAAGTCTATGATTATACCAGTTAGAAATGGGAATATATTTTCATTGACCTTTTCACTGGTCTACCATGAATGATTCAAAGCATGACACAATTTGGGTGATTGTGGACTGACTCACTATGTCATGACACTTTATTCAAATTAAAGAGTCCAATATAGTCGAATATTTCATAAATATTTATATCAGGGAAGTGGTTAAGTATAATGTGGAACCAATTTCTATTTTCTATGACTAAAACCCTAGATTCATCTTTCAGGTTTGGAAATATTTTCAATCAGCCCTTGGAACATAGTTGACCATGAGATTGACAAATCATCCTCAAACAGATGGATAGTTAAAACATACTATCCAAAAATTAGAACATATGTTTAAATATTTTGTTATAATTTTTGGCGGTTTATGGGAATATCATCTACAAATAGTGGAGTTTTCATATAACAATAGTTATCAGGACATAATACATATGTATCTGTTCAAGGAATTGGGTGGCCTTCCATGTCGATATACACTTCGTTGGGTAAAAATTGGGGAAACCTCACTAATCAGAGCTAGTTCTATCCATGGAACAAATATGAAAATTCAAATGATCAAGAAATGAATGGGCTATAGCCTATAGTTGTCAAAATTATTACGTAGATAATTATCTTTGACCATTATCTTTTGATATAGATGATCACGTGTTCTTGAAAGCATCACTGGGATTGGGTCATCATTTTTTGGGTAGACAAGAAAAATTGGCTTCTTGATATGTCTGACCATTCAAGATTCTGGAACGTATTTTCAATTTTACACATTGGTTAGCCTTACCACCAAGATTTAATGTATTCTATAATATTTTTTATATGTATTAGTTAAAGATGTTTCACCATGTTCCAATCCATGTGATTCATTGGGACCATGTTACTCTCAAACCACATGATACATTTATCCATGCTCTAATTTGTATTATGGAATGAAAATAGAAGGACTTGTGAGGAAGATAGATCTATTTGTTATGAATATTATGGCATCATGGTTTGATTCAAGAGGAAACTAGTGTGAGATAGAAGTTTTTTATCAAAATTTATGAGGATATAAAGATAAATGGTGGGGATAATGTAACACCCCCCATTTTTGTGGTAATGTTATATTTTATTATGTATTTTAAAGTTATATAATGACTGGAATGAGTTCTGGGAATTTTTGGACAATCTATAAGAGTTTTTGAAGCTTTTTGAAGGGCACATAGTTTGAGAATGATTAAGGGAAATATTGTGGGTTCTCTAGGTAACCGTATGAGGTATAAAAGATATTTAGGGGGAATATCATGTTTGGCACACGGTTTTCTAAACAATGTGGCCCAATTGTGTAGTATTGGGTATTTTATAGTAACAATTTTATAGTTAGAGCACGGTTTAACAAACCTTGTGGATTAACCATGAATTGTAATCAATTCGATCTAAAAATTAATTTTTAAACTCAAAACTTCCACCAAAACTCTCATCCTTCCACCCTTGACATTGGTTCTCAAACCCTAGGCTTAATTTAGATGATTTTGGTGATCTATTTCACTCCAAATCTATTTCCAATGAATTTTTGAGAATTGAATCCTAGGAATAAAAGGTAAGATTTCTATCTCTATTTCTTTTTATCTTTCTTATAATTTTCTATTTAGAGGAAGAATGGATTGAGGATTTAATTTTTGGATATATGGTTTATTATGTGTTTTTATATGAATTACATTTGGTTCATTTATGTTAACATGTGAGAGGCCTAGATCTTTGAGATCATGGTGTGGTTCTTTGGTATGAATCCATTTGAGGTAGGTGACTTCTCCCTCATTCCAATTTCTCAAAAAACTCAAAGTATTTCAATATTATAAAAAAATTGATTCTTCTTTTGAATGAAAAACTAATTTTAAGAACCTATTTATAAATATATCTTGTTGGTTGTCCTTTAAAACCCTGGTTATGGTTGACTCCCACTATGTGATCGATAAAATAATTTAATGGTATTTAAAAAAAAATGTTTTTGTTGTGTAGACTTGGAATGGACATGGTTGTACTCTGTTCATATTCATATGTTATGTTCCTTGTGAATTATACTTGACTATAGTGATAATTTTGGGGAACATTGGGTCATACCACTGAGTAAAAAAATGGTTCTGAAGGGACATGATTTTTCCAAAATAGATGGACTGTTCAGAGAACCCACTTCAATGGGAGATGCATTAGGTTGGTATATTTCATTTGTGTGTGGGTTCATGTTAGGAGTATTATTTAGTGTGGTTTAATTAATTACTTTATGTATATCTATCTTGATCATTGGTTTCCATACATTCTGCCTACTTTATATTACAAATGTGAGATAACATGTTCAATTTTTAGATGCATGTGTGGGAATTCTCAAGGTTTTCCTACTGGGTTGTATACTCACCTCTTTAATATGCACCTTGGTGCCTATAAAGATTCAATTTATCATGATATAGGTATGGGGAGGATTTAGTATTTCACTAGTGAAGCATCATGATGTTGTAGTCATGGTTAATGGGAGTTTGAGCTTGGGTGTCAATTGAGTATCTGTGTCTAGAGTAGTTCCACATTGGCACCTTGAGTCCTGCATGTCTTGGGATTGTTGTTTCTTTTTTAGTATTGTCTTCAATTGATACTCTAATTTTTTTCCTTGTTATATTTATAGAATTATTTATTTCTACCTCATGCATCATATATGGTTGAATTTGATTTAGTCTATTTCAGGTTGTGTGTATGTGTAAAGGGTAAACTATTCCCCAAATATGTTCCTAAACCCTGAGTATTTATTTCCAACATTTTCTATCTAAGGAATGTCACCTAAGGTTAGTTTCATTTTTATCCTACCCAAACTAATGGTTTGGGGTCGAGATATTACACAACTAATTTCTTAGGACTCTTTCATTTTATGATTTCTCCCTTATTATGTATTCGAGTGGAACAATTATAAGGAACAAGGGTAGAAACTTATATTTATGTATAAAAAGTACCGAATAAATAAAAAATAGGAAGAATATTATGAATGAAAAAGATAAAAGAGAGGTTCCCTCTACCCATCCAATCTAGAGGGTCATTGTCCCAAGCATTAATGTCATATTCCCAAAATATTCCACCTTCTCTTACTATCCCATCCCTTATTTAACATCCCTAGATAGGAGCCTCCTCTAACAAACTAATATTCTCCCATCTAATAATAAATTTTTTACCCATTTCTAGAAAATTCCCTACATCTAGATTGCAAGTCTCTATGACTTGAACCACCTTGAAATTCAGTCTTTTCCTTAATACTGAATAAATGTCTCCTTTATACACAAGTAAGACAAGCAATATCCCAAATTCTTCTTCTTATGTTTGTTCTTGGAGAAAAACTAAGTAGAACATGGATGTTAAGCACTAATAATTGAGGAATCTATTGCTGAAGTCCTTAAAAATGTATCTTTCTCACTCATGGATGCTAAAAAATCTCCCATATTCACTTACATACTTCTTTGGAATCCACTATTGTTAGCTCAACTCCTTTCTGCCTGGACTCTAGGTAGATATTCCCCTAGTTGAAAAATTATGGGATGTTTCTTGTTCATTAATCCTTATACTTCCTAAGTTTTTAAAATTAATATAAAGAATACCTGTATGTTATTCCACTCCAAAAATTTTCCAAGTCATCATTATTATAAATGATCTATAAATCATAAAGTTGGAACTTTCCCACTGCACGAAGTTGTCAGTTCATGTTATTTGGCCTAATAAATCATGATCTTTGAGCACATGGAACTCAAATTTTTTAGAATATAACATGATATCTATAGTATTGGTAGTCCTAGTATCCATTATTATTTTATCACCAACATTTGTAAAGATCCACTACTAAGAAAGGGGTCCCCAATTTATTGGCCATGCATCATCATCCATTTTTTACTTCTTAGTTCATTACATTAGACTGAACAAGAAATTCAAATAGACAACTAAATCTTTCAAAACAAATTCTCAACTAAAAAAGTGTCTCCCCATCATGCTTGACAATTCCTTGAAATTTTACTCACATTCATCTTTCCAGAGGATATTATCTCTCTTTTGAGTTAACTTGGTGAATGGATTAGATAGTCCTGAGAAGTTAGCCACTAACTGTTGATAATATCCTACCAAACCAAGAAAACATCAAATATCAGTCTTCATGGATGGTCTAGGACAACATTCAATAGCCTTCATATTTTATGGATCCACCAATATACTATCTATTGATATTATATTACCCAAAATTCACTTTGTAAATTTTTCATACAATTTTCCCTCCCTTAATGTATTCAGTACAATTCACAAGTGATATTTATGATCTTACTTTCTCTTTGAATAAATAAGAATATTGTCTATAAAGACTACCAAAAAAAAAGGTAATATCTAAACACTTTATTTTTTAAATTCATGAAGATATAAGGAGAATTATTATGATCCAATGACATAATTATATACTCATAGTGTCTATACCCTGTATGGAACACTATCATGGGTATATATACCTTCTTAACACTCAATTGAAGATATAAATAATGAAGGTTAATCTTGGGAAAGTATTGAGATTTTCACAGTTGAAAAAACAAATCATAAAGACAAGGTAGAAGATATTGGTTATTTATTGTGATCTTGTTAATTCACGATAATCAATATATGGTTTCATTGATCTATAATTATTCTTAAAAAATTGAACAGGTTCACCCCAAGGTGACACACTTGACCAAATGAATATCTTGTCAAGATTCTCCTACATTTTCTTCTTCAAATCATGCAACTCTTTTGGGGTCATTTTATTAGGTGTCTTTAAAATGGGCATGGAATTAGGTAAGAGTTCTACTAAAAAACCAACATCACAATTCAATGGGAGACTAGGAAACTATTCTATAAGGACATCAACAAACTACCACAGAATATGTATATAATCGATGTTGATTTTCTCCCTAACCATACGAGATATATTTTTTTGAATATGAATGAGGACCCATTCAATGGATATGTTTTCAATCGAAAGTTCATATTTATCATCACACATATAGATAATCATAGGTTAGTTTGGAATATCAAATATAACTTCTTTTCATTGGAAATTGATGTGTGACTTATGAATATAAAGTCAATCCATGCTTAATATAACATCAAATTCCCCTAGAAGACTAATGATAATATTTTTAGGAAACAAAATCCCATAAACTAAAATAGGAGAAGAATCACAGACTTAAGATGAAATCATCATACCATTAGGGGGTTTCACTACTAATTAAATATCTAATAATTGAGGATAGGAATTAAAATTTCTTAAAACATTTATTAATGTAAAATAATAATAATAACTAAGATCAAATAAGGTTATTAAATATTTTAATACACATATTTCCACCTCAACTTCACCGTTCTACTTTCAATCCCATACTAAAACCAAAATAGTTAGCATGAACATCGAGAATCATTGATCAGAATGATAAATATTTCATAGGATGTCTAAATTTTTACCCTTCAATTTAAATACATGACACATTAGGTTTGACAAGGGTCACTCATGTTCATTATATATTAAAATATTTCAGGATGGTTCATAAAGAGTTTGGGAAATTTCAAAACAGAACCCCTAAGAGTGCCAAACTAGGTGTACAATAAGGATCATTGTCGTGCACCAGGTGACGATCGAGTCAAAGACCATTGCACCATTTTTTGAGTTATTTTCCTTAGGAACAACTCTATCATATCCACATCCACTTGTAGTATCCATATGGGGATTTAATTTCACGGAAACCTATCTCTCTATTCTTAACCAAAATTCTAGGAACTTTTTCTATACATAGACTTATCTTATAATTACCCCTAGGAATCTCCCTAAAGCTTTTCTCATCCTAGTTTCTAAAGGTTAACTAAACTTTTCTCCTATATAAACTATAGAGACCCACACTTTTCATACATTCATATTACATCTTAATATATGAACATTCATTAAATAATATATTGATACATGCCAAAATTACATAGGTTCAGTTCCTTTATAAACTTGGAAACACAAACAACTGGTTCACAAGAGTTATACATCATCTCCCACTTAGTTCCAAATATCTATCACCCTTCTTAGACATATCATACATAATATATTTCTTCAAAACTTGGGGAAAGAAACACAAGAAAGGGTGAGATCAAATTTTCATTAAGGGTAAAATAGGAATATAACAATGATCACATAATCATAAGATGATCATAAGGGTTTGATAACATGAGCATAACATTTGAATACCATACCATGAATATCATAGATCATAATCTTGAGCCATGAAATAAATGTTGGTAGTTCATAAGACATCAATAATAAAGGAATCAAATAACATAATCTATGAGAGAAGAAATTTGTAATAATACATAGATGTGTAACATACACATAATCATAGAAAATCATTTCCTCAGTAGTAAAGGATTACTTACAAGGTTATCATAGTGTAATGGGTTAACTCCTCAAACCATCGCATTAGTCATGGTCTTCTCTCAATACAATCATAGTGAACAAAGTCTCTTTACCTAAATGAGTTCACTCCCCATTACAATCCTATTTATCTCATGATATACCAATATTTACCCAATACATTAGAGGGAGATATTTTTCCCGACCATTACATAATAGATATCATACATATGTGTTCCAAAATATCATAAAACATTCATCATATCAGAACCCATGAAAAGAAATAGGTTTTATAAAATAGTCATCATATAATAACACATGAAAATAAATGGGTTTCAAAAAAAAAATCATCATACTAGAACCCATGAAAATAAATGGACTTTATAAAAAATTCATCACATCAGAACTCATGAAAATAAATGTGTTTCATAAACATTTCATCATATCATAACTCATGGAAAAGAAATGAGTTTCATAAAAATCTTATCATCATAAAAAAGAATATAGATAAATAATAAATATAGTATCATTAGATCATATCCCTAGTAAATCTTAAGTAACATCAAAGGATTACATCTTATATGGAAAATGATTTTGAAAAAAATCACTTGGAACATTTCTTTAAGAAAATAATATTTCTTTGAAAACTACCTTTTTAAAAATATAAATTTATAAAATATTTTGAAAATAATTTTTTTGAAAATATCATTTGAAACTTATAAAGGAAGATTTAAAATATTGAGTGGTCATGATAGTGGTAAAATCTGGTCATGTCGTAAAATTTAAAATAAAAAATCTATTTGCATTTCATTTAAAAGTTTAATAGTGTCATTCAAAAAATGACAAGAAGATTCAATTTAAGACCATTTAATAAAAATTAAATCATTACGTAAAGATTAATTTTAACAATCTTTGGAATATAGTAAAATATTTCTTTAATTTTTTTTAGAAATCGTGGATATGGAAGAAAAATAATTTTTGACCAAAGAGAGAAATAATATAAGATCCATATTTTCTAGTTATTCTCCTCTTGAGTTTTGGTTTAACCTATTTTAATTGAGTTTCTTTTATTCTAAAGTTTTTTTGGTCGAGCCTTTTTTTTTGGGTGGAAAAATATTTCCTAGGAAAATGACCTAAATTTTGGGGATGTATATTTGTTTGAATTAATGGATTCCTCGTACAAATGTGTCAAAGGGATTATGAGTGTTATTTATGGGGTTGAAAAGCTTTTGAGGTGGTTCAGGTTCTTTCTATAGAAGATGGTAAGAGAGCTATCTACTAGAAACTTTCATGCTATGAACAATTAATATGACATGAACCTATTGCCAAGAAGATGCTGTGAACAAGTTCATAGCGTGGAAATTTTACATACTATGAAACTAATTCACAACATTAAATGGTTTAATGAGGTTATTTTAACCTAATATGATGTGTTTTTCATCATACCTTATAAATAAAGAAATTTACATCGTTAAATGGGTTTATGTCATGAATATCACGGGACCAGTGGTTTTAAACCACATTGTGTGTATGGTTTTATTTTCATCCATCATGGAACATCCACTCTCCAACACTTGGGAGACTCTAAGAGATCTTAGAGAGATTCCTTCCCTTCTGATTGTATCATTCTAGCATTAAATATCTGATGATTTTCTTCTATTTGGTTTTTCCATTTCTTCCTCTTTTATCCATTATAGTGTTGTAATCTTTGGGCTGCTATTAAAATTAGTTTTGATCTTGATGTTTATGTTATCTATTTTTTTCTTATGATCTCCTTCACCTTTGTTATTCATTGGAATTTCCAATTGAGAGTGTCGTTTCATCATTTGATAAAGGTAAGTGTTCTAGAGAAAAACCATATGGTTTGTTTTTAATTGTTCAAGTATGTGTAATATTATGATATTGTACCGATACAATGTGCACGTTAACTAAAAAAATAATTATTGAAATAGTGGGATCCCTAGAACTAACTATGCAGTACATTATTTTACTATTTCACGTATAAATTGAGATATTCATGATGTTCTCTTTTCATTATATTGTATAATTTTTTGCATCCACTATTTAAATGGTATTGTGCATTGATTAATTTTCTCATCAAAAGTACATAAACGATCTTAGGCTATAATGAGAGCGTAGATATACTATGAAATTATTCTTAAATATATTACCTATAGTTTATATATATCATAACGACTGATCATAATTGATGTATGAATATTAGGTGTTTTTTTCTCATAAGCATTGAAACATATTCTCATGAAGTACTCACTTGGCGATCTCTAGTAGTGAGAACATGAGGGAAGACTCGGAACTAGGAACACCATGTTTTTTGGGTGTTATTGGTTATTCCTATATTCAAACATATGTATTGGTATCATAACTTATAATTGTGTGCTATTTGATCATGTACTTTGATGTAAGGAAGAAACCATGATAATGAAATCATGATGAGGTAGCTTGCGGTGGGTGTGTCATTGGTGGTATAGAATTGGTTTAATGATGAAGATAGTATTTCCCCCTTCTGGGTTGAGGATGTAATATATCTCAGTCTTGGTTGATCATGATGATAATACCTTCATAAGTTCATGTCCAAGGCGATTGAGGGTAAATAAATCTAGCTATATAAACAAATAATAAAGCAATAAATGAAAATTACATAAGTGTGCATCCTACTTTACAATATATTTACAGACAAAAATATTATATTATGTAGTGTGTGTTTGTATGCTGGTTGTCATTGTTATAACAATTCCTTATCTCCATAAAGGACTTGATGGGTTTATAGACTCTTCTCTTGGTCTGTAAATATTTTTCACTATTATCGAGATAAGGAAAAAAGGGTCACACAGAATAGAATATTCAAAAATCTATTCTATTTTGGTGAATATGAATATTAGACATGGTGGGCCTCACCATGAGGTCCAATAGTTTTCCCAGTTATCAATCACTGATAAATAAATAAATTCATTATTATTCTGGTAAATAATAATTGGGTTGAATTTATTTATTATAAGTATTGACGAGGTATTTAGTGTATAAAAGAAATATTATTATTTGATCCAATATTATTTTAATAATCTAGGATCCTTTAATATTAAAAGGAATTATGTGTCAAGTTAAATAACTCAGTTTTATCACATAGTTTATTTAATATATATTACAAGTATGTGATAAAATATAAATAATATTAATTCCATAGTTTAGTTTGTCATAATTAATAAAATATTTCTTATTTGGTGGATATTAAATATTCAGGGGCCAGGGAACCATATCTAGGTATTAAAACATCCACTATTTAAAGGAGGAGAGAGGTTATCGCTATATACTATTCATGGAGAGCTCTTGAGAGCTCCTCTCCCCTCTCATACTTTATAGGAAAATGAAATATGAATCTAGATGATTAGATTGAGTCCTCCCTCATTCATTAAAATCACATTGATGTGGTGATTTTCGAGGTGTCTAAGGCATCGTCAGATCTCCACACTAGAACCTAAAATTCACTGATTGATGCTCCTATAGATTTATGTAGGCCATTTGAAATATCTAGAGGGATTATACTTTGGATCCTTTTAGTAGGAATCACCAATAACAAGTAGATTTCAATACGAGCTTCAGATTGATAAAAGGGTTTTTTTAATTTTTATGCTATGATTAATTTATGTGAGATCCTTAGACTATACCAGGGCTTAGATAATCGGAGATGAAAATTTCCATCATCCCAGCAATGGAAATTTTTAAATCTCCAGCCCACCTACTTCCACTATTCCCCAGTACCTTTAATAATGGGTGATGATAATAATATGTTTTTACTACTCCTTAGATCGATTTGGATTTAATACTGTTGAGACCTGGCTTGCGACTACCTATTGGGTGAGCCTACCCTTAATCATAATGGATTGGATATTGGATTAAAGCATGAATATAATGAAATAATACATTAGGTGATTTCTTATATTAGATTCATTTTTGAAAATAGTTTACATTTCTATTCGAATGGATGGTGATACTTTGACATGACATGGTTGTGTACACTAGCAAGATAATGGTTTAATACATAACTTGATGAATGAAAAGGAATTGAAAGATAAAAGGTATATTAGATGAATTTACCTATGTGGTTTAAAATATAAAATTTAATTATTATTTATATTATGAATTGTGTTGTGTATTATATTGTAATTATCAAGGGTCTTGTCCTGATTATTTGTAATTATTATAAGTCTTGTCTAGGTTATGCTGAAATGATTATATATATCGCTTGGTCCCATTCTGATGAAATGATTATATATATGTCTAAGGCCGATTATATTGAAATCCATATATATAGTTATTGTCCTGGTTATGTTAAAATTCTTATATAGAGGGCTTGGACCGGTTTTTCTAAAACAATTATATAGATGTATTGGATCGGTTTTTCTAAAATGCTTCTATATAGGGCTTGTAATGGTTATGGTGAAATGATTATAAAAATGGATTTTTCCTGGCTATATTGTTATTCTGTGGACATGTGGTTGGGGTTAGCATGGTAATTCTACATGATCATATATATTCTGGAATGGTACTGAAGTAGGTTTATTGTTATTTTTTATTATTTAATTAATTAATTATCAGGTTTTATCATTTTATTTCATTCACATACAATCATATTAATTTTTTAGACATAGTGGTGTTGATCTACTGAGTTTTACTCACACCTTATTTGGGCCACCATTTGGTACTCGAGAAAATTACATGGATGCAAGTTTGGATAAGGGAAAAGGAAATTACTGTTGATTTTTGATTGCTGGATGTGTTAGAGTTTGGATATGGGACCAACAAAGGATTCATGATAAGGTTGTTTTTTGTTTATTTGTGCCAGCTTGGTATTTATATATATGAATTCCATCATGTCATTTAGTTACATTTCATGATGGCATTACTCATTTCATTATTATTTGGTTTATTTGGTTTATCCTTTATCTTTCAGCTGTATGATGAATTATTTTAGATATTTATGTGACCGTAATATTTTTTTTATTTCCACTGTATTGAAAATCTATTCCAGGGGGTATAGTTTTCCCACGATGTTCACTACACCTTTGTTTCTAGTTAGCAGCCTTTGGAAAAAGGGGAGGTTCTCTTGAGGTCCAGTAACCAACCTGATTTGGCCATGTGATATAGTTTCAGATTGGGGGAAGTTACAAAGTGGTATAGAGCCGTTCATGTTTTCTTCTTAATTATATTACTATTTGGGAATGGTATAAAGGATACTAGGATGTTTCAGAACTTGGTAATGTGCTTGTGTATGGGAGTAGCTTAACCATGTATGTGGGAAGGCTAAGTACCCTGGGATGAGATTATTATTTGTGTTGTTAACTAATTATAGTTGATGTTATTTCACCTTAGGTGATTCACATATTGTGTGATGTTATCGTTTCTTTAGATTTATACTTATTGCTCGATAAAACATGATATGAGTTTCCATACATCATGATATACATGTAAGGATCTATATCGACATGAATTTTTCATTAAAGTTATATATTTATTTCATGTGATATATTTATCTGTATGAAATGTGAAATGAGATACCTGTTATATCTCTAAAATAAAATGAATTAACTATTATTTCATGTCAATCCACTTATTAATCATCTTTTAGAGATATCATGATACAATGGTTCTCTATTTTTTTCACTTGTTCATGATGATCATGTTGTTATCCAATTTTCTAAGGAGCGCATTTGTCTTTTATGGGAAATATATCCTTATCATCTTCTCATTGAGCATCGGGAGAGTGAAAATTTGAACGCTCCTAACACAGCTGAGCCAAAGCTTTATATAGCACTCATGGAACCGATGGATGTTCAGGTTCATGAAGAATTCATAATGTTCATGTGATCCATGGAAAAAGATACTATTTACGTTATACCTTCGATTTCAGAGATGACATGAGAGTTTTAACTACAACATCCACCTACGTTCACTAGGGATGGAGGCCCCTAGGAAGATGAGTTTTGGATCAAGTCAAACCATATGATCTTCATGAATCTCGAGATATCCAAATATATGATAGTGAATCTTACTGTATACATGATTCATTTAACCTCCAAGCATTGGTGGAACATTATAGTGTAAGTTGGGCTACATGAGGTGTTATAAAAAAAGAAATTTGTGGAAATTTTTCTAATCCACTTCTAGCCTGAAATGTTGAGGGATGAGAAGGATTTCATGTTATTGAACTTGATATAGGAGATCATGTTAGTGATGAACTATAATAGACATTTCACTGACTTTCAGTGTTTTTTTCATCATTAGAAGATGATGAGATTTCCAAGGATAGACATTGTTAGGATGGGATTCTTTAGTATATTAGGTCATAGTTGAATGTTTTTTGATTGAGTAGAATTTTGGGCAAGATGAATCAGGATATCATTATGAAAGGGAATCTAATATAGGCCTTGAGCATCAACAAATCTATTTCAAAAGGGAAAATTGGGAGCCCTTATTTTAATGAAAGGAAGTGATGCTATAACAGTTATTTTTAGGAAACAATAGGAAGTGTAGTCAAGGTAGTGGGAAACCATCTCATGGCTATGTTTCATTATGGTTCCATCAGTGTGTAAATTTTGGCCACAAGCAGACCTACTATTCATATCCTACTTTGGAATGTCATTATTGTAGTAGGTTGGGTCACCTACGTAGGTTTTTTAGGGGAATGATGTAGCATAGTAGTGATTGGGGATCTGGATAAGTACGATAGTCTGGGATGGACTCAGATACCCCTTGATAGGACGGTAGCTGAATTTCTTCTGGATGTTTCAATCAAGGTAGGAGACATGGTACCCCAATGTAGAAGTGACAATACCATCCTGATGGAACAGTTCAAGGGAGTTAGACTAGATCCCATGGAAGAGGGGAAATTAATTTTCACTATATGCATTCTACTCTAACTAGTTTGGATGAATGTCATTTTGCAATGAGAGGTATAATTATTGTATCATTTACCTTGTCTTGCATTTTTTTGATATAGAAGAATCACATTATTTTATATATTATCTACATAAAATGTTTTGGGCTTGGTTTTGGAAATTTTGGATAGTGTTTTGACAATTAATACACTATTGGGAGTGTGTTCAAAGAATACCAAATGTGGGAGTCTTGTTCTATATAAATTGGTGGTTATCATTTCCTTTGTGAAATGTTTTTGCTGGAAATGATAGGTGGTTATTTAATTATGGGTATTGATTGTTTAGTTCTATACTAGGATTATATTAGCTATTACTGAATTAGGGTTACCTTTATATCTCTATAAATAGGTAACTATTTTCACTTGGGGGAGTGGGATATTTAGGTTGTTCATGCATGACCAATTCTGTGCATATTGGATTTTTTCATAGCTCATATAATAGGTATTTCTTGAGATGATGGTGGAATAGAGGATGATACTTTTCCTCCAGTGGAATACTATATTTAGGATGTTTTTTCTCAGGAGTTATTTGTATTACCGCCTAATAGGGAGATCTAATTATCGATCGAGTTGGTGTCAGTAGTAGTGTAACGACCCAAACTTTCATTAATGAAAATTTCTCTTGATCTGATTAAATGTCTAATTATGTAAAATTTTTATACAACGTATGCACTTCTTTGTTTTTACGATTTTGGATTTTAAAATACCATTAATAATTGTTACCGTTTCTTATATAGTCGTTGAATAGGGATCACATGATTAGTATAAATATAAGGCTTTAACAAATCTAATTTACTCAGACAAAGGAAGTGATGACATCATCCAGTAAAATTTCCCCTTACAAAGCCCATTTGTTAGAGCTTGGAAAGGAGGTGGAATCATTGGTCTTCACTCTTGAGGAATCCTAATATGATCTTGAATATGTTAATCTCGAGTGGAACTGCCTATGGGAGAATTGGAAGTTGATAGAGATTACCACCCGAGCAATGTTATCTGAGCCACCCCAAGAGTCTGTCACCATCGCACACCATACCCTTAGATCTTATGTGGATGTTATAAGGGGTTATGTAAAAATACCATAGAACAATGATTATGTACATTTTTTTGTATATAATAAAGAATATACTTTCATTTTATTATTGTTACTTTGTAAATAGTTTTTAAAGCACAAATAGTATTTTCAGTTAATATTCAAATAAGGAATCTATTTTGATAAATTAATGGATTTTTAAAATAAATATATTTTTTAAAAATATTATCATTATTAAATTACTTTTTATTAATTATAAATTATCGTATAATTTTTATGAATACAATTTTAATTTTTATTAAGGTTTGAAAGCTATTTTTGTCAAAACTCAAGAATTTTCAATAAATGTTAGTTTTTATTTAAAAAGTTAAAATTTAAATATTTAGAAAATTATTTGGATAAAATGAATATTATTTTTGGAATCAGGATGTCGAAATTATCCAATGGTAAATTTTTCATAATTTTTTGAGACAATCAATTTTTTGGTTAAAAATTAAACACCATTTAAATATATAATGTGTTTTATGACATCATAATGACCCAATAGTGATTTAATAAAATATGATAAACATTATGTTCGAAAAATATTTGTTTTACCATTAAAATAATTTTATTTTAGGTTTGTTTGATTTATTTTACAAAGCCTTAGTAGACCCTCCAAGACTTATAAAACATTCTACCTTTTTAAATTATTTTTCTTAAGAGTGTGACTCACCTCCACATAAGAAACCCTATTACTTTAAAGAGTTCACACATTGGAATTATAAAATATTTTATTCTACTACCCTTTTTAAAAAACCATGGGAAAAAACCATGGGCTGGTTTGTGGTTTTGATTAGTTTAATGTTTGGTGTCCCAAACATAAATAATAAAGAATTCCCTCTCCTTTCTTATATAAACTCACCCAAGCTCCCACTTCCTCTTAACTCAAAGCCTTTTTAGTTCATCCAACCTATGACTTAATCTCTCTAGAATCATCAAAAGGCACCCCATGCTCCCTAGAAGCCTCTCTCAAGCCTCTCCCAATCCTTTGGAAGCACACTTCAATGTAAGGGACTTCTTCCTTTTAAATTTTGTCAATGTTTATTTATATTTTTATATCTTTTTTCTTTCAATTACAAATATTGGGGTATTATTTATCACCCCCCATATTTACCTATTTATGTTTGAATGATGATAAACCCCTTTTATCTCTCATTAAATCTTACCTTGTGCACCTGTTACCATGCCGAAATTCTGTAAGGAATTTCTCTCTCCTCATTCACATTCAAGCAATTTTTTTGTAGTGTGAATCCAAATTCCATTACCTATTTTGGGAAATGTGTATATACTACCCCTTAATGTATATTCCATGTAAATATGATGAGAAACCCTTTTCAGTCTAATCTACCATTTTTTATGAAGTTTTATGTCATGCCGTTATCCTGCCAAAATTGCATCACGTTTTTCCAAGCCAAAGTCATTATGTAGTGAATACCACACCCATTTCTCTATCAAGGGTATTCAACTTTATACACATTTACTTATTTATTGTAGAGTTTTATGTATGAATTCCACATTCCCTTATAGTGGAATAAATGATGATGAATCCATGTTTTATGATCCATGTGGAACACTTATGCATGAAATGAAATGTTTAAGAAGGGTGTGCCCTGATAGTGGTCCAATGCATTGGGTAAAGTATAGTATCATGATACGTCATGTGAAATGAATTTTGACTCATTAAAATTCAAGTTCAATGAGGGTTTACTAGTGCTTCATATGAAATGAGGGTTTAATCATGCTCTTTGTGCAAGGAGCCTTGGCTCATGCAAGTTCTATGTTAAGTGTTGTTGCCACATCTCCATGTTATGATTATCATACTTTATCATATCTTTATGTTCATGTTCTTTTATGATCCATTGATATTTCTATTACCTAAATTTTAATGTATTCTTCATGTTATGCCTTGTTTACTCCCTTATTGGGCTTTATAGCTCACCCTTTTCTTATGAATGTCCTCAGGTTATCCCATGCAATTCTAAGTACGAGGGAATGTAGTGGTCATGTAAATGAAGTTTTCAGTAAATATATTATGTGTTTTACATTCTAAGTTGTTATTTAAGGTTCCTAATCCCCATAGACACTAGAACTCTCGATCTTATTTGTCGTATCAAGCGGATTTTATGTAATAAATCAGGTTTAAGTGTGTAAATAAAAGCTGGTTTGTTATAGTCAGTATCATAGGATGGGTTTAGTTATTTTTTATTAGGATTAAAAAACCCTAGTGAAGACTTAGAGATAAGACTGAGTATAATTAAAACATCCCTATATTTTGGTGAGTATTGAGTAATTTTTTATCAAAAAAATACATCCCTATCTAGATACGAGCAGGTAGAGGCAGCTCTGGAATAGATGTACCTAGGAGTGAAAACTCCGACAAAGAGTTTTGGGCTTGACTTGGGGTATCCTGGTACATGACAACAGGCCTTGCCATAATCTTGGTTACGAAACTCCTAGGGGATATTCTTTGTTAAATTCACAAGCTTAGTATGAACCATTATTAGGGGAATAAAAAAATGCCCCTAAGAATACATGTTAGAATGTTGATCATGAATAACATAGATTAAAGAATATAAATTCATAAGTTAAGGAAATAAAAGTAATTTATAAGTCATTTGTTTTGTCCTTGGATTACCCTTATGCGATACCCCTAACATTCCTTTCATTAATGAGTAATAAATCATTAGACTTCAAGTAGTTTAATATCAAAATTTTATCATGTCTAGAGGGTAACTCAAAATTTGATATGTTTTGTCAGCAGGATAAAGGATAGTTTCGATATGGAAGGGGAAGAACCTCATACAACAATATTTTACCTTCCTGAGGACTTACTAGCTATAATTATTTCAAATTAAAGATCTCATAACATCAAAACCTTTTTCAATGTACAACTTTCTTGAAGGACAATCTACGGCATATCAAAAACCTCCTCCATACCATAGAATCATCAGGGATCATGGCTCACCTATGATAAAAAATTAAGCACCCAACTCTCCCACCTTTCAAGATGAGGGAGGCACCATTAGGTTATTTTCAAATATTTCACCTGATCCAGAGAGTATGATGCACTATTTTATTTTAGTATAGCTTCCTAAGAGGGAGACCTCCGAGCAACCTATATATATCTAGTCTTGTTTTCTAGTATTTTTGGAAACTTAGAAAATATATTAGAAGAATCACATTTCAAAAATTTAAAATATTACTCTATCAGACTATTTTACAAAAAACGGGTACATGGTGATGTTTTGAAACTATATGTTAGAATTTTTTTTCAAAAAGTGCATCATATTTTCCATCAGTACGATCCATATTGCAAGGACAACATCTATACTAAGGAAGTGGAAGACTTTGAATGTTCATTGAAGTATTGTTGCTCTAAGTGGATTCTCGCTCTCTGTGATCAACGTGATAATGAGGGTTTGAGAGTACTTAATGGGGTTGGGTAAGAAACCCTAAAGTCGTGATTAAATTTCAGAGTTATTTTTGTATGTAATCAAATTGCGAGGATACAATTGTTTTTAAGCAGGGAAGATTATAACAACCCAAAAATTCATTAATGAATATTAATCTTGATCTGATTAAATGTATAATTATTTTAAATGGTTATACAACATATTCACTTCTTTGGTTTTATGATTTTTAATTTTAAAATACCATTAAGAATTGTTACCGTTGCTAATATATCCATTGGACAATGATCACATGTTTAGTATTAAAATAGGTCTTTAACAAATCCAATTTACTCAGGAAAAAGAAGCGATGGCCTCATCCAATACACTTGCCCCATACAAAGCCCATTTATCGGAGCTCGGAAAGGAGGTGGCGGCATTGTTCTTCTCTATTGATGAAGCCCAAGCTGAGCTTGAATACGTTTAGCTGAAGTGGAACTGCCTATGGGATAATTAGAAGTTGAATAGATTACCACCCGAAAAATTTTATCTAAGCCATCCCAAGAGTCTGTCACCATCACACACCTTATCCTTTGGTCTTATGTAGGTGTTATAAGGGGTTATGTAACAAGACCCTAGAACTATGATTTTGTACATTATTTTTGTATATTATAAAGAATATACTTTCATTTTATTATTGTTACTTTGTAAATAGTTTTTAAAGCACAAATATTATTTTTAGTTAATATTCAACAAAGAAATATATTTTCATAAATTGATGGATTTTTAAATTAAATAATATTTTAACAAATATTATTATCAGTAAATTACTTTTTATTAAGTATAAATGATCGTATAATTTTTATGAATACAATTGTAATATTTATTAATGTTTGAAATCTATTTTTGTCAAAACCCATGAATTTTCGATAAATGTTGGTTTTTATTTTAAAAGTGAAAATTCACATATTTAGAAAATTATTTAGATAAAATGAATATTTTTTTTGGAATCAGGGTGTCGAAATTATCCAATGGTGAATTTTTCATAATTTTCTGAGACAATCGAATTTTTGGGTAAAGATTAAATACCATTTAAATATATAATGTGTTTTATGACATCCTAATGAACCAATAGTGATGTCATAAAATACTATAAAAATTATGTTCGGCCAATATATGTTTTACCATTAAAATAATGTGATTTTAGGTTTATTTGATTTGTTTTACAAAGCCTTAGTGGACCCTCCAAGACTTATAAAACATTTTATCTTTTTCAATTATTTTCCTTAAGAGTGTGACTCACCTTCACATAAGCAACCCTGTTATTTTAAGAAGTTCAAAAATTGTAATTATAAAATATTGTCTTCCACTATAATTAGAAAAAAATATGGGCAAAAACCATTGGCTGGTTTGGGGTTTTGATTAGTTTAATGTGTGGTGTCCCAAACATAAATAATAAAGAATTCCATTTTCTTTCTTATATAAACCCACCCAATCTCCCACTTCCTCTTCACTCAAATCCTTTTGAGTTTATCCATCCTCTTACCTACTCTCTCTAGAATCCTCCCAAGGTTCCCCAAGCTCCCAAGAATCCTCTCTCATGCCTCTCCCAAGACATTGGAAGCACACTTCCAAGTAAGGGACTTCTTCTTTTCTAAATTCTGTCCAAGTTTGTTTATATTGTTATATCCTTTTGATTTTAGTTAAGAATATTGGGGTATTATTTCACACCTACCCCATACTTCCCTCTTTATGTTTGAATGATGAGAGACCCCTTTTCTTTCTCATTAAATCCTCCCATGTACACCCATTACCATTCCAAAATTCCATAAGGAATTTCTCTCTCCTAATATACATTCAAGAAATTATTTTGTTTTATGAATCCAAATTAAATTACCTATGTTGGGACATATATCTATATTAACCCTTACTTTCTATTCCATGTAAATAGGATGAGACACCCTTTTATCTCTCATCAACCATTTTTATGAAGTCTTATGTCACACCGTTATGGTGCCGAAATTGCACCACGTTTTTCTAAGCCAAAGTCATTGTGTAGCGAATACCACACACATTTCTCTATCAAGGGTATTTAACTTTATAAAAATTTACCTATTGATTATAGAGTTTCATTTATGAATTCCACATTCCTTTATCATGGAATAAATGATTATGAATCCATGTTATATTATCCATGGGGAACACTTATGCATGAAATGAAATGTTTAAGAAGGGTACGCCCTAATAGCGCTCCAATGCATTGGGTAAAGTATAGTATCGTGATATGTCATGTGAAATGGGTGTTGAATCATGATAATTCAAGTGAAATGAGGGTTTACTCATTATTAATGTGCAATGAGGGTTTTCTCATGGTCTATGTTCAATGATCGTTGGCTCATGCTAGTTCCATGTTAGGTGTTGTTGTCACTTCTTCATGTTATGATTATCATGCTTTATCATGCCTTTATGTTCATATTCTTTTATGATCCATTGATATGCCTATTGCCTAAAATGTACTATATTCTTCATGTTATGCCTTGTTTACTCCCATACTGGGATTTATTTCTCACCATTTTCTTATGCATGTCCTCAGTTTATCCCATCTAATGCTAAATATGAGGGAATGTAGTGGTAATGTAAAGGAAGTTTTCAATAAAGCTGTCATGTTTTTTACGTTATAAGTTGTTATGTAATGTTTCTATGCCCCAAAGACACTAGACCTCTCAATATTATATATTTTATCAAGTGAATTTTATATAATAAATCAGATTTAAGTGTGTAAATAAATGAAGGGTTGTTATAAGTAGAGCCATTTTTTATTCCACCTTATAGGATGACACTAGTAAATCTTTAAGAATTTGAATGTTTTGTTGGAACATATTTAAGTTAAGGGTTTTATATGACCTAGTATGTCACCATGGGGTTCTCTCATTATTTTCACCAAGAAGGATTACGGGACATTGTGTCTGTATGTGGGATATCAGATATTGAACTAGAGGACAATCAAGAATCAGTATCCCCTTCCACGCATCGTTAATATCTTTGATTTGATGAGAAGTTCCAAGAATTTATCCAAGATTAACTTGAATTCATCATATCAACAGTTGAGAGTGAGACTATAGGATAGACCTTGAACTACTTTTTGAAGAATGTGTGGATTATATGTGTTCTGAGTGACGTCATTCGGTTTAAAGAATACACCAGTGGTGTTTATGGACTTAATGAATCATATCATTCAACCATTACTTGACCATTTTATAGTGGTTTTTGGAGATAACATATTAGTGGAATCCAATATAGCATATGATCATTCCCAACATCGTGAAATCATCTTCAGTGCATTGAGAGAGCATTGGATTTCTTCCTTTCAATTTAATTTAGTTTCTGGATTGATAGAGTGCACTTCCTAAGCCATGTTTTCTTAGTGGATGGAGTGTTAGTAGACCCAAAGAAGGTTATAGTAGTAGTATCTAGGGAGTTTCCCATGATTTGTTTTTTGATTCACACCTTTTTGGATTTATAAGGTTATCATTGGAAATTTTTCTAGGACTTCTCCCATATGGTAGCACCAATGTCTAAGATAACCAATAAACAGGTGAGGTTTTTTTGGTTAGATGTTTGGGAGATAGTTTTTTAGGAGATGAAGGATAGGTTGGAATCAACACCAATCCACCCCTAACTTATAAATGAGTGAATTTTATTTGGTCAGATACTTATGAGAGAACTTTTTAGGCGCTGAAGGATAGAATGACCTCATCACAAATCCTCACCATACCTATTCCAAGTAAGGAATATACCATATATTGTGATACATCAAGAGTTAGACTCAGAGTAGTTCTATTATAGAAGGACTGATTAGTTGTTAATGGTTCTAGGAAACTGAGAACACATGAGAAGAATTATCCTACTCACAATATGGAGTCAGTGATAGTGGTACACACCCTTAGATGATAAAGAAACTATCTTTTTGGCCTGATATTTGTGGTGTATATGGATCACAAGATCCTCTAGAACATATTTTGTTAGTGGGACCTAAACCTTTAGTAGAGGCGGTGGGTCTAGTATCTACAATATTTTTTAATTGAGTTGTCTTATACACCAGGAAGCAGAAATTTCATTTTTGATTCTCAGAGCTAGATGATACAGAAAGAGATAGTGTGGGAGTCTTGAGACAAGTTGTATATGAATAACCTATTTGGAGGCATGCATCTAGATGTTTACGAGTCCCAGTTATGGGTATCTCTAACATCAACATCATTTATTCCTATTATTTTGGATCAGCTCAATACCGAGTAGTTATCTAATCCAGAGGGCTTAGCTCTAAGGAAAAATATATATATATAGAGGGGATCCACCATTGGGATGGTCTCATGGGATAATCAATTCTTTTTTCCATGGGTAAGTATGGGTTTCTATGGGTTTGTGTGAGGAGTTGATGAGATAGTTTCATGCATACAGATGGGTGGTTCATCAAGGTCTGAAAAAGATGTATTATGTTCTACCTATATTCTACTTATGTCCAAGAATGAAGAAGTAGGTCGGAATATTTTTTGGGATATTTTTAACCTATCAGTTGGTGAAGACCGAGCATTAGAGGACTTCTATAATTTTGCAGCCTCTTCCCATTATAGAGTGAAAGTGTGATGATGTCACTATGAATTTTTTGATAGGATTACCTAGGACACATCACAGGAATGATACTGGTTGGGTGATTTTAGATGAAATAATAAAATTAGACAATTTCTTTCCCATCAAGGAAACCTTAACTATTGATGATCTAGGTATTCTTTATGTCTGGGAGATAGTTTTCTTACACAGTGTTCCAAGTATAGTTGTTTTTTATTGATATCCTCATTTCCCTTCTCAGTTTTTGTAGAGTCTTTATAAGGTCTTGGGATCACTGTTTCCTATAGGCACAACCTATCATCCTGGGAAATACAACCAATATGAATAGATGATTCAGATTTTATAGGACATGTTATGAGTTATTGTGATGGATTTTAGTGGTTCATGGGAGCATCATATCTCAATCATAGAGTTTACATATAATAATATATTTTAGGCATCGATCAAAATTGAAAATTTTGAGGCTTTTTTTTTGAAATTTGTGTCGATCACCTCTTTGTTGGTTAGAGGTAGTTCAGTCAACAATGGATAGACATAGTCTCATGTAGGATACATCTGAGAAGGTTCAGTTGAAAAGGAAACTATTGGTGACCATGAAAAATAGGTAGAAATATTATTTTTACCAGTGGAGAAAACCGCTAGAATTTTAGGTTGGTCATTATTTCTTTATTCAGGTGTCTTCTAGGTTGGGGTAACACTATATCAGGAAATAGGGGAAACTGGTGACTAGGTTTTTCAAGCCTTTTGTTTTAGAGATAAGGTTTGGTCTAGTGGTGTATCAATTTTTCCTTACACAATGATACAATGCCATGAATTATGTGTTTCATGTGTTTCAGCTTTGTATATATCATCCTGAAACTTTTCATGAGGTAGATGTTGATGATGTCGAGCTTGGTGTAGATGATTCATTTGAGAATAATCTGACATGTTTGTTGAGACCCCACAATAATGATTGGAGATGTTTGGGGGAAAGTTGTTATATGGTAGAGAGGTTGTAAGATCCCATATTTTCAAGGCATGACACTTTTAATTTTTGGTTGAACCCATTTTATTTGGGTTTCTTCTATTCATAAAAACTTTTTAACTGAGCCTTTTCTTTGGGGGTGGATAGATTTTTCTAGGAAATGTGACCTAATATTTGGGGATGTTTTTTTTGTTTAAATTATTGGAGTCCAGGTATAAATGTTTTAAAGGGATTATGAGGATTCTCTATGGTTTTGAGAATCTTTAGAGGTGGATCAGGTTGTTTTTGTATAATCTGTATTGATAGTTATTTGCTGGACACCTTCGCATCATGAATGGTTTACACGAGGTTGATACGTTGTTGGGTAGATGCTATGAACTAGTTTAGAGCATGAAAGTTTTACATTCTATGAAACCAATTCATGTCATTAAAGGGTTTATTAGGGTTATTTTAACCTGATGTGATTCATTTTTTTCTATATATTATAACTTAATAAATTTACATCATAAAAGTGGTTCAGATCATGAATATCTCGGGACAAGTGGTTTAAAACCACACTTTTCATATGATTTTATTTTCATCCTTCATGAAACCTCCTCTCTCAGACCCTAGTGTGACTCCAGGTGATCTTGGACAAATTCCTTCCATTTCAAACATCTCGGTCTATAAATTAATATTTGGTTATTTATTTCACTTTGGTTTTCCTATTCTTTTCACTTTTATCCTTTGTAGTGGTGTAATATTTAGACCACCATTAAAATAGGATTTGGTCATGATGTTTGTTTGATCTAGGTTTTCCTTGGGATCTAATTCACCTTCATTATTTGTTTTAATTCCCTATCGAGAGTGACGTTTAATTTCTAGATAAAGGTATGCAGTCTAGAATAGTTCTATATGGTCTACTTATAATTGTTAATGTATGCGAAATATTTTAAAATTTCCCCAACACAACATTCATGTTAACTAATGGAATAATGGGTGATGATAATCATGTGTTTTAACTACTACTTAGATCCATTTAAATCCATTAGTGTTGAGACCTTTCTTTAGTATACCTATAGGGTGTGCCTATCCTTGATGATAATGAACTAAATATTATACTAAAGAATGTATTAGTACGACAAGATTCTTTAGGTGATTTGTTGTGTTAGAATCACTTTGGAAAGTTTTTTACTTGTTTATTCAAATGGGTGGTGATACATTGATATGATATGGTTTTATATATTGAAATTTTAATGGTTTAAGACATAACTTGATGAATGAAATGAAATAAAAAGATAAAAGGTAAATTGGATGAATTGATCTTTGTGGTTTATGATGTAATGTTGCATTATTTTTTACATTATGACTCGTGTTGTATGTTATGTTATAATTATTATAGGTCATTGCCTAGTTATGTTGTAATTCTATTAGGGCTTGGACCGATTATACTAAAATTATAATATATAGGGATTTTCCTCATTATGATGAAATTATTATATACATGGTTTGGACCGGTTTACTAAAATGATTATATAAAGGGCTTGACTTGGTTATTCTGAAATTCTTATATAGTTTTCTTGGCCTAGTTTTTCTAAAATGATTATATATAGGGCTTGGTCTAGTTATGGTGAAATACTTATACATAGGTATTTTTCATGGTTATGTGGTTATGTTATGGACTTAGGGTTACGGTTGGTATGGTAATGCTACATGCTCATAGATATTTCAGTATGGTGCTGAAACATGATGATTGTTATACTATAATAATTGATTAATTAATACTCTCATTTTATCATGTTATTATATGAACATACTATCATAATGGTTTTTTTATACACGATGGTGTTGAAATACTATGTTTTACTCACAACCTATTCAAGCTTTCATTTGGTATCCAAGCAGATTTCATGGATGTACGTTTGTACAAGAGAAGAGGACCTTGTTGTTGATTTTTGATTGTTGGATGGGTTGGAGTTGGAGATGGGACCAACCAGGGATTCATGTAAGGGTTCTTTTAAGCATATTTGTTTCAAAATTTTCATTATTTTTATGACCTCTATAATTTCATTTAGTTACATTTCATCATGAAATTACATGGCTCATTATTATTTATATTATTTAGTTAATCATTTATGTTTTACTTGTACCATGTACTATTTTTATTGTTTCAATTACTCTAATTTTTTTTTTTATTTTCTCTATATTGAATTTTTTTACTAGTGGTAATAGTATCCCCAATATGTTATCTACACCCCTTTTTCTAGTCATAGTAATGTGGTGTATAAGGTTGTGTACTTGCAGTCCAATAACTAACCATATTTGACCATCCGAGAGTGTCGAATTGGGTGATGTTATAAATAAAGTCAGTTTTCCTTAAAAAATACTTTTGTACTCTTGAGTATATAAAGGGAGAAATTTTAAAGGAAAAAATTTATTTTCCTAAGATAACTAGAAAATATTAAAACTAATGAGTTTCTAGAGAGGTAGATCATAATATTTCATCATTGAAAACTTAATCATAAACAACCCCGATAAACAATGAGATTGTAACATAAAACCATTACTATTTTGGAAAATATTAAATTTTAAGCTCCATGAAATAAATAAACTTATATGGATATGTATGTCTCATTTTTTCTATGAGAATAATCATAAAACACATTTATGGGAAGTATATATACCACACAAAAGAATCTAGTGGTGGATATGGAATGTGTCTCCCATAAATAAAAGCAAGATGAAGATCTATTACCTTAAGCCTCAAATTTTTTTGTACACATTCAAGTATCCTGTATAAAAAATATTGGTTTATTATACATTTATTCAATATTAATAACCATATATATCATACCATATATAAAGTACTTATAACCTTTTATCACCCATTTATTAATAGTTCCTTCTTAAAATCATGTTTTGGGTAATTATTACTTTGTTTTTTATGTATGTTTTGGTTTGGTATTTTTGGTCCTTTTAATTTGATTATGGATAAAAAATATATATAATGTTAACCATGATATAATTTTAATATATATTCATTATTTATATATTTAAAACAATTCATAAAATATAGAGATATAAAATAAATTACACCATTCATAGAGATGGTAGGTCTTACATACGCATAAACACATTTTTCATTATCTTGAATGATGAAATAAAAGAAAAGTGAATGATAACTAACCTATAAATAATCATTATTATGTCATATATATATCATATATATTAATAAAATTAATTTTTATTTCAATCAATGTAAAAATAAAATAAAAAATGTTTCACGTCGCTTCGTGGAGGCGACGGTCCACACGTATGCAAGAGCAACAATATTATTTTCCAACCCATTAGAATGTAAGAATTTATATGTGATATTATAATAACTGAATTATAATAATTACATAAATATTATATATTAACTTTACATGCATAATTATCCTCAATCATTAGAGGTGGTGATGGAAAAAAAATTATATTGGTTCGTGAGGTGGTAGTCCGCCATATACACGATTGACAGATTTTGTTTTCCATTTGATGGAAGAGGAGATGAGTATAGGTTATGTTGTTAAAATAATAAAATATTAGTATATTGGAGAACATTTTTTTATTATATTATCATAGTTTATGAATATTTTAAGGTGTTGGAAGAATAAATAATACAAAAACACAAGTTTAATAATTTTACCACTTTTTCGGAGAGCCTGTTTAGGTCTATACCTAAATTCTTATTAGGAGGATTTACTATTAAAAATAAGAACACTAGGATATGCGGAGATAATTTAGGAAGTTATTTGGGAAAGGTATTGGTGATCTAAAAGTATTTTGGAGTCTAAATAGGAGAAGAGAGGGATTGGCCTTTTATAAGTTGGGGAGATGACACACTTGGAATTTTTTAAATGAAAATGTTATACCCAGATTTTTCAAATGAAAAAAGGATAAAAAATAGACCATTTTAGAACCTTAGAGTTGATAAGTTCTAAATATGGAAAGAAATAAGAAATTGAAATGTTTTTTGGTCATTTTAACCCTTATATTTTTAGTTTAACCCCCAGAAAACCTGTTTTAACCTTAACTGCAATAATTGATTTTTAATGTTTTTACTATTCATTATGACAAAAAAGTATGTTGAACTTATTATTTAATATTAATTATTAAAATTTCAAATATGGAATATATTTTTCTAAATTCAATCCATATAAGTGAAAAATTTAATTTAAAATTAATTTCGCAGGCATGACAAAAAAGAAGGTGTCGGGGAGTGTAGCAGAAGCCTGTGGGACAAAGATTTTAAATAAAATTTCACCAGAGGTCAGTGTAAAAACATCATCTTGAGCATATTACTACCCTGGTTTAATACCAATGATCGCACATAAATAATTTTATGTACAAAAATTAATCCATAAATACCTATTTTGATATGAAGTCGCGCTCAACATCTTCTTGTTGTCGGCGAGTGCTTCTCAAATGATCCAAAGTAGAATCCCTCTAGATCATCCAGAAATGATTCAAAAATCCATATTATCATCGATCATATAATTTTTGGTGATATCATAGTGATCTGACAATGCCTTCAAAGGCCTAGTGGCCACCACATTGATGTTCCTTTGATGCATGAGGTAGAGCTCAATTTGACCGCTTGGATCGAGGGATTCTATTTTTAGAAAGAGGGATATGAGAGAGAATCTCACAAGGGCCCAAATTGAATATTCCATCTATGAGAGCCTATCTCCTTCTATATATAGTGTGATAGGTAATTACTGAGAAAAGGCTCCCCAACCCCCTAATACTTTGTACACACTATATAAACAATATATTATGAATACAATATCGAGTCATAAATATCATTTATATATTTATCACTTAATTATAATATAATAAATATATTATGTAATAAACTTGAGTCATTAACTGGACTCTTTGTTCCCACAAATATTAAATGAACCTTTAATATTAAAATAATATTTGTTCAAATAATATTCTCCATGTGTTTACTTTAATTATTATATATACATTTAATAAATAAATAAATTAATTATTAATCTAAACTTGAATAATATGAATTTATTTATTCTTTGGATATTGTTATTACTTGGTGAAATATCAAACCCCAAAGTGGGGCCCACCATGCCCTATATACCTAATTACCAGAATAGGGAAGATTCATGGATAAGATATTGTGTGTGACCCTCTAGGCCCTTATATCAACAGTACTGAATAACATTGATAGAACAAGAGTAGAGTCTAGAAACTTATCAAGGCCCCTAAAGAGATATGTATTAGTCATAGAAATGATAACTGACCAACGAACACACAGTGTAATATAATCTCTTTGTCTTTTGATATCTCATAAATTAAGAAGTACACTTATGTCATTGTACTTTCTTGATTTATTATCTTTTGATCTTACTAAAATGATTTGAACTTGGCTACCATGATCATGGTTTTATGAAGGTACTACCATCACAATCAACCAGGCCCAATATATCACTTCCTTAAGTCAGAAGTGAAAAATTCTATCATGACCATCCAACAAATGTCATACCACTAACGACACAACTAACCAAAGATACCCCTCCATGATTTCATTATCATAGTTTTCCATGAATAAAAGTGTACAATAAAATTAAACACATTGATAATGATCTTATTTCAGGAGACCAATACAGATATCCATAGATAGGAACATCCAACAACACCAAAAACATGTTGTGTTCCAATTGGCGGGTCATTCCTCATGATATGAACTACTAGAGATCAACTAGTGAGAAATTCATGACAAGAAGTCTCAATTATTATGATCCCCTGGCACTATATAGTTAGAAATATATTGTGTTGAGTCAGTATAATTTATATAGACCCTACAAATTTTTTTATGATTAATTTCATAGTATCTCAAGGTTCTCATTATATCATGCTATCTTCTATAATCTTTTGATATGGTAATTAATATATGTACATTACCATTTAAATAGTGGACATAGAAATGTCTAAACTGTAATGGTAAGTGAAAATAAGGAATATATTACTATATAAATGAAATGGTAATCAAAAAGTAATTTTTAGTTGGGTCTAGGGTACCCACTATTACAAAAAATATTGTTTTCAAAAGAGGATTTTTTTATAAGTATGGAAAGTTTCAATATCAAAATTCCATATGAAATTGATTTCAGAGACCTAAATTTAATTAATAAATATATAATTGAACTAATTTTTCTCTTAAACCCATATTAAAATAAAAATTAACTAGTAAATTCAAAAAACAAAAGACGGTTTTCAATAAAAATCAGTATCTTCACTATTCATCAAAAAATTAATCTTTTCAGAAAAAATTAAAAACTAAACCATTTTATAATTCTGAAATGTTGATTAAAAAAATTAACTTTATCATTTCAAATTAACTTTATAAAATTGGAAAAATTAATTTTATTATTTTTTCACAAAATGTAATAAAAATCATTTTTTGAGAAAAAAGTATTTTCAAAAATTTTATAAACTACTAAAACTTAACTGCTTATATATCAATATATTTTATTCATCTAAAACCTTTATAATTAATTTTAAAAATATAGTTATTAATATCCATACCTCCAAGTTCAATTGATAGGTTATAAAAACCATTTTTAACTAATAGTATTAATAAAATATTGTGGTTTGTTAAAACTTGATGCAGCATGTAACACATGCTATTGAAGAAATTAAATTTATTTAAAAAAATATATTTCACAAAATATTAGGGTATTAAATTCTTCCCTATTTAAAATGAATTTCACCCTAAAAATTATTTCACTTTGGTATAAACAAATGAGGATACTTTCCTCATTACATCCTCAGGTTCTTGCATAGATTTTTCACACTAGTGGTTTCACAAAAAAACATTGACTCAGTGAGTGGTCTTGTTTCGTATTATATTCTATATAAAATACCTAATATCTTTTGATTATTCTTAATATGAAGGATCATGATCCAGTGGTAAGACATCTATGTTTAGTACATGTGATGGATCAGGTTTTTACATCCTTAGGAGAGATATATGAAACAAATCATGGACCTGAGAGAGATTCGGTGGAAGTACCAAGATATAAGTCTTGGTCTCGATACGATCAAAAATTTCAAACGGACTGATATACAAATTTCCTAGTTTTTCCTTAATTATAAATCTCATTACCATATTCCTTAGATAAATTCATAGAAACAACTTCTCACCAACTTCATATTTCAGATCACATCAACAATTATCAGCACAACTTTTATATTGACTTTGTGATTCCCTTATGTGATGTTGAATGGATATAACTATCTATTTAATTTCCTCATATAGTTTAGGTCTCAATAGATTTATTTCTCTAACATCATCATAGCATGTTGGAATTGTACACTTCTTTCCATATAGGTTTTCATAAGGAGTCATCTAAAGGCTCTAGTAAAATCCATTGTTGCAAGATAACTTAATTAGAGGAAGGTGTTGATCCCAAATACCTTTAAAATCAAGAGAATAATATCTTATCTTATCCCATAGGGTTTGAATAGTTCTCTTATATTGAATATCTGTGTGTGGATGATATGTAATTCTGAAACTCAACTTCGTTTCAAAACCTTATTGAATAATTTTCCAGAACTTTAATGTTAACCTCATATCCCGATCAGATACAATGGAAGGTGGAACTTAATGTAACATTAATACTTCCATAATGTATATCATGGAAAGATGGTCCAATGAGAAATCATCTCTAATAACAATGATGTGTGATGAATTCATAATATTCTTAACTATAACTTATATAACATTATTCCATTTATATGTTTTGGGGATTTTGATGATAAAATCCATAGCGATGTTTTCCAATTTACATTCTGGTATGGGTAATGGCTATAACATCCCCTTAAAATTTTTTCTCTTAGACATAACTTGATGACATAAAAAGAACTAAGATAAAAAATATATGATATGTATCTTCATGTCATCCCACCAAAAATACTTCTCTAAGCCTATATACATCTTTATAATTCCAGGATGAATAGATAATGAATAAATATGAGACTTTTATAATATATCCTTTAAAATTATTATTGAGGGGACAAAAAAACAATTCCTGAACTTTCTTATTCCATAACAATCAAGGTTATAATCAGAAAAATTTCTCACCCTCTTCTGTAGCTATATATATTCCCTCTGTACTGCTTTAATAATCACATGTATAGATAGTTGAACACTCATTTAATAAAGATAATATTTTTCCCCTTTCTTCAAGATTTCCATATCCATAAATAGAAAATCCATAAATATTGGATCTTTTTTATCCTCATCATGAATAAGTTATCATGATCCTTTCGACTCAAATCAATGGTCACCTTGTTCTCTTTCTCACGGTGGAAATGTATTGAGAATTAATAATACTTAATCAGATCCAACCATCTTCTCTAGAGAATTTTCAACTTCTTCTGTGTGAATATATACTTTAAAATTTTGTGATTAGTATATATATCACACTATTCTACATAAAGATAATGTATCAATTTATTTAATGAAGAAAATTACCATAGTTAAATCCAAATCATGAGTTGGTTAGTTTTACTAATGAACCATAAATTGTCATGATATATAACCTATAAACATTTAATTCCACATGAGAACACATCTTAATCCTTTCTAGGATGCATCACTATATATTAAACACTATTATCTACTGTAGGGTAATGTAAAAACAAGTGCACTGACTAATATTCTCTTCAATTACTTGAAATTTGACTCACATTAATCTATCCACAAGAACTTAGAAATCTTCAAAGTTAACATGGGGAGTGTATTAGATAGTAATGATAAATTCTCTACAAACCATTGATAATATCTATCCAACCCATGAAAACATTGGATTTCAGTAACCATGGTTGTTCTAGGCAAACATTCAATATCCACTATCATTGATGGATCCACCAATATACTCTTTATAGAGATTATATGATCAAAAAATGAAAACGTTTGTATCCAAAATTCACTCTTTTTAATTTTTCATATGGTTTCTCCTTCCCTAGACTCTGCAATACAATTCACAAGTGATTTTCATGCTCTTTTTTAAAGTTTTAATAAATAAGAATATCATCTATAAGGATTTTCACAAACTAATCAAGGTAATCTCTAAATAACATATTCATTAAATCCATGAAAATAGTAGGTTCATTAGAAATACCAAATGACATGACTATATACTAACAATGTCCATTCCTTGTACGAAATTATTTCTTGCGTATTTTCTTCTTGTTGACCCTCAATAGATGATATCCAAAACAAAAGTAATTCTTGTAAAACTATTGAGATCTGTGTAATTGATCAAGAAATTCCCCAATACTAGGTAAAAGACACTTGTTATTGATTGTGATCTTGTTCAGTTCACTACAATCACTGCAGAGGTGCATCGTTTCACCATTCTTCTTAATAAATAGAATGTGTTCTCCCCAAGGAGACACACCTAACTTAATGAATCTCTATCCAAGATTTTACTGGAGTTTCTTATTTAATTCTAATAACTCAATTGGGTTGATTCTATAGGGAGTATTTGAAATATGAGTGGCACTAGGTATGAGTTCTATTGAAAAATCATCTTTACAATTCATTGGAAGACTATGAGACTCATTTGGAAAGACATCAAAAAAATTCCACAGAATGAGAATATCATTGTTGTTGAGTTTATCCCCAATCATCTGAGATAAAAATAAATTTTGAATATAAATCAAGACCCATAAAATAGATATTATTTTCATTAGATGTTCATATTTATTGTCACATTGATAGACGATCATAGTCTGGTCATAATATCAAACGTAACTTCCCTTCCTCAGAAATTGATGTGGGATTTATATAAATAATGTCAATACCTGATTAAGATAACATCAAATTCAAATATATTAATAATGAAAATATTTACAAGAAACACATTCCCAAAAACTTCAATTAGAGAAGAATCGTAGACTTGAGATGAGATCATCATACCATTTGGGGTTTCAATGATAATTCAAAACCTAATCATTGAGGATATGAATTAATGTTCCTTAAAAAATTTCCTATATATAATAATTCATATAACTAAGATCAAATAATGTTACTTGATATTTTATAATATCTATTACCACCTCAAATTCATCATTCTCTCTTCGATCCCATACTAAAACCAAAATAGTTAACATGACCATAAGACATATCTGATCAGAGTGATAAATCATTCATAGGATGTATAAATTTTGACACCTTATTTCACATATAAGACACCTTTGGTTTAACATTGGTCATTCATGGTCATAAACTATTCAAATCCTTCATGATGGTTCATAAAGAGTTTATGAACTTCCAAAAAATATTACTCGGGAGTGTCAAACCAAGTTTGCATCAAATATAATTTCCATGCACTAGGTGATAATCAAGACAAAGATCGATGCACCATTTTTGGTGTTATTACCCTTAAGTAAAACTATTATAGAGTCACATATACTTTTAGTATTTAGATAGGGATGAAATTTATTATAAACCACTCGTTCTATACTTCCCCAAAATATTAAGACATTTTTCTACATTTTGACCTATCCTTAGAATTACCCCAAGTATTATGACAAAAGTTTTTCTCATCCTAGTTTCCAAAGGTTTACTAAACCTTTATCTAGTACCAACTATAGCGACCTTCACTTTTCATACAAAGATATTAAATCTTAATATATGAAAATTAATTACATAACATTACAACCCATGATATAATCATATAGTTCTAGTTCCTTTAGAAACATGGAAATATAAACACCTGGTTCATAAGAGTTATATATCATCTCCCACTTAGTTCCTCATCACTAGAACTCTTCTTAGACATATCATAAAAAATACCTTTCTTCATATCCCATAAAAATGAAATATAAGGGTGAGCTTAGTTTTTCAAGTGGGTTCCCTTGAACAAACATGATTATATACATTTATTACCATTACATGTTTATATTTTGATATATACATGTTTTTATCTTACCATAACACTGTTAATACTTCTGCATCCACTATATTTATGGTAATTTTCTTATATTACATGTCATGATAAAACGTTATAGAAATTACAAGAAAATAATGATAACCTCAAGATACTATGAAATAAATCCTAAAAAAATGTCATATGGTCAAGATACATCATTCTAACTGGACACAGATGATGAATGACTATTAGGTGTTGGGAGCTCATAAGCATTGAGAGTTCTTCTCATCAAGTTCACACTTAGTGATCTTGAGTAAATGAGATTATGAGTAAAACCAACTAATAATAACAAAACATGTTTTGGGTTTCATTGGTTGTTCCTATATATGAACATGTGTACTAGTCTCCTAACTTGAGACAATTATCAATGTGTTTCTTTTTATAGTTTACTTTGATTCAAGATAAAAACCATGGAATTAAAGTCATATTGATCTATGTTGTGTTGAGTGTGTCATTGGTGGTATGACATTGGTTAAATTATCAAGATATAATTTTCTTATTTTGGCTTATGGAAGTGATATCACATGATTGGTGGATAAGGATGGTAGTACCTTCATAAATCCATGGTCATGGTAGTAGAAGGTATGTCTGTCAAGTTAGATCAACAAATAATAAAGAAAGAAAGTATGTTGACATGAGTGTGCATCATACATTATGAGATATCATGAGAAAAATAGAATATATTAAATACTATGTGTTCATAGGATGGTTGTCAATGTTGTGACTTTTCCTTGTGTTTTTAGTGTCCATGATGAGTAGAAAGACTCCACTTTTGGTCTATGAATAATATTTACTAATATCGAGATAAGGTTCTAGAGGGTCACACATAATATCACATTCAATATTCTTCCATATTCGGGTGAATACGAATATAGAACACGGTGGCACCCACCACGAGGTCTGAGAGTTTTACAAGTATTAAAGATAATTGAATAATAATTAAATTCATTATAATTTGATTATAGAATAATTGGGTTTAATTTATTTTTTAAAATTATTCTCAAGTATTTTAGTAAATACATGGAATAATATTATATGAATGAATATTATTTTAATATTTAAGGTTCATTTAATATTTAAGGAATTTCATGTCAAGTTAATGAATCAATTTTATCACATAATATATTTATTATATATTACAAGTAGGTGATAAAATATAAATGATGTTTATGTTGTAGTTAGTCTTTCATAACTATTCCTATATTTCTTACTTAATGGATGTTAAATATACGAAGGTTGGGGAACCCAATCATAGTATTTTGTATATACACTATATAATAATGGAGGAGCTCATTTCCACAATTGAGTTTATTCCAATAGATTGATATCTCTTCTTTCCTCTTCCCTCATCTAAGAGAGGGAAATATTATGTCTAAGCTTTCGATCTTTAATCTTCCTCATGAATTTAAAGGATGAGATCATGGTGATCTTCATGACATCGAAGGACTTCTCAGAGCTCTATGCTAGCACTAGTAATTCATCGATTAATATCCGTATAAATTATTTAAGCATGTGTGGATGATGTAGAGGGGTTTGAACATGGATCCACCAAGAAATGATTGTTTGTGACATCTAACAATCGAACACGCCTTCAATTTAAATGAGGTATTTATTGTTTTAATTTTGTGCTTAATAAATCCATATAATATCCTCAAACCTCTATCGAGCATGGATCAATGATGATGATGAAGTTACGTTCCTCTAAAAATGAATTTTTTTAAATCAATAGCCCAAGGACTTCCATTGCATGCCCTGATACATTTAATTTATATCAAAGAAATCACATAAATTTTTTGTGTTGAGAAAAAAACCATTTTCCTTAAATTAGGTGGAGGGTTTTAATTTGGTCCCAATTAAATAGACCACATGATGATATTTTTTTTGGATTTCCAAGTTATGGTATTCCAAATAATTTGATATGGATGAAAAATTTATTTATTACCAGTTAAATTTGAATAATAGTATAAATATATATTTGTTTGGGGTTTTATTTTTGGTGATCCAATTCCATCTAGGTTTTGAATGGAAACTTTTTTTCCTAATGAGATATTTTATTTCTATGGAAACTTTGTACAAAAAAAGACATAATTTTAACAGCCTAAAATAATAGTCTTTTGGAAAATAATAAAAATAAAAATTAGGGAAAGAGGAGGAAACACAACCTAATCGAAAAACACCAAAAAAATTTAAAGGGGTTGTCCTATAGTCTGTTGAAATTAAAAAGAAACAAGAATATAAAAATAATAGGCTGTCTGAGATAATTTTTTTAATATATAAGAAAGAAATTCAAGGGGTGGATTCTAAAGGAATCCACTTGAGTAGTGGACCCCCTCAAACACAGTGTCATCTCCCCCTCCAACCCAAGTCACCACTGCCCAGGTGATACTGTCTCGAGGTTATCATCCTATTCTAACTGAGCCACTTTCACCACCACCCTAGAATATCTTGTGTTTGTACCAAGCTACTCATTAACACCTCCCTATTTAGCCACTGATTCCCCTTTTATAGGCAAACCCATTGTTTCTACTATTGGTGACCGAAGATGCCCCTGCCACTTCCTCTTAATGACCGATACCCCCCTTGTACATGGTCCCCTAGTGATAAGTGAAATCCCTTTTCATGATAGGTTGACCCCTTGGTCTATCAGGGTCCTTTCTGACCTGGAATGAGTCAGGGTGGGTCTTCTTGACCCATAATATTCTTGTAAGGATCTTCCAAGTCCCGAACCACCCTGATTGAGATCAGCCTAACCCACAACAAGTTTGGGTGGGGTTTCGAGGCTTAGAAAATATTCAATATAATTAAAATTAATTTTTAAAATTTGGATTAAAAATAATAATTTTATAATTTAAAAATCAATTTAGTTTTTGATATAAATTAAATTAATTGATAATTTATATTTGGAATAAAGATAAAATTAATTTATACACTAGAAAAAATAAATTATATGAATTCAGTTATTCATTTAATTTAAATTTTTGTCCTCGAACTTAAATTTATTGCATTTTACTTTTATCATGAATTTACATTTTTTGACTGGTCTTCAGCAGTGATCGAACTCTTGCATATCTAGGTTTATTTTATTTAATTATAAACTATGTGTGATGTTTATAATATTTAATTAATTTTTTGATGGTCTGTGTATCACTTTTAATTATTCAATATGTATAAGGGATTGCACGATCATTCTTATATGTAAGTATATTATGCTTCTTGAGACCCATCACCTCCATGTGAGTAATTTTATAATTTTGGTGATGACAATGTATTATATGGATCATGGAGAGATGAGGTGATACCATAGAGAAGAAGTGAAAACATTAGACTGAGGGGAGCTGTGATACGAGTTAGAAATAAACTTTGGTATTATACCTCTAAGTCATAGTTGATCCATTATGTTTAAATTGATCAACAAATAGTAGACTCTCAAGACTAGTAGGGTAATTTATTTACTTTTTGAATTTTTTTTATTATTTTATGTATTTTCATATCAACAAGAAATAGATAAAATAATAAACATAAACTTTCATAAATATGTGATGAATATATTCTATTAATGCACATTCAGTTGTGAGTGAGACAACACATAATGAACAAAATTAATACAAAATCATTACGTTCATCGAAAATATTAGAATCTCATTATGTAATATTAATTCATGAACTCATTTTGATGCTAAAATTTGAACAATTATAGGTTTATAGATTATCTTCAGCCAAAGAAGAGGGTGCCTCATACTACCGGGGAGTTCTTATGGGAGTGATGTGTTGGATTAAATTAAGATGTTAGAAAAGAAGCATCCAATGAAAAATTTATACCACTTTAGAGGCAAGGAAAAGAGGTAATCAATGTTACAATTTTGATAAAATGAGACATTACTCAATAGTTCATGGAATCATGAGTCAATGTGGTTGGTCAGTCTAGTGCCTACCTAGAAACTTATTGTCACAATCCAATCGACCGAGGTCCACCTAACTAGAGATAAGTTGAGTGTGGAAAACCCTCTTCCATCTCATATAGGATAATAATTGGTGACCAATTCCAAGTAGGCATATCATACACATGAGAGAAATTATCCTAATGTACCTGTACACATGAAAACTTCTCCAAATACTCATATAATATTGAATAGTAAAATAAAAATGATACCAAATGCATGAATACATCTATATCCCACAATAAAAGTACAAAAAAAGTATTATAAGCCTAAAGGGACAAATACAAGCCCCCCAAATTTGGAAATAAATCTTAACCTACCCTTGTGATGATGAGCTGACTATTGTCTTAATTATTTATAGTTAGTGATTTTAGAGTGAACTAATGTGTATTTGTATACTCACTCCTACTGGGGATCTGTCCAAACAAGTCATGTATTATGAAGATGGAAGGCCATTTGATAGGGCTCTTGGTAGTCCAGGAGTAGAGATATCTTTGTTATGGGCTACCAAGAACATGGTGTGTATGAAGAGTCAGTTTTGATTACAGTCCCTTCTTTCTGGTAGGTTGTACATTACAATTTTTAGTGGACTTTTATTTGGACCTTTTATGACTTCTAGAATTATTTTCGTACTCTATTGTGGGATTTATATGTATTAATGCATTGGTATAAGTTGTTTTATACTTTAGCATTGAATGGGTTTGGATATGTGTGCATGTGTATAGGTACCTTAGGCTAAGGCCTTACATGTGAGTGTTATTCCTACTCGACATTAGTCACCAACCCTTGACCTATTGGAGGTGAGTTTGGGGTAGTCACTCCTGGCTTACCACCAACTTGGTGGTCCCCGGTGGGTCAGGTCATGGCTTTTGTTGGACAGTGGGGATAGTCATTAATCAGGTAAGTTCCCCTATGGGTAATAACATGTGATATGCAGGGAAGAAAACCAAGGTATTACAGGAGACCCGTGGGGTTAGATAAATAGGTTCATGGCACGAGGTAGGTTGGGTCATGACAAATGGTATCAAAGAAAATACCTAGAATGAAGTTCTTAGGCACTTTCTAGGATTGATGTTTGGGGTCCATAATGAGGGTATTGTTCCTTAAAGGGGTGGTGAGTGTAACAATATAGAAAATGTGATAATTAAAAGAAAAAATGATACTAATAATATCAACAAGGTGCACAATTCTTTTTAGAATCCTATCTGATTAGATTTCCATAGTTAAGCATGCTTGGCTTGGAGTAGTGGTCAAGATGGGTGACCTCCTCGGATGTTCCTCATGGGGTGTGTGAGTGAGGACAAAGAACACTGAAAGAATATGTGTTAGACGTTGGGGACTGTCATTAGTCAGAGAAGTGACCCCAATGGGTAATAGATTGTGGTGTACTAAGAAGGAAAGCATGTTATTACAAGATACCTGTGGGGTCAAATAACCTAGTTCACAACCCGAGGTAGGTTTGGTCATGAGACTCTCCAAATATTGGTGTATCCAAAGCCTGTGGAATATGAGGATAGGTTTCAAGAATCCTTTCAACTAAAATAATGAAGAGACAATGTATTACAAATATATTAGTGAGGGATATTCATGTTTGATAAAATAGTGAGTGAAATTTAATGATTTAATTAACTAGTTAATAATGTTTCAAAGGTAATAAAGATAAATTAATAACTAATAAATTTTATGTTTTGACGATAAAAATGGAAATCAAAAATACCACCAGATCATTATCATTGAAATCAATTCTTGATAAAGAAAATATCCTAATTGACCATAAATTCCAGGAGTGGTATAGGTTATCGCACATAGTACTACACTAAGAGAGGAAGATTTATGTGTTAGATTCCTAAATTCTTATTTACCCTTTAGATAGTAATCAATGTAGATAAATATAAATATAAAATAATCTAATTATGAACTAGATGTACTGTAGTACATGAACTTATGCATAGTACTAAACCAAGAGATGAAGATTTATGTGCAAGATTCAAAAATTCTTGTTGACCCCCCTTAGGGAGAAAGAAATGAAGATAATGATAAATATAGAAATCATGAACATGGTACACTAGATGTATAATGTATCATGTTTTCATGTATGTCCAATCAATTTTAAAAAATGAATGAGGATGGAGATGAATACATGAAGTCTAATCATATTTAATAGTTATATCAGGAGAGAGTAAGAAAAGAAAGGTATGAGATATCTAGGTCAATATACAGGTTAATTCTAGAGAAAGGGAATCAATTAGTTCCTTATATACTCAATATGATTAGTTATGTTGAGAGACATAAAGCCACTAGGTTAAAACTGAATAAAAAAACTAGTGACTGATCTCTTTATTTTCTCTTTACTGCCAATTTTTTCAACTTTTATTTTTTTATAACCTGAATAACATGACAAAATTATAAAAACCCAGGATTTTCCAAATATTATTACATGATTTAATCCATAATTATCCTTAAAGTACAAACGAAGGATCTAAAATTCTAGTGTATTTGGGAGACTAGGTACTTAAATAGAAAGCACGACACTTGAATAAAATATATTTTATAAATCTTAATAATGAGATCCTAACTTCATTTGAGATACTAAATCTATATAGGATAACCTAGGGAATACATAGACAAAAGGGATGATCTAAAAAGGCCAGTAAGGTAATAATAATGGGAATAAAGTATAACACATGAGTTAGAAGGCATAAAATGATAACATAAAAGGACCAGACCAGGAATGAACATAGTGAAGACTGAAATATAGGGAATGGAATTTTATGATCATGGAAACATAAGAATGTGGCAGTAACATATGACATGACATAAACATGAGTCGTGGAAAATTTCCATGACTACATCATATGGTGGAGAAAGTCCCATAATAGAATTAGGTTTACTCCTTATCCCAAACATGACATCCCATGAGACTGAACATTACCAAATGAATTATATTCCTATATTGAAACACCCATCATAACATGTTCATTCATATTTATTCTACATAAATAATCAAACATAAGGAATAAACATAAGGGTTACTGATGGAAGGAAATGAGTTTCATAATCATGTCATAAGGCATAACCAAAGGGTGTATCCTAACATTATTCATAAAATAAAGGACTAAATCATTTATTTAAAATAATAACATAAAAAATCATTAATATTGATTTCCAATAGAAGTGAATACATGAAAAATAGTGTTTAAGAAACATTATAAATGAGGTACTTTCGGGCGGTTTAAGGAAAAAGTATAAAGAGTGTTTAAACAAGATACATGAATAATTGATTTGATAAAAAAAAGAATAAATATATATTTTCATGATAGAATTATATATTTTAGAAAAATATTGGTGGCTTAAAATAGTATATTTAGTGTACTTGAAAATTGGTATGAAATGGAGAAGTTCTCTTCAATTGGGCTTGCTTATCAGGGATAATTGAGAAGGAAACCTTATAATTCATGTAATTACCCATAAAATTAATATTAATTGACAAAAATAAATATATATGGTGAATATATAAATAAAATATTATAATAATATAAAATAAATGAGGGGATAAATTGATTCAAAGAGAGAGAAAATGTAACCTGAAGGTAATATGGAGGTCTAGAGAGATCCCTTACCTTATGCTCGAAAGCATTCTGCACTTGTACCTACTCTCCTAGATAATAAAATTAGATTAATTAATTACTTAATTTAGAACCTATTTAAAATTTATTTGATTTATTATAATTTCATTAATTTCATTTATGACCATTATGATGAGTTATAAAGATAAGTTTCTTCATTCAAGGATCGTTTGTTTCACAGTTTTGTTATTGGTTAACTTGTGTATAATTATGGAATTTCAATGAGAATAAAACACCCGAATTTAAATGAAATGGTATTAATGAAATTAAAAAATATTAAATAGTTCCACATGTCTTTTTTTTATTCTAATGTGATGATGATTCATTAGATAAAACATTAATGATAAATATTTAGTTTATTTTGATGGTTTTTCCATCCATCACAAACTAGTTTTGTTTTACTTAATATTATGTCTATAAATTAGTTATAGAATCTGAATGAATTTATGATATACTTATTAAAATTTTATTTAAACATGATAATAGTTTTATGACAATTCATTAAGCTGGTAATAGAAAACAAAAACTCATTATCCATAGAGACGTTAAACCACCATAATTCGGACTTCGATTTAATTTCATTGAATACGAGGAAATGAGAAAGAAGGTGGATTGAAGGTAATTTATTATGAATATAAAATTAGATTATATAAATTAAAATATATTTATTATGATCTAATTTATTAAGGATATGAGGAAAAGGTAGAACAAAAAACTATATTAAAAGAGATGGTTTGACAAAGGTACCTCTTTAATATCATCTCCTTGAAAGTTCACTTGAGGAGTTTGGAATTTGTACTTAGGTGAGAATAAAACCACTTGGAAATGTGAATAGTGGATATGAGAGTATTTTTCTTATATTCGGGAGAGATTAATGTCTTGGAATGTGTGAGGGGAAGGGATTGTAAGGGGTAGTATTTATAAGGGAGGGGATGGGTGCTTTTGGATATTTCTCAAAAGAATAAATTATAATAAATTCTATTTCTATCAAAATACCACAAAATGGAAATGGTTTTAAATATTATATGATATTTTATTGTAATATAAAAAAATAATAAAATTAATACATGTTTTGGTTTTATTTTAAACCTTATCATTTCTATTAAACTAACCAATATTAATTTTAAATATAGTAACATATTTTTAAATATTAAAAGGATATAAGTTTTAGTTATATAGTTTAAAATATCAATAAATGGGAAATTTATGAAATTTTAGACCTTATCATAATCAATTTGTATTTTATAAATATTTTTATATATTTTAAATAATTTAATAAAATATTATTTTCATAAAATATCATTAGTGTCAATTATTGACACTATTAATTACATTGAATTTTAATAAAATAGAGAAAGAAATATAACTTTAAAAAAATCTTCTAATAACACTTAGTATTTAATAGTCATATATAAAATTACTAGAGCAACTTAATTAATTCAAATTAATTTTTTTAATAGTTCTAATATCATTTATTTGATATTTCTATTAATAAAATAATTAATACATCAGTGTTGTATGAGAATTTAAGGTTATTATTTCATCCAAAAAAATTATATGTAAATTACCGTGATGTTAATAATTATTTTATGTATCTAGATACTATTTATGATCAAATATATCATCTAATTAACCCAATATTAAAATTATTATACGTATAAAAATATTAAGTGTTAAAGTTTTTCACTTTCATTGATTTTAATAATATATATGTCATTTTTCATGGAAAAGTTTCCATTAAATGATTCAATTTATAACCATAGGTGTTAAGGTTATATTTGTTTTCATCCGATAATTTTTGGAAAAATTTTAGGTTAATTTTATAGTCCTTATCATATTATTTTTTACCCTTAATTACCTGATTTTCACTTAACCGCGGTAAAACAATCCTCCAAAGTTACTATTAATATTGAAAAAATGTGTTTATTTAATAAATTTGAACCTCATGAATCCAATTTTGGAATACTTTTTTCAAAATTCTAAACACATAATTTCATAATTACAATTACATATAAATCAGAAAAGCGCAACGAAAAACAGTTTTTTAGAAAAAAAGTCATTATTAAATATAAAATGTTTTTATACTATATTCAAGTATTAAATCTATTTAAAAAACTATATTTGGATTATTTTATATAAAACTGAACAAATTTCAATTTAAAAATAATTTAAAACATAAATTGACCATTTAAAAACATTAATAATAAAATATAGTTTTCAATAAAAATTAGTATTTTTCAATATAAAAAATGAAACTTATCAAAAAAAAAATTCAAAAAATAACCCTAAGATAATTTTTAAATTAATAATATATAAATAAATTTTATTTTTTCTAATAAAAATTATAAAAGTGTTATTTTTTTTTGAAAACAACTATTCCATCAAAAGTTATAAAAACCACATTTAGAAAAAATACAGCTTTTTTTTGCATAAAATTGGATATATTTTTATATATTTTTTAGAAAAAATAGGAATAATTTTAAAAATTATATTTAATATATTACATATACACATGATTTATATAATCCAATACGTGTGCCTTTTTTATTTTAATGGTAGAAAACACACTTGTGCACATTTAATTAGTTTTTCATGAAAATATTTCCTTTTATTTTAAAAATGGTTTTATTTTCATTTATAATTAATTGGTCACAAAATAATTCATTATATATACATGAGTAAACCATATTTTTATAATTTATTAAATCCTATTCGTACCCTTCATCCTAACAACTTGGTTATAATGGTAACATTATATAATAATATTTCATTTGTTTAGGCTTGATGTTGCGTGAAACACAAGATAAAAAGGAAGTTAAATTATATAAAGATAAATATTTCATAAAATATCATGTTTTTAAATTCTTACCCCTTATGAAATTTCACCAATGAAATTTCATGAAAATAGGTGAGCGTACTACTCTTTCATTTATTCCTATGGTTCCCATGTCACCTATTAATATTTGCGGTTCCTCCAAATTACTTTAACTAGGTGAGTGGTATTATTGCGTAGAAATTTATCTCTACGGTACATGATCTTCACTGGTTAATTCTTACAAGAAAGATCATACTCTAGTTTAACTACCTCTATATTTAGTACTTGTGAGGGATCAAGTATACACTTCCTTAGGAGTGATACATGGAATAGGTTATGAACTTGATCTATACTTGGTGGAAGTGTAATATGATAGCCCAATGATCCTACACGATCATGGACCAAAATATGGGAAATGTACCTTGTGATAAGGTTCCATTTCTTTCCACACTATAGGAATCTATTCCATTGTGATATTCAGAGGAAACATTTATCTCCAACAGTGAACTCCAAGTCCCTTCAATGGTTTTCAGCATAAATCACTTACCAACTTTGAGAATCTTTTATATGTTTTTGGATGGATTAAACAATATCTATCATATCTTTCACAAGATTGGGTGAAAGTAGCTTTCATTCCATAACTTCATCCAAAAAAGTTAGAGTTCTACATCACTTCCCATTTAGAGCTTCATATGGAACCATTATAATACCTGAGATGAAGCTATTATTTTATGAGAACTCAACCAATGGAACATGTTGATCCCTTCCACCTTTTAATTCCATTGAGTAGGTTGTTATCATGTCCTTGAGCATCTTAATTTCTAATTCATATTAGACATCAGTTTGGGGGTGAAAGAATGTGCTAAAACTCAATTCACTACTAAAATCATGTTGAATACTTCTCTAGTATTTAGATGTTATACTTAGATCAAGATCAAAGATGATCAAAAGTGGAATCCCATGTAGCCTTAACACTTCTTTCACATATATCTTGGAAAGTTGTTCAAGTGAAAAATCTTCCCAAATAGAAATGAAGTGGGAAGTCTTGGTGAGTTGATCCACCATATCCCATATAGTATTATTTATTTTTTAGGTATATGGAAGACCAATGACAATGTCCATAGTAATATTCTATCATATCCATGTGGGTATAGGAAATGGTTGCAACATCCCTTTGGAATTCTGTTTCATTGCTTTAACTTTTTGAAATATTAAAAAATGTGTTATGTACTTACCAATATCCTTCTTCATGTTAACCCACTTGAAATGCTCTCAAATATCATGGTACATCTTGGTAATTCTAGAATGGGTAGAGAAAGGTGAGTTATGTGAATTGTTCAATCGCTCTTTCTTTATCTCAAGTGAGGAAGGCATAAAAACACATGTTCCAAATCGAATCACACCATCATAATCAATGTGGGAATCATGTAGCTTCCCTTATTTTAAAAACTTCACCTTATTTTGTAGTTCTAGATCATCCCTTTGTTCCTCCTAAATCTTCTCTTGGATAGATAGTTTGGAATTTATTTGGTTGAGGTAGGATGCATTCCCTACAGTAATGATTTCAAATCCTTACTTTGAATATCCATAATGTTTGGGTATTTTTCAATCCACATCATGGAGAGAGTATTTGTTTCTTTTGTTCTAGGAGCATCAACTACCTTATTCACCTTTCTATGATTGTATTGAATAGTTAAATCATAGTCCATGCTTAGCTCTAACTATATTCTTTAATGCTTGTTAATATCTTTCTGTGAGAGTATATATTTGAGGCTCTTATGATCAGTGTCCTTACACCCTCCCCACAAGGTGTACTACTCATGGTCCAGAAATGGGAGAAGCGAGATAGTGACACCTGAGTCCCACCTCTAGTAGGCCTTGGGTTGGAGACTAGCACCGATAGTATAGTAAACACACATATGGGAGGAATTACCCTCCAAGAGAACACATGTTGAATAGAGAGATATGATAGACACAAATAAAATCATCCACAAACTAAAATATAAATGGAAAGACAAAGTGAACACATGTAATGACAAGAAATCACTACTAAAACTGAAACAAAAAGTACCAAAAGAAAAGTAAGGATGACAGTGACCTTGAACCCCAAATAGATCATGCTAAACCCCAAGCTAGTAGTAACTAGCCTAATATCTAACCTAATACAACTAACCAAAAAAACAATTTATATATACATTGGGTTAATATAACAGTATACTCAATAAGATCATCCCTGAAGCCTCTCATGTAAAAGGTAAATAAATCTTACTAAAGTTCAGTGAACAACAAGTGAAACTAACTCATCACCTAAAAATGTATAGTATGTTCTAAACCCCTCCATGGATACTCTCACCAAGTATTTTATGCAATAGAATATAACATAATAAAGAATATCAAGGGTACCCTGCTACCACTTCACCACTAGTTTTCCACTCTACCATAACGTTGCACGTCCTAAGAATCTCTCTCCAAAAAAAACTAGCACACAGACACCTTGGAAAAGCTCCAAAACATGCACCACAAGCAACATACCACCACATCCACATAAACCAAAGTAACCATATAGTTTCCTGGAGCCACCAAAGACTGTATAAAGTGTATCATACATCAGGTATTATACCTCAAGTTTTCACAACCCATACACCAAGTACAGATCCTCAAACCATCATAGCCTATAAATGTTATACCTATAGTATTACATAGGAAAATATATCTAGAATATATGTGTGTGAAATAACCAGAATCTATTACATACCTCTAGAAAAATATATGGGGAAATCTAACCACCATGAATATCGGCACAAGTAACTACCAAAAGAATAGAGAGAGGTCAAAGGGGGTAGTCAGCCATCCCTCCCCTCACCAAGATGTTGGGGAAAACACCCCCTGGGCTCAGAATACCTAGGGTTTTAGTCTCCCTATTTAATAATGTAGAGTAGTGTATGAAAACAAAAAATGTAAAAGATACAATATAGTTCACAACCACACTATGGTCATAACCTAGTCTTAGAATCAACTACACCTAACTTCTCTTGTACTTCTGACTTCCACTGCTAAGACCAGATATCCTATAAGCACACAACCATTTAAAGAGAAACATTAAATTATTTATTAATTTTTATCATTTTCACTTTACATTAATTAATTCATTAACCATTAATTTACCATTAGTATTTTCCACATTACAAACATTACCATCACAAAAAGTTCTTTTCCCTCCAGGAATAATCAAATCGACTCCACGACTTCTTAGAATTATAACCTCAACATTTCTTCCCAGAAATCTCCAACCCCATGGGTTAAAAATTTATACATTTATTAATATTATTACTTTAAATATTACCAGTTAATATTGGAAAACATACTAAGCTACCAAATAAGGTATAAAACCAAGAACATCCTTCTACCTCAAGTAGTGGGTAAAGGAAAGTAGGTATACAAACAACATGGACATCATCCAAACAATAGATTCAAAAAAGCATCCAAATTTCACTACAATGAGTATGCCCATATTCAACCCATTCATCTATCTCCAGTGTCCTCCCCAACACCCACAGGAAAATCCTGATGCATCCCGCCATCACAAGCATCAACTTCTGCAACAACACCCGGGCCTCTCCAACCAATATACCATAACAACCCTCTAAGCTTAGACATCTCAGACTCACATCACATCAGAGACTCATCACCCCACATACCACAAAAACCATACAGGCTCATCCATCCTAGGATCAAATCATATCATAAGAAGAAAGAAATAAAATATATCAACTAGACTCTTGGCCCTAAAGTAAGGCATCCGACATTCACACACAATGAGCCCCCATGACTCCAAAACACAAGGCACCCAACCTTTACAAGAAATCTAGAAAATAAGGAACTACAAGGAATTATTTTTTGTCACAAAAATGATTCTTATTCCATCATTAATTAACTAATTCAGTATTCACAGGTTCAAAATACGGGAAACCTATATAGCAAGCTAGCACAAGCTATCAAAAATTAATTAAATAATTAATCTACAATTTATTTAATTACTTTATCAACAATTATCAACATACATAACATATTTACTCAATTCCATTAACACATAGAAGATCAACTCATTTAATCTTGCTTACAACATTATGATTACAACACACTAGATTCATTAAAAAAGCCTCTTTAATTATTTTATCCAATTAATTATCAATTAATTATTGATTTATGTTATTTACTAATTCAAATAAAGAAAAAAATTTAAAACAATAAAAACAATCACAACATAGATACCACACTATCTAGAAAAATAAGAGGTAAACCATTATTACTTTACAAAAAACAACATCTCCACGTGATTGATATCAAAATTTTAATTTAGTTCAATTAATTATTAGGTTAATTTCATTGGAATCTAAGGAGATAAATCATGATAGATCTATGATTTCATGTAAATATTTATAATCAATGAATCCCCCAACTGAAAAGGGTTTCAACGTTCTTTGTATGATAATAGACCAACACTGCGGATCTCGATCGCCTCTCCCATAGTAAATGCATCCACCCGGGGACACCACACCACAACCGCACCAACAATCAACCAAAAAAATCCATTAGAAACATGGAGATCAAGTGTAATCACATGGAAAAGAGTAATTTAAGGGAAAATATTGAATAAAATGAAATAACGGAGGTCCAACGTACCTTAGATCACTTCAGACCAAAGATGTAAGCACGATGATCTAATCCTGTTGAAGGAATTTCCAAAACACATAGAAGGGAACTTCTTGTTTCTACAAATCAAGAAGAAACACTATAGCTGTAGGGTTTGTGAAAAACACAATTTTCTGAAACATTATAAAATGTATAATATCAGGTATTTAAAAAACATGTAATCCCCTTTCATGTAATTTAATGCTTAGGGTTTGGTTTCCACTGAAAAATGTTTTACCTTTTTATTATTTAACCTTGAAAACTTACACATATTGAACCTAACTTATATGATGTGTAATTATTACACGACATGTAATTATTCATTTTTCCAACATTTCATATAAGCTTCATTTGTGATCGAAAAACCTCAGAAACATGTAAAGGGTCAATCTATATAGATTCATACACTTACTTTAAATACCTCTCAAAACATTCTCATCCCCAAGAATCCAAATCCAACTGAGAGGGGAACCAGAAAACAGTTGTCTGAACAACCACCCTAAAAGATACCTCTCAAGGCTCCTCCCACCATAGGAGCTCAACCACCTAACCAAGGGAACAACATGATACCACGTGACAACCACAAACAGTTCCTAAACACTCTCCTAAGGTATGTACCTATCAAAAGAGAGAAATCCACAATAAGGAATAAGATAAAGCCATCTCATAAATAAAAAGAGGTCTATAACTACAAAACAAACAATGTTACAAGAGAAGAGATAAACATCAAACAAATCGGGATATTGAGTGTGTATTTGTGACTCATGTTTTCAGGTGATCTCCTCTATTCCACCGTGCTTCCACAAGACACAGACCAATGGATATAACACCCAAAAAACACCTTCTCCCAGAGGTATTGCATCTTTACAGGCCACTCTTCGAAGATCGCGTCAACATCAAAATCGTTCTCACCCCAATCGTTACATGACAGTCACCATTAAGATAATGACAAAGATACGATACATGAAAAACATTGTGTATCTGAATCAGTTGTGGGGTAAGAACTATCCAATATTCCATGACTCCAACATGATTTATCCCTTAATAGTTCCAACAAAATTGGGAGAAATATTACTTCCATGACCAAACCTTCACTGCCCATGATGGGGAGTCACCTTCAGAAACACATGATCCCCAATGTTAAACTCTAGTGTTTTCCTCCTATGATCGATATGGGAATTCTGATGATCCTGTAATACTTTCAACCTCTCAAAAATCACATAAAACATATCTTCCATATTCTATACATGTTCCTGCCCAAGAATTGATAACTCTTCGAACCTAGTCATGAACAATAGAGAATAGAATGGTTGTCCATAAAAGGCTTCGAACAGTGGCACCGATGGTGGAGTGAAAACTATTATTGTAAGTGAACTCTACCAAGGGAAGGTTCCTTATCCATGAACCTCTAAAATCCAAGACATAGGAGCGCAACAAGTCTTCAAGAGTCTTTATGGTATTCTCTATATAACCATATGTCTGTAGATGAAAAGTTGTTCTAAGTAATAGTTGATAACAAAAAGAATTCCAGAGACCTTTGCACAACCTGGAGGTAAAACAAGGATCTCAATAAGAAATGATCTTCCTAAGGTAAACGTGGAGTATCACCACCTCCTCTAGATAGTAACTCAAAAAAACACCCCTGAGTTTGAATCCTTGATCATTGTAAAGTGAGATGATTTAGTCAAATGATCCCCTACCACCCATATAGTGTCATACCCTCTATAAGATCGAGGTAAAAAAGTAAAAATGTTCATTATGATTTCCTCCCACTTCCACTAAGGAACATATAATGGCTATAGGAAACTACTGAGAACATGGTGCATGAACTTCACCTTTTGGAAGAACAAACATCAAGACACAAATTGTGAAAATGAATGCTTCAATCAAGGGAACCAAAACTGAACTCTCAAATATCGATACATATTTTTCATGCTAGGATGTAACGATAAGGGTAAACGATGAAACTCTCTGATAACCTTATAACTCATCCCCAAAGGAAAAAAAAGTCCTTCCCTAAAACAACACACAATGATATTTATGTTCAAGCCAACCATCAGGGGACTTTCCAAAAACAAATCAGTCTCTCCAGACCTCCAACTAAAGATACCCCAACTATTATTTTCCTCCACATACTACACTAGAGATGATTGTATCATCATCTAAAAAAGATAACCTTTTCACCCAACTTCTCCTATATATTGATGCAATGATGGAATTTATTCCATCACTCTTAATGAATAACCAAATTCATGAGCGGTATCTCTATAATACTTCATGATTAATGAATAAGCCACAAAATTACCCTTTACAAGTTCATATGAAATATCAAAGTCGTACTCCTATAAGAAATCCCTCCACCAACATTGGTGCAAGTTCAAGTCACATTAGGAGAAAACATACTTTGAGATATGCAGATTAGTGAATACCAAAAAGTGCTCTCCAATGAGGTAATGTCTCCCCAACTTCATAGAAAACACTACCACATCTAACTCTAGGCCGTGGGTGGAAAAGTTACATTCATGGGGACATAACTTCCAAGACCCATACAAAATTACTGATCTCTACTGTATTAGAACACTTCCCAACCCAAGATGCAAAGCATCACAAAAAAACTCAAACTAAACTTCTTATGTTGGAATAAAAAGAACTGGATAACTAGCCAATTTATCATTCGGATACTTAAAAGATGTCTAACATTAATTAGTCCACAAGATTTTCTCATCCTTTATAGTCAACACTTTCATAGGAGTCATAACCCAAGAGAAATCGGCTACAAACCTCCCGTAATAGCCTTCCAAATAGAGGAAACTTCACACCACTACCACTATCTTAGGGGATTCCCAAGACACAACTGCATGTATCCTCAATGGATCCATATCTAATACCTACTAGGATACAAAATTCACCAAGAAATAGCCTTTTTTTATCCAAAAAATCACACTTTGAAAACTTTCCAAACAACTACTCATGATGATGAATTACCAAAATGGCATGTATATGCTTCAAATGCTCATACTCATACATGGATTACATAAGGATTTAATCAATGAAAAACACCATGGATATATCCAGGAAATCATGAAACACAATGTTCATTAACCCCATGAACATTGCTGGAGAATTCATTACACTGAACAAAATCACAACAAAGTCCCAATGCCCATGACGATAAGGGAAAGAATTCTTCAGGATATCCTCATCCTTTACATGCATCTGATGATATCTAGGCTATAAATTGATATTTGAGAAACAACCTTTACCCTTTAGTTGATCGAATAAGTCATCAGTCCATGGAATAGGATAGCGTTTCTTCATTGTCACTTGGTTCAAGTGATGATAATAGATACATAACCACAAATTTCCATAAACCTTCTTTATAAAAAAATATGTTACAACCCATGGTGAAAAACTCGGCCGAAAAAAATCACACCTCATTAGATCACTGAGATGCATAAAAAAATGTAAAACTTATAAGGAACCATCCATTAGGGATGCATCAAGATAGTAGAAAATCCTCGATATAGTTTGATCCCAAACTCGATCTCTTGTCAAGGGGGGTAATACTACAACTTTCTTGGAAAAGACATCAGGGTACTCTTCTACAACCCTAGGAAACTATGACTGTTGAAATTTTAATGAATTCAGAAGAACCTCTGTCATCAAGGATGAAAAGGATGAAATACACCTTTGACCCATCTATGGGTCTAGCTCACCAACAAAAACTAATGACACTCCATCAACATCGAATAACACAACCCACATCTGGAATAAATCCATGATATCCTATACAGAATACAACCTATTTATGATGAGGATGATGTTATATGGTTGTATCCATAAACATATGAAATATCCCCAAGTGAGGTGCTACCCTAGAACCATCTCGCAGTCTTTACATACATCAAAAAATTTATCTCAACCTCCAACTGGTGTAGTCAATGTAAAGGGAACCAGAATCCCCTCTACCTCAAGTCTCAAATCATGGAAAAGGGAATGAAACATGAAGGAGTTTGTCTCTCCTAGATCAAACCAGACATGAAACCATGTATAAAATATCAAAAGGGTACTTCATACGATGCGTGTCTCTTCTGACACTAGAAATGCTAAATCATGAAGCTGACGACAACATGCTTCATGAACTCTCTGGCCATGATGATGACCACCTCCATGGACTCACTATGCTCTATATAGAGAAGGAGTGTCCTAGGGTTGTCCTCTTCTTGCCCCATATACTCTATACTAATTCCAAACTTGAGAAACCTGTTTTTGTTTCCTTGGATAGAACGACCTCAACAGAGGATCCTGAAGCAGAAAAAATGGTGCACATTGATTGATCAGAAAAGTTAGGCACTCTCATCATTGATGAACTCGACCTCTCTAAGAAAAACATGCATATGATCCCTTGTCATAATCCTGAGACCCACTTCCCCTAGTGAAACAAGACATTAAGGGCTGGAACCTACCCCTGGATGATTGGAAGTTCTTCTGTCCTTACAACTGGGAACCTTGGACAACATCTCTCCTTCATGAGGAATCCAAACAACTCCCATCTAATGACAATACAGTTCTAGATAACATCCTCTTGATGAACTATGGTATGTTCAACCCCTCGAGATACATCTTCAGTATAAACGGGGTGACCTGGAACTAGATATTCGGATGCAAAGCCTCCTTGAAATTCCTCTCCCTCACCACCTCATTAGAAAATAAGTCCATAGCATATCACCGAAGGTTCTTGAAACGGATCCTAAACACTCCCACACCAGAGCTCCCCTACTAAAGGGTATATATCTCTTGGTGATTGGATACCATCATGGTCAGAGACAAAAAATCAGCTCTGCAATAGTCTCAAAACTCCTCCCCTGAGACTATCAACTCCCCATGATCACCAATGAATAAGAACCAATACTACCTCACTGCCCACACATCATCACAACCAATGATACCCAATGCTTTTTTTGAGAATGGATCAAACTAAAGGATATCTAAACCTCCTCCAATAAGTCTTAAATGACTGTATCTGAAACAAATCCCTCATACCTCTATAGACTCTGGATTTGAAACTATCATAATTTCCTCCTCTGTGTTTCATCATTATAAACCTCCATTGTGTGGTGATTTGTTGACAAAACCAGATGACATATTCTACACGAACTCGTTGAGGATACTGATCAAAATATATTCCTGAAAAATAAAAAATATCTAGATCTCCTAAACTAGAATATGTAATAAATTAACATTAATTAATTGTTTTCTTTTATTGATTTTAGGCTAACCTATTCCAAGGTCTACCCATTCAAACACAGACATAAAGAAGAATGAGGCATGATCCTTTCCTAGGTCTCTACACTGCAACTAGTATCAACTCATCTAGTAGCCACTTTAAGCTTAATGTTTCATGAATTAGATCATAGGGGGCCCTAAATACCCATGTATAAGATGGTCACCCATGTTTACAGTGATTTTAGTGCTTATTTGGCACTGTTTCCATACCATCCCACATAACCCCACCAATGCCTAACCCCAAACTCCATCCTGTCCCTCAACCAGAGCCTTTGATACCCCATTTTCATGACCCCTCCCCACAAGGCATACCACTCCTGGTCTAGAAATGGGATAAGAGAGACAGTGACACCCAAGTCCCACCTCTAGTAGGTCCCAGGTTGGAGACTAGAACCGACGGTATAATAATCACAAATTTGGGAGGCATTAACCTCTAAGAGAACACACCTGAAGGAGAAAGATAAGATATAAACCAAAAGACTCCTGATCAGACTAAAATATAAAAGGAAATACCTAGTGCACATATGTCATGAAATACAATAACTACTACAACTAAAAAAACTGTAAGTACCAACAGAAAAGTAAGGATGAGAATGACCAAAAATCCTTAACATCTCTTGCTAAACCCCAAGATAGTAGTAACTACACTGATCTTCAATCTTATCCAACTGACCTAAAAAATAGTTTATATATATGTAGGGTGATTATAATAGTATATTCATTTGGATCCTCCCCAGATCCTCTCATGAAAAAGGTAAAGAAGGAATGCTAAAAAATAGTGAACAACAAGTGAAACTGACTGGTCACCTAAACACGTATACTAAGTTACCAACCTCACCTTGGATACTCTCACCAAGTATCACATAAAAGAGAATATAATATAATAAATAATATCAAGGGTGCCTTCCTACCACTTCCCCACTTGTTTTCCACTCCACCCCAATGTCGCACATCTTGAGCATCTATCTCCTAAAAGACTAGTCTGTAGACACCTACACAAAGCTCCAAAACATGCAGATCATGCAATACACCACCACATACACATTATCCAAAGTAAACACATAGTTTCTAAGGGCCACCACAACCCTTATAACATGTATAATATGTCAATTATTATACCTCAAGACTTCACAACCCATATATCATGTAAGGATCCTCAAGTCATCACCACCTATAAACTTCATACCTATAATAGTCCTTAGGAAACTATATCCAAAATATACATGCATGAAATAACTGAAATCCATTATGATACTCTACACACATATATGGGGAAAAATAAATGATGTGGATACCATCACAAGCAACTACCAAGATAAGAGAGTGGGGTCAAAGGGGGTAGTCAACCATCCATCCTCCCACCTAGATGTTGGGGAAAACAACCCTTAGGGATTAGAATCCCTGGGGTGTCAGTCTCCCTAACTGATAGGGTAGAGTAGTGTATAAAAAAGTACATGGTATAATATAGATCACAACCACACTACGAGAATTAGCTTGTCTCAGAATCAACTGAAACTAACATCTCTCGGACTCTGGATAGCCACTACTAAGACCATATATCCTATAAGCACACAACCATTTAAAGATCTACATTAGATTATTTATTCCTTTTACTCGAATTAACATTATGATAATTATTTCATTAACCATTAATTAACCATTATAATTTTCTACAATACATTAAATTATCATCACAAAAAAGTTCCATGCTCCCAAGGCATAAGAAAACCGAGTTCACGACTTCTCATAATTATAACCTCCACATCAAATCCCATTAAGATATAACCCCATGGGTTAAACATTTATTAATTTATTAACATTATTACTTTACAAATTAATAGGTACTCATGGAAAATTTCCTAAGCTATCCAACAATGTATATAACCAAGCACATCCATCTGCCTCAAGCAGTGGGGAAATAAAAGATGATAAACAAAAAACTTGTCCATTATCCAAAAAACATATTAAAATAATAATCCAACTATCTTTACAATGGGTAATACAATATTCAACCCATTATATTATCTCTAGTTTCATCCTATAAATTCACATGAAAATCCCAATGCACCCCGCCATCACAAGTATCAACTGCTGCCACAACAACCGGGCCTATCCACCCCATATACAACAACAACACCCTAGGCTCAGCCATCCCAAGATCACATCACATCCAAGACTCCTTGCACCAAATACCATAACATCCCTCTAAGATCATTTATCCCAGGCTCACATCACATCACAATCTATAGGAAGTAACATTGCATCTGGGCTCTTGGCCCTAAAGCAATGCATTTGGACTTCACACACAACAATCCCCTATTGATACAAAACATGAGGAACTCAGCCTTAATAATTAAGCAGAAATATTAAGACCTACAAGGAATTATATTTTATCACACAACTGATTCTTATTCCATATTGAATTAACCAATTCATTATTCATAGGTTTCACCTTCAGGATACCTAAGCAGCAAGCTAGAACAAGTTGTCACAAATTAATTAAACAATTAATTTAACATGCCTTTAATTCCTTTATAAAAAAGAATCAACACACATTATATATTTATTAATTTATATTAATACATTAAATATCATTTCATTTAAACTATCCTACAACATTAAGATAAACACCACACCAGATTCATTAAACATGCCTCTTTAATTTTTTTTTCCAATTAATTAAAAATTAATTATGGATTTATGTTCTTTACCAACTCCCATAAAAAAGAACATTCTAAACCAAGAATAACAAGAATATAATAGATTCCACAATATCTAGTAAAAAAAGAGGAAAAAAATTATCATGGTACAAAATAGAAACATTACCACGCGATCGATACCAATTTTTGATACGATAAAAGTAATTATTAGGTCAATTTCATTGGAATCCAAGGGGATAAATCATGAAAACTCTACAATTTCATGTAAATATAGAAATAAATGGATCCAATACCTCAAAAGGGTGTCAATGTTTTTTTTTGTATTAGAACAGACCAACATTGTAGATCCCGATCACCTCTCCTGCAAGAATTTCATTCACCCAAGGATACCACACTACAACTGTGCCAACAAACAACCAAAACAATTCTATTAGAAACATGGAGATCAAGTTCCATAACATTGAAAAGAGGAACAAGAGTGGACATATTGAATAAACAACAATAAAAGTGGTGTAACATACCTTAGACCACCAATGATCTAAGATAGAAGCCCGATGATCGATCCCATCGAAGGAATATCTAAAATACCTGGAAGGGAACCACATGCTATTGGAAATCGAGAGGAAGCGTTGGAGCCACAGGGTTTGTGAAAATACTGAGTGGACGAAACATTAAAAAATGTACAACATCAGGGATTTACATGAGATGTAATCCACTTTCACATCGTGTAATCCTTAGGGTTCAATTTCCACCAAAAAATGCATCTCCTTTTTATTATTTAACCTAAAAAACTTACACGTTATGGACTAGACTTAGAAGACATGTAATGCTTACACGACATGTAACTCCTCCTATTTCTATCATATTGAAGTCAAAATCATCTAGAATACTTCCAAGCCTCCTTCAAGATTCATATTCCTCATAAACATGTAATGGTTTGATCCACGTGGATTTGGGCCCTTACAATCAATATATATCTCACACTTCTTCACATAGAGACAATGCCGCTATATTTTCAATGAGAAGATGACATACACAAACTCCATATAATATATGGAATAGTTTTGATCATGAAATTTTAAATACCTTTAAGTGTATATTGTCACTATATATTTTTACATCATTACATAACCTAATCTCTTCTTTGAAATATATTTGTATACCACAAAGTGTTCTCCACTTGTGGGTTGTGTAAGTACTGGTGTAGTAATAGGCTTCCTTTTTTAACTCTTTGAAGCAGTATTTACATTCAATGCTCCTGAAAAACTTTACTCCCTTCCATGTTAGCTTGGTTAGTGGGTTCGATAATCACACAATTTTATTTAAAAATCTTTGGTAATACCTAGATAGACCAAGGAAACTATGGATCTCCATTATAGATTCTGGTTTAGGCCACTCCTCAATTTCCTTTGTTTTATAAGGTTTCAAAAAATATCCATTTTTTGGTGATAAAATGTCCCAATAATGATAATTCCTCTATCCATAACTCACATTTACTATACTTTTCATATAGTTTATTCATTTGCAAAATCTTTAGCATAGTTTTCAAATTCTTCTCATGTTCCTCATTTCTCTTTAAGTATAATAGAATTCCATCTATAAATACTACCCCAAATTTTTTTAGGTACTCTATAAAGAATCCATTCATTAAGTCCAGGAATATTTTTGGTGCATTAGTGAGTCCAAGAGGCATCAATATGAATTCATTTTTTCCACAACTCATTAAAAAGGCATTCTTAGGAATAACTTCCCTTTTCACCATTAATTGGTGATATCCCAACTGAAGTTCCACCTTAATGAAATACTTATACCCATGTACTTGATCAGAAAATTCACCTATCCATGGAAGGGAGCACTTCTTATTTATCATGATTTTTAAGATCACGAAAATCAATTCTTATTCACTTAGATCCATCCTTATTCTTGATGAATAAGACCGATGCACCCCATGGTGAAATGCTCGGGAGTATAAAAACCCTTTTACAGATTCTCTTGTACTGATTATTTAGTTCATATAACTCAATGGTGACCATTCTATAAGGTGTATTTAATATGGGGAGAAATCTAGGTATATGTTAAATGAGAACTCAACCTATAGGTCAGGAGTAAGACCAAATAATTCTTCTGGGAACACATCATTATAGTCCCTCACAATGGGCATGTCTTCAAGCGTGATCGTATCCTTTGTATCAATCATTTAAGATAGATTTTATTCCTCATAAGTGAATAATATCCCCACTTGAGTTGATGATTTTTAAGGAGATCCATCACCCTACTTTCATTTTTACAGAATTGGAGGATTCCTTCGTATGTTATGAGTGATCTCACTCTCCCGATAGTTGATATTAACTTTGAATAATGATTACTATTCCATGCTTGATATGGAATCAAACTCTACCAAAGGAAGTAATATGAGATTTTATGGAATATTTAGTCCAAAATAATTCTATGGGGAAGAGTTATGTAATTTAGATGTAGTAATTTCCCCATTTTTTGTTGTAACAGATAATTCATCCTTCATATTTTGAGGCGGTGTTTAAATAGTTCTACTAAACATACAAGATATGAAAGAATGTGTAGAACCAGAATCAAATAGTATGTTTTCTATTATTGAATGAATAACCAACATAAATATTATGACATCATTGTAGAGAAACATTTCAGTGGTAGTGATATAATATTTCTTTACTTTCTTAGAGGTTATTGTCATTTATTGTCACTCACAACCCTTGGCTTAGGGCATTGTCTCACATAGTGTGTCAGTTCCTTTTAGTTAAATCACTGCACAATAGGCATGGTGTTTATATGAACCATTTTTATATTTCCTCTTTATTGGGCTTATTCATTTCACTTCAATATTTTTAAATTTGTACCCCTATTTTCCAAACCCGAAGCACCTTATAGTTCCCATTATGTAGTTTCTAGAATACTTCTTCCCACACTTTTGACAAGTGAGATGTTGGGTTTTATTTCCTCAAAGATATTTTTCTATTGGACCTCCTGAATGGAATTATATCTTATGTATCTTGTCTAAAATATCACGATATCACTAAGAATCCCAGATCATCATATCAACTTTAAGGGAAAAATTAACAATCTCTTCATAACTATCAAAGTCCAGAACTGATAAGGCTTTTCATAGACACAGTTTCAAACCACTAAAGAATAGATCAACCATTCCTTCATTACTGATGATGAATCAAGATGAATACTCTGAAAGTATTGTGAAGTTCTCCTCATATTCTATGATAGACTCATATTCCTTTTGCTTTAGACAGAGGAACTCCCTCTCCATCTTGAGATGGAAAGTTTGGGGGAAGTATTTATTGAGAAAATATTTTCTTGAATGCTTCCAATCCAATGAAATTAATTTCCTCTTTAGTCTTCATGTTATTTATTAGTGTCCATGACTTATTAGTTTTCCCTTAAAAATGATAAACCTCCATCACAAAATTCTACTCTTTTTAGAATTTAAGGATATAGAATATTTTTATAGTGGAGTTAACCCATTATTCTGCAATGATGGGATTAGAATATCTACTAATGATAGGAGTTCAATGATGTATAAAGGATTGAACAAAAACTTAGTCTTTCTTAGGAGAAGGAGGGAATTCCACATGATTAAATTTATTATTCATATCTTTATCCAATAAATATAATACTTTCATTAAGTTTTTAGCTCCAATTTACAGTGGGTTTAGCATATCATTAAGGAAATCATCAAAATGGATATCACATTAGTTATTGGAATGTGTTCTCCAATTTCCATCCATTAACTAGAAAAGAAAAATAAAATTATGAGGTTTGAATACTTAGGTAATAATAATATAAAAATGAATCTATGAACATGGAAGGATAATCTTAAAGATTAAATTTTTATCCTAACTTGTGATTCACTCCGTTTTAATATAGGTTACACATGGTGATATAATTATTCATAGGGTTATTACTAAAGTTTTCTAGTCCTAATACCAAAAATAAAAATACTCTTATCTAATACTAACTATAGATACCCAATCCCTTTTCACATATTATTACATTATTTTAAGCATTATTATCCTAAAATTATAAACCAATGATAAAAAATTATAGTGTATTTGGGAGACTAGATACATAATTAGAAAAAATGAGACTAGAATAAAACATATTTTATAAACCTACATAATGTGACCCTAACTTAATTTTATCTCCTACATCTATATAGGATAACCTAGGGAATAAATAGACAAAAAGGATGAGTTAAAAATACTAGTGAGGGAATAAACATGGGAATAAAACATATCTCATGAGTTAGAAAGAATAACGTGATAACATAAAAGGAATGGATCATTAATGGACATAAGGAATAACGCCATATAGAACATGGAATATTATTATCATAGAAACATAGGGAATTGTAATTAACATATTAAATGACATAAACATGAGTCAATGCTAACTGCAAAGACTATATCACATAGTGGATAAAGTCTTATAATGGAATTAGGTTTACTCCCTATCCAAAACATGAATATCATGAGACTAAATATTACATAATTAATTGGAAATATATCATGGATAACCCAACATAATATGTTCATGCATATTTATTCCACATGAAGAATAAAACATAAAAAATAAACATAGGGTTTACTCATGGAAATAAATGGGTTTCATAATCCTTTTATAAGGCATAACCAAAGGGTGTATCAAAATATTATCCATGAAGGAATGGATTATATTTTTTTTGGAAAATAATAACTTAAAAATAATAATATATCATGAATAATAATTTCCAACTAAATTTATTAAATGAAAAATATATTTTAATAAACTTTATAAAAGAGCCACTTTAGTGCAGTTGAAGGAAAAATACTAAAGATGCTTTAAAGAAGATAAAGGAATAATTTATTTCATAAAACCATAAATGAACTAAGATATTTTTCATTATAAAATGATATATTTTATAAAAATATTGGTGTTTTGAAAAATTTTATGAAGTGTACATGAAAATGGGTATGAAACAAAGAAGTTCCCCTTAATTGGGCTTTCTTATAGGGGATAATTGAGAAGGAAACCTTATAAATCACCTAATTACCCATAAAATAAAGATGAATTCAGATAATTAATATTTTTAGAACATATATATAGAAAATAGTATAATTATATAAAATATATTAAGTGTTAAATTGAAAAAAATAGAGAGAAAATGTAACCTAAAGGTAATATAGAGGTTCAGAGAGATCCCATTCCATATGTCAGAAAGCATTGTTCACTTGTACCTATTGTACTGAATAATAAAATCTGGTTCCCTAATTACTTAATTAAGAACCTATTACAAATGTTTTTGATTTATTATAGTTTTATTAAGTAAAATTATGACCTTATGAGTTATAAATATGAATTTCATCGTTTTGGGAGTGTTCATTCCACGGTTTTGTGATTGGTTAACTTCTGTATATTGTGGAAGTTCTTATCGAATGTGAATAAAACTATAGAAGTGAAATGAAAAGGTATTAATGAAATTAAAAATGTTTAAATGGTTCCTTATATCATTTTTATTCTAAAATTAGGATGATTCCTTAGATAAAACATTAATGGTTAATGTTTAGTTTATTTTGGTGCTTTTTCATCCATTATAAACTAGTTGTGTTTTACTAAATATTAGGTCTATATATTAGATAGAGAACCTTAAATAAGTTATAATATACTTATTAAATTCTTATTTATCTGTAATAATAGTTTATGACCAGCCATGAAGGTGGTAATAGAAAATTAAAACTCATTATCCACGGAGATAGTAAACCTCCATAATCCGAACAAAGGTTTAGTTTATTTGAATATGGGGATATGAGAAAGGTGGTGGATAGAATATATTCCATTAAAAATATAACATTACATTATATAAATTATAATATATTTATTATTATCTTATTCATGAAGGAGGTGAGGAGAAGGTAGAATAATAAATGAAATTAAAAAAGATGGTTTGATAAAGGTACATCTTGAATATCACCTACATGAAAGATCACTTGAGTATCTTGGAATTGGACTTTCGGTGAGACCAATATCACTTGTAAGTGGTTGGCATGGTGATGAGAGAATTTTGTATAGATTTTGGAGAGTATAAAGTCTTGTATGGTTTAAGGGGAAGGGGTTTTATTTTTAAGGGGGGAGATGAGTCTTTTTGGAAATTTCACAAATGAATAAATTATAATAAATTCATTTTCTATCCAAATACAACCAAATAGTCATTAATTATAAGATTATATGAGATAAGATTGTAATATAAGAAACAAATAAAATATATACAGTATTTGGTTTTATTTTAAACTTTATAATTTTGATTAACACTTAATTAACCTATTTTAATTCTAATTATGGTAACAACGTTTTAAATATTAAAAGGTTATATTTTTTTCTTATATAGTGTAAATTTTTCATAAATGGAAAATTTATGAAATTTTTGACCTTATAAAAATAAATTTTCTTAATTTTTTTAAATAATTTAATAAACAATCATTTTCATAAAATATCATCCGTGTTAATTTTGACACTATTCATTACTTTGATTTTTAATAAAATCAAGACAATAATATAACTTTGAACCGAATTATTTAATACATCCCTAATATTTCATAGTAATATAAATTTTTTGGGTCCTATTAAATAAGTTAAATTATATTTCGTTTAATATTTTTAATATCATTTATTTGATATTTTTATAAATCCAATAATTACTTCATTTGTGTTGTGTTAACATTTGAGGTAATTATTTAATAAATAAAAATTATAAGTAAATTACCATAATGTATATAATTATTTTATCATCATATATACTATTTAGGATTGAATATATCTCATGGTTAATCCTATATTACGATTATTACAATTTTAAAGAAATAAAAGTGTGGCATTTTGTCACATTCTTTGATTTTAATAATATATATGTAATTATCATGAAATAGAGTCCATTAAATGATTAAATTTCTAAATTTAGGTGTTAATGGTATAATTTTATTCATCATATAACATTTGGGAAAATTATAGGGTCATTTTATAGTCCTTATAATATTTTTACCCTTAAATACTCGATTTAACCTTAACTATGGTAACAAAATTTATCAAGGTTACTATTAATATTGATAAAAAATAAAAGGGATATATATTTACTAAATTTGGACCTCCTAATTAAAAATTTGGAATCCATTTTTTAAAATTCAAAACATCTAAGTTTCATAATTTTAATTAAATTTAAATTATAAAAGTGCAATAAAATTCTTTTTTTCCCGAAAAAGTCATTATAAAATATAAAATGATTCTGTATTATATTTCAGTATTAAATACATTTAAAAAACCATAATCGGATTATTTTAAATAAAATTTAACAAATTAAAAAATTAAAACTAATTTATCACATAATTTTTCCTTTTAAAAACATTTAAAATAAAATACAGTCTTCAATAAAAATTAGTATTTTTCACTATTAAAAATGAGTCTTATCAAAAAAATTCAAAAAAATTTCCCTAAGATAATTTTGAGATGAAATTTTAAAAAATCAAGAATATTTTTCCAAATAAATTTTATAAAATTGTCAAAATTTAGTTTTAAAACAAGTGTGACATCAAAAGGTGGAAAACCAGCCTTTAAAAAATATAGCTTTTTATGCGTAAAATTGGAATTATTTTTATTTTTTGTCTAGAAAACACATAGGATGAATGTTAAACATTATATTGAATATTATATATATATATATATCATTAATATTATCCAAAAATAGTGATCTTTTTATTTTATTAGTATAAAACACACATGTGCACATTTAATTATTTTTTTATAGAAATATTTCCACTAATTTTAAAATGAGTTTTATTTTAATTTATAATTATTTTTTTACCAAATTTTTTATTATATATAATTTATTAAACCATATTTTCATAATTTAGTTAATCTTGTTAATACTCACCATCCTATCAACTATGTCACAACGATAAAATTTAAATAATAATAGTTTTTAGTTTGTTTAAGATCGATGTTGCGTGAAACACATGCTACCAATGAAATTAAACTATTTAAATAAAAATATTTTATAAAATATTGGGGTGTTACAAAAGTCACTCAAAAATATTTTTGCTATAATTTTCCATGATTATTGGGATATGAAGAATACAAATTCTATAGTCCATACGATGAACAAGAGAAGGAAGGGTAAAGATAAAGGGTCTAAGGCTACGACCAAACCAAAGACACCAATGCACTATCTTTAAAAAAATTATAAATATACATAAGTAGACAAATGATTAAGAAGTTTTATTTTTTCTATATGGAAAGAAAGGCCACTAGATGAATAATATCAAAGATGGGAAAAAGAAGCAGGGCGATACTTTTACTTTAGGTATTTATGTCATCGATGGTTTTGTCATTGATTTCCATTACCAGGATTTCAAATTCAATTATATAAAATCCAATATTAATATGTTTCATACCATAACACCTATTATCCTTACAAAATATACATCATTTATTTAAAAATTTGAAATAATTGTCATTACAGTTTATAAGAAAAAAACATAATCTTAGTGTCATGTATGGGCACCATGTGATTTTATTTCACATTTTTAAATAAATGTTGTCTATTTTGTAAGTATAACATGTGTTATGGTATGAAACATCTTAAAAATGGATTGTATATACTTGAATTCAAAATCCCAGTAATGGAAATCAATGACAAAACCATCGAGCATGACTCATATAACACCCGATTATGACACACTATGATTGGTCTTGTAAATGATAAGTGTTTATACATATTAAATTTGGAAGGGTATTTAAAATCAACTAAGTTAAAACCATTGGATGTATGTCATGGTTATTTTCAAGGGAAAATGACCAATGGACACTTTTGTGGGAATAGAGTAAGAGCCACTGAAATACTGGAATTAATTCATATTGACCTATGTGGTCCACTTATAGAAGAGTAAAGGGGTGAGTTTTCATAATTAATTAATTTTATCAATGACTATATTAGGTTTAATTATATCTAATTAATGAGTTATAAGACATATTCATTTTATATGTTTAAGGACTATCAATAAGATGTAGAAATCCAACTTTGTAAGAATATTAAGGTAATCTGCTCAGACCGAGGTAGAGAGTGTCCTAACCAATATTTATATGATATCCTAAAGGAGTGTGGGATATTATCCTGACTCACTCCTCCTTATACGCCACAATGTAATTGTGTTAGTGAAAGGAGGAATCAAACATTTCTTGACATGGTTAGATAAATGATGAGTTCAGAAACTCTTCCCTTATCCTTTTAGGGATACACATTGTACAAAGTAACATATACCCTTTACTGAGTACTAACTAATTTGACATTTGGGATTCCATATGATTTTTGGTGTGGAAATAATATCAATCTATCACACATGAATGTATGGGTATGTGAGGATTTTTTTAAGACTATACCTAGTGAAAATTTAGCATCCAGAAGCATAAAGTGAAAATTTATAGTGTATCCTAAAGAAACCAAAAGATATTATCTATATAAATATAATTATAGTTAAGTTATTGTGGAAATAAATTACATATTTCTAGAAATGGAACACATTTACAATAGAAATAGTAGGAGCAATATTGGCTTCAATGAAGTTGATATTCCATATGCATGAGAGTTTGTAAGAGAACAATATGCACAAGAGACAATAGGCTATGAAGATGTTCTAAGACATAAGTTTTGTGTAGGTCAACTTGAGAGGTTTGAATACTAGAGCATTATGGTTTTCTTATCACCAAGTCATGTTACAAATTAATCATAGATAATGATGAACCTCTAACCTACAAGGATATAGTAGATGGCATGGATGTCACTAAGTGGCAAGAAGCTATGAATTCTGAGATAGAGTCTATGTACCAAAATAAAGTTTGAATTTTGGTAGACACTCCAACTAATGTAAAACTCATTGGTTGAAAATGGTTATTCAAGTAAAATATAGATATGTATTTTAATGTAAATACCTATAAAGTATGAATGGTAGTGAAGGGTTTCAGGAAACATGAAGGCATCGATCATAATATAACTTGCAATAGTGGCCTTTCATGATTATGATATTTGGAAAATATATGACAAACCACTTTATTAAATGGGAAGTTGGTTTAAAATGTATATATGGATTAACCAAAAGGAATTATTAAGTCAAAAAATTCCAATAAGGTTTGCAGGATACATAGATCCATTTATGTGTTGAAGAAAACATTAAGGTCATGGAATGTTTTTTATGATCCCATAAGATAATTTGGTTTCATAAAAAATGTATATGATTCATGTGCCTATAATATTTTTAATGGGAATGTCATTTTTTCCTCATATTATATGTTGAGGACATTAATTATGAGAAACAAATTACATGTATTATAGTTAGTTAAGGCTTGGTTTAATGAGTGCTTCTACCTGAAATACTTATGTGAAGCAGCCTACATTCTAGGGATCAAGATCTATTGAAATAGAACTCAAAATCTATTTGGGCTAAGTCAAAGTACATATATTGACAAGGTACTCAAAAGGTAAAATATGAAACAATATAAGAGATGGATTCTCCAATGTCACATGGTATCAATCACTCCAAGAAAATATGTCCACAAACATAGGCAAAGTTTGAAAAAATAAGAGGAATCCATTTTTCATTAGTAGTGGAATCTATTATGTATGTCATGTTATGTACTAGGTTTGAGTGTGCCTTTTATTTACACATGATGGGAAGATATAAATATATTGTAGGATATCTGCATTGGGAAGCTATAAAACTATCCTGAAGTACTTGAGGCATAGAAAGGAAATGTTCATAATATATGAAGGATATGGGGAACTAATAGTTATAGGATACACTGATGACAGTTTCTAGATAGAACATGATGATATGAAATCAATTTTAGGCTATTTATATTGTCTGAAAGATGTATTGAGATATATAAGGTAAAAGAAACCTATAAACACTAACTATACCGTGGAATTTGAGTATATAACATCTTTTAATGAAACTAAAGTGGCAGTTTGGATACAAATATTTGTCTCAGAAATTAGTGTTGTTTCTAATAGTACAAACCCTATTCCAATTTATTGTGATAATATAATAATAATGGTTCTTCCAAAGAGATGATCTCATACCATAGAACAAATCATATAATTTGGATGTTTTATCTCTTGAGTGATTTTACCCAAAGAGGTGATGTCACAATTAGTAGAGTAGCTATATAAAATAAGATGGTAGAACCCCTATCTAAAATTATATCTCTAATGAAGCAAGATTATCATGTAATAGATAGAAGGTTGAGACAAGTTAGCACTTGGATCAAGTGAAGTGGGATTGTTGTAAGTGGTTTCCCTAAATCTAACTTGGTTATGTACTTTTATTATCATTAAATGTCTAAAGTGTGATATATACATGTTTTTATCTTACCAAAATAGTGTTTATACATCTAAATCCACTATTTTTATGGTAATTTACTTAGATTAAATGTCATATGAAAAGGATTTATCTGTTCTCAGAGTATAACAAGAACCTCAAGATATTATTAAATTAATATTAAAAAAATTCCTAAGGTCTAGACACATCATTCCAAATGGGAACATATGATGTATGTCTATCAGGTTCTTAGAGCTTATAAGCATTGGGAATTATTCTTACGAAGATGAAATTTATTAATATCGAGTAGATACGATCATGAGAACATACCCATCAATAGGAACATTACATGTTTCCGGTGTCATTGGTTTTTACTATTTATGAATATGTGTATTGACCTCTATATATGATATAATTATCAATGTGTTCCAATTGATCATGTATTTTGATGCAAGGTAAAAACCATGACATTAAAGTCATTGATAGGTAGTTTTTTGGGTAAATCAATCATGGTATGAAATTGGTTGAATGATCAAAATAGAATTTTCACTTCTAAGTTGAAGAAGTGATATCTCAGGCCTGGTTGATTAGGATGGTAGCACCTTCATAAGTCCATGGTTATGGTAGTTAAAGGTAAGTATGTATAGTTTGACAAAAAAATAATAAAGAAGGAAAAGATGATGAAATAATTGTGTTTCCTTATTTACGAGATATTGTGATATAATGAGATTATATTAAAAAATGTGTGTTATTTGGATGGTTTTCATTGCCATGAATTTTCCATATCTATTTAGCGGCCTTTTTGGGTTTCTACTATGAATATTATTAACTGCTATTTAGATAAGGGTATAGAGGGTCACACACAATAGCACATTCACAGTTCTTCCATATTCTAGTGAATTGAAAAATAGGACATGGTGGAACCCACCATGAGATCTGAGAGTTGTCCAAGTTTATCGATCACTGAAAAATAAATAAATTCATTATTATATGAGAATATAATAATTTGGTTGAATTTATATATTAATTTTATTTACATTTATTTAAGTAAATTCATGTAATAATATTATACCAAGGAATATAGTTTTAAATCTTCAAGGTTATTTTTATATTGAAAAAATCATGAGTTGAGTTAATGAATCAGTTTTATCATGTAATATATTTATTATATTTCCCAAGTATGTGATAAGATATAAATGATGTTTATGATGTAGTTAAACCATCATAAATATTCATTTATTTCTTATTCATTAGATGTTAATTATAAGAGGGTTAGGGAACCCTATTTGAATATTTTGGAAATCCAATATATAATCCTAGAGGAACTCATTTCCACAATTAAATTCATTACTTTAAATTGAGAGATCCTCTCTCCTCTTTTTTCATCCAAGTTAGAGAAAGATCATGTACAAGTTTCTAATATATTATATTCTTCCTAGATTGAAGAAACATGATTATGTTGATCATAATGACATTGAAGGACTCGTCGAAGCTTCATGATAGAACCTGGAATTTTACAATTAGCAATTGTCAGGATTCATGATGCATATTTCGATAATATATATGTGTTCAAGATCAAATCCTCTAAGAATCAATCACTGGTGATGACAGACATTTGAACACACATCTGATTCAAATGAGGTATCTGTTCATTTAATTTTTTGTTATAAAATTCACAGGATATCCTCATAACGTTATTAGGGAATGATTTTTCATAGATGAAGAAGATACGTCACATCGATGATAAAAAATTTTGAATCCCTGTACCACTAGATTATGTTGCGTGCCCCAGTACCTTCACATAGATTTTCTGTAAGGATAACAAATGGATATATCAATGATCACATAATCATAACATGCGAATAAGGGTTTGAGAATATGAATATAACATTTTAAAACCATAACATTCATATCATAGATCATAACCATCAGTCTTTTAATAAATCATGGCAGTTCATAAGACATCAATCATAAGGGGATCAAAGAACATAAGCTTTGACAAAATAAAATTGTCATAATTCATATATTTTTTTCATACACATAAGCATAGAAAATCAATACCTTAGTATTCAAGTCATTCTGTCAAGGATATCATAGTGGAATTGGTTCACTCCCAAAACCATTGAAGTAGTCAAGGTTGACTCTTAAGAATATCATAGTATAAAAATTCCCCATACTGAACTAGGTTCACTCCCCATTACATTCTTGTTTAGCTCATGATATATAAATCTTAACCCAATGCATTGGGGGAGATATATGTCTCACCTGTCACATAATAAAAATCATACATTTGTGTGGCACAAGACATTAAAAAATTAATCATATAAAAACTCATGAAACAGAATGGGTTTCATAAAAAATATATCATTTTAGAACCTATGAAAGGAAATTGGTTTCATAAAAAAAATCATCATATCCAAACCCCTAAAAAGAAATGAGTTTCATAAACATTTTATCATAGCCTAACTTGTAAAAAAACTAATTTAATAAAAATGTAGTCATCATATAAAAAAATAATCTTGAGAAATTATAAATATGGCATCATTAGACCATATCCTCAATAAATCTTAACTAACATCAATGGATGTAATCTTATATCAAAAATAATTTTGAAAAAAATCACTTGGAACATTTCTTAAAGAAAATAAACATTATTTAGAAATAATATTCCTAAAACTAGAAATTAAAAAAAATATCATGGAATCATTTTTTTAAAATAACCTTTGAAACATATAATGTAAGCTTTAAAACATTGAGTATTTAGGATGGTGGGAAATTTCATTCATGTTGTAAATGTAATAACAAAGATTCTTTTCTCATTTTCAATAAATAATTCAAATGTGTCATCTAAAATAGGACAAGAATATTCCTTTTAAAACCATTTTTTAAAAAGTTAAACATGGTTAAAAATTACATTTTAAAATATTTGGAGAATAAAAAAAATTATTTAATATATTTTTAGAAAACATGTACAAGGAATAAAAAATTATGTACGACTAAAGAAAGAAATAAAGTAAGATTTCCTTAAAAACAACCTTTTGAAATCTTTAGTAAATAAAGGGAAGAAAAATAAAATAAAAAATAAATTTTAATGAGATAAAAATAGAAGAATAAAATCCAGGAGTTTTTTGAGAGAAAAATAATAATATTATAACCTTGGAAGATTAATTATAAATGTCCCTGATAAACAATGAGATTATAAAATAAAACCCTTACTTTTTTGGTAACTATATAATTGTAAGATATTTGAAAGAAAGAAACATAGATGAATATTTATATCTCCAAATTTTTATGATAATAATCATAAAATACATTCATGAGTAGTATATACACCATAAAAATGAAACAAGTAGGGAATATAGCATGTGTCTCATAGAAATAAAAGCAAGACAGAAATCTGTTAACTTAAGCCTCGATTTTCATTACACACATTCAAACCTCATATATAATAAATATATGTTTATTATATATCTATTCCCAAAAAATAACCATATATATCATACCATATATTATTTACATATAACCTTTAATCATAAATTTATTAATAATTCCTTTTTAAAATCATGTTTTAGGTAATAATATCATCTTTTTTTATGTTTTGGTTTGGTATTTTCATTATTTTTTACATTGGTCATGGTTCCATTATCTAAAGAATTTTAATAATGATATAGTTATAATATTTATTCAATATATATTAATTTTTATAAATTCATAGATGTTATAGATATACAATGAATTACACCATCCATGGAGACAGTTGGTCATACGTATAATGAACGTTGTTTCCATTTTCTTGACAGATGGAATGAGAGAGAAGTAAATGTTTATTCACATTTATGTAATCATAATTATTTTATATATATAATTTATATAATTAAAATCAATATTTATTACCATATAAGTAAAAATAAAATGAAAAACGGTTCACATCGCCTCGTTGAGGTGGTAGTCCATACATATGCACAAGCCATGTTATCGTTTTCTAATAAATAGAAAGGTAATAAGGTATATGTGATATTTTAATTAAATAAATATAATAATTTTATAAATCTCATATATAAAAATAAAATCCACCATTATCCACTGCTACGAGATGCGGCAATGGAAAACATATTACATTAGTTCGTGATGCGGTACTCCTCCGTACACATGATCGATGGTTTCGTTTCTCATTTGATGGAAAGGGGATGAATATAGGTTATTTAATTAAGATAATAACATATCTGTATATTATAGATATTTTTTATATAAAAATAGTTTAATAATATTTTAAGGTCATGGAAGAAAGAATAAAACAAACATGAAAATTAAATAATTGAACCTTTTCTTCAGAGAGCCTCTTTAATTTTATACCTAAAGAATTATTAAAAGGGATTAATAATAAAAAGAATCACTATAGAATATGGTGAGTTAAGTGATAAATTTATCTAAATAAGTATTTTCTGAATCTAAAGGCTTTGGGAGTGTGAAGAGGGGATGAGAGGAGGTGGTATTTTATATGTAGGAAGAGGACACATTTTGAATTCTTGAAAAGAAAAAGTTATACCCATGCTTTTCAAATGTTACAAGGATAAAAAATGACTCATTATAGAACCTTATTGATTATAATGTCAAAATATTCTCATAAAATTATAATTTTACAAGTGTTTTGGTCATTTAAACCCTAATAATTTTAGTTTAACCCCCCTAGTAAACCCATTTTAACCTTAGCCGTAGTAATTAATTTTTACAGTTTTACTATTCATTTTGAAAAAAATTAGGTTGAACTTATTATGTGATATTTATTATGATTATTAAAAATATGGAATAAATTTTTCCAAATTAAATCCATATATGTGATAGAATTTAATTTAAAATTAATTTTGTAGGCATGGCAAAAAACAGTTTTCCAAAGAGAAAGTTTTTATAAGTATAAAAAGTTTTAATATCAAAGTTCAATGTGAAATTGACTTAAATTAAAAAAATTGAATTAATAAATATATAATTGAACTAATTATAATTTAAAACCATATTAAAATAAAATAAAATATTTAATTTTTTAAAAGAAAAGGAAGTTTTCAATAAAAATCAATATTTTTCACTATTCATCAAAAAATTAATTTTTTTGAGAAAATTCTCAAAAATTCACCTAAAGATAATTTTTACATGCCAATTCAAAAAATGAAGTTCATTTTTTCAAATAAATTTTCTAAAATTATAGAAAATAAAATTTATTACCTATTCATAAAAGTGATAAAAATAATTTTTTTTAGAAAAATGTATTTTTGAAGAATTTTAAAGTCTTCACTATAAATTTAGTGTTTATCTATAAATATATTTTATTAATATAAAAATTTTATTATTATTTAAAAAATTTATTAATTAAAATTTGTACTATCAAGTTTAACACCTATATTTTAATAATTTTGTTTAAATATTAATATTATCATGGTTCATTAAAACTCAGTGTTGCGTGTAATGAATGTTATCAAAGAAATTAAATTTATTTCAAAAAATATTGATTAGGAATAATTTAATATTCCAAATTTTCATGATCTAACATTATGATTCCAACCTGAAAATATTGTTCTTGTTTAGATACATGAGAATGTCTTGGCAAGAGGACTCCATTTTTAGAAATTCTCAACGTCACATAAGTTACAAATTACCCAAAAATATGCAAAAATAATGGATTTAGAAAAAAGAAGAGGAAAAGAACAATGTAAAGCTCCAGGTTTAGAAAATCATAGTAGTATTGCATCATATATTATAGGTATTTCACCCTTATGATACTTAGAGGAATCATGTTGAAGAGAAAATGATATTTTTGTTGGTTTACGATTACGTAATCCCTCATCATTTTTCCCTTTTCATAAGTAAGAGATGAAAATATATGAAATTGGTGGAACATAGAAATCTACATCAATACCCTCATAATTTGAGAATAATCAATCCAAGGAGACAACATGATTCTATATTGTAAGAACCCATATGCTGAAAATTGTTTTCTACCATCTATCCTCCAAATAGTAACATATCTCTCACCAACTGAAGATGAGAGGATGTGATTCCCATATTTAGAAGAAATCATATAGAGAAAAGCCCTTGGGTGACTAAAAAATTTATGAATCTTTTTTCATTTGAGAAATTGAAAATTTTAAATTGATTAGCTACTTTTTCCAACAATTTATTTTCCTGGTTCATAACCAAAGAGGATATCAGTTTTTTAAATGCTTTGAATTTTCCTAGGATATATCATAACCTGGGGTCACATTTTCAAAGATGTTTACTCAAAAAATTATGATAAAACCTCCAAAAAACTAATCTTAAAATCCATTTTTGTTTTATTTCACACTTCTTATCAAATGAAAATGATATATAAAGACACACAAATAATAATTAGGCTATTGTATTTACTCATGTCTTCACAATGCATGACTAAATAATGTTTTCGAAAACTCAAGTACAATGAATCAAATTCATTTCCACCCTACATCTTCATGTTTTAAAATAGTTCCTTTAATTATAGAACATGTAGGAGAATTATTGAATAAGTTAGTCTATCATCTAGACTTCTAGTGAAAGTTACATGGAATAATATACCCATTTTTCATGAAAATATTAATTTTCGTTTAATACTATTCATCTCATAAATATATCATATACATACATAGACTAAGGTAATATATCCATTAATCCATAATCTACACTAAATCGTAAAATAATTCTTGTGATTTAACGTTATATTGAACCTATACATTAACTCATGAAATCATATCCAAAACATTTTTTGGATATCTTTCAATACAATCTCAAAAATATATCATTAAATTCACATTATATCACATAACAAGTAATACCTTGTAAATACCCATAAAAACATTTTGGATTAACTCTAAAACATTTTTTGAGAACCTCTTAGATTTAAACTCTATCACTATTAATTCAACGAAAATGTTTTAGACACCACATGGTGTCATTTTCTGGGTAGTAATATTGGGGGTTTTCCCATTGATTTTGGGGGTGTTTTGAGTTGAATTTTTTGAGTTTTTGGGTTTTTTTCATGAGTTCACAATTAGGGTGCACATTTTCAGAAATATGTTTCCCAAGTGTGCAACCTATGAACATCTTAATAGAGGTGATTTTCATGGCTGCCTTAGGATTTTGGAAACAGTATGGGTAAACCATATATCTTTCCCAAAATGAGGCAAATTGGTCTTTTACCCATATTTTTAATTGGGGATTCCACCTTAAGCCTCCCTAACTTGACTATATCAACCCAAACACCTCCCATGGAGTTTTTTCTCTTTATAAGATTCTATATAGAGGTTCCTAATTGGTTTCTTTATTACCCTTCACCTGAATCAAGTGTTATGAGATTATCTTATCTTCATCTCTTGTTTCCTATCCTTTTCTCTAATAATCTATAAACCTAGTGTCCATGTTTTTCTGATTTTATTGGATATGGTTTCTAGGTTTTGGTGATTTTAGTTTTTAATGATTCTAAGTCATATTGGGAGTCCATTTCCAGTGGATTGCATTAAAGGTGACATGTTACCACCACTTGAGGTGGGTATTTCAATTATTTTCCTTTTTTTTGAGAGTTCCATAGATTCTTGATGTTTTATAAGTTACTTTAAATTAAATTGATGATATATATGACGTCTAGTTTGTATTTTCAATGGGTTTCCATGTTTATTTTGGGTTTACTTCAGAGAAAATGGGTGAACTGTTTAGTTCATTGTGACTTGGTTTGTAAATGGTATTTTATGAATTCTTCATGTTTGATAAAATGCTGATGTGGGTTTTCATTTTGAAATACACATTTCTTCATGTTTTATGAATAATGCTTTTTTCGTAGTGGGATTCCATATTTGGTTTAAAGGGTTATCTTTTTTCAAATCAGTGGTGTGGGTTTATAAAGAAAAATGGAGTTTCCCTTAATTTTTTTGGTAATGATTGTTGATGATTTTCTTTTGATTTGGAATTGTGTTATTTTTTCAACTAGTTTTAATTAGGTATTTCCAAATGTATATGTTTTTATATGTGATATGTGAAGGCTCAGTTGACACTTTTTAAAGTGATGTTTGATTTTTCCCTTATTGACCCCCTTTCTTGTGATGATGTTATATGTATATATGTGATAGATTTTTGTGATTTGATTCATGATGTTCTTATGGGTTGGGGAGTATTTTAATTGATGTTTGAGGAGGTAAGGACATAATTTAGTTGTTTCCCTTTTGGATTTTTTTTATCTTTATGTGAGTAAATTTCTTTCTCATGTATCATCTCCATTATTATTATATGAGAAGATTGATGCTACCAAGTGAGAAGTGTAGGGATGATGTATTTTTAGTTTAGTTTTGCGCAATATATTCAACCTAGTTTTTGTAACACTTGGCTAGTGAGATTTTTCATTAAGGATACTTGTTAGAGTGATTTAGTTGATTAATGTGTGACCATTAACCTACCTGCTATTGGTCCACTTATACATGTCTTATGTTTTCCTGTTAGTCCCTACAATGATGCCTCATTTTATGTATCATATATTATGTCTTTTATTACATGTATTGTCATGGTTATTTCTTATTTATTGGATATACTTGTTTGTTTTGTTGATCCCTTTAGGGTCTAACCTTCATGTTGTCTACTTTTGTTCCTTCCATTTATGAGCATTATTTGTGAACTTTCATGGTTGTGTTTTCATTATTGATTCCCTTGTTTCTATTCTTTACTTTGAGTTTGGTGCATATAATCATTTAAATAGAAATGGGTGAAATGTTTTTCAAGTGGAACTTTTGGTTGGAGTGATTTTAATGATTTTTAAACCATGTGCAGGGTTGTTTTTTTTCAAAAGTGTGTGTTTTAAAGAGAAATTATTATCCCTTGAAACTGGAATGGTTTTTTGAAAAAACCTCTTTAAGGCATGTTTTATGGAATTGGTTCTTTGTAAAAGTTCATGTTCCATGTATTTATTATTACTATATTATTTAAATGAAATGAAAACCTATTTTTATTAATTTATTTCCAAACTAGTACTTTTGCCTTATTTTATAAAAGGAATTAATTGGACTCATGGTGGTATCCCATTGGCATTGGATCACACCCAACATACTCATGATGGTGGTTATGAAGTTATGAAACCCCAATGTCATGATATTTTTTAGGATTCATGTATTTATCTTAACTTGAGTGGAATTGTGTTTTTTATTGGTGGGACAAAAATTTACATTTTTTAATCTTTTTAGGAGGATAATAGTTTCTCAAACCATGTGGTGCCCATGTGGGTAGGAATTTCACTTTGACAGATCGATTTTGAATGTATTCCACACAGTTTTTCATACCTAGATAAGATCCCCAAAAACTATGTGGGGTATGTTGGGTATGTTTTATGAGAGGTTCATTGATTTACAAAACCATGTGGAATCCTAGAGGAAACAGTGTGAGGGGTGCCTGGCCTAGAAAATGTTCAGAAGATGGTGGCTGCAATGTTTGGAAAACCGTGTGTCCAAATCATTTATCATGTCTATGTATTTAAAAATTGAGAATTTCCTATTTTACTATTTTCATTTTAAGGGGTTTGGATGCCCATTTTCCTCCATTCACATCATTCAACCCTTGGTAGATTTTGAGGAGTTCCAACCTTCTCTCATTTTGATTCATTCCCTTCCTTTGGATATTTCCAAGAGATTTTGAGGTATTTATTCCTCTCTTTCTCATTTATCTCTTTATCTCTCTCTTCTCTATTGGTTATGACTCACCCATGAACTCTAGATCCATTTTTCTAGATTTTAAGGTTTCAGGTGATTTTCATGTTGGGGTTTCTTAGCTTATAGTGTTAATAGAAACCGTTTCTATCCCCTAGTCATGGTTATCATTGATGGTGACATGTTTCGAGGCATTTTAAATTAATTCTCTTCTGTTTGAGGTAGGTGTTACTATACAATTTTACAATCTTGAAATTATAATTTAATTATGATTTTCAAAATCAATTTTAATTAAATAATAACTATGTGTGATATCTTTGTGATGTTTTAAAATCATTTCATGGTGTTTAGAGCTTTAAATATATAGGTTTATTTAAGAAATCCTTGTTTTGATGTTAGAAATGGAATGTTAGAAGATTATAACATTTTTTAAATGAATTGATGGCTATTTGAAATGGTTTTCATGTTGTGAAATTGGTTTTGAAACAATTTTGGTTTTCAATGAGTGAAAGCTACGTTTTAAAGGGAATTTGATTTGGAAATGAGGTGTTGAACTCAAAGTGTTATATAAAAGGGGTTATTTAATGGATTTTGAATGGTGGTTTGAAATATTTGTATGATTTAATCCATATTTAAAAGAATTTGATGGATATTTTAAAATGTTTTTATGGAGATGGGTAACCTTTAGTGTTGTTTTGGTTTTTCAAAGAGAAAGGACCTTATTGAGAGTGTGGCTTTAAAATGTTTTGAATGTATAATTAATTTCCATTGTTTTTGTCAAATGGGTTTCAGAAGGGTGTTCTATAAAATGTGAAAGGTATTGGAATCCCAAACCATGTTTTATTGTTTAATGCGTATTTGGAATATTGGGTTTAAAATGGAGGATGTGTAAGACACCCCTTTATTTCCCCTTGCTTGTATACACCTTATGTGGGTTTGTGATCACTATATGATTCTTATTTCCTCCACCCATGTGGGGGTATTATTTTTTATACCATAAGTACATCTGAATTATGGGGATTTTTTATTAGGTGTCATCGGTGAGGGTAGCTTTGAATATTCTTTGTGTGCTAGACACAGATCTATTGTTTTTTCACATCACTTATTTTTTGGTCCTGGGAAACCAGGTACTAAGTGGAAGAAATAATTTCTTGTGGTAGTTAGTTGGTACACCACTAGGATCCCATAAGTCCCGCTAGGAGAACATGGCTATATGGGGGTTATCATCACAATGAAGATTTTGTGGTCTAGTTGGATGACTTACGGGTTGGACTTAAGCATTGGCTGGTAACTACATTATAAGTGGTATACTCATTTACGATTAGGTGAATCTCAAATTTAGAACCTTAGGTAGATCCCATGACACATTTTATTTCATGGTGAGTAATTTATTCATGGGAGTATTATCTCAAGCTTGTTTATATAATTTTCTTGTCTTGTATTTTTATAGAACATTTATTTGTTTATATTTGATAGATAACCTGTGTTATATACGTGGTTCCTTCTTTGTTTTTCTTGACCCGTGTGAGAATTTTCTGTCATTTCCTTTTTAAAATTAGTTTTCAAAGATGTTTGGAAAACCTATTTTGATTTTAAAGGCACTTATTTGGGTGCTGTAAAGTGTATTTAAAAATGGGGTTTTTAGTTTTAATGGTAGCTTTGGCTAGTGAAATGATTCAAAGTAACATCTTCACTTACATGAAATAAATGAGTTTTTTAAGAAAAGAAAGCAGGTGTGTGTATTTTAGGAACAAATTAGACTGATGGATTAATTTTTTAAATGTGAGTGTTTGGTTTTGGAAAACTAAGATAAATGTTTTGAAAGTGGATCATGGATTTTTTTTGTTTTCCCCGACATACATAGGTATATAAAAACATGCACTCTAGATTTATTTTAAAAACATCATTGATGAGTTTCCTTTGGAAACATATTTCATAGTATCAATGGGTTGTGAAGAACTACTATGATTTTTAGCTCATGCCTATATAAATTTAGGTTTTAGGTTCCCGGTTGGATTCAGTTTTGACTATCTTGGCCGATTTGGGCTGAGTTGGATGATGGTGAGAAACTGGAGATTGGATGGAGTTTTTTTAAGATCATATTGAGTTATATTATAGTTATTTTATTTTTTCTTAGTATTTTTTTGTTATGATATATTATTTCTCCTATGCATGTATTTTTTTTATGAAAATGGGTGTGATTATTATAGTTAGTTGGGAACTATTTGGATTGTTACTATATTTCAGGTTACCTTATCTATTTACCCCACTGTATTTATATTAAATTTGGGAAAAATTATTCCCTATTGGATTACTATGATGTCCATGCACTAGTTTCCAGCCTTTAGTGATTGTGAACACCCTTCAAGCCTTGTGACGAGCTGGGTCAGGTGTCAGTTTTGGTGGAAGCCTAGTCCGGTTCATGAAAAAAATGGTGTAAGAGCATAGGTTTTCCTTGGTAAGAACCCAATAATAGTGTAAAACCCATGTTATTTGGGGATTTCCTGGTATAAATGATATTAATGTTATTGGATATTGAAAGGTAAGAGTGGGGAGAGTCTATATTTCTCTTACTCATCAAGAACCTCATGTTTCTAGGGAAATTTGGTTTTGAATTATGAATTCATAATTTTTTTTTGTTTTTTCAATGTTATTTGATCACCTTTGATTATGTATGTGATATTTGGGTAATTCCTAGGATTTTTGGTGGAAGGAAGGAGTAAATGAGATGAGCAGATAGCTCACACTATTTGGGAAACTATGCAGTGCCCATGTGGAAAAGTATATCTCTTTTATAGTGTGTGTTCATTATTTCCACACAGTCAACCATTCATGTGGCCAATGAATGTACAACATTATTTCTTCCTTTATTATTCTATTATGAATCCACTAAATTATATATTTTCTTAAGCAGGCTTCTGTTTAGTCAATAAGGTTTTCTTTATGACTTTTCCATTCCTTCAATCAAGGGGGAGATTGTTAAGTCATTAGATCTTTCCTATTGACTTTACCATTCCTCTTGTTTTGAAAATCACAAACACCTTATCTTAAGGAAAAACTCATTTTACCCCTGTTTTACCTCCATAAGGAAAATTTCCTTCCCAAAGGAAATTTACCCCTACCTTGTTTTCATTGTTCATATCAATATTTTTTCTTAAGTATAAAAATCGGATTCATATCTAAAATCTCAGAATCGTATAATAATTAGACATGAAGCATTCTGTTTTAGGATCCAAATTCCTATTACAAACTTTTATGAAGTCCTACTATAAATTCCCTGTTATGAACTTTTATGAAGTCAACTCTGAATTCTGATTACGAACTTGTCTAAAGTTATAACTACGAATTCTAATGATCAATTCTGATTATGAATTCTCATTACGAATTATGATGAAGAATTCTGATTATGAATTCTCATTACGAATTCTGATGATGAATTCTGATTACAAATTCTGATTACGAATTCTGATGATGAATTCTGAATACAAATTCTCATTATGAATTCTGATGATGAATTTTGATTACAAATTCTCATTAAGAATTCTAATGAAGAATTGTAATTAGGAATTCTCATTACGAATTCCTACAAAACAGAATCTGAATATCTTAGCACTACAGACTCCGAATTCATTTTTTCCCTAAAATCTGAACATTAATGTTCTCCACTCCGAAAATTCATTTTCTCTATTCTGAATATCAGTTTTTGGTTATGCTCACACTTGTTTAATTACAAAACGATGTTGTTATTTTATTTATCAACTAACCATTTCTTGAGTGACACGTGTATAGGTCCCTCAAAAATTCAAGGAAGAGTATGATCATTGGAGGAGGGAGCCGATCGTTGGAGCTTTTACTATAAATAAGAGCTCATTTGAAAAGAATATACAACACTTGACAAAATCATTGACATCTATACTTACATGTTGTTGAATTGATTTCTAGAGAGAGAGACTCTTATCAACTCTCAAGCTTCCTACAGAATGTTTGAATGGCTTGTTCAAACTTTTCCTTGTACAGAATTTCTTCGTGAGACTCTAATTTTTGCTATGTACAATCGAGGGCTTCTGAGGATAGAAAGACAGAGGTTCCAACACCTTGAAGTTGATGGATTCCTTGATGAGGAAGACAGAGGTGCCGACTACCTGATAGTTGAGGGCTTGCGGGGATAGCAAGATAGACTATGATCTTCGTATTGAGGGGTTACCTTGGTGTGGGTAAGATAGAATTTCTTGAAAGTATAAATCAAGGGACCTTTATCCAAGGTTGTTGGATACCCTCCTCTTTGGGAAAAAAGAATTTATACTTGTTACCAGTAGTTTTACTACTCTATTTTTCCGCTGCATTTGTATTGTTAAGGAAAGTATAACTATCTTTTACTTCCTTACTCTTGTATTCTGATATAGTTAGATTCTATATGATTTAAGGTAGAATATTCATCTTTCTATACCTTAGTTAAGTTCCATTTTTGGAATCACTTTTCCGAAATTTAGCAAGTGATTAGAACTTATAGTGGTCTTTTGAATTATCTTGTTTAACCTTGTTAAACACAACCATCTTTAAAAGTTCTAAAGGAATTTTTAAAAGGTAAAATTCACCCCACTCTTATATCTGAAAATCTCATTCTTATTTCAATCCTACGTTTGGTATTATAGAGTATATCATACCCAGACATACCATCATAATTGTCCATGAACAAAGGGAGATAAGCTTTAATTTCAAAGTCTAGAAATGTTTTCTAAGTTCTTACATTCTTTTTCGTAAGGATGTTTGTGCTTTCCATAAAGGGGGAGATTGTTGAGTCAATAAGGTTTTCCTTATGAATTTTCCATTCCTTCAATCAAGGGGAGATTGTTAAGTCATTAAGGCTTTCCTTATGACTTTACCATTCCTCTTGTTTCGAAAATCACAAACACCTTATCTTAAGGCAAAACTCATTTTACCCCTGTTTTACCTCTATAAGGAAAATTTCCTTCCCAAAGGAAATTTACCCCTACCTTGTTTTCATTTTTCATATCAATATTTTTTCTTAAGTATAAAAATCGTATTCATATCTTAAATCTCGGAATCGTATAATACGTAGACATGAAGCATTATATTTTAGGATCTGAATTATTGTTACGAACTTTTATGAAGTTCTACTCCAAATTCCCTGTTACGAAATTTTATGAAGTTCAAATCTAAATTCTGATTACGAACATGTATAAAGTTATAACTATGAATTCTGATGATGAATTCTGATTATGAATTCTCATTACAAATTTTGATGATGAATTTTGATTACAAATTCTCATTACAAATTCTGATGATGAATTCTGATTAAGAATTCTCATTATGAATTCTCATTATGAATTCTGAATATGAATTCTCATTACGAATTCTAATGATAAATTCTAATTACAAATTCTCATTACGAATTCTGATGAAGAATTCTGATTACGAATTCTCATTACGAATTCCTACAAAACAGAATCTGAATATCTTATCACTACAGACTCCGAATTCATTTTTTTCCCTACAATCCGAACTTTACCTTTCTCTACTCCAAACTTTCATTTTCTCTATTCCAAATATCAGTTTTTGGTTATGCTCACACATTTTTAATTAAAAAACGATGTCGTGATTTTAGTTTTCAACTAATCGTTGCTTTAGTGACACGTGTACATGTCCCTCCTAAATTCAAGGAAGAATATGACCATTGGAGGAGGGAGCCGACCGTTGGAGCTTTGCCTATAAATATGAGCTCATTTGAAAAGAAGATACAATACTTGACAACATCATTTACATCTGTGCTTACATGCTTTTGAAGTGATTTCTAGAGAGATAGAGACTCTTATCAACTCTCAAGCTTTGTGCAGAAAGTTTGAACAGCTTGTTCAAACTTTTCCTTGTGCAGACTTGCTTCATGTGACTCCGATTGTTGCAGTGTACAATCGAGGGCTTCTAGGGATAGGAATACAGAGGTTCCAACACCTTGAAGTTGAGGTATTCCTTGATGAGAAAGATGGAGGTTCCAACTACCTGATATTTTAGGGATTGTGGGGATAGCAAGATAGACTCCGATCTTCATATCGAGGGCTTACCCTAGTGTGGGTAAGACAGACTTTCTTGAAAGTATAAATCAAGGGACCTTTATCCAAGGTTGTTGGATACCCTCCTTTTTGGGACAAAAGAGTTTATACTTGTTACCAGTAGTTTTACTACTCTTTTTTCTGCTGCATTTGTATTGTTAAGGAAAGTATAACTATCTTGTACTTCCTTACTCTTGTACTCTGATATAGTTAGATTTTATACGCTTTAAGGTAGAATCTTCATCTTTGTAAACCTTAGTTAAGTTCCATTTTCAGAATCACTTTTCCGAAATTTAGCAAGTGATTAGATCATATAGAGGTCTTGTGAATTATCTCGTTTAACCTTTTTAAACATAACCATCTTTAAAAGTTCCAAAAGAATTTTTTAAAGGTACAATTCACCCCCCTCTTGTATCTAAGAATATCATTCTTATTTCAATCCTACGTTTGGTATTATAGAGTATATCATACTCAGACATACCATCCTAAAAACATCTAGTTATGGGAGGTGGACTGAGGAGTGTTTGGTATTCCCCCATGGGATGTGTTTCATGTGAATCTTGTTTGGATAATTGTATAGTACATTGTGTGAGTTTGGTTATAAAAATATGTATTGGGAAATGAAAGGTTTTTTTTGAAAAGTTCATTTTTTAAACAAATATTATGGATTTAAGATAAAATGATATTTCATTTTAAAACTAATTTGGAAGTGGTTTTTAAAGGAAAATGGTTTTGATGATAATTTCTTGGATGTTTGGTTTTCAAAATGAAATATAATTTTGAAAGGGTTTTTTATGTGTTGCTTATTTGGGCCTTTTGTTATCCATAATGGTTGATTTTTTTTAATGTTTGGGCTGACTGCGTTTTTAATATTTCACCTTAGTGGAGGGTTATTTTAATATTCATTGGTAAAAATCGTGGTTTTAAAAGAAAATTTCTTTTGGGGTGTATGTTTGATGACTTGTTAGAGTGTTTGTTGTTTTTGTTTCTTACTAACTTTTGGAAAAACCATTTAGTTTATGTTTCAAGCCATGAATTTATGTTATTCATGTATATTTTGGTTTGTGGTATAACTTCTAGAATATTTGGAAGAGTTTTTTCAATTTTAGTGCTTTCCCAGACACCAAGTGGAGTAGTGGACATGGAACCTTATGTGTGCTCAGACCACATCTTGGACTTCTTGAATCAACATTTACCTTTGTTCAGTGGTTATCAGGGGTTAGTGGATGTAGTGAGTCATTTGGGAAAGATCAAGGTGGTTCTTTATTCTCTTGTAACACCCAAAGATTCACGTGTGAGAGTGATTGAGAGCTTTCTTTCCGGTTTCAACCAAGTTTTGGTGGGAGTAATTAATACATTCTTAGCTACACGAAGGTATTTCATGGGAGATATTCAAGATGGTGTTTTTTCATTGGTTTTTTCTTGAGGGTGAGAAAGTGGAGAATCATCTTAATCATGTGAGCCTTTTTTAGGGCCACTTATCAGTGAGGGTGTATGCCCATCAATTTTTTAAGTTGGTTGTATTTTATCCAAATCTGATGGTCAGTGATCCCGATAAAGATTATTTCTTTGGAGGTGGCCTTTTTCCAGATCTTGGTTCAGATATACTTTTAATGATCTTGACATAATTTTAGGATGTTTTTAGTAAGGCCATTTGGGTAGAATCTAAACATTCATGGATTTTAGTGGTGGGTGTTTCCTTGGTTCCATTTGATGGGTGTGATAATCAGCCTCTAAGTAAGGAGTAAAATTAGGATGATCTTGAGCATGAAGAAAAGTGTCTACCTCAAGAGAAAAATGAGATCCATTTTTTTGTTTCTAGTGTGGGTCATTGAGGAATTTTATTCCCCACTTCTTGAAATCTCTTCGATTTTTCCACCATTACGGTAGTTTGGGTGACCTTTAAAGGTTTTGTAAGAAGGAATTTTTAAAGAGGTATTGAGTTTAATACTTTGGTGGATGTGTTTTTTTGAAACCATTTCAATATAATTTCAATATTAGTTTCAAGAGATTCAATTATTGATGTTATGGATGGTTATCTTTTGGGATGTTTTGATGGATGATTTGAATGAAATTTTATGAAATTCATTATTTTTTGGTGAAATTTTCCCCCTTTACCACCCTCATGGGTTTCTTTTGAGGCTATTTTCTTGGGTTTCTTCATTATATTATGGTTAGCTGTGAGTGCATCTTTTGGATCCTCATTTATTGGGTGAAAGTTTCTAGAGAGTTTTAGTTTCACATGTTCTTATGTTAATCCACTTATGAGCTTATTCATTGGACAAGATAGAGACCCTAGTTTCAAAATTGGGGTAACTAGGATGTTGGATCTACCAGTTGAGTTTGGTATGTTAGCTGGTGTTTATATATGGCCATTCAAATTCACCATGTAGAGGTGATCTATGTTTTGACCCTAGGGTATCTGCATGTGTTAAGACACAAGGTGAGAGGCTGTGTATTTTTTTAGGATCACTGTAGTTTTCCATCCATTGTGAGGAGACCATTTTATAGTAACTATAAATAGTTGGGAGACCATGATGGATTTTCCATGATTTGTAGGACTTCTTATTTTAGGTTCTCATTTTGGTTGCGTTTGGAATTTTTTGAAGATTTTTTGGTTGATCAGTTCAATCATTTTGAGGAATTTGGTTGTTGGCATTGAGTATGGATTGTGACACCCACATGGTCACTGGTACATATTATTTCAAGTTTTATTTATCATTGAGTCTGTTCTTGGAGTTCCTAAGTGCCAGGGGTCAAAACTATGTGTTTTTGGGGAGACATACCACGATACACGATTAGTACATGGTTTGTCTAAACTGTTTAATAACCATATATGGGGTGATTTAGTTTTTTATAGTATAGTTTTTCATGTTTTGAACATGTTTTTTGAAACCATGCGACACACTAGGTTTTATTTTGTGGACTTTTTTTGGTGGACATTTGAACCCGCATGGTTTGCGCATGGTTTTCCTAACCGTGCAGAAAAAACATGTAATCCTGTCCATCTCATTAAAAATGTATTTTTAACATTTTTAACCTATAAAATCTTAAGGTCTTTGAACCTTATTTCTCCTCCTCCATCATGTTCATCCCTCCTCCCTCAGTATTGGATCTCTCTCCCTCATTCCTTGGTGGGTCCCTCTTGTATTCTTAGTGGTTTTGCTTGAGGTAATATGATTTATTATTGATTTATTCTTCTTTTCCTTTAATCAAGAGTGCTCTTCCATTTTTGTGGATATGTGTAACCCTAGGGTTGGATTTTTATTAATAAAGGGGTTTTAATGTGGTTTTTGGTTTAATTTCTTATGTCTTTGGTGTGCAAGTCTTGGTTTGACATCATTCGGGAAGTCTTCATCAAAGGCAACATAGTTTGGACCGAATCTATTGTTGGTGTCTCTATTTAATGGTGTCTTCTAAGGAATTCCATTAAATTTACAATATCCTTTGGTTTTTAGTTTAAATTTCCATTTAAATGATTTATGATTAGTTATAATTACATGTTTGATGTGTTTCATGGATTTGTTTGTCAATTTTGGTACATAAAGGGGGTTTTCCAAATGGGTTTGGCTTGTATTCTGACCAAGTGTTTGATAAGATGGTTCAATGGGTTTTTTTTATTTCAAATGGATCAAAAAAAAATTATAAATGGTATTACCTTGAAAAATACGTTTTTATAAAATTGGGGATGTTGGTTTTTAAAATGGATAGTGTTATATCTTGATTGAAATGGGAACTTGTTTGTGGATGTGATGGCATGGAAAAGAACTTGGGTTTACCATGGTGTGAGCGAGGGGTTTGTTCAAGGGACTATGTGATCCTTCATAGGTAAGACTATGTGAGATTCTATATAGTTATTTTCTATGTGGTTATGTGTTCTCTTAGAGGGAGGATTGTGCGAGCCTCCAATTTGGTTTCTATGGGACTCTGAGAGCCTTTTTGAAGGAAGACCATGAGAAATTCAATTATATAGATATATTTCATTATTTTTCACTTACGCACATTTGGCCAAATGGTTATATCCCTAGGTGAACATTACTCATGTCTAATTAGTTTTATGGTATATTCATTTGATTATTCTTATTTTGATGTGATGATATGTTTTATGACCATTTTTCCATTTTCTATTTATATTATTATATGTTGTCATTGTTTACACTCACCTTTATTATGAATTTTAGTCCATTTTGAGAATTTTATTCTTTTTTTCCTTGTTTTGGAAAATGATGTTTTTTATAATGGTAAATCAAAGGGATTTTGATGTTTTTTTTGAAATTGGGTTAGTTTTGAATTCTTTTTCAAACTAGTTTATTGGTTTTCATGGGTAAAATCCTCAAATAGATTCATGGTGGTATCCTACTGAGCTTCTTGCCTCACACCCTACTTGGTACCTTTTATGGGAATTTGTAGATTTCATTTTGCAGGACATGGGTAAAGGCAAGGGAACCATCTTCTAGGGTGTCTCTTCTTGACTACTGCTATTTTTTGTTTTAAAGATGACATGTGGTCTCATAGGGATTAACTCATGAGGAGTTTATTTTGGTATTTTTCTCCCATTGGGTTGTATGTTTGTTCCTTGTTTGGCATTATAACTTTTTTTAGTTTGGGTCATTTATTTTGAGATACCATGTATGTATATATGTCTAGTTATGGCATGTTTTTATATTGATGTATGTTTTTGTTTATGGTATATATTAATATTCTATTTTGAATCTAATTATAGGTGTATCCATCCCATTTCATGGATGGGTCCTTCCAGTTTACCTCTGGTTAAATTATTCCCAAATTATAGTTAGTTATGCCTAATTCTTATCGCCTACCCATAGTGATAAGGAATTCACTTCAGGCTATGTTGAGGGATAGTTTGGGTGACAAGTTGGGTCAACCCAGGATGATTAATTGAAAAATGATATCAGATCTTGGTTATTTGGGACTCAGTGGTTGTCTGGATCTAGGACTATTGGGACTCAAGAGGTAGGAATTGGGGAGTGCCTAGCCAATTATTTTTCATTTCAAAACTTGAGTTTACATGGGTGTTCTGGGATTATGGATATGTTTTGATCCTGATATGGGTTTATTTGGATGAATTATCATGGTATTTTCTAGTTGGTGTCAAGTATCAGGGTAATCCCAAGGGCCATTTTGAGTTTTTAAGTGAAATAGGGAGGCCTGGAGGTGGTACACAGTTAGTGCACATGGTTAGTTATAACCATGAAAAACCCATGTGGACATGCTTCCAAGTCAAATGAAACCTACAAATTTTGAGTACATTTTACATAACCATGCTATGTACAATGCGAAATAATTTAGATTTTTTTATGTTTTTATTCTTTTCACATGAAGTGGATTATGTTTCTTATGATACTTTTTGAAGCCTATGTAGGTGGTTTATTTTGGTAATTTTGTTGTGGTTTGATGTTAGATTATTCTTGATGGATCTTTTTATGTGTCTTGTAGACAATTCATCCCTGAAGGACCTCAACTATGTATAGAGAGGGTATAATAGAGAGTAACCAGTAGGTGAACCCTCCAGTTAATCCAACTTTGGTGGAGTCGGTGATTCATACAATCCAAACCATGGGTTAGTTTGGTGGTCGTGAGTAGACATAGGCCATAGACCATGCTTAAGAATTTTTAAGGAAAAATCCATGGGCGTTCCTCATGATAAGGGACCCAATGAGCCTGTTGAGTGGTTAGGTTGTATTGAGTGGATCTTCAAGTTCATGAATACCCTTGAAACCCATAAGGTGGGATTTTATATGTAGGTGCTAGAAGTACTGGGTAGAGAGTGGTAGGAATCAATGATTATTTTGGGGAAGCATGAGGATCTCAGGTGGACCACTTCCAAGGTGGATTTTAATCGAAATTTCTACCCATATACCTTAAGAGAGGTAAAGGACCATGAGTTTATGAAGCTAGATTAGGGTGATAATTTAGTGATAGTGTTTTCCTCTAGATTTATTGAGTTTTTTCAATTTTATCTGGATCTTCTCACAAATGACTACCTTGAGGACCAGTGTTTTTGAGATGGGTTTGAGAATATAGATCTGATCAATGATCATTCTTCTATTTCTACTGACCTATTTTTTGGTGGTTGACAAGGAAGAGATGAAAGATAAATATTTGAAAGGAAATATAGGTCTCAATGGTGTCCCTTATGTGGGTGGTATCCAAATTTCTTCTTTAGGTAAGAATCATAAGCGAGATGATTCTCAGAGAGGTAGTGAAAATAATGTCCATAAGTCTTTGTATCATCTTCTATAGATAGTATTGGGTATAAACTAGTTCCCAATTGTCATTTTGTGAAGGAAGAAAACACTATATTGAATTTCCTAGAGACTCCAAGGATGTGCCACTGGTGTGGTATGTTAGGTTATAAACATTGATTCTATTAGTTGTCTTTATGTGGGAGTGGTAAAGGCTTTACTTTTTCAAAGGGATCTCAGGTGAAGTTAGAGGCTTACAGGGGTAGAGGATCTTGTTCCTGTGGAAAGAGGGATTCTCATTAGGGGAAGAAGAGTCAGGGAATGTTTGATCCAATGTGACTTCATGAAACAGAGGTCATTCTAGTCGAATTAGATTCCAAACCAGCAACCATTAGATGTATGATGTTTATTTCTTTTTCTATGGAAACCGTTTTATTTGACACTGATGCATCCCATTCTTTCATTTCACTTAAGACAATTTATTCTTTGGGTATGAATATGAAGTTTATTCTATATTTTATGGATTTGATAACCTCATTGGGTAGGAAGAAGGAGAATTTTTGTAGGTTCTTTGAGTGTTGTGTTGTGGTAGATGGTGTGAAGGTCATTTGGGAATTTATTGTTTTGGACTTGGACATGTTCAAACTCATTATCATCCTAGATTGGTTGATCATATTTAAGACATTGGTCAAATGTCATTTCCAAATGGTCTATTTCCTTCTCCTGATGAGAGTACTCACAATATTCAGGGTGAGTGGGATTCACATCTAGGGAGGGAAGGATCAGTTTCTTCGGATTTGGGGTTGATTTGGTAATCGTTGTATAGGTTTTTTATTAATACCGTTGACCCATATTCTTTAGGAGAACTTTTAGTGGTCATGGAAAGGTACCCAAATGCAATTTAGAAGTATTTATTTGGGGTTATAACCCCAAAAATCTGTCAATTTTACCATCAATCTACTTAAGGTAATGATCCTTATTTCCCTTTAGTCTTATTTGATTAATCTAGCCAATATGAAGAAGTTCAAAGTTCAGCTAGAGAATCATGAGGTTAATGGCTAAATCCATCCCAACATAACACCTTGGGCTTCAACAGTGTTATTTTCAAAGAAGGATAATGTTATCATATGAATTTAAAAAGACTACCCTATGACTAATCGGGTGAAAATAAAGAATAAATCATCCTTTCCCATAATTGATGATTTGTTTGACCAACCTATAGGGCCCCATTTGTTTTTGAAGATCAAACTGAGATCAAGGTACCACCAATTGAGGGTCCAGAGAGAGGACATTCTGAAGACTAATTTTTGAAGCTGGTATGGAAAAATCATTTATTTGGTTTCCATTTGTTCTTAATAATGCTTATATTATTTCCATGGTGATAATTATCTAGATATTTTTTTTTGATTTTTAGACTCATTCATGCTTATGTTTGTAAAAGAAATCATGTTGTATTCTAATATTTAGGAGGATCACACTAAACATTTGGATGTTTTATTTGGTGCTTTGAGAGAGAATCATCTATATGAATAGTTTTCTAAAAACTTTTTTTGGAATCAATAAGTGTAGTTTCTGGGCCACATTATTTCTATGATTAGAGTTTCTATGGATTCATAGAAAGTTAGAGCAGTCATAACTTGGTAGCACTGCAAGAATGTGGTTGAGATCCCCAACATTTTGGTATTCATTGGGTATATTACAGTTATTTTTTGGGACTTCTACATGATATCTTCTCCCTCGATGGATTTTACTAGGAAATATGTGATGTTTTAGTGGGATGAGAAGTGACCGAGTGTTTTTGAGTAGTTGTAGTCCCATTTAGCATCCACATTTGTTTTGATTTTATATAATCATAGGATCTTATGAAGTGAATTGTGATGATTTTATTGGGGGTTTGGGGTGTGTACTAATTCATGACAACCATGTGGTGGTCTATGGATTATGATATGTATGTATATATGGGTGAAATTATTCCACCAATGACCTGGAATTGGTAGTTGTTATGCATGTGCTGAATACATAGAGGCATTACCTCTCCATGGAGTGTTTTATAGTCAATTCAGATCATTAGATCCATAAGTAAATTTTTCACTCAGAGGGACCTAAACCATAGGAAGAAGAATTGAGTGGAGTACCTTCAGACTTTTAATTTCGATATTATGTATATGCATGGGAAGGGAAACACAATTTCCAACATGTTTAGTTGGAAGCATCCAATGAATCCTATTGGAGAATCAATGGATGAGTGGGGCTTGATGTATTTTTTTTACTAATCTGAGGCTATATGTGTATAAGGATGGGGGAAGGAATTATTGTCTAGTGTGTAGGTTATGCACTCTCTCATCGATTGGGTGAGGATTAAGTAGGCATCAAACATTGCTTTCTATCATATTAGCAATGTTTTAAATGGAGGGGAGACCTTAGTTGATTGGTCTCAATCACCTGGTATTTATCTTCTCTTTTGGATGTTATTGGTGGTTTCTTTAACCTTGAGGTGGGATGTGATGTAGGAGGTTTATCATTCTAGTTGGGTCATTCACCGTAGAGAGTCCAAGATGTTTTATACCTTGAGAGGTCAGTATTGGTGGCCTGGGATGAGGGGTGTTTTGGAGGACATTGTTTTGAGATGCTTAACCTGATAGAGGATAAAAGTGGATCATCAAATAGTATCCGGGTTGTTTCATCCACTTACTATACTTGTATGGATGTGGGATGATATATATATGGATTTCATGATTGGGCTACCTCGTACTCCAAGTGGGAAAGATAAAATATGGGTAATTATAGATCATATGATGAAATCATCCCATTTTTACCCAGTAGGTAGTTGATGAAGGCAGTGGACCTCAAAAACCTATATGTTCAAGAGGTTTTTCAACATCATGGAGTTCTATCAATGACAATTTTTATCTGGATTCCTATTTTACATATCTATTTTTGAAGGGACTTTAGGAGCCTTTAGGAACCCAGCTGAGGTTGAGCACCGTGTATCACCCACAGAAGGATGGACAATCTGAGAAAACCATCTAGAGTCTCAAGGATATGTTGCAGGAGTTTGTGCTTGATTTTGATTGTTCATGGGAAAGATACATACTATTGGCATAGTTTTCATATAATAATAGTTATTAAACCTTTATTATGATGACCCTATTTTATGTGTTATATGGGTGTCCATTCCCACACCCTCTGTGTTGGGCCGAGGTGGGAAAGAATTCTTTGGTTGGACTCATCATTGTCTATGAAATTACAAAGATGATTCTATTGATTAAAAAATGGATAGAAACAAATTAGAGTCTCTATAAGTCTTATTTCGACCATCATCATTTCCTGTTGCAGTTTCAGGTTAGTGATAAGGACTTCTTCGAGTATGAGTTCAGTTGGGTTGTCATCGCTTGGGAATGTATTAGAAATTGGTGTCTTGTTATGTTAGTATGTTTTGTGTTGTGGAAAATCTTTGGAAAATATCTTATAGGTTATAATTTTTGATGGTTTTGGGTGTAGCAGATCATGTTATAGTGGATGATATAAAAAAAATATTTTAATATTTCTATGCTCAAAACCCTAATAGAGTATTTTGAATGTCAAATTTAAAATCAATTTATTTATATTAGAAGAAAGAAAATACCATGGATTAGGATACTTATTTGAGGTATATTTTAATCATCTGAAAAGACCTTTTCAAATTTCCTTCATTATGATGTAAGGATCTAAGGATATAATCCCTCTAGCGGTGGTCCAAACATGATCATTTGATCTCTAAGTAACCCCAATCGATATTCAGGTGATATCACAATGAATTAATTATAATGTGTTGTATGTGTTGATCACTCATCCTTCGGTTTTAAATGAATATCTCTTATGTTTTTGTTCTTGAGAGTGAGGGAGAAGTAAGAGTCATGAGATAATTCATTGTGCACAAAATTCTCTATTTTCAATTGACACCATACACAATAGACATAAATGTCTATTTATAGTGCTAGTATTTAGGTAAAAATATTATTTAATTTCATAACGGACCTTAAAGAATATTATAATATTTAATAAAACCCATGTCACTTAATAATAATAATAATAATACTTTATTATTATTATTATTTTTATTTTTATTTTTTGGTTCACATCAACTTTCACAATAACAAATATTATTTAACAGGCTTGTTAATTAATATTTTTCACCAAGAATGGTATTGACCTATTCAAAATATTATGTCATTTATTAAACATATGAAAAAATACTAAATATTTTATTCATCAATAAATATTTACAATAAATAAAGTATGAATAAAATTATTCTTCAAACTTGAGAATAATATTTACTATATTGATTAAATTCACATAGAATTTAATTGAGGTCATTAGTTTCACTTAGTGAGTAACCCTCTAGAATTTTTTATCATTTCATTATATGGGATTACCTAAAATCCAAGATTACAGTCTGGAAATAGTTAAGGAACCTAAGAAAAAAACATAATCTCAAAATGAAAACAACCATAAATGAACACTCACTATTTAATATAATACCTTGATCATAATATCTCATCATGAAATCTTCACATCCATATCACCAACCTATATGCTCGATACATCATTTTTTGACTATCTGAAATAAAAAAATCTCTACACCAGGGTTATGGGATTTGGGGTTTCAGTTCTATTCCAATTAAAGGGATTCAGATACCATCTTCTATATACATGTAAGCGAAAATCCACCCTTGAAATATCCATTAATGACATGTCAATCGTGATGCACCCAACATACCCTATCACACCATAAACATATGGTATCTAAATTTTCATTAGAAAATATAAGTTCATGAGTCATGACATGCATTAATGATAATATTAAAGTCTATGGACCATTACACATGCTCACACATAGGACTCATTGATGACATTAAAACATTTAGAATTTATAATGGTGGTTCTTTTCTCATAATATCCCAAATTAAATATTACCAAGTTAGAATTTCATGAGAAGAAACCTCATCCAAATATGAGTTGTCACACCTAAAATTATATGCATCATGTGTCCCATCATATTACATTATCCAATTGTAAAACATTATTTAGGAATATAATCATAACACTTCAAGGTTCTCATCATAGAGGAGAACTACTATGACCTTATCAATGTGACATATAATGTAAAACATTATTACATATGATTCTTGATGAAGAATTAATGATATATATTAAGAAGATTTATTAATATTCAATACAATAAATATATATGTAATAAAAGTAAAAACATTTGGTCCTAAGATGCCAACTTCAACAAACTCCCACTTGGAATAAGGAAAAACTTTTATGAATTTCTGTATGCTATACCTCACATGATAATAATGTTTCTTCTAAGTTAGTGCATTAGTTAAAGGTTCCTCTATATTGTCTTCCATGGAAACACTTCTCCCTGCAACCTCACCTCTCTAAGAAAAATACTTTAAGAGATGATACTTTCAAAATAAGTTCTTCTTCCACTGATGTGAACTTGTCTCTTTTAAAAGATCCACTACTATAGTATTATCATAGAAGAGTGTGATAGAATATATTCTTCTAGGTACCATGTTAAGATCTAAAAAAAGTACTCATCCATATTACTTCTTTAGCTACCTCAGAAACCACAATATACTCATATTCTATTGTACAATATATGACTATAGACTTCTTTGAGCTCTTCTAGATATACAAATCTCTATTCAAAGTGATTATATATCCCATTTTTCAATTCATGTCATCTTGATCAATTGGTAAACTAGAATATTCATTTAATTTAATGACTAGTAACTCATCTCCTCTATAAACTAGAAATATATCCTTATTACACCTTAAATGCTCAAGGATAGTTTTGACTTCCATCCAATGGTGTTCACCTCAATCAGCTTGATATCTTCCTGAAACACTTAGTGTATTTGCAAAATCTTTCCCAATACATAGAATATCATACATGAATGAACCAATCACTGATGCATACAAAATCTATTCCATTCTATTTCTTTCCTCATATGTCTAAGGACCCATTTTCCTCGAAAGATTAATTACATGTGATGATGGAATCAATACCCTCTTCGACATTTCCATAATTAATCTCTTCATAATGTAGTAAATTTATGTACTTTGACATTGGCCAATCATCTTCTTGGATCTATCATGATGGATCTTGATCCCAAGAATACATGCTACCTTTCCCAAGTCCTTCATAGAGAATAATTTATTCAGCTATGCATTAACACTCTATAAGACCGCTATTTAGTCTCCAATGAGTAATATGTTATCAACATATACTATTAGGAAAATGAATTTACTCACACTAAACAGTTTTTAGACACAAGGATCACACTCATTATTTATACAACCAAATTCTCTTATGCCATTATAAAAATGAATCTTCCATGACCTAAATGCTTTCTCTAATCCAAAAATGTTTTTTGTAATTTTTATATATTATTAGAATCCTTTGGAGTCTCAAACCCTTTGGGTTATGTCATATAGGAAACTACCTTAAGGATTTATTTGAGTAAGGATATTTTGAAATCAATTTTCCAAATCTCATAGTCATGGTATACGGTGATTTGAAGTACAATTCTAATGGATTTCAACTCTGAAAATGGTGAAAAGGTTTCATTATTGTCAATTTCTTGAAATTATTTAAACCCTTTTGAAACCACTAATGCATTATAGGTACTGATTTTTCCATCCATATCTGGTTTATTATTTAATATCCTCTTATAACCAAAAATATTTACACCTTTTAGAGGATCTACCAATATTTGGGCTTGATTTTGGTACATGGAATCCATTTCAGAATTCATAGATTCTTACCAATTGAAATCATCTATGTAATTTACTCCTTCTTTGTAGGTTTTGGGATCATTATTATCAAATAATAATGATCCACCATCTTCAATGACTAGAAAACCACAATGTTATGGTTCTATCACCTCTCTAGTACTCATTGGTAGTACTTGTATCTTTGGAACAACTTCTTCCGTAAGGATTTGTGGAATTTGTTCACGTACCAACTCTTGTGTATCTTAATCCTGGAATTAATCGTAGTCTATCTCACTCCCACTATCTCATTTATAGATAAGATCATTCTCATAAAATTTTGGATGTCTATCAACCACAACCTTTTTGTATGAATGATTTTATAGGGAAAATCAATTTGTTTCTTTAGGATATCCTATAAAAAAATACTTTGTACCTTAGGGATAATGTATCTTACCCTAAGAGGAATTAATAATCACTTTATAACCCCATACATGCATTTAAGTGAACATGATTTTCTTTCCATTCCATAATTGACATGGTATACAATTTGACGCTTTATTTGGAACTCAATTTAGTACATATATTTCTTTTTGTAATGCATATCACTATAAAAAGGTCTTTAGCGGTGGTTTATTTATAGAATAGTAGAGATTTAAACTACCTCATAGTACTATTGAAGCTGTTAAGAAAACCACCATGTATTTTATGGTTTCTTGTAATTTAGCAGTGATTTTTTTTTGATTTCATGGTGGTTTTCTTATGTGTCATTTTTGGAACATTTAGTGGTAGTTTTATATTTTTTAGTGGTAGTTATTTTATTTAAAAAATATTTGGGGAAAATATAAATTAAATGAATATGAAAACCACTTAAAATATTAGCGTAGGTTAATTATAACTACCTCTAAAACATATTTTATTTAATGTATTTAGTGTTTGTTACTAAAAACCATCGTTAAATAAAATTTTTTAAAAATTATTTAATAAAAATCATGCCATATATATGTCATACATCCATAGTAATATATAAAAACATCCACAGTCATCATAACGTTAGTTTCAATCAATCCATACATCATTCAACCAATACCTCAATCATAAATATATACATATAAAATATTCCCAACAACAACTGATGCCCAATATAAATCCACGTCACGACCTCCATTGCATCATTCAGCCTCCATATCATCTCATCAACTGAAACTGAAGACTTCAACTCATCAAATATAACAAAAAATAATTTTTTTTAAAAAAAACATAATAAATTTTAATTATTGTAGAAAACCAAAAGAATGTCATTGATTAGAACGATCAACCTTCTGCCTAATGCTAGAATCTACCACCTACAATCAATATTAGAGCATTTTAAAAAGTGTTTACGACCATCCCATGAAAACCACAATTTTAAATGATGTGTCATCAGTTCCTACATTTTGAAATGAAATCTATGGTCGATGTAAACTTATATCAAGGAAATCTGAAGTTCTTTTCAAGGTTTTGACCCCCCGACACTTGTTTTTAAAGACTTATCTACCTTTAAGAAGGGTTTATTGAGTAATTTTGACCACACCACACATCAGATTGACATGTTTTTTATGAGTTGGTTTTCTCGTGATTTCACATAAAATCTAAGGTATTTTGTTATGGTTTTGACTGTTCCACACATGTTTTAGTATTTTAAAACACTAAAAACACATTTTTAGCCATATAGGACTAACAATAATTTTGAATGATGGGAAGATCATTCTTATATGTCATAAATAACATATGAATCATTTAAATAAAGTGTCAAAACAATACAAATGCGTTTTATAAGTTTTTAGTAGGTTGGTTGTCCTTTTTACTTAAATGGATGTCAGTTTTAAATAAAAATATGCACATGGAACCATACCAAACACATAATGTATCAGATTGAGGTGAGGTTGATTCCTAAACATCATAGAGGACTTATGGGTTATTTTCATAAAGTATAAAAACAATTGGAAAGCATTTTCTGCGGTTTTATTAGGTCATTTTTTATTTTTACTAAAGATAATGTTAATTTTAAATAAAAAGGAACTCTTGGAGTCAAATTGGTCACACTGTGTGTTGGATTTCGGTGAGAATGATTCCTGAATGTCTAGAATGATGTATAAATCATTTTACTAAAGTATCAAAACAATCTAAATGAATTTTCTTGGTTTTGAGTACATCACTTATCTTTTATATTAAATTTTCATTTTAAACTTGAATCACAAGCTTTGTATCATAGAGATAACATAATAAAACATTTGCAAGTGATACCAATTGATACATGTTACAAACAAATTTTGAATCGATGTCCAAAATTATCAAGAAAATATAAGTGTGTTTTCTCAGTTTTTAGTGAGTGGCACTTTTTGAACTAAAATTTCGATTTCAAAATGATAACAAACACGTTGATTCATATCGGGAAAATAGTGTAACATATTGAGTTACAAATGAATCCTACACATCATAAATGTCTTATATATCATTTTCCTAAAGTATCAACAATATGAATTCATTTTCTCAGTTTTGAGTAATTCAGTTGTCCTTTTTTCTAAAATGGATGTCTATTTTAAATAAAAATATGCACTTAGAGACATACCATGCACATCATGTATATGATTGAGTTGTAGTTGATTCCTACAAATCCAAAATGACATATGGACCATTTTTAGGATGTATCAAAACAATCCAAATGTGTTTTCTCAGCTTTGAGTAGGTAAATTTTCCTTTTTACAAAAATTGATGTAAATTTTAAATAAAAAGACGCAATTGGTATCTTACCGGTCAAACCATTCATCATATTGAGGTTTGGATTATTCTTAAAAATCTTAAAGGAATTATGGATCGTTTTCCTAATGTATCAAAACAATCTGAATGCAATTTATTAGTTTTGAGTCTGTCACATGTCCTTTTTACTTAATTGTCGTTTTAAACTCGAAACATACAAATTGACTCATACAATTCACATCATGTATCAGTTTAATGTGAGAAAAATTCCTACAAGTATTTAATATCTTATGAATTGATTTCATAAATTATCAAGATAATCTAAGTGAATTTGATATGTTTTTAATGATTGAAACTAATTGAACTAAAATGTGGATATTAAACTGCTAATAGAAACATTGAGTCATACCCAGAACATCATATATCATATTAAGGCATGAAGAATTAAAAAACATAAAAAATGAATGATTTATCATTTTACTAAAGTATAAATAAATATGAATTCATTTTCTTGATTTTGAGAAGATCGGTTGTCCTTTTTACTAAAATGGATGTCAATTAAAATAAGATACACTTGGTGGCGTACCTGGTTCAATGTTTATCGAATTGGGGTGAGGTTTATTCCTATAGGTCAAAATGACATATAAATAATTTTAATAAAGTATAAAAATATTAATAATACATTTTTTTAGTTTTGAGTTAGTTATTTGTCCTTTTTATAAAAATTGATGTCATTTTTAAATAAAAAGATAAACATGGAGTCATACCAGTCACACCATGTGTTAGATTGTGGTGTGTCGTATTACAACATTTATAAAATGAATTATGGATCATTTTACTAATTTATCAAAACAATACAAATTAATTTGACTGGTTTGGAGTGTATCACTTGACTTTTTTACTAAATTGTCATTTTAAAGAGGAAATATGCACTTTGACATATACCAATCACATCATGTATTGGTTTGATGAAAGAACAATTACCAAAAATCAAAAGTAAATTATTAATCAATCTCCTAAATTATCAAGAAAATATGAGTTCATTTACTTGGTTTTCAGCGAGTGACACTTTTTGAACTAAAATGTCAATTTTAAACTAATAACGGACACATTGAGTCACACCAGGAACATCATGTATCATATTGAGGTAAAGCTGTTACTAAATATAAAAAATTAATTATAGAACAATTTTCTAATATATAAAAATAATCAGAATATTTTTTCTCAGTTATGAGTATGCTAGTTTTCGTTTTTACTAAAATTAATGTCAATTCTAAATAAAAAGAAGCACTTGGAGCAATATCAGGCACACCGTGTTTCAAATTGATGTGAGGTTTATTCCTTCATGTCACAAATGAATTATGGATAATTTTTATAAAGGATAAAACAATAAAAATACGTTTTCTATGTTTTGAGTAGTTCATCTATTCTTTTTACTAAATTCAATGTTAATTTTAAATAAAAAGATACACTTGGAGTCATACTGGTCACACCGTGCATCAAGTTGAGGTGTGGATGATTCCTACACATCTAAAATGACTTATGGATTATTTTCCTAAAGTATAAAAACAATCAAAATTCATTTTATTAGTTATCAGTATGTCACTTGTCTTTTTACAAAATTATCATTTTAAACTAGAAACACACACTTTAACAAATACTAATCACATTATGTATTGTTTTGATGTGAGGCCAATTTTTGCACATCTCAAATGAAATATGAATCGATGTCCTAAATTATCAAGAAATTATGAGCATGTTTTCTTGGTTTTTATTGAGTGACACATTTTGAACTAAAATATGAATTTTAAACTCATAACATACTCATTTAGTCATACCGGTAATATCAAGTATTAGATTGAGGTGACACTAATTTTTACACATCAAAATATGACTTATAAATCATTTTCCTGAAGTATCAAAACTATAATAATATTATTACTCAGTTTTTATTATGTCAATTGTCTTTTTTACTAAAATTAATGTCAATTTAAAATAAAAATAAGAACTTGGAGTCATACCGGTCACACCGTGTGTTAGATTGATGTGCAGATGATTCTTAAATATCTGAAAGTCTCAAAACAATTATAACTTTTAATGATACCATGATTTCTATTGTATTTATTTATCTAACTACCAAAATTTCATATTGTCTTTACCTTATTAGCCAAAAACCCATTGTCATTATTGAAATATAGAAGAGAATATGAACCTCATATTCCCATTATATCACAAGAATTCATCAAAATGGGCCCATGCTCTTCTTTTACTCTCTTGGATTTCAACAATGAGAATGGTTTTTCAGATAATAACATCAAATCAATACATAGGGAAATGAATATATAAATCATGGTAACATTTTAAAAAATAACTATTTTATCTCTTTTGTTCCTTGATGTAGAGTGTTGAAAGAAAAATATGACATCCTAAAATATTAGTGAAAAAACTAAATAAGTATTAGATAAAATTGAAATGGAAATTAACATAAAAATAGTATATAAAATGATGAAAAAATTAATTAATTATGTAGTAATAATACATGTTTTCATAATGGTTTTATGAATTCTTGATGTATTTTCTTATTGTCATTATATCAGTTGTAGGCTTGAAGTTCAATCTCTTACGAGCATGAGCAGCTTTGAACAAACCACCTCAAATTGAACAAAATAATCCACCTATATAATAAAATAATTATGATATGAGTAATACTAAAAATAAATAAATTAAACATAAATAAGAAACAATACATTTTTTTCACGAAGGAAACCCATGAATGTTTTAAATGATATCATATATGTCTTCCTAAATTGAGAGTTATAAGATGAAGTGTATTTCTCAGTAAGGATAAAATTATTTGTTCTTATATATTTTCTTTTTTACTTGTTTTATTATGGAAAAATCTCTTTACATATATAAATTATGTTTTACTAAACATAAAAATAAACGCTCTAACTAATTTTTTGTGTTTTCATCCTTCGTTTTTTGGGAATTTAACTGATAATTAAGTCATTTAAAATAAAACATTCTATATATTGGAAAACTATTTTCTCTAGGAAAATGATATTTCTGTTATTATTTTATATTAATATTATAATGAATTGATTACCAATAAAATATCTGTTAATATAATCATATATTTTTGTAAATATCATTATAGTGTCATTATTTTTAAATAAATCAATCTAATTTACTAGATAAATGTTACAAAACATTAATAAAACAATTCATTGAATGTAATATTTTTTTCATTATCATGTTCATCAACATTAATCACAGTAATTATACGTATATTCCCCAAAAAACACTCGAATTATTATATAATTGGATAATATAGATCTAAAATAAAATTTAGATTTTATGGATGTAATTTTAATTGGTGAAGAAAAATAATTTTTTAATTTAATTAACTAAATTATTATCTTGATTAAAATATTACATATGTTTGAAAAATTATATACAAGTGTATTATAAATATGAAAATGTTTATTTTTTTATTTATTATATATATATATATAATATAAAAAGGCTTCAAAAAAATTTAATCCATTCTTCCATTATAGTAATGTAATGAAATTAAATGTTTTAGGAAAAATTTTATTTTTTAATATTTGGCTAAAATATATATATATATATATATGTATATGAAAATTATGAAAAACTATTCATAAGATAATTTTACATTCTAGAATCAAAAAATGATGTTTATTTTATAAAAATTAAAATTAAAAATCTTTAAAATAAAAAATTATATATATATATAATGAAACGTGTTTTCGTTGGAAAATTACTATTACAAAAATATTCAACTCTATATGAGCTCACGATATTCCATGAATAGTCAAAATATTCAACACTATATGTCTATTATGGCTATAAAAGTTAACACACCCCCTTCTACCACTATAGAGGATGCACCTTAGATAACACCATCTGTTCAGGTTGTACATAGTGTTTCTATTTCCAATTTTAAAGCTTCCATGGATTTTACCAAAATAAATTTTTATTTCATTTTTTAGGAAATACAACTTTAGGGAAAACCATAAAACATTAAAAAACTGAAACAACACTACAACAAGAGACAACCAAAAAACCAAAAGAAACCCATACCTCACTAGATAGGCTACCAAACAGAATTAGCTTGTGATGAGTGGAACAATGTACCATGGAGAGAGAAGTAGGAGGGGGTCATGGGGGTTGGGGTTGGTGGGGTGTCATAGGGGTTGGGGTCTCTGCCGAGAAGGGAGGAGGTAGGTCAGAGGGGTGGGGGAACATGGGTTGTCGGGTCAGGGTCTCCGTTGGGGAATGGAGAGGAGGAGGTCGGAGGGGTCGAGGGAATGAGGATTGCGGGGTAGGGTTCACTACTAGGGAATAGAGAGGAGGAGCTTTGGGGAGGGATGGTGTATAAAGGGGGATGTGGTCACATAGAGGGAGCATGAGAGGGGAAAAATTAGGTTTTTTAAAAACATTTAGCTACATTTTAATTAAAAATGCTTATAATTGTTAAAAAAAGCTAGTGGCGGTTTTATAAAAGGACCACTATATAATTTATTTATTAAAAATGATTTAATTTTTGGTAGTTACTATAACCGCCACTAATAAAACGCTGCTAAGATTCCCTTTTTGCAGTGTATCCCCAAAAGGATAATGGAAGAATCACATGACTAATCATTTATCTCACCATTTCAAAAAAGGTATGGTTCCTTATTTTTATTACACCATTACACTGAGACGTATAAGGAGGTTTGATTTGAGATAATATACCAAACTCTTGTAAATAATCAATGACTTCTTGATTATGACCATCTCCACCACTCTTTAAGTGGAGCTTCTTAATCCTATTACCAAGATGGTTCTCAACTTCATTCATGTATTCCATGAATTTATCAAAATAATATGAATTATACCTCAATAAATAGACATAACCATATCTACAAAAATAATCAGTAAAAGTTATGAGGTATGAGTACCCACCCCTTGAATCAACAAGAAATAATCCACACACATCGATATGAACTAATTACATAATTTCATTAGCTCTTTAACTTTTACCACTAAATGGGGATTTGTTTATTTTTACTTCTAAAGATGTGTGACATACACCAATTTGTTATAGTTAAAGAGAATCTAAATATCCATCTTTATGTAATTTAGTATATAATTTTTCATTTACATGACCTAGACGATGTTGCAAAAGTTTGGTGTGTTATGAGTCATTTAAAGTAACTTCTTTATCAATTACCATTACTATATTCATGTAATTCAACACCTAGAGACTATTATTTAAATGTGCCTTACCAAAAAAAATTATATCTTTATAAAATTATGTTAGGTCCACTAGGTCGAATACCATGAGGGGGGGGGGGGGTGAATCCGGGTATGACAGATTGCAACTTTTTCCTCTTGGATATTGTTTTGTTATCAAACAAAACTCAATTATCTTTTCATTCCATAGAAATATATGAAAGGATATAAAATCATGCACATGAAACAATGATTTTTACTTGGTTCACCCTCACTGGGCTACATCCAAGGAGAATTCAATGACGATGTGCCGATGTACCAAATCCACTAAGGCTCACAACCAATAATTAGTAAAATGTTAGGGCTAGATCTTGCATGCCCATGATCACTGACTTTATAATTTTTAGGTTCTACTCACTGCATTCCCAAGGGTCGCTTCCTATGCCTCTTTCTCTGGATCACTGCCAGAGGAAAGAGTTTCCGTCTTCCTCTTCCATTTTTCATTGATCTTGGAGAGGAATCCACTCATAGTTTATCGACTTATAGGTCAAACAACATTTATGGACATGTTGGTCACTTCATTTGCATGAATTACTGCATCCTCAACTATAGGTATATTCTCTATTGAAGTTCCTTTTTCATCCGTAGATTAAGTCTACCTTATTGAGTACTGATAGGTACAAAAAATACTTTCGCAAACTGATTTGAATCCATTTCAAGATTTATTGTGCAAATCGCGAACCACCTTGCTCCTCTGCATACTATGTACCGGTTTTAGTATTCGGTAACCTCCTCCATGTATTACTACTACTGATGCGAACCGCCCTTCGTCCATGGACTGCCACCGCCTTCTCAATTGTGTACCTCCATCGCATACTAATTCTAAGAACCTCCGCTTCGAATCATGCACTGTCTGCGAACTGTTCTCTGTTCCCGGACTACCTTCTCTTCCGCATACCGAAGCTCTTCCTCAATGTACTACTTGCATAATTAACTTTCTCTCATACAGGATATTCCTCCTTCACACACTGAGTCATAAGCAGTTACATCATTCCTCTTAAATCTCTCGGCATAATTTCTTCCACGTGAACAACTCTGGCCTTTGCAGGATTATCTCTCACGAATCACCTTCGGACATTTCAAAAATCCCGGATCAAAAGGATGTTCTAATAATATTATATCTCCATGGTAATATATGGGATTAAACATTCTGTATAGGAAAAGATACCTGAAAAATTTTCTAAATCAATATTTACCAAATCTTCAATTCACCCTCCACCGCCTACCGATCTTTTTGTCGTTGCGAACTGCAAGCCACCCGTATACCATTTTTCCTACTTGGTCCATGTATTTCCTTCACTCTTATGCCGTCGATCTCCTTTATCACTAACACACCATCCATGTACCATAACTCCTTTTGTATTGAACTGTTTTTGGTTTTGTGAACCGCATCTGCTTCCTGTTATGCGGTAGCGTATTCTTCCCAGACATGGTACGCAAACCATGTCCCGAGCTCCCCATTTCTTTTCCTTTTCTGATTTCATTCATGATTCTTCACACAAATTCCTGATTTTTAGGCCACAATATTTGGAAAAAACTAGGAAACTGTGCCACCTTCAAAACCTGTCTTTGACAAACACTAACCATACTCAATCATGGGGATCTTGCTTTGTCAACAAACACAGCCACACCCAAAACACACCAAGAGGAAACCTTGAGGGATTTTACCCAAAAATATACAAAATTTATTCCCAAATTAGACGATAAATAAATTAGTATCATGTTTGGATATAAAAATAATGTTTTTGGTAACATATGTCATGTCACGAACCAAGTCGGGTCTCCAGCCAACCTGGCACCTGAACTAGTCCATGGCAAGGCCTAGAGGGATGTTATCAGTCCCCCTGGGTAGGCACAAGTTCTTGGGTATCAAAATAAAACTTGGGAACAATTTACCCAAATAAGTAAACATAAAACAAACAACAAGATGAATAAATTCAAAACTAAAATCCAACAACCAAACATTCCCTTAAACTAGGGTCAAAATTAATGTTTATAATGTGAACCAAAAAACCAAAGGGAACAAAAATAAAGGAAAAAATAAAAAAACTAACTCAAACCTCCAAGAAACATTAGGTGAAACAACCTCATGCCAAGTTCACCAACCAACATGAGGATTCCATTGAAAATATGAATCACCTGTGATATGCTCAGTGCCTCAACCTGGAATACAAAAGAAATAAGATCTACTTACAACCAATGTTTTATGTTGGGTGTGAGCCAAAATACCAGTAGTATGCCACCGAGAAAAGGTTCCACACATAAATATTAAATGAAAAATACATTTGCAATTTAATAGAAAAAAATAAATAAATGATGAAACAATTTTAATAAAAACAGTTTTAAGGAGAAATACTTAAAAAACAACTTAAATTAAAAAAAACACACACAAACACACACACACTTTCAAGGAAACCCCAATGTCATACTGTGTGCCGATGATGAGAGAAAATATAAAGAGGAGCACAATATATGGGAGATTCCCTAAAGATACTAGTGAGAAGGGGGACCATAGAACGTCGTGTCTCGGTGAAACGTGGCTTAGAAACTACATCCCTATGAAAACATGGATTAGAAACCATGACCCTCAGAAAATGTGTCTTAGAAACCACGACCCTCAGTAATGCATATGTTTAGTTAGTGTTGCAATCGTTAATCCTGCCAGTGAAACTGGGCTAAGTTACCTCAAAAAACCTAACACACTAGATCTAGCCCGCCCACCTAGTACCTAGGCTTCGAAAATGTGCCCAAGTAGTTCAGAGTTCATGTCACTTGTCAAACATAAACAAAAAAATGAGGTGTTATCTCTACCCAACACTACACTCGCACGTACGAAAACAATTTAAAAATAATATGCCCACTAAAAAATCCCAAAACTAAATCTCCATCACTTACACAGCTAATTAAAATGATTGCACAGTAAAAGAAATGACTTTCATCATCAAAAAAACCATTAAGTGAATTTATTAAACAATTTTGACACACGTCACATGAATTTAAGAACCAAAAACATTTACACAATTTAACCATTTTTTCACCATTAATAATTATTTAATAAAACAATTCAAATTTTCATAAATAATTTTTAAAGAGAAAAACACTGCTTTACACACTAGACCGACACAAACCCCCTTACATGACCACACACACACAACGCTACCTCAGGGACACAATCTACAACACACACACAATTAAAGAAACCACCCACATAGTTAGAAAGGCCACTAAAATAATTTAACCCACTGCCAGAAAAATTTTCCAAACAATTTCGAAATATGTCAAACGATATTAAATACCAAAACCTCATTAAAATGTTCATTCCTGACTAAACACAAATATATGCAACACCAAAACACCAATTTCACACTTTTAACATCCTAACAAATTAACTAACCAATTTTTAAAAAACACTAATAATCAATTCAACGTGGGTTTTCTCAACAACCACATACTCATATCATGCAACACCCTACTAAACACATAAAAACACACTAAAACTCAAGTAAAATCAAATTCTCACCAAACTAACTAATTAATAAATATGGTATGTTAATTAAATAAGAGAATGAATTTATCAATTAATACTCATATGTAGAACCACCTACCTAGAATGTAGGAAACCATGCGATCTTGGTGCGAAACTCCCGCCGCACGACTGTCGCACCTCAATGGACCTAAAGAGAACCATTTTTCAAGAAATCGAACCCAAAAAATGAAAAAAAACCAACTTCACATTAAACCATAACTTGATAAATAGTCAAAGGAAGAAATTAATCGAATGAAGAAAACACACCTGCGGTGGTGGTGTCGGAAGCTATCCGAGCGAGACGAGCGGTTTCTAGAGTTGATTTTCTCTTGTTGGACCTTATCGGAAGGGGGAACTAACAAGGGGAAGTGGTCAAGAGTGATGCATGATATAGATTTTATGCGAGGAGGGTAGTGGGGTGGGTCAGGGGTGTTGTGCGGTATGAGGTGGCCAGAGAGCCAGCGGGCGGCTGGTTAGAAATCTGGCTTGGGTGGTACCGAATGGGGAGGCTAACGGGGTGGCTCTAGAAGAGAGTAGAAGGATGGCGCGTGGGAGGCTATTCGCGCTGGTGAGGACTATGTGAAAAGAGGGAGGGTTGTGCAGCATGTGGTGAGACGTAAGGTAAGAGGCGCTGGCAGGCCTTGCTAGAAGTGGGTGCACGGAAAAAGAGAGAGTATGGGAAAAGGGAGGTGGTGCGCTAGGGTTGCAGGGGGAGAGGTGTTGTGCAATAAGAGAACCAGGGGGGTTGTTGCACAACATAATAGAGGGGGATGAAGAGAGATGTTGAAAATGAAGAAAAAAATAAAGTTAAAATAAAACCTAAAAGAAAAACTGTACATTAACATAAAATAATAATAATATTTGTAAAAATATTTGTAGTAATATTAGTGCCAAAAATATGATGTTTAAAAAAATCTTATAATAATAACTTTAAAATATTTAAAACATAATTAATATCTTAATAAAATTAATAATAATAGTTAAAACATTAAAATTAACATGCTGATAATTTTATAACCATTATAATAATTTAATATTATCTAACTAATTAAAACATTAAATGAAATAATAAAAATAAGATAAATAATCCCAATATTATTATTATTATTATTAAAAAAACTCTTCATGTATTTAATCATTTTTCTTATTTAATTTTTCTATTTAAATTATTATTCAACTCAATAATTAATTAATTAACCATGCACTGGGCAGACCGTACATTGATCAGGAAAATCCACATGGCTTTGTTCATGCCATGTTCATACACGAACATTACCATTCCAAAATGCTTGTTTATCATCAAAACATAAAAACTCTCGTTGGGTCTAGCCCACACCTCAAAAAAGAAAATTTAAAGCGAAATAAAAATAAAAAAATCACTATAGATGTCCAGGTGTGACAATTATTCCCACCATGAGACTTTTTGCCCCCAGAAAGTCCCAAAAGACTTAGTCAACCCAAGATTCCAAGCAAGACCACAAAGATACCTAAAACAAAATATCAATCACTTGAAGACCGGGAATTAAAAACACTAATGACCTCAAACTTCAAAGATCTCAAAACCAGAATCACTATGTAGAATATCTAACAACAAGGAATTGACCTCCAAACACAACTACAACATGGAACAACCCAAACCCTAAGTGAGGGACCACCAGTGTCGCTCGAGATATCAAAGAATAGTCATCAAGTAACCCATTACCTGAGCTAACCAATCACCATGTTCAGGGTCGGGTGGAGTAGAAGTAAGGGGTTTCATCACCAAGTACATTTTGAAAACAATGTTTTTTTCCACAGGTTCATCCTATTATGGTCTCCCCACCATATTAGGATTCTTTTCAAGCATTGGTTCTCCAAACCAAAATGACTCAAAAACCCAAACAACCTATAACACTAGATTAACCCTCCAAGTTCCCTAAGTGTAACTAGGCCAACACAAGAAGGGACACCGACAAGACTGGCAGTGGGTCTCCCCACCATTTTATAATTTTTCTAACACCACAGAACCTATGCGGGTATTTCCAATTTACTTTGAGTAATACAGACTGAACTCTTTATCACGAATCCACCAACACAAGCTGACCAGTACAGATGATTCCTACACTGGCCAATACTCTGCCATATGAGATGGTTTTGATAGAAGAAAACCCCAAGAAGGAGGAGAACTAGATAGTTTCACACCAATTCCACAAGGCATGAGTATCTCTAAAAAGAATACAATTTCAACTCCTAACTGACCCATAAAAAGGTTCACAGAGCGTACCCACTGGCTTTACAAGAATATGGATTCTCTGATCCACTTTAATGACAAAGAGGAACTCCCATTAATTAAGACCACATCAAGGGAATAAGGGATTCATGCCCCTCAAAACAAAAACTAAGCCTTAAAAGATGGTACCAAAATAGGGAAATTTAAGTCTTCCCCATCCCGTCCCTATGGACTTATGTCAGCCCTATACCATCCCACGTTCGACTAGTTTTCACTGAGCGCAAGCTTCACCCCAAGACCTATGGATGGGGCCCTAATGTCTGAAGCATATACCGCCTCACAGTCTTAATCTAACCACCTCTGACTGGAACTTCCTATGCTCGAAAATAAACATTCATACTTCTCATCATGTCTCAAGTGGCCACTTCGTAAATGTACCAACTGAAACCTCCAGTGAAAAACATAGAGTGACCAACTGACCAAACTAGGGATAGAATATTGAGTGGTCTATCAAAAACGTGATGCCAACTGATGGAAGGATCACTCCAAGAACAAGTATCTTTTGTTCACACTCCTCATCAAATAAGTAACCTACACTTACCACAATATGAACAAGACCAACAACTATTATGAGCATTAAAATGATTGTTCCACACAACCTCTAGGGAAAATGAAACTAGATCATCAGAAAGGTCAACACACCTCCTTCTCTATCTATTGACTGGTTAATAACCTACGAGATCCAACAGTTTCCCTCACCTTAACTTCCTTAGGTATGACCACTAGATGAGGCTAGTCTTGAGGGTCACTCAAGACTTCCCCATTTGCAACAAAAATAGAACAATCTCCATTTTTCAGTCTAGTCCTGCTCCACCAGATGTACTTGAGACAACTTACACCCACAAAACTATTAGAGCTACTAAAAAAACAAGAGACACTTAAAACTTTCCCAAATAACTCAATGATATTCAATCGACCTTGATGTCTACCAACAGTCGACATAACCAAGCAGAATCGAACTCCGCCACTCCACTAAGAGTCTGGACGAAGACAAGAACTGAGAGACCTGATGAAAATCCATGGGACCTTTCTAGGGGCATATCCCAAATAAGAAGCACAAAATTTCCTTCCATAAAACCAAAATCTTCACCAAAAAAAACATCCACATTCCGGACATAAATCTAACAATTCAAATTTAAAACACCAATTCTTTGGAATCCCTCCTTTTTATTGCAAAATATTTCATTACATTTTACAAAAAGAGGATCTTTAAAGTCTATTATCTTGGAAATCAGGAACATAATACTTGAAGACAACATCAAACATTATTGTAAACCACTTATAAGGAGTCATCATAGGTCCATCCTATTTATAATTACTGCATCTCATATCCTAGAGACATACATCAAACAAAAGGGTGAGTAGAAGGCTCAGTAAAGAAAACAAGTGAAACAATTGACATGTGATCTTGAGCAATATTAATAAGAACATGATAAAAGTCATAAAGGAATGAGAAATGGAAAAAAGGAATATCATAATAAAAAGAACTTGAATCATAACTTGAATATGTGGATACAAAATTTCATTTATAAATTCATGAACATATTGCAAAGGTTTATCCCCAAGGATTCATAAAAATTACCAAGGTTATTCACCAAGGTATCGTGAAACTTGTCATCTCTAGAGATTAATTTCTTTACCCAATGCATTGGAGAACTATCAGGGTCCACCCTTAATATGTCTTTATTTTCATGTGATCCACATAGATCATAATCAAACATTTTATAAATAAACCAAAGAGAGTAAAAGAAATGGGTTTCACTTCAAAATTGTGACGTTTTAAAAGTGCTTAAAAATAAGATCGTTATGCCATTTATAACCAATGGAAAGGGAGTGAGGGTTACATTTATGTCAATTACAGAATCAAATATATCATTTTTTGTATCTAAGAACCCTAGAAGGGAAATAGGTATGGGTATTCACAAAAATACAACAAGATAATTCCTTGAGAAAAACAGAGAGAAATTTAGAGATGAATTTTCTCCAGCATAATGACTATATAACATGGTTTTAGAAAATAATATAAAGATAGAGGACAAAGGTATAACATCCATAAATGAACCATTTTAAAGTAGAGGAACATAGTAAAAATAATTAAGATCTTTGTGTGGAAAATTGAATGAAACACCACATGAAAAGGAAACTTGCAAGGGAAGAGAATGCACAATTTCTTTTACGAAAATTCGGCAGCCTAACGGCGTCACATTAAAATTCAGAAAATCAATTGATGAGAGCGGAAAGGGTCATTAATTATTGGTAAATGAAATGGATAGTAGTAAAGATATATAATAACAATCCCCCTCATAATAAAATGGAACTATAAGACATAAAATAAAGGAAGTCGTGACTTAAAAGAGGAGGGTAAAATGTTCCCTTACCTTGAAGAGTAACTTTGAAAGCCTGAAGGTTGGGACATTGGGAGGCTTAGGGGAACCTTGGGAGGTAAGGAGACCATAAATTCGTTGAGGATGATTTTGGAATGAAATGAATGGGGGAAATGTCTTGGTATTTATAGAAAAAGTGAGGGAATAAATTATTAATTTCCAAGGGACACCTCATCGGTGGTATTTGCAAAACCAGGGGCTTGCCCATGGTATTGGACACTTGGGACACCTCATAGAATATATCACTATTTATAAGTTGACCAGAAATCTTACATCATTATTGATTCCATTAAACACCCAAAACTCAAAACTGTATTTTTACTATTCACTGAAAATTCAACTATTTCAGAAAAATACCAAAAATTTACCCCAAAATAACATCGATGCTCTAAATTAAAAAATGAACCCCATTTTATGGAAATAATTGTTTTTAATTTTTTTAATTTAATTTTTAAATAAAATCGTTATTTATTCAAAAAATACAACTTTAAAACTATAACTCATTTTGTATCACCTTAAGAAAGTAATCACAGTCCCATAAAATTATCGTATAACCATATTACAATAAAGTAAAAATTTATGATTACATTTTATGAAAATATGTTACAATTTTAAATTATTAAATTAATTATAAAATTGTAAATAAAATATTTATGACATACAAAAATACCAAAACTTATAATATGATCATTTTTTCACTTTTAAGATGTTTAAATTGTATTTAAACATTCATGGGTGAAATTTCTCTTTTTTTGGAAAATTTAATATTCATTAATATTCATACGGGTATGCTACTATTCATACATTACTACTCACTAAAAAATACGTTGATCTTATTAGACTCTAAATTTATTACTAAACACAACTGCAGAAGACTACTTTTTGAAAATAAATTCACATTATTAATTATTTAGAGTTTACATAAATATTTTAAAATACCCTTTTTTCAAAAATTCATCAATAATATACATCCTATATTTATCCGGATATTTGAAATTCACAAAATTTTCCATAATAAGAAATAAAAATTTTATTTATATAAAAGGATTACACAAAGTAGCTAAGTTCTGGTTACATAGCCCCTTATAACACCAACATAGGACCTAAGTGTAAGGTGTGTTATGGTGAAAGAATCTTGGGGTGGCTTGGACAACATTTCCCGAGTAGTGATTTCTATCAGCTTGAACTTCTCCCTTAGGCGATTCTGTTCAAGCCTCATATGTTGAGGTTCAGCTTGGGCTTGGTCCGAAGCAATGCCCAGTGATGATACCTCCTTCCCAAGCTCCGATTGATGGGCTTCATATGGACTGAGTCTACTGGATGAGGCCATTCAATCTTCTTTCTATATTAATTAACCAAGATAACTCTATTTATAAAAACTCAACATTAAGATTCTTATTTCCAATAGTCATATTGAGCAACAGTCATATAACAGTTGAAACTCAATGGTCTCATTTTTTTAATTATACCCACTTCATTAATTAAAGGATATAGTTTTGTTGAGTATAAAATAAAATAACACACAATTTTAGGAAACAAATATAATTAGAAATTTTAAGTCGTTACATTCTTTCCCCCTTAAGAAATTTCATCCCTGAAATTTTATCTCATACCCTCTGATGAGAAAAGGTATGGGTAATTCATGTTGGATTTGGTGGCCTAGAACCAACTACTTTGTACTTTATTCATTAATAAAATCCTTATCACATCTTGTTTGTTCTTCTACCTGACAATGCATGTGATAATGTACTAAGGACAGCTGTTACATTAAATGGTCATAGCGGATCCCTGCTATGATGAGAACCTAGAAGTGACATAACACTGTTATTGAATATATGTTCTATGTCCGGATGATGTCATTTGAGGGACACTAATAATATAGGTCATTAAGGGTGAGTAATCATAAAACTTTGAGGCACCTTCTCATGGTGTGCGCCCTTGGTAATATCTAGGAGGATATTATGAGAACGAGACCCACCAGCAGGAAATCCACATTTCATAGTGTCATTGGAATTTCCTATATGAGGACGTGTGTATTGGTCCTTAGACTTTAATATTATTATTAATGGGTATTACAACTCGAGCACTTAGATGTATTGAAGAAAAACTCTGATGACACACTGTTCGCAATGAGGTAGGATACGTTGGGTGCGTCACGAGTAATACTGCATTAATAGATAATGCGAGAAAGGATTTGTCCCTTTTGTTCCATAACATAAGTAGATATCTCAGGCCCTTTGATGGAATTGATATAGCCTAAATAAATCCATGGCCATGGTAAGGTATGGACAATTTCAGTTCCGGGAAGTCAAAGAAAGAATAATCGAGAACATGGGTTGATGGAACTATCATGCAACCCGCTTGATTAGAGATATTGAGACAAAGAGATTATATTACACGGTAAGCGTTCATAGGAGGTGACATGTCATTGCGGCGTTAACATCTTTCTCTATGGGTGCCTTGGCGTGTTGCTAGACGTTAACCTTGGACTTTAGGCAGGCTCCGCCTAATGCCATTGAGAAAGAGGCCTAGAGGGTCACACACTAAGTGTTTCCATATATCTCAGTTAAATATTAATTTAACAAGTTAAATAAATATTATTCTTGACTGTGGTTTAATAATTATTTAAGGATTCCTGATCGCATTTATTTCGACACTAGTTATTCGAGAGAATATATTGTGGGAAAAATAATATATTTAATCGCGAGTAATTCGGTTACATTTATTTAAGAAATAAATATCCATTACTCAAGGTCTAATAAATGTGGTGGAGAAAAATGGAAAATAAAAGTACACTTCGTGTATATTAAATATACACACCCTGTAGTTTTATGGAAAACAAGTACACACCATTTATTAATTATTACACGCCGTGTAGTTTTCTAGTCGGGATTTTGAGGATATAATATTGTTTTATTAAAATGATATCTATTATAATCAGCGTGGGCACTTGTCAAGGAATTAATGATTCTACATGGGGGTTTTCAATAAGAGTTAATGAAATAAATAAAACGCGTAACGCGTTTATTTATTGTCACAACTCTATTAACCTCAAACCCGATTATAAATATCCTCACAACCCCAAAACTTTTAAAAAAAGTTCCATTGTTGTGCACAACGGATTTAGAAATACTCTCAAGCCAAGATAGAATTCCCTTTCCACCAAGAACCCCCTCAAGTTACGAGAGCGAGATCCTCCACTGGATCAAGGCAGTCGAAGGCGGACATCGCAAGCGAAGGTTCTTCCGCGCTAGCACCCGGAGATCCCTTTGGCGACGTCCAGAGATAAGTGGAGCATGTGTGGATCACCGCTAGAGTAATCTTATACTTGGATTCTACGACGCAACAACAGATCAGAGGATCATGACCAGAGACATTGATGAAGAAATAATTCCACTGAGGTAATTCTTCTGAATTAATTAAATTAATTATAACCAACATATGATGATCCTATCTCAATGGTTCTAGGACTCTTCTTTTCATTTTCGTTCTTCGTTCCATTATGAAGATCCGACGTTTTATATCATGACGGATCTCGGATTGAACGTTGTTTAACCCTATAATTAATGTTGGGAAAACCCACCAACGCGCTTCCGATGCACCCAGAACCTACAAGTGGTATCAGAGCGGTCATATTGTTGACTATAATTATTTACTTTTTCGTTGGTGATTTACACATTTTATAATTTAGTTATTTCAATTCATGTTTAATCTTTCTGGAAATATGAATCTCGAGATCTGTTCCTCCTCCCTTGTTTCTCTTTCACCTACCAGAAACGTTTTTTTCTTTTAATTTTGATTAAAATAAAATAGAGGAACTCATCCGAAGGAGCGAAACGTTTCTGGCCATACAACACCAGAATACACAGCGTGTATTCGGAAGTACACACAATGTATTCTAGGTTGAATGCATTGAATGATCCACCAAATCAGGCCGTGTATTGGATTATTTCTAAGAATTTAAGACACTGTGTGTTGACCAAAAACAGGTGGCACACGGTTTTCGGATTGCATGCCGTGTGTTCCAATGAACACGGTGTGTGGTCCCTTCAGGTTAGGGTTGGGCTGTGTACCCCGTACATGGCTTTCCCAGCTGGAAACCGTGTAACGTGGAAACTACACGGCGTGTGTCCCACAGAACACGCCGTGTACTCCAAAAACTTCCGAAGTACATTAACACGCCCTGTCCCCAGGCATGTACTTCGAATGGATGGTGAAGAAAAGTACACGCCATGTAGTCGGAACTACACACCGTGTACTCACCCAAATTATGCAGATTTATTAAAATTTAATATTATATTATACAAACCCTTGATACGTGTACCATGTTGCAGGAGTAAAGCTGAGGCACAACACGTGATAGGTGTTATATATATATGTGTTTAATTTAACATCTGTGTAATGAAACAGAATTCACTAGGTTGCCTCCAAGGTACAATTTACATACAAGGATAATTTTAAATGAATTTATTTGTTTAAAATTATGATGGATGAGAATCTCAAGGAAGTTCAGAAAAGGGTTTAAGATAAAAGGATTGATTAATTAAATATAATTAATAAATTCGAGTGTGATTTATCTTAAAAAAGAACGATTAAATAATTAAATGCTAGTTTTATTTATGCATAAATATGGTTGCATGTATGGATTATCATGAGCTAGACCGAGGCCTTTGTATGTGAATGGTTTCTTTTAATTTATTTATTTAAATTAAATTTGTTGGCCTGCGAGCCATCTCTTCATTAATATGTTGGGTATGCGTGCCCATGGATTCTTTTATGTAAAAACCCCTTTTACCCCTCACCTGCATGTGAGATAAATGCATATGTAATGGATGGAGATCCTAAGCTAATAGAGGTGGCTCAAGTCAAGAGCCAAGGTGAAACCAATCCAAGGAGATACAAAGGTCGACAGGTGGAATGCTATAAACATGAAATCGAAAGGTTCAAGGTGTTTCTCCCCTAGGTCTTGGGTTAGTTTATCAACCGCTAGATAAACTAACCAATAGAAAAAGCTCATGATCATCCCATTTATTTTATTTCTATCAGTTTCATGGTTTATTTATTGTGGGTGTGTTGTCATGATCACACAATTAATGAATTAAACGAGCATGCAAGATGGAACTAAAATAAAACCGGATTATACATAAATATTATCTTAGACATGGTTAATCACTTAAGTATATCCCAATTAATATTAACAAGCATTTAATCAAAGATCATAAAATGGAAATTTACATATAAGGATAAAATCTCTCAAAATAAATATTAAGTCTGTATAGCCTCCCATAATCTTGGTTAGAATCGAACCATAGTTCAAAGTGCTTGACCAACCCTAGTTGGGGTGATTTCAATTATCGGGGAATTCTAATTCAAGTTTTTGGGTTGACTTGACTTGGTTCGCATCAAGGGTTTACTGCCACAGTAGGACTTGGTGTGACAAAGAGGCAAAGGTTGAGGAAATCCAAAATAAAAGGATTTCAGGATTGGGGAGTCCACTCAGCAGATCAAGGAGTTTCAAGTTAATGTAGTTGGAATTTGGAATGCCTACCTAAAACCCTTCAAGTTTCTTGACCAACCATAGTTGGGGTAATGTGAAGGGCAATATGGATCCTAGCCACTAGAATATTTAGGTAGCAGAATATTCTGAAATCAATGGTGAGGTCTATTGGATTTCGATAAAATAGTGGGAGACTAATAAGTATTAATTTATTTATTTGTCTCAGTTTTATAATAAAGTAATAAACCTTTTATCATATTAATTTTTAGAAACGAAAAGAAAATGACTTCAAACATATCATTGAGAACCATACTCGAGAAGGAAAACCTTCTCACCGGCACCAATTTCCAAGAGTGGCAGAGGCATTTACGCATTATCCATCACCACGAGAGGAAATTGTATGTGCTGGAAGAGCATGTCCCAATTGCACCTAGATCGGAACATCTACCCTTAACTCACTAGGTAGATAAGGACATGTGGTGTGAAAAATCTGCAGTCCTTATGGTGAATAAGAAAAGGAAAGACAAGGAAAAGGGGCCAAAGACTTATAAATGGTCTGAAGCCCCCGAGCACCATCCCTCCAAGAAGGGGAAGATCTAGAGGAAGGGCAAGGAACGGGAGGCAATGTGCTTTGCATGTGTAAAGCAAGGACACTGGAAGAGGAACTACTCCCAAAAGTGTCGGGATGCTAATGGTGCATTCATTATCGAGTGTAATCTTTCTATTTCTACAGATTGGGTATTAGATACAGCTTTTGGGGCTCACATATGTATTCAAATGTAAGAACCAAGTATATTTAGAAAGATTTTCAGAGGATAGGTGGATCTTCGAGCTGCCAATGGCGCAAGGATAGCTGCATTGGCAATTGGCGAATACCACCTCTCATTGCTGACTGGGATGATCTTGGTTTTACATAACTATTATTATGTGCCTTGTGTTACCAAAAACATAATTTCTATATCTTTTTTGGATATGGATGGATTTATTTTCATGTTTGGAAATAAGGGTTTTCTCTTTTATTAGAACAATGTATGTTATGGTATGGAACATTTAAATAATGGTTTGTATGTATTAAATTATGAAAACCATGTGTTGGAAATCGATAACGAAACAAACTCACATGACTCATACATCACCCAGTTGTGGCATCACCGTCTCGGTCATGTAAATGAGAAGTGCTTGACCACGCTCTACCAAGATGGTTATTTAGACTCTACTGAGATAAAACCACTTGATAGATGTCACACTTGTTTACACGGTAAGATGACCAAGCCGCCTTTCAGTAGACAGGGTGAAATGGCCACAGAGCTTCTAGGATTGGTACACATGGATTTATGTGGACCATTTCCAGTAGAAGCTAGAGGTGGTTATTCTTACTTCATTAATTTTACTGATGATTTGAGTAGATACATATTTTTATACTTAATGAGGTATAAGTCAGAAGAGTTAGATAAATTTAAGGAATTCAAGAATAAAGTAGAGAATCATCTTGGTAAGAAGATAAAGAAACTTAGATTGGATAGAGGTGGAGAATATCTAAACCAAGAGTTCATCAATCTTCTACTGGAGTCTGGGATTCTATCTCAGCTCACTCCTCCTTATACACCATAGTGGAACGGTGTTAGTGAAAGGAGGAACCGCACCTTGTAGGAAATGGTGAGGTCGATGATGAGTCATGTGGATCTTCCATTATCCTTTTGGGGATATTCATTAAAAACTATAGAATACACATTAAACTGAGTACCAACTAAGGTGGAAAATGGAATTCCATCCAAGTTGTGGAATGGAAGGAAACTCACTTTGTCGCACACATGTGTATGGGGATGCGAGGCGTTTGTTAAGGCCTTCTTAAGAAAAAAACTAGCACCCTGGGGCATGAGGCGTATATTTAAAAGATATACCAAGGAAATGAAAGGATATTACCTATATAATCCTCAGGACAAGAAAGTGACTGTCTCTAGACAATCCGTCTTTCTTGACAGGGAGCACATCCTCAAAAAGGATAGTGGGAGAAAGATTGACTTCGATGAAGTTGATGCTCAAGATACACAAGAGTTGGTATAGGAACAAATTCCACAGGTCCCCGTGGTAGAGGTTCCAGAAACACAAGTACTGCATAAGAGCTTAAGAGATGTAAGGAAACCAGAGAGATTTGGTTTCCTAGTCACCGAGGATGGTGAATCATTATTGTTGGACAATGATGAACCTCTCTCCTAAAAGGAAGCAGTATAAAGCCCAGAAGCTTCAAGATGGATAGAAGCTATGAATTCTGAGATGGATTCCATGTATGAGAACCATGTCTGGGTTCTGGTCGATGAGCCAGTTGATGTAAAGCCAGTTGGATGCAAATGGGTATTAAAGAGAAAAATTTACATGGAAGGTCAAGTTAGCACCTATAAAGAAAGGCTAGTAGATAAAGGATTCAGACAGCGTCAAGGAATTGACTATGATGAAACCTTCTCACTAGTTTCCATTTTTAAATCTATAAGAATCATTCTTGCCATAACAGCTTACCATGACTACGAGATTTGGAAGATGGATGTCAAAACAGCATTCCTTAACGGGAACCTTAAGGAAGATGTATATATGACACAACTATAAGGTTTTGTGACACCAGGTGAAGTCAAATGAGTTTTCAAGTTGCAGAAATCCATTTATGGATTGAAGCAATCATCCAGGTCATGGAACATTTAATTTGATGAATCCATAAAGGAATTTGGTTTCATTAAGAAAAAATGTGAGCCATGTGTTTATAAGCAGTTTAATGTAGATGCGGTCATTATCCTATTAGTATATGTTGATGACATATTGCTTATTGGAAACGGTGTACCGGCCTTATAGACAGTTAAGGACTGGTTGAACAAGAGATTCTACATGAAAGATTTAGGTGAAGCAGACTACATTCTAGGGATCAAGATCATTCGTAATAGATCCAAGAGGATGCTTGGACTAAGTCAGAGTACATACATTGGCCAGATACTAAAGATATTTAGTATGGAACACTCTAAGAGAGTATTGGTTTCAATGTCACATGGCTTACATCTTTCTAAGAAAATGTTTCCTCAGACACAACAAGATAAAGATAGGATGAGCAAGATCCCATACACCTCGGCTATAGGATCCATCATGTATGCATTGTTATGTAACAGGCTTGATGTTGCCTATGAAAAGAGCATGGTAGGTAGATATCAAACAGATCCAGGGGAACATCATTGGACTGCTGTTAAGACTATAATTAAGTATTTGAGAAGAACTAAGGATATGTTCCTGGTGTATGGAGGAGATGAGGAGCTTGTCATCAGAGGGTATGCTGATGCTGGTTTTCAGATAGATCAGAATGATCTAAAGTCGCAATCTGGATATGTTTTCTGTCTCAATGGAGGAGCTATGAGATGGAAGAGTTCAAAGTAGCAAGTTGTCACCGATTCTACAGTGGAGTCCGAGTATATAGTGGATTTTGATGCATACAAAGAAGCTGTATAGATTTGGAACTTTGTCCAGGAGCTTGATGTGGTGCCTATCAGCAAAGATCTCATTACATTGTATTGTGATAATACTATAGTGGTGGCTCTTGCAAAAGAACCAAGGTCACATCAATGGATAAAGAACATACTCCAGAAGTATCACCTCTTGAGGAATTGCTATCAGAGGGGTGAAGTTGTAGTGAGAAGAGTGTCCACGGAAGAGAACGTGGTGGACCCCATGACTAAAGGCCTATCTCAGTAGAAGCATGAATATCATGTGAGAGCTAGTGGGTTAAAGGTTGTTAGCAGTTGGATCTAGTCCAAGTGGGAGTCTGTTAGAGTTGGTGGCTTAGAACCAACTAATTTGTACTTTCTTCATTAATAAAATCCTTAACACATCTTGTTTGTTCTTCTACGTGACAATGCATGTGATAATGTCCTTAGGACAACTATTTCATTAAAGGGTCAGAGAAGATCCCTGCTATGATGAGAACCCGGAAGTGCCATAACACTATTCTTGAATATATGTTATATGGCCAGATGATGTTATTTGAGGGACACTAATAATACAGGTCATTAAGGGTGTGGACTCATAAAACTTTGAGGCACCTTCTCATGGTGTGCGCCCTTGGTAATATCCTGGAGAATATTATGAGAATGAGACCTGCCAGTAGGAAATCCACATTTCATAGTGTCATTGGATGTTCCTATCTGCGGATGTGTGTATTGGTCCTTAGACTTTAAGATTATTATTAATGGGTATTACAACTCACGCACTTAGATGTATTGATGAAAACTATGACGACACACTGTTTGCAGCGAGGTATGATATGTTTGGTGTATCATGAGTAATACTACATTAATAGATAATGAGAGAAAGGATTTGTCCCTTCTGTTCTATAACGGAAGTAGATATCTCAGGCACTTTGATGGAATTGATATAGCCTAAATAAATCCATGTCCATGGTAAGTTATGGGCGAGTTCAGTTCCGGGAAGTCAAAGAATGAATAATCGAGAACATGGGTTGATGGCACTAGCATGCAACTCGCTTGGTTAGAGATACTGAGACAAATGGATTATATTACACGGTAAGCGTTCGTAGGAGGTGAAACATCATTGTGGCGTTAACTTCTTTCTCTATGGGTGCCTTGGCATATTGTTATACGCTAACATTGGACTTTAGGCAGGCTCCGCCCAATGCCACTGAGAAAGAGGCCTAGAGGGTCACACACTAATTGTGTCCATGTATCTTAGTTAAAAATTAATGTAACAAGTTAAATAAATATTATTCCCTACTGTGGTTTAATAATTATTTAAGGATGCCTAATCACATTTATTTCGACACTAGTTATTTGAGAGAATATATTTTGGGCGAAATAATATATTTATTAGCAAGTAATGAAGTTGCATTTATTTAATAAATAAATAGCCATTAATCAAGGTCTAATAAATGTGGGGGAGAAAAATGGAAAATAAAATTACACGTCGTGTATATTAAATATACACGCCGTGTAGTTTTATGGAAAACAAGTACACGCCGTGTATTAATTATTACACGCCGTGTTGTTTTCCAGTCGGGATTTTGAGGATATAATATTGTTTTATTAAAATTATATTTATTATAATCAGCATGGGTGCATGTCAAGGAATTAATGATTCGACATGGGGGTTTTCAATAAGAGTTAATGAAATAAATAAAACGCGTAACGCGTTTATTTATTGTCATAACTCTATTAACCTCAAACCCGATTATAAATATCCTCACAACCCCAAACCTTTAAAAAAAAGATCCATTGTTGTGCACAAAGGATTTGGAAATACTCTCAAACCAAGAGATAATTACCTTTACACCAGGAACACCCTCAAGTTACGAGAGCGAGATCCTCCACCGGATCAAGCCGGTCGAAGGCGGACATCGCAAGTGAAGGTTCTTCCATGCTAGCACCCAGAGATCCCTTCAGAGACATCCAGAGATATGTGGATAACATGTGGATCACCACTAGAGGAATCCTATACTTGGATTCTATGACGCAAAAATGGATCACAAGATCGTGACCGAAGACATCGACGGAGAAAAAATTCCATCGAGGTAATTCTTGTGAATTAATTAAATTAATTATAACCAACATATGATGATCCTATCTCAATGGTTATGGGACTCTTATTTTCTTTTTCGTTCTTAGTTCCATTCCAAATATTCGGTGTTTTATATCATGACAAATCTCGGATTGAACGTTGTTTAACGCTAAAATTAAAGTTGGGAAAACCCACCAACGTGATTCTGCTGCACCCAGAACCTACACTTCAGTCTCATAGACTCCTCTGGTTCCCACGTGGCTTTTTCACAATTGGGGTTCCTCCACAACACTTTAACAACGTGGGTAGTCTTTTTCCATAGAACCTTGTCTCCACGATCCAAAATCTCCACCGACTGCTCCTCATAAGAGAGGTCATGTTCCAGTTGTACCATTTCGAGATTTAGTACATGTGAAGGGTCAGGTATGTACTTTCTCAAGAGGTATATGTGGAAGACATCATGAACTTGAGCTAGATTTGGAGGAAGTTCAAGACAATAGACAACTTCTCCCACGCGATCAAGGATTTCATAGGGGCCAATGTACCCAGGGCTGAGCTTCCCTTTTTCCCAAAACTCATGACTCTCTAATAAGGTGAAATGTGAAGAAATACTTTGTAACCAACATCAAACTCCAAGTCCCTTTGACGGTTGTCGACATATCTCTTTTTTTGACTCTGACTAGCCTTAATGTGTTGTTGGATGGCATGGTTATTTTCTGTTGTCTCTTACATAAGATCAGGACCAAGAAGACTTCTCTCACTAGCTTCATCCTAACAAGAAGGAGTTATACATCACTTCCCATATAGAGCTTCATAGGGTTCCATTTTAATTCTTGACTAGAAGATGTTGTTGTAAGAGAACTCAACTAAAGGGAGATGTTGATCCCATCCACCTTTAAATTCCATTGAGCATGTTCTTAGCATGTCCTCGAGTGTTTGAATAGTCCTTTTAGATTGGACATCAGTTTAGGGGTGATAGGTCATATTGAAATTCAATTAAGTTCTCAGAGATTGTTGAATAATTCTCCAGAATTTTGATGTGAACCTTGGATCACAATCAGATACAATAGAAAGTGGAACTCCATGCAGCCTTACCACTTCCTTCACATAAATCTAGACAAGCTGATCAAGAGAGAAATCTTCTTAGATAGAGATAAAATGGGTAGTCTTGGTGAGACAATCCACAATAACCCATATCGCATTGTTTCCTTTGGAAGTTCTCGGGAGACCAGTGATAAAGTCCATAGTGATATTGTCCCACTTCCATGTTCATATGGGTAGTGGTTGCAATACCCCTTTAGGAAGTTGTCGCTCTGCCTTCACTTGCTGACATACCAGGCACCTTGACGTGTAGTTAGCAATCTCCATTTTCATATTATCCCACCAAAAAATGAATCACGAAGGTCCCTATACATTTTCGTTCTACCAGGATTTATATAGAAAGTATAGCTATGATCTTCATCCATCAGTTCTGTTATTTCCAAAATAGATGGAACAAATAGTCTTGTACAAAATTTCAGTACACCTTCTTAATCAGTATTGAACCCAGGAAACTTCCAATCCTTCACAGCCTCAAACATCTTCTGTAACAAAGGATCTTCTTTCTGATCTTTGTTGATCTTCTCTAGAAATAATGGTTAAGAAATCATTTGGGTTAGGGTAGATGATGTCCCTTCCTTTATAATTTCCATGTCCTGTTTTACTAGGTCATTGATCAAAGGATATCTTTAAATCCTCATAATCGACAGAACAACATGGTCTTTCTTGCATAAGGCATCAATGACTTTGTTTTCTCTTTCGGGATGATAACTAATTGAACAATCACACTCTTTAAAAAGTTCCAACCATCTCCTTTGTATCATATTCAATTCCTTTTGTGTGAAAATATACTTCAAACTTTTATGGTTTGTGTATATATCACATTTCTCCCCATAAAGATAGTGCCTCCATATCTTTAGAGGAAAAACAACCACAACCAGATCCATATCATTCCTTGGATAGTTCTGATCATGAGTCTTCAACTATCGAGATGCATAAAAAACGACCTTGTCATTTTTCATGAGGATGCACCCAAGCCCTTTTAGAGATGCATCGCTAAAAATAACGAATCCTTCTCCACTTGAGGGAAGAGTTAACATGGGTGCGGTAACCAATCTCTTCTTTAGAACATGGAAACATTCCTCACACTTCTTTGTCCAAATGAAATTGACCCCTTTTCGAGTTAACTTGGTTAATGGATTAGAAAGTCATGAAAAGTTTTTCACAAACCTCCTATAATATCTCGCTAATCCAAGGAAACTATTAATCTCAGTTATTATTGTAGACTGAGCCCACTCCTCTACAACTTTTTTCTTTACAGGGTCAATTAGGATTCCTTCATTGGTAACAATGCGCCCCAAGAAAGCAACTTGTTGTAACTAGAATTCACATTCACTAAACTTTTCAAAAATCCTTTCCTTCCGTAGAGTTTTCAAAATAACCCTTAGATTATTCTCATGCTCCGATTGAATTTTGGAATATATCAGAATATAATTAATAAAAACTACCACAAAGTTATCAAGGTAGTCCTTAAAGACTCTATTCATCAAATCCATAAAAATAGCAGGTGCATTAGTCAGTACAAAAGGCATAACAAAAAACTCATAATGCCCATATTTGATCAAAAGGTAGTTTTTGGAATATATTATTTCTTCACCCTCAATTAATGATAAACAGATCAAAGATCAATCTTAGAGAAGAATTGAGCCCCACATGGTTGGCCAAACAAGTCATCAATTCTTGGAAGAGGGTATTTGTTCTTTACTATGATTCCATTCAGTTCTCTATAATCAATTCAAAACCACATTGATCCATCCTTCTTCTTCACAAAGAGAACATGTTATCTCCAAGGAGACACACTCGTTCAGATAAACCCCTTCTCTAAAAGATCTTTGAATTGTTTCTTTAATTCCTCCAGCTCCACATTTTCCATCCTATATATGGTCTTTGATATTGGATGAGATCCAGGTATGAGTTCAATAGAGAACTCTATATGGAGACCCAAGCTTGACGTACATGGAAATTACATTAATTTTGCATAATAATTAATACATAATAAGAACCAACACTCAAGGACCGTAATAGTTTAGTGTCTTTGGAAACTCGGAACATAATATTCTAATCATGGTGAAAGATCTTCAACATCTCCCATAAATATCTTCCCCTTTTGTTTTCTTACCTAAAACCTTTCTTTAAATCCTGGGGAATAGAAAAAATATAAAGGGTGAGCTCAAATGCTCAGTAAGGGTAAGAATTGAGAAAATAAAACAAATCATATACATTTGAACTTAAAAAAACATGAACATAAAGTTTAAACATCAAAATCTTGAGAAATAAATATAAGCAGTACATAAGGAATAGATCATAAAGGAACATTAATCATGATAAAATAGAAAGGGAATAAAACATGTAATTGTGGCAAACCATTAAGCACATGATATGATTTCCATAGTAGCCAAGACATTGCTACCAAGACCATCTTAGTGGAAAAAGTCCCTTACTGAATCGAGTTCACTCCTCATTCCAGTCATTCATCAGTGAACCGGATTAACTTGTCATTCCAGCCATGTCTTAAGTGTGCCACAACATAAACATAAATCATTCATCATAACCCAAAGAATAAAATGGGTTTCATAAATATCATCCCCTTATAACATAATCCATATAAAATAAATGGATATCATTTCATCATAAGAAAAGTGAAACCATTTAAATCATAGAGACATTATACTTGAAACATACACATATGAAATAATGTCATCTTATATGGAAAATGGATTTGATAAAACACTTGAAATGAATTCTTGAGGAAAATATCCTTTCTTCTTTAAAATCATTTTATTTTTACAAAATGCCATGCAATTTTAAAAGAAAAGGATTTTGTTGAAAATAATCATGAAATATTGTAGAGTAATCTTCATGAAAACAAGGAATTATGAAACTGTAAAAATCCATTCATTCCGTATAAGTTAAAAAAACGTTCTCCTTGTACTTTTAACGGAAAAGTCAAAAAGTTCCTTGAATGGTAAACAAAATAAATATTCCTTCCGTAACACAATGTAGAAGTCAAAGAGGGGTAAAAATGAATTTAAAAATACATGGATTAATATTAAACACTTTATAAAAAATATTTTTATGGACATGGATGAAAAATATAACCCCAGTAAATACTTACGTATAAGAAATCTCGGATAAAAATGATATTGAAAAATTATCCCTTAACTTAGGTCCAATTTCTTCCATACGTGTCCAAAACTCCTGTATAGTGGGTTTAAACATATTATTAACTTGTAACAGAACAATAATAATATTTATTATATCATATATGATTTACTCATGATTTTATATTACCCATTCTTTTTTCAATTCCATGTTAAAGCAGTGTTTTAGGTAAAATCGTTTCATTTACCGTATGCATTTGGACTTGTTGTTCTTGATATTATTATTAATTATATCATGATTTAATTACTTCTAGAATGTAAAAAATAATTTATATATTATATATATTCAGTATATATATATATAATATATAGATAAATTAAATGAAACACACCATTCATGGATACGGTAGGTCGTACATGCGCATGAACACTATTTTCCTTTCCTTATTGACTTGAATCAAAGTAAGTAGACGACATATATATATATATATACATAAATAAAGTAGAATTATTATGTTATACATACCATTATTATTCATTATATATACATTATAATCATTCTTGAATGGTTAACATGGAGAATGAATCTCATCGCATCGTGGAGACGGTAATCCTTACATACGCACGAGTGATGATATCGTTCCCATAATTGCTGAATGGAATTAGCGTGTATGATATAATATCTCATAATTAGTATGATGTTATAATAACCATATATAGTAATTATTTACACCATTATACCCTTCCAAGTAATGTGGTGGTGGAAAAACAGATTACACCACGGCGTGGAGACGGTATTCCGTACGTACACACGCGTGGTGATTTTGTTTTCCGTAGGATGGATAGAAGGTGAAATAGGGTTTTTTCATATTTATAATAAAATATCAGTATATTAGAGATACTTATGTTATTACTTTATAATGAAACAACTAAAGAAGAATAAGTTGAAGAAGAAAGAAACTTGAAAGAATCGGTAGAAGAGATTACCTCTTCTTCGACACACCTCTTTTAAGCTTCTTCTTAAGGAACTAGAGTTGGTCTTTTGAGAAGACCAGATCCTCTATAATATAAAAATAGAGGTTTAGAAGATAAATTGGCAGGGGTTGGCCGAGCTTGAAGGCTCAAAATTTAGTGAAGAGGAGAGGGAAGGATGTGCCCTTATATAGGAGAGGACATGGGCACTTTTGGAATCCTCAAAAATATTAATTAATAATAAAATAAAACCCCACTTAAAAACCTCAAAAAATGACTCAATTATAAGATGAGATGATATAAGGTTGTAATATCATCAAAAAATAAAATTTAGACATGCTTTATGTTTATTTTAAACCTTATCAACTTTATTTGTCATTATTTAATCTATTTAATTTTATTTGTGGTAATAAAATTCTAAATTTTAAATTGTTATAAATACATACTTAAATGTATTAAGTTTTCCATAATTGGATACTTTATAACCTTTTCTACCGTATAATTTTCAATTTGTAGTTTTTAAATATTTTGTGATTTTTAAATATTTTTGTGATTTTTAAATAATTTAATAATATGTTATTTTTATAAAATATCAATAATGTCAATTTCGACACTATTCATTATTTGAATTTAAATAAAAACCACATAGAAGAAATGTACAAAAAAATATATAATGGATTCCAAATATGTCATATGAATCAAAAAAATCACGGGGAACATTAATTTGTTCATATATTATTTATTTTAATATTTTTAAAACAATTTATTTAGTAAATCTCTTAATAAAATAATTACTACTAATTTTTTTTATAATTATTTAATATAATTATTTTTGCATAAAAATTAAAAATAAAATACTATGAGGAATATAAATATAATACATTTCATAATAATATTTTTACTTGAATTTATCATGTTAAAATCACAACATTTAAATTGTTATTTTTATTAAATTATGAAGGTGACATATTTGACATCATTTAAAATAAAATAATATAAATGTCATAATTGGTTTTATAAGGACCCAAATGGTCCACAAATAGACCCTTGGCTGCTTAGGGTATATATATACTCGACCAATAATGTTTTTTCAAGTTTATGGTCCTCTTGATAGGTATTTTTATTTTAATAAAAACTATATTATTGATTTTTCACTAAATAAATAATTTCTACATCATTAATGTATAAGATATTAAGGTAAGTAAATATTTTTTAAAAATTACAAATAAAATACCATGATAAAGAAAAACATTTTAGATTTAAAATTATTATTTATAATCGATTTTATATTCTGTATAACCTTATATTAAAAATAATCTAATTATTAATGTTTGAGTGAGACATATTTCACTTTCCTTTAAATAAAATAAATAAAAGGTCTTAATCAAATACAAGTGGGTTCCATTAGATTCAATTTCAACCCAATTATGATTTAGGGAAAAATATAATCATTTAATTAAGTTAAGACAAGTGTTAGGGAAATTTTTTAATATTATATTTACCCTTAATTACACGATTTACCCTTAACTATGGTAAATAAAATTTACCGTAGTTACTATTCATAATGCTTAAAAATAAAAAGTAGCTTATTAACATAATTTCAACCGGATGATTCCAAATATGGAATCCATTTTTCCAAATTCAAAACAAAAAAGTTTTAGTATTTAATTTAAAATTAATCCCGTTGTTGAGAAAACAGGTTTTATAAGTTAAAATGTTGCAAAAGATTGAAATGTTTTTACTTATGAATTCAGTGTAAAATTAATGATAAGGAATTAAATTATATTAAATGTTAAAAATATATTCTATTTATACTTTAAAACCATTAAATATCATAATTTAACCATATAAATTATTACAATGAAAAAAGTTGTTTTAAATTAAAATAGAGCGTGTTTTTACTATTCATCTAAATAAGAAACTTATCAGAAAAATATCAAAAATTTATACAAAGTAAATTTTTATATCATGATTCAAAAGAAGAATTTTATTTTTTCAAATTTAACTTATAAATATGTCAAAAACTAAATTTAATGTGGGTGCTCCATCAAAAGGAGGAAAACCTGCATTTTTTTGAAAAATACTTATTTTACCCGAAATATTTATTCTGTTCCCATACCATTTTCTATAAAATGTGTAAGATGAATTATAATGTCATAAAATTCAAAATGTAGTTACAAAAATTCATAACAGCTAGTTCATAATAATATTATAACAATGTATCTTTTTTTAGTGAAACTCAGTATTGCGTACAACACACTCTATTGAGGAAGGTTGCTCTTGCGTGCAACACAAGCCAAAAATAGTGTTTGCGTATAATATAAGCTAATACGGTGTTGCTTATAGAACAAGATAATTTTGGTGTAGCGTAAAACACAAGACATCAATGAAATTAAAAGAATATTTTTCATAAAATCTCATGGTGTTACATTCTACCCCCCTTAAAATGAATTTCGCCCTCGAAATTTGTCGTGGTTATAAATAGTTTACTACTTAAATTTTTGTTTAATAGAAACCCACATCATAATAAGTAATACCAAAACTTAACTTTAAAAACTAAATTATGAAACATAATAGTTTCCCAAATTAACTAATCACTGGGTTTCCACATAGGATAACATAAGTGAAAATATGGATATGAAAGAGAAATCTAACCATCAAGTTCTGATGGAGAGTGGTAGAGAACATGGCTATTAAAAATCCAACAATAAAAAAGCCATAAATTTGTGGTGATCTAAGGTACCATCTGATTCATCAGATATGAGGGCAATAGGACAACATTTTTGGTTTTCAAGATCATTTCCCTAAAGTTGAAAAAATTCGAATTAGAAGAAATACATTCTTGATTTTGGTACAATCTCACCGTTGGTCATTCCTCGAACAATTTTCACTTCATATATTAAGGAAATAAATTTGAATTTTTCATTCGTGAAGTGTGTGGAGATCATGCGATAGAATGATAGGTCATTCCATCTGTCTCAAACAAAAGGTTAGCAAATGTTATTAAATATACATAAGTCCATCTATAGTGAGATTAATTGTATATGGTTCCTAAAATGGACTTATACTCCATATATCGTACCAATTCATAAATTAAAACTAATTTATACTTACTAGGGACTTATTGTAGGCTAGAGGTAAGCGATAGAGGCCTGTCGCACTTCGGTTGTGGGTTTGATTCCCACAGCCTTGTCCGACGCGATGGGTTGTCGCTCGTCCTATGGGTTATCCTTTTTCTAAAAATATACTATTATAACATTCCAGAAATAATATCGAAAAACAAGTTCTATCCTTAAATAGTACTATCTGATGTACAACATAATCCATTCCAATCTTTAGGTTTATCCAAAATACATCTGTCCAATCTCATAGTATAAAGAAAACGATTAGTTGAAAGCTCACATAACAAGAACGTGAATACCATCATTTATCCCCCATATATCATAAGATATATCTTGTTTATCACATTTCTATAAAGACCCGTAAAATTCAAGGGAATTTTATTCTTAAATTTATTTGGGTTTTTACAAGAATGCAGTTTCTGACGGAACCTGATTCCAAGGCCCAGTGTTCCCGGAATCATTTTCTGAAGTTTAGCTCGGGTACGTTCAGTGAACAAACGAGCGGGATTTCCTAACTTTTGAACCGGTGCTCAAAATAAAAATCTGAGGACACTGATGGAATCGCAACGCTAGTAATTTCTTAGGAACACCTTTTCCGGAGTTGCGTTTTCTCGGGTGTGGTTTTTAAATTTTTGGGTTAAGTAAAGAATAAAATAAAATGCTGCAACCAATTTTATTTTTATTTAAAGTATTTTAACCTAAGCTAAGTGGTTGGAGTGAGACCCATTATATTCTACTCCACTAGGTAGGATATTAGTGGGGTGGGGCCCACACGAGCCCCACCCTTTCAACTTCCTCAACCCCTATGAATTATGTAACCCACTCGCACCCCCTTTAAATGAAGTAAAATCTTAATTAATTAATTGAGTAGGTTATTCAATATAATTAATTCTTGGATTTTTTTTGAATTTGAAATGAAATGTTGGCTTGTGGGTTAATTAAATAAGACAAAGTCTTATTTCGTGAGAGGTTAGATCATTGTGCGAGAGGATTTGGAGAGGAAAGATCTGAGTTCTGAAGAACGTTCTACCTCCTTGAAGAACACGAAGAACGCACTATCGCCGATGAAGAACGCCGGTCTTCGACGAAGAACTCCGTCACCGCAAAGGGGAGTTCGTCATACCGTATTCTTCCCTCTCCGAATCCGGTGAAAGATGCCATCCTCGGAGATCGACGATGCGATGACAATGATCCTCCTTCCACGACGCCGTCATCCACGACGTCCCTTCCTCGCAACAAACCTTCGTTCAACAACATTTTAAGTAGGGGTTAATTTCTTCTTTGTGAATACTTTCGTCGCCGTTCATCGTTTCCTAATTGAGCCGCTTGTTATCATAATAACAGGAGGAGTTCGGACCGCATGAACACAGACGATCCTCCTCCCCCCTTGATTCTTGATTTTGTTGTGGCATGAGCAAGGCAGCGTGGTGTCGTTGCACAGCGCGGAAATAATGAAGTATGGGCGGAGAAGCGCGGCGCCGTCTCGCCGCGCCGTTGAAGTCGAACAAGGCCGTGGCGTCGTTGCGCCGCGCCAGAGAACCTCGAAGAGGCCGCAGCCGGAACGGGGCCGCGGTGGTGGGGCGTGGCGCCGTCGTAGTGGTGCGGGGAGCGGTGGCCGGAACCGCCGGCCGCCTGAGCAGGAGGGCGGGACCGCGGCGGGACCGCGGTGGCAGCAACCGGCCGGCCGTACCGGGCCGACCATTTCAAGGGGAGACTTGGGGTTCGTAACCCCCAACTAGAACAAAGAGCGGCCCCTATGTGGGGTCACGACTCTTTAATCAGGGGGCTGCGTGCCCCCTCCCACCTGTTCCGCTCGGCCATTTCGGTCGAGCTGCCGGGCCACGCGAGCACGCCAGGACGGGCCGCGCAGGCCGGGCCGGGCCGCGCCAGCCAGGCCGGTCCGAGCTGCGCCATCCAGGTCGGGCCATGCCCAAACGGGCTGGACCCGGACCCGGTTCGGGTCGAACCAGTTTGGGTCGACCCAGGGGGTCATGGGCCGGGTCGGTCCGGGCCCAAAACCCCCATTTTCAGACTTCTTTCGGTCTTTTTCCAATATCTTGGGCTACGGACCTCCGATCGATGCACCGTTAACTGCGATGCGATCCTTGGATCGAGACAGTCGTTTCAGTATATTACACTCAAGGTTTTAGAGAACATTGGGTTCGGTCGGGTTGGTTCGAACATGAAACCAACCGGGCCCTCGGAGCCGAAACGCTTATAACTTGAGCTTCGAACGTCCGTTTGACGTGCCGTCGACTTTGTTGGATTCCTCTTAGTGAGACGGACCTTTTTCCTTACTCCTCTTGAGGTTTGGATGCAGTTGGAGTAAGGTCAGGTTGGTTTTGACATAAAAACCAACTGGACCCCTGGGACGAAAAAGCCAATAGCTCTCAGACCGGGCGTCCGATTGACGCGCCGTCTGTGACGTTGAGTTTCTGTTGACGATACGGAACTTTTTGATACATTAACTCCGGAATTTGTGTAATTTGATGTATCAGCCCCTCAGATCGTGGATCGGACCCTTCCCGAACGAGCTTGCTGTGTGGGGGAACCTTAGAGCTGGCTGCGACTGCGACGACGATGAAGACAGTACGGGAATCCTCCGTGGGTTCGATAGCGACGACTACAGAACTCAGATATCCTCTGTGGATCAGTTCTTACCGATCCTGTATGGATCAGATCCTGTGTGGGTCTACGCTCAGCGGTCTTGTGTGGGCCAGCGCATATCGATATTGTGTGGGTCAGATCCTGTGTTGGTCATTGCGGGGGTTAGCTACCTGTCGATCCTATGTGGGTCATTGCGAGGGTTAGTACCTATCGATCCTGTGTGGGTCCGACGGCTTACATGAATCAGTGGATAAATCTAATCATCTCTATCGTCTTACAGAGAAGTATACCTGTGTGAGCTGAGTCTTCACTTTCCATCTTTATCTTCGATAAGATTGACTTGATATCCTGTGTGGATTACGTTATGCTTCCTGTGTGGATTGGGTTATGTTTTCCTGTGTGGACTGTGTTTTACTTGGGATCAGATGTTGGAGCTGAATCGGAATTGATGACTTAGGTATATGTATGGGCATATACCTATGTAGTGTCAGATGTTACTTCGTGATTGTATCTTTCCTTTGTGGATTCTGGGAGACCTTCGGGTGTCTCGGGGTCCCTATTGAGTATCTTATACTCACCCCTGCACGGGCTATGCCCGCACTACGTTGTGTTGGATGTAGACGACAGACAGCGCTGATCGTGATTGAGGCTTGTGGAGCGAGACGGTACCTAAAGGTGGACCAGTGGGCGGGACGTACACGGAGTGGACGGTTGAACCCGCGAAGCTGTGGAGACTATCTGTACCCATCCTTCAGGTGGGACTTCCATTGGATGGCTCAACGTTGCAGCTTACTTTTCAGTTGCTATAGTTTCATTCCAGCTGTACTTTACTTTCAGTTTGGGTTTGTATTCTGGCCCACTTACTTTTCCACACTCACTATTGTACCCAGTTTTTCTTAGTGTTTAATTCTGCTTGCTTACTCTGTGGTGTTTGTTTAATTTATAAGGCAATGCCTTCCTCTTTTTGTTGGGATTTACGCCTTGGTGCTAGTCGCCAACCCCTGGCCTATGGGAGGCGGGCTTGGGGTAGTCACGACACGAGCCCCAAGGATGGGTAGTGACAAATTGGTATAAGAGGAGTTTGGTTCTACCGCATAACTCAGGACTCTGATCTTTTTCTATGTGAAGCAATAATTTTAAGAGTATTGAGTGTGGTTATTAGTCTAGGGAGTCCAGTGTTGGTGCGGCGGCCGACATATCTGTACACCAGGAACCTGACTTCTGATTTGCGACTTAGTGCACAAAAACATTGATTTCATGTGTGTTTCAAGTTTTCTTTGCGATTACTTTGTGTCAGCTCACCAGGTATACTGTATTACCTATAGCGAACCTGTTTCTTTTAAGGATGGCCCCACGACGGCAGCCAGCTAGGGTTCCGAGTTTTGTACATGATGACAGCCCACCGAGCGACGAGGCCTTGGTGCAGGGCCCTATTATTGCGGAGGCACCGACGGTACCACTACCCACTGAGCCATCGATGCTACTAGCCCCATCCGCTGAGAGTGCACGTTGCCTTGGTGCACTGCACGAGTTTCAGCGTCAGAGACCTCCCAGGTTCTACGGGGAGACGGACCCTCAGGTAGCCGAGGATTGGCTGGAGGCAGTTGTACGAGTTTTCAGTTTGGTAGGGACACCAGCAAACCTCATGGTGATCCTTGCAGTGAGTCTCCTGCACGTTACAATAAGCAGATGGTGGAGCTTGATGCTCCATGTGCACGACGAGGCATCTCTTCTCTGGACGGACTTTGAAAGCTCCTTCTGCTCGGAGTTCGTCCCCGCCACCCTCCATGTGGTGTGTGTCCAGGAGCTTCTACAACTATGGTAGGGAAGCATGACAGTCGCCCAGTACTCGGCGAGATTTACAGATCTCTCACGCTATTCGACAGACATGGTATGGGACCCATTCTTCTAGGCCCGGACCTTCGAGCATGGACTGAGGCATGAGATCAGGGCATCGCTGATCTCCTTAAGCATTCCGACTTAGGTAGGGGTACTAGAGAGAGCCCTTCTAATTGAGAGCTTTCTTGCTGAGCCTACACCAGCAGCGAGACCTACCGTAGGGCGGCACATAGTAGAGTCTTCTGCAGCCTGCAGTAGATAGGTTTCGCAGAGGTGCAAGAGGACCAGGCCATCAGGCGGATGACCATAGGATACTGGCTCAGAGGTGTGGGGCACACGCAGCAGAACCCATCTTATGAGTGGAAGACAGTGCTATGCATGCGGCGGGCAGGGCCACATGGCCAGTGACTGCCCAACCCGCCATGCAGAGGGGTAGCGGACGGTTGAGGGACCACCCAGGAAGAGGCAGAGGTTTGACCGTGGCGGTACATAGGGAGTAGGCGGACGAGGCCGAGGAGCTGGTCGAGCGGCAGGTGGTAGACGATATTTTGAGGCTCTACCACCACCACCACCAGGAGGTCCACCCCGACCACAGGGGAGAGCACAACTTCAGGCAGCTGAAGATTATGATCATGGAGCTCCGAAAGCGGGTGGACAAGTGCGGGACTAGCTCTAGGCATGGAGGCCTTTGCCCACAATGAATCTAGCTTCGTTGTTTGTGTTTCTTGGTGTCCATGTACTTTGATTTGAAGTAATAAATGACACTTGCAATAGTGATGTTTTCTTTCTTGTCTTTTGTATGTTAATAATAAGAGGTACTGGTTAAAAACTATTGACTTGACCCTCACATATGAGATTCCTATTGGAGGAGACCCAGGGACCACACACTGATGCCGACAGTGTGACTCAACCCTTGGAGGCGAGAGTAACGGTTGGATCTCTTGGTAGCAGCGTCGAGGCCTTATGAAGTCATCCATGACATGAATTAACTGATCATGATGGGATTGAATTTATTAGGAAATGAACGTGGTTCATCCAGGGGATGAGACCAGATTTCTATTTTCGGAAAAGGAGAAATCTATGCAACTTTGCATTAACATTAAGGAGGAAGGGGAAACCCTTCCTGTGGTCCGACAAATGTCAGCAGAGCTTCCAGGAGCTGAGACAGAGATTGAACAGCACATCAATCTTGAGGCTACCGAAGGAGGGAGTAGGGTACGTAGTCTAATACGATGCATCAGGGACCGGACTCAGATGTGTCCTGATGCAGGAGCGGGCATTGATCACCTATGGATCACGTCAGTTGAGGCAGCATGAGCAGAACCACGCTACCCATGACATGGAGTTAGTAATAGTGGTCTTCGCTCTGAAGATGTGGTGACACTATCTGATGGGCGAGTGCTTTACAGTCTATTCTGACCACCAGAGACTCAGGTACATCTTCTCGTAGAAGGACCTGAACCTGAGACAGCGGCAATGGCTCGAGTTCCTCCAGAACTATGACTTTGAGATAGTCTATACTCCTGGAAAGGGGAACGTAGTAGCCGATGCTCTCAGCAGGAGGACAGGAATTAAGCTACTTGGGGAGGCGACAGAGCATCTAGCCGCTTTGCAGATATCCTTCATGGATAGTGATGGAGAAGCCTTTCTACAGTCAGTCACAGTCACTCCTCCACTTCTTCAGTTGGTCAGTGAGGTAGAACGTGGGGACGTTGACTGTGAGACGCGGCGTGCATAGATATCCTCAGGACCAACACCAGATGGATTATCTGTGGGAGGAGAGAATGACATCCTTTTCAGAGGATGTACCATGGTACCAGTTGATTTACAGGAGGAGGTACTGAGGGAGTTTCACACTTCCCCTTTGTGGTGCATCCAGGAGTGGAGAAGATGTACCAGGACCTCAGACAACAGCACTGGTGGCCGGGTATGAAGAAGGTTGTCGCAGAGTTTGTTTCTCGATGCCTCACCTGGTAGCAGGTGAAGGCAGAGCACCAGGTACCATAAGTCTTGGTACAACCCTTGGAGGTCCTGGAGTGGAAGTGGGATGTGATATCTATGGACTTCGTGACTGGACTTCCACACACTTCCAGAGGTCACGACTCGATTTGGGTGATTATCGACTGACTCACCAAGTCAGCCCACTTCTTACCCATCAGAGAGCAGGGATCAGTGGAGAGCATGGGACGCCTCTATGTTCAAGAGATTGTATGACTTCATGGTGTGCCATCATCTATCGTCTCCGATCGAGATGCTCACTTTACTTCCCAACTTTGGAAGGGGTTGCAGGAGGCATTCGGGACACAACTACGTCTGAGCACCGCCTTTCACCCTCAGACAGATGGTCAGACGGAGAGGACCATTTAGACTCTCGAGGACATTCTTCATGCATGTGTCCTCGACTTTGGTCATATCTGGGAGGATCACCTACCCTTGGTGGAGTTCGCATACAACAACAACTACCACTCCACCATCGGGATGGAACCATACGAGGCGTTGTACGACCGACCTTGCAGATCACCGCTGTGCTGGATATACCATGGGGAGTCAGCACTTGTGGGATCAGAGATGGTCCATGCCACGACAGAGAAGTTCCAGGTCATCCAGGAGCAGATGAGGACAGCTCAGAGCCGATAGAAGTCTTATGCTGACAGGAGGCGGAGACCACTAGAGTTCGAGGATGGCGACCACATCTTCTTATGGGTCTCACCTCGACGAGGATTACAGAGATTTGGCCAAGGAAACAAGTTGTCTCCGTGCTTCATCGAACCATTATAGGTCCTCAGCAGGATAGGTGAGGTGGCTTATCACCAGGCTCTAGCACTTCAGTTGCTCCGGGTGCACGACGTCTTTCACGTATATCAGCTGAGGAGATACGTGCACGACCCGACGCATATCATCGACCATAGGGAGATGGACACTGATTATGGGGAGACTTTTGCAGAGGTACCAGTGGAGATCGAGGATTGATAAGAGTGGGTACTATGTGGATTGTTGATTCCTCTAGTGTGCATTAGGTGGCAGCACGTGAACCTCCAAGAGAGCACTTGGGAGCGGGAGGCTCAGATGCGTGCACAGTACCCACATTTCCCCCCTAGTTTATGATGTATCTTTATGGGGACGTAAAGCCCTGAGGTGGTAGTAATGTAAAGACCCGTAAAATTCAAGGGAAATTTTTTATTAATTTTATTTTGGTTTTTAGAAGAACACAGTTTCTGACGGCACCTGATTCTGAGGCCCGGTGTGCCCAGAATCATTTTCCGAAGTTTAGCTCGGGTACGTTCAGTGAACGAACGAGCGAGATTTCCTAACTTTTGAACTGGTGCTCAGAATCGAAATCCGAGGACACCGATGGAATCGCAGTGCCGGTAATTGATTAGGAACACCTTTTCCGGACTTGCGTTTTCTCGGGTGTGGTTTTTAAATTTTTGGGTTAAGTAAAGAATAAAATAAAATGGTGCAACAAATTTTATTTTTATTTATAGTAGTTTAACCTAATCTAAGTGGTTCGAGTGGGACCCATTATATCCTACTCCACTAGGTAGGATATTAGTGGGGTGGGTCCCACAATATCCCCACCCTTTCAACTTCCTCAACCCCTATTAATTATGTATCCCAGCCGCACCCCCATTAAATGAAGTAAACTGTTAATTAATTAATTGAGTAGGTTATTCAATATAATTAATTCTTGGATTATTTTTGATTTTCTAATGAAATGTTGGATTGTGGGTTAATTAAATAAGACAATGTCTTATTTCGTGATATGTTAGTTCATTGTGCGGGAGGATTGGGAGAGGAAAGCTCTGAGTTCCGAAGAACGTTCTACCTCCTTGAAGAACACGAAGAACGCACAGTTGCCGACGAAGAACGCCGGTCTTCGATGAAGAACTCAATCACCGCAAATGGGAGTTCGTCATACTGTCTTCTTCCCTCTCCGCAGCCGGTGAGAGACGCCATCCTCGGAGATCGACGATGTGACACCGACGATCCTCCATCCGCGACGCCGTCATCCGCGATGTCCCTTCCCCGCGACGATCCTTCGTTCAACAACGTTTGAAGTAGGGGTTAATTTCTACTTCGTGAATAATTTCGTCACCGTTAATCATTTCCTAATTGAGACTACTTTTATCATAATAATGGGAGGAGGTCTGACCACACGAACACGGCCGACCCTCCTCCCCCCTTGATGCTTGATTTTGTTGCGGCATGAGCAAGGCAGCGCGGTGCCGTTGCACCGCGCGGAAATAATGAAGTATCGGCGGAGAAGCGCGGCACCGTCACGTTGTGCCGTTGAAGTCGAACTAGGCCATGGCACCCTTGCGCCGTGCCGGAGAACCTCAAAGAGGCTGTGGCCGGAGTGGGGCCGCGGCGCCGTCGCGCCGCGACGATCAAACAAGGCCACGGTGGTGCTGGGAGCGGCGGCCCGAAACGCTGGCCGCCGGAGCAGAAGGGCGGGACCGCGGCGGTCCCGCGGTGGCAGAAACCGGCCAGCCGGACAGGGCCGGCCGTTTTAGAGGGAGACCGGGGGTTCGTAACCCCTGGCTGGAACAAAGAGCAGCCCCCACGTGGGGGGCACGACTCTTTAATCAGGGGGGCAGCCCCCCTCCCTCCTGTTCCGCTTGGCTATTTCGGCTGAGCCGCCTGGCCACGCTGGGCACTCGAGCGCGCGAGGCCGGGCCCGGCCGCGCCCACGCCGGGCCGGGCCGCGCAGGCCAGGCCGGCCCGCGCCAGCTAGGCCGGACCCGGACCCGGTTCGGGTCGAACCGGTTCGGGCCGACCCAGGGGGTCTCGGGCCGGGCCCAAAACCCCTATTTCCGGACCTCTTTCGGTCTTTTGACCATAACATGGACTACGGACCTTCAATAGATGAACCATCAGCTGCGATGCGATCCTTGGATTGAGACGATTGTTTCGGTATATTACACTCAAGGTTTCAGAGAACTTTGGGTTCGGCCGGGTTGGTTCGAACACGAAACCAACTGGGCCCTCAGAGCGGAAACACTTATAACTTGAGCTCTGGACATCCGTTTGACGTGCCGTTGACTTTGTTGGATTCCTCTTAGTGAGGTGGACCTTTTGGCTTACTCCGCTCGAGGTTTGGACACATTTGGAGTATGGTCGGGTTGGTTTTGACTTAAAAACCAACCGGGCCCCTGGGATGAAAATGCCAATAACTCTCAGACCGGGCGTCCGATTGACGCGCCGTCTGTGACATTGAGTTTTTGTTGACGATACAGAACTTTTGGATACATCAACTCTGGACTTCGTGTCAGTTGATTTATCAGTCCCTCTGCTCGTGGAGCAGACCCTCCCCGAACGAGCTTGCTATATTCGAGAACCCTAGAGCTAGCTGTGACTGCGACGACGATGAAGACAGTACGGGAATCCTCCTTGGGTTCGACAGCGACGAATACAGCCCTCAGCGATCCTCTGTGGATCAGTGCTTACTGATCCTGTGTGGATCAGATCCCGTGTGGGTCAGCGCTTAGCAGTCCTGTGTGGGCCAGCACATACCGATCCTGTGTGGGTCATTACAGGGGTTAGTTACTTATCGATCTTGTGTGGGTCATTGCGGGGGTTAGTACCTATCGATCATGTGTGGGTCCGACAGCTTAGATGAATCAGTGGCTACATCTGATCATCTCTATCGTCTTACGAAGAAGTATAACTATGTGAGCAGAGTCTTGACTTTCACTCTTTATCTTCGATAAGATTGACTTGATATCCTATGTGGATTACATTATGTTTCCTGTGTGGATTGGGTTATAGTTTCCTATATGGACTGGGTTGTACTTGGGCTCGGATGTTAGAGCCGAACCAGAATTGATGACATAGGTATATTTATGGGAATATACCTAAGTAGTGTCAGATGTTACTTCGTGATTTTATCTTTCCTTTGTGGATTCTGGGAGACCTTCGGGGGTCTCGGGGTCCCTACTAAGTAGCTTATACTCACGCCTGCACGGGCTATGCCCGCACTACGTTGTGTTGGATGCAGACGACGGAAAATGCTAATCGTGATTGAGGCTTGTGGAGCGAGACGGTACCAAGAGGTGGACCACTAGGCGGGACGTACACGGAGTGGATGACTGAACCCACGGAGCTGTGGAGACTATCTGTACCCACCCTTCATGTGGGACTTCCATTGGATAGCTCGACATTACGGCTTACTTTTCAGTTGCTGTACTTTTTTTCCAGTTGTACTTTACTTTCAGTTTGGGTTTGTATTCTGGCCCACTTACTTTTCCGCACTCACTATTGTGCCCAATTTTTCTTAGTGTTTACTTCTTCTTGCTTACTCTGTGGTGTTTGTTTACTTTACAAGGCAATGCCTTCCCCTTTTTGTCAGGATTTACGCCTTGGTGCTAGTCGCCAGCCCCTGGCCTATGGGAGGCGGGCTTGGGGTAGTCATGGCACGAGCCCTGAGGACAGGTCGTGACAATTTCAAACATGTGAATACCTTAATCATGTATTCTCTTAAAAAATGAATACCCATTGAACCTTAGTGAAAACATAGATGTTGTCAAAAGTTAACACTTTGCACATACCAAAATCCCAAAAATTCTATATACTCAAACCATGATATAACTTTGTCATTTCATTCATGAGATCATTAATATTTTCAAACATTTCATTATCTCATTATCCCTTAATTATGTGCATATCAACTTCTTTCAAAAAATATTTGAATAACCTTTCATGGTTACCATTACCATTCAACATATATTTTCAAAAAACTTAAGTAAAAACAATAGTGTAACAATCCTTAGATGTTTCTTTATTCCAGAGTACCATGAAATTAATTATACAACATTACTCTTGATAAACATGCAATCATTCCACTACCTTCTTAAACCATTGACCGAGCTTCATCATTGTATTCCTCAACACTTCTTTCATCTCATATACCATTTGTAGTCTCTTCATCATCATCAACATAAATACTACCCATACGACCATGCTGATTCTCTTAATGAGATTTTCCATTAGGTAATTGGTTTTCATAATGCCCATACATTCCACATTTAAAACATTTAACCGTTGTTGATTTCTTAGCAATACCATTATCCTTGTCCATAGTGTTAACTGATCCTTTTCCTTTACAATTACTGGTTTGTGTCCTTCTTTTACACACCCAAACCATCTTCCAGTTCCTTTGAAACATTCTCCCTAATGAATCTTCCCACATTATTTACATGAGGAAAATTGAACTTTCTTTCCTCTATGATCATCATAAAACTACATATTTCTCTTTTTAGCTGAGTCGGGAAACTTACCAAAGTTGAGATTATTGATCATATTATGAGATTTCTAATTAGGCATAATAATAATATTAGGACTTCTAGATCCAATTTCATTTGGTTTCTCATGAATAATATCATTCCATTGTCCATCATATCCTCCATTATCGTGAATCTTCCTATTTCCATCCATTTTCTAAAACCCAAAAAGAATAGTGTGAGAGGAAAAAATCATAATCAAGGGGGAGTACCTTTAATATCTAACATCTTAGGTTAAATTATAAGATCATTACCATAATTCTAGGACTATAACCTATAATTATACTTAACCATAGGGACATCCCTAGACATACCATAGAAATATCTCTAGGGATCTCAATAATGTTCTCGCATCCTAGTTTCCAAAGGCTGACTAAACCTTTCCTCTGATACCAACTGTAGAGACCCAAGCTTGACGTACATGGACATTGAATTACTTTTGTGGAATAATTAATGCATAACAAGAACCAACACTCAAAAAAAATAATATTTTAGTGTATTTGGAAACTCATAACATAATCTTCTAATCATGGTGAAAGATCTTCAACATCTCCCATAAAGATCTTTCCCTTTTGTTTTCTTACCTAAAACCTTTCTTTAAATCATAGGGAAAAGAAAACAGTTAAAGGGTGAGCTAAAATTCTTATTAAGGTTAATAATGGAGAAAATAAAATAAATCATATACATTTGAACTAAAAAAATCATGAACATAACTTTAATCCTCAAAATCTTGAGAAATAAATCTTAGCAGAACATAAGGCATAGATCATAAAGGAACATTAATCGTTATAAAATAGCATGGGAATAAAACATGTAATTGTGGAAAACCATTAAGCACATGATATGACTTCTATAGTATCCAAGGCATTGCTGCCAAGACCATGTTAGTGGACAAAGTCCCTTACTGAATCGAGTTCACTCCTCGTTCCAGTCCTGTATCACTGAACCAGATTAACTTGTCGTTCCAGCCAAGTCTATCTCATGAGATATAAATATTTACCCAATTCATTGGAGGGAGATATAGGTCCCACCCATATCATAATGAAATCTTTCTTAAGTGTTCCACAACATAAACATAAATCATTCATAATAACCCAAAGAATAAAATGGGTTTTATAAACATCATCCCATCATAAAATAATCCATATAAAACAAATGGATATCATTTCATCATAATAAAAGTGAAACCATGTAAATCATATAGACATTATACTTGAAACATAAACATATGAAATAATGTCATCTTAGATGGAAAATGGTTTTGATAAAACACTTGAAATGAATTCTTGAGGAAAATATCCTTTCTTCTTCAAAATCATTTTATTTTCACAAAATGCCATGAAATTTTATAAGAAAAGGATTTTGTTGAAAATAATCATGAAATATTGTAGATTAAGATTCATGAAAATAAGGTGTTATGAAACCGTAAAAATCCGTTCATGCTGTATAAGTTAAAAAACATTCTCCTCGTACTTTTAACAGAAAAGTCAAAATGTTCCTTGTATGGTAAATGAAATGAAGATTCCTTCCATAACACAATGTAAATGTCAAAGAGGGTTAAAAATGACTTTAAAAATACATGGAATAATATTAAACACTTTATAAAAATTATTTTTATGGATATTGATGAAAAATATAACCCCAGTAAATACTTACGTATAAGCAATCTCAGATAAAAATGAGATTGCAAAATTATCCCTTAGCTTAGGTCCAATTTCTTTTATACATGTCCGAAACTCCTATATATTGGGATTAAACATATTATTAACTTGTAACATAACCATAATAATATTTATGATATCATATATGATTCAAACATGACTTTATATTACTCATTCTTTTTTCAATTCCATGTTAAAGTAGCGTTTTCAGTAAAATCGTTTCATTTACCGTACGTGTTTGGACTTGTGGTTATTGATATTATTATTACTTATATCAGTATTTACTTACATTCAGAATTTAAAACATTATTTATATATCATATATATTCAGTATATATATATAATAGATAGATAAATGAAATGAAACACACCGTTTATGGAGACGGTAGGCTGTACGTACGCATGAACGCTGTTTTCCTTTCCTTATTGAATTGAATCAAAGTAAGTAGATGGCATATATATATATATACATATATATAAATCCAGTAGCATTATTATGTTATATATAACACTATTTTTCATTATATATACTTTATAATCATTCTTTAATGGTTAACATGGAGAATGAATCTCATCGCGTCGTGGAGACTGTAATCCGTACGTACGCACGAGTGATGATATCGTTCCCATAATTATTGAATGGAATTGGAGAGGATGATATAATATCTCAGAATAATTATGATGTTATAATAACCATGTATAGTTATTATTTACACCATTATACCCATCCATGTAAGGTGATGGTGGAAAAACAGATTTCACCACGGCCTGGAGACGATATTCCGTACGTACGCACGCGCTGTGATTTCATTTTTCATAGGATGGATAGAAAATGAAATATAGATGTTTCATATTTATAATAACATATCATTATATTATTGATACTGATGTTATTAATTTATAATGAAAAAACTAAATAATAAGAAGTTGAAGAAGAAAGAAACTTGAAATAATCGGTAGAAGAGATTAACTCTTCTTCGACGCACCTCTTTTAAGCTTCCTCTTAAGGCACTAGAGTTTGTATTCTGAGAAGACCATAACCTCTATAATATAAATATAGAGGTTGATAAGATAAATTTTCAGATATTGGCAGAGATTGAAGGCTCAAAATTGGGTGAAGAGGAGAGGGAATGGGGTTCCCTTATATAGGAGAGGAGAGGGGCACTTTTAGAAACCTTGAAAATATTAATTAATAATAAAAGAAAACCCAACATAAAAACCTCAAAAAATGACTCAATTTGAATATGAGATAATATAAGGTTGTAATATCATCATCCAATAAAATTTAGACATGTTTTAAGTTTATTTTAAACCTTATCAACTTGATTTATCATTATTTAATCTATTTAATTTTATTTGTGGTGATAAAATTCTAAATGTTAAATTGTTATAAATACATACTTAAATGTTGTAAATTTCCCATAATTGGATACTTTATAACATTTTATACCATATAATTTTCAATTTGTAGTTTTTAAATATTTTTGTGATTTTTAAATAATTTAATAATATGTTATTTTTATAAAATATCAACAGTGTCAATTTTGACACTATTCATTATTTGAATTTAAATAAAAACCACACAGAAGATATGTTCGAAAAAATATATATAATATATTTTTAATATGTCATATTCCTTAAAAAAATTCACTGGGAACATTAATTTTTTCATATATTATTTATTTTAATATTTTTAAAACCATTTATTTGGTATATCTCTTAATAAAATAATTACCACTACATTTTTGTATAATTATTTAATATACTTATTTGTTGCATAAAAATTAAAAATAAAATAATATTATGAATATAAATTTAATACCTTTCATAATAATATTTTTACTCGAATTTATCATATTAAAATCACAACATTTAAATTGTTATATTTATTAAATTATGAAGGTGACATCTTTGACATCATTTAAAATAAAATAATATAAATGTCATAATCGGTTTTATAAGGCCCCAAATGGTCCAAATATCGACCCTTTTATGACTATGGTATAGAAATACTCTACCAATAATGTTTGGTCAAGTTCCCGGTCTTTTTGATAGGTATTGGTATTTTAAGAAAAACTATATTATTGATTTTTCACTAAATAAATAATTTCTATATCATTAATTTATAAGCTATTAAGGTAATTAAATATTTCTTAAAAATTAAAAATAAATTACAATGATAAAGAAAAACATTTTAGCTTTCAAATTAGTATTTATAATCTAATTTATATTCTTTATAACCTTATATTAAAAATAATCTAATTATTAATGTTTGAGTGAGACATATTTCACTTTCCTTTAAATAAAATAAATAAAAGGTCTTAATCAAATACAAGTGGGTTACATTAGATTAAATTTAGTCCCAAGTATGATTTATATCAAAATATAATCAAACAATTATATTAATACAAGTGTTAGGGAAATTTTATAACATTATATTTACCTTTAATTACCTGATTTACCTTTAACAATGGTAAATAAAATTTACCGTAGTTACTATTCATAATGATTAAAAATAAAAAGTAGCTTATTAACATAATTTGGACCTTCTGATTCCAAATATGGAATCTATTTTTCTGAATTCAGAACACAAAAGTTTCAATATTTAATTTAAAATTAATCCCACTATTGAGAAAATGGGTTTTAAAAGTTAAAAAGTTGCAAAAGATTGAAATGTTTTTACTTATGAATTCAGTGTAAAATTAATGCTAAAGACTTAAATTATATTAAATGGTAAAAGTATATTCTCTTTATACTTTTAAACCATTCAATATTATAATTTAATCATATAAATTATTACGATAAAAATGTTGTTTTTAATTAAAAAATATCATGTTTTTACTATTCATCAAAAAAGAAACTTATCAGAAAAATATCAAAAAATTTTCAAAAGTAAATTTTTATATCCTGATTCAAAATAAGAATTCTATTTTTTCAAATTGAACTTATAAAAATGTCAGAAACTAAATTTAATTTGGGTGCGCCTTCAAAAGGCGACAAAACTACATTTTTTTGAAAAATAGTTATTTTACCCGAAAAATTTATTTTGTTCTCATACCATGTCATATAAAATGTGTAAGATGAATTATAATGTCATAAAATTAAAAATGTAGTTACAAAAATTCATAACATCTAGTTCATAATAATATTATAACAATATATCGTTTTTTAGTGAAACTCAGTATTGCGTACAACACACGCTATTGAGGAAGGTTTCTTTTGCATGCAACACAAGCCAAAAATAGTGTTTGCATATAATATAAGATAATAAGGTGTTGTGTATAGCACAAGCTAATTTTGGTGTAGCGTACAAAACAATACATCAATGAAATTAAAATAATATTTTTCATAAAATCTCAGGGTGTTACATTCTACCCCCCTTAAAATGGATTTCTCCCTCAAAATTCGTCGGTGTTATAAATTGTTTACTACTTGAAACTTTATTTAATAGAAACCCGCATCATAAAATGGAATACCAAAAAATAACTTTAAAAAATAAATTATGAAACGTAACAGTTACCCAAATTAACTAATCACTAGGTCTCCACATAGGAGAACATAGGTGAAAATATTTGGTATGTAAGAGAAATCTAACCACCAAGTTCTAAGGGAGAGTGGTAGAGAACATGACTATAAAAAATCCAACAATCACAAAGCCATAAATTTGTGATGATCTAAGGTACCATCTGATTCATCAGATATGAGGGAAATAGGACAACATTTTTGGTTTTTAAGATCATTTCCCTAAAGTTGAAAAAATTTGAATTAGAAGAAATACTTTATTGATTTTGGTACAATCTCAACGTTGGTCATTCCTTGAACAATTTCCACTTCATCTCTTAAATAAATTAAGTTGAATTTTTCATTCATGAAGTGTTTTCAGATCATGCAATAGAATGATAAGTCATTCCATCTGTCTCAAACAAAAGGTTAGCAAAAGTTATTAAATATACATAAGTCCATATATAGTGAGATTAATCATATATGGTTCCTAAAATGGACTTATAATTCATATATCATACCACTTAATAAATTAAAAATAATTTATACTAACCAGGGACTTCCTGTAGGCCAGTGGTAGGCGATAAAGGCCTGTCACACTTCAGTTGTGGGTTCGATTCCCACAGCCTTGTCCGACGCAACGGGTTGTCACTCGTCCTATGGGTTGTCCTTTTTCTAAGACTATACTATTATAAAATTCTAGAAATAATATAGAAAAACAAGTTCTATCCTTAAATAAAACTATCTAATATCCAATATAATCCATTCCAATATTTAGGCTTATCCAAAATACATCTGTCCAATCTAATAGTATAAAGAAAATGATTACTTGAAGGTCACATAACAAGCACGTGAATACCATCATTTATCCCCCATATATCATAAGATATATCTTGTTGACCGCATTTCAAACATGTGAATAGCTTAATCATGTATTCTCTTGAAAAAATGAATACCCATTGAACCTTAGTGAAAACATGAATGCTCTCAAAAGATAACTCTTTCCACATACCAAAATCCCAAAATTTCTATATACTCAAACCATGATATAACGTTGTCCTTATATCAGTCATGAGATCATTAATATTATCAAACATTTCATTATCTCATTATCCCTTCATTATGCGCATATAATCTACTTTCCAAAAATATCTGAATAACCTTTCATGGTTACCAGTACCATTCAACATATATTTTCAAAAAACATAAGTAAAAACAATAGTGTAACAATCCTTAGATGTTTATTTGTTACACAGTAGCATGAAATTACTTATACAACATTACTCTTGATAAACTTGCAATCATTCCACTACCTTCTTAAAACATTGACCGAGATTCATCATTATATTCCTCAACACTTCTTTCATCTCATATACCATTTTTAGTATCTTTATCATCAACAACATAAATACTACCCATACGACCATGTTGATTCTCTTCATGAGATTTTCCCTTAGGGAATTGGATTGCATAATTCCCATACATTCCACATTTAAAATATTTAACCTTTGTTGATGTCTTAGAAATACCATTATCATTTTCCATGGTGTTAACTAAACCTTTTCCTTTACAATTACTGTCTTTGTGTCCTTCTTTTCCACACCCAAACCATCTTCCAGTTTCTTTGAAACATTCTCCCTGATGCCTCTTCCCACATGATTTACATGAGGGAAATTGAACTTTGTTTCCTCTATGATCATCATAAAACTCCATCTTTCTCTTATTAGAAGTGTTGAGAAACTTACCAAAGTTGAGATTATTGATCATATTATATGATTGCTGATTAGGCATAATAACAATACGTGGACTTCTAGATCCAATTTCATTTGGTTTCTCATGAAGAATATCATTCCATTTTCCATCATATCCTCCATTATCGTGAATCTTCCTATTTCCATCCATTTTCTAAATCCCAAAAAGAATAGTGTGAGAGGAAAAAATCATAATCAAGGGGGAGTACCTTCAATATCTAACATATTAGGTTAAATTCTAAAATAGTTACCATAATTCTAGGACTATAAACTATACTTATACGTAACCTTAGGGACATCCCTAGACATACCATAGAAATATCTCTAGGGATCTCACTAAAGTTCTCACATCCTAGTTTCCAAAGGTTGACTAAACCTTTCCTCTGATACCAACCGTAGAGACCCAAGCTTGACGTACATTGACATTACATTACTTTTTCAGAATAATTAATACATAAAAATAACCAACACTCAAGGACCATAATATTTTAGTGTCTTTGGAAACTTGGAACATAATCGTCTAATCATGGTGAAAAATCTTCAACATCTCCCATAAATATCTTCCCCTTTTGTTTTCTTACCTAAAATACAACGACCTGAAATTTTGAATAAATTTTTCTTCCTAACGTTGTGTGTTATTTTTATACTCAACAAAACTATTTCATTTAATAAAATGAGTATAATTAAAATAAGACCGTTGGAAACTAAATGTTATGATTATTTTCTATAAATACAAGTGATATTGATTAATTAATATAGAAAGAAGATTAAATGGCCCCATCCAGTAGTCTCGGGCCAATCGAAGCCCATCTGACAGAACTCGGGAAGGAGGTACCACCTTGGGGATTTGCTTTGGACCAAACCTAGGCCAAACTTCATCGCGTGAAGCTGGAACAGAATCACCTTCATGAGAAGTTCAAGCTGATAGAAATCACTACTCGGGCAATATTGGCCAAGCCGCCCCAAGATTCTATCACCCTATCACACCTTACTCTAAAGTCCTATGCTGGTGTTATAAGGGGTTATGTAATGAGACCATAACTGGTTTGTGTAATTCTTTGATTGAAATAAAAATTGTTATTTCTTCTTATGATGAAGTTTGTGAAATTTCAAATGTCCGGATAAATATAGTATGCATAATATTGATTAATTTTAGAAAAAAGATATTTTAAAAATATTTATGTAAACCTTAAATAATTAATAATGTGTAATGATTTTCGAAAAATGGTCTTCTACAGTTATGTTTAGTAATAAATTTAGAGTCTAGTAAGATCAACTTAATTTTTGGTGAATAGTAAATTACAAATAGTGATTTTACGCTTAGTATTAGTAATGTGACCAAATGGATTAGTAATCTCACTTAAAGAAAGTATTAATATAATTTAGGCACCATGATTAAGTAATGTGATTTAATAAAATAGGTAAATAACTCTTTCAAAAATTATTAGTTAAGTATTAGTTTTTTCAAGTGAATAGTGTTTTTCTATTTAAAAATTAAATTAAAAATATTTAGAAAATTATTTTTATAAAATGATGTTCATTTTTTAATTCAGAGCATCGATATTATGTTAAGTTGAATTTTTGGGATTTTTCTGAAATAGTTAAATTTTCAGGGAATAGAGTTTTTATTTAAAAATTAAATTAAAAATATTTAGAAAATTATTTTCATAAAATGGAGTTCATTTTGGAAATCATGGAATCAGTATTTGGTTAAGGTGAATTTTTGGGATTTTTCTGAAACATTAGAATTTTCGGTGAATAGTGAAAATACAGTTTTTGAGTTCCGGATGTTTAATGACATCATTAAGGATGTAATAATTATGAAATAATTCTGGTCGACTTATGAATAGTTATATAAGGTATGAGGTGTCCCAGGTGGCCAATACCATTGGCAAATACCATGGGAAATCCCATTATTTTTCCAATACCACCAATGAGGTGTCCCTTGGCCATTAATGCCTTGTCCCCCCACTTTCCCTATAAATACCAATCCATTCTCTCATCCTTTCCATTCCAAAGTCATCCCAAACTAATTTATGTTCTCCTTACCTCCAAAGTATTCCTCCCAAGGTTTCCTAAAGTATCCCAAGGTCCCAACCTTCAAGCTTTTTAAGTTACTCTTCAAGGTAAGGGATCCTACCTCTCTCCTTCATTTCAAGTACTCTCTTTTTTGTCATTTCTTTTATGCTACATGTTCATATGTAGTAGGATGTTATTTTATATTCACATTACTGTAATTTTTATATTCATATGATGATATACCCTCTATTTCTCTCATCAATTCATTTTAAGAATGTTTAAGTGGTGTCGTTTGGCTGCTGAATTTTTTTAAGGGATCATACCTCTCTCCTTCATTTCAAGTACTATCTTTTATGTCATTTCTTTTATGCTCCATTTTCATATGTTGGAGGATGTTCTTTTATATTAAACATACTGTAATTTTTATGTTTATATGATGAGATACCCCCTCTTTCTCTAATAAATTCATTTTAAGAATGTTTAAGTGGTGCCGTTAGGCTGCCGGATTTTTGTAAGGGATCCCACCTCTCCCATTCATTTCAAGTACTCTCTTTTATGTCATTTTTTATACTCCACGTTCATATGTTGGAGGATGTTCTTTTATATTCAACTTAATGTAATTTTTATGTTCATGTGATGAGGGAACCCCTCTTTCTCTCATCAATTCATTTTAATAATGTTTAAGTGGCACCGTTAGGCTGCCGAATTTTTGTAAGGGATCCTACCTCTCTCTTTCTTTTCAAGTACTCTCATTTATATCATTTCTTTTAAGCCCTATGTTCTCATGTTGGGGGTGTTATTTTATATTCATATTAATGTCCTTATCATTTTCATATTATGAGAGACCCCCTCTTGCTCTCATCATTTCATTTTATGAATGTTTAAGTGGCGCCATTAGGCTACGAAATTTTTGTAAGGGATCCTACATCTCTCTTTCTTTTTAAGTACTCTCATTTATGTCATTTATTTTAAGCCCCATGTTCTCATGTTGAGGGTGCTATTTTATATTCATAATACTGTCCATTTTATGTTCACATGATGAGATACCCACTCTTTCTCTCATCATTTCATTTTATGAATGTTTTAGTGGTGCCGTTAGGCTGCCTAATTTTTGTAAGGGATTCTTTCACCCTTCTCATTTTCAAAGTTCCATTTTTATGTCAAGTATTTCAAGTTACTATTTCTTATTTTGGGGTATTATATCTATATGCATCATAACTTCCTCTTTATTTTCATATGATTAGAGACCCTTTTCGATCTCATCAATTCATTTTTTTGAAGTTTTAAGTGACGCGGTTAGGCTGCCGAATTCTCATAAGAGAAATCTTATTTTTGTCTTCCTTTGAAGTTTTTCATTTCATATAGTATGTCTTTAAAATTTCATTACCATGTTCTTATATCCTTTATATTCTGTTACCCTACTTTTTTATGGATCATTTATAAGGGGGTGACCCATGTCCCCTCTCTTTTCAATGTTTTCTGAAAACCCTCCAACATAGCTGTTATGTTGCCGAATTGTCGTCTCAAAATGTCTCTCTCTCTTTTTCTCAAATTATTTTTTTTATTAATTGGATACTCAAAGATCTTTATTCTAAAGGGGTATTCACATGTATACCAAAATGTTCTATTTTAAATTCTGGGATTTACATACATGAAACCCGCTTTCCTTTTTCTGTGGGTTTAAAGTGACTTAAAGATCTTGTCTTTAAAGCAGTTTTTAAAACGTTATGATTATGAATTAAAACCCATTTTTTATGACTATATGGGTTATTTATGAAATGATTGATGATGATATATTTGGATCACATGATAATAAAGACAAATTAAGGGTGCTCCCTGATAGCGCTCCAATGCATTGGGTAAAGACTTAATCTCTATAGATGACCATTTTAATGATACCTTAGTGAATAACCTTGGTAATTTTTTTAATGAAACCTTGGGGATGGACCTTGGTGAAACGAAATTTTTTGTCTAAGTTAAATGTTGTAGCCACATCTTTAAGTTATGAAATATGTTATTTTTATTATGATATTCCTCAAGATCTCTTTCTCATTCCTTAAAGTTTTTTTTCATGACTTTATTGATGTATCTCAAGTTCACATGTTAAATGTTTCCCTTACTGGGCCTTCTGCTCACCCTTTCCTTTTATGTATGCTCCCATGTTATGAGATGTTTTAATGAACTTAGGATGAACAGTGAATAATCCTTTCAAGTGTTTAAGAATAATGTTTTATGTTTTCATGTATTATGTTCCTGGTTTCCAAGACACTAAACTTTAAAAATATCACCGGTTTCGTAAAATGTAATGAAATTTTATGTAATAAAAAGGCGGGATGTTATAGTTGGTATCAAAGGATGGTTTAGTTATTTCTGGAAATTAGGATTTTAAAACTTTACAAGGTTTCTTAATGAAAATATTAAATATAGGAAGACATCTATTGTTGTGTATCACATGTTGATGTTGTGAAGCTATTATTCATGAAAAAAATGATTAGGGGATTAAAAGATGAATATTATTTTGGAATAAGTTCACTAATTTGGGAACCCTATATGATCAAGGTAAATAGATTACTATGGTATTTTCTTTAAGAAGTAAATGTTGACTTATATTTTGAATAATCGATGAATTTAATGTGAACTTATGGTAATTTAGGTAACTTATGGAAATGATTAACCTATCTTGAGGAAAATGTGATTAGGTTAGGTAATTATGTTATAAGATGTTAAGAGTGGTTGTGGTTATTTGGATATGAATGATAAAGTTTATCTTGGAAGACTATGTTATCACATCATTCTTATATTTGGGTTTCAATCTTAGTTTGGTTTATTTTGATGAATTTTAAGGATAGTTATTTATGGAATGGTCTATGATGAACTTTGGGTAGTACCATGGAATTTTGAAGATGAAAAGTAGTTTCCCTTCCTATGGGATTCTTTCTTTTAGAAGAGTTGTTTTATCTTAACCTTTCTATTTCTAGGATTATGTTTAAAGATAAAAGAAATAGATAGTTAATCTTTTTTGGATTATGTGATTTTATAGAAGATGATTCTTGTGCTTTTGATGACACCAAGTCCTTTTGAATTCTCATTGTCTGGAGAAAAGATTAGTCTTGGTGGAAACTTATTAAGGGATGAGACTCTACTTGAAGGTAAATATATTTCCTTATTTTTTTTATTCTGTGTAGTAAATTAATTCCTCAAAATTATGAAAAGGAACATAAAACAAAAATGTTGTTGGTTTACATCTCCTACTGGGTAATCAATGACCGTTTAACACATCATAAGTTTGTGATATTCTTGCGGTTAATTTTCTCCTAATAATGTTTTCTATCACTCTCCATCAGAACTTGACTCTTTTTTTCTCTTCCATATCCATTCTTTCCTACATGGAATCATATTATGGGTTAACTCAGGTGACCTTTGTACTTCCCTTTATTTCTTTTAAAGTAATAGTTTTACTGACTTATTTCCAATGTGGGACTTTCAAAGAAATTTCCATGCCCAATTTTAGAATTGTGAGGACGCAATTTCTTAAGGGGGAAGATTGTAATGACCCAAAATTTTGAATAAATTTTGTTTCCTAACTTTTTGTGTTATTTTTATACTCAACAAAACTATTTCATTTAATAAAATGAGTATAATTAAAATAAGACCATTGTAAAATAAATGTTATTATTATTGTCTATAAATACAAGTGATCTTGATTAACTAATATAGAAAAAAGATTCGATACCCCATCCAGTAGTCTCGGGCCGATCGAAGCCCATCTGACAGAACTTGGGAAGGAGGTAGCACCTTTGGGCTTTGCTCTGGACCAAACCCAACACTACTGGAAATGCAGGATTTACCAACGATTTTGAACTGTTGGGAAAGGCTTCAGAGCCGTTGGTATATATTATACCAACGGTTATACAAACCATAGCAAAGTAAGCTGTTGGGAAAGATTTTCCCAATGGTTTACACTGAACCATTGGGATAGGTTAGAAAAAACAAACCTATCCCAACGGTTGTGCCAAACCGTTGGGATAGTTTTTCCCAACGGTTTGGCTTGAAACTTTGGGAAAACTAAGCAGACGACTTCTTCCCCAACAGTTTCCAAACCATTGGGAAATGATTTTTACCAACGGTTCTATGAACTGTTGGTAAAAAAAATACTCAGAGATTCTATGCCAACAGTTTCAAACCGTTGTCATAGCCTATGCTGTGCAATTTGCACAACATCCTGGAATTTTCACAACTGCCAGTCCATTCCCTCTCATTTTTGTGCAATTTGCACAGCAGCCAGTCCATTCCCTCTCATTTTCTATCATTTCCAATTATTGTACGTGCAATAAACTAACACATACATATACAATTATTGTACCTGCAATAACCAACTAACACATACATATAGAGAACAAATTCATACAAATTTAGCATATAATGCATCCTAGAACTATAAACATCCAGAATTAAATCATAATTCATAACATAATTATAAACATACATAATTCATTTAGAATTCAATTTAAAATTTAGATGACAATTATATGTGGAATCCGGAATTCAATTCATAATTTGATCGGTTTTTCATATACCATATGTTTTTACTAGAAATGATGTCCATTTTTATCAAAATACATACACCTAGAGTGATACCGGACACACCGTGCCTCTTATTGATGTGAGGTTAACTCGTATACATCACAAATGACCCATGGATCGTTGTCCTAAAGTATCAACATATTCCGAAAGTGTTTGGTTGGTTTTCTGTATGTTAGTTGTTGTTTTCACTTAAAATGAAATGCTTTTTAAATAAAAGAGAGACACTTTGAGTGGTGCTGGCCACACCGCGCCTTGGATTCATGTGAGGTTGACTCGTACACGTCAAAAATGACCCATGGATTGTTGTGATAAAATATCAACACAATCAGAATCTGTTTGTTCAGTTTTCCATATGTACTTAAAATGTTTTCCATTTTAACCATAAGAGAGACACTTTGTGTGGTACTGGCCACACCGCAACTTGGATTGAGGCACGGTTGACTCGTACACGTAACGTATGACCCATGGATCATTTTCCTAAAGTTTCAATAGATTATGAATGCGTTTGGTCAGTTTTTCATATGCTAGTTTTTCTTTTCACTTATAATCTTGTCCATTTTAAACAAAAGAGACACAGTTATAGTGGTACCGGACACACCGCATCTCGGATTTAGACGGGGTTGACTCGTACACATCTCAAATGACCCATGGATCATTTTCCTAAAGTATAAACACAATCATAATGCGTTTGGTCGATTTTCCGTATGTCAGTTGTTGTTTTCACTTAAAATGATGTCCTTTTGAAACAAAAGAAAGACACTTTGAGTGGTGCTGGACACACCGCACCTCAAGTTGAGGCGGGTTTGATTCTTACACGTCACATATGACCCATGGATCATTGTTTTAAAGTATCAACACAATCAGAATCCGTTTGGTCAGTTTTCTGTATGTACTTAAAATATTGTCCATTTTAAACAAAAGAGAGACACTTCGAGTGATCCCGAACAAATTGTGACTCTAATTGAGGAGGGGTTGACTCATACACATCACATATGACCCATGGATCGTTTTCTTAAAGCATAAACACATTTCAAATGCGTTTGGTCAGTTTTTCGTATGTTATTTGTTGTTTTCACTTAAAATGATGTCCATTTTAAACAAAAGAGGGACACTATGAATGGTGTCGGCCACACCGCACCTCCGATTCAGCTTGGGTTGACTCATACACGTCACATATGACCCATGGATCATTGTGATAAAGTATCGACACAATCAGAATCTGTTTGGTCAGTTTTCTGTATGCTAGTGGTTGTTTTCACTTAAAATGAAGTCCATTTTAAACAAAAGAGAGACACTTTGAGTGGTGTCAGCCACAACGTTCCTCGGATTGAGGCAAGGTTGACTCGTACACGTCACATATGACCCATGGATCGTTCTCCTAAAGTTTCAATGAAATCCTAATGTGTTTATTCGGTTTTCCTTATGTACTTAAAATGTTGTCCTTTTTAAACAAATGAGAAACACTTAGAGTGATCCCGGCCACACTGCGACTCGGATGGAGCCCGAGTTGGCTTCTACACGTCACATATGACCCATGGATCGTTGTGATAAATTATCAATAGAATCCGAATGCGTTTGGTCAGTTTTCCGTATGCCAGTTGTTCTTTTCACATATAATCCTGTCCATTTTAAACAAAAGAGACACAGTTAGAGTGGTACCGGCCACACCGCACCTCTGATTTAGATGGGTTTGACTTGTACACGTCTCAAATGTCCCATTGATCATTTTTCTAAAGTATCAACACAATACGAATGCGTTGGTTGGTTTTCTATATGCGAGTTGTTGTTTTCACTTAAAATGATATCCTTTTGAAACAAAAGAGAGACACTTAGAGTGGTGTCGGCTACACCACACCTTGTATTGAGGCGGGGTAGACTCGTACACGTCAAAATATGACCCATGGATCGTTTTACTAAATCATTAACACATTTCGAATGCGTTTGGTCAGTTTTTCGAATGTCAGTTGTTGTTTTCACTTAAAATGATGTCCATTTTAAACAAAAGGGAGACACTATGAATGGTTCCAGCCACACCGTGCCTCAGATTGAGGTGGGGTTGACTAGTACACGTCACATATGACCCATGGATCGTTGTGCTAAAGTATCAACACAATCAGAATCCTTTTGGTCAGTTTTCTGTATGCTAGTTGTTGTTTTCACTTAAAATGAAGTTCATTTTAAACAAAAGAGAGACACTTTGAGTGGTGTCGGCCACACCGCACCTTGGATTGAGGCGAGGTTGACTCATACACGTCACATATGATCCATGGATCGTTATCCTAAAGTTTCAATAGAAACCGAATGCGTTTGTTCAGTTTTCCTTATGTACATAAAATGTTGTCCATTTTAATCAAAAGAGAGACACTTAGAGTGATCCAGGCAACACCGAGAATCAGATTGAGCCCGAGTTGGCTCGTACATGTCCCATATGACCCATGGATCGTTGTGATAAATTATCAATAGAATCCAAATGCGTTTGGTTGGTTTTCCGTATGCCAGTTATTCTTTTCACTTATAATCCTGTCCATTTTAAACAAAAGAGACACAGTTAGAGTGGTACAAGCCACACCACACCTCGGATTTAGACGGGGTTGACTCATACACGTCACAAATGACCCATGGATCATTTTCCTAATGTATCAACATAATTCGAATGCGTTTGGTCAGTTTTCCGTATGCCAGTTGATGTTTTCACTTAAAATGATATCATTTTGAAACAGAAGAGAGACACTTAGAGTGGTTCCAGCCACACCACACCTCGGATTGAGGTAGGGTTGACTCATACCCATCACATATGACCCATGGATTGTTTTCCAAAAGCATCAACACATTTCTAATGAGTTTGGTCAGTTTTTCATATGTCACTTGTTGTTTTCACTTAAAATGATGTCCATTTTAAAAATATAGAGAAACTATGAATAGTTTTGGCCACACTGTGCCTCAGATTGAGGTGGGGTTGACTCTTACACATCACATATGACCCATGGATCGTTGTTCTAAAGTGTCGACACAATCAGATTCTATTTGGTCAGTTTTTCGTATGCTAGTTGTTGTTTTTACTTAAAATGCAGTTCATTTTAAACAAAAGAGAGACACTTTGAGTGGTGTTGGCCACAACAAGCCTCATATTGAAGAGAGGTAAACTCGTACACGTCAGATATGACCCATGTATTGTTATCCTAAAGTTTCAATGGAAACTGAATGCGTTTGGTCAGTTTTCTGTATGTACTTAAAATGTTGTCCATTTTAAACAAAAGAGAGACACTTAGAGTGATCCCGGCCACACCGTGACTCAAATTGAGCCCGGGTTGGCTCGTACATGTCCCTTATGACCCATAGATCGTTGTGATAAATTATCAACAGAATCCGAATGCGTTTGGTTGGTTTTTCGTATTCCAGTTGTTCTTTTCACTTATAATCCTGTCCATTTTAAACAAAAGAGAAACAATTAGAGTGGTACCAGCCACACCATGACTCAGATTTAGGAGGGTTTGACTCATACAAGTCTCAAATGACCCACATATCATTTTACTAAAGTATCAACATAATACTAATGCGTTTGGTCAGTTTTCCATATTCCATTTGATGTTTTCACTTAAAATGATATGCTTTTGAAAGAAAAGAGAGACACATAGAGTGGTTCCAGTCACACTGTGCCTCAGATTGAGGAGGGGTTGATTCGTACACGTCACATATGACCCATGTATCATTTTCCTAAAGCATCAACACATTTTGAATGCGTTTGGTCAGTTTTTCGTATATCACTTGTTTTTTTCACTTAAAATGATATCCATTTTAAACAAAAGAGAGAAACTATGAATGGTGTCGGCCACACCACACCTCTGATTGAGGCGGGGTTGACTTGTACATGTCACATATGACCCATGTATCATTTTCCTAAAGTATCGACACAATTAGAATCTGTTTGGTCGGTTTTCCGTATGCTAGTTGTTGTTTTCACTTAATATGATGTCCATTTTAAACAAAAGAGAGACACTTTGAGTGGTGTCGGCCACACTGCACCTTGTATTGAGGCGAGGTTGACCCGTACATGTCAAATATGACCCATGGATTGTTATCCTAAAGTTTTAACAGAAAGCAAATGCGTTTGGTAGGTTTTCTGTATGTACTTAAAATGTTGTCCATTTGAAACAAAAGGGAGACACTTAGAGTGATCCCGGCCACAACGCGACTCAGATTGAGCCCGGGTTGGCTCGTACACGTCACATATAACCCATGTATCATTATGATAAATTATCAATAGAATCTGAATGTGTTTGGTCAGTTTTCCGTATGCCAGTTGTTCTTTTCAATTATAATCATGTCCATTTTAAACAAAAGAGACATAGTTAGAGTGGTACCGGCCACACCGCCCATCGGATTTAGATGGGGTTGACTCTTAAATATCTCAAATGACCCATGGATCATTTTCCTAAAGTATCAACATAATACGAAAGAATTTGGTTGGTTTTCCGTATGCCAGTTGATGTTTTCACTTAAAATGATATCATTTTGAAACAAATGAGAGACACTTAGAGTGGTGCTGGCCACACCACGCCTTGGATTGGGGCGATTTTGACTCTTACATGTCACATATGACCCATGGATTTTTGTCCAAAAGTATCCACACATTTTGAATGCGTTTGGTCAGTTTTTAGTATGTCACTTGTCGTTTTCACTTAAAATGATGTCCATTTTAAACAAAAGAGAGGCACTATGAATGGTGTTGGCCACACCACACTTCGGATTGAGGCGAGGTTGACTCGTACACATCAAATATGACCCATGGATCGTTGTTCTAAAGTATCAACACAATCAGAATCTATTTGGTCGGTTTTCCGTATGCTAGCTGTTGTTTTCACTTATAATGAAGTCCATTTTAAACAAAAGAGAGACACTTTGAGTGGTGTCGGCCACACTGTGGCTCGGATTGAGGCGAGATTGACTCGTACATGTCACATGTGACCCATGGATCGTTATCCTAAAGTTTCAATGGAAACCGAATGCGTTTGGTCAGTTTTTAGTATGTACTTAAAATGTTGTCCATTTTAAACAAAAGAGAGACACTTAGAGTAATCCCGGCCACACCACGACTAGAATTGAGCTCGAGTTGGCTCATACACGTCACATATGACCCATGTATAGTTGTGATAAATTATCAATATAATCTGAATGTGTTTGGTCAGATTTACGTATTCCAGTTGTTCTTTTCACTTATAATCATGTCCACTTTAAATAAAAGAGACACAGTTAGAGTGGTACCAGCCACACCATCCCTCAGATTTAGACAGGGTTGACACTTACATGTCTCAAATAACCCATGGATCGTTTTACTAAAGTTCCGACACAATCTGAAAGTGTTTGGTCAGTTTTCCATATGCCAGTTCATGTTTTCACTTAAAATGACATCCTTTTGAAACAAAAGAGAGACACTTAGAGTGGTTCCAGCCGCACCACGCCTCAGATTGATGCGGGGTTTACTTTTACACGTCACAAATGACCCATGGATCGTTTTTCTAAATCATCAACCCATTTGGAATGTGTTAGGTTAGTTTTTCGTATGTCACTTGTTGTTTTCACTTAAAATAATGCCCATTTTAAACAATAGAGAGACAATATTAATGGTGTCGGCCACACCACACCTCGGATTGAGGCGGGGTTGACTCATACCCGTCACATATGACCCATGGATTGTTTTCCTAAAGTATAGACACAATCATAATCCGTTTGGTCGGTTTTACGTATGCTAGCAGTTGTTTTAACTTAAAATGAATTCCATTTTAAACAAAAGAGTGACACTTTGAGTGGTTTCAAACACACCACGCCTCATATTGAGGTGAGGGTGACTCGTACACATCAAATATGATTGACAGACCATTCTTCTAATGTTTTAATGGAAACTGAACGCATTTGGTCGGTTTTCCGTAAGTACTTAAAATGCTGTCCATTTTATACAAAAGAGAGACACTTAGAGTGATCCCGACCACACCGTGACTCAAATTGAGCCCAAGTTGGCTCTTACACGTCACATATGACCCATGGATCATTGTGATAAATTATCAATAGAATCTGAATGCTTTTGGTCAGTTTTCCATATGCTAGTTGTTCTTTTCACTTATAATCCTGTCCATTTTAAACAAAAGAGACACAGTTAGAGTGGTACTGGCCACACCGCACCTTGGATTTAGACGATGTTGACTCGTACAAGTCTCAAATGAAAAATGGATCATTTTCTTAAAGTATCAACACAATCAGAATGAATTTGGTCGGTTTTCCGTATGCCAGTGGATGTTTTCACTTAAAATGATATCCTTTTGAAACAAAAGAGAGACACTTAGAGTGGTTCCGGCCACACCGCGCCTCATATTGTGGCGAGGTTGACTCGTACACGTCACATATGACCCATGTATCATTGTCCTAAAGCATCAACACATTTTGAATTCATTTGGTCAGTTTTTCATATGTCACTTGTTGTTTTCACTTAAAATGATGTGCATTTTAAACAAAAGAGAGACACTATGAATGGTGTCGGCCACACCGCACCTCGAATTGAGGCGGGGATGACTTGTACACGTCACATATGACCCATGGATCATTTTCCTAAAGTATCGACACAATCAAAATCTGTTTGGTCAGTTTTACGTAAGCTAGCTGTTGTTTTCACTTAAAATGAAGTCCATTTTAATCAAAAGAGAGAAACTTTGAGTGGTGTCGGTGTAACACCCCAAGCTTCCACAATTCACTTCTCTTTGAATAATACAGTAGCGTGTGTTGTACGCAACTTCGAGTTCTAACACACACCACAACCAATCAAAGTAGCCGTTATGAATAGTAATACCTACTTTTTGAAATTTTATAAATTTTATCTTTCCAAATGGACTTCATTTTTGTATTCAGAATATCAAAATTGTCCTAAGTTGAAATTTTTGTAATTTTCTGAGAACTTCCAATTTTTTATGAATATTGAAGAATACTTCAAAACAACTTTTTTATTAAAAATAATTTATAGTGATAAATTATACTATTGAGTGATTTTAAAGTGTAATTATAATATATTTTTACCATTTTATCCAATGGTGGTCATTAGAATTAATTTCACTTTGAAATTGGACATAGACAATTGTCAATCTTTTGATATATATTGTTTCTTAAAAATACACTATTTGTTGCGACAGCGGGAATTAATTATAAAATTAATTAATGCAACTTATATGTTTAGAATTTTGTAAAATAGACATCATTTTTGAATTCGGAATATTAATTATAGCTTAGGGTGAAATTTTGGCATTGTTCTGAAAAACTTCAATTTTTGATGAATAGTGAAACCACTAAGTGGTAGTTAAAAAACTGATTTTTCGTTTAAATGAAACATTACCACTTCTGTGATTTGATTTTCAAAAATCTGACATACATGGATGTAATTAGGAAGTAAAATTTGGTTCAATGGGATTAAAATCATTTTTTGGTGAATAGTAACTTTTAAGTTTAATTAATCGCGATTAAAGGTAATTAGTGAAATTTAAGGTAAAAATGATATTATAAAAATATGAAAATACCTTTAAACTTGTCCTACCCCTATTGGATGTTTCATGGCCGACCAAGAAAATCCATTGGTCAACTTGGGGACCCCATAGAGCCACTTTGGTAGGAAAATGACATAAATAACTTTTATTTAAAGTTAAAATAAAAATGTCACAAACATAAGTTGTTTTACTAAAACAATTTTTAAATGGGGTTATACAAGTCATATTTTTGACTATAAAAATTCATTATAAATCTAATAAGATTTACTAAATCATGATATTTGTTTTATAATATTTAGACATTAAATAAATTAAATTATTTATGACACCATGATGATGCAACGATTACCTAATTAATTAACAATTTTAATAAAATGGAAGGATAATGTAAAATCTAAGAATGAAACTTCTTCAAAGCCTATTGGATGAGTATATTTCGAACCCTTATAACCTTATCCTATAAATATATAAGTTTGGGACCTTTAAAATCCGAAACTCATTATATAATAAAGTAACATTTCATGACTTTCCAAGAGTGTCCCTCCTCTCCCCTTATAAAAGGCCCCGACCACTACCACCTTACTCACACCATCAAAGCCTTCTGGCTCGGCCAACCTCTGCCCAAATACTCTGTAAAATTCCCTCTCTTACTCCTAGAAGCCTCAATTTGGGCAGAATTCTCCCCAAGGAAGCCTTTGGCTCAAATCAAAAAAGAGTTACCCGATTTTAAGGTAATATCTTCTCTTATGTTTTTTTGGTTTATTTTGCTTCTCCAACCCTTTAAACTCTTTTTATTCCTTTATTTTGTAAAAAAACCAGTATATTCAATATAATAGGATGTTTTTATGAGAAGTATTTGATTTAAACTTACACACACCTTCGTCTACTGGTTAAAGAACATACTGTTTCTGTGGTTGGCAAATTTCTGCCTCACAAAATGATGATTGTTCAATCTTCTTTTAACACCTCTAATGGTGGCCATTATGATGACACTATTTTTATATATTATATATATTATGTTTTTTTCTTATGATTCTTTATTTTTCATTTATGTCATACCTTTACAATTTCTATTATGGGTAAACGTGATAATTTCATTTTAGGAAGTGCGGACTACCGCCCCCTCAAAGTGATTTGAATCGTTAATGCCATATGTGGGATGTATAAAGGATGGAGTAAATGGTATTATACATTATATTATAATGTAATTATATAATACCTTTATATAATTATAACTTCATTCCATTAAATACGAAATAGGAATGAAAGTAGCGTTCATTCGTACGTACGACTTACCGTCTCCATGAACGGTGCATTTCTTTTCTTACCTCTAAATGTTATGTAATATTATAAATGAATTATTATAATAGATATATATGATATATATGATATCTACATCATGGATATAATTCTGGAGATAATGGATATTCTACCACATAAACAACTTGTAATTATAAGAAGTTTATTGTTGACTCAAGTACCAAAGATCGACAAAACGACCATTATTAACTTAAATGACTACATAATTTTTGTAACATGGTAATAAGTGATATAAAAGGAATAATGAACATGAAAATGGTTCTTAAGTAAATAGAAATTAACTCTAGTTAATTATTCATAAGAATAAAGGACGATTGAGTCAAGTCGGACACGAGGTAAGGGAACTTCTTAACTGAATTTCCATTCTTTGGGTTAATCTCCTACTTTCAAATTATGTCATGATATTATCATGTCTTATCTTGTATTTTTACATTCTATATGTGTAATTATAGTGAATACACATAATAGATATATTTTATTTAAAAAAATGGGTTTTGTAAGGGACTTCGTCTCAATCTCCTTTCATAGAGGCATATTTTGTTTTATACACAACTTTCCTTTATACGGTGTATAAACCCCTTTGACTTTTACATTTATTCAAAAGGAATATTTTTATATGAATTGTTTTTACTAAACGAAAAAGCAATGTTTTTTTCTTACGTATGCGGTGACAACGACTTCCCCACTGCTGTGACCATTATTTGAGTTTCGGCTTCCTCTACAAGCCAGAACTTTTTTAAATGATTTAAAAAAAGAGAGATATTTCTCTCAAATATATGAAAATCCAGTGAAAATGTATACGTATTTTACGCAAGATTAAAAATGTTTTCAGAAAACCCGACTCTCGAGTGTGGTAGACCGGAAGGGATTGGGCGTGGACCCATCATGGCCTGTAATTAGTCGAGTAGTCTCAAAATTTGTTATTTTGTTTTCAGAAGCTTGCATAATGTTTTTAGAAAAACATTGGAGTATATTTGAGCAATTTTAAATGTAATTATCTTCTAAAAAAATTGCATCGGTAGGTCTCATGAGACAAACTAGTGTCTTGGCACGAGGCCTTGACAATATCTTATTTGTAGTATTGGCACGAGGCCTTGGCTACATGGTTATGATAGTCTGGAATTATGCATTCCATCATTATGAAAGTGGTTATTGACATTTCATGTGATTATTATACTAGTATAATATCCATGTGAGTAAGTAAATGGAATTATTTAATTTTATTTTTTCCATATTATGCTGAAGTTCAAGTGTAAAAAGGCTTTTTTTTAGTTATACATTGACTTAAATGTTAATGTTTATTTATGAAAGCTTCCGCAATATTGTTATCCTTACTGAGCATCTGAGCTCACCCCTTTCAATGTTTTAATAATTTCCAGGATGTAAAGAAGTATTTTATGAATGACCTGCAGGGATAGTCAGAAGAGGATATGAGTGTGGACTATGGAGACTTTGTTATTGTAGATTTTCACTTTATGATGTAATGTAACATTTATGAATGTATCTAGTGTTTACAAGGATACTAAACTAATCGGTCTTTCGAGACTTGATCTTTTGTGATCATGCCAATGTTATGCAATAATGCACCTACTTCGGGTAACTGGGGTCGGGGCATTACAGTTGGTATCAGAGGCAATTTAGTACTAACCTTGGAAGCTAGATTTAGATAAACTCTGATTAGAGAACATAGCCCGAAGATAGACTTTGATGATTAATATAGAAGAACTTCCTATAATTTTGGTATTATAGAGATTTTGTGAGTTTTCCGAGCAATACATCCCTGTCTGGATACGAGTAGGTAGAGGCGGCTCTAGCATAGATGTACCTAGGGGTAAAACCCGAAAACACCGCTTTGAGCTCGACTCGAACGGGAACTGGTGCACGACAACAGGCTTTGCGGCACTCTTGGTTACGACACTCCCGGGGGATATGCTTAGGATAATTCTCATTTTCTTTACAAACAACTATGAAGGGTTATGAGTATATACTTCCTCAAAGAAAACATTTTTATGATTATGGATTATATCCATAAATAGTTCAATTTAGGTTAAGTATTTTACAAGTATGGAATTATGTATTTTGATTCATAAACTAATCTAGTTTATGCCATTGTTTAGAAATGGCGCTTAGTGGAAGGAATGTAAACCGTATCAATGCACGCACTCCATGTAGGGATTTCCCTCCTGATCAAGATAATTATTGTGGATCTGGAGATACAAATGTTTCTGATCAACTTATTACCATACTGGGAAAACTCACTCAGGTTATGAATAATAACCTTACTCGTATGGAGCACCCTGATCCGCAATGTGGAGGATTAATGTTAGACCGCTTCATGAGGCAACAACCTCCAACATTTAATGGGGTACAAATCCATTAGTATCTGAGTAATGGATAATCTCATTAGAGAAAATATTCCACACCTTGGGGAGTAGCGAACGGGAGAAGGTTGTCATGGCAGTCTACCGCCTCACTAGAGATACCGATCAATGGTGGTCGCTAATTCAAAACACAAAGGAAGATGAAGAAGTATAAAGTATGGAATGGTGGGAGTTTAAGGAAATTTTCTTAGAAAAATACTTTCCACATGACCATTGAGCAGATATGGAAAGGCAATCTCTGAGTCTGAGGAAGAAGGAGGATGAGAATGTCGCAAAGTATGAGGCTAACTTTACAAGGTTAGTGAGGCATGCTGCATATTATATACGTAACCCAAGAAGTAAGATTGATCATTTCTTTGATGGGTTAAAACCATTTCTCTGTCGAGCTTTAGTATCATAATCTTTCTCAACATATGAAGATATAGTCTCGTGTGCTATCAAGACATAAAATGAATTCTCTAAGTCTCATGACTTTAAAGAAAAGAAAGAAAAGAAGAGATCTTCTGATCAATCTAGAAATAGAAATAAGGGGAAGAAGGGAAGAGTTGAATATCAGTCCTGCAGTAAATGTGGAAAGAAACACCCGAGTACTTGCTTAAATGGAATGTGAGTCTATTACAAGTGTGGTGAAAAAGGCCACCAAGCTCATGATTGAAAGGGAAAGAAAGTTGTTGTCAATGTGGAATACTATAATTGTAGAGAGATGAGGAATTATGCAAATGAATGTCCTAAGAATCATTGGAACTTACCTCAGAAAAGGCCAAGGGATCAAGGCCAAGATTTTGCTATCACTACTGCTGAGGTCGAAGCTCCAAAAGATGTGGTGGCAGGTAATTTAATAGTTTCCTCAAGTTTAGCAAATGCATTATTTGATTCTGGATCATCGCATTGTTTCATATCTTCCCAGTTTGCTAAGAAAATTAGATATTTCCAATTTGATTGAACAAGAGAATTGTCAGTCAAAACTCTTAAGGGAAGTATTATTGCAATAATGTTTTGTGAATTAGTCCCCATTAGAGCACATAACTGTTCTTTATCCACTGATCTCATTGTCATACCTATGATTGAGTTTGATATAATCCTCGGTATGGATTGGATTTCAGACTATGATGCAAAGATTTATTGTAAGAAAAAGGAGGTTACGATTTTTGATGATGATGATAAGGAACACCTTATTTTTAGAGCAGAATCGTCACCACCTAATTCTTATTTAGACCCACCCCCAGTAGCTCAACTAAATTCAATTATTGGGGAGGAAGAGAATTTAATGACTAATGGAGAGGAAAGGAATGTTAAAATAGAGGATGTACCTATTGTAAAAGAATATGTAGATGTGTTTCCGGAAGATTTACCTGGACATCCTCCAGAACGATAAGTTGAGTTTTCCATTGATTTAATTCCTGGATCAAGGCCCATATCGAAGACCCCTTATTGAATGGCCACCATGGAATTAGTTGAACTAAAGAAACAACTAGAGGAATTTAGTAATATGGGATTTATTCGCCCTAGTGTTTCTCCATGGGGAGCCCCTGTCCTTTTTGTTAAGAAGAAAGATGGATCTATGAGGTTGTGCGTTGACTACAGGGAGATCAATGCTATAACAATAAAGAACAAGTATCCCCTACCTCGAATTGATGATTTATTTGACCAATTGCATGGAGCTCAATAATTTTCAAAGATTGACTTTCTATCTGGATACCATCAGTTGTGTGTGAAGAAGGATGACATTCCGAAGACATCATTTCGAACAAGATACTCGCATTACGAGTTTACAGTAATGCCTTTCGGGTTGACTAATGCACCCTCTGTATTCATGGATCTAATAAATAGACTTTTCAAGGAATATCTTGATTATTTTTTGGTGGTATTTATTGATTATATCTTGGTATAATCCAAAATCTATGAAGATAATGAAAAGCACTTGCGAATTATCTTGAAGACTCTTAGAAGGCATGAATTATATGGTAAGTTTAGCAAGTGTGAATTCTGGCTTCATGAGATTTCTTTTCTTGTCCATATTGTCTCTAAGGATGGAATTTCCATTGATACTTCTATGACCAAGGCAATCCAAGAATGGCCAGCACCGATGAGTATAACTGAGGTACGCAACTTTATTGGTTTGGCAGGTTATTATCGACGTTTTGTCCATAATTTTTCCCGATTGGCTAACCCATTAACGAAGCTCACATGTAAAGGGGTTAAATTTGTCTGGAAAAAAGAGTGTGAAGAATGTTTTGAAGAACTGAAGAGAATATTAGTCAACACTCCTATATTGACTCTACCATTAGGGAATGATGGGTTCGTTATTTATAGTGATGCATCAATGAAAGGACTTGGTTGTGTCCTTATGAAGAATGATAGGGTTATTGCCTATGCATCACGATAGCTAAGAATTCATGAGAAAAACTATCCTACTCATGATCTCGAGTTAGCTGCTGTAATCTTTGCCTTGAAGATATGGAGACATTATCTCTATGGTGAAAAATGTGAGATATATACCGATCACAAGAGTTTGAAATATATTTTCTCCCAAAAAGAACTCAACATGAGGCAAAGGAGATGTCTTGAACTACTCAAGGATTATGATTGCACGATAAACTACCACCCAGGGAAGGAAAATAAGGTTGCAGATGCTTTGAGTAGAAAAGATCATGGAGTTTTAACATGATGAGAGTGGAAAGGGATCCTATTTTCATAGATCTAGTAAAGATGGATATGGGAATCACCATGGAGGGTGAAACATCAACATTTTTTCAAATGGTTGCCAAACCATATTTACTAGAAAGGATACAGTGTTCTCAGGCCAATGATGAAGAGTTGAAAAAGAAGATTAAAGCTGTGAATGATGGGCGATTGAGTGACTTTGTGTATGAAGATGGAATTTTGAAATTTGGGAGGATTCTTTGTGTTCCCGATATACCTGATTTAAAGAGGGAATTGTTGGATGATTCTCATAGTTCCAATCTCTCTATACACCATGGGAGCACCAAAATGTATAGAGATTTAAAGGGAAATTTTTGGTGGGACAACATGAAGAGGGAGATTGCTGATTTTGTGTCAAGATGTATGGTTTTTCAACAAGTGAAAGCTGGAAGGCAACTGCCTGGTGGAGTATTACAACCTTTTCCCATAACTGAGTGGAAATGGGATAATATTACGATGGATTTTTTCATGGGACTACCAAATACTCATAGAAGAAATGACACAATATGGGTCATTGTTGATCGTCTCACGAAGTCAGCACATTTTCTTGCTATAAGGGAAGATCTGCCACTTGAACGTCTATCAAGACTGTATATTAATGAAGTTGTGAGACTTCATGGAGTACCCCTGTTGATTTTCTTGGATCGTGATCCTCGTTTTACATCAAGATTCTGGAAAAGTCTTCAAAAGGCCTTGGATACTGAACTTCGTTTGAGCACTGTTTACCACTCTCAAAAAAATGGACAATCAGAAAGAACTATTCAATCCTTAGAAGACATGTTGAGATCATGCTCACTTGACTTTCAAGGAATGTGGGATCAATATTTACCTCTCGTAGAATTTTCCTATAACAATAGCTTCCATTCAAGTATTCAGATGGCACCATATGAAGCGTTATACGGAAAGAGATGTCGCACACCAACCTGTTGGGATGACGCTGGTGAAAGAAAACTTGTAGGCCCAGAACTGGTGGAGGAAATGATGGAAAAGGTTAATGTAATCCAAAACCACATCAAAGAAGCCCTAAGTAGGCAGAAGAGCTATGCCGACAACCGAAGGAAGGATTTGGAATTTCAGGTAGGAGATCATGTTTTGTTGAAGGTATCTCCATGGAAGGGGGTTATACATTTCAGTAAGAAGGGTAAATGGAGTCCCAGGTACATCGGACCCTTCAAAATTCTAGAACGAATTGGGGATGTAGCTTACCATTTGGAAATGCCTCCAAGTCTCTCCAAAGTTAATGATGTATTCCACGTATCACTGTTGAGAAAATACATGCCTGACCCAACACATTTAATCACCTACGAGGAATTAGAACTGGAACCCGATCTGTCTTATTGCGAAGAGCCCGTCAGGATTCTTGATACAAGAGAACAAGTGCTGAGAAACTGGACGACACGTCTGGTAAAATTTCTATGGAGAAACCATAAGATGGAGGAGGCAACGTGGGAACCTGAGGAACTTATGATGAATAATCACCCGATTCTTTTTATAAAGTGATATTATTTGAAATTTTGAGGACGAAATTATTTAAAGTAGGGGAGAATGTAACACCCCAAGCTTCCACGGTACACTTGTATTTGAATAATACAGTAGCGTGTGTTGTATGCAACTTCGAGTTCTAACACACACCACAACCAATCAAAGTAGTTGTTATGAATATTAATACCTACTTTTTGAAATTTTATAAATTTTATCTTTCCAAATGGACTTTGCTTTTAGATTCGGAATATCAAAATTATCCGAAGTTGAAATTTTTATAATTTTCTGAGAACTTCCAATTTTTTATGAATAGTGAAGAATACTTAAAAACAACTTTTTTATTAAAAATAATTTATAGTGATAAATTATACAATTTAGTGGTTTTAAAGTGTAATTATAATATATTTTCACCATTTTATCCAATGGTGGTAAGTAGAATTAATTTCACTTTGAAATTGGACATAAACAATTGTCAATCTTTTGATATATATTGTTTCTTAAAAACACGTTATTTGTTGTGACATCGGGAATTATATATGTTTGTAATTTTGTAAAATAGAATTCATTTTTGAATTCGGAATATCAATTATATCTTAGGGTGAAATTTTGGCATTGTTCTGAAAAACATCAATTTTTGATGAATAGTGAAACCACTAAGTGGTAGTAAAAAAACTGATTTTTCGTTTAAATGAAACATTATCACTTCTGTGATTTGATTTTCAAAAATCCGACATACATGGTTTTCATTAGAAAGTAAAATGTGGTTCAATGGGATTAAAATAATTGTTTGGTGAATAGTAACTTTTAAGTTTAATTAATCGTGATTAAAGGTAATTAGTGAAATTTAAGGTAAAAATGATATTATAAAAATATGAAAATACCTTTACACTTGTTCTACCCCTATTGGATGTGTCATGGCAGACCATGAAAATCCATGGGTCAACTTGGGGACCCCATGGAGCCACTTTGGTAGGAAAATGACATAAATAACTTTTATTTAAAGTTAAAATAAAAATGTCACAAACATAAGTTGTTTTACTAAAACAATTTTTAAATGGGGTTATAAAAGTCATATTTTTGACTATAAATATTCATTAGAAAGATAAAACTATTTCCTACATTATGATATTTGTTTTATAATTTTTAGACATTAAATAAATTATATTATTTATGACACCATGATGATGCAGCGATTACCTCATTAATAAACGATTTTAATAAAATGGAAGGATAATGTAAAATCTAAGAATTACAGTTGTTAAAAGCCTATTGGATGAGTATATTTAGAACCCTTATCACCTTATCCTCGAAATATATATATTTGGGACCTTTAAAATCCGAAACTCATTATATAATAAAGTAACATTTCATGACTTTCCAAGAGTGCCCCTCCTCTCCTCTTATAAAAGGCCCCCACCACTACCACATTACTCACACCATCAAAGCCTTTTGGCTTGGCCAACCTCTGCCCAAATTCTCTCTCAACTTCCCTCTCTTACTCCTATAAGACTCACATTGTGCATAATTATTCCCAAGTAAGCCTTTCGATCAAATCAAAAAGGAGTTACCCGATTTTAAGGTAATGTCTTCTCTTATGTTATTTTGTTTTATTTTTCTTCTCCAACCCCTTAAAATATTTTTATTCCTTTATTTTGTAACACAAAAAGTATCTTCAATATACTAGGATGTTTTTATGAGAATTATTTGATTTACACTTACACACAACTTCGTCTAATGGTTAAAGAATATACTGTTTCTGTGGTTGGAAAATTTCTACCTCATGAAACGATGATTGTTCAATATTCTTTTAACACCTCTAATGGTGGCCATTATGATGACACTATTTTTATATATGATATATATTATGTTTTTTTCTTATGATTCTGTATTTTTCATTTATGGAATACCTTTACGATTTCCATTATGGGTAAACGCGATAATTTCATTTTAGGAAGTGCAGACTACCGCCCCCTCAAAGTGATTTGAATCGTTAATGCCATATGTGGGATGTATAAAGGATGGAGTAAATGGTATTATACAATATATTATACTGGAATTATATTATACCTTTATATAATTATAACTTCATTCTATTAAATACGAAATAGGAATGAAAGTAGCGTTCATGCGTACGTACGGCTTACCGTCTCCATGAACGGTGCATTTCATTTCATACCTCTAAATGTTATGTAATATTATAAATGAATGTATATACTGGATATATATGATATGTATGATATCTACATCATGGATATAATTCTGGAGATAATGGATATTCTACCACATAAACAACTTGTAATTATAAGAAGTTTATTGTTGACTCAAGTACCAAAGATCGACAAAACGACCGTTATTAACTTAAATGACTACATAATTTTCGTAACATGGTAATAAGTGATATAAAAGGAATAATGAACATTAAAAAGGTTATTAAGAAAATAAAAATTAACTCTAGTTTATTATTCAGGAGATTAAATAACGATCCAGTCAAGTCGGAAACGAGGTAAGGGAACTTCTTAACCTAATTTCCATTCTTTGGGTTAATCTCCTACTTTCAAATTTTGTCATGATATTATTATGTCTTATCTTGTATTTGTACATTCTCTATGTGTACTTATATTGAATACACATAATAGATATATATTATTTAAAAAAATGGTTTTTTAAGGGAATTCGTCTCAATCTCCTTTCATAGAGTCATATTTTGTTTTATACACAACTTTCCTTTATACGGTGTATAAACCCCATTGAATTTTACTTTTATTCAAAAGGAATATTTTTATACGAAGTTTTTTTTACTAAACGACAACTGGAATGTTTTTTTCTTACGTATGCAGCGACAACTACTTCCCCTCCACTGTGACCATTATTTGAGTTTCGGCTTCCTCTACAATCCATAACTTTTTTAAATTATTTCAAAAAAGAGAGATATTTCTCTAAAATATATGAAAATCTAGTGCAAATGTATACGTATTTAACGCAAGCTTAAAAATGTTTTCAAAAAACCCGACTCTCGAGTGTGGTAGAGAGGAAGGGATTGGGCGTGGACCCATCATGGCCTGTAATTAGTCGAGTAGTCTCATAATTAGTTATTTTGTCTTCAGAAGCTTGCATAATGTTTTTAGAAAAACACTGGAGTATATTTGAGCAATTTTAAAAGTAAGTATCTTCTAAAAAAATTGTATCGGTAGGTCTCATGAGACAAACTAGTGTCTTGGCATGAGGCCTTAACAAAATCTTATTTGTAGTCTTGGCACGAGGCCTTGGCTATGTGGTTATGATAGTATGGCATTCTGCATTCCATCATTATGAAAGTGGTTATTGATATTGCATGTTATTATTTGACTAGTAGAATATCCATGTGAGTAAGTAAATGGAATTATTTAATTTTATTTTTTCCATATTATGCTGAAGTTCAAGTTTAAAAAGGCTTTTGTTTTAGTTATACATTGCCTTAAAAGTTAATTTTTATTTATGAATGCTTCCGCAATATTGTTATACTTACTGAGAATCTGAGCTCACCCCTTTCAATGTTTTAATATTTTCCAGGATGTGAAGAAGTATTTTATGAATGACCTGCAGGGATAGTCAGAAGAGGATATGAGTGTGGACTATGGAGACTTTGTTATTGTAGATTTTCACTTTATGATGTAATGTAACATTTATGAATGTATCTAGTGTTTCCAAGGCTACTAAACTAATCGATCTTTCGAGAATTGATCTTTTGTGATCATGCCAATGTTACACAATAATGCACCGACTCCAGGTAACTGGGGTCGGGGCATTACAGTTGGCCACACTACACCACGTATTGAGTTGAGGTTGATTCATACATGTCAAATATGACCCATGGATCGTTCTCCTAATGTTTCAATGGAAACCAATTGCGTTTCGTCAGTTTTTCATATGTACATAAAATGCTGTCCATTTTAAACAAAAGAGAGACACTTAGAGTGATCCTGGACACACCGAGACTCGCATTGAGCCTGGGTTGGATCGTACATGTCACATAGGACTTATGGATCATTGTGATAAATTATCAACAGAATCCGAATGTGTTTGGTCAATTTTCTGTGTGCCAGTTGTTCTTTTCACTTATAATCCTGTCCATTTTTAACAAAAGAGACATAGTTAGAGTGATACCGGCCACACCGTGCCTCAGATTTAGACGGGGTTGACTCTTACACGTCTCAAATGACCCATGTATCATTGTCATAAAGTATCAACACAATCTGAATGCTTTTGGTTTGTTTTCCATATGCTAGTTGATGTTTTCACTTAAAATGATATCCTTTTGAAACAAAAGAGAGACACTTAGAGTGGTGATGGCCACAACGCGCCAAGGATTGAGGTGGGGTTGAATCATACACATTTCATATGACCCATTGATCGTTTTACTAAAGCATCAACACATTTCAAATGCGTTTGGTCAGTTTTTCGTATGTCACTTGTTGTTTTCACTTAAAATGATGTCCATTTTAAACAAAAGAGAGACACTATGAATGGTGTCGGCCACACCACACCTCGGATTGAGGTGGGGTTGACTCGTAGACATCACATATGACCCATGGATCGTTGTCCTAAAGTATCAACACAATCAGAATCCGTTTGGTCGGTTTTCCGTATGCTAGTTGTTGTTTTAACTTAAAATAAAGTACATTTTAAACAAAAGAGAGACACTTTGAGTGGTGTTGGACACACCACACCTCGGATTGAGGCTAGGTTGACTCTTACACTTCACATATGACCCATGGATCATTATCCTAAAGTTTCAATGGAAAAAAATGTGTTTGGTCAGTTTTCTGTATGTACTTAAAATGTTGTCCATTTTAAACAAAAGAGAGACACTTAGAGTGATCCCGACCAAACCCTGACTCGGATTGAGCCCGGTTTGGCTCTTAAACATCACATATAACCCATGGATCGTTGTGATAAATTATCAATAGAATCTGAATGCGTTTGGTCGGTTTTCCGTATACCAGTTGTTCTTTTTCACTTATAATCTTGTCCATTTTAAACAAAAGAGACACAGTTAGAGTGGTACCTGCCACACCATGCCTCAGATTTAGACGAGGTGGAATTTTACACGTCTCAAATGACCCATGGATCATTTTCCTAAAGTATCAACACAATCCGAATGCGTTTGTTCGGTTTTCTGTATGCCAGTTGATTTTTTCACTTAAAATGATATCCTTTTGAAACAAAAGAGAGACACTTAGAGTGGTACCCGCCACACCGCACCTCTGATTGAGGCGGGGTTGACTCGTACACATCACATATGACCCATGGATCATTGTCCTAAAGCATCAACACATTTCGAATGCATTTGGTCAATTTTTCGTATGCCACTTGTTGTTTTCACTTAAAATGATGTCCATTTTAAACAAAAGGGAGGCACTATGAATGGTGTCGGCCACAAGACATTGTATTCAAATTAAAGTATATCATCACATGCATTTGATGAGCATGAGATAATAAGATTACCAAGACATTCATAAAATTCAAGACATACAAAAATGGAATAATCCTAAATAACATTGCATGATTAGAGAAATAAAAAAAACATGTGAACTCAAGGTGGGTGGGGGGGGGATGTCGGGGGTTCAGGGAGGAGGGTGGAAGGGCTGTCTGGGGGGGATATCCAGGGGGCTGTCCGGGGTCTAGGGAGGAGGGTGGGGGGATGTCCGGGGGGCTGTCCGGGGTCCAGGGAGGAAGGTGGGGGGGGGGGGGGGCTGTCCGGGGGGTGTCTGGGGGGCTGTCCGGGGACCAAGGGGGAGGGTGGGGGGGCTGTGCGGGGGGCTGTCCAGGGGGTGTTCGGGATGTCTAGGGGGATGTTCGGGGGGTTTCTGGGGGGCTGTCCGGGGACCAAGGAGGAGGCTGGGGGGATGTGCGGGGGGGGGGGGGGGGTTGTCCGGGGTTCATGGAGGAGGGTGGGGGGGGGATGTCCGGGGGTCTGTCCGGGGGGTGTTCGAGGGGCTGTCCGGGGACTAAGGAGGATGGTGGGTGGCTATCTAGGGGGATGTCCGGGGTCCAAGGAGGATAGTGGGGGGTTGTCCTGGGTCTAGGAAGGAGGGGGGATGTCCAGGGAGTTCCCAAACACACAAAACTATATAAAAATTCTCAAGATACACCGCAACCACTAAAAGATAACAACATCCATGAAAACAGACAATATATAAAAATAACTCAATTCTATTACTATACTACGGGTCTAGATAAAACCAACAACTAGAATAAATTAAACATCAAATCTCAGTAATATTAGTCAAAAATGTAACGGATCAATTTTTCCCACATCACCATCACCATCATTACCATCATCATCACCCTTTTTCTCATCCCCATCATCGTCCTCTCCCTCCTCAGTGCGCTTCTCCTCCCCCTCGCCCTCCTCCTCGCCCTGGCCATCTGCCTCACCCTCCTCCTCTCGCTCCTCTTCCACATCAGACTCCTCGCCATCATCATCATCAGGCTAGAAATCATCTTGAACACCACTAGAACTTCCACCTGGTGCACCCTATATAAAACCTATAGATTACATATATTCATCAAAAGATGGGATGGCCTCTGGTGGAAGTGTTGGACATAGAACTTTAATAAATTTCATAAATGAAATTTTTTCCCTAGAAGACTGTTGTTCTGTCTGTGTGGCCCTTTTCTCATCCTGTTATGCCTGTACCCTAACTTGATGTAGCTCGGTGGCACTAAAAATCATACCAGAGGAGGGCCAATACCTCATCGGGGCTGTCCTAGGTCGGCAGCGTACTCTGCCAGGATGCTCCTCTCCCAACACCTAATGTAAGTGATCAGTTGGCCCAAAATTGTCTGGTTCATGGGCATCGAGGGCCTCTGAAGCAGCCTTTTACAAATATAAATATATTATTAAGTTAAAAAAGAGATATTAAAATATAAAATCAACAGATTAAAACTTACATTCTGTTGATGAGTCGCTTCATTAATGACACTTCCAACCTTTTTCCGTCTACTCAAGCAAAACAGTTTTTCTCGAGGCACACGTCCTTCAATATTCTGTATTTTCCTCAACAATGACATTGAAAACTAAAGTTATATGAAAAATTTAGAAAAAGATTAAATAATTTAGGAAATAAAAGAAAGTGTAAGTCGTAAATAAAATTTATAAACTATTTTCATACCTACTTCCTCTCATGATCTGGCATCGTAGTACGTCCTAGTGTGTGGAGGTATTTTTTTGCATAAATGTTTTCTTTATTTTTTCCAGATGATTCCTAAATAAAATTAAATAATGAAAAGGATAATATTAATGCAAAACATGAAAGTTATTATTTTAATACGTCAAATTTAATTAATACCTTAAACTAGGTAGTTGTCCAACGAGTAATCATCTGATGATACTGCTCTATAGAACAATCATCCACGAATGGTACAACCTCTAACTCAGTGCCAAATCTAGAACGCCAGCCAATATACAAGTCATGATTGTAGGCTCTCCAATGCTCGCCTAAATCCTTTAGACATTCCGGTCGTGCACCCTCACCATCAGGAAAATTAAATCGAAGCTGACATCAAAATATTAATTCATATAAATACAAAAATAATTCATGGAATTAAATACAACAGATTTTTTTACCCATATCTCTTCCCAAGCTCTATCCTTGACCTCATGTGGCAAATGTCTCCACGATAGCGGGTTGATGAGAATGATGTCGGAGTATTTGGAAAGCGTCTCCAAAAAAATCCGACATTGATGCCCTATTTTCTCAACCATTTGGTTGTCTTCATTGTAATCCACCATAACCTGTGTGCGGCGGTTCCACACCGAATGCATGCGTGTATGCCCTCACCCCCGCGTCCTATCAGTTGATGTATCTGTCATGAAATAAAAACAAATATTTTATCAAAACATGTTATAATGAAAATAAATATTTCTATAAAAATTTGTTAGGGTTTTATAAATATACCTACTCCAGTCTGATCACTGAGCGCCGCTGGATCCACAGAAACTGATGGAACACCTTGTGGTGGAACAGGAGTCAAAGACGATGGAATATAGAAGATCAGAGAGACAGAAGTAGAAGTAAAAGAAGATGGGACAGCTGTATGACTGGATTCTGACTGGGGAGTGGGAATTATCATGGGATATGAAAATGATGGGCCAGAAGATGAAAAAGGTGGAGAAAACATGGGAGGCCTAAATATCTCATGTGTCCCTAATGACACACCGGGATTGGGAAGGATGACATTTCAGTGGGAGGGGTGGGGTCTAGTCGGGTACGTGAATCTTCTCGTCCACCTCTGGTACGAACCCTCCTCATTCCACCGGCCTGAGTACTAGGACCCGTACTAGGCTCCTTGTTGAATAAATGTCGACATATAGGTGGATCCTACAAAAATGTTTACAAAACAATTAATCACATGACATTATATATTCTTTAAATATATATATTTGAAATAAAGTACAAACTGTAGGCACTAATGGTGGAACACCCATCTCTGCCATTCGATGATTGTTCTCCATCATTTTTATCCTTCATCTCTCTTCAATTGGCTGCATTTCCTGCTTTTGTACACAAGTTGTAATGTTCACCAAGTTAGAAATATTGTTTGACTAGGTTTGAATACAGTTCAATTCCAAATTATAAAATTCAATTCAAATAAAACTGAAACTAATAAACATTGAAAATTCACATAACGACCAAGTTAGCTAAAACATATTTTTGATGAATACTAAATCTATTTGAATATTACCAACCTTAAAAACCCAACTCAAGGTAAACCAAAATAATTGAGAACATGGATGAATGATTCTATATATTTTCAACCTAAACTTCAGGTTCACAATCAACTCTAACAATTGAGCTATTAGAGTCATCAAAAGAAATAAATTAATTGGTTCCAATGGCACTAGGGATAGTGTCAATTGCATCATCACCATCATCAAAAATATGTCTTGGAATTACTTCAAGTATAACACCAAATTCCGATCAAAGTTGGTCTTTGATATAAAAAACTTGTTTAGCCATTGATTCCAACACATATGGTTCTTCGGTAGCAAGAGTGCGAGTCATATTAATTTCTCTAAATCCACAATAATCAATAAATGTGTGTTGTCTCGTCATCGAATCACACCAATGGAATTTCATCATTATGACTTGTCGATGAGAGTAATAATCCAATATTATTATTTTCTCAAAGACTCCATAATAACCCACATTTTCAAATCACGGTCTACAACGTATAATGAGAACCATATTTAATTGACCCTAAAGTTATATTAGTACATTCATCTTGGGGGAAATGGAATATATGATCTTGGTTAACTGATGAATTCAAAAGCTCGTATTCCATATTTTGGACACTATCTAAGGTAAGAAATCATGTGAGGATGGGTTTAAATCATTCAATTTCTTACATGATAGTGGGAATGAATGCTTGAATTAATGACTTGAGTTCACTGATTAAATGAGGGTAGAGGTTGCATAGGCTGTGTAAACAAAATTATTAAATAAGGGTAGAGGTTACATACACTATGCATGGTGGGGGAGTCTCAACCGATTTAGAAACTATAATAAATTCCCATCATAGGTATCAATAAGAAACATCAGCATCAAAAGAAACTCCAAATAAAAAAGGACTAAAAACATCAATCACTTTTTATGTTATCCCACCAAAAAATGATCACGAATGTCCCTATACATTTTCATACTTCCAAAATTTATAGAGAGTTTATAGTTATGAGATTCATCCATCTGCACACCCTACCCACCCCACTTGGACAACCCTACCCCCACCCCACTTGGACAACCCATCCCCCCCCCCCCCCCACTTGGACAACCCTACCCCCACCCCACTTGGAAAACAAATCCCCCCCACCCCACCTGGACACCCCTACCCCCAACACCCCACTTGGAAAACCTAGCCCCCCCACTCCACCTAGACAGCCCTACCGTCACTCCACTTAGACACCATTTCAACCGTTATACACATGTTATGAACCCTTATACACACCATGTGAACACTTATACCATATCATCATTATTACAACCATTTATAAAAACTTATTAAACAACATCACTTGTCAAATATAATAAAATTGAACATAAATCAATAATAATATTGGATATATCAAGTAAAATTAAGTCATACTACCTTACATCCTAAATAACCACCCACAACCATGATTAATAACCACAAAGCTCCCCTTTCGTCCAAATCAAAAGTGAAAACAAAAACACATAGCTGTAGAAAACAACTTCATTTGTGTGAAGAATAATAATCCCATGGTCCTCATGATATTTGAACCACACAGTCATGATTTTTAAGATGAACTTGTATCCATGAAACCATATGAGAAACACGATTCAATACATGTGTTTTTCTGATTTTCCCTAGCATTTTGAGGAACCCCAAATCAGTGAAAATGTTCATTGTGTTTTAAAAAAGGTGATTGAATAAATCATGTATGATGTTGAAGGTAGAATGATTAATGGTTATATTAGGAAAACTAATATTCACTAATATTGCGAATTTGAAATTCTGTGAATTAGTTTCATGAAGAAGGAAGAAGTACTAATTAGGGACCACATACTATTGTTCAAAGTTCAAGAAGATACTCCATATGTTCTATTGTGCAAAGGATAAGTGAAGAGTGTGTCATTATATATATATATAAATATATATTTTTATAGAAAAATGATACATAATTATTATGTAATACGCATAGTGTACAAAAATTAAGATGAACAAGATCTTCATGTTTGACATGATCTTAATGAAAGGAGTGATTTTCATGAAATACTATGAATAAATATAACAAACAATTTCTTATGAGTTCATATACATGAAGTTGTAATATTTGAAGCATTGAGATTAAAAAAACTATGAATATTTAAAATTAGAAAACAATAAAGAGACACCATGCCCTTATAAATGTATATGTGTAACGAAAACATTAATTGGAAAATTTATGTGGTGATTTTAGTACACAATTCGTGGAGTAGTGAATCATAAAATTTTCCAAAAACCCTAAAAATTGGGAATAACGATATCCATGAGAATAGAAGGATATCCTTGAGATGATGTGGAAGGATATCCTTGAGAAAATGTGGAAGGAGTCTAACCTAGCAGCTGATCCGATGGAAGAGGTGCACCTGTGGTGGGGCTTCTCAAGGGATTCTACGAGTTAGAATCACTTCTGGGAGAGCCGTACACTGCTTCTGGAATTGTGCGGAGGGGTCTGCCATGGTTAGGCGAATTTGGGCATCTTTTTCCCAACGGTTATTAAAAACCATTGGGAAAACTCCATCTTTCCCAACGGTTTCATTAAAACGTTGGGAAAACTCATTTTTTCTCATCTTTTCCAACGGTTTCTTCAAACCGTTGGGAAAAATCATTTTTTACCCATCTTTCCCAACGGTTTCATCAAACAATTTGGGAAACTCAATTTTTACAGATCTTTACCAACAGTTTTCATAAACCATTCGTAAAGATCACCTATACCAACGGTTCAAAAGAACCGTTGGTATACAAGCGTTGGGAAAAGCATGATTTCCAATAGTGCAAGCCAAACTTCATCGTGTGAAGCTCGAACAGAATCGCCTTCGTGATAAGTTCAAGCTGATAGAAATCACTACTCGGGAAATGTTAGTCGAGCCGCCCCTAGATTCTATCACCCTAGCACACCTTGCTATAAAGTCCTATGCTGGTGTTATAAGGGGTTATGTAACGAGACTGTAACTGGATTGTGTAATCCTTTGATTTAAATAAAAATTGTGATTTCTTCTTATGATGAAGTTTGTCAAATTTCAAATGTCCGGATAAATATAGTATGCATATTATTGATGAATTTTAGAAAAATGATATTTTAAAAATATTAATGTAAACCTTAAATAATTAATAATGTGTAATGATTTTGAAAAAATGGTCTGCTATAGTTATGTTCATTAAGAAATTTCGAGTCTAGTAAGATCAACTTAATTTTTGGTGAATAGTAAATTATGAATAGTAATTTTACGCTTAGTATTAGTAATGTGACCAAATGGATTAGTAATCTGACTTAAAGAAAGTATTAATATAATTTAGGCACCTTGATTAAGTAATGCGATTTAATAAAATATTTAAATAACTGTTTCAGATATTATTAGTTAAGTATTAGTTTTTTTGGGGGAATAGTGTTTTTTTAAAAAAAATTAAATTAAAAATATTTAGAAAATTGTTTTTATAAAATGGAGTTCATTTTTGAATTCAGAGCATCGATAATATGTTAAGGTGAGTTTTTGAGATTTTTCTGAAACAGTTGAATTTTCAGTAAATAGTGTTTTTATTTAAAATGTAAATTAAAAATATTTAGATAATTATTTTCATAATATGGAGTTCATTTTTGAAATCAGAGCATTAATATTTGGTTAAGGTGAATCTTTGGTATTTTTCTGAAACAATAGAATTTTCAGTGAATAGTGAAAATACAATTTTTGAGTTTCGGGTGTTTAATGACATCATTAAGGATGTAATAATTATGAAATAATTCTAGTAGACTTATTAATAGTAAGATAAGGTATGTGGTGTCCCAAGTGGCCAATACAATGGGCAAATACCATGGGAAAGCCCATGGTTTTTCCAATACCACCAATGAGGTGTCCCTTGGCCATTAATGCCTTGTCCCCCCACTTTCCCTATAAATACCAAGCCATTCTATCATCTTTTCCATTACAAAATCATCCTCAACGAAGTGCTGCTCTCCTCACCTCACAATTAGTCCTCCCAAGGTTCCCTAATGTCTCCCATGGTCTCGACCCTCAATCTTTTGAAGTTACTCTTCAAGGTAAGGGATCATACCTCTCTCCTTCATTTCAAGTACTCTCTTTTATGTCATTTCTTTTATGCTCCATGTTCATATGTTGGAGGATATTATTTTATATTAAAATTACTGTAATTTTTATGTTCATATGATGAGAGAACCCCTATTTCTCTCATCAATTCATTTTAAAAATGTGTAAGTGGCGCCGTTAGGCTGCCGAATGTTTGTAAGGGATCCTACCTCTCTTTTTCATTTCAAGTACTCTCTTTTATGTCATTTATTTTATGCTCCATGTTAATATGTTAGAGGATGTTATTTTATATTAAACTTACTATAATTTTTATGTTCATATGATGAGTGAACCCCTCTTTCCCTCGTCAATTCATTTTAAGAATGTTTAAGTGGTGTTGTTAGGCTGCCGAATTTTTGTAAGGGATCCTACCTCTCTCCTTCATTTCAAGTACTCTCTTTTATATAATTTCTTTTATTATCCATGTTCATATGTTGGAGGATTTTATTTTATATTCACCTTAATTTAATTTTTATGTTCATGTGATGATAGGCCCCTTCTTTCTTTCATCAATTCATTTTAAGAATTTTTAAGTGGCGCCGTTATGCTGCTAAATTTTTGCAAGGGATCCTACCTCTCTCTTTCTTTTCAAGTACTACTGTTTATGTCATTTATTTTAATCCCCATGTTCTCATATTGGGGGTGTTATTTTATATTCATATTACTGTCCTTTTCATGTTCATATGATGAGATACCCCTTATTGCTCTCATTATTTCATTTTATGAATGTTTAAGTGGCGCCGTTAGGCTACCGAATTTTTGTGAGGGATCCTACCTCTCTCTTTATTTTTAAGTACTCTCATTTATGTCATTTATTTTATGCCCCATGTTCTCATGTTGGGGAGTTATTTTATATTCATATTAATGTAATTTTCATGTTCATATGATGAGATACCCCCTCTTTCTCTCATCATTTCATTTTATGAATGTTTAAGTGGCGCCGTTAGGCTACCAGATTTTTGTAAGGGATTTTTTCACCCTTCTCATTTTCAAAGTTCCATTTTTATGTCAATTCGTTCAAGTTACTTTTTATTATATTGGGGTATGATCTATATATCCATAATAATGTCCTCTTTATGTTCATATGATGAGAGACCCTATTCGATCTCATCAAATCCTTTTTTTAAGTTTTAAGTGACGTCGTTAGGCTGCCAAATTCTCATAAGAGAAATCTTATTTTTGTCTTCCTTTGAAATTTTTTATTTCATATGGTATGTCTTTAAAATTTCATTACCATGTTCTTATATCCTTTATATTCTATTCCCTTACTGTTTTATGGATCATTTATGAGTGGGTGACCCATGTCCCCTCTCTTTTCAATGATTTCTAAAAACCCCACAACATAGCAGTTATGCTGCCGAATTGTCGTCTCAAAATGTCTCTCTTTTTCTCAAATTATTTTAATTTATTAAGTCGATACTCAAATATATTTCTTCTAAAATGGTATTCACATGTATTCAAAAATTTTTTAGTTTAAATTCTGGGATTTACATACATGAAACCCGCTTTCCTTTTTCCATGGGTTTAAAGTGACTTAAAGATCTTGTCTTTAAAGAAGTTTTTAAAACATTAGGATTATGAAATGAAACCCATTTCTTTTATAATGATATGGGTTATTTATTAAATTTTTGATGATGATATATGTGGCCCACATGATAATAAATATAAATTGAAGGTGCACCCTGATAGTGATCCAATGGATTGGGTAAAGACTTAATCTTTAGAGATGACCATTTTAACGATACCTTGGTGAATAACCTTGGTAATTTTTTTAATGACACCTTGGGGATGGACCATGGTGAAACAGAAATGATTTTATAAGTTAAATGTTTTAGCCACATATTCAAGTTATGAAATATGTTATTTTTATTATTATATGCCTCAAGATCTCTTTCTCCTTAAAGTTTTTTTTCATGACTTTATTGATGTATCTCAAGTTCACATGTTAAATGTTTCCCTTGTTTCCCTTACTGGGCCTTCTACTCACCCTTTCCTTTAATGTATGCTCCCAGGTTATGAGATGCTGTAATGAACTTAGGATGAACAGTGAAGAATCCTTTGAAGTTTTTAATAAGAATGTTTTATGTCGTCATTTATTAAGTTCCTGGTTTCAAAGACGCTAAACCTTAAAAGATCCTAAGTTTTATAAAATGTAATGAAAGTTTATGTGATAAAAAGGAAGGATGTTATATAAAAACTTTCTTTAAATTCTGGGTAAAATAAAACATATAAAGGGTGAGCTCAAATTCTCAGTAAGGGTAAGAATGAAGAAAATAAAACAAATCATATACATTTGATCTTAAAAAATCAAGAACACAAAGTTTTAACATCAAAATATTGAGAAATAAATCTTGGAAGTACATAAGGCATAGATCAAAAAGGAACATTAATCATGATAAAATAGAATGGGAATAAAACATGTAATTGTGGAAAACCATTAAGCACATGATATGACTTCAATAGTAGCCAAGGCATTTCTTCCAATACCATCTTAGTAGACAAAATCCCTTACTGAATCGAGTTCACTCCTCGTTCCAGTCCTGTATCACTGAACCAGATTAACTTTCCATTCCAGACATGTTTATCTCATGAGATATAAATCTTTACCCAATGCATTGGAGGGAGATATAGGTCCCATACAACTCATAATTAAATAATTCTTAAGTGTGCCACAACATAAACATAAACCATTCATCATAACCCAAATAATAAAATGGGTTTCATAAACATCATCCCATCATAACATAATCCATATAAAAGAAATGGATATCATTTCATCATAAGAAAACTGAAACCATGTAAATAATAGAGACATTATACTTGAAACATAAACATATGAAATAATTTCATCTTAGATGGAAAATGGTTTTGATAAAACACTAGAAATGAATTCTTGAGGAAAATATCTTTTCTTCTTCAAAATCATTTTATTTTCACAAAATGCCATGAAAATTTAAAAGAAAGGGATTTTTTTGAAAATAATAATGAAATATTGTAGATTAAGCCTCATGAAAAAAAGGCGTTATGAAATTGTAAAAATCCATTCATGCCCTATAAGATAAAAAAATATTCTCCTCGTACTTTTAACGAAAAAGTCAAAAAGCTCCTTGTATGGTAAAAAAAATAAAGATTCCTTCCATAACACAATGTAAAAGTCAAATAGGGGTAAAAATGACTTTAAAAATACATTGAAGAATATTAAAAACTTTATAAAAAATATTTTTATGGACATGGATGAAGAATATAACCACAGTAAATACTTATGTATAAGAAATCTCAAATAAAAATGAGATTGCAAAATTATCCCTTACCTTAGGTCCAATTTCTTCCGTACGTGTCCGAAACTTCTATATAGTGTGTTTAAACATATTATTAACTTATAACACAACCATAATAATATTTCTGATATCATATATGATTCACTCATGACTTTATATTACCCATTCTCTTTTCAATTCCATGTTAAAGTAGCTTTTTCGGTAAAATCGTTTCATTTACCGTACGTGTTTGGACTTGTTGTTCTTGGTATTATTATTACTTATATCATGATTTACTTACTTCCAGAATGTAAAACATGATTTATATATCATATATATTCAGTGCATATATATATAATATAGATAAATGAAATGAAACACACCGTTCATGGAGACGGTAGGCTGTACGTACGCATGAACGTTGTTTTCCATTCATTATTGAATTTAATCGAAGTAAGTAGATAATATATATATATATATATACATAAATCCAGTAGAATTATTATGTTATATATATCATTATTATTCATTATATATACTTTATAATCATTCTTGAATGGTTAACATGGAGAATGAATCTCATCGCGTCGTGGAGACGGTAATACGTACGTACTTACGAGTGATGACATCATTCCCATAATTATTGGATGTAATTGGAGTGGATCATATAATATCTCAGAATTAGTATGTTGTTATAATAACCATATATAGTTTTTATTTACACCATTATACCCATCCAAGTAAGGTTGTGGTAGACAAACAGATTACACCAAGGCGTGGAGACGGTATTCCGTACGTATGCATGCACGGTGATTTCGTTTTCCGTAGGATGGATAGAAGGTGAAATAGGGTTGTTTAATATTTATAATAACATATCAGTATATTAGTGATACTGATTTTATTACTTTATAATGAAACAACTAAAGAATAATAAGTTTAAGAAGAAGGAAACTTGAAAGAATCGGTAGAAGAGATTACCTCTTCTTCGACGCACCTCTTTTATGCTTTCTCTAAAGGCACTAGAGTTGGTCTTTTGAGAAGACCAGAACCTCTATAATATAACTGGAGAGGTTTAGAAGAGAAATTGGTAGGGTTTGAACGAGATTGAAGGCTCAAAATTGAGTGAAGAGGAGAGGGAAGGAGGTGCCCTTATATAGGAGAGGAGAGGGGCACTTTTAGAAATCTTAGAAATATTAATTAATAATAAAATGAAAACCCACATAAAAACCACAAAAAATTAGTCAATTAGAAGATTAGATAAGATAGGGTTTTAATCTCATCATAAAATAAAATTTATACATGTTTTAAGTATATTTTAAACCTTATCAACTTGATTTATCATTAATTAGTATATTTAATTTTATTTGTGGTAATAAAATTCTAAATTTTAAATTGTTATAAATACATACATAAATGTTGTAAATTTCACATAATTGGATAATTTATAAAATTTTATACCATATAATTTTCAATTTGTAGTTTTTAAATATTTTTGTGATTTTTAAATAATTTAATAATATGTTATTTTTATAAAATATCAATAGTGTCAATTTTGAAACTATTCATTATTTGAATTTAAATAAAAACCACACAGAAGATATGTCCAAAAAAAATATAATATATTACTAATATGTCATATGCATCTAAAACATTCATGGGGAACATTAATTTGTTCATATATTATATATTTTAATATTTTTAAAACCATTTATTTGGTATATATCTTAATAAAATAATTCCTACTACATTTTTTTATAATTATTTAATATACTGATTTGTTGCATAAAAATTAAAAATAAAAACTAATGATAAAGATAAATATAATAACTTTTATAATAATATTTTTACTCGAATTTATCATATTAAAATCACAACATATAAATTGTTATATTTATTAAATCATGAAGGTGAAATCTTTGACATCATTTAAAATAAAATAATATAAATGTCCTAATCGGTTTTATAAGGCTACAAATGGCCCAGAAAACGACCCTTGGATTCTTAGGGTATAGATATACTCGACCAATAATTTTTGGTCAAGTTTCTGGTCCTTTTGATAGGTATTGTTATTTTAATAAAAACTATATTATTGATTTTTCACTAAATAAATAATTTCTACATCATTAATGTATAAGCTATTAAGGTAAATAAATATTTCTTAAAAATTACAAATAAATTACCATGATAAATAAAAACATTTTATCTTTCAAATTTGTATTTATAATCGAATTTATATTCAGTATAACCTTATATTAAAAATAATCTAATTATTAAAGTTTGAGTGAGACATATTTCACTTTCCTTTAAATAAAATAAATAAAAGGACTTAATCAAATAAAAGTGGGTTCCATTAGATTCCATTTATAACCAAGTATGATTTAGGGAAAAATATAATCATCCAATTATATTAAGATAAGTGTTAGAGAAATTTTATAATTTTATATTTACCCTTAATTACCAGATTTACCTTTAACTATGATAAATAACATTTACCGTAGTTACTATTAATAATTCTTAAAAATAAAAAGCATCTTATTAAAATAATTTTTACCTTATAATTCCAAATATGGAATCCATTTTTTCAAATTCAAAACACAAAATTTGTATTATTTAATTTTAAATTAATCCCGCTGTTGATAAAATGGGGTTTAAAAGTTAAAACGTTGCAAAAGATTGAAATGTTTTTACTTATGAATTCAGTGTAAAATTAATGATAATGACTTAAATTATATTAAATGGTAAAAATATATTCTCTTTATACTTTAAAACCATTCAATATTATAATTTAACTATATAAATTATTACAATGAAAAAAGTTGTTTTTAATTAAATTATAGCGTGTTTTTACTATTCACAAAAATAGGAAACTTATCAGAAAAATATCAAAAATTTATCCAAAGTAAATTTTTATATCCTAATTCAAAATAAGAATTTTATATTTTCAAATTGAACTTATAAACATGTCAAAAACTAAATTTAATGTGGGTGCGCCATCAAAAGGCGGCAAAACTGCATTTTTTGAAAAATACTTATTTTACCCAAAAAAATTATTTTGTTCTCATACCATGTTCTATAAAATGTGTAAGATGAATTATAATGTCATAAATTTCAAAATGTAGTTACTACTATACATAATGTCTAGTTCATAATAATATTATAACAATATATCGTTTTTAGTGAAACTTAGAATTGCGTATAACACATGCTATTAAGGAAGGTTTCTCTTGCATGCAACACAAACCAAAAATAGTGTTTGCATATAATATAAGCTAATACGGTGTTGCATATAGAACAAGCTAATTTTGGTGTATCATACTGCACAAGACATCAATGAAATTAAAAGAATATTTTTTCATAAAATCTCAGGGTGTTACACTCTACCTCTCTTTCTCAGGGAGGTCCGGGCACTCCTCAGAAAATACGTCAACCTATTCCTGGGCGATGGGGACATTTTTTTATCCTAAAAATCTCATTTCCTTATTCTTCTTCACTGATCAATTCCATAAATAAGGATATAGTAGGTTCTTCTAGAAAAAGATCAGATTGAGATATCTCTCTTTGGAAGATAACTGTAGATTTTCTATTCAAGACTGCTGAGATTTCCTTACTTCAGCATTTTATCTTAGAAGCGTACTTTGAGAGCCATTCCATCCCTAGTATAATGTCGAATTCCAGCATGGGAATGACTACTAGATTTTCAATAATATTGTGCTCACCAAAGTAAATACTAGAGCTTCTAAGCACTAACGATGCTTGGATAATCCCACCAGGAGTCTTGACTGATAACTCTACTTTTAGCAAGCCAGGGGGTTGATTCCAAATTTTTTTCAAACTTGGAGGAAATAAAGGAATGCGTAGAACCAAAATCAAACAAAGTAATTTCTAGATTTGAGAGAACAACAAGAGTACCTTCTACCACTTCATTTGGAGCTTCAACTTCACCGGTCGTGATAGCAAATAAACGACCTTTCTCCCTTGGACTTTACTGAGGCTGATGGTGGTTCCCCTCAACTGCCCTCATATTTGGATAGTGATTAGCAAATTTCCCAAGTTGTACACACTTAAATAACTAGACATCAGGTAGGACCTACACCATCTTTCACTTGTCCTTAGTGTTTGTAAGTTGAGGCTTCACCTCACTACAACAATTCCTTGCCATATGGCCATCTCTTCCACACTTGTAGCATTTCCCTCTCCCGAGCAGACAGTTCCTCGAATACTTCTTCCCACTTTTATTACACGTGTGGAATTTCACTTTCTTTCCTCCTCTTCCTTGATCAAAGATTCTCCCTAATCATGGATCCATCGATCTCTTTTTCATTGGATCTATGAGAACACTGCATCTCACCAGACTCTAGTTCAAGTTTCATGGCACTTCACACGATCTCCTCATAGCTATCATAATCTCGGTTGGATAGATTCTTCCCTAGATGAGGTCTCAGTCCACCGATGAATCTATCAACCTTAACATTTGGATCCATGAAAAATTTAGAGGTTTAACGTGAAATCCTTGTGAAGTTCATCTCATAGCTTCCCACAGATTCATTCTCCTTATGCTTCAGCTCGAGAAACTCCTTCTCCATTATTGTTCTCATGGAATGAGAGAAATACTTACTAAAGAAGATCCATCCAAACTCTTCCCACTCCATATCTTCAACATCCAATATTTGACTTGTGTTTTTAATCAGATCCCACCACTGATCATCTTCTACTTCTAATCGATAGATAGCTAGGGTGAAATTCTCTTGCTCTGAAAATTGGAGCACAGAAAAGATCTTCTCGATAGAGCTGATCCATTGTTCAGCAATCAATGGGTCGGTAGATCCACTGAAGGTTGGTGGTCATTGATTCATAAAGTATTCAATAGAATGTTGTTCCCTTCACAGTGAGATTGGTCTCATAGCTTGATTCAAGTTATTTCCCATAACTTGAGTCAGTTGGTTCATCATTTGCATGAAAGTTTCTATTCCGGCTTCCATTAGAGGGTCGTCAGCGCATGGTCCATTGTGGTCACCATTTTCACAGTTCCTTCTATTTCTCGCCATTTTCTAAAAGAATTAACCTTTTTAAGAAACTTATCTCATTTATGAATCTTTTAACTATAAAGGATTTTAGGTCTTAAAACTTCTTTAAACAATTAAATTTCTCTATAAATCCTTCATAATGATTCATAAAAGGATAATTATAAACAAAACATATCCCCCAAAAATGTCGTAACCAAGAGTGAAGTAAGACCCATTTTTGTGTACAAGGATAACCCAAGTCAATCCCGAAACTCCTTGTTAGAGTTTTCACTCCTAGGCACCTCTGTTCCAGAGCCTCATCTACCTGCTCGTATCCAGACATGGATGTATTTGCTTGATAATCCACTTAATCAATACTCACCAAAATACCATGAAGTTTTCATATATTTAAACTTTTCTAAAGGATTATTCCTAAATTTTCCATAGCCTAACTTCCAAAAATAACTAAACTATCCTTTGATACCAACTATGGTATCCCACATTTTAATTACAAAATTTTTCATTAAATTTTACAAATAGAGGATCTTTAAAGTCCGATGTCATGGAAATCAGGAACATAATAAATGAAAACAACATAAAAAATTCTTTTAAACCACTCTTAAGGCTTAATCATAGGTTCATACTATGTAAAATTACTGAATCTCATATCCTGGAGACATACATCAAAGGAAAGGGTGAGTAGAAGGCTTAGTAAGTAAAATAAGTGAAACAGTTGACATGTCATCTTGAGCAATATTAATAAGAACATGATAAAAGTCATAAAGGCATGAACAATGGAAGAATAATAATATCATAATAAAAATAACTTTAATCATGACTTGAATATGTGGCTACAACATTTCATTTAGACATTCATGAACACATCACCAAGGTTTATCCCCAAGGTGTAATAAATATTACCAAGGTTATTTACCAAGGTATCGTGAAACTTGTCATCTCTAGAGATTAATTTATTTATACAATGAATTTGAGCGTTATCAGGGAGAACCCTTAATATGTCTTTATTTTCATGTGATCCACGTAGATCATAATCAAAAATTTCATAAATAACACAAATAGAGTAAAATAAATGGGTTTCACTTCCAAACTGTGATGTTTTAAAAGTGCTTAAAAATAAGATCATTATGTCATTTATAACCCATGGAAAGGGAGTGAGGGTTACATGTATGTCAATTCCAAAATTAAATATATCATTTTTTTGTATCTATGAATACCCATAGAAACGAAATAGGTCTAATTATTCAAATAAATAAATCAAGAGAATTCCTTGAGAAAAAGAGAGAGAAATTTTGAGATGAAATTTCTACAACATAACAGCTATATAACATGGTTTTAGAAAATAATATAAAGAGAGAAAACAAGTTTCTCCCATCCATATGTGAACAATTTTAAAGTATAGGAACATAATAAGAAGAAATAAGATCTTGGTGTGGAAAATTGAATGACACACCACATGAAAAGGAAACTTGCAAGGAAAGAGAAAGCACAATTTCTTTTACAAAAATTCGGCAGCCTAACAGCGTCACATAAAAATTCATAAAATCAATTGATGAGAGAGGAAAGGGTCTCTAATAATTTGGAAATGAAATGGACAGTATTAAAGATATATAATAACAAGCCCCCTAATAATAAAATGGAACTATAAGACATAACATAAAGGAAGTCATGACTTAAAAGAGGAGGGTGAAAGGTTCTCTTACCTTCAAGAGTAACTTCGAAAGCTTGAGGTTTGGGACCTTGGGAGGAATGAGGGAACATTGGGAGGAATCCTTGAGAGGTAACGAGACCAGAAATTCGTTGAGGAGGATTTTGGAATGCAATTAATGAGGGAAATGGATTGGTATTTATAGGAAAAGTGAGGGAATAAATTATTAATTTTCAAGGGACACCTCATTGGTGGTATTTGCAAAACCATGGGCTTTCCCATAGTATTTGCCCATGGTATTGGCCACCTGGGAAACCTCATAGAATATATCACTATTCATAAGTTTATCAGAAATCTTACATCATTATTACATCATTAATGATGTCATTAAACACCCAATACTCAAAACTGTAATTTTACTATTCACCGAAAATTCAACTATTTCAGAAAAATCCCAAAAATTCACCCTAACCTAATATTGATGCCTTGAATTCAAAAATGAATTCCATTTTATGAAAATAATTTCTAAATATTTTTAATTTTATTTTTAAATAAAATCATTATTTATTCAAAAAATACAACTTTAAAACTATAACTCATTTTGTATCTCATTAAGAAAGTAATCAAGGTCCTATAAAATTATCGTATAACCATAATAAAATAAAGTAACAATTTATTATTACATTTTATGAAAATATATTTCCATTTTAAATTATTAAATTAATTATAAAATTGTAAATAAAATATTTATGACATACAAAAATACCAAAACCTATACTATGATCATTTTTTCACTTTTAAGATGTTCAAATTGTATTTATACATTCATGGGTGAAGTTTCTCTTTTTTTGGCCAATTTACTATTCATTAATATTCATTACGATTCATACAGGTATGTTACTATTCATTAAAAAATTAAGCTGATCTTATTAGACTCTAAATTTCTTACTGAACACAACTGCAGAAGACCATTTTTTGAAAATCAATTCACATTATGAATTATTTAAAGTTTACGTAAATATTTTAAAATACCATTTTTTCATAAATTCATCAATAATATACATCCTATATTTATCCTCATATTTAAAATTTACAAACTTTTTCATAATAAGAAATAACAAAATTATTTATATAAAATTATTACACAAAGTTGCTAATGTGTTGTTACATAGCCCCTTATAACACCAGCGTGGGACCTAAGTGTAAGGTGTGCTATGGTGGTAGAATCATGGGGTGGCTCAAACAACATTGCCCGAGTTGTGATTTCTATTAGCTTGAACTTCTCTCTTAGGTGATTCCGTTCAAGATTAATATATTGAAGCTCGTCTTGGGCTTGGTCCAGAGTAAATCCCAGTGATGATACCTCCTTCCCAAGCTCCGATAGATGGGCTCCATATGGACTGAGTCTACGAGATGAGGCCATTCAATCTTCTTTCTGTATTAATTAACCCAAATAACTATATTTATAAAAACACAACATTAAGATTATAGTTTCCAATGGTCATATTGACCAACGGTCATATAATAGTCAAAACCCAATGGTCTCATTTTAATTATACCCACTTCATTAATTAAAGGATATAGTTTTGTTGAGTATAAAATAAAATAACACACAAATTTAGGAAACAAATATAATTAAAAAGTTCAGGTCATTACAAATTCTTTTTCAAAGGAAAACACCTACTTGAATAAAACCAAACATAGTACAATAAAACCAAATAGATCTTTTGAAACCATCGCTTTCACTCTGGACTCAAAATCATTTTCCAATTTTGAAACCAGTTAAGAAAAAAAAACCCGTTTTTAGTGAAAAAACCTCTTTTTAGGAAATAAGAAGCAGCCTTAAAAATTAATCACTCACCACTGATATTTTATGATGCCTCACAAATATGAATTTTCATTCCACTCAGGAACCCATCCACATGATCCACCATCTATCCATGAATCACATCCACATGTACACGTGAACACCCATGGGAATACCACTAGAAAAAAAATACTCTTCTTCTTTAAAAAAAATCCCAATATTCAGAGGTTGTTTTTTCCGAAAACCATTTCCAAAATTCAAGGTAAATATTCAAAATGCTTCCCATTTCTAGAATAACTCACTTTAATTTCAAAGGACTCAAGAAATTTCTTTAGAAATTCATTTTCATCAAACCAAACACCAAATTAAGAAAATAAGGTATAAGAGAAACGCACCCCAAAAACCATGTCAAACACACAAAAAAATAAAATAAGAGAAACCCTAAGACATCAACAACACTAAAGCACCTGGATGGAGAACTAGTGGTCGTACCAGACTCGGACACCTGGTTTAGTAGACCATGCCCTAGGAAAGTTCCAACCACTAAGAGTGTCGAACCGTAATCCCATGCATCACATGCGTCGCAACTCCATGTGAGACCACGTATATTACCGATTTAATCTTATTGTCATCCCACATCAACAAAGACCAAAGAAAAAAACATAAATCTTTGACTATAGAATGAGTAAGAGTTCGCGACACTCTTCCTGCACCTATCCCTCGAGTGCTGACATTCATATCCCTAATCTACCTGACATCCCAAATAGTAAGAACAAAAACCTCATCTAATACCATTTTGTCACGAACCAAGTCGGGTCACCATCCGACCTGGCGCCCGACCCAGTCCACGACAAGGCTCGAGAGCAGTTCCTGGTCCTCACAGGCTAGCACTAGTGCTCGGGTATCAAAATAAATCTTGGGAATGATTTACCCAAATAAGTAATCATAAAAAACAACAAGACCAATAAATTCAAAAATAAAATCTAACAACCAAACATGCCCTTAAACTAGGGTCAAAATTAATGTTTAAAATTTGAACCAAAACCCCAAAGGGAATGATAATAAAGGAAAAACTAAAAACAATAACTCAAACCTCTAAGAAACATGAGGTGAAAAAACCTCAAGCCATGTTCACCAAACCAACACAAGGATGGCACTAACAACCCGAATCACCCATGCTATGTTCGATGCCTAAACCTAGAATACAAAAGAAATAGGATATACGTACACCTAAATGTGTATGTAGGGTGCGAGCCAAAATCCTAGTAGGATTCCACTGAGAAAATTTTCAACGCATAATTATTAAATGACAAATAAATTTTCAATTTAATAGACTAAAAATAAATAAATGGTCAATTTGTTTTAATAAAAACAGTTTTAAGGAGAACGAATTTAACGAAAAAAACTTAAATTAAAAAACACACACACACTTTAATGGTAACCCCATCGTCACACTATGCACCGAATATGATAGAAAAGAAAAAGAGGAGCACAATACATGGGAGAGGCCCTAAAGATACTAGTGAGAAGTGGAAAACTAGAACATCGTGTCTTGGTGAAATGTGGTTTAAAAACCACAACCCTCTGAAAACGTGGATTAGAAACCACAACCCTCTAAAAATGGGGCTTAGAAACTATGACCCTCAGTAACACATATGTTTAGTTAATTTTGAAATCCTCAATCCTTCCAGTGAAACCGGGCTGAGTCACCTCTGAAACACTAACACACTAGATCTAGTCTACCCACCTAGTACCCAGGCTTCCCATTTGTGCTCACGTACTTCAGAGTTCATGCACATGTCAAAAATATATAAACAAAAAAGAGGTGTTATCTCTACCCAAACACTACACCCGCACACACAAAAACAATTTAAAAATAATATCAACACTAAAAATATACCAAAACTAAATTCGTATCACTTACACAATCTATTAAAACAACTTTATAGTCAAAGAAATCACTTTCTTCACCAAACACACCATTAAAAGAATTTATTAAACAATTTTCACACATATTTCATGACTTTAAGCACCAAAATCATTTACATAATTTAACAAAAACAAATTTTCACCCTTAAAAATTATTTAATAAAATAATTAAAAATTTTATAAATAAAATTTAAAGCAAAAAACAACGCTTTACACATTAGACCGAACGAAACCCCCTTACATGACCAAACACATAGAATTCCACCTTAGGAACAAAATCTACATCACACACGTGATCAAATAAAGAACCTGCACAGTTAAAAAGACAACTACTATAATTAAACCAACAGCTAGAAAAATTTTCCGAACAATTTCAAAATATTCCGCACTATTTTCAACGCAAAAAACTCATTCAAATGTTCATTTCTAAATAAATAGAAAAGGTGGAAACACCAAAACACCAATTTGACACTTTTCACATCCTAACATAGTAATTACCCAATTCAAAAAACACTAATATGTAGTTCAACAATGGTTTTCACAACAACCACATACTAATATCATGCAAAACCCTACTAAACATATAAAAAGCACAATAAAACTCAAGTAAAATCAAATTCGCACCAAAAAAACTAATTAATAAACATGCTTAGTTAATTAAATATGAAAATGAATTTATCAGTTAATACTCATACATGTAACCACCTACCTAGAATGTAGGAAACCTCATGAGCATGGTGTGAAACTCCGGCCGCACAACATCCTCACCTCAATGGTCCTAAAGAAAACCATTTTTCAAGCAATTGAACCCCAAAATAATGAAACCGAACCAAATCCACCTTAAACCCTAACCCGATAAAATGTCAACGGGAGAAATTAAATGGATTAAGAAAACAAAAATGTGGCGGGGGAGCGGGAAGCTATCCGAGTGGGATGAGGGGTTTCCATAGGTGATTTGTGCTGGCTAGACCTTGTCAGAAGGGGGAATGTCCAAGGGGAGGCAGTCAAGAGCGATGCACGCTGTGGCTTCAACACAAAAAGGGTAGCAGGGCGACTTGAGGGTGTTGTGTGGCACATGGTGGTCATAGAGCAGGTGGGTGGCTGTTAAGGAATCTAGCTGGGGTGGCGCTAAAAGGGAAGGCTGACAGGGCGTCTCTAGACGAGAGGAGGAGGATGGTGAGGTGGAGTCTGTGCGCACGGGTGAGGAATGTGCAACACGAGGGAGAATTTTGTAGCGCATGACGAGACGAAAGGGAAGAGGCATTGACAGGCCTTGCTAGAAGAGGTCATACGACTGATGAGAGATCATGGGAAAAGGGAGGCGACATGCTAGGGTTGTAGGGGGAGAGGCATTGTGCAAAAAGAAAACTAGGAGAAGGGGGGTGTTGTGCGACATAATAGAGGGGGATGAAGAGAGAAGAGGGAAAAAATAAAAAGAAAGAGAAAAAAATAAAGATAGAATAAAACCTAAATGCAATATTCTACATTAAGTTAAAATAATAATAATAATATTATTAATAGTAATAGTAATATTAGTGCCAGAAATATGATGTTTAAAAAAAACATTACAATATTAACTTAAAAATAATTATAATATAATTAAAATCTTAACAAAATTAATAATAATAGTAATAACATTAAAATTAACATACTGATAATTTTATAACAATTATAATAATTTAATATCATCTAACTAATTAAAACATTAACTGAAATAATAAAAATAAGATAAATAATACCAATATTATTATTTTTATTATTAAAACTATTCATGTATTTAATTATTTTTATTATTTCATTTTGGTGCTTAAATTATTATTCAACTCATTAATTAATTAATTACCTGCACACCAGGCATGCTACACAGTGATCAGGAGAAGCCACATGGCTTCATATGTGTCATGAGCATGCACAAATATTACCACTCCAAAATGCTTGTTTATCAACAAAACACAAAAAATATCGTTGGGTTCGACCTACACCTCAATAAATAAAATTTAAAGAAAAATAAAAAATCACTATAGATGTCTGGGTGTGAAATTTCACAAAATAAAAACACTTTAAAACCAAGATCATTATTGTCGTCAACGTGAGGTGGTAGTTCTAGATAGATAATGTTACAAGATTAGCTCTGTTAGCTTCTTGTATGTAACAACACGGTATTTTATGATAAGTATTATTTTTAATTTATTTGATGTCAGGTGTTTTATGATACAACAAGATTATCTTTTTCTATACGCAACACCGTATTAGCTTGCAGTATACACAAAACTAATCTTAGATTGTGTTACACACAATTTCAAGTTCGTTTGATAATAGTCATTCTATGCAACATTGAGTATATATATATATATATTCAATGTATAAATGAAATATGGTTGGATTATGTTATATGAAACAACAAAGGAGCCTTGCACAACACACAACCCTAACTTGGCTTTCATTACATGCAATCACGACCTTCCTCGATAGCGTGTGTTGTACGCAATACTGGGTTTTACTAAACAACGGTATATTATTATAATATTATTATGAACTAGCCGTTATGAATAGTATTAAATAAATTTTTAATTTTATAACATAATTATTCATCTTACACATTTTCTAGAATATGGTATAAGAACAAAATAATTTTTTTGGGTAAAATAAGTATTTTAAAAAAAATGCAGTTTTGCCGCCTTTTGATGGAGCACCCACTTTAAATATAGTTGTTGACATGTTTATAAGTTCAATTTGACAAAATAAAATTCTTATTTTGAATCAGGATATAAAAATTTATATTGGATAATGTTTTGATATTTTTCTGATAACTTTCATATTTTAATGAATAGTAAAAACACGCTATATTTTAATTGAAAACAACTTTTTTCATCATAATAACTTATGTGGTTAAATTATAATATTTAATGGTTTTAAATTATAAATAGAATATATTTTTACCATTTAATATAATTTATGTCATTAGCATTGATTTTACATTGAATTCGTAGGTTAAATCAATTCAATCTTTCGCACTGTTTCAATTAAAAACACGTTTTCATTCGACAACGGGATTAATTTTAATTTAATTTCTGAAACTTCTGTGTATTGAATTTGAAAAAATGGATTCCATATTTGGAATCAGTGGGTCCAAATTATGTTAATAGGCTACTTTTTGTTTTTGGGAATTATTAATAGTAACTACGGTAAATTTTATTTACCATAGTTAAAGGTAAATCAGGTAATTAAGGGTAAATATAATATTATAAAATTACCCTAACACATGAAAAAATTCTATTGGATGGCTAAAAGTATACCTATATCACCTAAAAGTCTGATTAGATTCATTTTATGGACTTTTGACCATGAAAATAATTTAATTATTATTAAAACCAAAGAAAGTGGCAACATGTCACTCTCTTAAATCTTATAAGTATAATAATTTTAATTTAGTGATAAACATCATAAAACATAGAACATGAATAGTATCCAGAAATATAATAAAATTATCTAAATCATGATAATTTATTTATAATTTTTAGTGATTAAATAATTGTCATTAATGGGGATACATTAATGATACAGAAATTATTTATTAAGTGAAAAAATCAGTAATATAGTTTTTATTGAAATAATAATACCCATTTAAAGGCCCACAAACCAGACCAAAAAAACTTTTTAGTGTATATATAAACCTTAATCATAAAATTACCTAACATATAGCCGTTTGGAGTCTTATAAAAGAGATTATAACACTTATATTATTTTATTTTAAATGATACAAAAGTTATCAGCTTCATAATTTAATAAATATAACAATTTAAATATTGTGATTCTAAGATGATAAATTCAATTAAAAGTAATATTGTGAAAGGTAATAGATTTATCTTCATCATAGGATTTTAGTTTTAATTTTTATGCAACAAATAAGTATATTAAATAATTATAGAAAAATGTTGTAGTAATTATTTTATTAAGAGATAAACCAAATAAATGGTTTTACAAATAATGAAATAAATATTATATGAACTATTTAATTTTATACACTAATATTATAGATACATATGACCTTTTATTAATATATTAAATCTTTTAGTTTGAACATATCTTCTGTATATATTTTATTTAAATTCAAATAAATGAATAGTGTCAAAATTGACACTATGGTTATTTTATAAAAATAACATATTATAAAACTATTTAAAAATTAAAAAAATATATAAAAATTATAAATTTAAATTTATATGGTCTAATATGTTATCAATTATCCAATTATGGAGAATTCACAACAAATAAGTAATTATTTGTTATAATTTAAAATTTAGAATGTTATTACCACAAATAAAATTAAATTGATTAAGTAAGGATAAATCAAGTTGATAATGTTTCAAATAATTTCCTAACATGTCTAAATTTTATTGGTTGATGATATTACAACCCTATATAATCTAATATTCTAATATGAGTCATTTTTGGAGGTTTTTAAGTGGGTTTAGATTTATTATAAATTAATATTTTTAAGATTTCCAAAGGTGCCCCTCCCCTCCATTATAAAAGGGAACATCCTCCCTCTCTTCCTCACACCAATTTTAGCCTTCAAGCTCAGCCAAAACCTGAAAACTTATCTTCTAAAATTTCCTAGAAACATCCTAGTGGTCCTGGTCTTCTTCAAAGACCAATTTTAGGGCCCTAAGAGGAGGTCTCAAAGAGGCGATTCAAAGAAGTGGTAATGTTCGTTACCGATTCTTTCAACTTTATTTCTTCTTCCACTTATTCTTCTTTAGTTGTTTCATTATGAAGTAATAACACCAGTATCAATAATATATGTATATTTTATTATAATTATGAAATAACCCTATTTCACCATTTATCAATCCTACGGAAAACGAAATCACCGCGCGTGCGTATGTACGGAATACCGTCTCCACGCCGTGGTGTAATCTATTTTCCACCACCACCTTACTTGGATGGGTATAATGGTGTAAATAATGACTATATATGATTATTGTAAAGTGATATTGATTCTTAAATATTATACATACACTTAAATACAATTCCACGATCATGGTAATGATATCATCGCTTGTGCGTATGTACGGACTACCGTCTCCACGACGCGATGAGATTCATTCTCAATGATTAACCATTCATGAATGATTATAAAGTATATATAATAAGTAATCATGAAATATATGACATAATAATGATACTGGATTTATTTATATATATATTTATGTCATCTACTTAATTCTATTCAATTCAATAAGGAAACGAAAACAGCGTTCATGCGTACGTACGGCCTACCGTCTCCATGAACGGTGTATTATTTTTCCATTTATCGATCTATTATATATATGTATATTCTGAATATATATTATATATAAATAATGTTTTACATTCTAGATGTATGTAACAATGATCTAAGTAATCATATGAATAATTACAAGTTAAAACACGAACGAATAATGAAACGATTTTACCCAAAACGCTACTTTAACATTAATTTACAAAATAATGGGTAATATAAAGTTATAAGTGAACCATATATGATATCATAACAATGAATATGATTCTGTAATAAGTCAATGACATTATTTAAATCATTATATAGGAGGTTTGGATCCATATGAAGCATATCGGACCTAAGGTAAGGGATAATTTTGCAAATCTCATTTTTATCCGAGATTGCTTATTCGTAAGTATTTACTGGGGTTATTTCTATCATCCAAGTCCTTGTTTTGTAAAAGTGTTTTTATGTATGTTTAATGTCCTTTTTACCCATTTTGACTTTTAATACATGGTATGTAAGGAATCTTTCTTTTGTTTACGTTACGAGGTACTTTTTGACTTTTCTGACAAAAGTACGATGAGAATGTTTTTTTATGTATACAGCATGAAAGGATTTTTACGGTTTTATAAAGCCTTGTTTTCATGAAGCTTCCTCCAAAAGATTTCATGACTATTTTCAACAAAATCCTTTTCTTTTAAAATTTCATGAAATTGTTTAAAAAGAAAATGATTTTGAAGAAGAAAGGATATTTTCCTCAATAATTCATTTCAAGTGTTTTATCAAAACCATTTTTCATATAAGATGACATTATTTCATATGTGTATGTTTCAAGTATCATGTATCTATGATTTACATGGTTTCACTTTTATTATTATGAAATTATATCCATTTCTTTTATATGGATTATGTGATGATGGGATGATGTTTATGAAATCCATTTGTTTCGTTGGGTTATTATGAATGATGTAGGTTTATTTTGTGGAACAAGTAAGAATGATTTCATTATGATATGGGTGAGACCTATATATCCCTCCAATTAATTGGGTAAATATTTATATCTCATGAGATAGACATGGTTGGAACGGTAAGTTAATCCGGTTCAGTGTTACAGGACTGAAATGAGGAGTGAACTAGATTCAGAAAGGGACTTTTTTAACTAAGATGGTCATGGCAGTAATGCCTTGGCTACTATGGAAATCATTACATGTGATTAATTGATGACACAATTACATGATTTATTCCTATTCTATTTTATCATGATTGATAATCCATTATGATCTATGCTTTACGTACTGCCATGTTTTATGTCATTGCTCATTATTTTGATGTTTAAATATTATGTTCATGTTTTTAAGTTCAAATGTATATGGTTTGTTTTATTTTCTCCATGCTTAACCATACTGAGAATTTAAGCTCACCCTTTTTATGTTTCTTTTCCCCCAGGATTAAAAGAAATGTTTTAGGTAAGGAAACAAAAAGGGGAGGATCGCTATGGGATATTTTGAAGATCTTTCAACATGATTAGAAGTTTATATTCCAAGTTTCCAAAGACAATAAACTATTACGGTCCTTGTGTGTCTGTTTTTGTTATGTATTAGATATTTTGAAAAAGTAATGTAATGTCCATGAACTTCAAGCTTCGGGTCTCTACAGTTGGTATCAGAGGAAAGGTTTAGTAAACCTTTGGAAACTAGGATGGGAGAAATTTAGTGAGATCCCTAGAGATATTTCTAAGGTATGTCTAGGGATGTCCCTAAGGTTAAGTATAAGTATAGGTTATAGTTCTAGAATTATGGTAATGATATTAGATTAAAACTAAGATGTTAGATATTGAAGTTACTCCCCCTTTATTATGATTTTTTTCTCTCACACTATTCTTTTTGGGTTTTAGAAAATGGCTGGAAACAAGATAATTCATGATAATGGAGGATATAATGGAAAATGGAATGATATTTTTCATGAGCAACCAAATGAAATGGGATTTGGAAGTCCAAACATCATTATTATGCCAAATCAGCAATATCATAATATGATCAACAAAATCAAATTTGGTAAGTTTCCTGACTCAGCTAATAAGAGAAAGATGGAGTTTCATGATGATAATAGAGGAAAGAAAGTTCAATTTCCCCTATGTAAATCATGTGGGAAGAGGAATCAAGGAGAATGTTTCAAAGGAACTGGAAGATGATTTGGTTGTCGAAAAGAAGGACATAAAGCCAGTAAGTGAAAAGGAAAAGGTTCAGTAAACACCATGGATGAGGATAATGGTATTGCTATGACATCAACAATGGTTAAATGTTTTAAATGTGGAATTTACGAGCATTATGAAAACCAATGCCCTAAGGGAAAGTCTCATGAAGAGAATAAGTATGGTCGTATGGGTAGTATTTATGTTGATGATGATGAAGAGACTAAAAATGATATGTGAGATGAAAGAATTGTTGAATCTCGGTCAATGGTTTAAGAAGGTAGTGGAATGATTACATGTTTATCAATTGTAATGTTGTATAAGTAATCTCATGGTACTATGGAATAAAGAGACATCTAAGGATTGTTACACTGTTGTCTTTACTTAAGTTTTGAAAGTGTATGATGAATGGTACCAGTAACAATGAAAGTTTATTCATATATTTTTGGAAAGTAGATGATATGCGCATAATGAAGGGATAAGGAGAAAATTAAATGTTTGATAGTATTCATGAGCTCATGACTGATATAAGGAGAAGGTTATATTATGGTTTGAGTATATAGAATTTTTGGATTTTGGTATGTGGAAAGAGTTAACTTTTGACAGCATTCATGTTTTCACTAAGGTTTAATTGGTATTCATTTTTCAACAGAATACATGATTAAGGTATTCACATGATTTGAATGTGACAAAAAAGATATATGGGGGATAAATGATGGTTGGTAGATGACATTTCAAGTAATATTTTTCTTTATACTATGAGCTTGGACCAAAGTATTTTAGATAAATATTGGAATGGATTATGTTGGAAATAAGTTAGTATTGTTTAAGGATAGAACTTTTTTCGATATTATTGATGGGATGTTATAGTAATGCAGTTTTAGAAAAAGGACAACCTGCAGGACAGGCGACAGCCCATCGCGTCAGACAAGGCTGTGGGAATCGAACCCACAACCGAAGTGCAACTGGCCTTTATCGCCTATCACTAGCCTACAAGAAGTCCCTGTTTAGTAGAAATTAGTTTTATTATATTAAGAAGTATGATATATGAAGTGTAAGTCCATTTTAAGAACCATATATGATTAATCTCACTATAGATCGACTTATGTATATTTAATAACTTTTGCTAACCTTTTGTTTGAGATAGATGGAATGACCCGTCATTCTATCACATGGTCTGCCAAAACTTCACGAATAACAAATTCAACTTAATTTATTTAAGAGACGAAGTGGAAATTGTTCAAGGCACAAACAATAGTGAGATTGTACCAAATAATGTAAGTATTTCTTCTAATTCAAATTCTTCAACTTTTGGGAAATGATCTTGAAAACCAAAAATGTTGTCCTAGTTCCATTATATCCGATGAATCATATTGTTCCTTAGATCATCACAAATATATGGCTTCGTGATTGTTGACTTTTTCATAGCCATGTTCTCTACCACTCTCCATCAGAACATGATGGTTAGATTTCCCTTCAATATCCATATTTTCAACTATGTTCTCCTATGTGGAAACCCAGTGATGAGTTAATTTGGGTAACCGTTATGTTTCATACTTTAGTTTTGAAAGTTAAGTTTTGGTATTTCATTTTACGATGTGGGTTTTAATTAAATAAACATTCAAGTAGAAAACCATGCATAACCCTGAAGAATTTCGAGGTCAAAATTCATTTTAAGGGGGGTAGAATGTAACAACCCGCTATTTTATGATAAGTATTCTTTTTAGTTTATTTTATGTCACGTGTTTTATGCTACAACAAGATTATCTTGTGCTATACGCAACACCGTATTATCTTTCAGTATATGCAAAAATATTCTTAGATTGTGTTACACACAATTACATGTTCGTTTGATAATAGTCATTCTACGCAACATTGAGTGTGTATATATATATATATATTCAATGTATAAATGAAATATGGTTGGAATCTGTTATATGAAACAACAAAGGAGTCTTGCACAACATGAAACCCTAACTTGGCTTTCATTACACGCAATCACGACCTTCCTCGATAGCGTGTGTTGTATGCAATATTGGGTTTTACTAAACAATGGTATATTATTATAATATTATTATGAACTAGCCGTTATTAATAGTATTAACTAAATTTTTAATTTTATAACATTATTATTCATCTTACACATTTTCTATAACATGGTATAAGAACAAAATAAATTTTACGGGTAAAATAATTATTTTTCAAAAACTGCAGTTTTGTCACCTTTTGATGGCGCACCCACATTAAATCTAGTTGTTGACATGTTTATAAGTTCAATTTGACAAAATAAAATTTTTATTTTGAATCAGGATATAAAAATTTACATTGGATAAAGTTTTGATATTTTTCTTAAAACTTTCATATTTTAATGAATAGTAAAAACACGCTATATTTTAATTAAAAACAACTTTTTTCATCATAATAACTTATGTGGTTAAATTATAATATTGAATGGTTTTAAAGTATAAATAGAATATATTTTTACCACTTAATATAATGTATGTCATTATCATTGATTTTACATTGAATTCGTAGGTTAAATCAATTCAATCTTTCGCAGTGTTTTAATCAAAAATCCGTTTTCATTCGACAACAGGATTGATTTTAATTTAATTTCTGAAACTTATGTGTATTTAATTTGAAAAAATGGATTCCATATTTCGAATAAGTGGGTCCAAATTATGTTAATAGGATACTTTTTTATTTTTGGGAATTATGAATAGTAACTATGGTAAATTTTATTTACCATAGTTAAAGGTAAATCAGGTAATTAAGGGTAAATATAATATTATAAAATTACCCTAACACACGAAAAAATTCTATTGGATGGCTAAAAGTATACCCATATCACCTAAGGGTCGTATTAGATTCATTTTATGGACTTTTGACCATGAAAATAATTTAATTATTATTAAAACCAAAGAAAGTGACAACATGTCACTCTATTAAAACTTATAAGTATAATAATTTTAATTTAGTGATAAGCATCATAAAACTTCAAAAATGAATAGTATCAAGAACTCTAATAAAATTGTATACATCATGATAATTTATTTAGAATTTTTAGGGATTAAATAATTGTCATTAATGGTGATACATCAATGATGCATAAATTATTTATTAAGTGAAAAAAATCAGTAATATAGTTTTTATTGAAATAATAATACCCATTAAAAGGCCCACAAACCTGACCAAAACTTATTGGTAGTTTATATATACACCTTAATCATCCAATTACCTAACATATAACCGTTTGGAGTCTTATAAAAGTGATTATGACACTTATATTATTTTATTTTAAATGATTCCAAATTTGTCACCTTCATAATTTAATAAATATAACAATTTAAATATTGTGATTTTAAGATAATAAATTCGTGTAAAAGTATTATTGTGAAAGTTAATAGATTTATATTCATCATAAGATTTTAGTTTTAATTTTTATGCAACAAATTAGTATATTAAATAATTATACAAAAATGTTGTAGTAATTATTTTATTAAGAGATAAACCAAATAAATGGTTTTAAAAATAATAAAATAAATATTATATGAACTATTTATGTTCTAAACTAATTTTATAGATAAATATTACCTTTTATTAATATATTAAATCTTTTATTTCGAACATATCTTCTGTATATATTTTACTTAAATTCAAATAAAGGAATAGTGTCAAAATTGAAACTATTGTTATTTTATGAAAAGAACATATTATAATATTGTTTAAAAATCCCAAAAATATATAAAAATTATAAATTTAAATTTATATTGTCTAACATTTTATAAAGTATCCAATTATGGAAAATTCACAACAAATAAGTAATTATAATTTATAGTTTAAAATTTAGAATGTTATTACCACAAATAAAATTAAATTGATTAAGTAAGGATAAATCAAGTTGATAATGTTTAAAATAATTTCCTAACATGTCTAAATTTTATTGGTTGATGTGATTACAAAACTATCTCATCTAATATTCGAATATGAGTCTTTTTTAGAGGTTTTTAAGTGGGTTTAGATTTATTATAAATTAATATTTTTAAGATTTCCAAAGGTGCCCCTCCCCTCCCTTATAAAAGGGCACCTCCTCCCTCTCTTCCTCACACCAATTTGAGCTTTCAAGCTCGGAAAAACCCTGAAAAATTATCTTCTCCACTTCCCTAGAAACATATTAGAGATCCTGGTATTCTTAAAAAACCAATTTTAGTGCCCTAAGAGGAGGTCTCAAAGAGGCGCTTCAAAGAAGAGGTAATGTTCGTTACCGATTCTTTCAACTTTATTTCTTCTTCCACTTATTATTCTTTATTTGTTTCATTATGAAGTAATAACATCATTATAACTCATATACTGATATGTTATTATAAGTATGAAACAACCCTATTTCACCATTTATCCATCCTACGGAAAACAAAATCACCACGCGTGCGTACGTATGGAATACCGTCTCCACGCCGTGGTGTAATCTATTTTCCACCACCACCTTACTTGGATGGGTATAATGGTGTAAGTAATGACTATATATGATTATTGTAAAGTGATATTTATTATTAAATATTATACATACACTTCAATACAATTCCACGATCATGTGAATGATATCATCGCTCGTGCGTACGTACGGACTACCGTCTCCACGACGCGATGAGATTCATTCTCAATGATTAAACATTCATGAATGATTATAAATTATATATAATAAGTAATAATGAAATATATGAAATAATAATGATACCAGATATATATATATATATATATATGTCATCTACTTAATTCCATTCAATTCAATAAGGATGTGAAAACAACGTTCATGCGTACGTACGACCTACCGTCTCCATGAATGGTGTATTTCATTCCATTTATTGATCTATTATATATATGTATATTCTGAATATATATTATATATAAACCATTTTTTACATTCTGGATGTATGTAACCATGATCTAATTAATCATATGAATAATTACAAGTTAATACACGAACGACAAATGAAACGATTTTACCCAAAATGCTACTTTAACATTAATTTACAAAAGAATGGGTAATATAAAGTCATAAATGAACCATATATGATATCATAACAATGAATATGATTCTGTTATAAGTAAATGACATTATTTAAATCATTATACAGGAGTTTCAGATCCATACGAATCATATCGGGCCTAAGGTAAGGGATAATTTTTAAAATCTCATTTTTATTCGAGATTTCTTATTCGTAAGTATTTACTAGGGTTATTTCTATCATCCATGTCCATGTTTTATAAAAGTGTTTTTATGTATGTTTAATGTCCTTTTTAACCATTTTTACTTTTACTACATGTTATGTAAGGAATCTTTCTTTTGTATACGTTACGAGGTACTTTTTGACTTTTCCGACAAAAGTACGAGGATAATGGTTTTTTTACGTATACGGCATGAAAGGATTTTTACGATTTTATAAAGACTTGTTTTCATGAAGCTTCCTCCAAAATATTTCATGACTATGTTCATCAAAATCCTTTTCTTTTAAAATTTCATGACATTTTTTAAAAAGAAAATGATTTTGAAGAAGAAAGGATATTTTCCTCAAGAATTCATTTCAAGTGTTTTATCAAAACCATTTTTCATATAAGATGAAATTATTTCATATGTGTATGTTTCAAGTATCATGTCTCTATGATTTACATGGTTTCACTTTTATTATTATGAAATGATATCCATTTCATTTATATGGATTATGTAATGATGGGATGATGTTTATGAAACCCATTTTTTTGTTGGGTTATTATGAATGATGTATGTTTATTTTGTGGCACAAGTAAGAATGATTTCATTATGATATGTGTGGGACCTATATAACCCTCCAATGCATTAGGTAAAGATTTATATCTCATGATATAGACATGGAAGGAATGGTAAGTTAATCCGGTTCAGTGTTACATGACTGAAACGAGGAGTGAACTTGATTCAGAAAGGGAATTTGTCCACTAAGATGGTCATGGCAGTAATGCCTTAGATACTATGGAAATCATTACATGTGCTTAATGGATGCCACAATTACATGCTTTATTCCTATGATAGTTTTTCATGATTGATGATTCATTATGATCTATGCCTTACGTACTGCCATGTTTTATGTCATTTCTCATGATTTTGATGTTTAAATATTATGTTCATGTTTTTAAGTTCAAATGTATATGGTTTGTTTTATTTTCTCCATGCTTACCCTTACTGAGCATTTGAGCTCACCCTTTTTATGTTTCTTTTCCCCCAGGATTAAAAGAAAGGTTTTAGGTAAGGAAACAAAAAGGGGAGGATCCCTATGGGAGATTTTGAAGATCTATCAACATGATTAGAAGTTTATATTACAAGTTTCCAAAGACACTAAACTATTAAGGTCCTCGTGTGTCTATTTTGGTTATGTATTAGATATTCCGCAAAAGTAATATAATGCCCATGAACATCAAGCTTCGGGTCTCTACATTGTAGATCTACCTCCCCTTGGTCAATAATTTTGAAGCAACATGGTTCATATATTTGAATACATATGTGAGCATGACCTGCTATATCTAATACCCAATTTTTAGAAATAAATAAATTTTAGTTGATAACAAACACATTGAAGCTTCCCCTTGCTCCTTTGGATAGGGGTAGTTTTTCATCTAGTGGCCCTTCTTGCCACATTTGAGACATGAAACATCCTATTACTTAGATTTTCATTTAATATTAATCTTCTTGGTAGGTCATGAATTATCTTTGGAATTAGATCTCTGCACCTTCCCTTTCCATTTGTTCACCATAAGGATGGAAGGCTTTTCACGCTTCATATCCTTATCTAATTGGTGAATAAGAGTAAGTAAATCCAGGAGAAAAATATCCATGTTGTTCATATTAAAATTTATAAAAAATATGGAGAAGCTCTAGGGAATTGATACCAGATTGATATTTTTTCTCAGTTCATTGACGAGTTTAAACTCTACAACTTCTAGGTGCTCAATGTAGCCATTGAGCTTAACTACGCGATTCCCAGTTGGTTCACCCTCTATAGTATTACTCTAAATGATTTCTTTGAAAATATCAAACCATTCTTTTCTATATCTATACAGGTATAAACCATATATGTTCTCAATATTTCTGTAAACATATATGTTTTTATGAGGCTTTATGAGTTCACTAGATATAGATGAAAGCATCAAACATTGAATGTTGACCGCATCACTCAAATGTTATTTTTGAAAAATAACTCTTCATCACTCTACTCCTTATCAAGAAAAATAGGTAGTGATGATTTTAGCATGTAATATTTCAATTCATAGAATAATATATCCCAAATACATCTAAATGAATCCGGGAAGTTACTTTCAGTGATGAGGTTTTCTTTATCCAATATTGATCATAGGGACCATATAGATGATGAGCATACCAATTTATTATACAATTCAAAGATCATATTATTAATAATTTTTCCTGATTACAAATTATGTGTGAAATAATAAATTAATATATTGTATTAATTAAATATCCCACAATTTAACAAGTCTCAATAGCCCTTACCATTGAAATCAGAATGTCTTGTTTCTAAGAAATTTTAGTTGAAAGGATCCCCATTACATTTATTAATAATATGTATTATGGCAATAAAACCATAAGAATGTAATTAGGTAGGTTGTATTTCCAATTATAGGCTTATAGCTGCTTGATCTGTTGAGTGGATTCCCCTATCTAGGATTCCTAACATGGATTTACTCAATACTTGCCTCCAAATTTGTATTGAATAGACTTTGAACAAAAAAATCAATACATGTTTGGTTTATTTAACCCAAAACCCTAATGATAAATCCTTGAAAAATGTATGTTTATAGACTTCAACCATGTACTATAGTTAGTTCTATGGTCTAATTCTCAATCAAGTAATTCTAGGCTTAGTCTAATGTAATATCACGTTTAGGGATTTTATTTATGCATGAATTTTATATTATTTTATCATTTATATGTCTTGTCAATATTAAGTGTATTTTATATAGATACCCATGCATATAATACAAGAATATTACATCATTTTAGATGAATATTTAGTAAACTACAATAATAAATTCTCGAGGACTGTAATATTTTAGTGTCTTTGGAAACATGGAAAACAAAATCTTCTATCCTGATGAAAGATCTTCAACATCTCACATAAATATCTCCACCATTAGTACTTCCACCTATTACCTTTCTTTATAACATAGTTAATGGAAACATAAAAATGGGTGATCTTGGACACTCAGTAAGGGTAAACATAGAATACATGTAAGCATAAACATGAACATAAGGGTATGAGAATGTGATCATAATATTAGAAGATCATACCCTGCATATCAAGGATCATAAACATGAGTTATGGGATAAAGCATGGAAGTTCATAAAACATTAATAATAAAGAAATAAAAATCATGATCCATGAAATAGTAATAGAGGAATAAGATATAGAATTTGAGGAATACATACAAGAATAGAAAATTTTATGCAAAGGCTCCCTATCAAGACCATTATAACATGTTAGGCTTGGGCTATGACCCATGTAACTGCATTGGGATTTGGATAATAACTCATGTAACATATTTATTTTAGTCTTGGTATACAACCCTAGTAAATACTTGTTTTTGGGATTGTGCAACAACCAGTGTACCCTCTTTCTTTTAGGCTTGGGCTAAAACCCACGTACCTTCTTGTTTTCGGGCTTGGGCTACAACCTGTTTACTCTCTTTCATTTATGATTGGTCTACAACCCATGTACCTTCTTGTTTTTAAGCTTTTGGTACAACCCTTTTTCCCTTTTATCTCATATACAACTTCTCATTACCAAATTCATTGGATGGAGATATAGGTCCCACCCATCTTATAAAAAAATCATTCATACACGTGCCACAAGAGAATGAAAATTTCATCATATCATGAACCATAAAAATAGATATGTTTTATAAAAATCAAATAATAACCCATGAAATAAAATTTTTATCATTAAAATTTCGTCACATCATCACCTATGAAAAGGTAAACGTTTTATAATCACTTCATGAAGCATAACCCGTGAAAAGAAGTGGTTTCAAAATCATAATACCCATGAAAGTGAAATGGGTGTCTTATGCATCATACTATCAAAACAGAATCCATTAAAGAAAGAATATGAATGTTACCCTTGGTTATTTTTTTATAAGGGAATTGGTAGCATAAAAATATGTTATCTTAGTTGAAAAATAACTTAGAAGTATATTTTGAAAATATTTATTGAGGTAAATATCAGTTCTTTCATGAAAATAGAGCTTTAAACATAAAACCTTTTAAAAAATATTTTCCTTAAAAATTTATAAATGAATATTTAAAAAACATTGAAAAAAATTTCCATGAAAATATACTTTAAAAAAAATTTCTTAATGATTATCCTTTTAAGCATGAAAAAAAATCTTCTAAGAATTGATAGCGGGTAATCCCATACATGCTATACGAGGTAAAAAGAACATTCTTTTTCCATGGTAAAAATGTTAGAAAAATTCCTCATTTATAAAGTGTCATTAATATTACATTGAAAACATTAGTAAAAGTAAAAAATGGAAAAATTTATTAGAAATATTTTAGGATAATAGTTGAATATTCTTGGAACCTTTTAGAAAACATAGATTTCTGATTGAATAGAGGGTAAAGTCGGGATTTCTTAAAAATATGTTATTAACTATATTGTGTACTAAAGAGAATAATGATGGTACCAATACATGAATATATCATGTATAACCATATGATAATAAATTTCATGAATTTTCTTGAGATATGGATCATAATAGTTCATCAAAGGAAGCACAGACATAAACAATCTTGAAAATCGATGAGATAGCCTGAATAAACTTTTATAACTTGGTAACTTGGGATCATAATCTCCATAAAATAAAATTAAATTAAACTAATCTTAAAATATCATTAAAAAATTTATTTAATTATATAACATGTAAAATGGAAGTATATACACCTCAAAAAACAATTTTGGTGCATAACAAAACATGAGTCTCAAAGAAGACCAATTGAGACAAAACTATTTCACTGATTTGGTATCTTTTGAAACATAAAATATAAGAAGGAATGATAATAAAATTGATATGTTAATAAAAATAAATTAAATTATAGGATACATATAATACAATCTTGTTCAGTCCATACACCAAACAAAATTAAATAGTAGCGAACATAACATGTATCTCATAGAAATAAAAAGTGATATGAAATCCTCTTACCTTGTGTCTTGGAATTCGTTGTACTCATTCTAACCACCTGTATAATAAATATAATGTTATTATAAAACATTTAAAAACAATATTATTATATTTAACCTCATATAAGGTTTTATTACGACCTTATTTTACCCACTTATTAACTATCCTATATTAAGATTTCATTTCAGATAATATTCGCTTTATTCATTACATGTGTCTTAATTTGATATATTGATTGTCCTTATACTTAAATAATGAATCAGTAATGTGAACCATGATATAAATATCATGTATATACATTTTATTTTTATTATAATAATCTATTTAATATATATCTATGAAATGGAATACAACGTTCATGGAGATAGTAAACCAAATGTACCCATGAACATTGTTTCTGTTTTTATTGTCATATAGAAAGAAAGAAAGAAAATGTAATATATGTATATATGTATATATGTATATAATATCATTAAATTATAATTAATATGTTATATATATCATAAAACTTAACTAAACCCATCCATACTACATTCCATTTAGTATGTGAACGTATCACATCGCTTTGAGGCGGCAGTTCAAACATCCTCAAATTAAATTATCGTATTTACACCAAATGGAATGTAAAAAAGATATGTTTTGTAAAAGGAAATCATAATATTAAACAAATAATAAATATAACATATAATATATATAAAAATAGTGACCATCATAATGTCCACCATGATATGCGGTAAGAAAAATTGAACAATCATTGTTTTGTGAGGAAGAAGTTCTCCATACACATAAACAGTATGTTCGTTACCCATTAGATGAAGCTGTGTGCAAGTGTAGGTATAAAACGTATAATAAAAAAATTCTAGTATATTTAGGATTATTTTTTTGTTATAAAATCATGGAATAAAGAGATTTTAGGGGACATAGAAGGAAAATAAAAGAAAGGAGTTTGAGAGAAGGCATTACCTTTTAATTTGGTAACTCCTTTTGGTTTGTTCCAAAGGCTTCCTTGGAAGAATTTATTCCCAAAGTAAGGATTCAAGGAGGAAGGAAGGGTTTTTGGGAATTTTATTGGGAAAATATTTTTCTAACTTATGTGGTATTATAGGTGTGAAGAAGAGGTAGAGAAGGTGTCCGTTTATAGGGAAGGGAAAGGATAGACTTGTCATTTTTGAAAAAAAGTTCTCTTTACCCACATTTTGACATTAAAAAAGTCATATAAAACCAAAATAAATCAATAATTTATGTTTAATTACAGAATAATGGTAATAAAGTGGGTGTTGTAAAAGTTTCTATATCGTTTTGGGTCTTAAATTTATGGTTTAGTCCTTAGATAAGCATAATTTTACCTGAACCGATGTAATTAATTTTAATTACTATACTAAGCATTTTGGTCAAAAACTATTCTAAACTTATTAGACATTATAAATTATTTTGACTCCAAACATTTAATCTATTTTTTAAAACACTAATAAAATTAGTGGAAGAAATTAATTTATAATTAATCCCACTGATGGGACGAAACAGCGGGTTTTTAAAGTAAAACAAAATATCAAAGGTTTTCTATATTTTTATATCCTATTTAAATGTGAAATTGGTTCTAATGAAATATGTTATATTAATATATAAAAATAACATGTAATTAAAATTTGAAACGATTTTAAAATATAATTTAACCTTAAAATAAATTAGATGAAAAAGCAGTTTTGAATAAAAATCTAGTATTTTTAACTATTCAATGAAAAATGAAACCATATAATAAAATACCAAAATAATATCCTAACATAATTTTTATGTTTATATTATATATATAATGTTTATTTTGAAATATTAAATCTATAAATGTTAAAAAAATGGATTTAAATGGGTTCTCCATCAAAAGGTGGTAAATTTACCATTATAAAAAATATATGATTTTATGCGTAAAATTATGTTTGTTCTTATCTTATGTATATAAAATATATTGTATGAATACCAAAAATATTTTATTGAATATATCACATAAATACTAAATTAATATCACCCACAAATTTTAAATAAATTAATTTATTTGGGTGAAACATCTTCGTGACCCTAAAAATATTTATATTTTCCCTTATATTCAATTAGTTTTCATATTCATTTCTAGTTAATTGGTAACCTATGAATTCAACATATATTTTCTTAAATTGTTTAATCATAACTTATAATTTAACTTCAAGTTTATATCTTATTATATTAAATAATAATATTCAAAAAATATATTATTGTTTGGTAAACCTCGATCATGCCTGTTTTGTAATCCATCAAGGAAAATTATTATTGTGTGTAATGTAAACTAAACTCAGTGCTATGTGTAGATAAAGATAAAATTTATATTGTGTATAGTTCATTATTAACTTGGGGTTTCATATAACTCAATCCAAACATAGTAAATTAATATAAAATAAACTATTTTTAGTGTTATGTGAAATAAAAAATATCACAAAGGTTAAATTAATTAAAAAAAGGATCTTTAAAACATGAAACCTTTGGAAAACCATTTTCCTTAAAAACATATAAAATAATCTTAAAATATTTTTTAAAACCATTTCCTTTAAAATCTATTTTAAAATTTTTTTCATAAAAAGTAACCTTTTTAACATGAAAACAAAATTTTAAAGAATTGAGTGTTGGTAAACCCATACATTTTGTATGAGATAAGAAGAATATTCCTTTTACATGGAAAAGATTCTATAAAAATGCATCATTTATAAAGTAAAAACGAAAATTCCTATAAAAAAAATTTAAAAGAAAAAAATTGAAAAAAATAAATTTAAATATTTTAGGAGAATAATATAGTATTCTTAGAACCCTTTTTAGAAAATATATATTTCAGACCGAAGAGAGGGTATAATCAGGCTTTCTTAAAAATAGTTTCTAAACTATCATATGAACCAAATCATATAAATATGTTCATAATATGTTAATATATCATGAATTACAATAGGAAAATAAATTTCATGAATTTTCTTGAGATATGTATCATAAGATTTCATCAAGGGAATCATAAACACAAACAATCTCAAAAAGTAAAGAGACTATCTCAATAAACTCTTATAACTTGGTAACTTGAGATCGTACTATCAATGTAAGAAAATTAAATTAAATTAATGTTAAAATATAATGAAAATAATTAATTTCATAACATATTATGTAAAATGGAAGTATATACAACTTGAAAAATAATTCAAGTTTATAACAAAACACGAGTCTCAAAGAAAGCCAATTGTGAAAAAACTATTTTACCAATTTGGTAACTTTTGAAACATAAACCCCATGAAAGAAAGATCATAAAATGGATATTTTAATAACCAAAATTTTAATTATAATATACATAGAATATAATCATGGGTATTATATACACCACACAAAATGAAAGAGTGGCGAACATAGCATGTATCTCATGGAAATAAAAAGTGATGTGAAATCCCCGTACGTTGTGTCTTGAAATTAATCATACTAATTAAAACCACCTATATAATAAATATTAATTTATTATAAATCTTTTAAATAACCATATTCTTGTATCTAATTCCATATACAGTTTTCTTACTACCTTAAATTATCCACTTTTAAACCATCCTATGTTATGGTTTCATATTGGATAATATTCTCTTTGTTCTTCGCATGTGTCTTAATTTGTTATATCATTAGTCCTTATACTTATATCAGGATTACTGAGTGTAAAAATATATATAAATATAATTTATATCCATTATATTTATATTATATTAATCTATATAATATATAATTATGAAATGGAATACATTGTTTATGGAGACGGTACACCGTACGTACACATGAATGTTGTTTTTGTTTTTATTTTCATATTGAAATAAAGAAAAGAAATGAAATATATGTATATGTGTAAATAAAATCATAAAATTATAATTTTAATGTTATATATATCATATAATTTCACTAAAACTATCCTTAATACATTCCATGTAGTGTGTGAAAGAATCACATCTCTTTGAAGTGGTGATAGTCCAAACTTCCTCAAACAAAATTGTCATATTTTTAAAAATTGGAAAGTTAAAATATATTTTTTTTAAAGGAATAAAAAAGATTAAAGAGATAATAAATAAAATATATAATATATATAAATAAATATTCCATCATAATTTCCACCATGAGAGGCGGTATGTAAAATTGAACAATCATCATTTTGTGAGGCTTAAGTTCACCGTACACATAAACAATATGTTCGTTACCTATTAGATGGAGGTGTTTATAAGTGTAGGTATAAAACCTAGAATAAAAACATAAAAGTGTATTTAGGTTACTTATGTTGTTAAAAAATCATGTAATAAATAGATTGTAGGGGGTGGAGAAAGAAAATAAAAAAAGGAGTTTGAGAGAAGGCGTTACCTCTTAATTAGGTAACTAATTTTTGTTTGTGCCTAAAGGCTTCCTTACAAGACTTTATGAACAAATTAAATATTAAAGGAGAAGTTTAGGGATGTTTTTAAGTGTATTGGGAATATTTTTTATGAACCTATGTGGTTTGAGAGGTTTGAAGAAGAGGGAGATATGGTAGCCTTTTATAAAGAAGGTAAAGCACACACTTGGAATTTTTGAAAACAAGTTTGGTGTAAAGTTTGTTTTACAAAAATAAAGTAATAAAAAATTAAAAAACTCAATAATTTATGGTTAATTTATAAATAATGGCAATAAATTGGGTTTTGGACAAGTTTCTAGGTCGTTTGGGGTCTTAAACATAATGTTTAGTCCTTAGTTAAGCTTAGTTTTACCTTAACCGATGTAATTAATTTTAATTACTTACACTAATGATTTTGGTCAAAAAATAAGTTGATCATATTATATGTTATATATTAGAATTATTCTAAATATATAATCCATTTTTCCAAATTCTAATTTCAATAGTGGAAAGAATTAATTTAAAATTAATCTTACTAACGATACGACACTACTGGTTTTTAAAGTAAAACAATAATCAAAAGTTTGCATTGTAGTTATATCCAAATTAATTGAGAAATTGGTACCAATGACCTAAGTTGTATTAATTGATAAAAATATTATCTAATTAAAATTTTAAACAAATATAAAATACAATTTATCTTTATAAAATTATTAGATGAAAAAGTAGTTTTGAATTAAAATCCAGTATTTTTAATTATTCAATAAAAAATGAAACCTTACAGAAAAATACCAAAACAATATCCTAAAATAATTTTTATATTTTCCACATAAATATGGAGTTTATTTTGAAATATTAAATCTATAAAAGTTCCAAAATTTTTATTTAAAATAGTTTCTCCATTAAAAGTTGTTAAAACTACCTTTATAATATTTTTTTTGTTTTTATGCAAACAATTAGGGTTCTTATTATCTTATGTCTATAAAATATATTGTATTACTGCCAAAAATATTTTATTTAACACATAAATTATATATTACATTAATATAAATCACTAATTGAAATTAATTTAATTTACAAGGGAAAAAAAATTGTGACCATAAAAATATTTATATTTTCCCTTATTTTCAATCATTTTTTATATTCATTTCTAGTTTACTAGTAACCTATGAATTAACCATATATTTTCATAAATTAGTTAATCATAACCACTTATTTAACTGCTATTTTATATCTTATTATAATAAATAATAATATTTTAAAAATATATTATTGTTCGGTATACCTCGGTCATGCATGTTACACAAGCCATTGAGGAAATTCATTATTGCGTGTAATGAAAGATAACCTCAATGTTCTCTGTAGAGAAAGATAAAATTTATGTTTTGTGTAGTGAAAAATTAACTAGGTGTTTCATATAAGGCAATCCAAACATAGTGATTTAGTTTAAAATAAACTATTTTCAGTGTTATGTAAAATGAAAAATATCGCAAAGGATAAATTCATTTGAAAAAAAATAATTTAAATAATATTGAGGTGTTACATGTTACTTAATTAATTAACCATGTTAGATATTTTTTAAATAATCCATTAATTTAAATTCCATCCTTTCACATTAATTCATTTATTTATCTGATCTCGGCCTTGCATCTATAAAGTAAATAATGACTAGACATAAATAAATAAATAAATAAATAAAGGACCCGATCATGATTTTATATTACAATTTATTTAATGAGTGAAAATTAAATTGGACATTAACATAGGGTAAATAACTATTATTTTAGGTCTTGTCATGAGTTACAACATTCAACCTTTCCACCTATGTATCTCCTGAGATAACATCACTATGGTTTTGTCTTGAACTGCCTCCACACACCTTACGAAACTCCATTAATTACATGTATTTATAACTCACATGAAATTTAGGGGAATGAAAGGATTGGTTAAGTGGGATTACATAAATAATAATGGACACATAGGTCCTATATAATAATTTACCAAGGTATAACTCGTAGGCCATCATATTTAATATAATAATTAATAATTTGAAACCCTTGGAATAAATTATATTATAATATCCTACACATACATAGGCCTTGTTCAATTTCATGAATGATCCTAAATTAAATGTATATTCAAAATTAAATGGCTAACACTCATTTATTATTCATTATATTTTATTAATATAAACACACTTACATTAATTAATTAATTAATTAGTTAATCCCCTTTCATATTAATCACCATTGAAATCCTCTTGGAGATATCCATTACAAGGGAATTAATGAAAAATAAATGGAATAACTTAGAGTTTCCAATTTATTAAAATAATTTAGTTGAGAATTTAATATTAATTAAAACCATTATTAAATTTTTAGACAATTAAATTTCCGATCAAAGTGATAAGGTTTTAATGAAGTTGTTTTTAATTTAATATAATGTTTAATTCTTCCATTAACTATGAGACTACACGGCGTGTACTGTCTAGTTACCTGCCATGTACCTTGGTTGTTGTGTATCTATGTTACATTCCTCAGGCTTCATCATATTGAATCAGCTACAATACATAATGTGTACATACCAGCTACAAGCCATACATCCACTTCTTGTGTGCATAAGATACTCACATGGGTCTTCTGCGTTTATCTTGGTAGGATTAAACAACATATACAGGCCAACTACAGGTCACGTATCCTTTATTTCATGTGTCCCATGTTCTCACTGAGTGGCTCAATATATATTTTAGATTCTAGAAATAATGACTACATTCCATTTACACTGCATACACATCATATATATCATAAATTCTTTAGGATGTTATTCTCACATGGTTTTCTACATATAATGACCATATGGATTGCATGATTTATGCTACTAACCTATGTAGACTACATGACAGGTATGCCAGCTAAACACTATGTAATCTAACATCCCCTGTTATAGGTGGTCCTGGTCTATACATGGTGTGAAATAAATGCACCGTGTGTAATTAACAACTAGGAATGACATGTATCCCTCGATACCTCTAGGTGCAGTGCACATGGGTACACGATGTGTACTCAGGATATACGTCGTGTAACATGGTTTTACATGAATTTTTTTGGAAATTTCAAATGAATTCTATTTTTATTCTTTATCTTTTCTTATAGCTTTAAAAAAAATGAATCACTAAACGAATATGATTAATATTTTGATAAAATGTAAATTCTAATCAGATTAAATAATAAATAAAATGAAATGTAAATGTTCATCCTTAATTGTGTATATATCAACAATAATGTAATTAATTATAAATTTAAAACCTGACCGCCCTTATACCACATGAGGTTTTGGGAATTGGGGAAGCATGGAGTGGTGGGTGAAATATTAATTTTTTAATCATTTAAATGCTCGAAAATCCAATATAGGGTCTTATATGTTTATTTTATAATCAATTTATTTAGATCATAAGAAAGAAAATACATTGTATTAGGATCTTTCTTCATTGTGGATGTTGATCATCCTAAAATATCCTTTCATATTATTGTTGTTGTGATGTAAGGATCAAAGGATATAATCCCTTTAGTGGTTATATACACATCATCCTTTGATCTCCAAGAAATTCCAAACGATATTCACATTCAAGAAAGATGAATTTTTCATTGTTTATGTTGATCCCTCATCCTATAGTCTTGAAGGAATACCTATTGCATTTTTCATTCTTGAGAGGAAGAGAAGAGGAGTCTATAGGGAATTCAATATGTGCAACAATTCTCTATTTTCCATATCACACCCTACACAATAGACATAACCATATGTTTATAGTGCTAGGGTTTAGTTAAAATATTATTTAATTTCATTCCAACCATTAAAAAATATTATAACCTTTAATAAACCCCATGTCTCAAAATAATAATAATAATAATAATAATAATAATAATAATAATAATAATTTTTAGTGTGTTCCAAATTTCAAAATAATAAATATTATTTAACCGGTTTGTTAGTTAATATATTTCACCATGCACAATTTTGGTCTGTTCTAACTCCTCATGCAATTATTGAGCATCCGAATAAATATTAAATATTTTATACATCAATACATATTTTCAACTGATAATACTTGAAAAAAATAATTCCTATATCTTTAGACTAATATTTATTCTATTAATTAAATTATATATAATTTAATCAAGATCATCGGTAACACTTATAGTGCGACCCTATAATATTCATTCTCATTGGAATTAGGAGGGATTACCTAAAGTCTAATATTACCATCATGAAATAGTCCAAGGTACCCAAGATAAAGAACTTAATGTATCAATAAGGATAACCATATTCAAATTATCACTATATAATATAATTCCTCTATCACAATATCTCATCAAGAAGGATTCACATCCATGTCACCAACCTATATGCTCGATACGTCTTTATATGACTATATGACATAAATGAATCGTTACACCATGACCATGGAATTTAGGGGAAAATATTTATTCCGATCAAAGGGACGATATATTATCTTTCATACATATGGATGGTACAAATCCTTCCTCAACATATCCATTAATGACATGTCAATCATGACACACCCAACATGATCTACCTCACTATAAACATATGGAATCATAATTCATGCTAGAAAATTTAAGTGTGGAAGTCATGAAATGAATCAATGATAACATTAAAGTCTCAAGACCATTACACATGTTCACAAATAAGAGTATCCAATGACACCAAAACATGTGAAATTCTTAATTAATGGGTATGTTATCATAATCTCTCATCATGTAGATTAACAAGTGCTAACATTTCGAGATGAAGCCCCATCTTTTTACAAGTACTTTTACATGATAGTAAATGTACTATGTGTCCCATCATAATATATTATCCAACCACATCACATTATTTAAGAATATTTTCATAGTACTTCACTGTTTTCATCATAGCATAAAATTGATTTGAACTTATCAATTCAATGTATACTCAAGGACATTTTATATCATATTCATGCAGAACAATTAAAAATATGTAATAATTTTTTATTAATAATAAATAAATAAAATATAAATATAATCAATGTAAAAAAATATGGTCATAGGATACCAACTTGAACAGTTTTCCCCATGGCTGATGTTGATCCACAATGTCTTCCACATTTCCCAGATGAAGAGTTACCACCCTGACCCTTCTCACATGTTAGAGTGGGATGATTTAGAGTTAGATCCTAATTCCACTATTATGGAGTTTCATGTTCATATAATTGATGTTCAAAAAAGGATTATCTATGGGAAGGAGATCCCATTAGTCTATTTGATTTGGCATTGTGGTGGAGATAATCATGATCCATAGGAGTGGGAAGGTTGTGTGAGGGATTGGTGGCCTCACCTATTTTATTATAGTGAATCTTGAGGACTTCATGGGGGTAGAAAGTGACATGGGGGAGAGTTTTTAACACCCATCGGGTCACTAATACATATTATTATGATTTTTATTTATCTTTGAGTGTGTTATTGGAGTTCCTTGGTGCCAAGGGTTGAAACTAGTTTTTTGGGAGATTGACCATGAAACACGGTTATCACACAATTTTTCTAGACCATGAAGTAACCATGTGAGGGTGTTTCAGTTTCTGAATTTGGGAATGTTTTTTTTCAAACCATGGGACACCATAGTGGAAACAATGTGGCCTATTTTGGGTGGATAGTGGTACCTTCATGGTTGGTGCACAATTTTTCAAATTGGGTGTCCAAACTATTCAACCATATCCATGTGATTAAAAGGTGGGTTCTAACCATTTTACCCCTATTTAATTTTAAGTTTTTTGACCCTTCACTATCCTCTTCCATCATGTGTATTCCTCCTCCCTTGGTGGTGGAGCTACCCCTACTTTGTTGGGGGTTTCCTCTTAGATTCTTAGTGGGTTTTCTTGAGGTAAGTTGATTTATTCTATATTTCTTACTCTTTCCCCTTCCTTAGGCCTTGTTCGTCCCTTTTGGTGGAGGTGTGGAACCCTAGGGGTGGTGTTGACCGAATATAGGAGTTTTAATGGGACTATTAGTTTTATTTCTTATGGTTTAGGTTTGTGAGTCTTGTTTCAATCTCTTTTGGGTGGTCTTCATCAAAGGGGATGAGATTTGGACCAAATTTGAGGTAGGTGTCTCTATTTTAGGGAATTTTCTATGGAATCAATTAAATCCCTAATTGTATTTTGTTTTTTTGTTTAAATTTCCATTTAAATGATTTATTCATGGAGAGAATTCTCTGTTTGATGTGTTTAATGGATTGTTTTATCAATTTTGGTATATAAAGGGAATTTTCCAAATTTGTGTGGCTTGTATTCCCACCAAGTGTTTGTCAAAATGAATCAATGATGTTTTTGTGATTCTAAATGGATTTCTAAAATGGATTTAGAAGTGGTATTACATTGGAAAAGGTTTTTTTATAAAATTGGGAATGATAGTTTATGAAATGGATTATGTTATATATTTATTGATATGGGAACTTGTTTGTGGATGTATTTGAATTGAGTAGCAAATAGGTTAACTAGGTTACGATTCAAGGGTTTGATATAGGCACTATGTGAGACTTCAGAAGGAAGACCATGGAACCTTACATATTTTACTACTAAAATTTTTTCTAATTGCAACGGGCTATTTGCGATGAGATTCCATTGCAAATAAGCTTTAGAGATGGGGTCCAATCGCAAACAGCCCGTTACAAGAAATGGCATCATAAAAAATGCTTTCTGCGACGCGCCCATCGCAAAAAACCGTTTTTGCGATGGGATACTTCCCCGTCGAAAATAATTCTCTGATTATACACATTTTATATAAATAAACTTATTGTGAAGGTACCAAGGTCCCATCGCAAAAACGATTTAAAAATATATTTTTAAAGTATTTACAACAGGATCCTGTCGCAAATACTAACAAAAAAACATTTATTTAAGTTATAATTAATGAAAAAATAATATTAATATTATTAAAATAATAAAAAAATTAAAAAAAATTAAAATTATCAATATTCTCAAAATAATATAAAAAATTCATAAAATATTATTATTATTATTATTATTTGTAAAATAAACAAACATTAAAAAATATAATACTAAAAAAAATATTTAACAAAATTATGATTAATGAAAAAATAATATTAATATTATTAAAATACAAAAAAAATATTAAAATTCTCAATATTCACAAAAAAATATAAAAAACTCATAAAATATTATTATTATTATTAGTAAAATAAAAGAACATTAAAAAATATAAAAGTAATAATAAATTATAAAATATTAAAAATAAAAAAAATAAATTATGCAATATTCGCACCAATATAAAATGAAAAAACTAAAAATAGTTCATATTAAAACAAATCTTGAAGTCAAATGTTTTTACCATAAAAAAAATCATTGTGGGGGGTCGTCTTCTGGAGGAGGTGGTGGAGCTATAGGAGATGGTGGGGGAAACTACATCACTAAACTTCAAGTCAGGCGGTGCATGTACTCCATCTACTCGTGATACTGCTGCTGCTGCTGCTATTGACACATCTCATCCTCATGTTGCTGCTGCTGCTACTGCCGCCGGCACATCTCTTCATGATGCTTCTACAAACTCTCTATAAGCTAAACCTAAGTTCACAACTGCTCCTGATGCTATGAGGCAGAAGATGATGCCTCTCCACGAGCTCCTCTTGAGATAGACACCGACATCACATCAATACCATAATAAGTACCAGAATTCACATGAGATATGATACCAACTACTCAACCCTTTTCAAATCCAAACTCAGTCGCCTGCATCCATGCTGCCTCGTCGATGGGATACCATAAAACCTATAAATAATTTATAATATCAAGTTATTAATAAAATAAATTTTTTAAAAAATATTATTTATTTACATACCATCCAATGATTGAACATACTGAGAAGCACATCAACGAGAATCTGTTCCCATGTGATCCATGGCTGAGAAACATAATTGCGCAAGATAGCTCTCCCCTTTCCAATAGCTACATGCGCAAAACTGTGAAAAAAGAATAAATAATCAAACAATTATTATATATATAAATAAATTAATGAAAGATAACTAAAATATACAGGTTAACATACCTCTGTGTGTGTGGATCGAGGGCAAGACGTGGACGTCGCTTGAGGATAGAGTTAGAAATCATCAGTCGCGTAAGACCGCACCCCCTCCGCATACCCCCTGAACCTCCAATAGGATAAGGGTCAGATGATCCCAAATCCCACTCATCCAATGGTAGCTCAGCCTCCTGTAACTCACAAAATAGATCAGGGTCCATCTAAAACACAAAATAATTATTGTTAGAAGATAGTTGAAAATAACTATTATATATAGATATATATATATTATGATTATAAACAGCATTTAACTATGTCAATGTTCACCTTCATCATCATCTTCATATCTGACGATGTCAATGTCTTCATATTCCTCCTCAACATCATAAATATCAATATGAGTTTTAGTTTCATCATCTCTTGTCATTTCAAATTCATTTGTAACATCATTGACATCTTCGTCATCATCGACCCCTAATTGTGGGGTGTCATCATCGATATTCATGCCTCTTTGTGAAAAAGATAGATTTTGAGTAGTCTCTTGAAAAATTTCAATTTATTTCACTTTATTAGAACCACATTCAGTTTTAGTAAACTGATTTTCCCGAGATTTCATTTTTATTATGCTCCACCAATCACTCAGGTCTCTTGAAGTAGCACAATACTTTGCATAATAAATTTTTTGTGTTTGTTGAACTAGTAAAAATGGTTCATTTAATACAAGAAGACTTTTATATTTAATATCGATGATTCCATGAGTCGTATGAAAACACAATCCTATCTCCGAATCCAAACACTGACATTTAAACATCGTTATGTACTTCATTCCTAGATAAGACAGCTCAATACTTTAATCCAGAATGCCATAAAAGTCAACTTAAATTTCTCTATTATGTGATCCTCTCAATCAAACTCCATAGTTCATTATTTTTTTATTCTCCATATTCATGTGTGTAAAATTGAAAACTATTCACCCCATATTCATTATAAGATTTAACCATTTTCGATGGTGGGTTACTCAATATACACAGTCGCTTATCAATTTTATCAGTATGTTGAGACACCAAATTTTTTTTAAAACAATTATCAATATAATAAATAGTAAACTGAATTTATATTAAACAATCAATAATTTATGTTACCAGTTTTTTAAACCATTGAGATATATTTTTTGTATGTGTTCTTCAAGAGTATCTGTTGTAATTTATAGAAGTTGTTTCTTGATATGATTATCATGTAACCTAAAAATAAAAAAAGATTACATACTGTAACATAAATTATAAAATATGTGATAGAAGTACTCATAGTACAAATGATGTCATTTCTTCACAGTTGAGTAGAACATATTTATAAGCTCTGCGAAGTTCATCGTCTGAAATCCACCGTTCTTGAACTCCACCGAATCCAAGATTTGGATGATTAAAAACTAATAATTGATTTTCCATTTCATCGTTAACATTTCCATCATTCCATCCCATGCGGTTGTGTTTTAAAGGATATTCAGATTCAAAATTGCGAGAGTAGAAAAAATCAATTTCCTATTGGAAATAAGCTTCAGCAATTCAGCCTTCAACTAAAGCTTTGTTGCATAATTTTTTCTTCAATTTCTACATGAATCTCTCAAATGGGTACATCCATTGAAATAATACTGGACCTCCACATTTATCTTTATGTGGAAAATTTAATATCATATGCCCCATTGAGTCAAAGAAAGCTGACAGAAATATTTTTTCCTGTTTACATATATTTACAACAACATATTCTTCCAATTTTCTTAGTGCATCGTAGTCTGTTGTCGCTGCACAAATGTCTCAAAAAAAATATGATATGTGTGTTTTCGAATCCCAAATTATAGAATTCAACAAACCTTTGAATCAAATCGGGATAAGTCTTTCCATTATAACATGAAAATCATGACTTTTTAATCCGGTAATATGACCATTATTAACACATCTTCCAAAATTGGAAGAATAGCCAACGGGAAGTCTCAAATCTACAATCCTCTAACAAAATAATAAGCGAATCTCTTTGGACAGTTTATAAGCTGCTTTTAGCTTCAATAACCTCTTTGATCTGACATTTTCAAATAGTTCAAGTTCTGGTCACCTGCAAATTTGGGAAAGATCTAATCATGCTTTTACAATATCTTTGGTCTTACCTGGTGTATCCAAAATGGTATGAAATAAATTATCAAAATAGTTCTGCACAATATGCATGAAATCTAACATGTGGCGGACCAACAAATCAGACCAATATAGAAGATCCCAAAAAATGCTCTATTTTATCTAATTATGTTCTTTTCCAAATCCATGATTTTTCTGTTTGTTTAGTGTTGGCCCAAATGTGATGAGAGGTAATGAAAATACAACTGATTTTAAATCTGTACCTGAGATCATTTTTGGAGGTTCATCCCTTTCAATTGTTCCTTTTTTGAAATGAGATTTGTTCCTTTGAAAAGGATGATCGGTTGGAAGAAATCTGTGATGACAGTCAAAATAGCAAGGTTTTTTTCCATAGACAAGCATAAAGGCTTTGTTTTCTTTCATACAGTAAGGAAATAATTTCTGACCATATGTAATCCAGCCAGATAACATGCCATATGCCGAAAAGTCACTAATCTTCCATATCAATGCAACTTTTAATATGAAATTTTGTTTCACAGCAACATCATATGTACTAACACCATTACTCCACAATATATTTAACTCATCAATCAATGGTTTCAAATAAACCTCAATTTTCTTTTTTGGATGTCCTAGGATTAATAAGGTCAAAAAGATACAGGGCTCCTTCATCAATATCCATGGAGGTAAATTGTACGGAGTTATAAAAACAGGCCAACATGAATATTGATTACCATAAGATCCAAATGGACATAAACCATTTGTAGAAAGACCCAATCACACGTTTCAGACTTCTAAAGAAAAAAATAGATACAAATGGACAAAATGCTTCCATGAATCACCATAAGATGGATGATTCAAGCTTTTATCGGTTAAAATATTGGTTTTGTGCCATTACATCATTAACACTGTGTTTTGAGACATAAATAAATGTTGTAGCCTGGGTGTAAGGGAAACATATCTCAACTATTTTATAGGAATTGATCCAGACTTCCTTGGTTGAGCTTTTTTATACCTCGATTGTCCACATGTGGGACAACTATCCAATGACTCATTTTCACTAGAATATAAGATGCAATCATTTTCACATGCATGAATCTTCTAATAACTAAGGATCAAATTATGAACTAACCTCTTTCTCTCATAGTAATTTGCAGGCAACACATTTCATTCAGGTAACAGTGTTTTAACCAAATAAAATATCTGATCAAAATAGTTGTTTGACATTACATTATCTGATTTAATAGCCATAAATTTTGAAACTACTTCTAATTTTCTTATCTTGTAACCAAGATATAATACATCCTCAACAGACCTCAAAAAATCATAAAATTCAAATGGTGCCAACTCAAGAGTTAAATCGATATCATCTTGAGTTACAGTTTGTTGAATAGATGTGAATGCAACATTATGTACTAAATTTTGAAACTGTGATGGATCCACAATCAAGTTATTAGTATCTTCCCTAGAACTGCGTTCATCGTGTTGATACCAAAAAACATAATCTTGTTGAAAAACAAACTACAAGAGATATCCCCAAACCTTGTCAAATGTGTCAAAAGTTCTCAGAGCACATTTTTTACAAGGACACTTAATTTTTCCTTCTAAAACATATTCTGGTTTATTTGATGCAAAGGATAAGAAATATTCAACACCCTCAATATATACAGGATTTAAACCAGAACCATTTGGATTTCTGCGTTGGTTTATCCAAGCTCGATCATCTAATAATGACTGATGTTGATTTCCTTGTTCCATATTTTTCTACAAAATATAAAATCATCACTGTTTTTGAATAATTTGAAATTATAAAAACACTATCTGAAAAAAGAGGATAAATAAGTATAACTACTTCTTAATAATTACCATTAATTTTTGGCGATATAATTTCGAGTGGATTAATGGCTACTCTTTTGTCTCAAAACACATTTACTTGCATCTTTCTGACACTAAAATCACAATGAAGAATCTTCTCAGAGGCACACATATTCATTCTCGTGCATACGATAATGTATAAGCATACCTCTGAGTAGATAATTAATTGTGATTTCAGTGTGAGGAAGATGCAAGTAAATGAGCTGTCGGACAAAAGATCCCCCTTTTCGTCGATGAATCATCTTCTTGCAACTATCACCGCCTGAAAACATAATAAAAAATGTGGTCCTACGAATTCATATTCAAACTCGTGCATACAAGATTGGATATGCATATGTAGAAGCATACTTTTCATAATTTTTTGAGTCTGTGAAAGTTGAAAGAAAAAGAGTCATCACGTAAAAGGAGTTCTGTCAATCCACTAGAATTCGTGCCAAGTTATTACAATTTATTACAATTGATATTATTCCAAATTATTCCAAATTATTACAAATTATTACCGATTATTATCGATTATTACTAATTATTACTATTTTTTTCTAATTATTCCAAATTATTTCTAATTATTACTAATTATTCCTAATTATTTCTATTTATTTCTATTTATTATTATTTATTCCTAATTATCCCCAATTATTTCTATTTATTTTTATTTATTTCTATTTATTCCTTTTTATTGCTAATTATTCATATTTATTCCTAATTATTACAAATTATTGCTAATTATTTGTATTTATTCGTATTTATTCATATTTATTGCTAATTATTACTAATTATTACTAATTATTACTAATTATTACTAATTATTGCTAGTTATTGCTATTTATTGCTAATTATTTCTAATTATTGCTAATTATTGCTATTTATTTCTAATTATTGCTAAGTATTCCTAATTATTCATAATTATTCCTATTTATTGCTAATTATTCCTATTTATTGCTAATTATTTCTAATTATTTCTAATTATTTATAATTATTCCTATTTATTGCTAATTATTATTATTTACTGCTATTTATTGCTCTTTATTTCTATTTATTGCTAATTATTGGTAAATATTTCTATTTATTGCTAATTATTGCTATTTATTTCTAACTATTACTATTTATTGCTAACTATTACTATTTATTACTAATTATTACTATTTATTGCTAATTATTACTAATTATTGCTAATTATTTTAATTTATTCCTATTTATTGCTAATTATTCCTAATTATTACTAATTATTCATATTTATTGCTAATTATTCCTAATTATTGCTATTTATTCCTATTCATTTCTATTTATTGCTATTTATTTCTAATTATTGTTTTTTATTTCTAATTATTTCTATTTATATCTAATTATTGCTATTTATTTTTAATTATTGCTATTTATTTCTAATTATTGTAATTGATCCCTAATTATTGCTAATTATTCCTAATTATTGCAGATTATTTCTATTTATTGCTAATTATTTCTAATTATTGCTAATTATTTCTAATTATTCCTATTTATTTCTAATTATTACTATTTATTTCTAATTATTTCTATTTATTTCCAATTATTTCTAATTATTGCTAATTATTGTGAATTATTCCGAATTATTGCGAATTATTCCTATTTATTGCGAATTATTTCTATTTATTACGAATTATTCCTATTTATTGTGAATTATTCTAATTTATTTTGAATTAAAACAATTTTTTCACATTTATTAGGAATTATTCCCATTTATTAGGAATTATTCACATTTATTTGGAATTATTGCCATTAATTTCCAATTATTCCTATTTATTACTAATTACTGCTAATTATTTCAAATTATTGCTATTTATTACTAATTATTGATATTTATTACTAATTATTCCTAATTATTCCAAATTATTTCTAATTATTACTAATTATTCAAAATTATTGCTAATTATTCTAAATCATTACTATTTATTAGTAATTATTTCTATTTATTCCTATTTATTGCTAATAATTCATATTTATTCTTAATTATTCCTATTTATTACTATTTATTACTATTTATTGCTATTTATTGCTATTTATTACTATTTATTCCTAATTATTTTTATTTATTGATATTTATTGCTATTTATTGCTAATTATTCCTATTTATTGCTATTTATTGCTAATTATTGGTATTTATTACTAATTATTGCTAATTATTACTAATTATTTCTAATTATTGCTAATTATTGCTATTTATTGCTATTTATTTTCTAATTATTGTTAATTATTGCTAATTATTGCTAATTATTGCTAATTATTGCTAATTATTGCTAATTATTGCTAATTATTGCTATTTATTGCTAATTAATGCAATTTATTCCTATTTGTTGCTATTTATTGCTATTTATTGCTATTTATTCCTAATTAATTTATTTTATTACTATTTATTCCTATTTATTATCAATTATTTTTATTTATTACTAATTGTTCCTATTTATTACTAATTATTCTTATTTATTACTAATTTTTCCTATTTATTACTAATTTTTCCTATTTATTACTAATTATTCTTATTTATTACTAATTATCCCTATTTATTGCTAATTATTTCTATTTATTTATAATTTTTACTATTTAATCCTAATTATTGCTATTTATTCCTAATAATTGCTTTTTATTCATATTTATTCCCATTTATTCCTAAGCATTCCTATTTATTGCTAATTATTTGTATTTATTACTAATTATTCCTATTTATTACTAATTATTCCTATTTATTGCTAATTATTCCTATTTATTGCAAATTATTTCTATTTATTACTAATTATTCTTATTTATTGCTAATTATTTCTATTTATTGCTAATTATTCCTATTTGTTGCCAATTATTCCAATTTATTGCTAATTATTCTTATTTATCTTATTATTCCAATTTATTCCTAATTATTACTATTTATTACTATTTATTAATAATTATTAAAAATTAATACTAATAATTTCAATTTATTATTACAAATAAATACCGATAACAAAACGATTTAAATTTAATTTAATTACAACTAAATAAATAAATAAAATTAATATAAAAAAATGAAATAAATACTAAATTAAAGACAATATAAATACCTTTAAACTTAATCTCCTATTGATGTAGATGGCTTCACAACTTTTTTTTTGAAAACAAACCAACTCACCCAAATTTTCTCTCTGGAAATTGAGTTTGGAGAGAGAGAGAGAGTAAGAAATGAGTGGTGGATTTGGAAAAATGGATGTGGGTATATATAGGTTAGATTAGTTGCGACAGAACTATTTGCAACGGGCTGCCCGTCGCAAATAGTACGTTTTTGCGACAGGTCCCATTGTAAAAACCATCGCCCGCATTAATTACGATCAGCGGTTAAAAGAGTATTTGTGACGGGACCCGTTGCAAAAGGTACCTACCGACACACTATTTGCGACGGGAGAACATCTCGTCGCAAAAACCTATATACTGTCGCCAGGTATTTGGGATGGGTCCCGTTGCAAATACTCTCGGGCTGACACATTATTTGCGACAAGGGAATACCTCTCCTCGCATATAACCTTCCCATGGTTTGCCGCACAAACCATGTCAAACCTTTTCCGACAGGACCCCAAATATCGTCACAAATAACCAAGTATTTGCAACAGGTAGAATCCCCCATCGCAAGAAGCTATTTTTCCCGTAGTGTTTGTTTTTTACGTGGAAATATGATCCATTATAGGGTGGACCATGCGAGGCTCCAATTTGGTTCCTAATAGACCATGAGAGCCTTTTGGTAAAAAGTCCATGGGAGCATGAATTACATAGGTAGATAGCATTTTGTTCACTTACTCATGTTAGGCTTGATGTTTAGATCCCAAGGTGCACTTTACTAATGCCGAATTGGTTTTGGGATCTATGCATCTGATTAGTTCCATTATGATGGGATGATATGCATTATGCCCATTTTTTAATTTTCCATATATATGGTTTTATGATATCATTATTTCACTCACCTTAGTCATGTTGAGGTTTTTAGGTTGGGTGGTATTGTTTATTTATTTGATCTATGTTTGTAAAATGTTTTTGGAAAACCATGTTTTGTTTTATTAAGGAAAAACATGGGGGTTTTGATGGTTAAATTGAAATTGGATTGTTTTCAAGTGGTTTAGTTTTGAAATTCATTCAAACTAGGTTATTGATTTTCATTGGTAAACGACTTAAATAGATTCATAGTGGTATCCTACTGGGATCTATGCCTCATATCCAACTTGGGACCTTTTTTGAGAATTTGTAGATTTTGTTTTATAGGACACGGGAAAAGGAAAGCCCACCATGTTTTAGTGTATCTCTTCTTGATTTTCTTCATCTGGTGTTTTTTTGGAGGAGACATGGTCTCAACAGGATGGGCACATGTAGAGTCATTATTGGTATTTTTCACCCATTGGGTTGTATTTTTGGGCCTTTTTTGGCATTGTACCCTTTTTGTGTTTGGGTTGATTATTTTGAGATACCATGTATGCTTATATGTCATGTTATGAAATGTTTTTACTATGATGTATATTTTTAATTTATAGTATCTTTTTTATCTTGTTGTTGAATCTAATTAGTGTTGGGACATCCCATTAAATGGATGGGTCATGTCGGTTTACGTGTGAAAAATCATTCCCAAGAAATAATTGGTTATGCCAAGTGCTTGTTGCTAGCCCGTGGTGGTTGGGAACATGATTTGGCATGTGTAGTGTGACCACTCAGATGACGAGTTGGGTCAGATTATCTTGGTTCATTACATGTTGAGTGGGGTTTTTGGTATTGGTTCTCTTTAGACCTTCAATTTTATTACTATCTCTCATATCAATCGGCATTTCTAGTCGTCAAATGTGGAATAGTTAGGAGTTTATGACATTCCATGTGTCACGATATTGTTTATTTTTCATGTTTTTATCCTAACTTGAGTGCAGTTGAGTTTTGGTTAGTCGAATGACAAGAATTCAGGTTTTTTGAAGATATTTATGAGGATCACGATTATCGAACATGGTTTTTTGAACAAAGTGGTGCCTATTTGAGTCGTGATTTAATTTGATAGAGCTGTTTTGAAAAGATTCTGTATGGTTTGTCAAACCATGTAGATCTCCCCACAAACTGTGTAGTGTATTGACTGTGTTTGAGGCGAGACGCATGGTTTTTTAAAACCATGTGGCCTCCAAGATAAAATAGTATGATAGGTTCCTGGCCTAGGTGGTTTCCAGTGTATGATTGGCACACGATTTACTAAACCATGTGACTAAACCTTTAAACCAATCCAGGTGTTTAAAATTTAGAAATTTCCCATTTTACCCTCTTATATTTTATTTAGTTTTCACCCCCATTTCTCTCCAATCACATTGGATGAACCTTGAGAGCTCTTGGAGGACTTTTAACCTCCTCCACCTTCGATTATTTCCCTTAATTTATAGATTTGAAAGAGATTTTGTAGTGTTTCTTAATTTATTTCTCCCTCTTATCTCTCTCTCTGTCTTGGTTTTGAATTCCTCAAAGAATGAGAGATCCTTTTTAGTCGATTTTAGTGTTCAGGGTTGATCTAATGATGGGGTTTTGAGTCTAGGGTTAGTATATGTTGTTTCTATCCAGGTGGGTACTGTATCCATTGAAGGTGAGATGTTTTTAAGCATTTCGTCTTGATTCTAATCTCTTTGAGGTAGGTGTTACTATACAATTTTTTGAGTTTTTAATTCTAAAGTGATTGTGCTTTCTAAATTACCTTTTTATAAAAGTATGACTATATGTGATATCTTTTTGATATTTTAAGACCATTTCATGGTTTTTAGAGCTTGGCATGGGTTTACATAAGAAATCCATGTTTTCAAGTATGAAATGGAATGTTTAAAGATACAATGACTTCTGGAAATACCTGAATGTCTTTATGAAATGGATTTCATGTGGTAAAATGGGTTTGAAAGAGTTTTTATTTTTAAGGAGTTAAAGATATGTTTTAAAGGGAATTTTACTTTAAAATGATATGTTGATCTCAAAGTGTTTTATTAAAGGGGAAATTTAAAGGTTTTTAAACGGTGTATTGAAATGTGTAAATGATTTAAACCTTATAAAAAATTCCAAATGGATATTTTAAAATTGTATAATAGAAACTGGTGGCCTTTTGTCTTGTTTTAGGTTTCAAAGAGAAAGAAACTTATTTAGAGGGTGGAATTGAATTTTTTGAATGTGTGAGTGATTTATATCATTTTTATTACAAATGGTGTTAGGAAGGGTATTTTTTAAAATGTGAATGGGATTGGTATCCCATGATATGTTTTAGTGTTAGAGGTTGTGTTGACACTTTGCATTTAAAATTTAGGATGTGTAATACACCCCTTGATTTTATTCTTACATATATATTCCTTGTGTGGGTTTGTTATAACTATGTTATGATTTTTTTATCCCATTTTGTAGGAATGGACATATTTATACAATAGGTATGTGTGATTTATAGGAATTTATTCATTGGTTGTTAGTGGTGAGGGTGTCTTTGATTATGAATTTTTTTGTTATACTTGGATTGTTTTTTCCACTCCTCACATTTTTATTGGTCATAGGGAACTGGGTACTATGTGGAAGAACTAATATTTGTTCTAGTTGGTTCACACACAACTAGCAGCGCACTAATCCTGCCATACACTATGGGCTAGGTGGGGGTTTTCATTACAATGATGTTTTTTTTTCGGCTAGTTAGATGACGTGTAATTTGGAATTCAATATAGGATGAAAAATAGTTTGTGAGTGGTATACTCATATATGAATATGTTATTTCCACATTTGGGACCTTAGGTATATCCCATGACACATTCTAATTATTGACGAGTTATTGATTTTGGTGAGTCTGATCTAGAGCTTGTTAATATCATTTCCCCTAATTTTATTTCAATTTCACAATTATTTGTTTATTTTTGACATATGCTTTATGTTATATATGCGGTGATTGATTTATTTTTCTTGACATGTGTGAGTGAGTTGGGATATTTCCTTTTGAAAATGATTTTTCAATGATGTTTGTAAAACCAGTGTTGATTTTAAAGACTCCTGTGTGGGTGCTTCAAAGTGTATTTAAAAATGGTTATTTTAGTTCGAATTGTGTAATTGGATAGTGAAATGAGTTAAAGTAGCCATATTTACTTAAATTAAACAATTGGTTTTCTTTAAGAAACAGAATAGGGTGTATATATTTTTAGAAGGACTTGGGCTAGTGGCTTTATTTTCAAAATGTGTGTGTTATGTTTAGAAAAAAAAGATAAATATGTTGAAATTAGATTATATAATTTTTTTGTTTTCCACAAGATAAATATTTATGTAAAATCATACTTTCTAGATTTATTATCAAAATATAATTGATGAATTTCCTTGTGAAACATATTACATAGTTTCTGAGGGTTGTTGCAACATGCTTTGTTTTTTAGCCCTCACTTGTAAAATTCAAGGTTTTATGATCCAATTTGGATTCAGTTTTGATAATCTTGGTAGACATGGGGTGATTTGGGTGGTTGGGAGAAACTAGAGGTTGCATGGAGCTGGTTAAGGATTAGCTTGAGTTGGTTTTTAGTTATTTCATTTTTTTGATTAGTCTATTTTTATTATTATTTATTATTTCTTCTGTGAATGTAAGATGTTTTATTATGAAAATGGGTTGGATCATTATAGTTTTTTGTGTATTTTTTTTATTATCCCTCTATTTTAGGCTCCTTTATTTATTTATTCCACTATATTTATCCTTAATTTGGGAGAAATAATTCTCAAATGGTTCCTCTGATTCCTAGGCACTAGTTTCCCACCTGTGGGGATCAGGAACACTCTTCAATACTTTTGATGGTCTAACTCTTGTGCTGGGATTGATTGTATGTTAGGATGATTCATGAAAATATTATTGATTTATGGTGTAGGTTTCTTCAGTTCTTGGACTTTAAATTGGTTCTAGTTCCATATTTTTTTATAATCAACTGTTTTTGGGATCACTAGGGTGATATGAGTGTCACAAGGAGATGGTGATCAAACTTTTAGTTTACTTGAACTAGTTGGATCATGTTTTTGTTTTGGACTCTAGTATTTGGTTTCTTTCAGCTTACATTTTAGTTTTCCTAACTCTGAAAGAATTTTTATTTATTCAGGTGTCCTTATTGGCATGCTCCATTATTTTTTGTTATTCCTTATCTGCATTTTTTGTTTATTTTTGTTTCTTTGAGGGTGAAACCATCCCCAACAATTATGTTTGATACCCTTGATTCTTTTAGATATCCATAGGGGATAAATAATGCACCTTGGTATGTACAAATATCGTTCATGTAATTTCCCAACCTAAGAGATACTAAAATTGTTCCCTAATTCAATAGGATACATGGACATAAGCATGTATCCCCATATGATAGATGTTACTGACTAACACCGAGGGTCTAATGGAGGTATAGTGGGGAGACTATACCCTCAAGATCAGTAATAATAAAATAAAAGAAATAATAAATAAGTAACGAATTATAATTATAAAAATTACAATAATAAATGAAGAGTAATGATTCATGCATGAAAATGCTACAATTTATAGGGAAAAAATATAACTGGTACAAATAATATCTATTCAAAGGAAAGACAAAAGCCTCCAGATCCATTTATACAAGAATCCTAATCTCTCTCTCAATCCTATAATTCTAATCTCCCACGTATAACCACAAAAACATAAACAAAAACTATGAACCTGAACCAGCAACCAATAGGTTTGTTTGGGTACCCTAGTGAAATGGAATCTCGAACAAGGTGTGAGATATACTCTGTAGACCACCACCAATATTGTCTAAATATCTCTAGTATGTGAATATAAAATAATTGGTGTGCATGTATATTAAAATTAAGTGGAAAATAAAAAATAATAACATGTTTGGGTTAGGTTCCTTGAAGGCACCTAGCTGACCATGCATGCTTCAACGTGAGCCAGAATGTCTCTACAAAGCTTCCATCATGTATATATATATATATATATTCAAGTATAATAAAATTGTTTTCACATATATGGATTCACCTTCATGGATCCATGTCTTATTTCATCAGTGTCCAAATAGTATTTCAATATGTAATGTGTCTCAGATCTCTAAATAGGGCATCATAATATCAATAATGTAATGAAAGGAACCAAGGTGATACCAGGGAATCTATGACCTCATGGGTTGAGAAAACTCATATTAATAACACATGTTGTTTGGCTATCATGTTCTAAGTTTAATCTAATGGGTAAAACCAAGGCATTCCACTATGATAGTGTCTAACCAAGTCCATGGTGTTCATTCATAGTAAATCATAAGCTAATAATAACTGGTACCAATGGGGTGGATATGTGGTAACATGTATCCAATGGAATCAAACTAAATCCAAGTATTTTATCCAAGGAATTATAATCTCTAGAAAATTATCTAGTGAATCGTTGGTACAATGTGAAGGCATTCACATAATAAGATGATGATGGGATTTCATAGTTGGAATCTCCCATGAAAATTAGTTCAATGAATTAGGGTGGAATCCTTTGAGTTCTCTAAGCATTCCCTTGGGAATCTAAATCAGTCTCAAGGCTAACCACACCTATAATAAGAAAAGGTCCATAATAAAGGCACCATGTATCTGTACAAGAAGTATAATACGTGTAATATAGTAATAATTATAATTTAATCCTACCATTTTATTTATATCCTTACCTATATTTTATTAACAAAAAGGTTTAAGGTCCATAATAATAGAAAACAACCATGTGAATATGATGTATAACATTGTACAAGTAATAATCATCCCAATTTATCAATTCCCTTAACATAAATAATTACCCTTTCATTAATAAGTGAAAAGGTTAAAAAGTATATATCTTCCAAACTAATCATATCAATTCATTTACCTTATCATTTAATTTATTTAAATTTATTCTTCCATTAACAAGTTGAAAGAAAGTTTCCAAGAAATTATAAATATAAATTGAACCATTTCTTTTATATTCAAACATGACGACCATGGGAAAACCATGCCAAATTACCATTTCTATTCAAATTAATTCATTTCCTTTACATTAATATTGGGAAAATGATTAAATGAGGTTTCATACCTTTAATCATTATATTTCAATGTAAATATATCCGTTAGAAATATTCTTTACCTGTTATAAGTTTTCAATTCAACTATATAAATTAATTAAATCATTTGAATACATTAAACCAAACACCCCAATAGATGTTATAGTTAATAATGTGTAAAGGGAACATAATAAAAATCATGGAACACCCAAGAGGTGGATAAAGTTTATGTTCTTGAACTCAAACTATAATAGAGGGTCTAATAGGGAATTTAAATTCTAATTTAAACATTTAATTTAAGGAAACATGATTTTAATGTCAAAGAGAGGGTCAAACCGAAACGCGACCCAACAAAGTCAATTATAATTCAATGAGAGTTGAGGGAAAATTAATAGACCACCTACCACATATTTGGGATGGTTAACTTAGCCAATATTATGATTTTATTTATTTTGGAATGAGATAAATTTTTAGAATCATAAAATTCCCTAAAAATAGGGCAAATGAGATCACACTGATTTAGTATTTTGTACAACAAGATTAGTGAATAAGAGAAGTAAGATGAGTATTAATGTTACCTATGGATATCCCACATGATAGATAGTGATCGATTTGGAGTTTGGACTAAGGAGATCCATCCATTCCTAGGAGAAGGCCAAAGGAGAGATCCCATATGAGGGGCTGCTATGTGTGGAGAAAAAATGAAGGAGTGATGAGACATAAAAATAAAGAGGGGAAAAAGGTCTTTTTAAACTCTTTAAAGAGACACATAGTAAGTCCACATGGTTATTCAAACCATGTTACAACCATATTGTTTGATCTATCTAACAGAACTACCTCGAATAGTCGATTCCCATTGTTTTACAAACAATGCACATCCTTTGCATAAGGGGGACCCCCTTGCATGAATGCAACACATGGTTTTTAAAACATTTCACCAACCATGTAGGTCCCCCTATCCTCCTCTTCAAGCTACATGGATTACTAGGAACCTATCATAGTTAAGAAAAAAATTTTCTTTAATGAAGGGGCTACATTTTTGTTCTTCACGGTCAAACTAATCGTGCACCAACCATGTGCCTCTATTAGTTTCTTCCTAAAATTGAGTTTTTGTAGACTGATGCTTCTAAAATTCATCCAAACTCCCAAGACACCTGTCAAGAATTAAATCACCTAAAAATCAAAACTTCGGGAGTTTTAATGATTGAAATATTTGTCTAATTATATTTTTAATATTTGAACCAACCAATAAAAGAAGAGATCAAATTATTTAATGAATTCAACCTATCTTAAAACTTGGTTCCTTAAAGTCTCCCCACCTTAAAAATTCTCATTTTGTAAAAGACTTTGGGAACTATGAAAGTTTCACCTGACCTACCTGATCCATGGAGTTTTACTTAAATTATTGCTCTATATTTCCTAATTCCCAACACACCTCTAGGAACCACTTATAGCACATAGTATTTAATCCTCTAAAACTTAAGACAATGCAAAAAAATACTATCAAAACAATAATATAGGGATAATATGATCCCATATAACTCTAGAAATAATAACATAATCATCTATTACATCATATAGACTATAGAATTCCACACCATATGTTCTTATATTAAATGGTCAATTCTATGTCATGGTTCTCCCACCATCAAAATAGCCTACCAAAAATTGTTCATAGTTTTCTTTTGACACTTTCAGCACATTTATCAAATTATTTGCAAGGAAACTACACTCAATCCTTAACCAGGTTGAAATGGTCAATGTCCAATTGATCAATATCAAATAGGTCTCACTTTCATTTCCTTGAAAATCCCTCATTAAATCTTTAAACTATAATCATTTTATCCTAACAACATTGTTGATGTGATTTTCTCACAAAACATATCCATGTATTGAGAGAACTCATATTAAATCACTTACTATAAAATATTTTGAAAACACCAAGATCCTATGGCCGAAACCCCACCCACAACTAGGTTTTCAAAGGATTTATTCTAAGGCCTACCAAGATCATTCAGAGTACACTCGCCGCCAGACTTCCAATGACATCTCCTAATCAAATCATCTCCAAAGAAACATATTCTTTCCAATGTACTAACCCGACATAAATCCCAATCTATAATCCATTGATGGTCATGAGATACACTGGCTTAATGCCCACATATATATTTCACTCAAAACAATTGTCGAATTGTACATGGAATCTATCAAAGGATTTTATCCATACATAAACGAATCAATTAAATTGAATATGCGTTAAAAATGAATATCACATGACTAGTATGAAGGTCCCATGATCTTCCTCACATTTTGGTCAACCCTACTGACCAAAAACCCACTCTCCACCATAGTATCATACTTTTCATCACAACAATGGATACAAAACTAATTAGCCCAGTGCATGACTTGTCCTCACTATATGTAACAACTATCATGGCTAGGATCCTGGTCACCCCAACCATCAAAATAAATGTACACCGTCATCCATTTTCATTTCCATAGAATTATTATCATGGAAAAAGTTAATGTTTAATCATAACAAGGATTGTTACCGTCCAACAACTGGTGGTTTACTACACACCATTTGTCTTATCATAAAAGTGGTCCTTGAGCGAAACTCTAATGGAGTCCTTTCGTCAACCATAATAAATATTTAAATTGGTGGATCATCATATATATGATTATATCTCAATTTATTTATGGAGATGTTGAGATAAGGGGAATGATCACCTCTTTATTAGGATTATACTAAGATTTTATCAATAGGCATGAATTGCTCCCTCTGATCCACACTCGCATCATTAAGCTACACATACCCTTCTCAATTTTCAACACCATGTTTCGTGAACATGCATATCTGGGATTATACTAGTTTTCCCTCATCACTAAGTAATTTATATTAAATAGACATTATGATCTGAGTTTCCATGCCCACTATAATCACATTTGAAACCATCGATCTTTGACCGCTACTCACCCTCTCACTGATGTTCAATTATAAATAGTTTAAGCTCCATATAGACATAATATAAACATATAAAACGTAGTGGGTGTACATCCTGTACCACCCAGTTCAAAACCTGACTAATTATATTGAGATTCATCTGTCAACACAGTCAAAATAGCCATGCTGTATGGAATTTTAGTACTTGAACATGTTAGAAGTTCCCTTGGAATACCTCTTTAAAACTAAGAATCTCACATGTTCCAAGATTTTTTGAATGTATACTAACCTCAAAACATCATTTTCAAGAAGAAATCATCAAAAGAACATGAATTGGTCAACTGGACTAGGAACCCAAATATTCATACCTAATATTTAAAGTATTGATAAAAAGCACTCAGGGTTATTTTCAAAATAATGGCATCACCTTGCCCGAATCAAAATAGTCATGAACCCACCATGAGTTAGTCTAGAAAAGAACATAAAATAAAGCTTAAAACAGAATGAATAATGTATTCCTAGACCAAACTATTATATATGATGTCCTCAATAGAACAACATCATCAATCTACTAGGGTTGGAGTCATGTGAGGGAATCAAGGTTTATCCATGTATCCATAAGGTCTCTAGTAAAATAAATGTATCCCATTCATAGGTAGTTATTACACATGACAAGAAACCCACTTTTAGAAGAGTTTAATATAAAATAGTAAAGAATTAATGGACCCACAAGGGGAAAAATCTATTCTCATAGGCTTAACTACATCACTTACCAAACATCAGGATAACATGCCCAAATCATTTCTATGTAGAAAAAAAGAGGAGTGCCTGCTGAAAGAGTACAAAACTAACATATAGAATAAATGAGCTAACATAAAATGATATAAAGACACTGTAATACCCCTTTAAGGTTTAAATTGCCATAATAAACTCATCCACCTAGAGTTTCCTTTCATTATTTAAGTGTCCTACTTGGGTCAACTGTCCCTCAAATAACACCTCTCATCAGAAAACTGAAAGGAATCATTTATCAATGATTTAAGATTGGAAGGCACTTCCATAACCAGGATAACTACATATATAAACAAGGCATTGAACCCCAAAAGGTCATGCTTATAAATATCACTAGTTCTTACCACCTGACCTCTAGGTCCAACACATCCTAGGAAAAGTTCACCAAAGTTACATGATAATAGTCATGTTTTCTTTCATGGAAACTCCCAAGGTAAAATTTAATAATGACCCCTACATGGGGGTCTTAACCATAATAACCTCTAAAATATTTAAATTTAAGGCATTTAAATGATTCCTATTTATATCAACCTTTAAACTGAATTATAAAAGAAATATATCAAGTATTAGTTGTTATAGAAACCATACCATTCACTTTATTTAGCTGATGTAATGTAGCATTTTGGAAAATTAGGTCAAAATTAATTTTTTAACCATTTATTTAATTCTTGTGTTTTCATAACTAGATTTTTTAATGAAAATCTAAATTTCAAGTATATAGAGGAAAACACCATTTCTTTTGGAATTGAAATTTTGATTAGACGATTCCTTATAAAAACAAGTGTCAAAAGACGATTTCATGTATTTAATTAATTAAGGGAATTAGGTTGGTAATATATCACCATACATTTATTTGTAACACTATATAAGAATCTGTGAACACTTTAAATGACCATTCCATTAACAATAATGTACCCCAATGGGGTTAAAAACTATAGTTTAAATGAAAAAGGCGACCTACAAGGGTCCCTTCAGGTTAATCAGGGTTCAATTAAATGATACAAAAAATTAGTTTGTATTAATTAAATGTCAGCACCCATATGGGGTTAATGTCTGAAGAAACCTACCATGACCGTCCTACACTGGTCAAGTACAATATGGAATCCCATCTTTTTAAAACATAACTTTTCATTACATTTTACAAAAATAGGATCTTTAAAGTCTATTGTCTTGGAAATCAGGAATAAAAACATGAAAAAGTAAACAATCATTTAAATACCCTTGAAAAGATCATTGAAAAATTCATCATATGTACAATTACTGCATCTCATAACCAGGAGACATACAATCAAAGGAAAGGGTGAGAAGAAGGCCCAGTAAAGAAAGCAAGGGAATTAGTTTACTTGTGATATCAATAAGAACTTGATGAAAAACATTAAGACATGAGAAATGGTAAAAGAGGAATATCATAATAAAAATAACATGAATCATAACTTGAATATGTGGCTACAAAATTTCATTTAGACATTCATGAACATATCATCAAGGTCCATCCCCAAGGTGTTATAAAAACCTACCAAGTTTATTCACCAAGGTATCATGAAAGTTGTCATCCCAAGAGATAAATTCTTTACCCAATGCATTGGAGTGATATTAAGGTACACCCTTAATATGTATTTACTTTCACGTGATCCACATAGATCATAATCAAACATTTCATAAATAACCCATATGTAATAAATGTGTTCATTTCAAAATCGTGAAGTTTTAAAAGTTCTTAAAAATAAGATCATTATGTCATTTATAACGCATAGAAAGGGAGTGAGGGTTATATGTATGTAAATTAAAGAATCAAATATATCTTTCATGGTATATTTATGAACACCCATTGAAACAATATAGGTCTGGGTATTCACATAAATAAAACAAGAGGGAAAGAGAGAGAAATTTTGAGGTGAAATTTCTACAGCATAACTGCTATATATCATGGATTTAGAAAATAATAAAAAGAGAGGGGACAAGGGTATACCATCCATAAATGAACAATTTTGATATAGAGAGAGATAATAAAAATAAAAAATATCATGGTGTGGATATTTTAATGACACACCACATTAAAAGGAAACTTGAAAAGAAAGAGAAAGCATAATTTCTTTTACGAACATTCGATAGCCTAATGACGTTACATAAAAATTCAGAAAATCAACTGATGAGAGTGGAAATGGTCTATCATCATTTAGAAATGAAATGGAAAGTAGTAAAGATATATAAGAAGAAGCCCCCACATAATAAAATGGAACTATAAGACATAACATAAAGGAAGGCATGACTTAATAGGGAAGGGTGAAAGGTTCCCTTACCAATTTGGAATCTTTCAAAACGTACACCCCATTAAAGAAGGATCATATATATAATATGTAAATACCCATAAATTAAAGTATATTACACAAAGAATATGATAATTGGAAGTACATACACCATAGAAAAGGAAATAGCGGCAAATATACCATGAATCTCACAGGAATAAGATGTGAGACAGAAATACCTTACAACGTTGTATTCAATCAAATCGTATGACCAAATATTACTAACCACTAAAATAATCATAGAATAAAATGAATATAAAGAAAATCCTGATAATCTATATCCAATGGAAGTACGCAATACACCACATGCTATAAATAAGTGGCGAACAATGAAAATATCACGCAATTAAAAGTTAGATAAGAATCCCTTACCATGTTGTAATCAATCGATTCATATGACCAAAAGTTAATAAACAACAAATTATTCACATATTAAAATTAATATAAATATAATCCTAATAATATATATCAAATGGCAGTACAAAATACACAAAATGAAATAAATTAGTTGCGAACAATGGAAATCCCACAGAATTAAAAGTGAGATAAGAAACCCCTTACCTCATTGTCCAAATAGACTCACTCGTATGTTCCTTTTTCTTCCTGAATAATAAAATTATTACCTTTATATAACAATTAGTTAATTATTTGAGTTCATATCGGACATTTTTTCAATGTTCGGAACTTGAGTTAAAAATGAACTTGTTATAATTATAAACAGTCCATTTGGTCAAAAGTACATTGTCTCCAGAACGATATTCATAATTTAGATGTCATATATATCATATATATCCAGTATATATATGTATTTATAATTTTAAATAACATTTTGAGATAAGAAATGAAATTCACCTTTCATGGAGATGGTAAGCCGTACGTACACATGAACGCTACTTTCATTTCTATTTCATATTTTAATGAAATGAAAACATAGTAATTCATAGGTATATTATAATTTAATTATAATATGTAAGTAATATATGTTACATATGTTCATAAATTCTATCCATTATACGTTTCACGTATGGAATGAACGATTCATATTACTTTGAGGGGGCGGTAGTCCGCACTTCCTCTAATGAAATTATCGCGTTTACCCATTATGGGAACCATAAAGGTATACTATAAAAAGGAAAATACAGAAGCATAAAGAGAACATAAATATAATATATATCATATATAGATATAGTGTCATTATAATTTCCACCATGAGAGGTAGTAGGAGATAATTAAACAATCATCGTTTCGTGAGGCAGTAGTTCTCCGTCCACTGAAACCGTATGTTCTTTACCCATTAGATGGATGTTTGAGTAAGTGTAGCTGTAATAATTCTCATAAAAACATCCTTGTATATTTAGGATTCAATTGTTATTATAAAATAAATGAATAAAAATAGTTTAGAGGGTTGGAGAAGTAAAATGAAACAAAAGAACTTAAGAGAAGACGTTACCTTTAAATCGGGTAACTCCCTTTGGTTTGAAACAAAAGGGTTTCTTAAAGTGATTTCCTCATAAGGTAAGGCTTCTAGGATGAAGATATAGATCTTGTAAGCTTATTGTAGTAGATATTGGGTGATCCAAGGGCTTGATAAGTGTGAGAAATGGGTTGGAAGTGAGGGCTTTTTATAAGGGAGAGGAGGGGATCTTTTGAAAAGTTTGAAAATATTATTTTATTATATAATGATTTTCTGTTTCTAAAGGTCCAAAAATCATTAGAGTCAAAGATAACATGGTCCATGTTCTAAATAAAATCATCCAATAATAATTGGACAAGTTTTGGATATTGTTTTAATTTTCGTCTTCTTATTTATTTAAATAACCAATTAATGATGTAAACACTGCATCATCATTGTGTCTTAAATATTTTTTTTGATATCTAAAAATTATAAAAAAAATACCACGATGTAGGAAATATTTTTAGATTTCCAATTAATATTTATAGTCTAAAAGATAACTTATATAACCCCATGTAAATTTTTTTTAGTAAAACAATACATGTCTTTGACATTTTTTATTTTTGCTTTAAATAAAAAGTTATTAATGTCATTATCTTACCCAAGTGGCTCCAAGGGGTCCCAAAATTGACCCATGGATTTCCTTTGTCAGCGATTACTCATCAAATAAGGTTAGGATAAGTGTCAAGGTAATTTTTTATTATTATAACATTATTTTTTCCTTAAATTACCCTAATTACCTTTAATCGTGTTTAATAAAAGGCAAAAGTTACTATTCACCAAAAATTATTTTCATCTAATTGAACCACATTTTTCTTACTAATGACAACAATATATGTTAGATTTTTGAAATTCAATTCACATAAGTGGTAAAATTTCATTTAAAGGAAAAAGTCATTTTTTTAACTACCACTTAGTGGTTTCACAATTAATCAAAAATTGATAGTTTTCAGAAAAATTCCAAAAACTAACTCTAAGCTAAATTTGATAATAAAAATTCAAAAATTATGTATATTTTACAAAATTCAAAACATAGAAGTTGCATTAATTAATTTTATAATTAATTCCCGTCATAAAAAATAGCGTGTTTTTAAGAAATAATAACCATCAAAAGATTGAAACTTGTTAATGCCCAATTTCAAAGTGAAATTACTTCCAATGGAAAACATTGGGTTAAATGGTAAAAATATAATCTATTTACACTTTAAACCCAATTAAAAACATAATTTAACCATATAAATAATTTATATTAAAAGGCGTTTTTGAATTAAAATACAACATTTCTTCACTATTCATTAAAAATGAACATTATCAAAAAAATATAAAAATTTCATCCAAAGTAAATTTTGATGTCATGATTCTAAAGATGAAAATTATTTTGTCCAAAATAATATGTAAAAGTGACAAAAAGTATATTTAAAAAGGGTTCACCATCAAAAGGCGGTAAATCTCCCTTTTGAAGTAAATTGTGCTTAAAATTAGATTCATTTACATTTTAAGCCTTTTACTTTTATTGGATTAATTTATAAACATTTAGAAAACATATATTATCATATTTAAGTTAGATCTATTAATTCCTACCAATACAACGACTAGGTGTTAACTACCATTGAAAATAATAATATTATATTATTAGTGTACAACGTAAAATTTCAAAGAAACCCATTGTGGCTTGTAAGGTACGCCATTGAATATAGAATCCCCTTTAAAATAGAATTAATATTTAATTCAAAAATATTAATAAATATTAAAAATGTCATATTCTTTATTTTCCTGGGATGTTACATTCTTCCCCCCTTTTGGAAATTGTGTCCTCGGAATTTTAAAATTAGGTTTGAAGTTTCATTGAATTTCCCACATAGAAAAAAGAGTCAGTAAAACTATCACTTAAAAAGAAAGAAAGAGAAGTACAAAGGTTACCCAAGTTAACCCATACTAGGATTCCATTTAGGATAACATGGATACGGAAGATAAAACAAACCATCAATTTCTGATGGAGAGTGATCGAAAACATGATTAGGAGAAAGTTAACCACAAAAATATCACAAACTTATGACGTGTTAAATGATCATTGATTACCAAGTAGGAAATGTAAACCAAAAACATTTTTGTTTTATGTTCCTTTTCATAATTTTGAGGAATTAATTTAATACATAGAATAAAAACATAAGGAAATATACTTACCTTTATGTAGAGTTTCATCCTTTAATAAGTTTCTACCAAAAACTAATCTTTTCTCTAAACAATGAGCATTAAAAAAGACTTGGTCACCACAAAAGCACAAGAATCATCTTCTAGAGAATAAAATAATCCACAAAAGAAAATCTATATATTTTCCTTTTCTTTAGACATAAACTAAAACCAAAATAGTTAGTATGAGATCATATAATCCCCCCAAAGGATAATCCTTTATAAAAATAAATACTACTATTAATCTCTAAAATTCAACAAAAAGTATCCAAAGTTCATGAAAGGCAATTAAATACACAATCGTCCTTAAAATTCATTAAAAATAATCCAAACTAAGATACAAAACCAAAACATAGAAGAATTTAATCACATAGTCTTCCACAATAAATCTTAACATTTATCTCCAAATAACATCGACCACTCTTAAAGTCTCATACTAAAGTGTAATTAACCTGATCAAATATTCTCTATGCTTGGTTAATCATTTTCCAGAAATAACCAAAATGACCATATGTACACAATAAATACATATATTCTAACAAAATAAATAATTTCAACCATTCCTCCACAAATGAAATCTTGTAGTATTTTATTTTCCTTAGGCATATAGTATTCCAAAAGAGAAAACATCTTCCAAAATAACCTTTATCATTTAATCACCAAATAATTTTCTTATAATAATTATACCCATTTCATAGAACATAATTCCCCCAAATAAACTTATTATTGATCCATAAAATCATTTAATAAAAAATAATAAGTTATACTAACTAGGGACTTCACATATGCCAGTGGTAGGTGATAAAACCCAATCACACTTTGGTTGTGGGTTCAATTCACATAGCTTTGTCTGACGCAATGGGTTGTCACACGGTCTACGTGTTTCCCTTTTTTATAAAACTCAAAAAATAACACTAACATGTTTTAACCTTAAAGGTTTTCTTATACCTTTCATTTTCATCCCAACACATTAAGATAGTTCTCCTCGTATCAAGACAGAGATGTATTTGGTTGATAAACCACTTACTCCATACTCACCAAAATACCAAGAAGTTTTTCTATATTTAAAATTTTCTATAGGGTTCTTCCTAAAGTTTTCATATCATAATTTCCATAAATAACTAAACTATCCTTTGATACCAAATATGGAATCCCGCCTTTTTAAAACATTACCTTTCATTACATTTTACAAACATGGCATCTTTAAAGTCTAGTGTCTTGGAAATCAGGAATAAAAACATGAAAACATAAAAAATATTTTAAATCCCCTTAAAAAGATTATTGAAAATCTCATAATATGTACAATTACTGCATCTCATAACCTGGAGACATACAATTAGAGGAAAGGGTGAGTAGAATGCCTTGTAAGGAAAGCAGGGGAATTGGTTTACTTGTGATATCAATAAGAATTTTATGAAAATAATAAAGACATGAGCAATGGTAAAAGAGGCATATAATAATAAAAAGAACATGAATCATAACTTGAATAAGTGGCTACACGATTTCATTTAAACACTCATGAATATATCACCAAGGTCCATCCCCAAGGTTTCATAAAAATTTACCAAGGTATCGTGAAACTTGTAATATCTAGAGATTAATTATTTACCCAATGAATTGAAGAGATATCATGGAACACCCTTAATATCTCATTAATTTCATGTGATCCACATATATCATAATCAAACATTTCATAAATAACCCATAGATAATAAAAGAAACGGGTTCATTTCAAAATCGCGACGTTTTAAAAGTGATTAAAAATAAGATCATTATGTCATTTATAACCAATGTAAAGGGAGTAAGGGTTATATGTAATTAAATTCAAGAATCAATATATCTTTTTTGGTATATTTATGAACACCCAAAGAAACAAAATAGGTCTAGGTATTCACATAAATAAAACAAGAGAGAAAGAGAGAGAAATTTTGAGGCGAAATTTCTCCAGCATAACTGCTATATATCATGGTTTTAAAAAATAATAAAAAGAAAAGAGACAAAGGTATCCCATCCATAAATGAACCATTTTAAGTATATAGATATAATAAAAATAAATAATATCATGGTGTGGATATTTTAATGACACACCACATGAAAAGGAAACTTGAAAAGAAAGAGAAAACACAATTTCTTTTACGAACATTCGGCAGCCTAACGACGTCACATAAAAATTTAGAAAATCAATTGATGAGAGAGGAAAGGGTCTCTCATCATTTTGAAATGAAATGGACAGTATGAAATATATATAATAAAAATCCCCCACATAATAAAATGTAACTATAAGACATAACATAAAGGAAGTCATGACTTAAAAGAGGAGGGGGAAAGGTTCCCTTACCAATTTGCTAACATTCTAAATGTACACCCCATGAAAGAAGAATAATATAAAGAATATTTAAATATCCATAAATTAAATTATATTGCACAAATATTACAATCATTGGTAGTAAATACACCACACAAAAGGAAATAGTGGCAAATATACCATGAATCTCACAGGAATAAGAAGTGAGATGAAAATCCCTTACCACGTTTTATTCAATCGAATCGTATGACAAAAAATTACTAAACACAAAAATAATAACATAATACAATGAATATAAATATAATATTGATACTATATATCCAATGGCAGTAAAAAATACACCAAATGCTATAAATAAGTGGCGAACAATGGAAATATCACAGAATTAAAAGTGAGATAAGAATAACTTACCACGTTGTAACCAATCGATTCGTATGACCAAAAGTTAATAACAAACAAATTATTCATAGAATAAAATGAATATAGAAAGTATCATGATAATATATATCAATAGTTAGTACAAAATACACCACATGAAATAAATTAGTGGTGAACAATGGAAATCCCACAGAATTAAACGTGAGATAAGAAACTCTTTACCTCGTTGTCCGACTTGACTCGCTCGTATGTTCCTTGTTCTTCATGAATAATAAACTTAAGTTACATTATACTTGATTAAGAATATTTTTTCATGTTTATTATTTCTTTTTATATTAATTATTACCTTTATATAACAATTAGTTAATTATTTGAGCTCATATAAGACATTTTTCCAATGTTCAGAACTTGAGTCAAAAATGAACTTGTTATAATTATAAATTGTCCATGTGGTAAAAAGTCCATTATCTCCAGAATGATATTAATCATTTATATTTCATATATATCATATATATCCAGTATATAAATGTATTTATAATAGTACATAACATTTGGAGATAAGAAATCAAATGCACCGTTCATGGAGACGGTAAGTCGTACGTACACATGTATGCTACTTTCATTTCTATTTCATATTTTAATGAAATGAAAAAATAGTGATTTGTTGGTATATTATAATTTAAGTATAATATTTAAGTCATATATGTTACATAAGTTCATAAATTCTATCCTTTATGCGTTCCACATATGGCATGAACAAGTCATATCACTTTGAGGGGGCGGTAGTCCGCACTTCCTCTAATGAAATTATCGCGTTTACCCTTTATGGGAACCATAAAGGTATAATATAAAAACAAAAATACATAAGCATAAAGAAAAATTATATATAATATATATCAAATATAGATATAGTTCCATCATAACGGCCACCATGAGAGGCGGTAAGAGATAATTGAACAATCATCGTTTCATGAGGTAGTAGTTCACCATCCACTGAAACAGTATGTTCTTTATCCATTAGATGGAGGTGTATGTAAGTTTAGCATGAATACTTCTCATAAAAACATCCTTGAATAGTTATTATAATGTTTCTTTTATAAAATTAAGTAATAAAAATAGTTTATGGGGGTTGGAGAAGTAAAATAAAACAAAAGAACTTAAGAGAAGACGTTACCTTTAAATTGGGTAACTCCCTTTGGATTGAACCAAAAGGGTTTCTTGAAGTGCTTTATGACTAAGTTAAGGATTCTAGGAAGAATATAGGGATATTGGGAGCTTATTGGAATATAGTTTTGACTATCCATGTGCTAGATAAGTGTGAGAAATGGGTAAGAAGTGAGGGATTTTTATTAGGGAGAGAAGGGGCTCTTTTGGAAAGTTTGAAAATATTATTTTATTATATAATTATTTTCGGTTTCTAAAGGTCCAAAAAAAATTAAAATAGAATATAAGGTGGCCCATGTTATAAATAAAATCATAAAATATTAATTGGACAAGTTTTTTATATTTGTTTAATTTTTGTCTTCTTATTTATTTAAATCATCCATTAATGACCTAAACACTACATCATTATTGTGTCATAAATAATTTTATTTATTTGATGTCTAAAAATTTTAAAAAAATAAAATGATGTAGGAAATAATTTTATATTTACAATGAATATTTATAGTTAGAATGATAACTTTTATATCCTCATGTAATTTTTTTAGTAAAACAATTCATGTTTATGACATTTTTTATTTTTACTTTAAATACAAAGTTATTAATGTCATTATCTTAACCAAGTTGATCCATGAGGTCCCAAAATTGACCCATGGATTTTATTGGTCGTCCATTACTCATAAAATAAGGTTAGTACAAGTGTAATGGTAATTATTTATTATTATAACATTATTTTTACCATAAATTACCCTAATTACCTTTAATCGTGGTTAATAAAAGTCAAATGTTACTATTCACCAAAAATTATTTTCATAACATTGACCAACATTTTACTTAATAATGACAACCATGTATATAGGAATTATGAAATTCAATTCACAGAAGCTGTAAAATTTCATTTAAAAGAAAAATTCAGTTTTTAACTATTACTTAGTGGTTTCACTATTCATCAAAAATTGAAGGTTTTTAGAAAAATTCAAAAAATTCACTCTAAGATAAATTTTATATTCAAAATTCAAAAATAATGTCTATTTTACCAAATTAAAAACATCAAAAGTTTCATTAATTAATTTTATAATTAATTCCCGTCTTCAAAACAAAAAACATGTTTTTAATAAATAATAACCATCAAAAGATTGATACTTGTTAATGTTCAATTTCATAGTGAAATTACTTCCAATGGACAACATTGAGTTTAATGGTAAAAATATAATCTATTTACTCTTTATAACAAATTAAAAAGATAATCTAACCATATAAATAATTTATATTAAAGCCGGTTTTAAATTAAAATACATCATTTTTTTCACTTTTCATTAAAAATGAACATTATCATAAAAATATCGAAATTTCAACCAAAGTAAATTTTGATGTCTCAATTATAATGATGAAAATTATTTTGTAAAAAATATTATGTAAAAGTTACAAAAACTTGATTTAAAAAGGGTTCTCCATCAAACAGCGGTAAATCACCCTTTTAAAGTAAATTATGCTTAAAATTAGATTCATTTACATTTTAAGCCTCTGAACTTTATTGGATTAATGTAAAAACATTTAACAAACATATATTATCATATTTAAGTTATTTTTATTAATTCCCGCCAATATAACATCTAGGTGTTAACTACCATTTAAAATAATAATATTATATTATTAGTTTACAACGTAAGATTTCAATGAAACCTGTTGTTGTGTGTCAAGTACACCATTGAATGTATAATCCCCTTTAAAATAAAATTAATATTTAATTCAAAAATATTAATAAATAAGAAAATGTCATATTCTTTATTTTCCTGGGATGTTACATCTAGTCTATCTCATAATTAACATTCCCCAACTGACTTACTTGGGTCAATTTTTTCATTTAATAATTTAGTCATATGGGTCATCATACCCAAATAATAGTTACATGAATTCATATGGGAAACCATTTTCTATAATAAATCCATTTTATTATATACTTATGAGAATCATAGTTCATTTAGATTAATTACCATTCCTAGGTTGTAAAGGTATTTACATTTGTATGTTGCAACAATCATTCATGTAATTGCAACAAAGATTTTATTTTTGGTCTCAGATTAAAATAGTCCATGTATGATGGTTCAATTACACGTGTCGCCATTCTTTAATTTATAAAGGTAAAAACAAATTATAAATTTTAATACTGGTTCCCATTTAATTGCATCTAAATTATTATATTTGATTTGAAAACATAGAAATTATATATGAGGTGGTTCAAATATATGGGTCAATCGTTTCCCAATTTATAAAGTTCCCATGCAATTATAAATTGAAAATATGGTACCCATTTAATCAAAACCATTAATTTTTATGCCCATGAAACTAATAGTCATGGCTCAAACATATCAACATCAGTTGGTTAAATAGAGTTCCACCATCAAGATATATGGTAAAACACAATTTAGGTTGATGAAGATGCTTTATTTAGATAACCTTATGTCATAATTAATAAGGGATGCAAATAATCACAGAAGAATGGTAATAGTCATGAAAAGATACTATGTATGAAGAGAGTACTGGTAAGCATGGAGAAAATTCCCCAAACCAAGTATACAAGTAAAAAATCTATAAAATTACTTAAATAGGGATACAAATAAGCATGGTGATAATAAAACAAGAGTTTTATATAAATCATCATGCAGCAAGAATCCTATAATTTAGAATACATGTTATGGAATGTGAATTATATTTGTGCATAAGATGATTCATGCAATGGATGGACCCTAGAGAACACTTAGAACTAAGCGGTGAATCATGCTATGAACATTTTCTTCAAAAGTGTCAGATCTTATTCCCACATTGGTAGGAACCAAATAAACCTATCTAATGGGAATGCGAAGAAAACAAAGATCCACAAGCAAAGAGACCACACACAAAATTTACTTGGTTCACCACTAAGGGACAATCCAAAGATCATACAATGACATGGAGTCAATCATAACTAAATCCATTAATCTTTAGTAGTTGTGGAATACAAGAGTTTAGAAATATTCACTCTTTTCCAGAAAGACTACCTTTATAGTATTTTAGATATATCACACCACGTCCCTCGAAACACTTCCATTGTCTGCCCCTTGCTCACTACCTTCAGTGAAGTCTTACTTAGTTTATCGACTTCAAGTCCACTTCACAAGATTAACATTAATTGTTTTTACCTAACTAGAACAAGACAATTCTTGAACTGCAGATCTGAGTCAATACACTTTGAAATCACTATTTACTGAAAAACTAATATTCAAAACTGCCTTTGACGAAGCTCCTTCTTGAAGCTCACTACTTTCACGAAGCACCCTTCCTTTGCCGAATTTCAAAAATTTAATGTGGAATACCCAGTCATCGTTAAACACCCATTAACCAAAAGCATTGGAATCAGTCAAGACTCAACTAGTCTTTTCATGATGCTCAAGATAGCATAGAAAGCCATATTCTCCAAGCTCTCATAGGTTCACAAAATCAGAGAGATTCCATATTTTCTCTAAATAATTTCATATGAAATGATGTGGGGATAACCTTATATTTATAGTCTCACTCGATTGTGATGATCCACCTCTTTTAGTGAAATTTACAAATCATTCAAACATATCTTCTTAGAACTCCTCCACTTTCCAGGATCCATTGCTATTTGACGTTTTTGCGAAGCTTTCCATCAAACCATCACACACTCGCGATGCTCCAATTCTCATAATTGCTAATAACACCGCCATCATTCATGATTATCCATATCTTCCCAAACATCAAAAAATTATTTGTGAAACCCTTGCCTTTATCATATATATGAATAGTTGATTCCAGAAAACAACCCTTCGCTATGTTTTCCCTTCCTTGGGATTTTGAGTCCAAAAATTTTGAAATGACACCAACTTCAACACTTTGGTTAGCATTTACTATGAGAGAACATGTCTTGAAAAAACCTTGATCAACCGTGTGAGGATTGATAACAAACAAAAACCATACTCTATTTCTAGCAAAGAACAACCTTGGTTTCAGTATAAATAATACTTTCTTTCCATACCAGGAAAAGGTTAAGTTTACATAAACCAATGAATCAATAACTAGTAAGAGTAAAAAAAATCACCCAAGTTTAAATAATAATCAACTGTAATATAGAACAATAATCACATCCATATAAACCTGATCATTCCATCATCTGTGGGTCGATGGACCTAGACACAAGCTATATACTAAGTTCCAACACATCCTAGTCTTCTGTTTACCATCCCAAAACAATAATAAAAAGGAATAGAAACATATGATACAAATTTGTAACATCCCAACCTAAGATTCACTAAAATGGTTCCTCAAGTCAGTTGGCTACATGGCTTCAAGAACACCTCCCCATTTTCCAGAGGCTGCTGACTAGAAGTGAGGGTCAAATAAAGATATAGTGGGGAAACCACTCCCTTTGGATTAGTAATAAGACAATAGATGAAATAATAAAGAAATAATGTAGAATAATAAATAACAATTGATAATAATAAAGGTAGAGTAAGTAATCATGCATGAACACACTACAATGTACTGGATATAGACATGTACCTGGTAAAGATAAGAAATATAAAAAGAAAATAAAAAATAATATAAGGATATCTCAATGAAAATCATGAACTCCAACTCAGTATTGTTCTTCTAAGATCCCTAATACAAGAATAATGACATAAATGTGACCTGTGAACCTAACACTACAACCAATATGTCTGTTTAGTTACCATAGCAACATGGAGGCCCAGACACGGTGTGAGATATACTCAGTAGGACACCAATAAGGGTGTATAAAGATATGAATTCTATGGATATAAAATAATTATTGTGAACATATTTTAAAATGTAGTGGTAAAAAAATACATAATAACTTGTGAACCTCAGGTTCCTCAAAGACACCTGCCTGACCATACCTACTTTGTCTTGAACCAGAATGTCTCAGCAAACCCTCTATCATATATATACATGAATGTGTAAGAAAATAATTTTCATAGAGATATTTGAACTTGAAAAGACCTATGGATATATAAAAAGGTGTCCACATAGTATGTCAACATGTCATGTGTCTTAGATATCTATAGAAATTACCATAATATACACCATATATTGAAATGATTTGAGGTGGGACTAGGGAATCAATGACTAGAGGGGTTGATATAAATCATAATAATTACTAAGGTAATATAGATATCAGGTTCTAAGTGTAATACAAGGGGTAAAACCAAGGAATTTCATATTGAAAGAGTGTAAATGCATCCATTGAGTACTTAAACAGTAAATCTTTGGTTAATAATTACTAGGTCCAATGGTGTGAATCCATGGAACCATGTGTCTAAAGATGTAAATATGAATATAAGGAGTATATCCAAGGAATGAAAGTATTAATAAATGATTCAAGTGAATCATTAGTACAATTCAATGTCATCCAATTAATAATTTGAGGACTAGATTCCATGGTGGGTGTTTCCCATGAATATCGGCTCAATGAAATGGGGTGGCATCCTTTGAGTGATTAAGGAATTACCTCAAGAATCAATTATAGTCTCAAATATGACTACTCCTATAATATGAAAAAGGTCTATAAGAAAAGAACCATGTATTAGTAAAATAAATGTTACATTTTCCATGTAATAATATTTCCCATTTACTACTTCTATTTATGTTATATAATTATCTTTAATTTATTAATGGAAGGATTTAAAGTCTATAATAATAGGCACCAAGTATGTTAATCTAAATTATAACATTGGTCATGTAATAATGTGGCCAATTTATGAATTCCATTTACTTAAACCATTACCCATGTATTAACAAGTGGCAATGGTCAATAGATTTGTCATTCCAATTAATCATATCAATTAATTCAATTTAAAATTTCTTTTATTTAAATTTAATATTTTTTGAACAAGTGTAAAGAACGTTTCTAAGAAATTATAAATAAAAACTAAACCATTTCATTTATAGTCAATCATGAAGTCTATGGAATAACCATGCCAACTTACTATTTCTATTTAAATTAATCCATTTCCTTTCAATTCAAACTTGTAAAAGGTTCAAAGGAGGTGGAATAACTTTGATAATTATGTTAAAAATTAAAGAGAGACAAGAGAAACATGCTTTCCCAATTATAAGGTGTGAATTAAAAATTTAAAATAATTAAATCAATTTAATAAGTCAAACCAAACACCCCAATAAGTTTTTTAGTTAATAAGGTGTAAAGATCACATAGGCATACACATGTAACATCCAAGGGGTGTATCACGTTGAGATTCTCATAATCTAACTATAATAAAGCGTCTAATAAGAAGTTTAAATTCCAATTTAAACATCTAATTTGAGCAAAATTGATTTTAGGGTCAAAGCATGGATGAAACTGGCGCATGGTGATAAATTCCATTTATAATTAAATGAGACTTAAGGGAAAAGTCATTGACCAACAACCACATACTTGGAAGGTCCACTAATCCTATATAAGGATTTGATGAAAGCATAAATGAGATAAATCAGAAGAATCAGGAAATGTCTTGAAAATATGGTAAAAGAGATCACACAGATTTAACCTTCCATAAGAAAATATAATCGAAGAAGAAATTAAAGTGTAGTTTTATTCATACCTATTTCTATCCAATGATTCTAACAACGAGAAATTTGGAGTTTGGATAATGCAAAAGGATATATCCAACACAAGGGGGATACTGTGCGTGGAGAGAAAGGGAAGGAGGGAGGAGAATTAAAAAGGATCCGAAAATGAGTTTTTGCATATATTTAAATATAAAAAATGGTTTGCCCACATGTATAAGAAAATGGTTCACCAACCATATGGTTGGATCCATCCAAGACATTCACCTCACATGACCCATGTGTATAGTTTGACAAACCATGCATTGATCATGCACACCCTCTACATAAAGGGGTCCCCCTTGTAGGGTTGCAACACATGGTTTGAAAAACTGTGTTCCAGCCCTGTGGGTCACCATATACCTCATCCCCAAGACATATGACTTCATGGGTTCCTCACAAGATTTTTAAAATATGTTCCCCTTAAGGAAAGGGGCTACATGGTTGATCTATATGGTTAAACTGACCGTGATCCAACTATGTGCCTCCAACTATTTCCTCCTAAAACTATGTTTCTAAATGATGATGCTTCGAAAACTCACCCAAATTACTGATACACCTCATGAGACATAAATATAATCTAAAAAAACACTTTTAGGAATTTTAGAGCTCATAATTACGAAATGTAGTTCCTCTTATGAATTGAACCCACCAAAAAAGGAGAAGTCCAAATTCCTTCTAGAATTAAACTGGTCTAAAAATATGAGATCTTATAGTTTGAGAATATATTGGATGTATAACCTAGGTTGGTTTATTAAAAATTTTATAATAGGATCCTTGTTCTTGAATTAGCCCTAGGTTCTCATAACTCACATTCTTGTTATTTGGTGGGTCTATGGTAGAAAGGATATTAGACCACCAGAACATGAGTGGTAGGTCTAGTGTAGTTCTTGGAAAACTCTAACTTGTGTTCAATCTAAAGTTTCCATAGGCGGTTAGAAATTCACTTTGTTCTTAAGGTTATGGTGGATCATTATTTTCTATTTTTGTGTGGAGTTTTAATACTTGGAGCATGGGGGGGGAGTCCTGAGTGTCAACTTGGAAAAAATCATTTCTTTGGATTAAAATTAAAAAGAATATATGGGGTGACTGTTTAAGAAAAATTGTCTATAAAATCATTTAAAACCAATGAAATTCATTATAGAAATAATCCAGTGACATATACACAGTTTGAGCATAGTCCAACAAACTATGCATCCACACTGTACATAGTAGATATTATTGTGTATTTTTTTTATTTTCACACCACTCTTAGGTTTTCCCTTTCTTTGTTTGTTCATGCTTATTTGGGGGTTTTTAAGTGAAGTTTTTTCCTCTGAAGTTGTTTAAATGAAATTATTTATGATTTAGTTGTGTAATTTTCTTTAAAGACATTGTTTTGGATTCCTGAGTGGCTTGGGTAAAACGTTTTCTGACTTTTGTGAGTATTTTTTTTGTTTTGTTTTTGTTTTTTAATGAAATAATTTCAAGAGATCATGGGTGATAAAATTCTTGAAATGTTTCATTATTTATTGTTTGGATTGTTTTTATGAAAAGTTTTTAGCCTCAATGCAAGTAGTTTCATAAAAATAAAGTGATTTTAGAGTTGTGTTAGTTCCAGAATTATTTGGGCATGGAGGGTAAAATGTTTCCAAATATTTTGGTTCAAAATTTTGAAGAAGGGGTTTTGTGACCTTCTATGAGTTTCTTTGAGATTTGGTTCCCTGGTTTGGAATGTTGAGAAATTTTGTAATTTTTGTTTGGCTTTTTTTTATTGTAGTTGTTCTCATTGTGTTGTGATCTTTTAGAGTCCTTTTAATGTTTTTTTGATGTTTTATAATGGGACAATAAGGAAAGAATTGATAAGTCATGATGAAAATGCCCCAGGTTTTTGTCTTAGGGATGTAAGATTTGTCTTTTTAGTTTTTGGATCTTCCCAGAATTATGTGGAATGGTAGTTCCATCCTCTTATTGGATCATGGATCATGCATGAGAGTTCTTGAATCGATATACTCTAGTATTCTATGGTTATAGAGGATCCCAATATGTGATTAATAGGATATCAATTTTTGAAGTGGTTTTTTACTTTCTACAAACTCCTAAATTCACTAGGATTATGTGTACAATTTATTTATTTAATGGATTGAGTATGAAGTGGTGGAATCTTTCTATTCATGCCCAAACTTTTGAGGCTCTATCTGGGGGAAGTTTCAAGGATTTTGTAATTTAATGGTTTTATCCATAAGAAGTTAGAGTTATTATAGTGATGAAGTTTTAGGGTATCCTCCAAGGTGACTATTCAGGAATGGTATTTGTCTATAATTTCACAATATTGGTGATTTTCTATATGGAATTTTATGATGATGATGTGAAAAATGCATGATTATTTTCTAGAGGATTGTGTCTAGTGCTATATTCATTAGTTCCATAGTGAGGCCTGGAAACCATCAAGGAATCAGTTCTTAAAGAAATATTCATTGAGGGGTTCTTAGAAGGGTATCCAAAAAACGGTGATGTTTTGTTTTATGCTAGGGCTAGTAAAGATGAAATAGCTACCAAGAAGCAGAATCCAAGGGTCTATTTCCATTGTGGAATGTCTAGGCATATTCAAATGTTAGGACCATCATATACAAACACCTACCATCAGTGTACCTATCCTTGTTACATTTAGATTCTTTTTTGATTTGGTCAGGCATCAAAAGAAGAAGTCTAAGACCTAAATTCTTTCTAGTCAGTGTTATTCATTATTTCATCCATTAGAGAGTTGAAAGCTGACAATTGTTTCGGGAAAATCTTTAATATTAATTTTATCAGGGACTTGTCCCATATTTTTTATCCAATTCCCTATTTAATGAATAAAATAGGATTTATATTCCTTTTTTGTTATCATTTAATTTTAACCCTATTTATTGATTCTTGTTATTTCCCTTATATGGTGTGGATTTTAGGGTGTTTCCTTTTTGTTGGTTTTGACATGTGAATGAATTTTCATGATTTCTTGGATACTTGAGGTTATGTTTTTTAATGGTTTGGATATAAATTCCATTGTGTTTTATGTTAACATTGGAACTACCATGAGAAGTGTTCTAGGGATTTGTATGTGAACACCAATCATATGATGATTTTGATCCTTAAGTTAAAGACATGTCATTTTTTACAGGGAATATTTTATATCATTTTAAATTTGGTTTTTAGATTCCTTGAGATTTGATGATCTAGTTTAATATCCCTTGGTATTTTTAGAACATTTTTCTTCTATTGGTATCATTTTGGTTACATTTGGACAATGAATCTTATAAATTTGATTTAGATATTTTGGGAATTAAGTTTCTTAGTGTCCTCCGCTTTTTTGGTGGATGGATGTTTTCAGTTGTTCCTTACATTCATATTAATTTTAAATATTGGTGAGACTAATGTTTATTCTCAATTTCCTTTTTGATTTTTTTGAATCAGGCTATTTTTCAAGTTTAGTGACCTTTTGGTTATTCATTGAGATGTTCTCTCTTATGGTGTTTTTAGTGGGTTCTCATGGTTACAAGAACTATCTCTTTTTAGAGATGATTTTCTTATGGGAAGGCTATATAATGTTACACCATTATAGAGAAATTATAAATAGTGGGGAGATTTGTGCTTGGTCTATTTTTTTTCCACTTCTTATAGAGTGATTATTGTGAATGAATTTCTTTGATGTGTGCATTTTTTTGGTTTTTATAACCTCAAGTGTTCAAGAGGCGGTGTCTCTATTTTTCCTATGATACAGTTTGGAAATATAAAGGCTCTTCAGATTAGTGTTGGAAATATTGATAACCCCAATTTTAAAGAGAATCAAATAAGTGGATATCCCAATGATTTATTTTATGGACTCTACAGAATCTTTGAATAGTATTTTCCCTAGGAATTGGGATGTTTGATCCTCATGTCCTTTTTTTAGGTTCGGGAAGTTGGTTGGTAATCAATTACTTATTAGATATAAGGTGGTTTTATCATTAATTCTTTATCATGATTTCTGGGTACTTTTGTGTGTGTGTGGGGGGGGGGGATAATGTGGCATGGTGGGGGAGTTTGTGGCACCCCTAGGTGTCGCATTCATTGTAATAATCATGAGTTCATTTTCCCCTTATGTTGGGGGAGTTCTTGTTTGATTTTTTATTTCAATTTTGGGGGGTTTTCTTGGAGTTTATGGTTATAATGCCCAACTTATAAACCATATGAACCAAGTGTGCATTCATTGACCTATTAATATAGGTGTTCCACATGATTTGGTAAATTTTGTAGGCAAACCATGAGACCATCCCATAATGGGGTTTTTTGGTATTTTAACCAACTATTTAATTGTGTCTCCCACCCCAAGACTCCTCCATTGAACCCTCTTGACCCATATAATTCCCACTGGTTTTCTTCCTCCTTCCAAGAATCCTTATGGAGGTTTCTAGGTAGTTTCTTGCTGATCATTCAACCATATCAAGAGGTATGAGTTTCTATTCACTTTATCACTTTTTACTATCTTTTTATCCAATCCCCTTTAACCCTAGTGGCCATGTTTGGTTGGTTTTCTTGGACACTGTGGCTAGGTTTTGGAAATTTTAGTTTTTCATGATTGCGAGACATAGTAGGAGTCCCTTTCCAATGGATTTCATCAAATATGACATGATACTACAACTTGAGGTAGGGGTTTTCCATTATTTTTCTTTTATTTTAGATTTCTATGAATTCTTGATGTTTTAGAAGTGATTTTAAATTAGGGTGATGATGTATATGATATATAGTTTGGATTATTCAATGTGTTTCCTTTTTTGGGGGTGTCTTACTTTGGAAAGAGTGGTTAAATTGTTTATTTCTTTGGCACATTGGTTATAAATGGTATTTAATGAATTATTCATGTCCGATAAAATTAAAAAGAGGGGTTTTATTGTAAAATTCACTTGTTCTTCATGTTTTAAAATAAATGGGGTTTTAAAAGTGGAATCCCCTTTTGGATTTAAATGTTTTTTTATTTTAAAGTGGTGTTGTGGTTTTATAATAAAAAATTGAGTTTATTTTTCATTTTGCAGTTTTTCTCTTTGATAATTGTGTTTCCCTTAGAAGTGCATTCATATTCTAAATGGTATTAAAATGGAATTTCAAAATGTATAGGCTTTATATTTTATTTTTTAAGGCATAGTTGGAACTCTGTAAAGTGATGTTTGATTGTGCCATTGTTGATCCCCCTTGTTTGTGATGATGTTATGTGTATCCATGTGATGGATGTTTTTGATGTGATTTATGATGTTCATATGTGTTGGAGATCATTTTATGGGAAGTTTGAGGTGTTAAGGATGTGATTTTGTTTTTATTCCTCGAGGCTTTGTTATTTTCATGTGATGAAATTGTACTCTCATGGTCCACCTCTATTATTATTCCACGGGAAGATGAATACTACTAAGTGGGAAGTGTGGGGATGGTGTTGGAATAGTTTATTTTTGCACTAGATAGTCCACTTAGTAGAAATTAACACCTGTATTGATAAACTATTTGCTGAAGAGATAGGTTAGAGTGATTCGGATGATAGATGTCTAACCATTAACCATCCAGTATTTGGTCCACCAGTTTGTGTCTTATGATACCACGTTCATCCATAATGTGCTACATCATCCTATAAAACTTATGTTATTCCTTTTTTGTATGTTTTTTCATGCGTATTGGTTATTTCTTCAATAGACTTCATTGTTGTGTTTTCCATTTTATGGTTTAGAAATGATGATGTATATTTTTTCATCCATTTATGAGCATTATTTTTTGACTTATATGGTGGGATTTTCATTATTGATTCCATTATATTCATGCTTACCTTTGATTTGGGTGTGTTAAATCTTTTAAACGAAAAAATTGGACATAGTTTTCAAGTGAAACACTTGGTTGAAATTCTTTTGAAATCTATTTAAACCATGTGAGGGGATATATATTTTCAAAATTATGGAGTTTTAAAGAGAAATTCATAGCAGTTGAAATTGGGATGATTTTTTTTGATAAAACCACTTCATGGATTGTTTTATGGATGTAATTATTTAGGATAATGCATGTTCGATGTTTTTAATTATTATATTATGAAAGAAAATGAAAACCTATTTTAGTTAATTTATTTCTTAACTATAATTTTTGGTTTATTTTATATAATAAATCAATTTTAATCATGGTGGTACCTTACTGGATTCTTCTCACACCCCGTATACTCACATTGGTGGGTATATAGTCTTCATTTTTTGTGTAAGTTTCTTCAGGTCTTTGATATCAGGTTGGATATGGTGTTATATCCATTGGTATGTGGTTTTTATTGGGATCATGGTGGTGACTTAAGAATCATGTGGATATGGTGTTTAAACCTTTGGTTTCCTAGAGCCTATTGGATTGATTTTTGGTTTGGACTCTTTCATCTTCCATTTTATTTCCTTAAGTTTCTATTTTAGTTTTTTAACTCTATTTGGATATTTATTTATTTATTTATTCTTATTGGAATGTTGATTTATTTTTTATACCTTTTCTAGATGCTCGTCTAATTTATGGTTTTTTTAGGGTGAAACCATCCCCAACATTTATGTTTAATACCTTTAATGCTTATTTTCAGCTCAGGGGGATTGGGGACACTCTTCGGGTATATGGAGGGCTAGTTTGGGCATCCCTAAGATGGAATACCTTGGTTGGTTCATTATAAAGTGTGACCCCATGGGCCTTTATAACATTGAAAACCAATACTAATCATCAGATTAAAAATTGTAAGAAAAAACAATCCTCTAGTAGAGAATAAATTCTAGTTAAGATATTAGGGGATCTGACATGTTCTCCATAAAACACATGAATCCCTATACCTATGTCTACTAGTCTCCATAAAAAGAAAGAATTAATTCTCATAAACTCTCTTTATTCATGATTTTCAAAAACCCTAATACAAATAGGGACACTGATTTTTTCAATCTCATAAATCCTATAAGAAATGTTCTTAACTTCCAATGAATAGACTGAAATATTCAGTGAATACATCACATGTCATTAACCCATTTGGATAATCACATTACAGGTACCATATCTAGATAGATATATAATATCTAGGTGTGGACACACATTTCCATAGTCTATCTTGATGAGATTCAAATAATCCATAAGTAAGTCTGATTTTTATCTGAGAAATTCAAAATAATTGATCATGAATTATTTGTAATCATAAAAATAAAAAGTATTTATTTGAGCCTTATTTTGAAATTTATAAAAAATTTATAAATTACTATTATTATTTTGAAATAGGTATATTATTTATTGATCATAAGTTATTTTATTGATCATGTTAAATTGTATTTTAAATTTTAAACTTTAATATTTAGAATGTTTTATAAATAAATGATTCATAAAAATTTATACAATTAATAATAAATTTTTTACAATTAAATAATTTATAAAAAATTTATAAATAGAAATACTCCCAAATAACCTTTATTATGATTTATAAAAAAATTAAAAATCAGAGTAAAACTTGATAAAATAATTTTTTTTATTTTTGTATTTACCTTTACACAGGAAGGATGACTTTCATAGAGGTAAAGTCCTTTTTGTTTTTATATATTGGTGGCATAAAGGTAACATCATAGTTACCTTTACACAAGTTAACTATGTAGAGGTAATTTTTTAGTTAACTCTACATAGTCTGACTACATAATGGTAACACGTCGCTTACCTTTACACAACTCAGTTTCATAAAATTATACTCTTCCCTTACTTTTATATAGACTGACTACATAAAGGGAACAACCTGATTACATTTTTATAGCCCAAATATATAGAGAAAACATCCAGATTAAATTTATTTATTTAAACCATATAAGTTAATTTCTTAGTTACCTTTAATAAAACAATATATATAATGGTAAACCATTTTAATACAAAATTTCTAGAAATAAAAAAAGATTCTCTATTCTTCACATTTTCTTCATTTGAAGCGTGATTTGATAGATCTACACACATGGTTTGGATTTGATATAATTTGAAGGATTTTAAAAATTATAATAATGATTATTATAACATGAATAAGTGATTATATTCATTTTTTAGGATATCCTATGCATGAAATATGAAAGACACCCTCAAAGATAAGTGACACCTACATTTTGACCATAAACTTCCTCTTGACAAAGGATTTAGATTTGTGGAGCCAGAGGATAATTTTTGATAATCATATGAGTTAGGTAATGTAATGGACTTCAAGGAGAGATAATTTGGGTAGAGGTTTAAGGGAATTTTGAATTAGGAGTTGATTATTGAAAGGGTGGAATTGATCTCACTTTTATAAAAGAGTAAGAGAGACATTTCTATGGAATAGAATGGTAAGTCAGGGGTAATAATAGAAATGAATGAAATTTAGGCGAGTTAGGTGAAGTAAGGTTAGTAACACATGTAGGTAAGACTTTGAAATGTAATAAAATATATCTATAAGGTCAAAAGTTCATGTTAATTTTGGAAAATTTTAGCCACCTTAGATTAGTATTTTAATCACTTATTACTCTTAATTAAATATTAATGACATCAATTATTTTGTTAATAAAAATATAATTATACCCTTATAAAACATTTTAGATATTATGAAACGGAATATGGATATATTTAATATAATTTATATTTTTCATATTCAAAATTAACTATTAAATAAAATAGATAATTGGTAAGAAAAATATTTTTTGTAGAAAAATGACATTTTGACCATTATGGATTCTTAATCTTATTTACTATTGAATAGAAATTAAATATTTATAATATATATTTTTATTTGTATATAAATAACATTTGATTCATTATTTAAATTATTTAAATTTAATTTATTGGATGTAAATTCATTTATATTAATAAAACAAAAATTTTAAAATAATTGTTTCACCATTATCATTGTATTTAGAATTAATTCTTATAATCAAAATTTTATACGCAAAAAAATATTGGTTATATTAAAAATTATTATAAATATTATAAAAAATATAAGAATCATTTTATCATATTAATTTTCTATTTTTAGGAAAATAAATCTTAATGTTAGCACATGTAACGTGTAAAAACCCCTTTTTTAGAAAAAAATTAATTTTTAAGAGAAATGTTTTAATGATTAGGATAGAGTTATAAAAGTAATTGATTTTAATGAATTTAATATAATAATTATTATTTAAATATAATTTAATTAAAAATAAAAGAAATAAAAAACTTCATATCATTGTGATATAACTAATTAATCAAAACGGTCAAAAAATAGTTTTCATTATAACGCTACATAAAATTTCAACATGTTGAGTATGAGTTTATTAATTCATCATAGTATTTTAAAATTATTTATTTTAATTTATAATATATTATATTATGGTTAATTTTTTTAAAAAAATTTGAATGTATTTATATAATTTTTTTCATAAAAGTGATGTCATTAATAAAATTGATATTTTTCACTATTCACTACAAAATAAAATATTTTAGAAAAAACTAAAAAATTCATCATAATACAATTTTTATATGAGGAATAAAAAAATAAAAATTAATCTACCAAATTTAAATTATAAAATTTATAAATTTATATTTTTAAAATAAAATATACAATATAATTAAAAAAATATTTTTTAGAAATATTCTTTACAATATTAACTCATATTAATTATTTACCTTCCAAAGGTAAAAAATATTAATGGTTTAACATTTCAGTATTTAATAAATCTTTATTAATAATTTATTCTTAATATGTTGTGGTTTTTTATATTGGGTGTAGTATGTGACATGAGTTATAGAAAATAGTATATATTTTAAAGGATCTAAAATATTGGGTCGTTACATTCAACCCCCTTAAGTAAATTACATCATCACAAATTGATAATCATTTACTTGCAAAAATAGCTAAATATGGATAAATTATTGGTATGTCTCAAGACTTTATCTATAATGAGATATGATCCTCAACATCACATGGAAGACTAGAGAAAACCTATTTTCCAAAACCATTTCAAGGAAATGTTTCTCATAATTAGGTATTAAGGCACGTGTAAATGATTTAGTTTTATTTTTAGATAATTAATAATTTTCATTTTTTAATAGATGATCATATTTTATTTAGAATGTATTTTCCCATATTTTAAAAATTAATTTGGATTGAATTAAATATATACATTATATTTCAAAAATCGAGTCAATTTTTTTAGAGGACATTATAATTTTCATAAAATTTATTTGAAAAAACATAATAATCATACCACTAAATATCTTCCGTAAAATAAAAATAACTGAGGGTCATGAAATGATGTTAATAGAAAAAAATTATAGATTCAATTGGGCTGATATGACTAGAATACATCCACTAGTTCAAGGAAGAGGGTAAGTGAAACAAAATTACCACTATCCTAATCAATGATATTCATTGCATATGTTCATACTTTATCTATGTGTTTAGGAGGTTGTGTATTTATACAAACCTTATAAATTATTGGATTAGTCCAAGGACTTGGATAATGCATGAGTTCTCCACACATAGTACATTGAATTGTTAGTGGTGCGTTTGGATGAGTTCAATTTTCCTTCTTCATATTAATGGAGTTCTTAATTTTCCTTTGGATGTTTTATGCTCTATGGTCCCCTAATCCATAATTAATGAATCTTGTATCCCCATATAGGAAATTCCATCAATGATTATTTCAATATTTTTGACAAATTGGTGGTTGAATATTCTTTCTTTCATCATATTTATTGCCGTAATTTTTATGGTTCTCCATACTTATATTGTTTGGAGAACTTAGGATTTCAATTATGGTTATATTGTTAATCATGTTTCATGGTAGTTTGTTTGGAATAGTTACTATATGTTTAAGTCTATATCCAATTATAATAGGTGTATTATTGAGTTAATCATTAAAATGTCTTTCACACCCAAGGTTAACATAGTTACTTCTTGATCCATAAATTACTAAAACCAAAAATGTTTGACTTGAGTGAAAAAATTAAAAATATGTGGGAATTATCATAATATTTAAAGTAATTTGAACATAAAATTATAACTTTTTAACATTATCACTTTGTCTTATTGTTCATTTAGTTCTAACTATATCGATCTTAGGTTGACCGATGTTACATTATATTATGTTGTCTTAAATTTCTTAACATAATATCTATAATGTATTAGGAAATTAATCATTAATAAGGGGATTTTAAAGAGAAAGTGATCAATAAGAGCATATCCATTAGGATTTTCAAACTATGTGTGTAGTCTTATCCCAAATCATCAGTAATTATGGTGATGATAGAGTTAATGCTCAACAAACTCTTTTTGGGGTGATTTCCCCTAGGTGAATCTATACTACAACGATATTCACTTGATGTATCCAAAAAGAGATATATTTATAGGTAGTACCATATTCTCAATACTTTAACAATATAATAGAATATAATCCTATACCAAGAATCATCTCTAGGGTTTTCACAAAGGTTCTCTAAACTAATCCCCAAAATAAATAACCTAATCTAAAAAAACGAAAATAATCTCAAAAAATAACTAAAACCTGATTTGATACAAATTATTAGGACCCAAGATAAACATAAATAAACAGTATAAAATATCATTATTTAAATAATATATCTCACAAATACCCGTATAACCGAAAGACCAAATGCTTTAGTGTCTTGTCGATTAGCTATGTAAACATATTATTTTAAAATGATTGAAATGTTTTATACATAATAATTTTTCTTTATACCCTCCAAAAAAATATCACATGATACAATCATATTCATAACCTAGGTATTGGAAACATGAGAAAGGGGAGAACATAAATACTTAGTAAGGGAAAAGGAATACCATAAAGTGTTAGATCATAAGCATGAAGGAGAATATGAGGTGGAAAAAAATATCTTGATAAAAGATCATAATACCATATGTGATAATCATAAAACCCAATAAAAAAACATAAGATCATAAAAATATCCATAAATAATAATAAAATATATGACATGGACAAAACAGATATCATTAATCATAAAATTTGGAAGGATGATATAAAAGTGCAGAATACATTAAAAATAAGGCATGATCATGAAAACATGGAATTTTAGGGAAACAATTTCATCTTATGATATTTGTATAACTTGACAATCAACATGGGAATGTGTTAGAACCATAATAATAGGAAACATTATCTAAGAAAACCCACTATGACCACACCAACGTGAAAAAAATCATTATGTGTATGCCTAAAAATGTGACAAACCCCATCACACCCATGCCTGTTGGAATAGACTAATGATGTCTATGCATAAAAATATCTCATGAGATATAAACATAGAAAAATTAATTAGATTTATATATGAAACCCCACATATCTTCATCTATATATATTTGTGAAACTTAAAATCAATAATCACTATAATTTAAATAGCACATGTAAAAGAATGGGTTTTTAAACATATCACATAAATGAACATAACAAATCATAGGATTTATAAAGCTCATTTATCAAAAGGATTTATAACATAATAATATATAGTATATGTTCATACATCACTTCATGAGAGAGAAACCATGGAAGAAAAATTTAAGTTAAAACAAAAAAGTTTTCATAATACCTTTTCAAACATTGTTATTAAAGTTATAGTTTAATTTAATTTCAATTTTTTTGATAATGGATATAAAATAATTTTTAAATATGTAATTATAACAAGTTCCATACAAAATATCCTTAAAAATAAATATGGATTCAAAAATGAAAATTGAAAATACTTTGAAAACCTTTACTTTTAAAAAGAATATTTAATAATGGAAACTTGAAAAAGAAAAAAATGTTATCAAAAGATAACATGGAGTAGATGATAAAACTTTTTTTAATGATGGAAAAACATTATGAACATGTTTAAAAACCTTGTTGAAAACCCACATAGTTAAAATAAGAAACATTTTTATTAAAATGGATAAGGGGAAATAAAAGGATAATTTGAGATAAAAAATATTTAGATTACAATAGGGAAATGAGACCATTGGTGGGAACTAAAAAAATGGTCATTAAACAAAAATCCATTAAAATAAATGAGAATTAATCTTAATAAAAAATCATTTTAATGAAATAAGAGAATCATAAAGGAAGAATAATTTTGCATGGATCATTATTTACCCAGAAAATAAGTTCTAAATATAACATAACATCATCATAGAATATAATAAAAAAATATCGAAAGATTATAGTCAATGAAGAGTGTCTATGAACATAGGAAAAGAATTGAGTCATGAAAACCCCTTACAAAATTTGCAACAATTAAATAAAAACCCCATGAGAGGAATAAATTTAAAAAAAAATTGCATACCATAAATCATAATATAATATTGATAATTAAATAAAATTTGTTAAATATTTAATCCATTGGAAAGAAAGCATGGTTTATATCTTAAACATGTCTCAAGTGATTCAAATTTGAGACAATGAAACCCTTACGTTGATTCCTTGCATAACTATATGCACTCTATTACCTAGTATAAAAAACAAAAATATCATAATTAATAATTTTTGAAGAATATTCATACCTAAAAATATTTATAATTTCCATTTATAATCATTATCTAAATTAATATTAATTATTTATTGTCTATTTTCTCACATCATGTGTTTAGAGTTTTGACCATTTGTAGTAGTTTAATTGGTATAGTTTCAATGTTTGTTCTTATTAAAAAGTAAAAATTTAAATTTAATTAAATAATATATAATTTATTAATTATAATTATTTATGAGTATTAAATTTACTTTCATGCATAGTTTCGTCTTTATCATAAAATATGAAATCGACAACAAACATTTTGTTGGAAATTTTTAACTTACGTAGGGTTTTTTCTTAATAAATGAAATAAATAATTCTATCTAGAACCAATAAGAAATAATTATTTTGTTATTTATATCATATTCTATAATCAATTAAATTTTCATAATCATCCACGACAGAATTTCATTACATTGTTCAAGTAGGTGGTTAAACTGACCAAAACTTGTACACGCTTTAACTCGATTAGTGAGTATGGAATAGAAGGTGTTTTTTTAATACAATATCATTATAATATAATAATAATTATATTAATTTTATATTTTTATAATTTTTAAACGTATTTTAATATGTTTAGATAAATAATTAAAAACCATAAGAAAACTGAAAAAACTATTCTCTGTGGATGTGGTAGTCCACATAATGCACGACTTGTGTTTCCATTACTCAATGAATGAGAGTGGACATGTTTGATAATAAGTGATAATTTAATAAACAAAAATTAATAATATAAATCCAATTTATTCACAAATACCATCATTAATACCATTAATGAGAGGTGTTGATGAAAAAAAAAGTGTCGCTTCGTGGAGGTGGTAATCTGTGCACTCGTACTAATGATGATTATTGTTTTTCTTAGTAAATGGAAGAGAAAATTTAATTGTTTCACCATTATTATAATAAAATCTCAACACACTAATTATGTTGAGGTTATTATTATATAATTTCTATGGTTTTCTTAGAAAGTAAAGAATAATAAAGACATGTCAAGAAATATGTGATAACTACGCTAAGACCTTAAATTTCCTCTTGATGAGGGATTTTTATTTAAGGGACTTAGGGTATTTTTGTGTGATACAATGAATTAAGTTATATAATGGGCTTTAATTACAAGATATTTTTGTTGGGCTTCATCAAAATTTTGAAACAGGAGTGGATTATTGAAATGGTGGAAGTGATCCCCTTTTTATTACTAAAAAATAAATAGACCCTTATTATAAAAATTAGATATATTGAATATTAGTTTTATCTCAATTTAATTAAACTAAATTACTAATTATTATAAACTTTTTTTAAATTAAAAAATATAATGTTTAGAAAAACCATTTAAGTAGAAAAATGATATTTTGACCATTATAGATTACTAATATTATTTAGTTTTGATTTTCAATTTTTTGGTGTCAATATATTTATTTATGTGCATATAAATAATATTTGATTCATTATTTAAAGGATTTAAATTTATTTAATTTTTATATGTTATTTTATATTAATTAAATAATAATTTTAAAATTATTTTTTCTCCATTATCATGGTAATTAGCATTAATATTCAAGAAATGTTATGATAACCAAGGATAGTAAACCACCCTTAGAGGAATGAATCCTTTTCTTACTACTTCGGTGATATCTCTTAAATGTACTGCATTGAAGAAAAAATATGGATATTTTCACAACTACATTCTATGGATTCCATTTTCATCATTTTCATACACATTGGATTCCTTGATGACAGATTAGGTGGTGTTTGGGTTTGCTTCTACTACCAAATATCATATAATTATTCCCTAAAATCCATCAATGATATAGTATAATGGAAATAGATTAGTCCTTATGTAACATCCCAAGTAAGTAATGAATAATATATATTCATATCTATGTCTATTTATGAATTAGATAGTGTTTTAGAGGCTTAAAATGAGAATAAATCCAATCTTAATCATGGAATACACTAATATTCTTAAAAGATTGTTTTACTGCCTTTTAATGAAAAACCTTTTTTAAATCAACCTTTTGACAATTTTCTAAGCTCTATTTTTCAAAATAAACTTATTATTTATGATTGGGACATTGAAATTTACAATGTAAATTTTTTTTGGTATTTTTCTGACAATGTTCATTTTTCAATGAATCGTGAAAAATACTGAATTTTACATCAAAACTGCTTTTTATTCTAATTTAATTATATGGTTAGATTATCTTTTTAATTGTTTTTAAAGTTTAAATATAATATATTGTTACCATGTAATCCAATGGTGTTCATTGGGATTAATTTTAATTTGTAATTGGGCATAAACAAGTGCCAAACCTTTCATAGATATTGTTTCAAAAAAAACCCGCTATTTGTTTTGACAATGAGAATTATTTTTAAAGTAATTATTGAAATTTATATGTTTGGAATTTGGTAAAATGGATTCCATATTTTTAATCATAAGGTCCAAATTATGTAATTAAGAGTCTTTTGTTTTTTGGACATTATGAATAGTAACGACGGTAATTGTCTTTAAATATCTTGATTAATGAGTAATCGGGTAGTTAAGGAAAATAAAATAATATCATAATAATACAAAATGACACCAACATGTGTCCTAATGCTACTAGTTGTCTCATGTCCTACCATGGTATGCCTTGTGCCAAAATTGGGGACCCCATGGAATAACTTTTGTGTGAAAGTGACTTTTTATCTTTTTATTTTTAAAGAAAGTTAAATATAACAAAGAATGTATCACCTGAGTAAAACATTTTTAATTTCATCTACATAAATCATATTTTTGACTATAAATATTAATTGGAAATATAAAAAGATTTCCTACATCATGATACTTTTTTTATAATTTTTAGACATTAAATAAATTAAATTATTTATGACATCATGATGATGCAACAATTACCTCACTAATAAAGGATTTAAATAAAATGAAAAGATAATGTTAAAACTATAACATAAACTTGTCAAAGACCTATTGGATGAGTATATTTCGAACCCTTTTCACCTTATCCTCGAAATACATCAATGTGGGACCGTTAAAATCCAAAACTCATTTGAAAATAAAGTAACCTTTTATACCTTTCCAAGAGTACCCCTCCTCTCCTCTTATAAAAGGTCCCCACCTCTACCTCCTTACCCACACCTCTCAAGACTTTGGATCGACCAACCACTGCTCATTTTGTCTCTTCACAACCCTCTCTTACTCCTTGAAGCCTCACTTTGGGTAGAAGTCTTCCCAATGAAGCCTTTGAGCTCAAATCAAAAAGAGTTACCCGTTTTAAAGGTAGTGTCTTCTCTTGTGTTATTATGTTTTATTTTTCTTCTCAAACCTCATAAACTCTTTTTATTAATTTATTTTGTAACAAATAAAGTATCTTAAATATACTAGGATGTTTTTATAAAAAGGATTCGAGCTACACTTACACACACCAACATCTAATGGTTAAAGAACATACTATTTCTGTGGATGGAGAATTTCTGCCTCACGAAACGATGATTGTTCAACACTCATATAACACCTTCATAGGTGGCCATTAAGATGTCACTATATTTATATATAATATGTTTATGTTTTCTTTGAGCTTCTATATTTTTCATTTATTTCATACCTTTATGGTATCCATTATGGGTATACGTGATATCTTCATTTTAGGAAGTGCGGACTACAGCCCCCTCAAAGTTATTTGATTCGTTAATACCATATGTGGTACGTATAAAGGATATATTTAATGATATTATGTATTATACCATACTGGATTTATAATACTATTATGTATCATTATGTTTTAATTCCATTAAAGTATGAGGTAGAAATGAAAGTAGCATTCATGCGTACGTACGACGTACCGTCTCCATGAATGGTGCATTTCATTTATTATCCCCAAATGTAATGTACTATTATAAGTACATATATATAATGGATATATATGATTTATGTTACATATAAATGATGAATATAATTCTGGAATTAAATTATAAATATCTCTCATTTAGTTTTATTTCCATTAATATGACATAGAAATGAAAGTAGCGTTCATGCGTACGTACGGCTTACCGTCTCCATGAACGGTGCATTTCATTTCTTACATCTAAATGTTATGTAATATTGTAAAAGAATATATATACTGGATATATATGATATATATGATATATACATCATGAGTATAACTCTGGATATAATGGATACATGAACAACTTGTAATTATAAAGAGCATATTTTTGACTCAAGTACCAATGATCGTTAAAACGACCGTTATTTACTTAAATATTTACATAGTGTTCATGACATGGTAATAAGTGATATAAAAGGAATAATGAACTTGAAAAAGGTTATTAAGCAAGTACAAATTAACTCAAGTTTATTATTCAGGACTTTAAATAACGATCGATTCAAGTCAGACACGAGGTATGGGACTTCGTTTCAATCTCCTTTAATTGAGGAATATTTTGTTTTATACAAAACCTACTTTTATACGGTGTATAAACCCCTTTGACTTTTACGTTTATTCAAAAGGAATATTTTCTATATGAAGCATTTTACTAAACGACAAAAGGAATGTTTTTTTTGTCATACGTATGCGGCGACAACGACTTCTCTTCCACCGTGACCATTATTAGAGTTCCGGCTTCCTCTACAAGCCATAATTTTTTTTAATTAAAATTAAATACCCTGTTTTACTTTTATTTTATTTTGGTATTGAAAATGGTTTTCATAATGTTTTTATTATATCAATGTGTTGTATTGATATCTTGGGACTGAAATGTGGAAATGTTATGTTTCCTTTATGCATGTTTTATATGATACGATTATGTTATGGTTCTTTGGAATTGTTTATGAAGACGGGTGGTTCCGTGATAAACTAAGGTCGGGTGAGCCCGATATAGCTCTCCAATGCATTGGGTAACGCGAAGGGGTTAAACATTGAGGTTTCTCTGAAGAGATTTAGGGAATATACTGTGATGAGTATTCCAAACATAACCAAGAGGGTTACTCCCTACGTAAGAATGTTATGAATGCCTCAAGTTACCTTTATGTCTTATGATTTCTATGATTTATTCATGATTTGATGAGGTATGTTAAAGTGATTATGTTTGATGGTTAAAGTATGATTTCATTCTTATGTATACATGTACTCATGTTTCCTTTCAATATTTTTATATCCCTTACCGAGCTTTTTATGCTCATCCAAAGTTTTTGAAATGTTTTTCACAGGTCAAGGGAAAGGTACATGATATGATGATAGTGTCAAGGAAGTGTCAATAAAGAATCCATGTTTTATTTTAAATATGTTTCTGTTGATGGAAAAAATGAATACTATCTTTTATGTAACCACTTTGTTTATTTATTTTAAATAGGTTTCTGTTTATGGGAAAATTGAATACTACCTTTTATGTAACCACTTTGTTTAAATGTGGAATGTAATGCATGTTTTGTGATCTAATTCTCTAAAACTCTAAACCTGAAAATATCCTCAATGTGTAATCTTGTAATAACTCAAGATTAAGTAAGGTTTAAGGCTGGGGCCTTATACCTTACATGAAGAACTTGAGATTAGTATGGGTGGAACAACTAAAAAAGAGAGAACACAAAAATTCAATTTATATGAAAAAATTTGATTACAAATGACATCCAACCCTTTTATTTATAGAAATGAACCATAAAAATATAAAATACTAATTCACACATCATAATATCACAATAAAAATGGAAGAAAATAAAATAAATAAATAAAAGATTTAAAAATCAACAAGGGTGTTGGGTGCTATGCTAAAGGGCACCGAATCGACACTATATCGTAACCTCATCTAGGATTTCAGTTTAACCATCTGCAAGAAGTAGATTGTGAATTATAAAAAAACCAATTCATTGGTCTTATGTCCTTATAAAATATCCATAAATCCTAAGGTTCATCTTTTTGACTACACATTTCCAAAAAGTTTCCTTAAGATTCCACAGTATTTAAGTATTTTGTTACATACTTCTAGAACTTGATCAATGTATTTCATTCCAATACTAGGTTTTACCTCAAAGAGTCAATGTTAACTAAATTATATTGAACAACCTAGTATATATTCAGTTCAACCACAAATGTTTTTTTATAATTACATTTACAACCTGGTTTTGATCCTTCCAAATAATCTCCTCACTAAATATAACATTCTAAAATGTGACAATGTTTCATGGATTGTCATCTCAGAGATGAAATCCTATGACCTTTCATCATAGACAACATGGAAACATTATCAGGACTTAGATATCAACTTATCCATATCTTTGGTAAGACAAATTGATTGATATTTCAGTCTAGAGTTCCTGTATATGTTGTTTCTCTATTGGTTCAGAAATAATAAGATTTAAATGATACCTCAAATCACTAACCGCTTTGACCCAAAACTCTGCTAGGAATGTTGATCATTGCCTCATACTTCTAGAACTATCATTAAAATTATGGTTTATTCAGTCCACCACACCATTTTACTTAGGTGTTCTAGGAATAATCATATCTATCCAGATTCCATTCATCCAAAAATATCATGAACTATTTTCAATCATACTCACCATTATTATCATACCAAAATATTTTCAATGTCTTATAGTCTCATATTTCACAATGAATATCAATCTGATAAATTTTTTGAAAATATCAGACTTATGTTTCAGGAAAAACACTCACACCATCAGTGTGGAATTGTCGATGAAGGTGATGTTTTACAATGATACCCTATGATATTGAAGGGGTGTTGGTCCTAATATTTCTATATGAACAAACTCAAAATTTTGACTCTTTATTGTCTTATTAGAAAACACAAAGGAAACATTTCACTACTGCCCAAAGATGCAACCTTTTCATGTTTCATACTCTATGTGATTAATCTTCAACACTCCATTTTCATTCAAAGTCTGAAAAGCTTTTTCAATAATGTGCCCAAGGTAGTCAAGAAACAAATAATTTGTTCTAGATGTTGATTATACAACATGCATGATACCTTTAAAATGTTTTTTCATGTACAATATTTTATCCTTAACACCGTTAAACACCACCATTGAACACTTTGTGATCTTCAATGCACCTTCCAAAAACACAATAGAGATTTTCACACCATCAAGCTGACAGATAAAAGTTAAGTTATTATATAAACCTAGTATGTGATGAACACCTTGAAAATATAGAAATATTATATTCATCATCTAATCATTCACATCACCTTTGATGATAATATTGAGTGTTTCTACATCTGTAAGGTGAAACCTACCATAAATTTTCAATCCCTAATTTGCAACACCCAAAGGATTTAAAATCAATTTTTATAGGTTGCATTCACATTGAGTCTATGAGAAACAAACACATTTAAATTTATAGGATATAATTATAACCTATCGATTAGAAATAATTTTTCCACTTTACTGATTTGAATTTTGAAAAATTGACATACATGGTAGCAATCAGAAAGAAATTTAGAGTCTGATAGGATCAACTTACATTTTCGGTGAATAGTAACTTACCCTTATGAATAGTAACATACCATTATGAATTGTAATGTACCCTTATGAATAGTATCCTCACCCTTGTAAGTATAAATATAAAATATGCACTTTATAAATGAAATAGAATATTTTAAAAATTAAAAATTAAGTATTTGTATATTTATGAGTAATAAATATTTAATAGAAATTTTAAATTAATATATTAATACAATTTATTTTCATAAAATTTATTCCAAAATAAATATTTTTTATCCTATTATTTTACGATAATTTTATGAGACCTCAGTTAATTTTTGAATGTATAATAAAATCATTTTTAAATTTAAAATCTATAATTTTCATATAAATAACGATTTTATTTAAAAATTAAATTTATTCTATATAGAAAATTATTTTGAGAAACTTGAGTTCATTTTTAAATTATATAATTTGAAAAATGGTTATGGTGATTTATTTGTATTTTTCTGAAATACATGAATTTTCAGTGAATAGTGGAATTTGATAATTTACGAAACATGCTAAATAAATGAATTTAGGCATCATGCTTGAGTCATGGATGTTGTAAATGGAAATTGTTTCTAAATAACATGAACTTATTTATATTTTTAGTCACTATAATCAATTATATTCATACTCTTGAGCCAAAATAATAAAATAATTATTAAAATAATGGAAAAACCCTCCTCTCCTCCACTATAAAATCCACATCTTACTTCCTCTTATCTTCACTCCACCAAGACCAAATTTTTCTTATTGTTCTAAATAAATAAAATTACATAGTATCTCCCCACGTCTAGGATCTCTTGGTCTTACCAAAAGACTAAAACCACTTCCTTTTAGGAGCTTCTCAAGGAGGAATTTTCAAGTGGTAAACCCTCTTCCTTTTTCTTTTCATTTCATTTTCAATTTATTTTATTTTCTCAAATTCTCCTCACATCCTATGTAAAAAATATCATGATAAATCCATTATAATCTGTATACTATAATTATATATTTTTAATTGAATATATTTCTTCAACCTACTATCACCCCTATTTTATTTTATAAACAAAATCATCATCTAGGAAATGAATATTTACAACCCTCATGAACGATGAACCTTTGTTCTTAAAGTTCTACTTCAAGGATGGACATGAAACCATTTTTATGGTTTAAATAGACTATAATATGTTTATTATAACCTATTTAATTTTATGTTACCAGTATATATACATAATAATAATTCACACTAATTCGTAATAATCGAAATATCGCCAAAATAATCTAAATGGATACCACTAATGTTCTATCTAATAAATCATCCCCATACCATGTAAAAAATGATATATATAACCAATTAAACTTATTTATTCTCATTAATAATATATAATTTAAATTATGGATAATTATAATCATTCCATATGAACTCTATTACTTATAATCAAGAAAACTGATTATGAAATTAAGGAAATGAACACTCCAGAATGACGAAATCCAATCATATAACTTATCAATAAGGAAATTAATGAACTTAATAAAACTAAAATTAATAAAATATATGTATATATGTTTTTTAATTTTCTAATTAATGGATTTAATTTGATTATCTAGGACATTAAGGTCAAGTATAGAATTCATTCGGACATAAGGTAAGGATTTTCTACCCGAAGCTCCATTTTCATTTCGGTTACACTTATTCTCTACTTACCTTAATAAAATTCTTATTTATTATTATTTACTCCTCATAAATTCCCTATTAATTTTCAATATATGTTTACCAACCCGAAAAATTCTTTCTTTTATGGGGTTTTACATGTTTTAAAGGGATATTTAAAAAATTCTTCTGGAAATACAATCCCGATTCAAGGGAACTTCTCAAATTCTTACATATGTTAAAGTAAAAACTATAATATGTTTTTAGAAACCATTATTTTTACAAAATCACTAATTTTATTAGGAAAAAACTAGATTATTTATGTTCTAATTTTATAATAATTGTTTTCCAAAAGAACTCTTCTTTTTCAATTTAAAAGAGTGTTTATCTCAATAATTACTCAATAATTTTATAAGATTATTTTAATTTGTTTCAACATTCTTGTTTATTCATATATATAATTGGGACTAATATTTTATGATATTGTCTACCATATTTTATTTAATGGTTTATGATTATTTTGACTATGGATGTTTTATCTTGAAACCATTCACCATATTTATCCAATGATTAGTGTTTATGTTTGGAAAGGTTATTTCCATTTCATATGTTAGTTTCAATATGAATGTATATGTTGTTTATGTTGATACCCATTAATATGAGTAATGAATCAGACTTAGTAAGTGACTTGTGGGGCCCACTATGTCCCCTCGATTCATCTATAGGTCACTTGTGACAAAACAGATATGGACTTGGCTGAGGCCTTGCCCATTTTCAGATATGGTTTTGGACGAGGCCTTAATCATTTTCAGATGTCTTGGTTGAGGCCTTGAAAATATATTTTTGAAAGTATGGAATTATAAATTTACCTATTTATGAAGCTATTAATTGATATTTCATGTGGTTATTTGACTATTAGAATACCCTTGATTATTTTTTATTAGGGAATTATTTATTCATCACTTATTCTAGCCATATTTCGTTCATGTTTATTTTTGAAGGCATGTGTTTTTAGTTATTCACCATGCCTATTTTTTATGTTTATAATGAATTTTATTGTATTTAATACCCTTAATTATCATCTAATATCACTCCTATCTTTTTTTGTTATTTTTACATGATGTGAATAGTATATTATGAATGAAAAGTAAGTATAACATAGGAGTTATGAATGTTTTCAAAGGAATTTCCAGACAGTACTTCATTTCAAGTTGTAATGTTGAACTTATGTATGTATCTAGTTTTAAAAAACTACTAAACTAATTTGTTCCTTTGGGATAATAATTTCTTGTAATCATGCCAATGTAATTAAATAAGGCACTGGATCCATGAATCTAGGGTCGGGTATTTACTGTTCGTATTCGAGAAAGTTTAGTAGAAAAATTGGAATCTAGATTTAGAAAATTTTGGTTAAGGAACAAATCCCTAAGATATAATTTGAGCATAAGTATACAATAACTTCTAAGAATTTTGGAAGGGAATAGATTATGTGGATCTTCCTAGAAAATACATCCCTGTCTGGATACTACAAGTGGACGCGGTTCTAGAACATATGTACTTTTTTTTGAAAACTATGAAAATTTGTTTCGAGCTTGACACAGGGTAACCCGATACACAAAAATGGTTTTTACTATGCACCTAGTTTGATAATACCAGGGGATATGCTTATGATAATTCAATTTTCTTTACAACCCATTATAAAAGATTTAAAAGTAAAATTTTCCTTAAATAAATGATGTTTATTATTGTGATATTACCTATGAATATGATTTAAATTTTGTTATGTATTTTGCTATTTTATACTATAAATTATGATTCATAACCTAATCTAGTTTTGTGATATTATTTAGATATGAAACCTAGTGGAAGGAATGTAAACCACATCAATGCACGTATCTCATGTAGGGATTTACCACTTATTCAAGATAATGATATTGGTATTGGAGATACAACTGGTGTTGAGAAACTAATAACTACACTAGGACAACTGAATCCGGTTAGGAACAATAACCTTACTCATATGGAGCATCCTGATCCATAATGTGGAGAAGAAATGTTATACTTCTTTTAGCAAAAACAATATCCATCATTCAATGGGACTACGAACCCATCTATAGCAGAGTAGTGGATATGTTATTTAGAGAAGATATTTCTCTTTTTGGGATGTAATTAAAGAGAGAACGTTTTCATGGTGGTTTATCATCTATATGAATATGTGTATTAGTGGTGTTCATTAATTAAAAACACAAAGTAGGAGGAAGAAATTACATGGATGGATGTTAAAGAAAAATTTCCTAGAAAAATATTTTCCACGTGAACATCGAGAAAATATTGAGAGGAAACTCTTGAGTCTCAGATAGAAACAGGATAAAAATGTTACACAGTATAAAAAAACATTATAAGGTTATAAATACATTCTTCTGACTATATACATAATCCAAGGATCAAGAATGATCAATTATTTGATGGTTTAAAACCATTCCTCTAAAGGGCAGTAGTCTCCCAAAGTTTCTCATCATATTAAGACATTGTCTCATGTTCTATAAATATATATAAATAATTATCTAAGTATTATGACTCTAATAGGAATTAAGAGAATAAGAGGGCGGAATAGGATAGAATGGACAATGGAAAGAATAAAAAGGTGAATTTTCTAAAAGGCGATACTTATGGAAGAAAATACCCGTGTGACTTCTTAAAAGGAAAAAGTGTGTGGTACAAATGTGTATAGAAAGGCCATCATTCTGGTGATTGCAAGGGAATGAAATAATCTATCAATGTTAAATGATATAATTGTAGGGATATGTGACATTATGCTAATGATTTCCCAAACTGTCAAGGAAACATGCCTCAGAAAAGGCCAAGGGAGCAAGGCCAAGCTTATGCGATCACAAATACTGAGGTTGAAATTCCTAATGATGTGGTGGCAGGTACTTTAATCATATCCTCAAATGTAGACAATGATTTATTTCATTTTAGATCATCGTATTCTTTTATATCTTCCCAGTTTGACAATAAAGCGAGATATTTCCAATTTGATTTAATAAAGGATTTGTGAGTCAATGACCTTAAGGGAAGTATCATTTCGACATCTATGTGACGATAAATCCACCTCATGACATATAAACATGATTTATTTTATAACCTTATCATTAAACCCATGATTGACTTTTATATAATCCTTAGTATGAATTGGATTTTAAATTTTGATGCGAAAATCTATTGCATGAAGAAGGAAGTCACAATTTTTTAGAACAATATATAATTACTTATCATTAGAGAAGAAATGTAATCATGTGATTCTTATGAATAGCCAAACCAGTATCTCTACTTAATTCAATTCATGGTGAGGATGATAAACCAATATCAATGGGCGAGGAATGAAATATTCAAATTGAGAATGTACCTATTGTGAAAGAATATATTGATGTTTTTTCCATAGCATTTACCTAGACATCTTCTAGAGTGGGAATTTTTGTTCTATATTTATTTAATTTCTAGTTCAAGGATTATATCAAAAACTCCTTAAATAATTTCCATTGTAGAATTAGTATAATTGAAGAGAAACCTAGTGGAATTGAGTGATAAAGTATTTATTCACCCTAGTGTTTCTTCATGGGGATCCCCTATTCTTTTTTTAAAAGAAATATGGATCAATGAGTTTGTGAATTAAATATAGGGAGATCAATTCTATTAAAACAATTAAAAAGTATCCCCTACCTCTCATTGATTATTTATTTTATCAATATCAGGAATCCCAATATTTTTTGAAGATTGACCATCGATCTGGATATCATCGGCTGCATGTGAGGAAGGAAGATATTCCAAAGACAACATTTTGAACTAGGTATGGGAATTATGAGCTTAAAGTAATTCCTTTTAGAATGACTAATGCACTATATGTTTTCATGGATCTAATGAATATATTTTTCAAGTAATATCTTGATTAAATTTTTATTATATTTATTGATGATATTATGGTATACTCCAAAAGCAATGAAGATCATGAGAATCAATTTTGCATTATTTTAAAGACTGTTATAAGAAACGAGTTATATGGGAAGTTTAGAAAGTGTTAATTCTGGCTTCAAAAAGTATCTTTTCTTGGTTATATTTCCTCTAAGGATGAAATCTCAGTTGATTCTACAAAGAACAAGGTAGTTTATGAATTTCCTACTCCAATGAACATAAGCTTGGTACATAGTTTTATTGGTTTAAGTGGTTGTTATCGAAATTTCATTCATAACATCACCCAATTATCAAACCCGTTAACCAAGCTTACTCTTAAATGGGATAGGTTCATATAGAAAGAAATGTGAAGAATATTTTAAAGAATTGAATATGATATTAGTGAATGATCCGATCCTAACTCTACCATAAGGTAATCGTGAATTTTTTATCTATAGTGATGCATCGATGAAAGGATATAGATGTGTCGTTATAAAAAATGATAAATTTATTATATATATTCATCATTGAAGATAAAAATTCCTGAATAGATCTATACAACTCAAGATCTTGAGTCAGAAGCTATAATATTTTCTCTGAAGATATGGAGATATTTTCTCTATGGTGAAAGATGTGAGATATATAAAGATCATAAGTTCTTGAAATACATATTATCATAAAAAGAACTCAACATGATATAATGGCAATGGATCAAGCTACTCAAGGATTCAGATTGTTCCATACACTACCACCCAGGAAAGGAAAATTAGGTAGTAGATTCATTGAGTAGGAAGGATCCTGGAGTTATGAACCAAATGATAATGGAAAAAGGATCCTATATACATGGATATAGTAAGTATGTATATTATAATTATAAAAGAAGGTTAATCATCATTACTTTTTAAATTGGTTTCCCAAAAATATTTATTATAAATTATTAAACCTTCTTAGTTTGAGGATAAGAATCATTAAAATAATATTAAAGGTGTGAATTATGGGATGTTGGATGAATTCATGTGTGAGGATGGAATTCTAAAAATCTGGGAAGAGGATATATATTACCTCTATACCCAAGATGAAAAGCGAGTTATTGGATGTTTTCCATAGCTTGAATTTCTCTATACACCATAGTAGCAATATAATGTATAGAGATTTGAAGGAACATTTCTGATGGGACAATATGAAGTAGAAAATTGCTGATAATGTGTCTAGATGTTTTGTCTATCTACAAGTGAAGGCCACACAACAACATCCTAGAGGATTCATGCATCCTATACCTATTCTTACATGGAAATGGGATGACTCCACCATGTATTTTGTTAGTGGATTACCCAAAACATCGAGAAATAATGATGCAATATGGGTTGTTGTTGATAAACATACGAAATCTGCAGATTTCCTCAATATAAGGAAGGATTTACCACTAGAGATCCTTGAATGACTCTATATCAATGAAGTTATAAGATATAATGGATCACATATTTCAATAGTGTCTGATAATGATCATTTATTTATGTCTATGATCATGAAAAGAATTATACAATATTTGGATACTGAGCTTTATTTGAGTTATTCTTATCACCATAAAATTGTTGGTAAATCATAATGGATGATGCAAACATTAGAGGACATGTTGAGAGTGTGCTCACATGATTTTCAAGGTATGTGGGATTAGTATTTTCCTTTTTCTTGGAGTTTTACTACAATAATAGTTTTCATCATTGAATTAAAATAGAATCATATGAAGCATTCTATGGAAAGAGATGTCGTACACCAACTTTTTGGGGTGAAGTTGGTGAAAGTATGCTCGTGAGACCCAAGATTTTTGAAGAAAAAACAGCGAAAGAAAAGACTAATCTAACCCATATAAATGTATATCAATGTAGGAAAAAGTTATATGTTGACAATTGAACTAAGGATTTTTAATTTCAAGTGGAAGATAATTTTTTCTTAAATGTATCTCCATGGAAGGGTGTTATAATATTTGGGAAGAAAGGTAAACTACACCCCAGGTAAATTGGTTCTTCTGAAATTATGGATAGAATTGAAGGTGTGGATTATCATTTGGAAATGCCTCCTATACATTCTGAGGTATAGAATATGTTCCATGTCTCATTGTTAAAAAATTACATGCCAGACCCAACACATGTACTCACATATGAAGGTGTAAAATTGGAACCAAACTTACGTTACTATGAAGAGCCGATCTAGATTTTGAATACTTAAGAACATGTATTGAATAATAAGAAGACTCAACTGGTAAATTTACATTGAAAGAATTATAAAATTGAAGTGGAACCGTGGGAGCCTAAGAAAATTAGGATGAGGACCTACTGGAATCTTTTTATGAGAAAACATTCAGGTAATTTTGAGGATGAAAGTTTTGTATGGGGGAAGAATGTAACACACCAAGGATTTACAAATAGATTTGTTATTGAATGAATTCAACACTGAGTCTATGTGAAGAAACACTTTTATATTTATTAGAGATAATTATAACCTAGATGCTAGACATAATTTTTCTGCTTCTGTGATTTAATTTTTTAAAAACCGACTTACACAACTGCGATTAGTAATACATTTATAGTCTGATAGGATCAACATACATTTTTAGTGAATAATAGCTCACCCTTATGAATTGCAACATATCATTATGAATACTAATGTACCCTTATGAATAGTAACCTCACCTCTATAAGTATAAATTAAATTTAGGAACCTTTTAAATGAAATAGAATATTTTAAAAATTAATAATTAAGTGTTTTTATTTTTGTGAGTAATAAATATTTAATTATAATTTTAAATTAATAAATTAATAAATTAACCAAAATCATTTTCATAAAATTTATTCCAAAATAAATATTTTTGTGTACTTCGATTTTAGGATAATTTTATGATGCCTTAGTTAGTTTTTTAAAGTATTATAAAATCATTTTTAAATTTAAAATATGTATATTTCAAGTAAATAATGATTTTATTTAAAAAATTATTTTCTATTATTTAGAAAATAAATTTTATAGAATGGAGATATTATTTTTTAATTTTTCATCTTGAAAAATGGTCAGGGTTAATTTTAGGTATTTTTCTAAAATACTTGAATTTTTGTTGAATAGTGAAATTCAATAATTTACAAAATATCATAAATAAATAAATTTTTGGATCATGCATGAGTCATTGAGGATGTAAATGGACATTGGTTCGAAATAATATTCACTTATTACTAATTTTAGTCACATTAATCAAGGATATTTATAGTGTTGAGACAAAATAATAAAATAATGATTAAAACAATGTGAAACCCTCCTCGCCACCACTATAACCCCCCTCACTCCCTCTTCTCTTCAATACTATTAGCCATGAAGGTTCTAAAATTTATTCCCAAATAATCTTCCCTAGTCCCTCCCTATATTCAGGAGCTCTTTCTATTTCCAAAAGACCAAAACCCATTCCCTTAAGGAGGTTCTCAAGGAGGACATTTCAAGTGGTAAACCCTCTTCCATTTTTCTTTTCATTTCATTTTCAATTTATTTTATTTTCTCATCTTCAACTAACCTCCTTTATCAAAATTATCATGATAACTAAATTATCATATATATACCGAAATGATATCATGTTAATGGAATATCCTTCTTCAAACTAGTATCTCTCCCTCTTTTATTTTATAAACAAAATCATCATCTAGGAAGTGCATATTTACAACCTTCATGGATGATGAACCTTCGTTATTCAATTTTTCCTTAAATGATGGCCATGAAACAATTTTTATGGTTGAACCAGACTATAATATATGTATCATAACCTATTCAATGTTATGGATCCTGTATATATACATAATACTAATTCATAAAAGTTTTTAACAATCAAAATATCGCCCAAATAATCTAAATGGTTATCACTAATGTTCTATTTAATAAATCATCCTCATACCATGTTACAAAATGATATATATAACCATTTACAATTATTTAAGATCATTAATAATATATAAGTTCAATTTTAGTGAATTATATCCATTCCACATGAACTCCATTACTTGTAATCAAGGAAACCCATAATGAAATCATGGAAGTGAACACTCTAGAATGACAAAATTCAATCTTATAAATTATCAATAAGGAAATAAATGAACATAATAAAAATATAATGAATAAAATATATGTATATAAGGTTTTTAATTAGTGAATTAATGGAATTAATTTTATTATCCAAGAAATTAAGTTCAAGTGTAGAATACATTCAAACATAAGGTATCGATTTTCTACCAGAACCTCCATTTTCATTTTGGTTACATTGGTTCTCTACTTACCTCAATGAAACTATTATTTATTCTTTTGTAATGCTCATAAATTATGTGTTAATATTGTTTATATGTGTACCAACCATAATCCTACTTTATTTTATGGGGAGTTACATGTTTTAAATGGATCTTTAAAAACTTCTTCCGGAAATACATGCCCGACTCAAGGGAATTTCTAGAATTCTTACCTATGTTCAGGTACACTCTATAACATACATTTAGCTATTTTTTTCTAAAATCACTCATTTTATTAGGGAAAAATATATTATTTCACTTCTGGTTTTATACGTACATTTTTACAAAATAACTCTCATTTTCAATGTAAAAGAGTGTTTATCTAAGGAATTACTCGATGAATTTATAAGAGTATTTTCATTTGTTTCAACACTCTTATTGATTATTATGTATAATTGGGACCAATATTTTATGATATCATCTACCATATTTTATTTATTTATTTATTCTTAGTTTTACTATGGATGTACTATCTCAAAACCATTCACCATATTACTCTGAATAGTTAGTGTTTATGTTTGGGAATGTTAATTAAATTTCATATGTTAGTTTCAATATGAATGTATATATTGTATATGTTTATCCTTATTCCAATAAGGATTTCATTGGACTTATTAAGTGATAAGTGGGGGAATATATATCCTGTCAATGCATTATTAGGTCTCATGACACAAAAAATATATATACTTTTCCAAGGAATTTCCCATTTTCATATATGGGTTTGGCCGAGGGCTTAATAATTTTTAGATGTTTTGGCTGAAGCCTTGAAAGTATATTTCAAAATCTCTGAAATTATTCATTTACCTCATCTATATTATGCTGGAAATTCATACCTTTTTTGGATGCACCACTGTATTCTCCATGTCCAATGATAGATTCTCAGACTCTTATAGAGAATGAAAATCATGTGGCATCTCTTTCTTATTTTCACCTATAGGTGTCACAAGTCTAGACACGACTGATGTCTCAATAGCATTCCTCCCATTAACCTATATGTCGCATGCACTCAAAGTCTAGTTCAAAAATCCCTCTTTAATCCCTTAGATATTTCCAATGTTAGAACATAGAAAAAACTTTTCCATAACTAGCAAGGCCTACTAATCTTCTAGTGGTGGCCTCTGAACCTGATAACACAACACACGATATATGAACCTATAAAATTCGGTTTGATTTTTTCTTTATTCTTGAAAGTCCTGTTCCTAGTTCCAACTATAGTACTCGAACTAGATCTCATTGATTCATGTGTGCATATTTTAAAACTAATTGAGTCATTCTATGTTTTCTATTATAATATCCATCATACTCATCTTCTTATCTTAAAATAAGTCTAACAATTTTTGTTATTCCAGTGGGCTTCTCATCCCTATGCGATGTCGCCTATAGTGGTTCCCTCTCATAGTGTAGTTTCTGGAAGGCCGACTAAAATGATAAGAACCATGGAGATATAATTAGAGTTACACATAACTAAAATCACATAAATAAAAAATATTAAGAGGAATATGAATAGAGAAGACATTGGAGAGGTGCACTCCACCAGTCCAAGTAGATAAAAACATAAAGAAGGAATAATTATTAGTTATTATGATGAATTAGTTAAAAGAAAAGAAAAAAAGGCTAGTGAAATGTGTAACACCAGAAGAAAATTTTCAATGTACATCAAATAACTGAGTTTGATCATCATACAAGAGTTTTTTTTTATTTTCATGTCCTGAGATAATTATATGGAAGTTTAAATGATTTGACCATAATTGAAGAATCAAGTAGTCACTTATTTTTTTTTCATGGAAAAATTATTCACTTATTATTCATGTATATTCATCATTTATATGTGAATTTTGTATTTAGATTCTTGGGAATTAAATTTAAGATTACAATCACTTATGTGTATTGAAATAAAGTGACCATGTAAGAAAATAAACATTACAAGAAGAAAGGTGTATTCCCTAAGAGGATGAGTAAGGGTGGTTCCTAAGTCAATGGTTATAAGTAAAAGACTTCTAATTTCCATAATTAATTATTTTAGTAGAAATATTAATGATTATAACCAAAATATTTATCTCACACATACTATGAACATAAGGATAAATTATTATTATTCAAAAATTATTTTTTAGGTTTTTTATACTAAACTAAATGTTTTCTAATTCTTGAATAAATGTAAATACATAATGAATATAAAATGTAAGACTCTAATACCTAGTTGTGGTAAGATAATTCTTTTGTCCAGTGAATCTAAAAGTTTTTTTCAAGAATAAAACCAATATGATATTTAGACTCTTTATAGTTTAATACCTTAGGTATTATCGACCCTTTTTCCCATTTAGGTTTGGATAATGAAACCTTTATATGTAAAGGTAAATCACAAAGCATACATAATTAGTTCATCTAGAGAGCGTGTATTATTCCATGTTTATGCTAGTGTTAAATATACTTTAGAATATTATATTAATATCTTTAAGGAATGTGAATTCGATGTAATACAAATAGATGATCAGATAATATGAGAAACTTTTGGCCCATATGCCGAATAATATCAAGACCAAGCACTCATAGATCATGAAATGTAATGTGGATTTATTCTAAAACTCACATTTCCTTGTACACATAAATGAATTTATGTTAAGGAGGATCAATGGAGAGTCTTACATGAAAAAATATCTGAATAAAATATATCCTTCAGTAATTCCTAAAATCACTTTTCTTTATACACATTAGATTCATCATGTATGTAAAAAATATCAATGTTTGAACCTATATAAATTGAATATGATTATATTAATTCTCAAAAGATACATAAAAATGATGGAATTATCCCGTAAAAAAATGCTCACTATCATGATAAATTGATATCATGTGATTTATAGTATTATATAAATCCATTATGTCCTAAGAATTAATGTTTAGATAATAAGTGTTTTTAAGGAAATAAACAAACATAAACCAAGAAAAACACATTGTGCATCTATTATAGTTATCCTAACGTTTGACAAGGATATTACAAAAATCTCTGTGATAGAAAATTTAAAGTCAAGTGATAGACTATATTTCTATAAACATGTGCACATATCTATTTGAGATAGTTAGAGAAATATTGAACTGGATTTAGTTAATGATGGATATGAACAAGTAGTTATCATAGGAACAATTTCTACAAGATCCTATGGAAAAGGAATATTTTAGAGGCACATACTGCATAGGAATGATAAAACTATGGTAGTGGTTTTAAATTCACCACGACTAGTGATATATTATTTTTTGAGAATTATGAATCAAATAAGTAAGAAATAAATGAAAACCATATAATATTCACAAGATTAAGTAATATTGAATAATGGATTCCATATATGAAAGTACAAGGGATTATTTTTTTTGAATTCTATGATGGTTATTCAAGTGATATTATACATGGGTGGTAAAAGTGTGGCACCAATAAGGCACAATTGTTAATACCATGTAATAATTACAAAATTCTTTATAGTTATACATTATATAGATAGTTTTTATGATAATAAAATTGGTCATTGGATTTCAATATCACCAATCTTGGAAACAGTCTATACAACACAATGAAAAAGGGTTGTTGACACTATAGAATGCTAATAAGGGGTCAAAGTTACTAAAATATACTTGTGGATCAAGGTAAATGACACGATAATAGAATATTAATTTAGAATGAATGTTTTACATGTTTCTATAGTATTTTAGTGGGAGTGTAAAAATTTTCCAAGGAAAATATAATTGATAAAATATGGGAAAAATCAATAGTATTACAGTTAGTTAAGATTAAAATGAATGAACCTCTCCAATGTTTGACCTAAAGTAGAAACCTATATTCTAGGGAATGTTATCAATTGATGTAGATAGTATGGGTTTCATAGACAAAGTAAAAGTACATATGCATATAATGTATTGAAAAATATACGTTTGAATAATTAGAGAGATAATTTTTTACCAGTGTGACATGGCATAAAACTCTATAAGAATACATGCATGAGGAATAAGAGGATATTGAAGGGGTGATTATAATTCCATAAGTGATAGAAATGTATCTATCACATATTCCATGTTATAAAGTATATTTAATATTTACAATATATAATTTATGTTAGGAAAATATAGGTTATATTCTAAATAACTACATGAGAAGCAGTCAGAACTACCTAACTATACTTGAGAAAGTACAAAAGATATGTACTCTGTATGTAAAGATGAAGAGATACTAGTTATAATGAGACATAAAATAGTGTTACTATTGATAAATATGATATAATATCATAATTATGATGAGGCAATTACGAATAGAATCACATTCAATCTTGGGGTATCCATGCCTAAAAACGATGAGTATGTTGCAACTTATAATGCAACAAAAGAAGAGATATATAATACGAAACAATTTGTTCGAGTTATTTGAATCTCACATAGTATGTAAAGTTTTATCATAGTATAAATTGTGATATTTCTATTATAGTTACTAGATAATCTTTCATGTTTTCATAGTATAAAAAAGAAATAAAATCGAGGATATAATCTCTCGAGAAGTCTTACTCAAAGAGGTCAAGTCATAGATAAAATAATAACCATGAAGTGGAGACATGGTGGTCCCATGACTAAATCCATAAATTAGAAAAAACATGATCTTATCATGTGAGCGATAAAAAGGATAGTTATCATGTTGGAGGTAGTTTATGTGGGAGTGTTTTAAAAGTGAGGTCTCTAGACCCAAATTAAAAAGTAATTTTGGATTACCATATAATGTAAAAAGTGAGTAATAAATGATGTTAACTTATCATAATAGTGTTGAAATTTCTACATCCACTATTTTAATAGTAGTTTCTATAGAATATTTATCATACCAAAAGATTAGAATAGTTCCCCTTATATAATGAGAACCGTAAGATATTATGAAATTAATTTTAAATATATTACATATAGCATAGAAATATCTTATTGACATGACATAGAATATGTATGACTATCAGGTGCTGAGGGATAATAAGAATTGAGACTTATTCTCATCAAGTTCACACACAATGACCTTGGTCTTGGTGTGATTTTATGGCCTAGGTTTCCACGGGTTTGAAATGATCTTATGATACATGATGCTAGAACTAGATTTTATACCTTGTGAGGGTGGGGTAGGGAGGGATGAATCCTGAACCACATCAGATATAGATTGTATGTTATGTGATATGATATGAATTTAAGGGATGGGAGTATAAGTTATCTGATGTGGGGGTGTGAGAGAGATAAATCTGTAGGGAATTGGCAGTGGGGTTCATTTATTAGTCATTGTCTTGATGCTATATTACTACATTGAATGCTTGATTTCTCAAGTTAACCCTAGTGAATATGGGTTTGGTTATATGAATTCTATAGGTTCTTTTTGGTTCTACTATTTCTTCACCATCAAATCTACATTCTCTTTTCATTTGTGCACTTGAGAATATGGTTATGTCCCTACTGAGTATACTTGTTATGGTCACCCTACATATATAAACTATTTTTTATGTTTCTAGGTTTACATTGGGGACCAATTTGGACATTTCTATATTAGGTTTTATGCTTCTATTTTTTCTCTACTGTAGGCTTATCTTTTGGTATATTTGGAGAATTTTATATGCATCAGTTTACCTTATTCCTGCATTGTTGGATAGTTTTTATTTTAACTTTATTTTATATATTGGTTTTTCATGATTGGGTCTTATCCGATATGAAAATCATATTTTATATTATAGAGGAAAATTCCACCCATTTGTGATATTTTTATAACCTCGGTGCTAGTCGCAAACCCAGAGCTTTTTAGAGGTGGGACATTAGGGTCATTATCTATCACCATTAATTGTACAATATTTCGTGGGAGGTGGTCATGAAATTTTCCATAATGAATGAATATATAAATGAATTTGAGACACCTTGGTCAAATAAAAAAGACCCTAAAGTAGAGGATAATAAAATCATATATCATGTAGTAGAATTTCTAGTGAAATGATCCTCTAGTATAGGGTGCAATTAATTTTATTGGCCTGATTTACAACCTTGATATACATCCTGACTATCCTAAGTAGGTCTACTCTACTAAAGCAATAATTCTGATGTCTGAATCCCTCTTCTAGGACTAATACCTCATCCTAACTGGTCGGTAGTAATCCAGCTACCCTCTTGGTGAGGAGCTACTGACCCAACTCTTGAATTTGGAGTAAGTGAAGATCCTCTCTCACGAGGAACTTAAGGAAAAGTTCCACATAAACAAAAATTATAAACCATTCTACCATAGGATAAACAGTTAACTAGATCTCGGTTTCACTATGGTTTCATATGTCCCTACTTCCCAAGCTAATTTCATATCATGTAACTATTAGTGCATATCATTTGACTACCACATACCCTATATGTAAAATCCATGAGTATCTTTCTTCATCCAGATGGACTACTCCCTTATCTAGGGGCTAAGACACCCTATCCCACACCCTTAGATTCTCTCAAATTCCACTTAGTAATGAGTGTCTTTCTCTCTATATCGTAAATAGTATTCAACAAAAATATGTTAACCTATGATCATATGGAATATATGAGCCCATCCTAAAACCATCGTACTATAGTTATCTTGTCATCTGTGAGACTCAGGGTGAAATGTTCGAGATTATTGAAATGATACGAATACTCCATCAGAAAAAATGATCCCTGATGTATTTGAATAAACACTCTAGATTGGTCAAACCTTAGTGTATACAAAAGAAGTAATCATATAATACCATCTAGAAGACCCTCCAAACCATATCCAGATGATTATCATTAAGGGTAATAAAATCCCACAATAAATTGGATGAATTATGTAGCATTTAAGTTTTGAGATTGACCCCATCTTCCAAAGGATTATTTAGATGCTTGAATATAGATAACATGAACTCAATCCATGAATTAGTTACCCAGGGGGCACCATAATGTAATAATGTTACTATATTCTACTATTTTAAATCTCACATCAATTCTACACTAGTAGGGTTAGTTTATGTGGCTCCTTTCATGGACTGCATCATTCATAGAAAACCCTCTCATAACATGGAATCGACACCTAGATCAAGAAAAATATGAGGTTCTATAAGTGACACTACGTGAGATAATAATAGTGGATTAGGGAACAAGAACCTTATACTATGGTCCTAGATACCTTCCTGGAATATTACTTGAGTCCATTGGGGTGGAATAATTCAACCGGTCCAAACACAAACCTTAGAACATGATTTAATATCATAAAAAATTAGAAATACAAAATATGACATGTATAATACTTCCTATTTAAGAATAAATAACCCATTTTCTTCTCTTAATTATGTTTCTAGGTAATATATAAGCTCATAAGGGATCCCAAGAGTTATTCCCACCACCCACTAGGTTGGTTTTGGTTTGTGGTCTCACATATCATTATAGATGTTTTGGTAAATAGAGTGTCAATTTCAAGTTATAGACGAAAACACCCTTAAAGTTGTAATAGGAATACTCACATAACATAGACCATTACATTCAAGAATTACAATCCATTAGACCATGTATATATATATATCATGGTCTAATTAGCTTAGTTTCTATTCCTAAGTTATAAAGCCTCGTGCTTTATAAGTTTCAATTGGCACATCTTTCAACTGAACCCAGTTTTTGAGATGGATATATTCGATGTATAACCATTCCTAATTTATGGAGGTACAAAAACTCTTTAAGCTTAAATTAAAATCTTGGTCATTGAAACTAATAACGTTTTCGTCCATGTTTCCACAATATGCATGTCTCAAAAAATACATATTTTTACAATTTAGGGTTCCACCATAATGATATATGGGAAAATACATCTTAGGTTGACACAGAAACATTAATTTGGAAATAATTTTATCCCTTAATGGAATATCAGTACATTTATAGGTATAAATATCATAGAACCAATAATATGTAGCTAGAAATGTACACAATATGTAAACATAGTGTGGTATATAAATCCTCAGGTGCCTATGATGATTTATGATACCCAATTCCATGCCATACCTGGCCAAGGATGAAAATCCATACTCATATGATAAAATCCAAAATTCATGTGCATCACCTAATAGTGGAATCAAGAAAACTATAATAGGAAAAATCCAGAACATCAAGTCTTATCCTAGGTGTAACGTCCCAGATCTGGGTGTCTCCCAATGGTACCCAATATCTTGTTGTCCATGTGGCCTCAAGTGCATTTACCCGAATTCCAGAGGCTACCGACTAGGAGTGATGGCCTATGATGTGATTGTGGGGAAACTATGCCCTCATTTGTAGAGTAAACATAAAAGAAAACAAATAGTAACAATAGCGAAAACAGTAATACCATATAACGGAATTAAACATTGGATGACTAATAGTAATAAAATGACTGGAGCATATATATAAATGATGAATGTCCTATGTTTCTAGGAAAGTATCCAAACAAGTCACAATTATGGAAATAAAATATTGAAACCAATGTATAGAAAACAGTAAACTCCAATAGCCTTGAAATCCCCAGCTTGGTTCCATGCTCCCAGCTTTGACAACAATCAAGTACTTAATGATGGAGGGTGATTTCCCTTATCTATACATGTAATAATATAATCTATTTGGGTCCAAAATCATGACCCAAAAAGTCTGTTAGATGAATCCCAATAGGTAACCACCAAAAGATATGTGCCTAACTTTCAGTGAATATATATTAGTTATTATGAAAAGTGAAGAAATAATCTAGGAAGTACTCAAAAGTAAACAATCCTACAGTTTTTAATTGCACTCATTTACATACATTATTCAATCTGTTGAATCATGTAAACCTTAGGATCTATCCTAAGATTTGTATCTCTTATGTAAAGTAACCAGAATAGGCATCTCATAAGACAATGTAAACAATCAAGAAGACCGAGTCCAAACATTTTCTTTGTCTTTGTAAACTTTTCCCAATCATTCAATCATTCATAAAAAACCCCTAGATAAAGTTCTAATAGTCTAACCCCTTTGGTTTAACAAAGATCTAATTCATTAAATAGCGACCCTCACGGAATCTCTCTCGGTCTAACCAATTTGGTCCCACATAACACTAAATCAATTAAAAATGACCACTTGGGTTGCTCTCACGGTCCATAACCTTGGTCAACATAACTTCAATAAATTATAAATGGCCTCATGGGTAGCTCTCACAAGCAATATCCCGGGGTTAATCTTCTACACCAAGGCTTCCACAGTCCTGTGTAACTAAATATAGAATCCCCTAATATTTTCCTAGATAGAGGCTCTCACGGTCCATTGGAAATACATAGAAACCCCCATATTTTTCTTGGTCTAAGTCTCTCACGGTCCATTGGAAATACATGGCGTGCATAACAAATCAAAACAACTCATGTAATCTATAACTAATACATGGATAACATTCAATATTCATATCATCATAATTTCTCATAATCAAACACAGTCCATCCTAAGAAATTCAAGGCATGGATCAAGGTACACCTCATAGGAAACCTAGTCCAAATAGCCATAACTATCGATCAATGGAACGCACACTTGGGGTGTACCTTAAGCAAGGTACCTAACCTTACACATAATAAAACCCCCCTTATCAATCAATCAAACCATAGAAGGTGTTTAAAAAGTTTAAATTCCAAATCAAGAAATACCACAAATGTGGGTATGTGTCTCTTTTAGCATATATAAACCAAATAAAAACAAGAAAAGGCACAAGCCGTCTTCCTCGATGTCTCACTATCGATATCCATGAACGTCAACCCCTAAATCAGCCTAGATAAGCCTAGATCTATAAAAAGGTGAAAAACACTCAACTTTAAATAAATCATGAGAGATAAATAATTTGGAAGAAATGATCTAGAGGATTCGAGAACCCACCAGTGAGATTACAGTGCACATGACAGTGTCTCAATAGAAGCTCGAATGGGGAAACGTGAGTTCGATCTTCCTTCATTGTTTCCAAGCTCTACTATATGAACCACTAGAAGAAGAAGGTGTTTCCAAAGATGACACATGAACTTGCTCTAATATATCAATTAAAAATAAAACTACACTCTATTTTCATTAAGTATACATGTTATGTAGTATCCTTAACTGGACCCATACTTAAGAAGTCTTCTTGGTCACTACACATCCTTGTACTCGGTCGTTACACATCTAGGACGTGAATGTACGCAACAACCGAGTACATGACATGTACACAGAAGTATATGGTGTGTACTTAGAAAATTCTCCTTTCTTTATTTTCCCTAAAAAACCCAAAATCAAGATCCATACATGAATTGAAGATTTAGGTTCTTATAAACTCCCCCTTAAAGCAATCCATCCTTGAATTTTCTCTTAAAAGGATGGAGAATAAGAACCTACAAACAAATATGGCTACTAGGATTGTATGTCGGCCTTCCTTTCCCATGTCTCATCTTGGACTCGTCCGTGCTTCCATAGCACCTACACCGGAGGAACATTCCAACCATGTAGATCATTTTTGTTGCGATCCAAAAACTCAATAGAGTGCTACTCAAAGAATGAATCCACCTCTAACTCAACCTCCATGAGTTAAAAAACATGATACGAGTTTGAAAAGTAATGACGTAGCTGAGAAACATGAAATATTTCAGGAATAGCCTAGTAGATTTGAGGTAATTGAAACTGATAGGAAAATGGACCAAATCTTTCTAAAACCTCAAAAGGCCCGACATATCTCGATGAAATCTTACCATTTCTTCTAATCCTCCTATGTCTAAACCTCAGTGTGACAGGTCAGAAAACCTGATCTCTGACCTCAAACTCCAGAGGTCATCTATGTCGGTCATCATAAGATTTCATGTGATATTATACAGTATCCATTCTCTTCTAAATCAATTTGACCTGCTGAGTGGTCTCTTGGACTAGACGAGGTCCCAGTATAGCTGCCTCTCCTACCTTCAGCTAGCATAGGGGTGATCGACATGACCTACTATAAAAAGCCTCATATGTTTCCATCTGAATAATTTCTTGAAAATTGTTATTGTAGGAAAATTTCACTATGGGTATGTTTCTCTCCCAAGAACCCCCAAAATATAGGGTGCATTCTTGAAGCATGTACTCCAAAAAATGAATGGTGTACTCGAACTGGCCATCTGTCTAAGGATGGTAATATGTACTCTGAAGTACCTATGTACCCAAAGCCCTCTATTATTATTTTTCAAACATGAGAAGTAAAATAGGTGTCCCTGTCTAAAACAATAGAGTACATGACCCCATTTAAATGTATAGTCTCTCTGATATACATCCTCCCATTCTCATCAACAATGAAGGTCTCCTTGATCGGTAAGAAATGTGCAACCTTTGTGAGCCTGTAGATAACAACCCAAACCACATCATTCCCTCGAGGTGACCTCAGTAAACCTATCACAAAATATATTGTGACATCATTCCACTTTCATTCATGAATGGGTAACTATAGTAATAGTACTATTGGTTGATGATTCTACACCTTCACCTATTGACAAGTTGAACATCTCATAACAAAACTAGATACATCTCTCTTCATACCTGGACAACAATACAAATGATGTAGATCTTGATACATCTTGGTGACACCAGGATGAACTTCCCATACTAAGGAATGAAAATATTGAAAAAGACCCTCACACATGTCTACTGACACCGATACAGACCCATGAAAATGAAATACCTCATCACCACCTACGGTCCACCCTGGAGTAGGGTACTCACCCAACACACTCTCTTGTAGGACTAGGCCTTCAGAATCTGATAGCTACCTCATTCACACTCTATCCATAAGAGTAGAGGTAACAACTATAGAAGAAAGAAACGTCTTCCCCATTTCTTCATGCACCTCTAAATACATCTCAGAGAACATATCCATAAGCTTCCACTCAATATTGTCCTCCTGAACTGCATGTATCTGAGTCCTCCTTCTCAACACATCATCCATTGTGCCGCCTTTCCCTAGCGTGCATGCAAGATGAAAGTAAAAGGACAGAAGGTACTCAACCCACCTTCTTTATCTAAAATTCACATCTTTTTGAGTAATGATATACTTGATGATTTTTTTGTCGGTGTACACCACAAAATGATCTCCCAAAAGATAATGTCTCCAATTGTGAAAAGCATGCACAACTGCTGCTAACTCGAGATCGTGCATTGGGTAATTCCTCTCATGTGGCCTCAATTGCCGAGACCCATAAAAATGGCTCTTTCCCCCTACATATACACTGATCCCAGCCTGATACCTGATGCATTGTATTAAATGGTGTAACTCTGGCCCAATTTTTGAAAAATCAATATTGGTGCAGAAGTCAATCTACCTTTCAACTCCTGAAAGTCTGAATCATAGGAATCTATCCATAAGTACTTCACACCCTTCTTAGTTAGGTTCATTAGTGGTGCTGATAAGCATGAAATGTCATGAATTAAGAGTTTGCGTACCTCAAAGACATTCTTTGGATTCCCCCCCCAGGAAACTACCTCTCTCACTTTATTTGGGTCTACTGATACTCCTATCTCTATGATTCCACGACAGAAGAAGTGAATATGATCCATAAAAAAGTGAAATTTTGTGATCTTAGCATATAACTGATTCTCTCTCAGTGTACTCAATACGATATCATGATTGGCGGCATGGTCATGCCGAGTGTGAGAGTACACGAAGATATCATGCATGAAGACTACAACAAAAGAATCCAAGTAAGGATGGAACACTCGGTTCATCAGTTCCCTGAAAACAGATGGGGTGTTCGTGAGACCGAATGGAATAACCGAATATTCGTATAGACCATACATATTCTAGAATTATGTAAGAGGTATATATGATGGTATAACATGCAATTGATGATAACCGGACCTCAAGTAAATCTTCTAGAACACTCAGGCTCCTTGAATATGTTCAAAGAGATCATCAATACTCAGCAAGGGATATCGGTTCTTGACCATCAACTAGTTTAGTTTCTAAAAATCCACACAATGACTAAGGGTACCATCTACCTTTTTCGAAAAAAAGATAGGCGAACCCTAAGTAGAAGTACTAGGTTGGATGAAACCATTTTCTTGCGACTCCTCTAACTATTTCTTGAGCTCCTGTAACTCTAGTGTGGCTATACTATATGGAGGAATAGAAACTGATGCCACTCCCAGCACAAGCTCAATATAGAAATCTACCTCACGCTCCTGAGGTAAAATTGAATATTCGTCTAGAAATACATCTCTGAAATGATCCACCACTGGTGGAAAGTCTATCTGTGAAGTCCCCTAGTCATCTATAGAAATCTATGTTGTAATTTGTCCCAACCCATGATGCTCAGGTATATCTCTACGCACATGGACTTCCCATTCACCCCTGTGTAGAAAAGATCCTCCCTCAGGTGACGTGAAATTCACCCTATGATGATAGCATTCAACAGAGACCTAAAAGGATACCTACTAGTCCATTATGATAATGACATCGGAAACTATCATCATTAAGACATAGAGTTCCCACAATAAGTGACACCCACCATCCTCAAGAGGGAACCCCTTACACTGATGTACACTAGCTTTCCTAATCCCCAACAGAGTGTCAAGCATTATAAAATCATCCGATGTAATGATATATAGCCCAAGCCTTCTCACAACAACAACAGATATAAAACTATGGGAATACCCTATATTAAAAAAAATCAAAAGATAAAACTAAGGCCACTAGAATCATACCTCTATCCATAGAGGGTTCGAGATCCTTCTCTTGCTAGTTCTTTTACATTATAAAAGTCATACCTATACCACAAACCCATGACCCTACCTGGCTACCCTTAATTGATCCACTATATAACTCTTTTATTCCCATTAACACATATATAACCAAACTCCACTGATTAAAAAAACATATATCCCTATAAATTATGTAATTTACCCTAGAAAAGGCTTTTTATCCTCAAAAGTAACCTCACCACTAAGGTTTAAATAAGATGGACGACCAAAAAAATAGGCTCAATGAAAAAATCAATGAGTGAAATAACTAAAAAAGTATAGGATCATACAACCTCCCCACTATAAAACATATCATCCCCAAGATGGTCTAAGAGTCACTATGGGGTCTCATAAAAAAAGTATGGAAACTATGATGACATTTGAAATTTCATCTCCGAGGTCTCCTCTTAAACACACCCATGCTACCACAACACTCGAACTAGAGGTATAAAATTTCCAGGGAGATACTTCTCACTATGGTTTGTAATCCATACAGGATTCTCTTGAAAAGACACACATACACCACGCATGATGTCGTTAATGTGTACCATATGAGATGCGTTAGGATTATATCTCCAAATTCACAACATGTGTATCTTGTCTATCATGGAACTTCAGAACTATGGAAGGGGAAATCAATATGACCCTTGACCGACCCATTCCGATATATCAAATGTCTTGAAAATCCTAGGTTCTATATTTCCTTATTTCTTAATATAGAATTTCCCCCAACCTAGGTGACACCCCAAAGAAAACATGATGACCAACCTAAAACTCAATAGGTCATCTCAGATGGTTAGTGTATGATATCTTGTTTTTCTATATAGTCACGAACCACCTCCTATTCAACTAAACCTTCTTAGAAATCTCATACATGAGACTAGTTCTAACATGCACCAATATACCTATATCCAACCAACAAAGAGACAAATGAAATGTCCGGCCATGAAAACCCAAAAAAGGTTCCATTTAGATCGAAGTCTAGAATTTATTATTATAAACAAACTCCATGTGTAGTAAATACTATTCCCATGAACCATAAAATTCCAAAAAACATGTTTGTAACATATCCTTCAAAATATGAATATTCCACTTAGATTGACCCTAAGTCTAGGGGTGAAAGGATTTTCTCAAATAAAACTATGATCCTAGAGCCTTCTCAAGACCCTATGAGAACCATGACATGAAATGATAATCTATATCTAAAATTAAACTCCTCAAAACAATATAATTCCAAACTATCTCCTACTTGTAGAGACTACCCATATCATCAATAGTGAAGGTCCCCCAGATAGGAAAAAAGAGGGCTACATTTTTCATTAAATTTATGATCACCCTTACCACATCATTCTTATGAGGTGTCGTATAAAATACTATCACAAAATTTATGGTGACATTTTCCCATTTCCAATCTATAATGGTAAGAGGATGCAATATATCAAGAGTCCTCTGATGCTCGGATTCCACCCGATGATATCTCACCAAAAATACCACTACTTCCTTCTTCATTTTGATCCACCATTAGAATTTATAGATATCACAATATATCAATGTTATACCTAGATGAACCTACTATATAAAATCCTTGAAATCTCTCATCATATTCTCACACAAGCCCGTACGAACCAATAATCATACACATAAAAGAAGAAAATTTCCACTACCAAGAGACTATACTAATGGTGGAACTTCTCCATATAAGTTTTCCTTCATATCTAGTCCCTTCATATCAGATAAAAACATGGCATTGTTCTATTTAGGAAGCATGGGGATAAAAATGTTGAAGTTAGATCTACATTTTCTTTGGACTTATGAACATCTTGATGCATATCTATATATATTTTCATCTTCTTAAACTCATATCAAGAATCATGAGTTACCTCTTTATAAATATATCTACTTTAGGCATTGGAAATAATGTTTTCCTTACCCAATGTATAAGCCAAATTAATGTCAAGAGACTGAAGATACTTGACTCAACTCCTATACTTAAGGTTCAGGTCTTTCTAAGAAAAGATATACCTAAAACTCTTGTGGTTTAGGTAAACCAAAAACCACTTACTCAGAATAAATTGTCTCCATAATCTTTGGGTATTAAAAATCACTAATAAGTATGGATTATGAGTAGGGTAATTCCTCTCACATGATCTTAGATATCTGAAGCTATATGAAACCACTTGGTCATCCTACACCAGAACTACTTTGAGTCCAACTCTAGATATATCATAGTACACAGTGTATTCCATACCCGATACAGGAAAGGAGAGTATCAGTGATAAGGATAGCCTTATCTTCATCTCATGAAAATAAGAATATGACCAACCAAACTTCAACCCTTTTATGGTCATCCTAGAAATATATACTTCCATGTGGGTGAAGTCATGAATAAAATGCACATAATAACCTATTAAACCTAGAAATATATGAATCTCAAAGTCATTCTTGGGTCTCTACCAAGATACCATAGTTGTAACCTTCTATGGGTCCACTGATACTTCATCCTCTGAGATAAAGTGTCCCATGAAGTGAGCTTTATCAATATAGAAACTCCATTTGGTTAGCTTCCCATACTAATAATTCTCTATCAGTTTACTGAAGAATATGTTAATATGTTGGGCATGATCATTTTCTATTTGGCAGTACACTAAGATGGATTTGATGAAAACAACCAAAAACTGATCTAGAAAAAGATGACTGATCTGATTCATCAAATCAATGAATACCACCAATGTGTATTTTATACTAAACAAAATCACTAATAACTCATAAAAGCCACACATACTCTGAAAATAAATCTATGAGGGTCTCACTCTCAAACTGATGAAACCGTAATCTCAAGTCAATGTTAAATAAGATTCAATCACCTCTTTCCTGATCAAATATATCATCAATGAATGAAAGGGTATACTGGTTATTGAACTTTACCTGGTTCAATCTTTGATAGTCCACACACAATTTCAAATTCCCATATGGAGTTTTAGTGAAATGAATCTATGAACCCCATGGTGACTTACTAGTCCTTATGAAACCCATGGATTCTAGATCATCCAACTGAACTTTCAAATTATGTGGATCTTCTTGTTCTATCTTATATGGTGGGATATAAATTGGATATACTCCTAGTGACAACATGATCATGAACTCGATATTCTTCTCAGGTGGTTGTCCATAGGACTCTTCAAGAAAGATATCCTCAAGATGGTTTAACACTACATAGAAGGTATCTTACTTCTTCCCACCACCATCTAGAGTAAGGACAACAATCTTAGCTATGATACAATTCAATATACACTCAATTTTTCATGTACGATGAGTCTGATGATCCCACTCACCCTGATGAAAATATCTTTCTCATTCTAGAGATAGAAATGTAACTCTCCTCTAGTATCATTTAATATGATCCTAGCATATAAAAGAATAATTCCTACATAGAATAAAGTTTAAACATAAAATTTCTATAAAAAAAGTTTCCCAAAAGAAATGGAAACCAAATTTTTTAGAGAAAATGCCTTAAAACATTTTACATTCTCTGAACATACTCTCAATAGTGTTTCAATGGTCATGACACAATCCAAAAATTCTACAAAGAAGCCTAATGGTTTTGATAAATTTATAGATAAAAAGGAGCGTGACTCTCCTATATCAAAAAAAAAAACAAAATTAAGGGTAGATGATATAGGAATCATAAATTTGAAAGTAGAAGGCCCTATATCTAAACTAGTCAGAGTAGAATATAGAGCATGTAACAGGATATCCCCTCTACCCAGGACAATAGTTTTACTCCTCTATTCTATTCCATATTCTTGGTAATGACACTCTTACACTAGAATACCAAATCCCCTAAAATGACATGAATTTCTAACAAAATGCGAGATATCAGTATTTTGAGTGGGACCTAAGTTCTTCCCAACCTCTGGTACCTATCCAAATACCCTACCATTGCTTTACTAACCTATTACATTACAAAACCTTTTATTGTGGCCCAACCTACAAAATTAATGAAACTACAAAGAAGGGTATGGAAACTAATGATAGTTGTGACCAAACATAGAACACTGAAATCACTACATCAAACCATGTCCTTAAGGTTTAATTACTCTCCCTTGATAGCTCTTCCCTCTACATTCTTGGAATAAAATACTATATAAAAGCTTCTTGCCACTAGAAGAAGTGTTTATATACTACCTTGATAAAACATTAAATCCCCCACTCAGAGAATCTCTCATAGTCCCTTACCTGAAAAGAATTTTATTTATCACATCCATAATGATTCTATGAAAAAATACATTCAACTATGACCTAATATTATAGTGAAGGCCATCCTAAAAACATGTAGCCTTGGAAATCTATTAAACAACAAAGGATGGAGTAAATCACTATAGTTGGTGAAATGTTCGGCGTAGTCCATCATTGAAATTCCCTCCAATGTTAGATGCATGAACTTGAAATCCTCTTAATCCCTCAATGTCTTAGGATATAAGTTGATCTAAAACATTACCATGAATTACTTTTAGTATAACTCATTTTATCACTAAGATTTCTCTGTAATGTCCAACCAATGCTTGGATAGTCCATGAAGCCCGTACGTATCAAGATTCACCATCCTATCTATGGGTGTATCAAGGTGATTGATGATCATCTGAATGAAATCAGCATAGAAGTCCGATTCTTAGGGTATCCTTCCCCAGTGAACATAGGTGGATAATGTAATTAAAACTCTGTCGTTAGCTCAGACATTAAAAGCACAGTGTGAATAGTCTTCCATTAAATGGGTCACATGACCCTCAAGAATCTGTCACCAAGATAAACCTTCATCTAATCCTTACGAGCTATAGGAAGATCTAGTTCTGCTGGATTAGTACTATACTAATTTATACTCTATTGACACTCAATTTGAATATGATGTGTATCAATTTTATATATAAGGAAAATGTACTCCTTATAACACTGGATAAAAACAAGGTCAACCTCAACATGTGAAAAAATAACCACTTGCTCAAAGTATCTCTAAATATGAATTAACATGTGAATTACCCTAACATAATAGTTATTCTATTTCTTTTATCATATATAATAAGTCTCTCATTTCATAGTTCATACATGAAAATATATCACATGAAATAAATATGTCCCTAACATGAACAATGCATATCAAGATAAATCTTTATGTTCCTATCATGATGCATGCATCCTTATATCTCTCCATAACAGACCATGCGTATAAATATCCAGAAACTATAATATCACAAACATGGGAATAAGCTAGGGTGAAATAAAATCAGACCACAAAATGAGAACAACATGAAAAAAAATCCCATCTTGGGGCACACATATTTTCCTCCATAAATGGTATAAATAATTCCATGAACCCTACCATGTCCTGAAACATACTAGTCTCTTTTCTACCTTTACCTAATAGTAATGCAATAGAAAAGAAACATGATTCCACTTATAGAACATTGTAACATCCCCCTATCTGATACTCTCTCATGTGGATAAATAAGGTTGGTTAGTAGACCTCAATCATGCATCCCTGTACACTAGAGGTTTCCAACTAGTAGAATGGGTGTAGAGAACATATTTGGGTGACTATACCCCATGGTATAGAGTTATAATATAATGTAAATAAACACATATCATAGTAATAGAAATATCATAAATAGTACAACATACAACTGGATGATAAAGGATAAAATAATAAACTAAATAATACGGAACCATGTAATGACATAATGAAATTAACAAAATGACATGTTGGAACTAATAAAAATAAAAGAACAATATAACACCGTAAACTCAAAAGACCCTAATCTCAAATCCCCATGTTATTCTCGTCCCCAAGATCCAACCCATCTAGCAAGCAATAATCAACTTCATGGTCCCTTTCTCTTATCCAAACCTACATCTATGCAATCATCTTAGGTACCACATGATATCTTTAATAGGGCATGAGTAAAACTTAGATTGTTGAAACCACCATTTATAAACAGAAATGTTTTGGTAATAACTTCATGAAATAAGGTGTTAAGAAGGTGTATTACTTAATCAATTAATACAATACGTGAAACTACCTTCTTCGACATCATGCTAGAATATTTTTGAGCATGTATCATAACCATTCCAACCATAACCACAAGTCCATGGTACATTCATATATCCAATTCAATCCCTATAAGAATTATATCACAACTGGGAGGAGACCAATAATCATTATATAATAACTAGTCAAATCCCCTTTAAATATACATTTTACCATAACTGGGCTATGATCTTTATATATGAATTTATGCATAACTAGACCAAGCCCTCTATATAAGCAATTTAGCACAACTAGGCCATGCCCTTTATAGAATCATTTCACCATAACTGGTCCAAACCCATTATATAAGCATTTCATCAAAATTGGGAAAATCCATTTATATAATAATTTCATCATAACTGGTCTAAGACCTTTATATAAGCATCTTATCATAATTAGGACAATCCCTTTATATAATCATTTTATCATAACTAGTTAAATACGTTTATATAATCATTTCAGCATAATCAGGACAATCCCTTTATATAATCATTTCATCATAACTAGGCTAATCCCTTTATACAATTATTTCAACATGAAAATCAACACAATTCATAACAACAAGAATAAAACAACATAATATCATAAACCATAATGATCAATTAAAACAAGTACAATTTGTCTTTCAACAACACATTTAATCATTACATTATATATTAAGACTTTTTCATGTTAGTGCATACAACAATATTGTTTCAAACATTTTCACTCCTTCCAATAAACAAGTATTTCATTTACCATGGTGAATATATACAAGAAATCACCTGAGGTCTCATGTCATGATAAAATATATTTTAAACCATTAGCCAATTCATTATTTTTCAAGGGTAAACACACCCTACTAGTATCCACAAGCTAGGGCTCAACACTACCAGACCCAAAGGGATCCAAGGGATAATCCATCACTTGATTTATCATCACCAATTATTTTTTTAATTAACATGGATGTTATTTAATCACATTCACACCATATTTCACATACTTGAGCAATTTTTAAAAAACCATAGGGGTGTGCTCTTAACCACCAACATTTATCTGGTGATCAATAATACACTCACAATAGGTAAATACCCATAAGAATGAAGGTCAAGAAGACAACAAGAAGAAACCAGTTAAAAAAGGATTAAGATGAAAACCCAAAACAACCACATTCAAGATATTCCACTACTAAAATGGAGAACAAGAAGAAGAAATGAAAAAAAGAAGAAATGAAACTCAATAGAGATTTAACTCTTGGTTGATATGTTTGAAATAGAATAATTAACTCCAATATCTCTTGCAGTTTGCCTAGGATTTGAGAGAGAAGTCTATGAGGATGGAGAAAAATCACACATTGTGTTGTTTAAAACCACAAGTCATGAGAAATTAATGGTGTGAAAATATTTAATAATGTAAAATTCATGATTCAAAATTTATGATGAAAAATGAGTTGACTCATGTTAAAATAACCCCGAGTGACCATTTCATGTTGTTAGATAGTTTCATGACATGTAACCATTTCACATCCTAAAAACGTTTACGACATCAAACTGAAAACAATTTTATATTGTGTTATAGTTTCATGATGTGTAATCATTTCATTACCTGAACTAGTTCATCACATATTTTAGGTGATAGTTGAACATCAAGTAACATGTTCATAATGTGTATATGTACAGAATATAGATCTCACCTCATTTTCTATAGGAAAGGTACAAACCACCTCCGAAGCCATGTAACCAATGGGAAACTATAATAATAGCTTTTACATATTTATAACTAGACTCTATTGTCTCAGAAAAACAACTTTCCCCAAAATATTTTCCATTTTAACTAGAAAAATATCTCTACAGTCAAAAAGAACCAAACCAATAAGGTTTAAGGAAGACTGAAAACCCAAAAAAGTTGTTCAATGAAAAACTCAATAAGGAACATACTTGAAAAATATAGGATCTTACAAGTTTATTTTTAGAAGAGAAAGATTAATTATAGAGGATCATCTCTTACTTGGTGTATCACCTAGAGAAAAGGAGACCATAAGAGGAGGCACGCCAATAGTTCATACTAAATCCAACATCAGTACACTCAGTAATTACATGTGAATTGAAAAGGTAGGTGTGGAATACCTATATTATTGAAAAGATGTATATTCATATGATCTTTTCGATGATATGGAAGGAATCAAGCACAAAAAGTTTTAAAAGTGACTCAATATCAGATGTTCAGTAGGAGGAGTTTTCCATCTGTGACAAAATAAATCCCTTAGAATTGGTGACGATATAGACACCAGAGGGAGAACAATTCATTAAAACTAGTGTTTCTTGATGGGGTTCCCAAGGAGGTTAAGATACTTTCCATTCAGATCATGGGAAACAAACTTCATGACGAGGAAACTTAACATGTCATGATGTTGAAATTTATTGAAGGATATTATGTGACATCTTCTTCTATTGACGTGAAGTAGTGTAATAAACAGGTCTTTTCAGGACTAGAATATATAGTATAATCATGGACAATGAAAAAAAGATCATTCTGCACTTCGGAAACTAAATAATCATATCTAGTCCACTATTTTCTTCTCAAAGATTCATGGAGAGTTGTTGGCCCATGCAGACATACGATAAAAATGGGAGATCACTTGGAATTACTCTAATATCTACCACTTTGAGGATACAGTGAATTTTCATGATGGTGGAATTGATAGGAACTAATGGGGTAATAGTTTCATTATAAGAATAAAATAATATTCTGTTAGAAAGAGATGAATTATCATGGGAAATAGTGTTATTTTTGGGATAATATTAGTTATTTGGGAGGGGGAATATTCAAGCATGTGTGTGAAGTTTGGATATTTGTTACAAAGGTAATAAAATTCTTTAGAGGGAGAAGAAAAGGGGAATATACTAGGACATTCATTATTTTTAATGGATTTGGATACATCTTGGTAGGGGATAAGTAGTGCCTTCTATGTACGTTTTTCTCTTCTTCTCCATGAATCTCTTTCTTTTTACCTATTGTATATATTCATATTTTGGAATATAAATTTTTTTTGTCCATATTTAATTTCACTAAATCCATCTATTGTTGTGTAAAATCTATTAACATCTTAATTATTGTCATTATAGCATCATATGATGAAAATATCTTGTATTTTGTTATGAAAATCCAAATCATCTGAGCAGAAATATTTCTTACTAAAGATACATCTGCATGTGTACCCACCTTTTCCATATCCTTGAGTTATTCCTTTTTATAAACACACAACATGAAGGACTCTAAAATAACGATTAATATTGGAGAATAGAATGTTTATTTTACCAAGACAATATAAGTTCTATTTTGGTTTTCAAGACCCCCGGTCCCTTGGTTACATGCATTAAGTCTAGTGGTGGTACCATGCTAGGATAAATAGTACCTAGAAGAATAGTCTAAACATACCCACTATCAAAAAAACAGTCAAGTTAAAAATTCTTTTAGGAATTATAGAGGAAAATAATTTGAAACTATAATATCAGTGTATCTCCAACAACTTGTTAAAAACTCTAGTTACTGGTCTATCAGGGAAGCCTTCATCCCATCAGTTTCCAAAAATAGGTCTTCCATTAAAATTTAATTCACTAAAACCTAGTGAATCCTATAATAAATAATCCTTTTAATAATCTATTGACCTCCTCATATTGGAACCTAAATTGGTAAGAAAAGCTATAATTTTCGGAGTGCCACCCCTAATATACCTTATAGAAATAAGATTCTCTACAATCTGTGATAAATATCTAGAGTTATTGGACATCACCAAACCCAAATGAATCCCTAAAAAATTCAGGTATATTTCAAATAATACTTCCATCCACTTTATATTTATCCACTTGTAAATAAATGAGTCACCCAATTGGTGTGACTGATGGATTTATAGAGTTTATTTAGATGTTAAGACCATGGTGTTCACTTTTTTCCTTCCAAAAATTGATATGGTGTAATAATTTTTCACCCAATTATCAATTATCCACTCTATATGCTAGAAAAAAACAAAAAAATCATAAAAATGAATAGAGTATTAGGTTATTACATCTATTATTGAAGTAAAAAAATTCATAGTAGAGACATCACAATTGATATATATTCTATCTTGCGTAACCTTCCTCACATACTGAAGCATACTTGAGTCTATACAATTCATTCTGGATTTCAAAAAAAAAATCGTACATAGAATGACTCAATGCTTCTATTCCACTTGATAAGTAGTAAGAGTAGGTATTACGTCAAAAACACCGACACCACCAATATTAGAAACAAATGTAAAATGTAAGCTTAGAGAATACAGTAAAATTCTACCCATGACAAATCTATATGTGGAGTAAATAAAGAATCATAAAATAATGAAATTTCACTTCCCCACTATTAATTGAATTAAATAAAATATCTTTTGGTAACTATCACTTTCATCAAAGTTAAAATATTAGCAATGTGTTCTTACACCATCAGATGTAGTGGTACTAAATCCTTTAAGCCTCCCTTCAACCCTTATATCTTCACCTTCTTATAGACAACATTTGTAGCTCCCTAATGAATTTGGATAAACTAATTAGCACAACCTCTCTACTATACTTCTCCCATAGATTAAAATAAACTGTTTTCTAACTCTAAATATTCCAAAATTCACCTTGAATGACCCATCCTTACCAATTAGCCCAGTTTCATTGGTTAGGTTCAAAATGGGATTACTATTATTTTCCATCAAATAAACTTACCAAAACGTCACCACATGTACTTAAATATTTGGAAGAATCATTATTAGTTTCCTACAATCATCCCCTTTAATCAGTGGAAGTAATTTTACCCTTTACTCAATTTTAATATAAATCACCACAATTAGAACTCATCACCAAATTCAACAGAATTTTTTTTATAAAAATAGGTTTAGAATATCTATATGTTTCTGAATTGTTCTATAGTGTATTGTGAACAACATCTTCTACATTTCATTCTTCATTTTTGAACCAAAATCACACCTACACATAGTACTCATATCAGTTGGACTATTCTCCTCAAGTTTCGGATGTTTCATAGGATAACTAGGCACGAACTACTTCTCCTCAGCATTCCTCCCCTGTCATTCCAAACCAAAACACATAACATGAATTTCCTCATCAGACTATTCTAGTATGGAAATGAACTAATCCTCCTGAACCTAACTAATGTTACCCTCCATATCAGTGTAGTTTTCTTCATCAAAAAAATTTTATTCCAATTTCCAACATAAATCAAAACATTCCACATTTAATAATGCTAATTACCCATCCTTCTCATTCTTAACAGTTTTCTTCACCCATTGTTCTTATTCCCAACATAGGTACTTATTATATTCATGTTCTTGCTTACCCAATATATTTTTCATATTTGAGAACATCCTCAGTATACTCTTCGATACCAACTCAACAACAATAACACTTTTCTCTATCCTTGACAGATTCTAATAAGAAAGAATCTCTCATGTAACTCACTATGTATGCATTTCATTGTAGATATCTCAACAAAAATTATGTGGAAGAAATAGGAAAATCAAAAAACCCCAAATTTTATTTTTATAAGTGATCATGACTTATCCAGAAATGGTAATCAATTATAGCATGAAAAAAACCTAGAATTCATCATGATCCTCATTCTCCTCTAAATGATCATGATCCTTGGCTTTTATTGTCCTCACATGTGCAAAAGGTGGTTACAACTAATGCATAGTAATCATCCATCTATAATCATCCTCCAAATCTCACACATTCCCAAGGGGTTTGACTTATCGATTTGATATCCCAAACACGATTCCTTTCTTTTCATAATTTTTTACTTAGCAACGATTAAATTTCTTTCCATTAGAGTCTCCAAAATGTTAGGACTATGAGGGTGGGAGGGAGAAAATAGAAAATTAATAACAATATAATTGTGTAGAATTAGAATAATTATAATGGATTAACAGTAAAAATAGGAGTGTTATAGTTATTAGAGAAGGAAACAAAGAAGACAAGGATATTTATGGAAGATGATAACTCTCCATAAGTACCAAGGCGTAGCCTCCCTAAGCCAAAACCTCCAAAAAAAACAGATTCAGAAAAATATGATTCTTATCCCCCTTCTAGATTTTTAAACCCTTATTTATCACCCCAAACACTTATAAAAACTATCAAAAACTGATTAAAAATCCGACCCTTGTTTATTTAATATTAATCCCCTACACACACTAGCAACACCTACCACCCCCACATTCAGTACTGGGAATGAGATCTTTCCCCACTCATCTATCTCCACGATTTTTCTAAACCTTGGGGATATATCTTTTTTACAATCTATTCCCATAGTTTTAATAAAACCGTGGGAAACCAATACCCAATTCCTCAAAAACCATCATGCTCCTCCTCCCTCTTCCATTGTGCTCCTATACTCTTCCATCCGTCTCCTCCTTACCCTCGCTCCCATCTCCCTCTTCCATCACGTTCATCCTTGCTTCCCCAACTCTCGATCATCTCCACCCCACCATGACCACTGCCTGCCGACCATCCGACCTCCTCCCCTCAGCCCTCTCCACCCCTCATAGACCTTCACCTCCTAGCCATCTGACCACCACGTCCCGCCCATCTCCTCCACTCCCCGGCTTCCACCTCCACTCCCAACCTCCCTCCTGGACTTCGCCTCAGCCTCATCATCCCGACCTCCACCTCCCTACCAACATCTCCAGCGATTCCCCCTCTCATCTCCCTCTCCTTCTGGCCTTGTCCTCTGCCACAACTTCCCCCGGCTTCGGAAACGTCACGTCCTAGCCTCTGACTCCCTGCCCCCAGCTCTGGAATCTAGGTATGAAATTTCTTGTCCTTTTATTTCATTCTATTATATATAAATTCAGTTGAGGCCTTAATGAACTAAAAACATAGAAAAAACATTAAAGTACTAAACCATTTTTTGGAATATTATTACCATTTTCCTCATCATGTTCCCTAGAGTGAATCCGAATATATTTTTTCTTTCAGTTTATTTATTCTATGAGTTATAATTGTGAGAGATATCATTGAATCCTATTATTTATTCCTTTTGTAAACATTAAATTTCTAATTTTCATGATTACCGAGATTCTAATTATGAATCACACACGTTTGATCATTGAGATTGACTAGAATTTGAGACTATGGGTTTGTTTCTTTCAAACAATATAGTTTAATGAATAATAGTCTGCTTGGAATTGTTATCAATAAGTGATATTGGATATGTAATCAATACTTGAGGCACATATTGTCAATTTAAAGTTCAAATAAGTTCCTAGTTTGTAAATGTATTTTGATAATTGAATTATTTGAAGGACTATTAGTGTTCAGAATTTATTGATATATTAAATTTTGATTAGATATCTAGCATTCAATTTGAAATAAATGTGTTTCCTTTCCCGGATTAGAAGTTTTGGTTATATAATAACCCCATGAATTGTATCCTATGTGGAAAACAATGATGAAATTCTAAGGATAAAATAATGTAAATGAATACTTTGGTTCCTTAGACCCATGAAAATATAGTCCACACATATCTTATAAATAGGTTGAGGTTTTAACATGGGAAAATGATTCATTCATTTAAGATTGGTTTCATCCCCTCTTTTGTAAAACTCAAATATACATGAGCATCCTATGACCAAATTACTTGGCTCCCAAAAAATAAATTCTTTAAAGGGAAAACATTTTCATGAGTGATGTTTAGAAAATAAATTTACTTGAAAAAAGATATGGGAAGGATAAATATAGAATTATCTCTCAATAAAACTCGTAGGTGAGCCTTTCCATTATTCTTAATCGATTATTCTAGTCTAAACTCAAGGAACCATCCTTGACATTTAGAAGAATGGTAGTATTATAACCCATAGCTTACGATGAAGGTATTCCAACCAAATAGACCAAGAATAATCTAGTTAACTCATCATTAAAAATTAAATGGGGATACACCATAAGAATCCAAACCAGTAATCGATGACATTTGATACATAAGACATTACCTAAATTCCAAGGGAGATTCCCCTAGTCATTTCAATTCAATTTCCCTCATTATCATTTTTTATGGGAACACTAATCATGGTATGTGTAAAATTTAGTATTCTATATTAATATAATAACGTGTATTTGATTTTTCAATTGATTTTAAATTCATTTATTTTACCAAATTGACCATTTCTTTTTTTAGAGTCTTGTTGTGACTAGTTCCACTTTGTTTACAGTAGGTGTTTCTAGGTAATTATTTTATAAAAAAAATTCATGAAGCGATTTAGTTTATAAAATTAATCTTCTATTATAATTATACCAACATTTGATACCAATTATTGTTTTATATAAATTATCTAAATGATTTTCATTAATTCTTGGAGATGAAGTGGTTTTCTTTAAATTTTTTCCCTCTTTGAATTAAAATTTTACCCATGCAAAATATTAAATTACTTGAATATGGAGATCATTTAAAATTATTATGATGCTGGATGAATGTTTTTCTCTCTCCATTTCTTTTTAAATTAAATAACCCATGTTTAAGGGTGTGTTATAATGTTAAGAGTTGGTTTTTTTATGTTACACCTAAGGGAGGACAAATTTTTTATCTCTCCCTTAGTTCAACTATAATGACACATACCACTCTATCATAGACTTGAAACCTTTCTTTTCTAATTATGGTTTACCTTATTGATCATCCATTTATAGTATAAAGGTATGAATTTTATCTCGGATACTGAAAGGGTTGAAATTGGTTATAAAAATAACGGCACTTGAAATAAAAATTTGAATTAACTATTATCTTTTTTTGTTCTTATAGGTTTATTTTCTATAGTACATATCCCTTTTTTAATTATGGTTTACATTTTTATTGGAATATAACTTTTATTTTTCTTGTTAGAGAATGTATAGAAGCATGATGTATCACATCGATTGGATTTCATCCACGTTTGAAAATAATTTGGAGAATTTTTTATATTTTTCATTTGACAATGCTTCAGATGGAGGTTATATATAGTGTCCATGCTATAAATGTGTTGGAAGACCATGGTTAAGCTTGAAATAAGTTATCAACCATATAATTAAATTCATAATTTATATGTTTATAATTTTAATAGTTTTCCTTGGAGGCCCTCAATGGTAAGGAAGATGACAAATTCAGGCCACAAGATTATTTAAGTCAGGTATTAGGTGAGGAGCACCCGGGGAGAGTACGATGTCAACTAGGGAAAAAATTCCCCTCTAATTATTGGTCTTCATCGGGCTCCTCTCAATATTCCCAGACCTCTGATTTAGGAATCACTCATGCGGAAGCATCCGAGGCAAAGAAAATAGTTTTAGAGGAGCATGAAAGAAGTAAGCTGATGACCAAACATTTCATGAAAGCCATGAAATTTTTGAGTTCGTCACTTCCAACAGAGATTGTTTCTACTTTTGAATCATATATGGTCTTTATGCCCTCGTTAAATGATGTATCGGGTGATGCCAATGATGGTCATAGTGGCAACGAAGGTGGTGGAGATAGAGTTGTTGGTGGCGAGGATGATGCTAATGCTGCTGATGAAACTATTGGTGATGAGGATACTGACGATGTTGTTGTTGATGATGATGATGTTGATGATGATTGGTATGGAAATGGGAATAGGTATGTTGGTGATGGAGGGATATTAATACCCTCCATTTTTGGCATAGTATGGAGACTTAATTATGTAGTTTAAGAACTTGAATTGAATTTTTGTATGGATGAGAATGGTTAATTTGTTTTCTTCTGAAAAATTCTACATAAATTTTCACATGCATTTACATAAAGCTAACATTATAATCCTTAGTCATGCATATGGGTAAGTGATTCCCTTACTACCATAGAATACATAGCCTTAAATGATATCCCATATAGTGACATTAGATTCCATTTATTATCTTTTTTTTTTCAAAAATTACTGAAATGACAAGTCTAAATTAATGTAGGTAGAAAAGGAATATATTCCTCAATTGTTATTTCTAAAATTTTCATTTTGTAAAATCTGAAGTTGTTTCAATTGATTGAATTGGTCGGGTTTTTTGAGATCCCAAGTCCCTGAATGATATGGTACATGTTGGAGATTTATTTTGGGTTAATAGGTAGCTTTTTAATAAGGGTGCAGGGGGGAAGGGGGTTGGGTGTGGGGGGTGGGTCTAGGGGCAGGGGTGGGGATGGGTGTGTGTGTGGGGGGGGGGGGGGGGGCTGGGTGTAGGTGGGGGGGGGGGGCTAGGTGTATGGGGTAGTGGGGTTGGGTGCACGAGGGGAGGGGGTTCTGGGTGCAGGTGGTACTAGGGGTGCATGGGGGTGTCCAAGAGGAGGGGGGGAGGTGGGAAATGGGGGTGTAGGTAGGGGTGGGGAACCTGGGAGAAGAGGGTAGTGGGGGGGGGGGGGTGATGGGTGCTGGGGGTGGGGCTGGGAGCAGGGGGAGGGGGGCAGGAGGTAATGGGGGTGAAGTGGAGGGGGGGGGGTACAGGGGGCTGGGTCTGGGTGTAGGTGGGGGCTGGGTGCGTGGGGGGGGGGCAGTGGGTTTCCCACTAATAGATGATTAAATGAGAAAGGAAATCACAATATTTCTGGTGAAAATTTGGTAATCCATATGTATATTATTTTATCAATTATTGTGCAGATGGATTTTTTTCCTTAATTGTAAATTTCAGAGTGACTTGAGCATTCATCAATTATTTTTCTATATTCCCGTCTTATCCCCCCCCTCCCTGAATTTTCGTTCAATTTGAATGTTGAAAAAATATTTATGCCATGTTTGTAAGTTTTCATTGAATGGGATAGAATGATCATTAATGGAACCTTATATAATGGAAAACTGAGCTTTAGAGGTAAAAATGTATGCAAGGAAATTCTTTTTATACAGCCATGGTTTCTCTTTTTCATTTTTGTGTTTTTTGGCTACTCAACACAGTGTTCATGGAAATTTTATAAGCTCATGTATGACTAGAGCTTTTAAATGTGTTTTGTTTCATGACATTATTTATTGCTGGGTTGGACATATGGGATTCCATGGATCTTGTCTTTCCTAAAGGTATGTTTCACTAAGGTGTGTTTTTACATGTTTTTTCAAAGAATTATCATGGTTTTTTTCTATCAATGATTGTATTTAGTAATCTATGTGTGTATATTGATTAAAATACAATGAATATTACATTCAAACTGCTCATAGAACAATAAAAGAAACACCTTTAAATTTGTATTCAAATTAATGTGTATGCATAATGAACTCTACAAAAAAGTTTAAACAATGGAAATGAATTATGAATACAGTTTAAACACATTTTAATTTGTATTCGAATCATATTAATTATATTCTGTACATGTGAAGGGAAACAAGAAGACAAGGTTGTGCTGATATCAACATATATGACTATGTAATGCAAGATTTTATTATAAAATGAAAAGAAGATCATGGATTTAATTTCCATAGAATGATGACTGAAAGTGGATTTACCCCAGGTAGCATTACTTGTAATAATATTTTAAAATTTCTCTAAAATATGAATCAAATTGTAGTGGTGTCAGAGTTCCTTCTGCTGCTTCTATTCGTGGGTCCAAAAACAAAATTTTATTTCATTCACTCCATTGATTTCTACTTACTACAATTAAGGAAGGCTAGATGAGTCTCTCTTGTATTGTATTTGAATGAATTTATATAGGATACTATTGTCAAGCCTTCTATTTCAACTATGCCATCCCAGACTGGTGCTAAAAACATCACTGTTTCTTCTGATAAGAAGGTGAATCCCAACAACAGCTCTGATTCATCAAGCTCTTCTAAAAGTGATTCCGAAGGAGTGAGCATTTATCAACTATGAATAGTATTTGTCAATGGATCTCATCGCTTGGTATTCTTCTAACAAACCAATACCAATTTTTCATTTTTTTGTTTCATTCTTTTTTAATGATTAATAAACTATGTTCTATTTTATGAGCCTCCTGCTAAAGATTCTCCTACTTTGAATGGGAAGTCTACTCTCTAAAAAAGACATTTTTTTCTGCCAAGGGTTTTGAGAGTGATTCCTTTGGATCATATAAAGTGATTGTGAAAAATATGTGAGAGTTCTTATTAATTCTTGCGTATTATATAAATAGTGATAGTGGTTTTCAGTTTGATATATTTTTTATAATCTTTGCAATTCTGGTCACTAATTGTGCATTTGATGTTTTTGTGTAGGAAAATTTACCAAAGAAATAACATGGAACTGTGATAAAAATAAAACCATCAAGTCTTCTTGAAACAAAAGAGGAGCCCGGTGATATAGAAAATATAGATATCTTTGATGATGATGCTTATAAGCCAGTGAGTATGGATGATTTATCTTTATCTCTACTAATATTTAATTTAAATAAATCATGCTTGTAATTATTGTGCTTGAATGACATAGATTTTTAAGGTGGGTTTTTTACGAGAGAATAAACATTAGGCAGTTATTACCCCTATATTATTTAACATTTGAATTTCTATAACATGAAACATCTAATAATTTTCCCAATCCTATTATGTAGGTTCTACTATTTTTAGTGGCAGCATTAAATGCAAGGAAATTGATGATCAATCCCAGTATTCTAATATTTGAAACCATAAAAAACGGGTTCAAAAACATATTTACATTATTATAACTAGAATAATACTAGTAGTGGTTAAGTATCATTTCTTACATTAGCATAGATTATACTATAACCTTTATATTAAGAGTTCTTACACTAGCAGCCCATACTAACAAAAATGTTTACACTAGAAAAGTTTCCATATTTACACATTTGGCTTCAGTAGTAGCAACATTACACTATCATTTCTTACAGGAGTAGTATTCACACTAGCAATGTTTATACTAACATCATTATAGTAGTAGTGCTTACATTATTAGTTCTTAGACTAGCAATGCTTACACTGGAACTATTTGTAGAAACATTACCCTTACAAACACCTTTTCATAATGTATATGTCTGGGAAATAAAAGGGTGACAAATCTGGGAATCATGGGAAGAATCCTGTTGATGTTATGTCTACAATGACATGAGCAGTCCACTCACTGGTGATTGGGAAGAGGATAAGAGTGTGTGTCGAGGAGGGTGTGTGTGTGTGTGTGGGGGGGGGGGGGTGCTAGGGAAGAGGGCATGTGTGTGTGCTGTGGGAGGGGAGGTGAGGGGAGAGGGGGTGTTTTGGGTGAGTGGGGGGGGGGGGGGTTACAAGTATTCAGGGAGGGGGGGTGCTGGGGTAGATGGTAGGGTGGGGGAGGTGGTGTTGGGGAAGAGGGCAGGGGTGTGTGCAGGGTGGTGGTGGGGGGGGGGGGCAGGGGTGTGGTGGTGTAGGGGGAGGGGGGCAGTCCAGAAGTGTGTAGGGGGTAGGGAGGGGGGCACTCCAGGTGTGTACAGGGAGCAGGAAGGGTGCAGGGGGAGGGGGTTGTTCAAGAGGGGGGGTGTCAGGGGGGTGCAAGGGGTTCTGTCCAGAAGGGAGAGTGTGGGTGTGAAAAGGGGGAGGGGATGTGCTGGGGGGAAGTTGTCCAGGTGGAAGGGGGAGTACTGGGTGAGGGGGGGGGGGTGTGATGGGGGGTCTTTCAAGGGGTAAGGACACATGAGGTGTTGAAACTTGAGCAAAAATTATTATATAACATTAATAGGAAGAGTGATTCTTAATTAATAGGACTTTAATATTTAGCGATATCATTTTTAATGTTGGATATGTTTCCCCCTTGCTTGTAGGAACATGATTGGACCCTTGAGGTGTTGTGGTTCTTATATGTTGGGCGGTGACTTGTTTAATCATAGGAGAAAGGTATGTTGTAGTTAAGTTTTTATTTTATTTTCTTTATTGCATTTTCCACTTTGGCCTTTTTCCGATTTCTACATATGGAGGGTACTTATATTCTGCGAAGGGGGACAGAAGGGTACTGGAGGTGGCTATGTGGTTTTCTTTGTAGGGGAGGGAGATCGGGATAGTTGAGGGATTGATAGTGTGTTTCATTTTTGTCTACTTTTATTGTGTTGCTTCTGTTTATTTTCTTTTCCTTTGGCATGGTTGTCCGACATACAGATGGGTCATGTAGAAATATTATTTATTTTCTGCTGCTATTTTAATTAATTGTTTATGGGGGTGATTAATCCCTTGTTCGAGACACCAAACACATATCAATATCTCCAAATCATGAATGTAATTTCATAATTAAATTCATGCATGCATACCTTCACCCTCGGTCCTCTTCCAAGACTTCTTCTTTATGTTAACACATAGAATTCACTTTTCAGATATAAATTTTCAACACATCTTCATGCAATAGATCTTCCTTCCATTATTCTTGACAAATCCCATGCCTCTTTAATCAAACATACCTCATTCATACATTATATATTTTCCACAAATTCAACCAATCAAGCCTTGGTTTCACTAATCCCCCCCTTTGGATGATCCTTTTTTTGAATTAGTTTCCTATGGTAGAGAGGTTAGTGACTCTATTCCTCCCATTCAAGAGAAGGTGAAAAATATTATCATATGGGCTGATATAGTAGATGTGTCTCATACATATTATGAGGTAATTTCTTTTAAAGATGATCTATCAAATGTCATATCTGATGAACAGCTTGGAGAAGAATCCAAGCATAGTAAAGATGAAATAAAATATGATGTGCAGGCTGTGGTGGATTCCAATTACTGGTAAGAGCAATGAACGATTTTTCATAGAACTTGAAAGGTAAGTCAGTGATAGTGGCCTCCACTATCAGAATTTATTTGGATTCAATAAGAGATAAATGATTGTGATGATCTGTCATTAAAAATTTATTTAGGACTTTTTTGATAATAACATTTTTCTTCTTTGAACACTTTGGCCAACTCTTCTTATGACTTAACTAGTGAAAACAATGCATTGTGGTTCCATTATTTTTTCATTATGGTTTTCATTGTCTCACAGTGCTTTCATAGGGGGGTAGGGGCTTGGTGTAGGGAGGGGGGGATCAGTGAGGGGGGGGGGGGTGCATGTGGGGGGAGGGGGACTTGGGTGCAGGGGGTAGTGGGGGGCTGGGGGGGCTGGGTGTGTGGGGACTGGGGAGGAGGGGGGCTTGGTGTAGGGATTAGTGGGGATGGGTGTAGGGTGGAGGGTGTTCTAGGTGTAGGTGGTATTGGGGGTGTAGGGAGGTGTCCACGAGGGGGGGGGGGGGGGTGGACAGTGGGGGTGTAGGTGGGGGGGGGGGGGGGAGGGGGACCTGGGTGCCGGGGGTAGTAGGGGCGCAAGTGTGTGTGTGTGTGTGGGGGGGGGGGGGGGTGGACAGCGGGGGTGTAGGTGGGGGGGGGGGGGGCTGGGTGCATGGGGTAGTGGGGTTGGGTGTAGGTGGTACTGGGGGTGCAGCGGGGGTGTCCAGGAGGGGGGGGGGTAGTGGGGGTGCAGGTTGGGGGGGGAGAGGGACTTGGGTGCAGTGGGTAGTGTGTGTGTGTGTGTGGGGGGGGGGGGGGGTTGGCTGAGTGTAGGGGGTAGTGGGGGGTTGGGGGTGGCTGTAGGGGGTAGTGGGGCTAGGTGTAGGGGTAGGGGGTTCTAGGTGCAGGTGGTACTGGGGGTGTAGGTGGGGGGCAGTGGTGGGATGAAGGTTGGGGGGGCAGTTGGGGTGAAGGGAGCAGGGGGCAGTTGGGGTGAAGGGAGCCGAGGGTGGGGGGGGGGGGGTGTCTTCCAGGGGGTGTCTAGGGGGACAAGTGGGGGAGGGGGGGGGGGGGGGGGTCCAGTGGGGGTGTCCAGGGGGGTCCAGGGGTCCTGTGGGGGGGGGGGGGTGTTGGTCCAGGGGGTGTCTAGGGGGGTCTGGGGGGGTCTAGTGGGGGTGATTGGGGGTGATTGGGGGGGGGGGGTGCAAGGGGGTTCTATCCAGAGGGGAGAGTGGGGGTGTGCTATGGGGGAGGGGGTGTGCTGGGGAGGGGGTTCTGTCCAAGGGGGAAGGTAGGGGCTGCATGTGGTATGTCCAACGGGGGGGGGGGGGGGTCCAGGAGGGTGTCCATGGGTTTAAATGGGGGGGGGTGTGCAAGGGAGTTCTATCCAGAGGAAAGAGTGGGGGTGTGAAAAGGGGGAGGGGATGTGCTAGGGGAGGTCTGTCCAAGGGGGAAGAAGGGGTTATAGGAGGACTGTCCAGTGGGGAAGCTTCTATTTCTGGGAAAAGAATATATACCCACGGTTTGAGAATCATAGGTAAATATACTACTGCAGAACCCTCTATACCCACGGTTTTTAAATCATGGGTAAATATGCTACTTCAGAACCCTCTATACCTACGGTTTACTTAACTAGTGGTTTCTAATTTTTTCTATAAAAATGTATACCCACAGTTCTGTAAACCTTGGGTATAGATCTATACCCACGGTTCACTAGAACCGTGGGTAAGTTGAAATTTCAGTGGGATATACCCAAGGTTTCTGTAAAACTGTGAGTATAATTATGAATGATTTATATATACCAGAGGACTGTTACAATAGGAATAAAAGGAAATTAAGAAGGCAAGGATCTCCATATAAGATGACAAATCTCTATAATATTCTAGGTATAGATTCCCAAGGAAAACACCTCCTAGTAACTAGCTAAAATAATATGATTCCTATCCCCCTCCTACCAGATGGACCCCCATTAAATTTAGTATCCACTCATCTAAAAAATATAAAATTAAATGTATATAATAACCCCTTGTAAGTTTACTATTACTCCCATAAATACAACATTTATCCCCATTAACCCCCATGTTCCTAATAAGAAAAACCCTCAGCTAATATTTTCCAATTATTTCTTCGTCCAAAACAGGCAAGTACGCAATTGTGACAAATATACATATTTGCTATTTTTTGTGTTAAGTGATATGAAATCATGTTAATTTTTGAAATAGTAATTAACATGATTGAATGATATAAAACACTATATAATATGTAATTTCAATCATCCACTAGACCATCCCAATCATCATCAATAATGGTTGTCAACTCCCTGTTTTCCATAGAATAATAGAATCCATAAATTTTCATATCTTTAATATGTCAATGTATTTTTTACCATAAAAAACTCAATTAACTTTTATTTACTTGGTTACCATATGTGTTACATGGTATTTTTCTGGTTTCTCCAGAAAAAATGGAAATGATTTTTCTATAATTTATTGTATTCATCGAGTTTCTATCATTATCCTTTTGAGTTTCATACTTTTCGTAATATGTGTTATGAAAGATTGGGGTAATCCATAAAGAATCAATTTAATAAATTTAAATTTTTTAAGAAATTGATGTACTAATGGGACTTTTCATAAGCTAAAGACAAATGAAATGTGATAATTCACCAAATATATACATTTCAAACTAGATTTCTATTTTATTAGTAGAATTCATGAAACTCTCTTAATTTAAACCATAGAATAAAATTAAATAAAAATAGGTAAACACCATCAATCGAACCTTGTTTATATTATTCAAGTAAAGGCTATGATCATCTCCTCCTAACATGAATACCATCTTCTAAAAAAATACTCCATCAAAGAATACCATGCTCTTGGTACTCAAAAATACAACTTCAAATTATATACAATGATTCAATAAGTTTAAATATCAAATACTTATAGTTTATTTATTTAATCCTCTTAAACAAGTGAAACAATGATGAATTATAATTTTATATCAATTTTAAAAATTGTAAATCTCTTTTGGATAACAATATCCAAGAATACACTTTTTTCCACCAATCATAAAACATCGGAAAATGCATCATTAATGTTTACACCATTAATTTTCTAGTACCTAAATCATAATAATATTTTTTTTATGCATCAATTATCTATATAAATTTATGTTTTATTATAAACCTCATCTGATTATGAATATATTTTAATCCATTTGCATAGGAATACACTCATTGTGTAAATTTTATTACTTTTTAAAGCTATCCATTCATATCATTCCCACAAATTCGGTATTTTGTTACATATTAAATTTTTTTATCTTCAAAAAGATATAATAATGTTGTATTTTGTAACATTTTTACACTACTTGTTGTATTTGGTGATGAATTATTAAGAATAATTTTTTCATTATAAATTCAAGCTTGACCACTTGATTTTTACTAATTTTGAGGAAATGAAAACTCATATTCATCCACCCTCACTTCTGATTCATCCTCATAATTTTTACTCTAACCTCTATGTAATCCATAAATAAACAATATTTTATTTATTACTCAATAATTTTATACTTTAACAATACAATTACCTTAAGAAGTTTTAAGCTAAAAAAAATTAATCTTTATGACTCCCAAGAATTCCCCCATTTCCTTCTTTATTATTCAAGATGTGGAGCTTTACTATTAACATATAAAAATATTTGTGTCCTTTATTTTATTTTAAACACATATAATATGATGTATTTTCTTTAAAAAATCCTAACAATGAATATTTTTTTCACGTAAATTGCTAAAAAATAGAATCATTCATTAACTTCCATGAAACCTCTTATGCAATCATTAATACCTTGACATGTTTTTTATTGTTCAATTTTTTTATTTATATAAATATATTTTATTATCATGTTCTCATAGTTGAGTATTGATTCATTATCCAATTATCCTTAATACACTATTCTTCATTGTGGAATGGCAATTTTTGTCTTGGTCAGATCTCAATGTGATATTATTTATATCACACATCTTTTTAACAAGTCAATGATGTTTTTGTCTCTGCAATACACTGCCTTTTATTTGGAACATATCAACATAATAAAGTCCATACTTCTAGAATCATTGATGAAATAGATAGGATAACATTCCCTCCATAATTCATTTGATTATTTAACATACACACATCAATATGAATTGGATCTAACATGTTTCATTTTCTACTACTTATACATATATTCCTTTCTTATAATTTTTTCTCTTTACATGAAGAAATATTATGTCCACGACCTCTCTTTTTTATGGGTTTGTTTTTAGAAAAATCATAATTTCATAAAAAATATATATAATTTTTATTTATATGGAGAACATGTTGATTTATATATGTGTTTTCATTCTACATGAAGAGGAATAGATATTCTTACCCTTTATTTATTTGATATAAATTTTATTTCTCTATTCAAACTTTTCTCACCACAATATTTTCTCTTCCTACCATTCTAATTGTCTTATGAGTAAAATGTGTGAAATTATGGAACTAAAATAGTTGACTAAAAAAATGATGGTTATACCCCAACCTTTTGCTGAATAATAATTCATCCCTTTACATTCCCATGAATTTAATCTTTTCTTTCTTGAAAGCAGTTAGTTGGAGTGAACCGTTTTTCGTTAAAATTCACAGTTCCATCCTCAATGTGTTAAATTTATTTTCTTCCTGAAACCATTATTCCATTAATGTGGTAAAAACACCTATTTTCAAGTGTCCACAAATAATCTTCCTAACTATACATAAGATAAAATAAAAATTAATTCCTTTTTACCATAAATTGATGGTATCCCAATTTCCACCTCATCTCTAGAATATAAATTACAAACATCCTTTAGTAACTAAAATTGATTTAAAATTTCATCTCATATATCTGCTCTCCTTTATAAATCCTAAAAATATTTTAATAACACCTCTTTAAGGGTAAATTTATAGGACTTCATAATGAAAAATAAACTACATTTTCAATATACAATTCATAGAAGAAAAAAATATAGAAAAAAAATTCCATTGAAGGTAATATGAATTTAAAAGGTATTTTATTTTTATTTTTTGGATTTTAACCAATTTCCACTTTTATGTGATAGAAAAAACACTAACTAAATGTACCATGTTTCCTAAGTAATAGTATTTTGTCTTTGGTTTTCATTTTTTGGTCATTATTTTCACAAAAATAACCTTTTTGGGCTCACCAGAATACTATTTTTGGGGATAAGAAATATATTTATTTCTTGGGGATTCACCTTTTTGTGATGTTTATTATAACCCAAACCATAATTTCCTTCTAATAATGATTGTTATTTTTATAGGAAGTTCCCAATATTTCATGATGATTTTCCATCTTTCATTTTTCCTTATCATTATTTATTCTTCCAAACATTGGTTTTTTCCATCAGGATACTACTTTTTTATCCAATAATATATAATTTAAAATGATCCTAAATATTTCACCTTCCACTTATTTGGATTCAAAATATTTGATGTTTTTGTTAATTTATCTAACTTTAGATGTGATTCCTTCAAGGATTATAGTTTTTACCCTATTTTGAGCTTGAAATGAAAAAAATTCTTTGGATTCGTAGATTTTCTAGGTTGGGGGAATTAACCATAGACCCTTGAGGTGTTAGTTTATTATTATTTTTATTGAACACGAAACTTGAAATATTAAAAATTAGTATTTCCATTTTTTCTATTTTATTGGGCATAAATCTCATCCAATGAAAGATCTAGTCAAAATTTTCAAGCAATTTACTTTTCATTATTTTATTCTACAGTGATTTTTTTTTGAGTTAGAATAATTGAACACAATGACCAATATATATTGAGGATTTCAGATAAAAACTCAATATCACATTAGTTTTCATAAGGAGTGGTGGATGGAATATATGTGTGGATGGGATACATGTCATATCACTGTTTGGTTTTAGGATGGAACCCTAGAAGGTCTCATGTGTTAGGCCAGGAAGGACTAGCCTAAGGAGGAACATTCCCGAAATGCAAATTTAGAGTCATGGTGTAGCTTAGGTGTGATGTGGGTGCCCCCAAAATAGTTTGACAATGATAACTATGGATTGATTGAAGCATGTGGATCCATGGTCCCTTTTTTGAAAAGTATTTTTGATAGAATTTATTTTCTGGTGTGTCCCAATGGTGAGAAAAAAGAAGAATTGTAATATGATTGGATCAGATGGATTATCTTTGGGGGAATTATTCGGTAAAACCCTATCTTGCATCAGTTTTCACAAGGATATATGGCTGACAAAAAATATTGGATGGGATAATCCTCCTATAACCAATATGTTTTAGTATGGAACCTCCGAAGTTCTTATGGGTTAGGCCTAAACGTTATGGGAAAAGGAGGAATGTTCTTAACACATAAGCCCTTCTAGGGATCTATCCTAAATGCAATTACAGATGGGATGAGTATCTCATTCAATCCTATACATTAATAACCATTAATTTCATAAACCAATGTGGGTTTGGGTTTGTACCCAAAATAGAATAATCTATTTTATATTAAATATCATTAATCTCTATATAACTAGAATACTCATCTTCTGTGGCATGAAATAATATCCTAAATTTAAAAACATTCCTCTAATTATCAATATTATTAAAAGTGTTTATTATAATATCCACTTTCATATCCTTATCTTGGTAAATTTTTTAGGTGTTTAGCAACAAGATTTACAATATTTCCACAATGAAATAATTGAAGTTTTCAATCATTTTAAATTATTATTTTACCCTTTTAATATTATATAATAGGAAAGAAAAAATATAATATAATTCATCCCCAATAAAATTTTATTCAAATGAGATATTCTCTATAGAATTAAATTTAATCTCTTTTATCTTATTTCTCACCAAAGGAATATATTCTTTCATCAACATATTGCACAATATAAGAGTGGTTTGAAGATAATAAAAAATTACATTTTCGAATTTAATTATTCAATAGTAGAAACCTTCATATTGAAATTCTCAAGGAATGTAGATAATTGGTTTTATGAAATTCAAGTATTCAATGAATTTAAATATATGTAACACATGTCACCAAAAACTTCTATTGTGTTAGAACCACCTGATATAGAAGACATCATCTGATTGTACTTTCTTTTATGGAACAATACATGGAACAGAAAATGGCATCTTTATACTAGAACTAAGAATACCCCAAAACCTAAGAACTACACTGAATCACCCATTCCAAAAAATAAATTCTCAAGATCAATGAAATGATAAAAAACACTCAACAGAAACAAAATAGTAGGAATCAAATGGTAAGAAAATAAATCATTCTCTACAAGAGAACACTACAATAAAAAGTGAGCAACTCATTATAAGGGAAACTATATATTATGAGCCTTACCTAGACTCTAATTTATAAGGGATCCTTCTTTCTTAAATAATACCTAGACACCAAAGAATATCACTTCAAACACTATTTTGATAGATACATGTTGCATGCACTCTGATTGTGATGAACTTGATGGGTTTTGTATGATCATCTCTTGATAATTTACTGTGGAGGACAACCCAAAACGTTGGAGATATATATTCAAGAAATAAATGTACAAATATTAACATAAAATAGACTACCTATACATTGTATAATGTAGTGAATAAAAGAACTATACCTTAAAAGGGATACACTGGTTATTGGATCCTTAATCATATCATGTGGACACCCGAAAGATGAAGGGGAGGTAGCATATTCTCAAATGAGGTAAATAGATTTTTTAGAATATATTTTAGCAGTTTCTGATAGACATCACACATATGAATAATAATAGAACATATTCTATTTTATAGCCAAATCATGAGGCTCCAACTTCATAATATATCCAATTTGTTTATATTCATTGGGTATTTATTAATTGATCTCATTTCAATAATTAAATCAAAATAAACTGGTTGGGAAAGTTGGATAGGAGGTTGTATTGAATGAAACTCATCAAGAATACAAATCTTATTAACTTTTCAATAATATATATATATATATATATATATTTCATATATATATATATATATATATAATATTCATTATATTATTATTCATGCATCATTTGCACATATTAAATTTATACTATATATATATTATCATATTATATATATATATATATTTCACGCATCTTATGAATGCGTACATGCATGTAATGCATGTTTATTATATAGTACAATAAAATATCATCCACTATCACTAAAAAATCATAATGAATTTATGAATGAATTCACAAATATTTTTGAACCCATCTAAAATCATTTGGATAGGGTTTTATCAAAATATCATAATTTTGAATAAATACATTGTCTAGAATTCTATCCTTATCCAAGAGTCTGACTATGTAACCTTGCGAGACTTAGAATAATTGACAAGAACTACGAAATATATATTTTATAGATCTGTGTAAAGAACGATCTCTAGAAAAGTCCCAGTTCTACTCAGGATACTAAGTGGTCCAGTCTGATTTGCATCAAACATACTCATATCTCTATACAAAAATTTCCACCACAAGATATATCATATATATCATATATATACCTATATAATCAGTATTTCTATGACATAAAGAGACCAATATACATGGGACATATCAAACTAGTATTAATGTACCATAAATTCTTAATTCTCCAAAGAAGACGAATTAAGTCAATAAATACATCACATGTCATTTATTCATATGAAAAGTATATCACATGTCACTTATCAAAGTAGTTGATCACTAAATATGTGAAACATCTAAGAATGGTCATAAATTTCCTTAACATAATTATATCAGGGGATAAATGTCTTTAACTTTTCATACAAGTGGACAAGTATCATCTTGGTTGTCCTCCAACAGACAACATGATCAATAATATACCAAAACACCTCTATATTAGCAAGGAAAACATGTTCACTTTCATAAGTAGGTAATAATAGTACGATGGTTCTCATGTTAGTTATATTTACAACCTCAGGTAATATGTGATAATAATAATTCACCTCTGATTATATTGATGATTGTATGACATTCCTTGAGATACACATTATCAAATCAATCAAAGTAATAAGTCTCGACTTATTACCTCATGAATCTATTATTCATATCTCATATGAAAGTATTTGTAAAAAAATTATGATTTTATAACTTATAACCATATCATATCATTACAAACCATAAACACCATAATGAACATAGGTTACAGAAAACTCAAAGTTTTACTTTGAGGGGTTATAATCATTCAACCATTTATGTAAAATAAATTTCATCACAAATTAATTAATGATAATTAGAGGTTGAATTTATTATAATATCATGACACATTTATAACAATTAATACCAATCCCATGAGTGACTAACACCCAGATAATTCACATAACCCTCATCTTTTTTTCTATATATGAGTTTCATCCATAGATCTAGTATATTATTATATGTAGCCAACAAAATTATGTTTATGTCTCCCTTCTCAATGATCCCTAGTTTTATATAGTATTCTCAAAAGATTTTTTATCCTTTGATGAGAATAGGGTTCCTTAGACTGAGTAAAAACACCATTTTTGTTAAAATATAGATCAATATTTCACTCAATTCTAGTAACCACTACATGATCATAAATTAAATTATTAATCCAAATAGATTCCTTTATTGAATATGATGTAATGATGTATTATGAATCTATTTTAAAGTCTTCTATAATGGCTTTTTTAGAACTCATCCAACTAATTGATCCACTATTTAGGGGAAAAGAATAAAAATTGATATTTCATATCGTATTTTTCAAATTGTAAATTAGAATATTTGTAACCCTTCACATGGAGCTCAACTTCTACTATAAAGAACAAGAACATATCCTTTATCCTTCTTAAGTACAAAAGGATTATCCTCTAAATAATCTAGTGACTCTAACTATGATTGGATTTGCATCTACTTGTTATAATCAAAGAATATGAGACATAATTTCATGTTTATAACATGGAGTACATGATAAATCATATTCATCATTTTTAACACTTTATAAGTATCCTAAATCATCTAATGATTCATGTCACTAAACTCTAGTAATGAGCCATTCTTGATGTTCTTCATGATAAACCCCTTTAAAACTTTATCAAAATAGGTTCTCTGGAATAGTCCAAGAAAATGATTAAATATATCTCCATATATTCTCACACTGAGTATGTAAGATACCTAACCCATTAATTTTATTGAGAAACATTTACCTAGCCACACTAGTATAGATTTAAGTGTTGGGACATCATTTATAATAATATGTTTTCCATCTATATCTAATATCATAAACACCACTATACTCCCACTAAACAACTTTTATACACATGAATCATCTTTGTTATTGATGAAACCAAACTATTTTATTGAATCATCAAACTAGATATTACATCTTTGAGAAGGTTTCTTTAATTTCTAAATGGAATGTTTCTATTTAAAAGACTTAGCAGGCTCATTTGTATATTCAAAACCCCCAGGTTGTATCATACACATATAATTTGATAAATTCCCATTATGTAAGGTGGTTTTTACATCCGTATAATATATATCATTATCATAATGAGTTGTTATGGATATAAAAATTTGACTGGACTTTATCATCAAAAAATGTGGGAAGGTATTTTCATATTCAATACCAAGATACTATTTGTAACCTTTTTCCAATAGTCAAAATTTATAGGTAAACTGTTGAATACATGTTAGTTTTATTTCATAAAACCCACATTAACCCTTTGGGTATCAACCCTTTATGTTCATCACAAATTTCCAATCATGGTTAGTATACATGGGGCCCACTTAAGATTCAATGGATTTTAACCATTCTCAACATCATAACTCTTAATGGTCTCTCATTATGATCAAGGTATATCTCTAATGAATGTTTCTTCATTATCATTATCCATGAGAAATCAATATCTTTTGGGTTCCTATATAATTTTATCATACCTTTGAGGTTATTGTGTAAAATGGGTTGGTTCTTGTTCCATAACTATTTGTGAAACCATCTCAATATCCATCCTAGTAGAACTTCATATTTTTTGGTCTCAAAAATCTCTATCTTCAACCATTCTCCCACTAAATACCAGACCCATGTGTTTTCATTCAATGAAAACACTATATGAATCCATAAAAACTTTATTTTTAGTAGGGTGGTAGAAATAATATCCCTTATTTTCCATGGTATTCCCAACAAATAATAATTTTTTTGAATTGTGGCCTAGATTATCAGAATACGCTAATCATATAATTAATTCACAACCAAAAATCACCATAAAAGTCATAAAAAACATTATTAGTTCATATTTCATGTGATTATTTTATAACTGTTTTAAATGGAATATGGTTTAGTAGGAATAAAGAAATATCGAGAGAGTTACTCCAAAATTAAATAGTAAAATCATACAGAATCATCATTGATTGAACTATGAATACCAAGGTATAATTACTCTTTTCATATACATCATTCTATTATGGGATTTATGTGGGAGTGAGTTGTAAATAAATTATGCAATATCTCAAATGGGATATGAATTCCTTGATAAAGTATTAGACAACCTAATCAAATTAGAGGACTTTATTACTTTTGAGTAGTTGATTTTTACATAATTATGAAACTCTGTGAATTTTTCAAAAGTTTAATAATTCTGTTTCATTAGATACACAACAGCAACATAATAAAGTCATCAGTAAAATTAACTAAGTACCTAAACAAAAAAGTTATTTTATAATAATTGGTCCATATAAATCAATATGTATGAGATCTAATATACCACTGGCCCTATCAACTCTCATCCTAAAAGAGTAATTTGTTATATTTTTCTAATATAAAAGATTTACATGTATTAAATGTTTCATAATAGAATGATTCCATCAATCTTTATGAAGTATTTGAACATTTTTCTTGGTTATTTTTCCAGGGAAACAATTCCATAGGTATGTCGGATTAGAATAAATAATGACATTCTAATTATGAATGTTATAATTGGTATTATCCATATCAAGAATATATTAACCATTCATTCTATTTTGAGTTCCATAAAACATTTCAACATTTCATATCATACAAATCTAGTTCTTAATAATGAATAAACATCTCCTCCTATCCAAACAAGATATAGAAATCAAATACTTAATTTCTAGAGGCAACATAATAATATTTTTTCAATAATAGGATCATTCCACTTGGTAAAATTAAATCATAGGTTTCAACCTCTAATGTAGTAATACTTTCTCTATTATTTCCACAAATATTTTCTTAACCCTTAAAAAATTCACTTACATCCCTGATTCTATGTTTGTAAGCACAAATTTATGACACAGAAGAGGTATCTAATACCCATGATTCAAAGTTAAAGAAATCAAATTGTATAACATTAACTTTTGGATACTCTTCATTTTTCTCCTTGAGAATACATTTTATTTCTATAAACCAATCTTTAATAGTTTTTTAGATCATACATATTAATGATCTCCATATTATTTGTGCGATGTATGTCATAAACTATAAAAAAGTCATATTATTTTTTGATTATCGTGCATTATATATTTTAATTAAGGGCATTAAATTAAAGTTCTCACACTACAAATGATGACCCTTGAGATCATATCAATTTAGTTATCACATATCAATATTTTAGTAAGTAATAACCCAACTTCATTTTGAAGCACATTAATATTTTTATTTAGGTAGGGATTCCTCTCAATCACAACAATTTTGATTCGTGGATAGTTGAGGAGATCTCACTTTATCCAAATCCATTATATGGATTCAATCCACTATATTATCTTCTGGTTTCCAAGGTAAGTGTAACCCAAAGAAAAACATAAAAAACCTTACATGAAACATTCTAGGGTAACCCCACATTGAAATGAATCTACCAACTGGATAATTCTAAGCTCCTCACTAAATTATAATCATACACCATATAATTTAGGTGTACCCATATTTGGTGTGAAACCATCTAATTGGATAATTGATGAATTAATAAGTGATTATTTGAATGGAATCTCAAACATAGTAGTTATGATATTTTCTTTTAATTTCCTGCTAATTAAATATACATCAATTGTATATAAAATTTATAAACATTTCTACTAGTACTGAGGGGTACAACGAAATATATTAGGTTGGGGATTTAAAATAATCATCACCAAATCAATGGAACTTAATCATATCTAGTGATCTGAGCCCTGGTAAAGGTTTGAGAATCTCATACGAATTATCTATGCACAAAATAAACATGAATGATTACCTCATTCGATTTGGCACTGTGTTTGAATTCATCCCATCACCAATGATTTTTGATCAATGTACATGTCTTAAAACACCTCTAGAAAATCCAATCATTATTCAAGAATCCACAAAAATTCCAATCATTGAATTTTGGGGGATTTCATGGAGCACTGCCGATTGATTTGACATCATGACAATCACCTCAATCTCATCCCTTCGATATCCAAAGGAATTTTTCAATTGATTTCCCCTATGAATCCTTTCTCTATCTAGAATCTAGAAAGATAGATATGCTATAAATTTATTTATAATTAATAGTCTATGGAATGATAACCCTTATCTTCTTATAATGTGGATGACCAAAATACATGGAAAGGGTTCCCTAACCCTTATATATCTGACTCACATTAAATAAGAAATAAATGACACATTATGATGAAATAACTAAATCATAAAAATAATTTATGTTTTATCACTTGTTATATATAATAAATATATTAAATGAGAATATCTTGTCATTAAATCAACTCATAATTCCCATTAATATTCAATGAACCTTGAATATAATTTTTTTTTCATATAATATTTTTCCACTTATTTACTTAACAATTTGTTAATAATTTTAATAAATAAAATCAATCCAATTATTCTATATTCAAATAACAAAGAAATTTTTTATTTATTTTTTGAGCATTAATACTTCGAAAACTCTTGAATCCTTTGGTGGGGAACACCATGTCCTATACAACTATTCATTATAATATGGTAGACTCTTGAATACGGTATTGTGTATGACCCTTTAGGATGTTATCTTGATAATAGTGAATACTATTCATAGATAATGAGTGGAGTCTAAATAATCATCTAGGACACTAAATAGATAATGAATATTCATAGCAAGGAAAAACATCCTATGAACACACTCCATATAATTTTACTACTTTTTCTCATGATATATCATAATGTAGGATGGAAACATGTGTCATAATAATTTCAATGCTTTATTAATCATTTATCTTACTGGACAGACACACATTCTTATATCATGTCCATGTATTTAGTGAATTTATTGTCATACTGATCAACTGGGCTTCAGATATCACTTTCTCAACTTAGAAAAAAAAGATTCTCTCTTGTTCATTCAACCAATGTTATACCACCAATGAAACACCCACAATAAGATACATCTCCATGAATTTTATGTGTTGATTTTTTCTTGATTCGAAGTACATGATCAAATGGTACACATTGATATTGATCTCAAGTTAGGAGACCAATACACATGTTAGAAGGTAAGTACTACTAAGGACACATAAAACATGTGGTGTTCCAATTGGTGTGTCTGTCTTCATGTTCTCACATATTAGAGATCACCAAGTGTGACCTTCATGATAAGAAGTCTCAATGAATATGACCCCCAACACCTTATAGTTAGAAACCAAATGTGTCTAATCTGTATGATGTATCTATAACATAAGGCATATGTTTAAGATTTTTTTATAGTATCTCAAGGTTCTCATTATAGATTGGGAACTGTTATAGCCTTTTGATATGAAAAATAATTTTTGGGAATTACCATATAAGTTGTGGACAGAGAAATATCCACACTATCATGGTAAGAGTAAATCATACAAAACTCACTATATACATGATATGAAAATTGAAAATTACTATTTATGTTGGGTCTAGGGAACCCATTACTATAATACCCCCATATTCACTAGATATAACTTTCTAATTAACCTTATTAGCACTCACATGATAATATCATGCTTTTGCTGAGTTTATGGATTTAGTCATAGGCCTTCCATGTCAATTTTCTGTAGATATTCTACTATATGTGACTTCACCTCATTGATTAAGAATCCTCAATTGATGATATACCCCAGTCTATTCCTTTTATCCACTATCAAAATGTTAAATCTTAGATAATATTTGTTGTAGGATTATCATAATTTATATTATGATAAATGTTTACTTACAAGTTTCAATTTTGTAAATTGGAAAAAATCATTTAAGTATTATACACTACTTATTTAGCTACCTTATAATCCGCAACACACTCAATATTTATAGACATGGATACCACTGGATTAAGTGATCTTATCCATATCATTAAATTATCTTAACCGTGATAGTAGATTATATCTATCTAAATGAATACTAATCTGTGTCCCCTTATAACTAGTATCCTTTCCTCTCCATATACTAGGTATATATCCTTTATACTTCCCCAAATATAATTAGATAGTTTTGACTGGTTCTTATGTAGTTATACTGAACATAGATAATATTTTCCTACTATAAAGTATATGTTGGCAATATCATATTTATTATTTAGCATGAAATATGTGATTAATCCATCAAATACGTGTATATAATTCAACTAACCACATTGATTTCCTCTTATTCGGCATGCATGTATTCTTTATGAGATTTATGACATGTGAAATTTATAATAATTCATTATAAAATTATTCCAAAATGTTATTTTTATCAACATATTTTCATTATATATATTGTTTACTAGGTCCAAGAAACCATTAGATCCACCTCAGTATATCTTATTATCTAGAACCTAGGTTTCCACATTAAATCATTCTATGATTGGTTGCTTTCGTTTTGGTATTCACTAAATATGATGCCAATAACTATCTTTAATATGTTATCATATATATTTTCATTGTAAAATTGTGCACTCCCACTAACCACATATAGACATATGGAAGAAATTCATTCATAATGAATATTCTATGATATGTTTTCTTACTTCAATCCAAAATTGGATTTCCGTAACATAATCCCCTTATTATTATATGGTGTCACAAAAACATTTTTATTTTTGTTTTATTGACACATTCCAAGACTAGTGAACATAATATCCACTTCCTAATAAAATTATTATAGAAAGATGATATAATGAGTAAAATTATAATTTATTTAGGAATAATGATTTGGTATAAGCTGTCAATTCATATTGGTATCACACTTGTACCACCCATGTATAATCTCACTTGAATTCCCGCCAATGTTTTCAAAATAATAAACCCCATAAATTTTATCCATGAAATACAATATTGAATATTAATTGATCTTTTCAATTTTTTATTGTTTCAATTTATAGATTATTTGTAGGGTATATTATTCTCAATGAATAATTTATCACAAGCCACAGTGAATATAAAACCATTTCTGTGGTTTTATCCTTCAAACGCAGTATGTGTATTTATAGAAATCATTTTCCACTAGATTTTGTGGAAATTTTTTCCATTAAAAATATTTTTACATCATTGGTATTGACTAATGCCAAGTTAAGTTGGGTCCCAATATCTAGAATAAAGACATGCTCCATTTTTGAGAAATATAATCTATCACTTGACTATATCATTCTGATTAGAGGGATTTCTATAATATTTTTAGAATATTTAGGATAATTACTTTAGATGCACACATTGTTTTCCTTGATGAAAGTTTGTTTATATGCTTTAGAATCACTTTGATTCTAAATGAATGCCATTGGGATATGATGTATTTATATCATACTATAACTTATATGATATATAACTTTAATTATATATGGAATATAGTTATGGGAGAAGGTCACTATTTGTTATGCATTTGGTGAAAAAATAGAAGTATCTACAATGAATACATGTTACAACATTGATACTCAATTTATATAAATCATGACTCTAATGCGTATAAGAAAATGTTTCTTTTGGAATTACTCCATGATACATTATATTGATCAATTCTAACATGTAAGACACATCACAGACATTACATAGTAATATAATATCTTTTATGTGGATAAGGTAATGTGCATTTTGGAATTTCTCTACACTACATTATTTCATCATTTAATACTTGGTCAAGATATTTTTCAGAACATGGGATAGAAGAAACTCATACATATAACCATGAATTTATCATACTTCACTTTTACATCCATTAAAACTCTTAAAGAAATATAATAATGTATATATACCACAAGATTTTCTGTGGAATAGTTCATTCACTCTAGATGAACTAATTTCTGAAATCATTGGGACATATATTTTTTTATAAATGCTTCTTGGTCAAAACAAAATAGGTTGAAAATATATATGATATTTAAATACAAACATTAGACATACCATACCAGTTATATCATTGAATCCCCTATTTATTTTTTCTAGATAAATTATTTTCTTTCCACAACTAGTTAATAGAGTCTTATATTAAGTATTTATAATGATTTAATCATTACCGAACTATTGGTTGTGTATAAAACACCACAAACAATATTAATTAAAATAATGGAATAATATCTCCTTGTGTCCAATAGACACAGAGGTAAATGTTTTGGTTATAATCAATAAAATTTAAAATTAAATATTTAATCTTGGTAATTGGATATTTTTCACTTATCACCACTAACATAAGAAGAATCCTTTCTCAGACGCCAAGAGAACACACCTTACTTCTTGTAATATTTCTGTACTTACATGGTTACTATATTTAAATACACATATTTGATAGACATATTGTATTTAATACTAAATAAAAATGAATAAACATCACATAAAATTGATGAATATACCTGAATAAGAAGTCAATACTTTATTCCTATATTTATTTCATTATGTTTAAACTTCTATATATTTATCTCATGACATGAAAAGCATAGAATCTATAATATAATGATTTTCCTCTTTTATTTAATGGAAATTGTGAATGTGTATTTGGTGTTACACCTTCCATCGGTCATTTCACCTTGTATTTAAACTTGTTCACCATTAGATATGTATAGTATACTATCTTTAATATCTTCTCTGATTGGTGAACCTTTACATAAATGGTAATGAAGTGTTTTATCCACACTAATCTGTTTGTAATATTAAAAAAATATTTGGTGATAATAATAAAAGAATGTGGCATGTTGAAATATCATTATCCATATTCTATATATTCACATTACCAGTGTAATCATCACACATTCATATGTTTCTTCCCTTTATCCATGCATGCTTTGTGGAGATGAGACAACATGTGAAATCACGAATTTCTTGATGATGTATCCACAACTCACATAAGAAGTTTTTTATAGAATTATAAAAAACTATCATATGCATCATAAATTAGTCTCCAAAATTCATTTTCTCTCACTCTCACATCATGAGGTGGCTAAACATGTATTAGTGACTCCAACAACCTAAATTTGTTATATAAAATTACTTTATGAAAATTTCTGAATTTCTCTTGGAAATTAATGCTGATGGACATTGAATTTTTTCATAAATAATCACAATGTACTTATATAATTTTTCATTATATACAAAATATTCTTTCAGATTATTAATTTTTTTCTTAAATATTGATTTGTAATTACTTGTTAATTTAACCATCAAATGTCTCCCACTATTTTATCAAACTCTAGTATTCATCAATACTAAAATCATAATACTTTTTGGCTTGAGTATTCTAGTGGAAAGAATACTAGAAACCATTTCTAATAGTCTAAAATATTTCAATATGGCACTACTTAGTGAGTTTCTAGGTAGGCCCAAGATTGGCCAACCACATTGACTCATGATTCCTTGAATTATTGAGTGATGCCCCAACCTCTTAGAATCACAAACTCTATTCCCTAAACAATTTTCTTCTAAAGTTCTATCATGATAGATTGGATAGTTCTTTGATATCAGATATAGTTATGTCAACCTATCACTCTCATAAGAACTCCCAAATAGTAGGAGGAAACCTCCACTTTGGATGATGGGCACCCCGTAGACTCAATTTTGTTAAAATTATAGATATTAAAGGTTTTCAAAAATTAATGTTACTTAGAGGATTTTTAATATTTTTAATTAATGTAACACCTTTAAATTAAATGTGTTCATACTGTGGTCAAATTCTAAAAAATTTCCACGCATTTATAGAATTCATTAATATCAACTTTTTATGTTTTTTTTATTTTCTGTGTTTACCATAGACATGTAAATGCATAAAATAATAAACTATGCATAATGGAAATAAATTACCCAACTGGTTATGTTCATTTAACATTGGCTGATCCATTTAAACTCAATAGATGAACCATGACCTAGGGGTATCATACATGATTCATCTCTTGACCTTTATCACAGTCTAACCCAAGTCTAGTGATTTCATATATTGTTTGCGTAATCGCCTCTTTTGGGCATTGTCTATATATTACGTCATCATAGTCAATAGTACAAATGTACTCGCTCATAGGTGAAGGGTTTTTGGGAAGTACAATATATATACATATAAGGATAAACGTGTAAAAACTTAAAGATATTGAATAATTAATGATGAAATGTATAACATCAATAGAAACTAATTAAATATTACAAGTATCACACATAAGTAATAAATAATTAAATAAACTAAACCTAGGCATGCAAAGGGTCAGTCACTGCGGAAGACCAGTAGGTTAGAAATCTAAATGCGTGATGAAGTTAAAATTTAGTAAATTTATATTTAAGGGAATAAATATAAATTTAATTAATTATAAAATTAAATTAATTTATTTTGTTTGTTTTGAAAATTAATTTAATTTTTAATTCCAAAATTAAATTAATCAATTAATGTAACTTTATACTAAATTATTTATTCAAATAATATAATTATTAATATTTTTAATCTAAATAAAATAAATTAATTTCAATTATATTTAATTTTTTGGGACACAGAACCCCACACATGCCTATTGTAGATTGGGCCAAAAAAATACAGGAAAATTCTAGGCAGGGCAAACCTTGTGCAAGGATGTTTTGGGCTAGAAAAACCCACTAGGAACCATTCTGGATCATGAATACCTACCTAGGACTGTTTTAGGGTAGCTTGGTTCAATATGAATCTATAAGATGTGAATGGGATGCCTGATGGGTTCATAGAAAGGGGTTACCAGGAGGGATAAATGTGACATAGACCACTCCAACATGGGGGTTCACCAACTAGGGGGATTCATGTGCAGTGATGGATCGATGGTCATCCAAATTAGAGGAGGAGGTGAATGGTGGAACATCATGCAATGGAGGATCCAAGGGAAACTGACTGGGAGAAGATCTCATAAGACTCACTGAGGTGGCATGATAGTCGGCCCAGTTGGTGGCCGATCAGGGACAATGAAAACGGTTTGCGGCTAGAGAGGGTGGTGGTTGGGAGTAGCTCATCATGGATATAGGGTTTTCCATAGGTTATGGCCCGAAGTATCTGAATATGGGGCCATGGTGACATACAATTGGGTTGATAGGATGATGGTCAAACTAAAAGATGACGAAGAAGGTCACCAGGTAGTGGAAACTTGGGGTGGTGTGTTGATGGCATGTGTGGTCACTTGGCAAGGAAGGAGGAAACCATGAGAAGAGTGACACGTTGAGAATCCAGAGTAATATACCCCTCTTATTTATTACTATTTTAATATAAATTTTTTAATTCCTCAATTTCATGCCACCCCTAATAAAGAATATCATCATTTAGTTTGTTTTCTGGTTATGCCCCCACCCCCTATGAAATTACTATTAAAATGGTCGTTGTTCCCCAATCCTAGATGACAGTCTCTTTAAATATTTTCATTTTATACATAATTTGACAAACATATGTAACTAAACTCATTTTAGATTTACTATTTAAGCAATAGATTCTGGTTAGAACCATGTCAGAATAATTTGAAATACAAAAAAAACTGTTGAAAAACCTTAAATTAATGTGTTATTCAATTTTTAATACCTATAAAATAAAAAATGATCCATATTAATTTTTTTCGGATGACCATAACATGTCCATATGATATCGGATTGATGTGTGTTTTTTTGTTGGTAATTAATTTAAACCCTCCACATAAATTTGAGGCAATTCTAATTTTTGTAGCTCAAAAAATTCAGATGCTCACTCTAATTCAAATTTCTATTATAGGGGTGAACAATGGAATCCTCTATGTCAGAGATTTAAAAATTTTCATCACGAGAGTGATAGAACATTTTCATATTTGACCATCCAATCCCTGGTAGTGGTATGAGGATCTCAAGTGAATTATTTAAGCATAAAATAAACATGAATGATTACATTGTTCTACTTAGAAGCACATTCGACTATAGATCATCATCATCAAATTTTTCTTGAATGATATAAGCTCAAGCCCCTATTCATCATCCACACATTATTCAAGAATCCACATGAAGGTTGATAAATGAATTCTTAGTACTAGTGTAGTGCACTTACAATTCATTTGACATTGTGATGATCACATTGATCCCACCCATTTTATATGTGAAGGTGTTCTTGGATCGATCACTCAGGAAAAGCCTTTATCTCTCTATTATGTAAGAGGAGAGAGAATCTCTTCATTTTTTCATAATGATATGTTCATGGAATGAGAGAAATTATCTACGTATAGTGAATGTTGAAAATATTAGGAAAGGGTTCCCCCACCGCAATATATCCAACACCCACTAAAAAAAGAAACAAATGGCATGTTTTAATAAACTAACTATATCAAAAACGTCCTTTTTATTTTATCACATAATTGTAATATTTAATAAATATATCATGTGATAAAACTAAATCATTATGTTGGATTGTAATTAAAACTAATATTAATAGAGCATTTAATATTAAAATAATTTTCATTCATACAATATTATTATAAGAATTCACATAATACATTGTGAATACTTTTAATAAATAAAATAAATCCAACTATTCTATACGTGAATAAATGTGAATGTATTTATTTCTTGGTGATCATTAACAATTAGAAAACTCTTGGACCTTATAGTGGGGCCTAAAATGTCGAATACACATATTTAGTATAACATGGAAGACTCTTGAATACACTATTGTGTGTGACCCTCTATGCCCTTATCTTGACAGAAGTGAATACTATTCATAGACCACGATGAGAGTCTAAGAAACTATTAAGGAATCTAAGGAGACATGGAATAGTAATATAAATAACAACATTCATACGAATACACTTCGGGTAATATTTTCTATTTGTCTTGCGATATCTCATAAATAGAGAAGAACACTTGTGTCATCGTCCTTCCCCTGGTTTACTATTCATTGAACATACAAGATAGTCTTACCTCCTTCTACCATGTCCATGGATTTTGTAAAGGTACTACTATCCTGATCAACTAGGTCTGAGATATCACTTCCTCAATTCAAAATAGTCAAATTCTTTCTTGACCATTCAACCAATGTCATACCACCATTGACACACCCAACACAAGATTCCTCGCCAAAACATCAATTTCATAGTATTTTCTTTGCATCAAAGTACCTGATCAAATGAAAAACATTGGTAATGATCTCAATTAAAGAGACCAATACACATGTTCATAAATAAGAACAACCAACAACACCAAAAACATGTGGTGTTCCTATTAGAGGGTCTATCCTCATGCTCACACCATCTATAGATTACTAAGTATAACATTTATGAGAATGTGTCTAAATTATTAAGACCCACCAACACCTATTAGTAATACATCAATAGTTTATAGTTAGTGTGATATATCCATACTCTATAAAAATATATTTAAGATTAATGTCATAGTATATCAAGGATCTAATTATAGTTTGGGAACAACTATAACCTTTTGACATGATGAATAATCAATGGGAATTACCATATAAATATTGGATTCAGAAATATCAAAACTATCATATTAACGGTACATCAGGAATAACTCACTATATACATGACATGGTAATTGAAAATTACTATTTATTTTGGGTCTAGGGAACCCACTATTACAATAAATACATTATATTTAATCTTTATCATTTCATGTTTTATTTCTTTTTGTGTATTCATGCTTATAATGATTTAGTTTTTTTGGAAATCCATATTCCAACCCCAAAATCAGTGAATTCAAACCACATTAATGTGTAACTCTTTACAAAACCCTCGAATTTGTGTTACTCACCAAAAAAAGAAGTAAAATATATTCATAAATATATAAATGCATCATCATAAGGTATATGAACACTTCATTTAATATCTTAGAGTTATATGAGATTGAGAAAATCAATATGAGTAAGCCTAGATTGATAGTTATTCAACCCCATTCACTTTCTTAGCCAAGGAATAAGCCTCTAGGAAAGTAGGTTGTTCGACCACAATTCACTCTACAAATGGAAACTTTACTCAAGAGATAATTCATTATCATGAAAACTCTAACACTTAATATGCACAAACTATATCCTAAAACAATTCCCATGTTCATAACTATAATTCTGTATTGAGATCAAGCTAGATGAAAATAAATTTTATGACATCGAGCCATAAATGACATATGAGGATCTACCCTAGAATAAACATATCATATAAATTAGAATACACAATATTAAAATTTAATAAACAACTTATTAAACATGAATATCAAAGACATTTAATAAAAAAATAAACAATTTATTTATTTTCCAAAAAAGGAGATATTTATAAAATATTCATAAATGAATTAAGATTATAAACATTTAATAAATTATCTAAAACCTTAATATAAACACTTTACACTTAATTAATTATGAAACCTTTCCAATTTACTATTATATGAAATTTATATGATATTTAATGAATTATAAAAATATGATAATTCAATTTCTATTATATAAACATTTTATCTAATCAAAATATCATATATTTTTTAATTTATAAACACTTTATAAATCAAATCTTGTAATTTATAAAAAAATATTTATTTATATATCATGAGGAAATACATTTTATTTTCCAAAATTTATATTAAAATATTAATTTTTAATATTTGGAAAGAATGACTCTTAAACATTTATTTAATTAATTATATAAAATTTCTGTTCAATTAATTTATTTATAAATCCCTATAAATTAGAATATCTCAAAATACCTTTTAAAATAATGTATAAACATTTTATAGCCTAAAAAAACTTTTAATATTTAATTTTTGTATTTACCCTTATGGAGAATCCCTATTCTGCATAAGCGTATCCTCTCTTTTCCCTTACAAAGACACTTTGAATTAGGGAAACTACACTAAAATTTTATGTGCACACTCTATGGAAGGGTAAGTTCCTTAGACAAAATTATTATTATAAGGGTAATAAATATTTTCAAAAGTCTGCATAAAGGTATGAAAATGATATCATTATGTAGATCGACTAAAAAAACTGCATAGAAGTAATATGCATATTACCATTACGAAACTCCCTATTATAAGGGTATTATCATTACACAAACTCTTCATGTAAGGGAATGTAAGAGGTTAGCTTTACATAAAATCCTTCATGTTAATGTTTTTTCTAGGATACTTTCACATAGCTAATGGTTCCATTTATGCATCCTACTAACATAAGGGTAACCTATAAATTCTAAATCTAGTGTAATGGGAACTCAATTGTTACCTTTATGTAGATTCCTGTATTTGTGTATAGGTACTCAACAACAGAATTATTTTTAAAAAACATAGTAACTAGATTATATAACATATTTCTTGAAAAATAGTGATAAAAACATTTTATTATTGAATAACCCCCACTGATACAACTAATGTGTTTCATATGATCATATAATGACTATTTTTGTGACACCCCCATGCCACCGTGAAATATATTTTTATATTATTTTATCTTACCTTAAGTGGCATTGAGTTTTTTGTTCGATTTAGACTAAAAATATAATGTTTTGAGGGTTTTTGGGAGGGGAATGGTTAGACCACATGATTTTTAAACCATGTGGTGCCCATTTGGGTGGGCTTACCATTTCAATAGATCCATTTTTCACAACCCCCACACATCTTTTCAAACCTTTTAGAGATCCCCAGAGACTGTGCAATTATTTTGTGTGTTTGGAGTGAGGTGCATAGTTTTTTCTAAACCATATTTTTTCATGTGGGTAACAGTACTAGAGAAATAGTCTTGTCTAATGTGGATAACATGAAGAAATATAGTTGGGTAAATTGTGCACTGTGTCTAGAAATAAAATTATATTTATTTTTATCTTGTTTTTGATTTTTCTCCCCTCTCCCTTCTTCTTATTTTCACATGACTAGCCCCTCCCTTTTCATCGTGCATCCACCACCCTCTTTCCCAAACTCCTTTTTCATAGAATTTTCCATCATATTTTACAGGTTTCTTCGTAAAAACATAAAGGTATGGTCTTTACAACCAACATACATCCTTATTAATGGTCATTTCCTCTCTCCCAGCTCAACTCTTTTTCATATCTAAACCCTATGTTAAGGATTCACCTGATTTTTGGTATGTCTTTCAATGTTAAGGGATGTGATGAGTCTCTTAGGTCGAATTTGTGCATGTTTTGGAATCTTCCCTTGAAGGTGATGCGTTTTGGTCCATTTCAATTTTCCTCCAGCATTTTAGGTAGGTTTCTTCCATCCTTTCCTTTTAGACCATTTTTTAATTGGGGGAATTTGGTGATTTTAGTCCCTTCTTTGTTGTTTAGGATGTTTTTTAGTTATTTGAAGTGACGTACACATATATGTACATGTAGGAACATATATATATATATATATATATATATATAGGTTCCACTTTTTATATATTAAATCATGATGATAGGAATATATATTGGGGTTTTTTGTGTTTATATATTTAGTGGAAAATGTGTGTAATTGTAAGGGTGTCTTGTGGATATTTATTGGTGGCTTAAACACATATTCATATTTATGTATACACATATATATAAACCATTCATTTTTATATTACCCCATGGAAACGTAAATATTTACAATTTCTTAAGGGGTGAATATATATATATATATATATGTAAAAGTGTACATGTGTGTAAGTGAGAAGTGGTCAATGTCGAAGGTTATGAGTTTCGAGGTGTTTCATCTTGGTCTTCTTCTCTTTGAGATAGGTTTTAGTATATAATTGTTTCATTTTTGAATTCTAATTTACCTATGCTTTATAAATTCCATTTTTATTAAATTATAATTATTTGCGATATGATTATTGTATTTTAAAAACTTTTTTTTTGTGTTTTGGTGATTTAAATAAAAGATTTATTATAAAAATTCCTTGTTTTCATGTGTTAATGGAAATTTTTAATTATTATAAGAATTAATTAAATGCCTTTAGGTATTTTTAAATGGATTTAAGGATTATATTATAGGTCTTTACCATGTTTTTTTTAAATGAGTGAAACCAATGTTATAAAAAGAATTTTATTTTGGTATGGTTTGTTGACCCTAAAGTGATTTAAAAATGGGGATTCATAATTTAATTTCAAATGATTATTTGAAATGTGTGTTTGGTTTCCCCCCTGTGGAAATTTTTGACTGGATTCTTTGAAATTGTTTGATTTAAATGAATGGGGTATTGGGACTTTTCTTGATTTTCAAAGAGGAAAGCCCTTGTTGATTGTGTAAATTTGAAACGATTTAAAAAAGAATATAGTTTTGTTGAACCTATTAAAATATATTTAGTGGTATTTTATGAAATGTGTAAGGATCTTGGAATCCTGAGTCGTTTTTTGGTATTAAAGGGCATGATAGGACTTTGATTTTAAAATGATGGATTTGAAAGGAACCCCATTGATTTCCCCTTACTCGCGTACACCTTTACATGGGATCTTTATTATCATTTGATGCTTTTATTCTCTCCTTTCATGGGAATGTGATTTTTTTTCATTGCGTTAATGTTATGTGTATATGGGTATTGTATTAATTCGGTATTTGGGGGTGAAGGTAGCCTTGGTTATTGATTGTGAGTTATACTCAACTAGTTTCCACTAAAACATGATTTACTTTGGTCATGGAGGCTAGGGTACTAAGTGGAATACCTAGACTGTTCCTCTAGTTGGTTCAAAAACTACTAGTTTCTCACCACTCATGGTAGGAATAATGGATAGGTGGGGTTTTGGCCATCACAGTAACTCTTGTGTGGGTTACCTAGATGAATCATGAGTGGAATTTGTTATAGGTTTGTAGTGGGTTCATCAACAGTTATACCCTCATACTGTTAGGTGCTTCACATATTATGGAATTGTGTTTGAGCCCATGACTCATTCAACCATTCGATTATTAATTGAATTATAGATCAAGAAAAGTTTGATATAATGATTGTTTGTATCATTTCCCATCTTCCATTTATGGGGAACCATTTTGATATTTCATTTAACTATGAATTGTTATATATTTTGTTTCATTATAATTTTAATGACTCCTATAAATGTTTGGGGTCATTTTTTTAGAAATATTGGTCTTCAAATACATTTTCAAAACATGTTTTGAAATTAAATACTTATGTGTGGGTGATTTAATGTGGGTTTCAAAATAGTTATTTTGGGTTTAAGTTGATTCTTCGTCTTGATAAATGTTTTGAAGTGATTTTTTTTTATTTAAATAAAGCATTTGATTTGTTTTTGAGAAATGAAATGCATGTGTGGATTTTTCGGACATGTCTTAAGAGGGTTTATTTTTTCAAAACATGTGTTATTTGTTTTGTAAAACAAAGGGGAACGTTTTAAAAGTGAATTATGTAATTTTACTTCTTTCCATACATGGTATATGTGCAAATGATACATTCTAGATTTATTTTAAAACTAGAAATTATGAATTTATTTATGAAACATATTACATAGTTTCTAAGGTTAATGGTGAACTACTAGGATTATTAGCTCATCCTTTATCATTTTAGTTTTTAGGTTCTCTATTGGATATTCATTTTTTATCATAGACGAGGTCTGAATTAAGTTGTAGTGACAAGTGAGGTCACATGGAGGTTAATATGAATTCATTTTTCTATTATAGCTATTCATTTCTATCTATCTCTCCTTTTTTATGCCTATTTATTTAATTTTTGATATTTATTTTATTTATTATGCCTTCATTTAACTCTATATAGGATGAAATAATTCTTAAATAGATTTTTTGGATTCCCAATAACTTTCTTGCATCCCATGGGGATTGAGAATTCCCTTCAGGTCATGTGAAGAATCGGGTTTGGTTCGCGGTCAGATGGCTACATGGACCAGTTCATTTCCAAATGGTATTAGAGCTGACTTATGATTCCTTTAGTATAAAGCTAATCCTCTTATTTAATCATTTTTATTTTTTATTTATGTTTAGGTATAAGTGAGACTACAGTTTTCAGGTCTTGAGAGGTAATGGTGGGAAGATTATCACAAGCTCTTGCTCATCCCGAGCCTCGAGTATCTAGAGGAATTTCTATCTTGAATTTTGAATTCAATATTTTTTGGGTTTTTTCTGATGTATTTCAATGTTATTGATGTATTTTAATCCACTTTGAGAATTTTTATGATATTGAGGGTATCCATTGGGTTTGGGGTAGGGACAAGACCATGAGTTGGATAGTTAACTAACACAACCTAGAAAACCATGTGGTGGTCATGCAGTTAAGTCTACCTCCTTTAAAGTGTGCATTCTGTGATTTTCACACATTCCCATAACTATGTTACTGATTCATGCACAATATTGTTTCTTTCTTGGTTGGCCTATTTTGGAATCCTCTCAAATATGGATTCATTGAAAAATTGTTTCCACTTACAGGAGGTGAATTGATGATTGTAGTGATTATTTTATGGTTGTAGTTCTTATGAACCTTATTGAATACCTATGTTGTAACACCCCAAGCTTCCACGGTATGCTTCTCATTGAATAATACAATAGTGTGTGTTGTATGCAACTTCGAGTTCTAACACACCACAACCAGTCAAACTATCCATTATGAAGAGTATTAACTACTTTTTGATATTTTATAAATTTTATCATTCAAAATGGACTTGATTTTTTGGATTCGGAATATCGAAATTAGATTAGGATGATTTTTTGGTATTTTGCTGAAAAATTTCAATTTTTGAGGAATAGTGAAAAACACTAAGTTATAGTTTAAAACCGAATTATTATTTAAATTATTAATTATTTTATTTAAATTTATTTTAGGTAAAAATTGATACATAATACCTATATAAGTTAAATTTAATTCATTGGAGTAGTTTTTAATAGTTTTAGATATATAAAGATTTTATTGAACTTTTTAACGTTTTTTACCCACCTCCTAGGAGCATTTGTAAATTTACATAAAACATAATTTTACTGCTTCTGTGAGTTGGATTTCAAAAATCCAAGATACATGGTTGATCTGAGTAAGTAAAATTTGGTTCAAAAAGATGAAAATAATTTTTGGTGAATAGTAACTTTTAGCTTTTATTTACCACAGTTAAAAGTAAATAGGGTAATTAAGGGTAAAAATGATATTATTATTACCCTAAAACTTGTCTTAATTCTATTAGATAAGTATAACTCGACCAAAAACAACCTTAGGAATAAAATATGAATATCTTTGGTCCAATTTGATCAGATTAGGAAATTTTTTGTTATTTAATTCAAAGAAAATTTAAAAGAGTTAAAATCAAAGTTTAGTAAATAAAACATTTTTAATATAGGGTTACTCATAAAATAAATTCGACTATAAATATTCATTAGAAATATAAAATGATTTCCTATATAATGTTATTTTATTTATATTTTTTAGACATTAAATAATTTAATTTATTAATGACACAGTGATGATGCAGTAATTACCAAATTAATGAAATATTAAAATAATTGATATTATAAATATCCAAATAAATGTAATTTGAGACATTTTATTCCACTAATATTCTACGTTAATATGAAATATTATCATTTTTTAGATGAATTTTGTTTGAAGTAATAATGCTGTTATGAATTTTAGCAAAAACAAAATACCAAATAGTGTCAAAGTTGACATAAAAGAGTTTTTAAAACAAATATTATATTATTAATTGATATTCTACTCCTAAAAATATAAGAGTCATCCAAAAGTATTATATATTGATAGTTGTATCATTAATGAACCACTTGGGGTTTTCTTGAAAGTATATAGTATGTTTATTAACCATATAATATAAAAATACAAAGAGACATGGTATATGTCAAACTATTTAACTAAGAGTTAAATCTAAAAAATAAGGTTAATATGGTGAGCCAAACTAGTCTAAAACCTATTGGTTGAGTGGTTTTTGAACCATAACTACCTTATCCTTTAAATAATCCATTTTGGAGACATTATAAACCGAAAATGATTTTATTATAAAATAATATTTCTCGCTTTTTTCTACGGTGCCCCTCACCCCTCTTATAAAAGTGAAATCGCCCTTCTATCTAATTTCACACCTTCAAAGCCATTTGGCTCGGCCAAAACCTACCCAAATATGCTCACAACTATCCTGCCTTCATCTTGGAGGCCTTAAATTAGTTATAAATCAGTCCTATGGAGACCTTTTGATCAAATCAAAAGGAAGAACCTAAAGAAGAGGTAAATATTTCATCACCTTTTTAAAGTTCCTTTCTTCTTCCACTTATTATAAATATGTTACAACCATATTCATTATTCTGTCCATCCTTTTAATGACATGTCACCATACGTGTGTACGTATGACTTACCGTCTCCACGTCGTGGTGTAATTGTTATTAAATAAATTATTATTTGGATGGGTATAATAATAATGATTCATTAAAGTAAATAATAATTATAACATGATAATTATTCTTTATATATGATATCCCATCCAATTATATTTTATTTTAATATCAAAAGTTTGATATTGTCGCTCGTGCGTACGTACGGATTACCATCTCCACAAACGCGATGAGATTCATTCCCCATCATAATCCATTCAGGAATAATTTTCATTAGATGATTAAAAATAATGTTTAAAGACTTAATATCATTTTGAATATTAATAATATTCATCTTATCCGTAACAAACTTTACTTATGTGACAAATCATATAAAGGAAAACAAATTAGTTAACACCCGAAACGACGATAATACTAAGATATTATTAACAAATCAATGTTAAAAGATCATATATGATATCATATTAATGTATATGATTCTTGTATAATTTAATAACAATTATTTAACCATTATAAAGGAGGTTAACCTACCATAGTACAAGGAAACGTACAAGGTAAGGTGTTTTCATCTCACTCCTTATTCCCATGAGATTCATGCTATATTGCCAATATTTCCTTTTGTGTGGTGTATGTACTGAAAATAATTGTATTCTTTTTGAAATAAACATTAATTTATGTGTATTTACATCTTTATTGTATGATAATTCTTTCATGGGAATTATGTCTCATAGGTTACCAAATGGGTAAGGGTTAATTTCACAATCTCTTCATTACCTGAGGTTGTTTATACGTAATTATCTATTGTGACCTCTTTATCATCCACATCCATATTTCTTAAAAAATGTATTTCAAACCATTTTTACTATTTACTAGACAATGGGGTAATGTCATTTATACCCTTATTTTACCTTATATGTTTTTAAATGAATCTTTTCATCATTTTCCAAACAAGGTACTTTATGACCTTTTCGTCAAAATTAAGGTAAGAATATTTTTTTACATATATGGCGGGTGTAGCTATTTTATGCCGTTATAACATCGTCGAAGCTTCCCTTACAAGATTATAAGAAATTTTTCAAAATAAATGTTTTCTTTTAAAATTATATGACTTTTAAATGATTTCAAAATAGAATGATATATTTCTCAAAAAATGTTTTGATTTCATCTATGTTAACATCCTTTGATGGATTGTAAGCTTATTTTAAGTTGATTTGTTATAATACAAAACATCCAAATTGTATTGGAGGTTTTATGATATGTTTGACTGTGGATGTGCTATTTTTATACCATTCACAGTTTATGGATAATGTATTAACATTTTTTCTGCTAGTTTTAATATGAATGTTTATTTTATGTTTAAACCTTTTCATATGAGGAATGCATTTGACTTAGTAAGTGAAGTGTGGAGCCCACTATAGATCCTCGATGCATCGGTAGGTCTCATAAGACAAAATAGTGTCTTGTCACAAGGCCTTGACAAAATTTTATTTTTAGTCTTGGCATAAGGCCTTGACTATGTGGTTATGAAAATCTGGCATTATGCATTCCATCATTATGAAAGTGGCTATTAATATTGCATGTGATTATTAAACTAGTATAATATCCATGTGAATAAGTAAATGACATTATTTGATTTTTATCTATTCCGTATTATGATGAAGTTAAAGTTTAAAAGGATTTTTTTAGTCTTATAAATTTTCTTTAAATGTTTTTGCTTATTTATGAAAGTTTCTGCTATATTGTTATCCTTACTGAGCATCTATGCTCACCCCTTTCTATGTTTCATTTTTCCTAGGATGTGAAGAAGCATATTATGACTGACCTGCAGGGACAGTATACGGGATCTCAGTGTTTTATATGGAAACAATGTTGTTGTAGTTTCCCATTTTACGATGTAATGTAAACATTATGAATGTATCTAGTACTTATAAGGATACTAAACTAATTGGTCTTTCAAGACTTGATCTTTTGTGATCATGCCAATGATACATAATAATGAACCAACTCTGGGCTTCTAGGGTCATGGCATTACATATTTAGTGCCTTGTTTTCCCCTAAGATTTAAAATATAGTTTAGGGCAATGAAATTCATTTTGGAAAAAATTATTATTTAAAAAAACTACGTTTTGAGGATAATTGGGAGGAGTTAATTAACATTGTTTTTTGAATTGTTTTATAAAATGGTTGTTTTCCCTAGTGAAATGGTGCATTCAAAAGGTAAATGAGTTTTGGATGGGAGTTCATTGGTTTCTTATTTTTTCAATAAAAGGGGATTTTGGAAGGGATTTATATGAGATTCCTTATTTTGGGCTATGTTTGTTCCACCAAGGTTGTTTTGTTTTCCAAATTTTTTGGTCTAGTTTTAAAAGATACATTAGTGGATAGTTCTTTAAAAATTCGTTGGCGAAAATGAAAATTTAAAAAGAAAAGTTCCTTAGTGTGAATTTCATGTTCCCTATTTGTGTTCTCATTGATTTGTTTTGATATCATTCTAGAGAATAAAAATTTAGGTTTTGTTTTGAGGCATGGATTAGAAATAAACATGTCTTATTCTAATGTTTTCACCAAGAATGGTTGAAGATGATTCTTCAGTTCATGTGTCTTCATAGAATCCATGTGTAGTGGTGGATGTAGAACCTTATTCATTCTTCTAGGTCAGGGGTAATTTGAATAAGTTGTGTGGTTGGAAGAGTTCAATGTGATCCTTGATTCTCTTGGTACATATGAAGCTTTTTGGGTGAGTGAATTTGAGTTCAAGACTCTTCGTGTTAGTCTAATTTGGAAACAATCGGTGATGCCTTCTATATAATGAGAGATTCTCGAAGATGTATTGAGTGTAATACTTAGTGAATGGGTTGTAATGATTTGAAAAGAGTTTCTTTTTTATGGATGTAATATCTATTTCCGATCACCAGTCATGGTTGTTGAGATCATGAGGGTGGTTCTGTTTTTTAGGATATTTCTCCTGGTTGGACTTGTAGGGAGTTTCCGAGAAGGTTTTTTTTATGTTCCACCTTACCTTATGGGTGGGATTTTAGGTTTTTTGTTAGGGGAAATATTGTCTTTTGGTCATTTGTGAGTTCTATTTTTTAACAGCAATGTTTAGGTAAACCCTTTATGGCGATGGTGGGTTATTCCTGTTATTTTGGTTGAGCCTGGTAGTGTACATTATTTGGATGTTATAGAGGCCTTTAGGTACTTGATTAGTTAACTAGTGTAGTTGATTAATTATTTGAGTTTAGTATAATAGAAAGTGTTTAGATTTGTCCATTCAAATTCACCATGAGAGGGTGATCCAGTTCTTGATCTAAGGTTAACTATGTGTTTCATTACCTGATGTGAGAGCATATGTCATTCTTTGAGGCTGCTTGTGGTTGTTTCTCCTATCTAGGGTAGGAGGTGCTATTGTTTTGAGAGAGAGTTTATCATGTGGTTGTTCATTATTTGGGGATGCATATATGGAAGTTTTATTTAGTCCCACTATTTTATAGAAAATCTAAATAGAGAGGTGAAAATGTTAGGTCTCTCGGGCTTCAAAGGTATTTCCCATTTGGGGTAATCATTTGACTATCCCTAGAGATATTTAATGCCTTGTAGTCGATCGATTCAATCATTTTGGGGATTTTGATTGATGAATTTTAGGATGATCAGTGTTGAGAGGTCTCAATGGTTATTTCATTTTTTATAACTTCTTTTTTTTATCTATTTTCCTTATTTTTGACTGGGACTATCTAAGGAAGAAAGTGGAATGGTGGGGATTTTGTGACACCCCCATGTCACTGTGTTATTTATTTATTTTTTTATTTTATCCTGCATTGAGTGGGATTGTGTTTTGGTTCATTAAATGATGAAAATCTAGGTTTTAGAGGCTTTTTGGGAGGATCACATCTAGTGTGAACAATTTCTCAAACCGTGTAGTGCCCATGTAAGTGAACCTATCATTTGAAAGAGACATTTTGTATGGATTCTGTATGGTTTTTTCAAACCCTACAGATATCCCCAGAGATCATTCAGGGTCTTGGGTGTGGTTGGACTGAGGCACATGGTTTTTTCTAAACTATGTGGCCTCCTAGGGTTAATCATGTGGGTACCCTATGCTTATCTAGTAGGAAAATAATGACTAGTGCTCGATTTGGTAAATCGTTCACCAGAACCGTGTACCATGGCTGAAAAAAAAATTAATTTTTATTTTTCTTTTTTCTATTCTTATTCCCCTACTTTCTCTTTTCTAATCCCTTATCCATTGTTTTTATTGTCACACAACTAGCCCCACCCTCTCTCTCCGTGCACGTGCCACCCCCTCTCCGAAGCTCCCTCTCTATGATAATTTCCACTAGACTTCGTATGGGTTCTTGGTTGAAACCACAAGGTAATGTCCCTATCTCCCTTATCCTTCCTTATTCCTGGTGATTTTCACACTCTCATTGCACCACATATTTTTCCCAAACAATACATCAAGGGTTTAACCAATTTTTGGTATTTTATCTAGTGTTATGGCATGTGATGTGTCTCTTTGTCCATCTTTATGTGGGTTTCAACATCCACCACTGATGGTGAAGTGTTTTAGTCCATTTTAGTTTGTCATCCACCATTTTGAGGTAGTTTTCATCATCAATTTCCTCTTGGACTAATTTTAATTGGGGTATATTAGTGAATTTAGTTCCCTCTTGGTTGTTTTGGATGCTTTTCAGTTATTTGAAGTGACCTACACATATATGCTTATGTAGGTATGTGTATATATATATATATATAATTTCCCCCTTTGTATGTATTCAATCACGGTGGTATAAATATATATATATTTGGGATATGAGTTCATGTATACTTATATAGGGGAATTTTAATTCAAGTGTAAGGGTGTCTTGTGGTTCTTTGAAGGTGGCTTGCACATATATACCTAGGTAAGCACAAACATATTTATAAACCCTCATTGTAAATCTTCCCTCAAGATGATGGAATATCAAAATTGGGTTAATGGGTATACATATATATATGTAAAACTGTATATGTGTGAATGTGGGATGTTTTTTCCATCGAAGGTGATGCATTTTAAGGTTTTTTAGCTCAATCATTCTCTATTTGAGGTAGGTGTTACTATTCAATTGTTTTATTTTAGAATTCTAAAGTTATTGTGCTTTTAAAATTATATTTTTATGAAATTATGATTATATGTGATATCCTTATGTTATTTTAAATCAATTTCATCATGTTTTTGTGCTTTAAATAAATATTTTATTGTATTAATTCTAGGTTTTCATATGTTAATGGTAGTATTTATTTATTATACGCTTTAATTAAACACCTTTTTGATTTTTTTGAAATGTTTTTTTGGATTATAAGATGTGTATTGACCCATTTTTGGTTTTCAAAGAGAGGAACCTATGTTATAAATGGATATTTTTTTATATGGGGTGTTTACCCAAAGGTATTTAAAAATGGGATTTTTTAATTTGATTTCAATAGATTATTTTAAATGTCTTCATTGTTTACCCCTTGTAGAAATGATCAGTTGGACTTTTTAAAATGGTTTGATGGAAATGGGTGGGGAATGGGCCTTGTTTTGATTTTCAAAGAGGAAAAACCTTATTAAATCATAGATTTGATATATTTTAATTATTTTTATAGTTTCATTTAACATATTAAAAATTTATAAGTGTTGATTCATGAAAGTTGTAATGGGATTGGAATCCCAAGATGTTTTTTTTGGTGATAAATACCCGGTTGAAATTTTGGTTTTAAAATGACAGTTTTGAGAGACACCCATTGATTTTTCTCAGATTTCCTATCCCTTAAAGTGGGTCCTTGATTATCATCTGATTATTTTTTTCTCCCATTATGTGGGAATGTCTTTTTTATTCAATGAGTCAATCTTATGGGTATATGTGGATTTTCTTCAATGGGAGTTAGGGTTGGGATGGTATCCTTGGTTATGCCTTATGAGTTAGTCTTGGTTTTTTTCTATACACCTACCATTTTTGTGTTCATCGATGTCTGGTTACTAAGTGGAATACCTAAATTTTTCTTTTAGTAGGTTCACACGCTGCTATTTTCCCATGATTTGTACTAGAAAAAAGGACTCGGTGAGGTTTTTTCATTGCATAGATGCTTGTGTAGGCCACCTAGATGACTCGTGAGAGGATCTTGCCTAGGAAGGAGATTGTCTCATGAGTATTTATAACCATAAATAGTTAGGTTCCTCACATGTAAAATATTCATGTTAAATACCCTAAAATATTCGACCATTCAGTTTGATAAATTATGGATTTAAGAGGGTATGATATCGTGCTTATTTGTTTCATTTCCAATTATTTAATTATTGTGGAACCCTTTTGTTATTGAATTTCAGTATTATTTCTTATATATTTGTTTTATTTATGTTTTTTTTGACCTCTTCGAGTGTTTTGGGTCATTTTATTTGGAAAATTAGATCTTAAAATATGTTTTGAAAGCCTATTTTTAATTTAAAGTCTCATGTCTGGGTGCTTCAAAGTGGGTTTCAAAATAGGTTTCTTGATTTTAAATTGTTTCTTCAACTTTAGAAATGGTTAAAAGTTTGTTGTTTAATTTAAATAAATCATTTTATTTATTTTTGAGAAATTAAACATGTGCGTGTGGATTTTTGGGAAAAGTCTTAGGTCTGTGGATTTGTTTTCAAAACATGTATGTTTGGTTTTTCAAAACAAAGGGTAATGTTTTTAAAGTGAAATATGGAATTTTCATGATCTCCTTACATGTTATTTATGTAAAAATTAAATTCTAGATTTATTTTCAAACTAGCCTTTATGGGATAACTTATAAATCATATTTCAATGTTTTAACCGATCGTGGTGACATACAAGGATTTTTAACTCATTAATTTATCATTTTGGGTTTCAAGTTCATTGTTGGATCTTGTTTTTTGTTGTTGTATCCATGAGGTGAGTTGGGTGGTAGTTACCCAAAAGGTCACATGGAGGTTATTCTCAATTTCTTTTCGGATGCAGTTGTTCCTATCTAGTCATCTTTAGTTTTGTTATAAAAATTTATTATATCATAGCTTAATATTTTATTTATTCTATTGTCATTTTTCTTTGTTTTTGGTAAAATACTTCCCAAAGTATTCCAATGATGACCTGACAATAGTTTTTAGCCTATCGGGATCTTGAATTCTCTTTAATCCATGTGGAAACAGGTTGGGTGTTGGGTCATATGATAACCCAGGTCGGTTTGTTACAATTTCCGTTGAAGGGGATGATCATTGATCTCCTAGGTGTCAAATACACACAACCTTTCCTAGGGGAGTTGAAAGATTATTTGGTAATCCATGACTACCACATTGTAGGTTTATAGTGGGATGTGCAAGGGAAAATTGAGTTCGAACTACTTGGACTCTATTCCACCCATAGTTACAGCTTGGGGGAGTCTTTAAATAGTTTAGTAATGTTTTTGAGTTATCGATGGTCCTTCCATAGATCATTAAATTCATTTAAATGATGGGATGGATCCTTTGAACATCCAACCCTATAATATTTCCCGTCAATTGAGTAATGAGGTTGAACTTTAGGTATCAGATCTTATAACAATGGGATATATCCAATATAGTATTATTCCTTACTCTATTGAAATTATTATGGACCCCAAGAAGGATGGTGGTTGCTGTATGGATATCGGTTATATGATATTATATAGGTTACAGTGCCTAAAAAATGTCTCATTACAATCATTTAGAAGATTATATATGAGTTACATTGGTCTTAATTCTTTACTAAAATTTATTTGAGGACTGGTTTCTATTTGGTTTATACGGAGATAGAAGAAATTGAGAAAACAACCATCAAAATGAACAAGGGGAATTATAAATACATTTTTATTCCAATTGGTTTAATTAATTCACTTGTCACATTTTAGGATACAATAAATTCCATATACCACCATCTAGAACACAATATTTTCTCATTTTGTGTCATATTAGTCTATACCCAGACATAGTATGGGGATCTATGCAATGTGTTCTACAAGTACACATTGATAAGAACTTATTTTACAATACAAAAGTGTTCTTTTTTCTAGAAGTTATTGGATTACTTGGTCTATATTCTCTTGGGGAACAAGTTCCTAATATATCCTATCATGCTCCATGTATTATAATTATGGCTGATAACACATAACATCTAGGAGGTATGCAGTTCTTTAGGTTTGAACAGCTATTACCTGAAGTTTATTAGAGACTAATGAAAAATTACTTGACAACTCACAAAATTAACAAAGCATTAGGATTTTTCATGTACTATAGTGTCTTGGGATTCTTTTGAATTACTAAAATATTGTATTACTATTTCCCACTCTTGATTATAAAAAATTTAGCAATGGGTATTTTCATTGAATGCAGTGCATCAGGGGTTGGAATTGGTAAAGTGTTAATATAAGAAGGGTGACCTATTTCTTATTTTAGAAATGTTTTTTAGATTCCAATTTGGAAAATTCAGTTTATGAAAAAGAGATCATGTCCTTGGTATTATGTTTCCATCATTGTTTCTAGTACTTATTATGATAGTAGTTTTTCGTTTTTTTTAACCACCATAGTCTCAAGATCATTCTCAAATTGGGAACGATGACATTAAATTATCAATATTGGAATTCCAAGAGTTTTCTATATTAATTTAATGTGGTTTATAAACTAGGATGTCTAGATACTATTAAAGATTAATTATCAAAATTTTCATAGAAAATCACATGTTTTCACATTGTAGTTTTGATCCCTATTTGGAATGTCCGACAATTAGTTTTGGATGAGTTACTTCATGAGACATATACTCAAGTCATCATTACTTCTTTATTGTAGGATCTGACCTCTATACTAGATTATACATATTGAAATGGAATCCTATTCTAAATGTATAGGTTAGTCCTACTTGAAGAATCAACTTATATTTCTCACATTTTTTACTCAAATATAATTCATCCTCAGTTGGGTTCCACTCTTGTTTATTAAAGAAATATAATAATACAACTAATGGAATTTATTGGGTTGTGATAAAATTCACAGGGAACCAATTTTTTCATTAATTTTTAGTATTACAATGATATAAATATAAATCCATGAGTTCGGCTGGTTATCTTCCACCACTCCCTTTATCAAAATTGATTTTAGATGAAGTCTCTAAGTATTTTTTTTGGATTGGATAAATCAAAATGTTATTTAGTTATCATTGTAGTTGTTGATCATCTGAGAAAATATGATCACTTATTACCACTTGTGAATCCTTATACAACCATTTTAGTTGCTGGATTATTTGTTAAAGAGGTGGTTATGTTTCCTTGTATCCCTAGAACTAGTATCTATGACCGAGACCCCTTTTTTACCATCCATTTATGAAATTATCCTTCTAAACTATAGGGTAATAACATTAAAATGAGTTTTTTACCACACTCAAAGTGATGAACAAACTGAGGTAATGAACCAATATTTGGAAATTTATTTATAGTTTTTTTCTCTAGATTATCTAAAGCATTGGATTCCCTACATTCCATGGGATAAATTTCATTACAACACCACTTATCATACTTATATGGGAAAAGCACCTTTAGATGTTGCCTATTGGTGTCTTCCATCACATTTTTTAAACTATACTAAGGGATTATATATAATTTTTTATGTTGTGTACACTACCCTCATTGATCGATATGAGGATTTAAAAAACACTACATGTTTATTCACCAAGTCCAAAAACACATGGTTGCCTATGATAGTTGGTGTTAGTGGGAGGTATCTTATTACCTTTGATATTTGGTTTGGGTTATGTTGCACAAAAAAACTAGTTACTCACCTATTAATACATCCTAAACTGGATACCTAATATTATGGGTCATTTAATGTGGATCTTCGTTGTAGCTTACCAACAACACCATCATTCCTATATTCAAGAACACCCAATTTTACATGTGTTATAGTTAAAGGGTGACATTGGTCAGCCTATGATTTCCACTGCATTACCTAATTAATTTTTTTTTGAGGATGTTTACCCTGGAGCAATTTGAGAAAGAAGGATCAAGGCCACACACCCTTCTGGACAGTACTATGGGATGACCAAATGATTAGTGATGCAACTTAGGATGTTTTTTATGTACTTAATATCTAGTTCCACAATATCCATATTAGTGTAAAGGTGCATTATCAATGGGAATAAAATGATATTTACCTAATGAATATACTCCCAGCCCTCTAATTATCTATACTTACTAGGGGAGGAGTGGACACACCAGGGAGCGGTGCTTGAGAGAGATGTCTAGGGGATATTTTGTGAATAGAATCTTATTATTTTTTATATGATTAGGGAGAGATTATATGGGGTATTGTTCCTTGAATGAACCATTTATTCTATTTTGTGGGAGTTTGGCTTAAAATCCAAGAGGGCTTATAGAGTGTAGACTCCTAGGAATAGTTAGTTAGATTTACATGGTATCCATGTGAAAGGGAAACCATTAATTGAAACTCATATTTTCTGGAATAAAGTTTTTATTGTATGCCTTCCTATCATACCCCCTTTTAAATTTCCAACACTTATCCAAAAAACATTTAACACAGAAAAAACCCAAAAAATTCAACTACCTAGTTGAATAATGTCTTAATAGATTTCATGGTAAACATTTTGATATCATGAAATTTTTAAAACATGAAGTTTCATCTTTTAACCATTGATTATCCATCATAAATGTTCATCAACGTATTGAACATTCTCATAGATCATTCTCATGAAATGATATTTATATACACTATATTGTATAGTTCTCACCCAAATTTGATCTTACCTTTCTTATCTACATTCAACTCATTGATATTTTTATCCTAGAGACCACCTCTTTTCACATTTATAGAATTAATTTCATGAAACATAATGATTAGATCTTTATTATAGGTGATCATAGTAGTGTAACATTCAATTATTCGATAATAATATATTTTTATTCATTGAAGATTGATACACATTTATAGGTAGATTCACTATCTTCATATCTAGAACTGGAGAGAGAAACTTCCAAAATAAAAGCCAAAAAATTTTATACATGCTAATCCTAAGTGAGAAAGACCATTAAAGGGGTGATGAATCATGTTATGATAAATTTATTTATTTTTGACTTAGTTTTCTCTTTTGGATTTTATACATATTACTAGTTAGAACATGTTTTTCTATAAATCTCATTTCTCACATGAATGTAAATAAACACAAGGCATAGTAAATTATGTGGGTCACTGATGTGAGAAAATTTTATTAAATGGTTAATGGAATGTAAAGTTTATTTTAGATAGATTTATAATCATTTATTTGATTCAGATTGGTATATTGAATGTGTTTTGATAAATTGAGCCAATGTGAGCTATTTCACTAATTCTATCACAATTTACACAATCTTAGTAATTCAGTAGTAAAATGTATTTAATAACCCCAATGAATCTAAAGGTGTATGTGTGTGTTCCTAGACTATTGAAGTATAATTTTTTCAAATGGAACATGAGTACATATAGAGACTATGATAATATTATAGGGATTTTAAAAGGAATAAACTACTAGGAAAATTGGGTTGGCCCTTAATTAAGTGATTGGGCCATAACGTGGGATATAAAAGTAATATTAATATTATAATAGTATTATTGGAAACATAATTAAAATACCAAGATCATATTAAAAATTATAAATTTTTTGAAAATGTCAAAATGTTTTGTAAGTTGACTCAACATAACGAAGAATCTGATGAACACTCACTAAGAAAGTGGAGCATGTTGAAGAAGGTGAGGAAAATAATTTCTTAGAGAATGTGTTGGACCTTGATATAATAGGAATACAACTCTAATAAGACTATTTTATTTTTAATTTTCAGTGATTTTATTATTATCATGTCTCTCTGTTGATATAATATTATATCACCAAAAATCAAACACTTCATAAAAAATTCATCATTTGTGTTTTGATAGTTTATTATTATATTCAAAATCATAATATTCTTTGGAATATCAATAATTTTTTATATTTATTATATATTTGTTTATAGAAAAAATCACTCACAAACACACACACACATACATCCTTGTGAGAAAAATTTTCACCACTTTCTATTTAGATTAGGTATAAGGTATATTTTGGCACATCATGTGACTTGAGTGACCAATAACCCCCAATGTGGAGACTGTATATAATGTCGAAGAATTACCCAATTTTATTATTTCCCAAATAATTAGCATCTATTAAAAAATATTGAGTGAAGACTCAATCTATCAAGGTTCACAACCCTCATATGTTTATACTCTCACTATTAAAAATAATATTCTCCTTATATTTAAAATAATTCATTAAAAAGAATATAAAGGATAAAAAATTGAATTTAGAAGCTAACATTAAACATTATATCATCTTTTATATTATAATAATTTCACTTTAAAATAATGTGAACTTATATTTTTTCCTTTTGTCACTATGAAAATCATCTTTTTTCTCCCAGATAGAATTCTCCATGTTTTTATTTCAATGTTCATAACCATCAAAATGTTCACACACTCACTATTTGGAAGAATTTGAAAATTTAATTTATAATTATTAATCCACTTAATATAAAATATAACATTTTAAACATGTATGAAAAAAAATGATCCTCCACATTAGCCTTTTTATTTGTGAATGTTCAATTTATTGTAGTGTTGAAGTCTATTTTTTCCTTCTATTACACTGAGGAAACCTTTTTATCTCTCAATGAGAATTATCTATATTTGGAACTCTTCCACTAAAAAGAATTATGAGACCTACATGAAATTCATTTCAATATAACATAGGTGAAAAAATTAAAATCCACACTCGTGGGTAATGTTTCGATCCTTAAGCCTAGTTATAGTTCCTCCTTTAAGATAACTCACCAAATTTCCCAAGGGTTTATGCTCCCTCGACTTATACCCTTGACACAACAAAATAAAGTGAACAATTATATAACCACCCTCCCCAATAGTGAGTAACTCCCTCAATCTTCCCTTACTAATGAAATCATCTCTAATATGTATATAGTATAAGTGGTTGGGGGTCTCTCCAAATATGACCCTCCTATACATTCCTATTAGTTCCCACCCCTTATTCATCCACCTTGTCCTCAAGGTAGAAATTGGGAAACTAAATTATGATCATCATTGCATCCTCCCACATTGCTTAATTTATAATTCAATCACACAACTTAACCGACCACTGTGGGTATATTCCCTATGTAATTTTTCCAAGATAATCTCTAGATAGTTCCCTATTCTAGTAAAATTGGTTGGGAGTGACTATCCTATACTGTTTCCCTACATCTAGTTATAATTACAAAACATTACAAACCCTGTGAATTTGACTATTTTTTGATAGTTGAAGCTTTTAAGCTACTACTCTAACCCTACCAACAACCAAAAACATGTCATCATATTTGGAAGAAAGATTATAGTTAATTATGGTTTTATAGCTAGCTCTATTTATCATTTACATTACCCATAAATGGTCCTCTTCATTGCAGGACACATCACATTGATCTTGGTTAGCATACTTGGTCATATGTTTTATTCACTATGTAAATTCTAATGGAGTTGTTTTAATGTTTTATCTTGATTGAGTAAAGAAGTTTCCACATCTTCCACCATAATATCCTTTCCAGTGTAGTGAGATATTTGTCCTGGTTTACAACCATACACAAATTTGAATGGTTTATTTCATGTAAAATTGTAAATATAAGCATTATTACTAAAACAATTTCAAGGGAAACACATTTGCTATTTTCATGGTTTTTTAGTCGAAAACAACATAGATAACCCTAAAAACAATGACTGACAAATTTAGTTTTCCCATTGATTTGTGGATGATATAAAGAAATCATTTTCAAGGTTTTCCCTTAAAACCTGGAATGTTATTCAAAAAATAAACTAGTACATATTGGGTCACTACTACTAATAATAACATGAATAATCCCAGGTAGTTTCACAACTTCCCTTGTGATTACATTCGATACTAATTTTGATGTGTAATGATGTATGAGTGTTATAAAGTGTGCATAATTACTCTACTCCACCACAAAAAAAATGTTACTTCAAACCCATGGGACTTGGGAAAACCAGAGATAAAATACATTAATATTTTCACTCTAATTACATAATAAATTGAAAATTGTTATAGAAACCTAGATGGATATAATTTTTCATACAAATGTTTTGGTCACATTTCACATTCATTAATATATTTTCACACAATCTCAACAATTCCTACCAAAATACTCAATTAACCCATCACTTTTATGTTATCAAAAATCCCAGTAAACATTTGATTGGTGAATATTGATAAATTTTAATATTATTGCTATCAATACTAGTTTTTATTTTGGAAAAACTATCCTTCCATTTCAAAACAATAATACATTTTGGAATATATAGTCTTGTTTCAGAACTCCTCCCTAACACAATTATGAAATGATTATCTTCAGCCAGTTATCCTAGTGTATCAATACCTTCAATGTTTGAAGTTCCACCCATAATGGTTGTGACACTCCCATTGTTATCAAATGACAATCCTATTATATATGAGATAGAGTATCCACTACAATGTATAACATCCTAGACTTGTAAACGACCTAAACATCTTATCCCAATATTTTCTCTTATTAGAACTATTAATTCAAGGAGACAAATTTATGACTAAAAATGTGTTTAAGATGACTATGATCAGTATATAATTTGAATCTCAATCCCGACTAATGTTGTATCTAATGACGAAACGATGAATTGATCGCCATGAGTTTCTTTCCACACACTGATTTATTTAATGTAGCATTTGATAAATAATTACTATAATAAGAAAGAGGTATCCCTCCTTTTATGAGAACAGATCTAATTCGAGCTCCCATATAATGAAATTCCATGAAAAACATTACAGAAAAATTGGGTGTTCCTATTAAAAGATTTGAAATTAACTATTTGTTTAGGTTTTCAAACGTGTCTTGGGCTTCATTAGTCCATTAAAATTCCAAATTTTTGTAAAAAACTATTATAGGAATGTTTATATTTCTATAGTCTTTAACAAACTTCCTATAACATCTTGTTAGAAAAAAAGATCTCCTTACTTGACATTTCATGGAACCTTCTACCCATGTACTACCTCTATTTCTTTGATCCAGGGAAACTCCTCCCATAAAAATTATATAGGTGAAAAACTCCATATATTTCCTCCCAATGGTGAACTTAATTTCATTATAAAAAAGATCATGGGATTTCATAATATTAACAAATTTCTTCAGATTTTTCAAATCCCTTTCCCATCATATTCTACATACTAATATTTCATTAAGAATGTCCAAAACCACATTCCCTATCATATCTTAGAAGAAAAAATTCATAGTGTCATGGAATGTTGTTTGATCATTCATCTATCCAAAAGGCATTAATAAATATTCATAGTGCCCCTCTTGAGTCTTGAAGGCTATATTTCCCACATATTTATTATTTATCCACACCTAATGAAAAACAAACATCATAGTTACACATCAAAGGTTTTATTCTTCACCGACTTATAACCATGACCCAGTATAAGAAATTGTATAATTACCAAACTACCCCTCCCCGGTAGTGAGTAACTCCCTTTCTCTTCACTTAAAAAAACTATCCTCTGATATTCATATAGTATGGGTGGTTAGAGGTCACACTCAACTATCCCCTCCTACATATTCCCATAATACATGGTTTTCCAAAGTTATCAATGGACTTATCTTTCACAATTTTACCAACAAGGACAATTGATACAAGATTCTTAAATTTAAGATCAATAATTTTTTACCCAAAAATCCAAAATTTAATTTATTTCTTAAATGAGTAATAATATAATTAAATTAATTAACATTATTTAATGTGTGAAAATACCTTAAACCATATATTAGACTTATATTTTTCTCCTTATAAAATAAACAAAGCGAGGTTGGTATATAAAAGTTCAACATGTGTGGATGATATGATCCCCTATGCATTGTCAAATTTTTACCAATAAATAACCAATAATGTATTAATATAAAAATAATAATTTAACTTAAACATATTATATATCAAACAAACCAAACCATTTTTTAGTATAACACTATTACCACCATTAATATATTTAAATTTAGAAAATAATATATTCCAAATGATTTTTCCATCACAATCACCAAGAAATATTTTTTAGAGAGAATCATGTAATTTTTTTTATCTTTACTCAATTGAAATATAGATAATTGGGTCAATATAATTAAATAAAAAACTCAAAATAAAAAATAGAAAAAACCTAAATATACTTCCTATGTGAACATAAAAACTGAAAATAAAGAATCCTTAACTTTTTGAATTTAGTGGTTGAGGGAGGAATGTGATGACTTAAGTGGGAGAGTTAGGCATCTTATCAAGTGGCTTTAGTGGTTGAGGGAGTGGCCTTATGGTCCAAGGTGACATTAGGAAATGGTCTCTATGGGGGATACTTCTTATGTATCAACTATATATATTACCCTTTGGTTATTTATTAGACACCTTTCATCCCCTCCTAAAATTGTATTGCTCCATATTTTTTTAACCTTATACAACTCCTTTAATCCTGTTATTTTTTCATTTCTAATATATAGGAAATTTTTATAATATGTAACAAATAAATATTGAGTCCTACATTGGGTTTTATTAGATTTTAATTTTATATATTAAATATTTCTAAACCAGTGATGCATGAGTTGGAAAACTAATCACTAATTTAACCACTTTTTTAAATTTTCTTTGTTTTTTTGAATATTAACTATTTTGTTATGATATATTAATCATATAAGTTATATATGAATCAAAAGTGAATACAACATATTGAAAATGAATTAATTTTCAATCCTTCTTTATTATTCCATTTTTGATGCATGTCCCATGTATTATATTTCCAACAATGGTGTTTATGATATTCACTATTTCATTTTACTTTTATTTTCTCCATCTATTTAAATTTTGTATCAATATTTTTTGGGAATATTCTTTTTAGTAATATTTTAATTAAAATAGTATCATATCTACATAAGATTTTCATTCTCAGTTAGAATCTACACTTAAATTTTTATGAATATTTATATTTTTATCATAGGATAATTAGATTTTGAGTTGATATGTGACCTATGTTTTATAAGTGAAACGTCTATCGAGTTCAGGAAATATATGAATAACATGTATAGAAAATAATCAATGTCCATATGCAGAATCCAAAAAGATATTTTGAAGGTTTTATAAAATAATCAATTATTTTATATCAAAATCAATTTTTAGAGACATTAAGTATATACCCAAATCGTTTCCATTCCATTACTCTCGTTGACATTCCCTATGCATTTTAATACTTTTTCTTGTTCATCGATTTTTCTCTTCCATCATTTCTTACTATCAAATGATAATTTCATTCCATTATTCTATTAACTGAGTCCATTTATTCTCCTCAATTTTTGTGATTTTAGGTGACATGAATCATCATTTTATTTTTCTAATCATATTTCAATGATAGTATTTCAGCTGATAAAAGGGTTCATGTAATTTATAAAATAGATTTTTTTAATTTATGAAAACTTTTTTTGTGCATTAATGTTCAATGAATCTTTTGTATGTTCACTATTTTATAGTTTTCCCTCATTTTACTAGATAATATAAAAAATCTTTAATCTTCACTCATTTTTCATAATTATTGTGTTATATTTATAAAAAATAAAATTGACTATTATGCCCAACATTAATTTCTACTAAATATAAAAAAAACATCCAATTTATCTTATTATAAGGAAATCTTTAATTGTACAGAAATTTTAATTTATAAATTATATTTTCCTTATGTATTAATGAATCTATATTTTTATTCCCAATTAACCTCATGGTATTATGCATTTCCATTAGCAGAATCATGTTCTTACAAACATTACACCTTTTATTTACATTAAAATCATGGCTGAAAAATGCCTCATAAATGGACTTTCATTATATTGATTGATCACTACTTGAATGAAATTTATATATTTATTTCCACCATATAGAATTTTTTCATAATTCAAAGAATATAAATATAGATCCATCCATTCGTGTTTATAATATTTTATTTTTATATATTTAGTCATTCTATAAAAATAATTCTTGGATAAAAAAATTAATAACTATTCTGACCACCTATTTCATTTTTTTAATTTTTACTAAAATATAATATATTCTAATATCATATATTTTTTATATATGTTATATTTACATAAAACTTTAATGAAACATGATGTAAATTATTTAATGTTCAATAATCCATTCTCATTCCATTTTACTAAATGTACGATATAAAATATTTCAAACTATGCTGTATATGATATTATTTATTTCATTAAAGTGTTATTTCCTCAATTTTTTTTAAAATTTGGTATTTTTATTTTTAATAAATATTCTTTTTTAGTAATATTTTTGATTAAAATAGTATAATTTTACATTTTATTAAAAACAATTTGTTTTAGTAACTTAAATAGAGTAACAAGATTTTATTTTGGAATTCATTATGCTCTATATTTTCAATTTCATTTAATATACTAGAATAAATACTTCAATGTTCCACTACCTTGCTGAGTAATATAGATTATAGAATTATATACATGAATATATTTAAATTTTTAACTACATTTATTCTAGGATATATTACACTATGTATAAATTTTTATCTATGATGAAGGCGTCCACTCTACACTAATGTTTAGTTTAAATCATACATTAAAATTTTATACTCTACATTACTATTTTTTCATAATCAATCCTTGGATGTGATTCAATTTAAGTATAACTATAAATAAAATATTATGTAACGTTTTATTTATTATGAATTCCAATTAAGAAGTATCTTTCAGCGTTATATAGTATTATACAATATGAATTGTGTTTATTCATTATTATTTTTGTATTTAGATTATCCTATAATGAACATCATAAATCATCGATTTTATAAATTATATGTTTTATGGATTATATGATTGATTTAGTTATTTAATTTTTTCTTGGAACTCTTGAAAGGAATTATCAATATCAAGGATTCTATTAAATATTTAGTTTTTCATAATGAAATAATTACCATTTCCATAAAACAAAACACAAACAATTAAATCAGATTTATCCTTAGGAAAAAATGTGTTGATTCTTGAAATCCATTTGGTTGGAAGCAACCATATTCTCAAAACCATAAATTCTATAATTAAAATGCTCATCAGATGAATTTATTTTATTAGGAAATGAATAGTGTCGAGATAGTATGTGAGGTATGATATACTCTATAATACCAAATGTAGGATTGAAATAATATAGACACTGAATGAAGAATCTAATAATGCTCAAAATATAAGAAGGGGGGGGGGTGAATTGTATTCATTAAAAAATTACTTTGGAACTTTTAAAGATGATGACTTTTAACAAGGTTAAACAAGGTAATTCACAAAACCTCTAGTTCTACACACTTGCTTGAATTCGGAAATATGATTGCAAGAAAGTAATTCCGGAAAAGATGGTTCCAGAAAATGAAACTTAATGAACGTTTACAAAGATAAATATTTTACCTTAAAGCGTATAGAATCTTACTAAATCAAAGTATACAAGTATAAGGAAGTATAATATATTTATACTTTCCTTAGAATCAAAATATAATAGAAAACTTCAAACAAACAAGTAACAAGTAGTAAGTCTTTTAACCCAAAGAGAAGGGTATCCAACAACCTTGAATAAATGTCTCTTGATTTATACATTCAAGAAAGTCTGTCTTACCCACACCAGGGTAAAACCTCAATACAATGATTGGATTCTATCTTGCTATCCCCTCAATCCCTCAACTTCAAGGTAGTAGACACATCTGTCTTCCTCAATAAGGAATTCCTTGAACTTTAAGTTAGTCGACACCTCTATCTTCCTATCCCCGAAAGCCCTCGAATGTACTCAGCAACATTCGGAGTTGTACGAAGCAATTCTGAACAAGACGTTCAGTACGCACTAAGAATTATAGTCTCTCTCTAGAAATCACTTCAACATAATGTAATATTTAGATTCATAGAATAGTTGATCAATGTTCTAAAAGTATTGAGATCATTCAAATGAGTTCATATTTATAGGCACGACTTCAACAGTCAACTCCCTCCTCAAACGGTCATATTTTTCCTTAAATTTTGGAGGGATCTATACACATTTCACCCAAACAGTGGTTAGATAGTAACTAAATGTATGACATCATTTTATAACAAAAACAAGTGTACAAAAAAATATGGTTACATAACCAAAATCAAATATTTGGAATGTAAGCAAATAAAAGTTCAGAGTCTAACCAAAACATATTCGGTGTTTATAATACAAGGATATTCTGATTCTGTTTTTTAAGGAATTTAGAACCTGAACTCTATAGAATTACAGAGTCTAAATTTCAAGGAAATTAATAATGTATATTCACAAGAATTAGGAACTTGATCTTAAAGTGTTCGGAGTCAGAGTTCATGAGAATTCAGAGTCATAACTCAGAAGAGTTCAGAGTCTAAATTCAATGAACACGGAGTCAGAACTCAGAAGTGTTTGGAGTATGAATTCAGATAACTCGGAACCTGAATTCAGATCCTAAAAATAGAATGCTCTATATCTAAGTATTATTTGATTCCAAGGTTTGGTATAAGAAAAGTAATTTTACACTTATACAAAATGAACAATGTAAAACATGGTAAGGATAAATTTCATTGGGGAAGGAAAATTTTCCTTATGAATGTAAAAAAGAGGGTAAAATGAAATTTTCTTTAGGATAAGGTGTTTGTGATTTTCAAAAAATGAAGAACTATTAAAGTCATAAGGAATATTTATTGACTCAATAATATACCCAAACATGAAGGAATGTAAAAGTTATAAGTAAACCTTATTGACTCAACAATCTCCCTCTTTTTGGAAAGCACAAACATCCTTATGAAAAAGAATATAAGGACTTAGAAAATATTTTTCTAGAAAATGAAAATAAAACTTATTTCCCTTTTCATATGTACAATTATGAATATGACTAACTCCCCCTTTGGATTTGGAACACTAAAAATTGTTTTCTAGATTTCTATAATGAGAGTTTTCATTATCTTGAGTACATAAATCTCTGAAATGAAAACTCCCCCTCAGATAAACTCCCCCTTACTCAGGGATATTTCTTCTTTTCTTAGAATTCTTTTTACTTTCTCCCCATTTGTGATTTTCAAATAGAATTTGAGGGAATGGAAAAGTAAATATGGAACCTGAAATATTAGTACAGAACATCCAAAAGACAAGAAACCAAAAAATTCATTATGACTAGAAAGAATTGGTACAAGGAAGAAAAATACAACAAAATAATGAATTTGGTCTATCATCCTTCATTTTCCATGTATATCAGTTTCTTCACTACTGTATTCAGCTGCTTGAGCTCCTTATGATCTTTCTCTGCTCTCTTAAGTCTCTGTTTGTGATCATTAGCTTTCTTCCCTATGGATTTGATTATATCTTCCTGATCCTTGAGGGGCCCTTCCTGGGCCCTCAAGACTTCTTCCTGATTAACAATATTTTCTTTAATCTCAATCTGAAGATCCCTTTCTCTCTTCCATCTTTGAGAAACAAAAAACTATTTCCCATTCAAATCCTTCACTTCTTGAATCCGAGTATTCTTCTCAAGGTTCATCTTTTCCTCAAAGCTATTTGTGAGATCCATGACTCACCATCTACTATGTCAAAAGACTCCTTGACACCATCTTGAATCTCATCATGTTCTCTCAAATCTTTAACTATCTTCTTTGACCATACAACCATTTTGTTACATGAGCTTTTATGGGCATCGTAGTGAATGAAGAAATTCTTGAAATCAGACTCACACTTGACACACTTGTCCATCACCATGGAAACTAAATCTGATTTATGATTTAGTGTGTGTTGAAGCATCTGGAATCTAGAGTCTATGCTTGGGAAAATCGGAATGGTCCCAACCAACTTTTTCAAATACTGGACAACAAAATCATTTCCTATAGATGATGATTCTGAATTTGAGACTTTGCTAGGTGAAGGCCCTTTCTCTAGCTCGGCAATTTTCCACTTTGAATATCCACCAAATTATTTCTTCTTTACAATAGATTTGGTAGGTGTATCAACAACCACATGTTTTCCATTATCACTTATCAAAATGGCCTCCTCATCTGGAGATTTTTGTTCACTGTCAGACAGCTGAATAATTCTATCTTCATTTATGTTCTCCTTCTTAGCTCCTGCCTAAGAATCTTCAGGATGAATAAAATGATGATTAAAACATTCTTCCTCAAACACCTTGTTCACTTCATCTTCAGCTTTCTCATCTTCTTCTTTATGATGATTTCCAGATGTAGCCAACTTTAATGATTCTGCCTCATAAGTTCAGATTGACAAACTCTCGGATGGAATTTCTTTCTCATGAAAGCCTTCCACTTGGTTTATGAGATCTTCAGTATCACCACTTCTTTCTTCTTCTTCCACTTCTTCGACAACTTTTTCTACTTCCCTTTATTTTTATTTCACCTTTTCCGGAGTAACAAAATTTTTACCCAGAGTCTCAGGTAAAGATTCTACTATGAAAGATTTTGGTACTAGGATACTCCCGGATGCTTTCTCAGTATCCCTCAGAAGGGATTAAACAATTTCAATCTCAGACATCTTCTTCTTCTTTTTCTTTTCTTTAGCTTGTCTCTCAAGCTAATCAACAGTATTCTCTTTTAAAGACTTTGCTCTTACAGGATCGAAGGCAAACTATGGCTCTACTTCCTTCCAGTTTTTCTTGTCTTACCTCCATTTTGATACAACCTCATCTGGACAGGCTTCTTGTTTCTTAGGTTTTGGAGGTGTGGATTTGACTACCTTATATTTTGGGGTTTTCCCTTCCTCTTCTACTTCCTTCAACTTCCTCTTCTTTTCCACCATTTTCGATGGTTCAGGTACTTCTTGATTCTCCAGAACAACTTTTGCTTCTTTCACTGGTAGGTCATAAAATTATATGGAGTCATTATAAAATCCAATCTTCATCCTCTTCAGAGTATCATCACTGACTAGCATGACTTTCCAATTTCTAGGTTTTAAACTACAAGGGATTTTAAGAGATTCTAAACATCGAACAATCAACTCAGAAAGAATGGTCAGGTACATGATAATATGATCCTTCAGATTTCTATTCTTGATTTTATCGATCATAATCAGAATATGCTTATCCAAATTAACCTTCCTCAGGTTCACTAGAAAATCTAGAATGTAAATATCATTCTTCTTCAATACATCCTTGTCACCTTTTCTCAGAAAGATAAATCCTTGAACCCATAGTTCAAGGTTTCGATTATTTGTAGAGAGTTGAGCAATATTTGGAGTCTTGAAATTTGGAAGACCAAGGCATTCCATATATTTCACCTTACAAAACCTCCTTAGACATTTGGAAACTTGTGGGAATGAAATACTGCTTATCCTCCATATGAAACTCCAATCAAACTAGCTGCCTTAGTGTATTAAAGCTCATAGTTCTTTCCATAGATTTTGAAGGAAAACATCTCTCTTCCTTCTTCCTTAATGAAAATGGTTGATTCATAAAACACTATAGCAGATCCAGATACAGCAAATCTTGAGCCCCTGGCTTCGATATGCAAACGCTCTCACATCCATTCAATTTAATGTTCTTCGAAATGATTGAATCATACTTGTTGAAGAAGTTCATATGAACCAACCTTTATCTATACACCTCCCACTCCGGAATTGGCATTATAGTAGACATTTATTTCTGAGAGGATTCTTCTACAGACATTCGGAGTTGAGAAACTCCGAGAAGTTTGGAACAGACTTATGTAGTGGGGTAGAACTTCAACACGCGAGAGCTTGAGATAGATGTGGGACAACCCTTCGGGGGTACTTTATATAGGTGTTGAAAGAGATGATTCATCTTCCAAATTCAATCTAATGGCTGAAAATCCCTTTGATCAAATCTGATGGTTGATATGATAGCTACAAGGAAGACTTGATAGAATCCGATCTTCTGAGGTTTTTAAGAAAAAAATTCAGATTTAAGGAAAAAAGAATCTGATTTTTTTTTATGAAAAATGAAAATACCAGCAAGTAAATGATGATTACGAGAACTCTGTAAAGGAAACATACATTTCAGATTACTAGGAAGATTATTCGTATTGAGTAAAATTTTCTTAGAGAACATTAGATTCTGAAAGATTTGATTACGGAAAAAATTGGAAACGAAAATCTTCATTCCAAAAATTTTGAGTACGAAAATCTTCATTAAGATAATTTTGAAAAATTAACTACAAAAATTATCATTAAGTAAAATTTTGAAAAACTAACTCTGAAAATTTTACTTACGAAATTTTTTGAAAAAAAATATATGAAAATTTTCATTACAATTTTTTTTGAAAAAAAGACTACAAAAAGTTTCATTACAAATTTTTTTTAAAAAACTGACTATGAAAAGTTTCATTACGAAATTTTTTGAAAAACTAAAAAACAAATGTACTCCCCCTATGGAAATGAGTTTATTACTCTAAAGATATTGATTTGAACAGCAATTTAATGAGGAATATTACCTTATGATTATCATTCCTAACTTCTATTTAATGTATTAAAATCTATTGGAGGGTAAAGATTTTTTGAAAATATCAGCAAATTGATCTTGTATTCTGATAAATTGAAGAAAAATATCTCCTTTTTGTGTGTGATCTATAAGAAAGTTATGCCTAATATCACTGTGTTTTTCACGATAGTGATGTGCTGGGTTTTTTATTAAAGAAATGGCACTAGTATTATCACACAAAACTTGTGTTTCAGTAAAACTCATACCATAGTCTGTGAGTTTGTGTTGCATAGACAACACTTGAGAACAACTTCCACCTGATACATATTCAACTTCAGCTGTGGAAAGTGCTACTGAGTGTTGATTCTTGCATGAACAAGAAAATAATGGATCTCTCAATAAATGAAAAGTTCCAGATGTACACTTTCTATCCATTCTACATCCACCAATGTCAGTATCCGAAAAACTTTTTAAAACAAAATCATTTCCAGAAGTATAAAAGAGTCATAAATCCATGGTTCCCTTTATGTAGCGAAAAATTATTCTTACCACCTTTAAATGAGATTCTTTATGATTGGATTGATATCTTGCACATAAGCATACTGAAAACATTAACTCTGGATGACTAGCTTTCAAGTAAAGAAAACTTCCTATCATACCTTTAAAAGATGTTTGATCTACTGGTTTCCCAGCTTCATCAAGATCAAGAGTGTTTGAGGTACCAATGGGAGTATATATACTCTTAGTGTTGTCAAATACATACTTTTTAAGAAGATATTTAATATAATTATTTTAGGATATATAAATTCTTTATGTTTTTTGATAAATTTGAAAACCAAGTAAAAATGTTAACTCACCCATCATACTCATTTCAAACTCAGATTTCATTAGATCCACAAAGGAATCAGTTAAATATTTCTAATTTGAACCAAATATAATGACATCAATATAAATTTTAATAATCAAAACATTTTTCTTATCTTTATTTATAAAAATGGTTGGATCATCATTTCCCTTAACATAATTATTTTGAAGCAAAAAACCTGTAATCCTATCATATCAAGCTCGATGGGCTTTCTTATGTTCCTAGAAAGATTTTGTAAATTTTAAAACATGTTTAGGATGTTTTTCATCTTCAAAACCAGGAGGTTTTTCAACATAAACTTCCAATTGAACATAACCATAAAGGAAAACACATTTTACATCAATTTTAAAAAGTTGGAAATTGAATAATGCTGCAAAGGCATCTAGGATATGAATAGATTTCATTCTAGCTACTGGAGCATAGGTTTCTTCATAGTCTATTCCTTATTGTTGATTATAGAATTTAGCAATCAATATAACTTTATTTCTTACTATTATTTCATTTTTATCACACTAATTTCTGAAAACCCATTTTACTCTAGTAAAAGAAGATTCCTTAGTTCTTTCAACGAAGGTCCAGACTTTATCCCATTCGAATTCATTTAGTTTATCTTTCATATATTTTATTTAATCATCATCACCTAAAGAATCATTAGTGATTTTAGGTTCTAATTGGGAGAGGAATGCTAGATGTTATACTTCATTCCCTATGTAACTTCTAGTCCTTACAGGTTGATTCACGTCACCAATGATACTGTCACTGGGATGATTCTTAAGAAACAACTGATTTGGATTTTGTAAAACCTGTTCATCAACATAGGGTGGGAAATATTCTGGGGTAAATGTTTCAAAGTTATGTTCATGGACATTTTCCTCATCATAAGGATCTTATATCATGGGTTGGTAATCAGTTGTTGAAAACACATCCAAATATGTAGGATGGGGTTGTTTAAAAACAAAGGGATCAATTTCATCATATTTGACATGTATTGTTTCTTTAATATTACAAGTGTTTTTATTGAAAACTCTATAAGCCTTAGAAGTTGTGGAGTAACCTAAGAAAATTCATTCAATAGATTTTGGTGTGAATTTGTGAAGTTTATCTTTAGTATTTAGAATGAATACTTTGCAACAAAAAACCTTAAATTAGGAAAGTCTTGGTTTTCTACCATTCCATAACTCATAAGTATTTTTATTAAGAAAAGGTCTACACGATTAATAGTATAAAAAGCAGTTCTTACAGCTTCAGCCCAACATTTTTTGGCTACAAAATATTCACTGAACATGGTTCTTGTTATCTCTTGAAGAATTTTATTTCTTCAATCAACAACACCATTCTTTTGAGGTTTTCTAGGTGTTGATAAGTTATGAGTAATTCCTTTTCTACTAAAACAAGTTTCAAAATAAGAATTTTGAAATTCTCCTCCACGATCACTATGAATAGTTATCAAAGGAAGGTTTTTATTTTAATTTTTGACATGGGCTCTAATACTTTTGAAATATGAAAAAGCCTCAGATTTCATTGCTAGAAAATAGACCCAGTTAAATCTAGTGTAATCATCAACTAGGAAAAATACATAATACTTGCCTCCAATGCATCCATTTTTTGTAAGTCCAAAAAGATCCACATGCACTAACTGTAATGCATCAGTTGTTGAGACTTCACTGACTGATTTAAAATTTGATTTATGTTTCTTATCATATTGACAAGGATCACAGACTTTTGAAGAATCAAATCTAAGATCAGGTAGATCCTTAACAAATATTTTCTTAGAGAGTTAGCAAAGGTTCCTAAGGTTACAGTGTCCTAACCATCTATGCCATAACAAAGAATGATCTTCTATTGTAATTAGGAAAGTTAGGTCTTGGATTCTAAGGTCTTGTAAGTTTAGGGTATAAACATTCTCTTGCCTATTGGAATAAAGAATAAACTTTTCCTTGGAATTCTGTACTAAACACTTGTCATTACTAAAATTTACAAGGTAACCTTCATCACATAATTGAAATATGCTAATGAGGTTTTTCTTAATACCCTTTACAAATAAAACATTTGAAATCGAAGCTTTTCTAAGAAGAACGATATTACCTATACCAATAATTTCTCCCTTATCATTATCTCCGAAAGTTAATTTCCCTCCTTTCATCTTGACAATAATTTCAACGAAGTTCCTATTAACATTCATATGCCAGGAACATCCACTATCCATGTACCATATAATGCTATTGGTACTTTCTTTACTTTCCTGAAAATAAGAGAGTTAGACTTTTGAAACCCAGACTTTCTTGGATCTGGAAATTCCAGAAAGCAAAATTTTAGGCACCCACATTTTCTTGTAAAAATAGACTTTCTGAAATCATAAAGACTGAGTTTTGTTTAAGGAACAAATTTTTGCCCAGTGTCCACCACACAGACACTTAGTGCATAATGGAGCACTTTGAGGAACAGAATAATTGTTACTAAAAATTGGTTGAGAACAATTATAACCAAAACCAGAATTATTCCTTAGAGGTAGGATTTGTGAATACATTTTATCAAAATTTTATCTACCTAAGGTAATGTTTGACAAAAACATTCTCAAGGGAAAATTTTTGGACATTAGTTTAATAACTATGTTCTTGTCTTCAAAAACATTATCTTTAGATCCAGAGTTAGGCTCAAAAACATTTTTATTAGAAATAACATTTTCTAGATCTTTAGAATGTTTATCCTTCTCAGAATTTATTTCCTCAAGATTTTTTGAAATATTTTCAAAATCAAGAGTTTTCTTATCAAGATCTTTAGAAAGATCTTATATTTATTTAGTAAGTATAGAAATCCTAGAATTTTCTTTATCATGATTTTTTTTGACTTTAGAATATTCATACTCAAGAAGCTTAGAAAACCTAGATACTTATTCATAGGTAGGTAAAGTATTATCCTCATCAAAAGAAGATTCTTCATCCGAAGATTCATAGAATTTTTCATTACTATAATTTTCATTTAGAGAAAAATTGGTCATTGATTCAGCATTGTGTACCTTAGCCATTAAGAAATGGTTCTCAATAGGTAGTCTAGCTATTAGACCAAGATTCTTCGGTCCAGAAGATTCGTAATCTGATGATTCATCAGAAGAGTCACCACCACTAGCACTCCATGTGTCATTAGCTTTCAGAACTTTTTTAGCTTTAGCTTTTTAGTACTTCTTTCTGTTTCTCTCAGAATTCTTTTCCTTTCTTTCCTTTCTTTTAAGAATAGGACAATAAGGTCTTATATGTCCATATCTCGTTCATGCATAACATGTAACTTCTAAATAATTATTATCTTTACTTTCTTTCTTATTATATCTATATTGAAATTTCTTAGGTCCAATAATCTTTTTCATCCTTCAAGAAAGATTGGCTAGTTCATTTTTTGAAGATTCACTTTCACTAGATTCGGATTGTATAACAATATTCTTATATTTAGATCTAGTAACTCTATCTTGAGTATTGTATTTAATATGATTTGGAGTTGTATTAAAATCAATACAACTATTACCATTCATCTTCTTAATGTTATCAGCATCTCTCTTCATTCTAATCTCATGTTGAAGAAGAGTTCCAAAAAGTTCATCAAGAGAAATCTGAGTAACCTTTGTATTCTCATCAATCACTATTATTGGAATGATGTCTATGATTTTATCAACAAGAGCTACATCATATAATCCTTTCTTACCCATAGAGTGTAAACTATTAACAATATTCATGAATCTCTATTGAACCTTACATATGGGTTCTCCATAAGGAAACAAAAAACCATGATATTCAGCTCTGATCATGGATCTTCTTGTTTCAATAACTTTTGAAGTTCCAAAGTGTGTAACTTCAAGTTTTTTCCATATACAATTTGCTGTTACACAAAATAAAATTTGGCTATATATATTTCTAGTCATGCAGCAAAGAATAGAATTTTGTACCTTATAATTCATTTGATATTCATGATTTTATTGGTTGGTGAAATAACTAACTTCCTTATCAAGAATTTTATAACCTCCAGTAAGAATGAAAAAATTTTCTACTGCAGCATTGATAATTAAAGTATTCATGAGATCTATCAAATATTCGTAATCATTCCCATAAAAAATTGGTGGTCTAGTTGGATTTATGTTGTCAAGGGAACCAACATTTATTCCTTCCATCTTAAAAAAAATCTTTCCACACAAACTTGTTAGTAATAAAAGTTTGTAAACAAGGAAAATATTACACAAAAAGAAAAATATAGAACAAGAGTACCTCTAAGAAATAATGAATATGAAAATCTGATTATAAAAATAAGAAGAAGATGAATTCTCTTCTGAATCTAATCATGAGATTAATTCATATTGAACTAATCCTATGATACCAATTATTGAGATGGTATGTGAGGTATGATATACTCTATAATACCAAATGTAGGATCGAAATAATATAGATACTGAATGAAGTATCTAATAATTCTCAAAATACAAGAGGGGGGTGAATTGTATTCTTTAAAAAATTCCTTTTGAACTTTTAAATATGATGATGTTTAACAAGGTTAAACAAGGTAATTCACAAAACCTCTTGTTCCACACACTTTCTTGAATCTAGAAATATGATTCTTTGAAAGTGATTCCAGAAAATATGGTTCCAGAAAATGAAACTTAATGAATGTTTACAAATATAAAGATTCTACCTTAATGCGAATAGAATCATTCTAAATAAGAGTATACAATTATAAGGAAGTATAAGATAGTTATACTTTCCTTATCAATCAAAATACAGTAGAAAACTTGAAACAAACAAGTAACAAGTAGTTAGTCTTTTAACACAAAGATAAGGGTATCTAAGAACCCTAGATAAAGGTCCCTTGATTTATACTTTCATGAATTTCTCTCTTACCCACAATAGGGTATTCCCTTGATATGAAGATAGGAGTTTGTCTTGCTATCCTCACAGGCCCTCAACTTCAAGGTAGTCAACACCTCTATCTTCCTCAGCAATGAAGTCCTCGAACTTTAAGGCAGTTAGAACCTCTGTCTTCCTATCCCCGGAAGCCCTTGAATGTACTCAGCAACATTCAGAGTCGCATGAAGAAATTCTGAACAAGACGTTCAATATGCACTAAGCATGAGTGTCTCTCTCTATAAATCACTTCAACAACATGTAATATCTAGAGTCATAGAAAACTTCATCAATGTTCTAAAAGTCTTGACCTCATTCAAATGAGCTTATTTTTATAGGCACTACTTCAACGGTCGGCTCTCTCCTCCAATAGTCATATTTTTCCTTGAACTTTGGTGGGACCTATACATGTGTCACTCAAATAAAAGTCAGTTAGTAATTGAATGTATGACATAATTTTATAACAAAAAAGTGTAAGAAAAAATATGGTTACAAAACCAAAATCAAATATTTGGAATATAAGCAAATAAAAGTTCAGAGTCGAACCAAAAACATATTCGGTGTCTATAATACAAGGATATTCATATTCTATTTTTTAAGGAATTCAGAACCCGAACTATATAGAATTCCGGAGTATAAATTTCAAGGAAATTTGGAATCTAGATTCACAAGAATTCAGAACATTAACATAAAAAGTTCAGAGTCAGATTTCATGAGAATTTGGAGTCAGAACTTAGAAGAGTTCGGTGTATGAATTTAGAGATCTTGGATTCAGAACTCAAAAGAGTTCGGAGTCTAAATTAAGAGAACTCGGAGTCAGTACTCATAAGAGTTCAGAGTCTGAATTCAGAGAACTCGGAACCTAAATTCGGATCCTGAAAATAGAATGCTCTATATCTAAGTATTATTGGATTCTGAGGTTTTGGATATGAAACCAAATTTTACATGTAGACAAAATGAACAATGAAAAACATGGTAAGGATAAATTTCCTTAGGGAAGGAAAATTTTCCTTATGAAAGTAAAACACAGGGTAAAATGAAAATTTGCCTTAGGATAAGGTGTTTGTGATTTTAAAAACATGAAGAAATGTTAAAGTCACACGGAAACCTCATTTACTCAACAAATAGTTATAGGACATGATGATCTTATATGTATCTAATAGTATAAGACATAGGTGAAAGTGTTTTGAAGCATTAGAGGTTGTGACTATGTACTCATTACATAATCTTCAATTCCCAAAAAAAAACTTCCATGACCAAAAACCCTTTAAAATATTAAGATTCATGAGTAGATACAAGTGATTTGTAGGGTTGTGTACACACTATCTATTTTGTACCATTATTTTTTATCTTTCTCATTCTAAAACAATGGTTCCAAAAATGAAAAAATAATATACAAAACAATATTATTATTTCGATATGATCATTATAACCCATTTTTTTTCAATTCAAGCGTGTGAATATGAATAAAAGTATTATAAAATATATATAAAGGTGATACAAAATATATATTTGTTAATTAAATATTAGAAAATAAGAATTCAATTTTTTTATTAAATTCATATTTTAATTCAAAAAAATATTTTCCATAAAACATGTTTTTTATTTATTTTTGTGAGAAAATATTATAATTACTTTTTGAAACTTTTTTAAAACTAATTGATAAAATTAAATCCATTTTTATATCAACTTGTCAAAGTTATATTGTAGTGAATTTTCAGAATATTTTGGAAAGATTGGTTTTTATATTGATGGTAAAAACACATATTTTTATAGAAAACTTTATTTTTATTTCAATAATTTATGGAGTTACATTTTGTTCGAAAAATATTTAAAGTTGAATTTTTTCTGTGATATTATTAATAATTCATTTATTCTCATTGGAATTAATTATATGGTTGAATTTGGTATAAAAATATTTTTATACATAAAATTCAGTTTTATGAAAAAATGTTTTTGTCACATTCTATGTTTCTATATTATATTAATTTCTACCACTTCTAAAAATTAAATCATGAAAAGTGGATTCCAGAATTGTAATGATAATATTAAAATTTGGTATATCTGTACGTTTTAATTTTGGTCAATATGAATAATAACAATACTAATTTTTTTTTCACCTTAGTAATGGTAAAATAGGTAAAATTCAGTTAAAAATTTTGGATACAGAATTAAAATTTCTATAAAACTTTTCTCTAACTTATTGGATTTGTGGAAATAGGATATTTCCATCCATGTACCAAATATATGGACACCTTGTACCATATTTATTTATTATGAAATTTATATTAATTTAGGTCAATGATAGTAAACAATGACATAAATTTGACATTAATATCCCAAATATCATTCCAGTAGAAAAAAGAAGTTATTTTAGGTTGTAAATTAATTTTTTGAAGATAAATTAATTTAATTTATCGTAGTAATTTAATTGTAAATTTTAGTGATTTAATATTAACTATAAGTTATTATGAAACACCAAAATTATATTTATTCAATTGAAAGGGCGTAGATAAATTATTTGAAATATATAAAAATTACTAAATTTTGGTGAAATAATTTTTACATAAATTTTGTGGATAAATATGGCATAGTAGGGGTGCTTGAAATGATTAGATTCTAATTTTACATTAGTCTTGTTATATTTAATGTAAAATTAAATGGATAGTGTCAAAAATAAAATTAATTATATTTTTGGAAATAAGATTTAAAAAAATTATTTTAAAATAATAAAAATATTGAATGAGTATAAGGTGGATATGATATAGTCAAAAAAGTAATCTAATTCCCATTTGTGATCCAATTTTCACCCTATATGTAAAATTATCTCCCTTTTAGAGTGAAAAATTCTTTATCGCAAGTAGGGTTAAAATAGAATAACAAAGGGGTTAAAACAAAATAAAAGGTTTCAAAAATCACATAAACCTATCCAACATTTTTTGGTTGATAGTATTAAAAACATACTACCTTATCATTGAATTTAAACACATTTTTAATTATTTTTCCTAAGAATTATTTTATTATATTTTGATCTTTTAAGAAATTCCATGATTTCCCCTCTCTACATTTATAAAAGGGAAACCTTACTTTATCTTATTTACACAAATTGGAGAAATATATGATAATCACGAACTGTTTTAAACTTCACTATCCATGATATAGGGTTGATGGAATTCTTAAAATACCATTACAAGGGTGCTTAACAATGGGTATAAAGGAGTCCCACTAATGAACATGTAATCGTCTTACCTAACATCTTTCAATTTGATTGTTCTTCAGCCTTCTATAAATTTTTGATATTCAACATAAAATAAAAATTTCATTATAAAAATATACTTAAATTATATTAATATTATGAAACCACATTTTTTTACCTTACTTTTTATAAAATATGATGCAAAAGTATCGCTAATTTGTATGTATGGATTTCCATCTCCATGTAGTGATACAATTCATTATCCATCTCCATCGAACATGGATGGTATTTGTGATGGGATTAATAATTATGTCAAAAATTATTCTTCTATAAATATAATACCATATATGCCTACTTACCTTACAGGTTTTTGGAAAATGACAACATCTCACAAGTGTATGTGTGGATTATCACCTCTACGAAATGACATGATTTTTTCCATTTAAAATTTACATGGAAGGTAATAAGTACATATAAAATAAATATATATTTTATATATGATATATCAATGATCACTCAAAGGTGAATAATTTTTTATAATTATTTCATTTCAACCATCTAGATGTTAAAATAAGATTCATGCAAACATATAGCCTACCATCCCCATGAATTATGTAATTAATTTTTTATTTATACCAATAATGGATGAAAATAAAAATATATATAATAAATATAAATGATATTTCAGTACTGTAAAGTGGGGATATCCCCATGCCTTAATACAAAAGTTTTATATGAACCATTGGTATAAAGTTCATGGATCCAGGCTATACAAATGATTCTTTGATACCATTCATATAGATAAAGCTATACCAATGGTTTTTTAAAACCATTGATATATGTTAGACAATACTGATGGTTTTTAAATAAATTTTTTTATAACCTTTGAAAATATCCATTAGCTCCCAGCCTCCCCCATTCACTTTCTATCCTACCCTAATTTCCCTCACTTGATTAATTGGTGTTTTCCCATCTCATCTAAGGATCCACACTTATTCAAGAATTTTATTATTCAAATATATTTCAACATGAGTTTACTGAGTTTTGAATCTTTCTTATCTTCTTCGAAGTAATTTTTTCATTATAGTCTATTTTATCATGGGATTGATCTCATAAATTTATGAACTTATAATATTTAAAAATATATTTTGTGATTTTTGATTCATGATTTCGAATTCTAGACTTTATGAGCTTTCATTCATGCTATGAAGTAAATAGAGTCATCATGAAGTATGGATTGACTTGGATAGGTCATTCCATGTTTTAAGTTCATTTCACGAAGATCCATTTAAGATGAAAATTGAAACACAATATCTATGAACCCACTAAATGAAGTTATTATCTATTTACAATGTGATATATGTTTCAATTTAAAATAAAATATGTATGCTAAAATAATTATCCTCAAATTTTTTGATAATTGAGAATGGGGATTAAGGAGGAATTCTAGGTGAGATTAAAAACATTTATCCTTGTGAATATACAAGGCTATATCTATTGTGGTCTACTATCAAAAATTTGATAATTAGACACATTAATGAAAATTTTATTATTACTTAAATCATTACATGGGAGATGAATGAGCCTGAAGGTTTTTATAATGGTTGGATTGCCTTGATAATTTGACCATATTTTCCTTTGAAATTATATATCTCATAACTCATTCAACATTTATTTATTCTATATGAATTAAATCCTCTATATTTATCTCTATCATAGATTCTATATGTTTTATTTGACATTTTTATCACCTTGTTAAAGATATCAAGGGTGAGTGATCTTTATTTCTCCCAAACATGTTAATAAAGGGTGATTTTACTATAGTTTATATGGATTTTTATTTAATTCATGTTGGGTTTCATATTCAACTCTATTCACTCCCTCTCAACCTTATTTTTCAAAAAATTAAAATTGTGTTTTTATTAAGGGAGTGTTATATAATGCAATTACTGTAATACTAATTTCACTATAACCATTAAGTATGATAGGATCTACATTTAGAAATGGGTTTTCATTACTATTATCACTCTTAAAAGGAATTATATGACCATTAATATTTGTAATTGTTGATAGAGTTAGTGTAATAACTTTTAAGGGGGTGACATAGACATAATTCCAATGAAAAAAAAGTCATTAGGTTGTTTATAATCACTAGAACGTGAAACTATGAATTATATACCTTATGCGTTTTTTATTTTCTTCTATCATTATCTTAAATAATTATCAATATTTATTCTTTTAATTTTCACGTAGTTATTGATTTTAGAATTATTTTATTGTTTTAATTATTATATTGAATATTATATATCATTATCATTATTGTATCATCCTTATACATTCATGATCCTCTATTACTTAATTCGGTATTTAGTGACTCGGGGTTTTAGTTTTTCACTTCTAAACTGATTGTTCCTATATGGAATTAGTAATTCTCGACGGCTTAGTCACAACCCATGAATGGAGGAATATATATCTCCTTTAGGTCTAGTAATGGTTCCCCGTTTAGAAAAGATCATAAGATAGGGGAAACTAAATCATAGAAGACATGTCCTATAATTGACTCTCATAAAGAATAAATGAAATCATTATTGTGTTTCTAATAGGGTTGGTGTGGGAATTCAAATTTATTTTGGTTAAAAATATCAAAGACTAGTCATTATTATGGTTACATGGGATATCTATAAAAATAAATTATAAATTTAATTATCCATAAAAGGAAATGTCCCCACCATCTTCTAGATCATAAGATGGATGTATTATATTAACCAAATTTCAACTGTGATTTATAAGAATTTGGATATTTAAATATATATTTCATTTAACATAGAGGTCATATAAAATGTGAAGGTTATAATTCTGTTGAAAGTCCATGGCTAAGTTGGGAAGAATATAGATACCATAAAACAAAACATGGATTTCAATAAACCTATTATATTTGGAATCATAATGGATAGGTAAGAAAATATTATATTATTTATGAATTGAATATAAAGAATTGGTATACAGAATTTGAAATTTTATTGAATTCCATATGGGAATCATCAAAAGAAAGATAGTATTCCAATGCCAGAAGACAATGATATCAATACTCATGATAAAAATAATGAAGTTGATTATGTTGAAGGAGTGAACAAAATTAATTGATGATTCTGAAACTTCTATATATTTGGAATGTACTAAAATGAAAAAGTTTTAATTTTTAGTACGGTTATATAATGAAAAAACATGTATGGAATTTCTAATAATTCCATTGACAATATTCATACATTTCTGATGGAATTTATTCTTTATGGTATTGAAATTCCATCAAATAATTATAAGTAATAGTAGTTAATTAAAAAGTTTGCGTTTTCTACTAACAACATTCATGATTTTTTGAAAGATTTTAGTTTATTTTGGTGGGAAATAGTAGACCATAATGACTATAAATAATACGGTGCATATCTATGGAGGGCCAATTTAGATGAAAACAATATCGTATGAAAAAAAATTCATCTAAAACATTTTATTTATTCTCACTCTTCAAAAAAAATTTCATGTCTATAGAAATATCAACCAATATGAGATGGAATGATGAAAAAATAATTAATGAAAATGATGAAATGGTTCATCCTACAGATGGATTATCTGGTAGGAATTTGATGCACAACATCCCTATTTCGTAGCTGGGGTGCGTAATGTTTGGTTGGGTCTATCCTATGAAGGTTTTAATGCATTTAGTTAGATGTTTACTAATCACATCACATGAAAATTTTTTTTTCAGGTTTATAATCTTCCTCCATAGAAGTAAATGAAAATTCAATTCAATTTAATTACTATAATAAAATATAGAACATCTTATCCTAGAAATTATTTATACATCTACTTGAAACATTTAATATGTGAGTCGAAGAAGCATTTGTATATGGGTGTGTGCAAATTAATTGCTTCTAATAAAGACATATTTTAGATATGTGCTTCCCTTATGTTGACTATAAATAATTTACTTTATTATTAAATGATATATGTTTGGAGCATAAATGGATAAATATAATGATATATTTTTGTGAATAATACACAATCAAGAAGGATTAAATGTCATATAGAATCAATTTCATATGGAATCGAAGATTCTTACCAATGGATCATTAACACTAGAATAATCACAGAAAGTTTGAAAGTATAGTTGACACTAAAAGGCCACCTCAATATATTTTAGGAACTGATGTTATTAATGAATTGAAATATTTGAGTTTTTCATTAGGTAATGGTTAGATGATATATAAAAATATAAATAATTTTGATGCTGAAGGCACTTAAAAATGGACAAATTAAATTATATTTTTTTGACTTTACATATTGTTCTTATAACTTTTTATGTTTTTATTATGGAAAAAATCAAATTGATAAAAATTTATGTGATGTTTTTCTTTAAATTATTCTGAATATCAAGGTGAAGACACTAGATGAATTATTATCTTGTTAGGACATGTTGGATTGGTTTATTCCACTAGAATAGTGTCCTGTGTGTATGAGTGAAACCAAATGGAATTTTCCTTATACATCTTATGTGATGAATCCTTTAGATAAAAATCAATTTCTATAATTATCGGTGAATATCAAGGTTCTTAATGGCTATTCTATCAGAATATCTAAATGAGTCAACAGAAGGGAGTTGAAACTAAAATCCCCAATAACTCATGATTATCACTTCCTTCTTCATGAATTGATTCTAATTGTAATTCGACATTTATTATCCAATAATTTAAGGGTGTCAATGATTCTATTGTTCCATTTTTATAAACACATTTTTAATAAACGTTTTTCCATGTATTTCTTGATAAAAATATAGAAGATGCACCATTAATTTTGTATGAGTTGGAAAATTATTTTCCTCCATCATTTTTCATCTTCATACAGCATTTACCAGTTAATATTCCAATTAATAAACTTCTTAGGGGAACATTTTATTTTCAATTGATGTAAAAAACTAAAAGAAATATGAACATAATGAAATATTATGTTCGAAATACGATTCATCCCAAAGGATTCATTATGATAGGTTATATGGATCAATAATGTATGAATTTTTGTTCAATGTATTTTTATGATGTGGGAACAAGACATAACCAAGTATTCAGAAGTGGAGATGAGAAGTATGGAGAAATTGAGCCCACATTTCCATCTATTCCCCAAATAAAAATAATTCTTGGTTCATATACATTGGAAACATTGAGCCTTGAAGATTTGGATTTGGAACATTGTACAAGATTGTATTACTATGGGTTTTTTTATGACTATATAATGTATGTAATTTTAATATTTATATGTTATCTAATTCATTATAAGTTAAAATATACCTTAAATTTTAATAATCATTTTATTTAGGGAACATTAAAAAAATTTATAGCTATAAAGTGAAGCAAATTACATAACCCAAAATAAACAAAATGACTTAACTCAAATATGACATAACCAAAAGATGAACCATATAACCAAAAGTAAAATTAACCATTTTACATAACTGAAGATGAAGTGAATACCCTAACCAAAAATGAACTAAATAAACTAACCTAAAGAAAAATAATTAAAAAACACAAAATGAACTAATTAACCTGACAAAAAATGAACGATTGACCAAATGACCTAATCCAAAACAAATAAATAACAAAATAACCAAAATGAACCAAATGACATAACCCTAAAAGGACATAACACAAAAATAAACCAAGTTACCTAACAAAAAATAAACCAAATAACTTAACATAAAAAATAGATAACCCTAAAATAAAAATAAAAAAATATCCTGAAAAGAACAAAACCAAAATGAAAAAAAGGAAATAATCCAAAATAAACCAAATAACCTAATCCTATGTAAACTAATTGTTATATCCAAAAGATAAACAAATGACCAAATGATCTAATCAGAAATTAAATACCCCTAAAATGACCCATGATGTAACCCAAAATAAAAAAAAAAGTTATCTAACTAATATAAAACATAACCCAAACATAAACTAAATGAAAAATCCCAAAATAAACTAATAAAAAGTTAAAAAATAAAAATTTTCAGAAGAAACCAACTTATATTACTAAAAAACGAAAAATACCAGAAATTAAGAAAACGTACTAACCCAAATCAACCAAATTAACCCAACATATAATGAACCAAATGATCTATCCAAATGAATAAATGGCCAAATATTATAAAATATATAACCCAAAAATGAACCAAATGACATAACTCATTACTGAATGAAAAAACCATCACCCAAAATGAATAAAGTCAACATACCAAAAAATATGAAAAAATCTCCAATCGATGGACCAAATGTTCAAATTACCAAATGATAAAATTACCAAAACACATAACCAAAAAATTAACATAATGAAAAAATGATCAAAATTACCACGTGATTGAAAAAAATAACATAACACAAATAAAATTGGACCAAAATGAACATATAACATGAATATATATCATACCCATATTTAACATGATAATTATTATGTATTAATTATGTTATTCGACTCATATTATATTTCTAAATAAATATATATTTATATGATTCTTCATTTTAAGGATTTATTCAATAACTACAATTTTAATTCATTTTAGGCATAAAATTTTTATATTATTTAATAATATGTTACTATAGATATCAATATAAATTTCTTAAAGTGGCATTGGGCATGGAAATCCAGGTGACTCAAGTAAAATTATATTACTCAAGAAGAAGAAAAAATGATTAATGTGATAAATATTCATAGAAATAAGAAAATATTGTAATCCTTTTGTTTATATTTAAAAAATTTGATACCTAATTCATAATTAAATATCTTTTTTGTATTTTCAATAGTGTCCTCTAGAGGACCTTGATGAAAAAGAAGATTAAAACATTGGAAGAAATGATCATTTAAGACAAGTATTATGTGAGGAGCACTAGGGGAGAGTCTGATATCGACCCAGGAAAAATAATAATCCCCATAAGGTATTTTCCCTCATCAATTTCCTCTGAAACCTATCACACCATCGAGATGAAAAAACTCATGATGAAGAAGCGGAGGGAAAAAATAGATATATTTTTTAAAGAGATGAACTAGACACCAGATAGTTCTTAAAATATTATAGTTATTTGTCCACCACTTACATCAGAGTGTTATAATGTTTTTGATTTATTTATAGAAATTTTTGTATCTACATATGATGCATCAGGTGATGTTAATGAGGGTGCTAGTGATGTTAAATTTGATGATAATGATTTTGGTGGATGTAATCAAGACATTGATGATTCTGCCACTACTAATGATGATGATTTTGGTGCTCCAATCCATGATGTTGGTGATAATTGTGATATGGATGTTGGTAATGGTGATGAGGATGGGGATGTTTGTGATGGGGGAGAATTGATCCCCAAATATTTGTAGTTAGTAGTAAAGAGGCTTGTGGATTCTATTTACTGAAATGAATAGATCAATTGTTTGAATGTATATGTATTTTATAGTATTTTAAATGGTTTTAAAACTTTTTCAAGTATCTTAATTAATGATAAATATAAAATATTTGTACTCCATTGAATGTGTACTGTGGTTGTATTTTGTTTATAGGTTCATTCATTATTTGTTTGGTGGGGTTATATGGGCTGTTTTTGCTTGTTGGGGACAAGTAGTTATAAAAATTATTCAATAAAGCATTGGTATATCCTATATGGGGACAAGGAATACCAATTTTTCTCAAAAATATGGGTTAGATATATGTATATGGTTTAATGAAAACCATGGGTATTAGAAATACCTCATAAAAAATAGCCACATTTTCTATAGAAACAGTGGGTATAGCCCTATACCTATAGATTAAATACCCACAATTCATTAAACCATGGGTATTTCCTATACCCTTGGTTTTATGGGATATGAAAAAATTTATAAACCCTAGGTAAATGGGTAGTTTCCAGTAGTTTTTATGTCATTATTAAAACTCTAGATATGATGGTACTAGGACTAAAGTACATATACTTGGATTGCCTAACTGAAATATTCAGGAAAAACAAAACAGTTATCACCTAGGATAGTGATTTTAATAAAAAAGTATTAATTAACGGATATAGAGATGTCATAAGTAAATAAAAAATAGTATTGAATATATTATTATTCTTCTATAAAACATTTATAATAAATTAATATTTACTTTATTAGAGGTTCAAATGTGTATGAGGAAAAACAATACTTGAGGTATGAGATTTTCATCCCACTTTTATTTCTATAAGACACATACACTAATCAATGCAATTTATTTTTTTTGGTGTATGTAATACCCATGAATTTAAGGTTGTATATTTCATGATGTTTTTATTAAAAATACATGAAGGTGTTATTGGATTATTGTTTCAATCTTATTTTAATCGAGATTATTTATTTTGGAATTATGATTGAGGAAATTATATGAATCTTATCCGATAAATTTCATTTATTTTATTATCCTATTGTTAGTTCTTGAGAATAAAATTATTCCTCTAATTTTCTCACTTTTTGAATGAAATATATAAAAATAATGTTTTAAGGGAAATTAAATATGTTTTAAAATCTGGTCTAGAATTCATTTTCTTCCATGTATATGTTTTCCCTAAAATGTTTTCAGAAATGTTTTCATATTTTCCTATAATGTTTTAAATTCATGTTCACCCATGATTGAATTTATAAATAATATTTTGAATGAATATTCATTCCATTTTTCAATTGAGTTACTTTTTACGTTTTTACAATAGTGTGAAAAAAACATTCTCTTTTAACTTATACCACGTGAACAAAATTTCTCACCATAATTACCACTCAATTATTTGATGCTAATTTTACCTGTTTCTGAGATTCCTTTCAAAGAAACTATTTTCCTCAATAGTTATCAATTTTTTTGGTTTTAATATATATTTTAACAATGGAATGTTCATTTTACTATAGAAATACTCCAATGATATTTTAAAGTGAATTTTCATGTTTGATAACATCTTTTTATGTTACTCATGCTTTACTATGGATATGATACAATGACATTATCCTTATTATTTCTATAGATGGTATAATATTATGATGATGAGATGTTTAGGAAACTATTTTATTTTACATTGGTTATGTTATGATGATATGATGATTATTTTATGAACTTTTGACATTTATAATATTGTATTACGACTATATGATGGTTGGGACCATTATAACCCTCTAGTGATGTGGGTAAAGTGATACTGATATATCATGAGATGGGTATGATAATACATAAAATTATTTCAAACAGATTTTTTCACTTATTTGTGGATGAGTATCATATCTTTCTAGCTATTTTCATTAGAAAATGCATGGAAATAATTGAAAATAAATTTGTTCACTTTTTGATGTGTTAGTATGATTGATTTTAGGCTATGTTCAAAATTTTACGTGTGAACATGATTATTTTTATACATGTTCACAGGATTATGATTTATAATGATTATGATTAAATATGAAGATACATTGATGATTGAATAATGATTAATTATTTTATAACCTTATTGATTATACTTTTATAAATCAATTGACTTTATATCTTATAGTCTATGTTTTTTTGGATATTTATATGTTATGATGAGAATATTCACATGAATATGTTATCATACCATCATTATCATCATTTTATCCTCTACTAATGGATATCTCCCATGTTTATCCTTACGGAGAATATGTGACCACCCTTTATTATGTTTTTATTTCCTTTGATTTTATGGAAGTATCTATGTGGGGTATATCTAAGAAGATTATTATATGGATAGATCATTATGAGAAATGTTGAATATCGTTCATGAAAAAAAGAAGATTTTGTATCTAGTATCTAAATACACTAAATATATATTCTCTTATTGTGGATCTTAGTGTTATAAAGTGATTATTAGTGTAATAGGATGTGATATTTATGTATGAAAATTATGGGTCAACATATTGTTACCATGTACTAGTTTTCTCTAGTGATTATTTTTTTAAAAAAAATTGGGTTGTATATAAATTTTTTTGTCAGCCTAATTATTGAAATGATTTTCTAAATGTGAAAATGATAATTTATCCATGTATTTTGATAAAATTCATCTCATGCCTTACCTTTACTTTATTTAGGAATAATTATATTATTTTATAAAGTCTTATTTTTAAAAACATGTTTGGATAATATTGGGATCTTCAAGTAGTTCATTTTATATTCATTAGATGATTTTGCGAATTTAATTATCTTTGCCTAAACAATCCATTAAAATTAATTTCTAATACTTTATATTAATAAAAAATTTAATGAAAATTTTAACATTTTTAGACTGGGTTGATTTCATCCATGTATGAAAGGAGTCTATTTTTAATGTTCTAAGAATGAAAAATTCTTTCTATGATCATTATTTTGTATGAATCATTATCTTTTTGTTTTTATTGTTTCTAAATGAAATTATTTTTTACCTTGTTTTTAAAATATTTCTTTTAAAATCTTTCAAAAGATCAAGGATATTTATTATTCAAAATATGATTTTCCTGAAACATTTCAAAAACTATATTTCATCCAATCTTTTTCCTTTAACATATCATACTCTTGATCAAGTATATTAATCATGTGATACCATCTATATTCTTTCTCTAGATGTCTTATGTAATTTTATTTTCTGTAAATGATATGATTCATCACTACATTTTTTCCCTTACTATCCAATTTGAATAAAAATAACATATCATCAAATTTCTTTTCTCTATGAACACTATATATTCATTTCTTTTGATCTATATATTTTCACATAGATTCCATAAATCAATGAATTTTGGAAATTATAAACCTAAACATTTTCCTTTTATCTATATGCTATAAATTCTGTAAGCTATATCATATCAATTTGATGGTATTTAACTATAGGGTTTTTGAATATCTTCAGATACCCTTTTTTCCAAGGGTTATTCATGTTTTTATTATTTATGGAATTATTAATTATATCTTTATTTGAATCAATTTTATAATGTTATGAAACCCATTTTTTCCCTCAGTACACTATGATGTGTGGATTGAAACCCATTTTCTTTCAATGGTTTCTTTATGATATTATTAATGATTTATTTCTTATGAAACACATATGTATATATGAATCATAGGTGGAGTATTATTACACCCCCTAATTAAGTGGTTTATAGTTTATGTCTCATGAGTAAATTATTCGCTTGTATGTTTTAGTTTCATGTAAATGAAGAAATTGATGGTGTTTCTCATGAATATAATGATCACCATACTAATTAATTTGACATATCTGAAAGATTTTGAAAGTATAATAATATACTCTAATGGTGTGGCTTATAAATTTAATTTTTCCAATATTAATTATTTTGTTAAATGTTTATGCTTATTCTCAAGACTATGTAATGATCTCATACATCATGTTTAATGAAAAATGTTCATACACTTTTTTTATTCATGCATTTTTCTTTATTCTATGATTTATGATCTATTATTTTTTAGGTATAAAATTCATATGTATATTGATTATACACATATTCTAATATTATTATCTCTTATAATATTGTATTGTGATCACCCATGTTTACCCTTACTAATAATCTAGCATCACCACATTCTTATTCTTTCACTACATAATTTGGGAAAATTAGTGTAACTAATGGGAAGTCTAGCATGGATACTATTATCGTTCACTCACATGGAAATGTTAAAAATTCTAATAAAATATGTTTCCACTGTAAATGGAACTCATGTATAATAATCTAAATGTACCTACAGGTTGTGAGATATTATTTTATTATGAAATAGTAATATAATTTTTTTTTCAATTTTATCTTCTATTTTCTCACTTTTTATCAAGGTAAATTGGTAGAAATATATATTTTTTTCACTGAAAATGGGAGTTCATGTTAAATGATATTAAATTATATTTCTCTCCCTATCCAAATCATCATCATCATCAGATACACTGCCTTTCTAGGTTATTCATTATTGAATAGGAGAATCATCATTCTTATAAAATATATCCCATATTTAATCCTTCTTTTAAAATTATTCGTCTTCTTTATTTTATATGAAACTATAATTTTTTGTATCTAATATATTGAATTATTTATTCTATAATGTAGTGAAGATATTTTGTATCGAAAACTTTAGTAAAATTTATGAAAAGATTCTTCCCAACAGTTGAATATTTTTAATTTTCTACATAGTCTGTAATGAGGCTTGTAATTCTATTTAGTATGGTAAATTAGTTTTCAACCATTTCAACATATCTAATTTTAATATTTTCAAACCTTCTTGTAAAATTTTTTATTTTTGTATCTTTTAATTTCTTATTCCATCATGACTATATTCAAGATTATCCTATAATTCATCATTATTTTGTATGATCATAAATGGGATATAAAAATGGAATTTATATCTTTTTCATTAACTTAAAAAAATATACTCCTTTATATTTAATATGATCAACCCTATTAATATGTAGAAATTCAAAAAAAGTTACAACAATAACTTCAAAGAAAAGAAGAAAAAATATGGAATAATTATATTTTTCCATTCATGAAAATTCATTCCATTGAAGGTATACACACCTCTACTATTCACATTGATGGTATTATATATAGTACATAGATTTAGTACCTAATAGAGGGAACTCCATTGTTTGATATTAGATGATGTTGTCCAAGTAAGAGTTTCACAACTAACAGGGTTATGATGCATAATTAGTGTTTTAAAATATTTCAAAATTTCATTTTTTTAGAAAACAAAATATCCAAATGGTTATGATATGATCCTTAAAACATAAATCAATCTTTATAGAATTATCAAATAATAATATAAATAACATAAGGAATATTTTTTTCATCGAGTTTTAGCCTTAGTCTCACGGATTTTTATATCCTATAAATGGTTTTTATTTTGGTCCATATATTTTCCACTATAATAATAAATTGAAATAAAAATGGTTAGTTAATTTTCTCCTACATGTATTGTGAATAATATCCCATTTGATATATGTTTTTTTATAAATTATCTATAAAAATTTAGTGAAAAATAAATAGGATTAATTGAGATAGATCTATAACCAAATTAAGTTTCTTCAACATCAAATGATATATCCTCCTCTTATTATACTAGAACCAGAAGAAATATATATCTCACCTTTTTATGAACATTTATTAAAAATGATACATGCTTCATGAAATATGAAATAATTGTTTGTTAATGATCATAATATTAAAAAACATAAGGATCTATATTATCTCACAACTAAAATACCAGGCTCATATATTTTTAATACTCTTCAAAACATTTTTATCAGTATTGGATACTAGTTATTCTAATAATTTTACATAACTCAATATTTTATTCTTATACTTTTCTCATTATAAATATTTTATCTCTAATATAGTTTTATTGGTATGCCAAAAAATTTAATATCATATAATTTTAAATATATGCAAAATGTTATATTATAAGATATATCGACCTCACTAAAATTAATCAACATTATAATTTAACCATTTTTCATATTTCTCCCAATTATAGGTAGAAATATCACCAAGAAAATTTGTGGTTCAGTTTCCTACACTCTTATGTAATTTCCAAAAATAACCTTTACTTTTAAAATTATTGGAATAATTTAATATCTCATAAAACATTTAATAAAAATTAAAAATACAAAATAAATTATGCAATTTAAATTCGTATCATTTTATGAATTTAATATTTTAAGAAACTCATATTAGTTCAAACTCCATCAAAAAATTAATAGTATTCAAAGATAAAAAGAATCATGATATAAAATAATTATCAAAGAACAATAGATCTTGGAGACACTAAATAATAATATTTCATACTTTTTAAATCATTTCATCACTCCATAAAACGACATATTCATGTGAGTTTTGAAAATAAGAACAACATAAAATCCTAACATTTTAATTCTAGATATATATTATGGAGTCTCCTCAATAAAAATTCATAATCATTTAAATTCTATCCCGTTTAGTTTTCCTTATTATGAGATCCTATTATCTATAATACGATGACCACAACCCCTTCATTCATATTAAAACATAATATATTTGTTATGTTTTGATTAGTGAGGAGTGTATTTAGATTTATCTAATTTTATTTTCATTAGAATAAATAAATATAAAAACCATGAATAAATCACCCTTCAAAAAACTAAAATTTTCAAAATTGAATGACCTAGAAAAATCCCAATTCAATATTGATGAGCCTTAAATAACTTGTATTAAACTTCCAATGACTCATATATAACTTCTAGTGAATTTAATGTATCAGTGAATGAATTATACATAGTCAAAAATGATTTATACATTTAGTTAGATGGATCATACATATCTATAATGACTCTTATATAGTTTCAATATAATCATATAGAACATCAAACCGCTCATATGAAGTATAACATGACTCATATGGAATCATAGGTTCCACTCTAGTGAATCATAAATAATATCACTTTTCTTCTGAAATGACATATACGTAGTCATTCCTTTACCATCTCTCAGAGATCTTAGTACTGAAATGTCTCATTCAAAGTAAGATTGACCCATATGATGAAATAAAATTAAAAATTTTAACTTCTCAACATATATTTTGAAAAACATAATATAACCACCAAATCACATCAAAACACCTCAAAAATATTTCAAAACTTCTCAAATAATTCTATTAATATCTATAACAAATAACCAACATTCAACGATTTTCAAACATGGTTGAAAAGAAATCAACTCTTCAATAATTCCATAGGGAAATTTATAACATTTTAATAGACCCATATTCTATGAGAAAGAATTTTAATCCCTTTGTGATATATAATACTTTTGAAAAAAGGATGATTTGTATTGAAGAGTTAAGTATATTGTCATTAAAAAAGGAAATATACACAGGAAAACTTCCAATAAATTGATTTATTTGTGGTAAAATTGTATATAATTTTATCTAATTTTCCATTGAATAAAAGTGGTGAGTATAATGATGACAAAAATGAAGAATGGAAAAATATAAGGAAATTGAGAATAAACAACAAGGAATTAAAGAAACTGGAGAGTATAAGAAAAATAAAAAAATAAAAATAAAAATCATGTTAGGAATTAAGGGGTGAGGCTACTTTATCTCACATAGTCAATTTTAAGAAGATATTAATGAAATTTTTTATAATTTCATAGTTCATATTGAAAGACATGAGGAATGATCAATAAACGATAGAGAAGGAGAAGAATAAATCATTTATCAAATTTTAATGGCTAGGTGTAAAGTATTTCTATATAGAAATTAACAATTATATTTTGAAATTAATAGCCCGAATTTTTTTTTGAGATGATGTAAAATAAAAAATATTGTTTTATTAATATAGATAATTATTTTATGAAAGATATCAAACATTTCAAAAAATAAAACTTTCTAAAATATATTGAATATAAATGGGGTTTCATAATAAGGTTACTATGAAAAAAATACAAATTTAATATAAAATAATTTTTTTTACTAAGATTTTAAAATACATAAAAAATGATATATGACTATGATATGGATGCGGAACTAAATTCCATTCCATTAACAACATGGTAAAATTATTATATTAAATATTAGGTAAAATCTACATATAAACTTTATGAGATTGTTCATTTGTTATTATATAATAGTTTATCTATAAAATTAATGTGTATGAAAGGTTAGTTTGGGAAAATTAATGAGGAAATAATTTCTATATGAAGGGATTTTATACAAAACGCATGAAGGAAATTTTTTAAGAAAAAATCTATAGGTGTGTAAGAATTTTGAAAGACGTGATATAAAATTTCACATATAGATTAAATATTTTTATTGATCAATAAGTTTTATAGGATATTATATATAATTTTGATTCATTAGAAATAAATCCAATATTTTCAACTATAACATGTTTCTTTTATGGTGATAAATAAGATAGATATATAGGGGAATAAATCCTATGAGAAAGAAGAACAAGGTTTTATTGAAGCATGTTTTGAATGGAAATTTATTGAGGTTTCCTCTACCCAAGCGAATTGGGTACTTAAATGAAATGTTTTGGAGCTGTGAAAAAAATTTCATTGTGTTGATGAGTATATGAGAACAGTTTTATGTCAAAATATTTTGGATACTTGTGATAAAAAGGCCTTGAGAAGTGATTAAACAAATAAATCAATTCTTATTTTTGTGGACCAAAATGTTTTCTAGATATTAAGGTATGGTTTCTCGATATAGGACACTCATAAAATAATATTATTGTTTATAAGATCATGAATAATATTAATTAACATGATGGTGATGCAACTACCATTGAGAATGAAATCCCCACAGTCATCAAACTAGTTGGTACAAATGAGATTGACTCCAAAAAGATAGAATACAATGATGCCTTTTATTGATGATATAAATTTTTTGATTGTGAATCATCATTTTTTAAAAGAAAATAAACATATTTTTAGTAAAATACACGCCTCATCACGAAGATAAATTTCATAATAATTGTCACTAGTTTTAAATAAACCACTTCCAACATTTTCACAAATGACGAGAACATTTTATGTTGTGGAAGATTATGCAATGTTTTTCAAATAATATTAAGAAATATTTCCACGAATGATATATTATGTGACCAACATCATCTAAATTAGGAAATGGAAGACATCAGTGAAACATTTCAAAATGGAAAAATAATCAAATATGTCATAGAAGGGTTCAAATTTATTCTATCGGGCCACATGAATTAATACATTCAAATTTTGGTGTTCTAATGAGTAAAAAATACACTAAGGTTTATAATAATTTATTCAAAATAATATATGAAATTATACGAATGATTAAATTTATATTAATAACACAAAAAATAAAATTAGTATAGATGTTAATAATATTTCTGAAATGAGTTGACAAAGAATTGGGTGTGTTTTTTATAATGCATAGATCTGATAATTTAAGGGAGTTCACATGAATATCATTTGAACCATAACTTGAAAATATTAAGATTCAAAATAAATATAATTCTAATTATACACCATGAAAAAATGGAGTACGAGAAAGGAAAAAACCCAATCCTAGTTTATATTAGGAGAATCGTGATATTAAAACAACTAATCAAAATATTCATCCAGAAGAGTGTTATAAGAATATTTATGTAGATTAAAAATTTATAAATGTTTAAAAAATATAAAATAGTTATTCTCGTAATTTGTGGTATAAGATGTATCTAACAATGTAATATTTTATATTTTTTGGAATACTATGCTAGATAAGGATTAAAATTCAAATCTAGGGAGGATTAATGAAATGGTTTAGGATTGAGTCTTCATGGGATATTTACCATTGGCAATGTTTATAGTTAGTGGAATAAAATAATTCACATGTATATTAATTTTTACTGTTTTGTGATCATTAAATATAAAATTTTAGACTTATAAAGGGGACTTATAGTGATATTACCCTGTGGGGGGGGGGGTGAATCCATGCATTAACAATTTATGATAGATAAAACTATTTTTTATTAACGTTTCACTTTACCTAAATGATCTTGACCTCTAAACCTTGAGGGTCAGTTGTCCATCTATTTAATCTGATGTTCTTTAGATTGGTTGATCTCTTTTGGTGTTCTTTTATAAAATAAAAATGGAGATATAATTTTACTTGGTTCAACAAAAAGGGATTGTCTAAAGAGCATGAAACCACTACTTTGTTGGTGCACTAAAGTTACTAAAATCAAAACTTATTGTTTTGGGATAAGTAACTAAAACCATCCTCACAGATTTATAATCTTAGGTACTTCTCACTGCTTCCCAGGGGTCACTCTATCAAACCACCCTTCTTTAGATCACTGTTGGTGGAAGGGGTCTTTTTTTTGGAAATCTAGTTCCCTTTATCAGTGACACTAGATGCATCCTAAACCAATATAGATGTTTTTTTGAAGTCCTAATTGGGATACTACTTCACTCTTTCAAAATCACCTTATAACAACACCATTGTTTTTCCATAACTAGTTTGGAATGAATCATATATTTTTTACTCAACCAAAAATCACAAAAAAACATCTTAGAAATTTATTCTGTGGTTTCCAAAGTATCAAGATTCTAGACCCTCACCTAAATAAAATCTGCTTCATTCTCAGATATTTAGATTATCACTGTGATATATATTTGCAGATACTTTCTATATTTTTTGGATGTGCAGTGAGTGCACACAGAATAATCTTCCACAACTCTCTATTACCTAGTTGATTACCCCTCAAAAAATAGTGACATATTAATCCCTTGAATTGGGAACTGTGAGAAAGCCATTATGAGCTTTGAGAAACATTCATAACATCCCCATAATTGTTTAAAAAAATTTCCAAGTCACTACTAATACATAAATGACAGTGAACCATAAAAAACATGGTTGTAATGTTCACAAATGGACTATGTAATAACCTCCTCCATTTTCACATAGTAAAGCATAGTAACATCCACCTGGTGAAACCTTTAATTCAACCTTATTCACTATAATGTAGTCTCTCATATTGTGGTATAAACATCTATTTGATTATATCCACAATTATCACATGATGTTATTTATCCATAACTAAATGATGCACCTAGACTCATTAAACGAGTTTATCATCTTTTCCATAACTCTTAGTTTAAACGTGGTCTCTTTATCATTCCCATTATGAATGGATCATTATCTAAAATATTTTTCATGAATAATTATAATATATCTTGTTTCTTGGACATGAATTATTCTTCATATTCATTATAATATCCTCGTAAATTCACAAAAATTCTCTACAATGTAATAATAACATTGGTTGGGCTGTGGCACAATCATCTACACCATATCCTTTTGTTCCTATTTCATTATATCACTTAGATTATTTGTTGGTTTAATTTTCATTCATTTTCAAGAAAAAAAAATCAAAGATCCATCTTATATTGAAATCTCATTCATTACGATGTAGCTTATAGTAGTTCTAAATCCCTACATCCTTTTGAACCCTGCATGATGTTGAGAGAAGGTTCAGAATAATTGTCTCTATTTACACGAATATTTTAATGGATAGCCTCTCTATGGTGGTTTGAGACAAATGAGTATGGTCGAGAGGATAAAGATGATCATTTTATCGATCATATGGATTAGATAAACCACCTCATGTAGCCAAATTTTTATCTATATCTTTTAAATATGGATGAATACTGCACTACACTCTATTGTCCTATATTGGAAGTCCCTTTTTTCAAGATCTTGCATTTATACATCCACACATCCATGACTGGTTGGTGAGTATCATGGAATTTTCTACGAGAAACACCCATCAACACACATAGGCTACAATGACATGCCAACCCACAATGGCCCACCTACCATACTGACTTAGCCTTCCCATCTACATGCATACTCTAATGCGCATGTGCTCCTACGGGACTATACATGTCCTTCCCATTCCACCTTGTGGGATGGCCTAGCTGACTCCCTTGGATATGGTTGAATACCACTCCCACATATCCTTGGTTGAGCTTAATGGATGGTCTACTTGGATAAACCTATTTTTTGACTACGTCTCACTGTGAAATATTTCTTAAATACATTCTCATATGATATTTTTCAGGTTTTCATTAATTCATCCAATTTTTTTCAAAAATCATCACAAAATGAATAATTTTTTCCAATTCCATTGAGTATTTTCAATAACACGCATATTGCTAAAAATTGCATTCCACACTCTTGAGAATGCAGTAATATTTACCCTTGGATTTAGTTGACAGTATTATTTTGAATATTTTACATTGAGACAAAGAAAAAAAATTATATTCAATTATACCAAATATTTATCTTGATTATATCACCTTCAGATAAAGGGAACCAACTTATATTTAATTTCAATTTCCCCATTATGGTAAATAAAATACAAGGGGTTATTCCAAGTGATTCTGCTGCTAATAGACTTTTTAATTTCAATGGAAACAACACATTTATGAAGGAATGTCCCCCTTATGAAAAATATATTCTCCCATTTACACATTGAAATGATAATACTATTTTTTTTGTATAGGTAGAGTCCAAGAAATCTTAATTCCCACTTTCATAAATACTTCTCCTTCAAGTTAAATCAAAATTTATTTTTGGATCCAATGAGTTGTTGATTATCCAACTTATTTGAAACAACCTTTTACACAATACAATATTCATTCATTTTTAATATTAAAAATATATTTACTATGTGAATTTACCACATGGAACTTGAGAAGTATTGAAAATTCTCTAAGCCTACTAAGATGGATGTTATTTTTAGAAACAATGGTTTTTATAGAGAAATAGATAAGTATGTCTATGTCACTCCTGAATTAAAAGAAACAAATAATATATTTAGATTTTTATTATAAAAAGATAACCTATGATTTTCATCAATTTAAACACAAACCATTAGTACCTAAAAATGATCTTGTTTTTGTGAAATATAGAACATGTGATTTAATTGATAACAGTTGATAAAAATTCACAACTGGATGAGGATTAATAGATTATGATATTCAAAACAACTCCAAATTACACTTTGTCTCTTAAATACACATTAAGATTCTAGTTATAAGTGAAAAAATTTGTGGGTGAAATACTTTTATAAAGAATAAATTTTTAGTAGGTTTTGGATATATTTTATATTTTAGATTATTCTAAACAAAGAACCACTTGTTAGAAAAATATATATTTGAAAATATGATTTGTTTTTGTGGATACTTCTTTTCCCCATACCATCATCTTCAATATTATTGAAACCCATAAAATTATGGTCTAATTTAATCACTCACCCTAATAATAACTTTTTCTACAATGTCTAGGACTTTTGTATAGGTAATTTTAGCATGGAAATATTCCACAAGCATGTATCCTCATAATTGCGTGCATTTGATGTAATTGAATATCAATGAAGCCTGGGAATATAATTGTAATCCCCATTTGGTTGAAAATTTTATCTTATCTAGATTTTCATTATAATCCATCCTCTTGTGATTTTTATATCACAAACAATCATGTGCTTTTCAATCACAACCACCCATGTGATTTTCAAGCACAACCAACCATGTTCTTTTCTAGCACAACCACCCAATAAATCATATCTCCCCCTTAATTCATCACCTCATCATAAATAGTTAGAAATAATAGAGCATATGGGTAGAAAGAAACCTAAAATATACTCATGTTTAGGAAGATTTTGATTCATAATAGACCACCATTTTTCTATTTTATTTCATTTTTCAACCCATGTTCATAGATGATCATCATTTGATGAAATCCAACAAGCATTAATAATATTCATGTTTATTCTCTTTGACACAATTTTATTTCTTGGGTATATTTATCATAATTATTTTCCCATAATATGAATAAGTTTCATTCTCCAAACCATATATATACCATTACTATATCTAATATTGTTATCATGATTTACAATTATTTCCATTCTTTAGGATGTCCCTCTGTCATGGGCCTTATTGATTTCAACATTAAGTTATTTATTTTCTTTTTTAAAAAACTTTTATTATCTATCGAAGAAAGTTAAATTTTAGATAATGATTTGGGGATTTCCTATACCATATAGGTACTAAAGGTTCCAATTCACATAATCATTGAAATCTGTTTCTCTTGGAATCAATTTTCTCATTTCTTGTATATTGAAATCTTACATTAATCTCTACTGAATTCCCTAAAAACATCAACTTTGGACATAATTATAAAGGTAAGCATCATTTAGATAATACCCATACCTTCATTTCTATGCATGGTAACTTAGTTTTTTATTTTTTCCACTAGCTTCACATTATTTGATGTATCCCCATGCATCAACACAAAAATTGAAGGTTTGCAATTATATCCCAGAAAAGTAAAACATGTTACAATGTATTCTTTAAGTCCTCATTTGAATGTTTTTAAATATTTTTTTGTATAACATATAACTATTTCTTGTACCTTTATAATTTTTCTTTTGAAAAATTGAGTCTGAGGAATACCACTTCTATTTTCAGTCTTCTATTATTATCGGCGACTTCAGATAAATGACCATCTAGCTCATACTTCTTTGACTTATGATTATGGAATTCATTCAAGTTTATATTTTATTATCCTAAATCATTTTTAATTTTTTATTATTAGTGGATATAATTTTCAACACTTTTTATTGAGATCAATTCAATTTCTGGATATTAATTGCTTGTTCAAAATGACTTTTTTTTAGGGATTTCATTCTTTTCTACCTCATTTTCTAGTACTTTAATATTGGTATCTGGATATTCTTCTTTTATAATAAATATATATTACTTTTAAATTATTTCTAATCCATATCCTCTAATAATTATAAAACATTCACTTTTTTTAATTATAATGGATTTTTTTAGGATAATTTGAGTAGGCTAGAGTTGAGATGAGAATTATGGACTAAAATTATTGAATCTTTAGATTCTGTGGATTTGTTATAATGCATTGATTTTGTAATATTTTACCTAGATATGAAAAAATGGATATGTTTCTAATATCATATTATATGCATAATATATTTTATCAGGTACAAAAGTAATTGTTTTTCTAAAAATGGAATGAATATAAGACTTTACATGCAAAAGATATTTTTTTGATGATCAAATTGAAAATTAGAAACAATAGATATCTTACAAACCATTTATTTTTTTTAATGCATTTGTATTGTATTTTCCATACATGTGATGAATTCAACAATAGAAATGATCACGGGGGTAAAAGATAACATTTTTTAATTATTGTGTATATTTTTATAGTGATGAATAATTTATTTTATATGATATGTACGATATTTTAATCTTGCATGTTAAAATGGAAAATTATTTAATTTTAATTAATATATAAAAATAAAAAAATGGTTATTTATGTATTATTTTCCTGAGGAAATTCATAAAATGGAAACATCAGATTATGATATATAAGAAAATATATTTATTATGTATGGTTTATCAATTAGAAAAATTCATCATAGAGAATAATTTTGAAGGGTTTAATTCAAATTATTGGTGATATATTTGTAAATATATGAAACATTACAATTATTCAACAGTGATTGTGATGATTGGATAAGAAGAAAGAATGAGTTTTTTTACCATGAAGTGAAAAACTGTGTAATGATGCTTTCAGAGTATGAAATAATTGTTGAAGCTGATTTTTATAATGGGGATATAGAAACACTACATAGAAGATAGATCATTCGATGAACATCATGAAAAATAGAGAAGATTCATGTCACACAAGGAAACATATTGTCTTTCGATTTTGATATCCTAATGAGAAATAGTGAGACACACTCATATAATGGATAAAGCTCTGGTTTCTTGTATATTATTTTTTTAAAGAAAGTCACATCATGGTTTAAGAAAAAATTATTTGGTTAATCAATTGAATCATGTTTAAGATAATTCCAAAATAGTTTATATATACATTGAAATATCTAAAACCTATGGATTTTATCGATATTAAGAGGATAAGATGTTTATGGATATCCAAGTAGTTTAAATAATCTGACCCATCATGATATTTATTTTGAATATATAATATTGGTATAAATGGTATTTTATGACTAAGATTTTCAGATTATCAAAAGAGATATCAATATCAAGAATAATTTTTGAGAATATAAAAATTGTATATTAAAATAAATATTGTTGTTATTCTGATATTGGTTTTTCTATCGATCGATTGTATTAATGAATTAAAAAGCGAGAAAGGAGAAAACGTGCATGCAACTATTGTTGTTCATATGTATTTAGGAATGTAATTTTGAAATCATCTAGAGGATCTTTTTTAGATATGCAAGAAGAATTACATGTGTTCCCATTCCCTCCTGAACACATTGATCCATTTGATATCCCAAGGATGAAGGTTGATGTAAAAATAACATGGGTGTCATTCTTATATCTTTATATGATCTCATAAAAATGAAAGAATATCTAAAAATATTATGTTAATACATCTGATGATACATTGAAGATCATTTCCACAAAAGAGATAAAATAAAATTTTGAAGTATAGTGGAATCTATGATAATCTCAAAAGAATCTAATTTTTATGTACAAGGATTATAAAGGAGATATTCCCTTCTCATTAATGACCTTAGACAATCTATAAGATTCAAGTAATAATACTTACCTTCTATTATATTAACATGAACATTTACAGTGTGTATCGTTTTCTTGAATCTCATCCCAAATTCAATAAATAATAGATACCCACATTGGGACTGATCCTTATAAAAATACTTCATGTTATTTATTTTTCATTAACTTTATTTTATATAATTGTGTGTCATAATAAAGGAATTTTGGATTGGGACCATAAATAGTCACATGTCTGAAATTAAAATTACAATATTATAATAAATGGTAGGAAATAAAATTTTCCACCATTCTTAGGGACACATCAACAAATCTGGGCACTTCAAAATACACCCAAAACTATGAATGTTCACCTTGTTATATAGAAGATAAAAAATATTAAGTCCTTTATCATAGTATTACAAATCCTATAAACTAGAGAGGTTTTCACTGTGTTGATTAAGGTGATCCTTAGTTGGGGTAACTCTATATGAATGGAGAAAATATATCTAATCAATAATTTTATTATACTAGAGGAAGAGATCCATTCCATACATGATATCTATAAAAATAAAATATTAAAAATAATCTTTGAATATAATCCAATCCATGATACTCATATCCAAAATTGTCGATGTCTATGTTTGTGTCACCAAGAATTCATTTGTCCAATGATAGGGCATGATGATCAATTATCACATAGAGAACATGACAATATCTCTAAGGTCTAGCTAATGTATATATCACTATAAATATAATTTATTTTTAATTGATATACATCCTGATAGATATAGAACTATCAAAATATCCACTATCTGATGATGATATTATATCTTAGTTAGAGAACATGAAAAATAAATGGCTACAATTAGTCCTACTATTGCGACATTAAAATTGAGAGAAGCTAAATATTTCAAATTTTGGACAACCTACCTTGATCAATTGGTTACAAAACATAACCATTATAGGAGAAAAAACTAATTAGACTTATATAAGGGATAAATTAAATTTAATGACATATATAAAAAAATTTGATAATAAAATACCTTTTTTATATTATATACTCCTATAAAATAAATATGCTTTTAAAATTTTTATTAAAGAAATAATGTATATAAACTTTTTTATTAATTATGGGAAACATTAAAAAGATTCATAATTTTGTTACAAAAGTATATTGGTGAATTTATCATGTTATGTTGTGTGATAAAGAATTACAATTGGATGAATTTTCTTCCCTCCTAGTAGAATGGAAGCTTAATGTTGGTAGAAGATTTGAGTATATTTAGTTGGTTTTCATGGGCTTCCATAGAGACTCTTGATATATCATTATAGAAGTGTCACCCCATTTTCATAAAGAGTCTTGGTAAGGTATTCCACATTTTTTATAATTATATCATAAATAATCAGGGGTAATCTTTGATATAAAATCCGTATCATTCAACATATCAAGTATACTAGGTATTATAGAACATCACCACCACTCTTAATTACATAAATATGAAGAAAATAATATCTATGTATTTTCTTGATGTGATTACATTATCTAGAGGGACCAAATGAGACATGTTGAGTGGAATTATGTAATTGTGAAGATCATGCATGAATCTACAAAAATACTAAAAGAGATATATACCCTAAGTTATTTAAAATATATAATAACATGTTCAAATATTATGGTAGGTAACCCTCATATAATGTTTTAATGACTCATGATTCTTTAATTAGAAAAAATTGTTCCACATTTAATTCTCATTAGAATATGATCTTGTAAGAAATTAAGTTATATAATTATATCTGTAATATCATAGGGTCAACCCAATCCTTAAGGAAGGGGGGAATTTTTAAAGATATAACCATTCATTATGGTCCCCTTAGAAATTTCAATTTCCATCTTCTCAACTTGCCATCAATAATGGTAAGGGCATTTCTGTTTTTCCAAAAAATTGACTCAAAGATTTAAATATCATATCTAACAATGATATAATGATTTACATATAGAAATTAGTCTGAAAGTTATGATAAATTAATATATATTTACTCAATGGAAATATACTCACTAAGGATGATTATCTCAAGGAATCCTTATGTCCACTATTTGACCCTCTTTAATGAGAACAATCTACTCAATATACAATAGTATAGTGAATATTACTTTTATATTTGAAACCACATTTGTCTATTTGTCTAAAAAATTCCCTATTGGTTCATCAATGGAATCCTCCATTCTGTCTTCATCCATCCCATGATGAAGAAATTCAATCTATAATAAACAATTGTGTGTAGAGAAGCATTACATATAGAGATAGTTATTGCTATGAATTCCCAATTATAGGTTCTAAAAATGGGATGTATCAAAAAAGATAAAAAAGAATATATTCCTTAATTAGGTATAATTGAATTATCAACCACTGAACATTAACAACCCTAACATATCAACCATGAATCATATGAAATATGTAGATAAATATCTCAACCACGTCACCATATTATGTTGTTCAATGTCTGATACCCCTGAGCACTAGAAGGGAATTATAATTAGGGAAATTTTTTATTGAAAATTTATACTCCCATGTTCTTCTGGTATACAAATATAACATTAGTGAAAATCATACATTTTGAATATCTTCACTATAAATTTCAATACTAGTTCAACTCAACAATAAGGAAAATGATTATTTTCAACCTCTCCAACTATAATGTATATTTTAATAAATGTGCATATAGTTTTATTACATGGGGGATGATTTATTATGATTTTATGGATATACATATTCAATAATAGTAGATACTATAAATTTATAAGGATAACATAAAATATGAGATATATACCATTCTAAATATAGAAAAGCATTCTTACGAATTATGAAAATTAAATGATATTGTGAAATTCCTAGTGTATTACTTTTATTAAATCGAGGATATTCATTAGTATAAAGTATCATAAAAAACATGGATATTTTATTACATAGAGGAATCTACTTTCATCAATAAATCTTCTATAGTAACAGATCCAACCACTAAAAATTCATGTCCAAATTAGATCTTCCTCCAATACCTTAATTGAAACAATATACATGTCCTTACGTAATTTAAAACTATTTATTCAAGGAGAAGTGGTGTGTTGTAATTAAGAGTAGATAACATAAATCATACCATTTTTCTTTTAGGTATTGTATATATTATATCATATTTATGCAATAGAAAATAAAATAATTTTATAGATACCATTAATCTTGATGAATAATGGTTTGGATAACACCAATTTTTTTTTAAACATATAATTATAGGACATATAGTCCAAAATAGTTTTAAAATTATTTATTTACACCAATGAATGGTTGAAAATGACTAGGTGGAGTTAAAAAAAATAAAATGATCAATTATCCAATGTGGAATCCACCACCCATGATAAAGTAAGTGAATTATTGGTAGTTCTATATTGAAATTTGTAAAATTATGATTGTTCAAAGAATGACATAATAAACATGAAACAACCTCAATTCTATCTAAAACTTATGGAGAAAAATATTCGGCCATGCACCCATCCATGGGAACACAAAATTGATGGGGATGTATATTAGAGTAAAAATATGAGCTCCCAATTTTAGAAGGATGGAAATCACACAATAAAATATTTCCCCCTTAGTTTAAGAACATGAGTTCAATTATGAGAATATATTATGAAAAATGAATAGGTGGGAATCATGGGGGATTTTTTATAAGTACGGATGTACAAATAATTTTTATAGAAGTATATAGAATAAATGAATATGTATATGAGAAATTAATTGAGGAAACAAGTGTGAACTTGACTTTATAATAAATGATTATAATATGATATGAAATTTAATTTAGTGGCATCAACAGGGGTTTAAGTTCAACCTTTTACCCTCTAATTCTCACTACGCTATAATTTAACTATTGATTAAAAAATATAAATACAACCACTTAGCTACTATAAATGTATAATGGGAGATAGTTGATGAAGACTGTAGGAAAGAATAATACCACCATACCAAAACATTTTAGTGTCATCATCCTAGTAAATTAATCTCTCTAGGTCCATAAATAAAGAGAAAACATATGGTAGAAGACCCATGCCCTTGGTTAAAAAATATACATCAAAATTAACCACATAAACATTATTGTGGAATGAAATGATTTATTTATTCTTTTTATCGATACAAAAAAATTTGGTAAGTCCTTGTAGAAACTATGTGAAATCCTTATAATATCAGGGCATAAGTTTTTAATATCGAGGCATTATTTATCGATAATAGAATCAATAATTCCCATACAATCATATCAATTACATATTATTTAATATAAAAAACCATAAAGGGTTTATTAAACCCTTATATATATGTTATAAGATCGATAATAACGATATCCATGAGTAATTGGTTGATAATTGCTCTAAGATAAACCTAATTCATGCTTAAAACTACCACCACATGAGATGAAATGGAATTGAATTGGTTCCTTTTGACATGATAATATTTTTTTATGATAAGAGAGAAAAATATAACCTGGTAACGATTACGTTGAAAACCTAAATTTGGGATCATGTTTCTGAAACCATGTTTATGGTGGTTCATTAATACATCCAATTCCATGACCATTTATGAAGGCTATGAATTATTTTATGAACACTTGTTCTTACGTCAGATAATTAATCATTGAAGTAATTTTTTGTGATAGTATGAGTGAATTATATTGATAAATTACTTAATTAAATTATTAAAATCATAATACATTAACGATAGATACTACAAGATGGAGGTAATTTTCATTAGAAAGAAAACATGGAAAAAACACCAAATGGACTAGAAACTGCTTATCCTATCCCCAGAGAGAGACATGGGAGAGTTTATTTTTTCTTATCTATTGTATGAAAATGATAAAACTAAACTGATAAAGATAAATTTATTTCCTTCCATAGGAAAGGACCCCATAATAACATGTTCTCTAACAATAGATAAATAAATACATCTTTTTACCCTTCTTAATTAACAAAACAAATGAGGAGTGCCCCTATATGAACTATGAAATTTTTTTTGGTTAAAAACTTTCTAATATAGAATGATTGTAATTTATACTCAATCAACCCAATTAATAATCATTTATGAAATAAGAGTTCATTTAATTAATTATACAAAGGTGTTGGGTATATCTATCAATATCTAAACTTTTTTAGTAATTCTTAAATTCTTATTTCTAATGAATAGTCACCTTGTAGTGATAATGATAACCCTATGTAACCATATTGGGTTTGGAGGGATGATAATTCTCTACATATTTTGATACTTATGATGAAAATCCTTAAGTCACTCTTCCTTCATTTAAATAATTCATCTCTACCACTACTAAAAACATTGACATGTGAATATAGGTACAAATGAGGATCCATGACCTACGTTAATTACCATATCCTTGAATCATATCGAAAAAAATTTGTGCATGATTTTCTTCAAGAAACTATAAGATTTACTCATTATGAGGTTCAAAAAAATCAATATTTTATACTAAGATGTCCATATAATTTTTTTGGTCTATCAGTATATCAGCATGTTTCTTTAATGTTTTGAAAAATGATGTATAAATATCATAGTATGATGAACTAGAATGAAGAATATAACACAATAAAATTCTAAACAACATAAGATGTTATGTACTATATATTTATAAACAATATTCTCTATATAAATAATAATATTGAACATATCAGAGTTTTTGTTGAATTTATTAACCATATTTATCATTAAACGAAAAAAGATCTTCCAATTTGAATGACAAATTTGATAATCATTGTGAAATACTATTTTCACATTTAGTTTTTCATAGAAGGGTACTCTCAGTGTAATCAAATTCTTTTATCTCTCAAATATGATGAATAAATTACCCATTAGGCTCCACAAGGAGTGTATTCTTACCATGTGATACCTACCGGTTTAATGAATAATGGGGGTATATATAAAACAATGATAGAACAATGCATTAAATCTATCATCGGATAAACCATGGGTCATTATATATATAATTAATAATATATTAAGGAATGATATCTAATAAATCTATAAAAAACAAGGATGAATTTAAAAAATATCATTCAAAGATGATGAAGATGCACCCCCTTAATTTCATGTTTAGATAAAAAATTATGGAATTTATCAAATTAATGTTATACACTCATTGAATTGATGATTATTAAAAAAATAAAATAAATCCATTATAACAATCCTCCTAAAATCCATTGAGAGTAAATATTTCTCCACATATTTCACAAATATATTAATATTTTCATTATAAACATTAATAGAAAACGGTTTCCCTTATTAAAAATTATAAATAGTGCAATATACAATGGGTAATGTGACTACGATATCACATTTTGAAACCTCATTAAATACATTTCACATCCTCCAATCTAGATACTACATATAGATAGAAGGATCCTTACTACCTATGTGTTCAACTTGGAGATATCCCATGGTTATGTACATTCAAAAAATAATGTTTAGGGTCAAAAAAATAGTATATACCATCTTGACCAGATAAAGATAGTGAAATAGGGTAGGTTCACCTCTATTAATAAGAATTTCCGCTCCATGATATTTATAGTGAAAAAACCATGACATTACCTATGTCATCATGATTTTTACAATGATTTTGATATTTATAATTTTATATATATGCTTCCCCAATTCTATTTTCTTGGAATTTATCAAGGAAGTATATAATTCAATATTAGTTCAAAATATGGATCAACTCTTAATAGGAGTCCAAATAACATGCATTAAAAAATTTGTATGAACATAAAAAATCCAAAAGGAATTAACCTTTTATATAGAGATCCATGATGGGGAAATATTCGCTATTAGTGAATCATCACATGAATTGTTGGTGTATATCGATGGAATAGGTCAAATTCTATCCAAGAAGTGGATAAATTCTCTAAAACAACAGAAGATGATCTTGACTGATATATTTTTTTTCTAATATAGCGCTACTAATTTTATAATAATTATTTCATTTAGAGGTATTCCCTGACTAGGAGGCAGAATAAAATGACATCATTGTTGATTTATAATGGACCTTATAGTTATCAATTTCTCATCTTATTCTCATTAAATATTTACTATTCGTGATCAAGAAGGTTAATGTGGAATATAATTTCTAGAAATAGTAGTTGATAAACATTATTAACCATATATAAGATTTGATAAAATAATTTTCTATTTATAAGATTCAATTTATAATAACCCATATCTGAATGAGTTGTGAATATATGTGGTAATTTGATATCGGGATTTGGTGATGGTTTCATCTTGAGAAATGGGATTGGATTGGGATTCCATGTGTTTTTACATATCAAAATGGTGTTTTTAGAATTGGTTTAAAGATATATGGATTCCCCATGTGTTCAAGTGTACATATGAGTAGTGGATGGTTTGTTGTGATGTGGAAAATAGTAGTTTCATGCCTTTCATATCATTATGGGTGGTATTCACACCATTAATAACTTTCACATAATAAAATTGGTCATGATTTTGGTAATCGGGTGAGGATCTTCCAATCAATTGTGTTAATAGCATAACACTAGGACCAATCCAAGATTATATCTATATTTTTGAGTTTCACTCTAACTAGAATAGTATTCTTGGCATAATCCCACTATTCATTCCAAGAACCTAACCTGATGCCCTCCTTTTCTTCGGGTATTGGGTTAATTTTTCCCTAGGTATATTTTTAGAAAACCCCTTGGTTATAACTATTTTTTGGCCAACTCAATAAAGAGGCAGTGTCGTAATTGGATATCCTCCCCCCTTTTGTTGTTGTCCCTTTGATCTAGATAGTTTGGGGATATTTCATCTCATTGATTCAAGGTATGGTCCTTCCATTCTTATCCTTTGTCTATATCTTTCATCACATTTTAGTTTCATTTGGTGTGGGTTAATGATTGGTGATTATATCAACTGATCATGGTGAAATTAAATAATATTGGTAGAGAATTGGTATGTCACAACTAACACCTATACTAAGATAATTTTTTCATGAAATTTTATATAGTTTTAGTAATGTTATGTCATAGTATGAATTATTAAACTGTATTTGGTCTCGATTGAAGAAATTTTAGTTTAAATTATTTATTTGTTAGGGATTCTGAGTAAGGATATTTAGGGAGCACATCACATGATTTTTTTTGGGAGATCATCTTTGGTGTGGTAAGAGAACTAATGAGTTATTAGGCGTTTATTACTACATGAATTAATTTTGGAATTAAATTTTAATTATGGTAATTAATTGTAATTTAATATAAATAAATAATTTGGATGTTTTGGATATAATTAGAGCATTATGTGTGTTGGTAGTGTCTAGTTTGGCTTTTATGAGCTCGAGTGAGAGCTTCCACATGGTGATTTAAATGGAATAACTCCTTAGTTGAACTAGACAGTCTTTATGGATTTCCTTTTATATTTTTCACGCTTATAGTTTTATAAGATTTTTTCTCCCCACTGACAGTGATTTATATTAAAATAAAATTAAATTGTTTAATTCAATATAAATTTCCATGAAAAATCCGAATAATGTTCCAAGATCCATCATGGGCCCCTATGGCCCTGGTTTATTTCCTCATATGCCAATGGTTGAGGAATTAAATATGCTTATATTTCATGAGACACAAGAACACTAGAGTGTTGTGAATAGGCTCTGTAAATGTAGTGGTTCTAACATCGAATCCATAAAATCCTCCTTTTAGAAGAGTGGGTTGGGTTGGGATGATTGGAACGTGTAGGAAATCCGAGAAAATGGAGAAGAATTAAATCTATTGGGCTATCTAGTATGAGTGTGGGGTGAGTAATCATCCCCCATTGGGATGCGGAAACCTAGGAGAAAATTCCAAAGGTGATTTTGTAATGGTTTTCAATGTGAGTACTGACCTAGTTTTTTTATAAATAATAATGGGTGTTGTTCAATCTCTCGGGACTAATGCCAATAGTGGTTGTCTGATATGGTTAGCGAGGATATGTTTATAGTCATGGAAGTGTCAAGGGACTCTATTCCATCTAAGTGATAGGAATCAACTAGAGTGATGAAAATAGAATATACAAACATGGGATGCGTGTTATGGAATGTTGTGACTTAGGGGACCCTGATTAGGGCCTTAGTGTTGTGTTTACCAAGAGAGGGATTTTATGTAGAAAACCAACAGTTATTAATATGCGATTAATCTTAGAAACTGAATCAATGATGTGATACTGATGTCATTATAGTGATAATGTTATTTCATGAACATGAGGGAATAACCTTGGACCTTGGATATGGATTTGGAAATATGATTATCCTCATCAAGTTGTGCTATATGAGATAGTTTGTGTGGTACACACTATACCATGATATTTATTTAAATAAAAGAGATTACCTGGTTGTTCTATATATAGAGAACTCGTTATTTTTTCTATAAAATTCATAGGGATGGTCTCCTAGGATTCAACTGTTGAGACTTGGTTTTAAATATCTTTGGAACTACTCTATCAGATTGAGTTAGGTGGTGGAACCCACCCAAGTGGCCTACATTCATGATATACATTTCTATTCCTTGTTTCTAGGAATAGGGGTAGGTAAAGTGAACCTTAGAGGTTTCCTCCAATCATTATTTGTATTTCATTGTGAATTCTTTAAATAATTTGATGTTGATATGGATTTTATTGGATTTCCTAGAAATGTCTCTAAATAATTCGCTAAAATAATGATATAATTAGCATGGTTATTTAATGTGCATAAAGTTTCTTCGTCATTTAATATATAAGGTTTGGGTTTATATTGGGCGTGACGAAAGAAAAAATGATTGAAATTTATTTTTATAAAGACATTTGTATCTGTACGGACGAGTCACTCCGGGGGGGATGAGAGGAGGAGAAGTAATAAGGGGTCATAGAGGGTATGTTTTCATAGCATTGTCAGCTTATTATAGAAGAGGAAATGTTTTATAGGCCGAGTCCAAGGATATGGTTTTAGTTTTAGATTTATGTGAGAAAAGACAAATAAATATGATTGGGGTGGAGACACTCTCTCTGCTACTCAACAAAGCACTTACAAGCACTGGTAGTTTCTCCTGGAACATAGCTTATCACATTTTAAAGTGTAAAAATATCATTGGTGCTCATAATAAGGTCTCTCACACTTGGTGAAAGGGTAATAAGGTTGTGGAATTCATGGCATCTCAGGCATCTTCTAATCAAATTGTTTCCCTATTCCCAAATTTAGGTTCATTTCCTCCTACTGACTTAATGTTTTTTAGTCAATGATGGTTTAGGCCTCCACTATTTTAGGCCCCCATGATGTGTATCTTTGTTGTGGGTTTCCAAAATATAATAAAAATGATATTTCTCAAATCAATTCACATGGTTCCCCAAGAAGACTTTCATGATCATAGGTTCAGGTTAGTTTGATGCTTGATGTAGCATGATCATGTGGGACAACATAGATGAGATTGAAAATTTGGATAATGTGATACTCATTGATTAAAATTGATCCTTAATATCTTTTATTGTTTATATATATATTATATATTTCATTACCCTAGTGGGTGATCAGTTTATGTGTACCAACATGACCATGAGTATGTATGAATATATTATTTTGAATATTAATTTTATATAGAATGATTACACTTTTTATTTCTAAATACTTTGAAATATTATTATTGTATGTGTCTTAGTTTTTTAAAATTTTATTATGATCTTATATATGGGGGAATAATCTACCAACTGTCATAAAATGGACCCCAAATGCCACTCAGTAGACTCTTGCATATGGGGGTGTGAACATGAGGCTTCATGGAGTCATGGTCTTATCATTTTTCAATGTGAACTGGATAAGGAATTTAAAAATGTGGTATACGATCTTCATTAAATATTATCAAAAGGGTGTTCAAGATTTTTTTGTTTATTTTACTGTTTTGGTAGATGGTAGACATGTGACATTAGAATGTGGAAGGAATTTTGATAGATATTGAATTTTTATGTTGCAAACACATATTATGATAGGATTTATAGGTTACATCGGATATAGGATTAATATTCATGGATTATAGATTTAATTTTGATTAATTTTATATGTTGTGATAAACCTGATATATATGATTTATGATTTATGATTTATTATGGTTTTGGATTTTACCCATTTTGAAGGAGATATGTGTTCATTTATCATATATGAAATATAAGATGTACATGACATAGGTGTGTTTGTGTGTGGATAATTTAACTGATGATGAGTGTCCAGTTTTTGAAATCATAACAATATCTAAAATGGTGTTTTCATATATCTATTTTCAGAGGATTTCTAGTCATTTATACCATGATTTTGTTTCTTCTATGGAAAATTCATATGGATTCTTTATATAGATTCTCCTTGATGATAGATATGCAATAGCTTAGCTAAGGGAATGTATAGTTACCCTAGTAGGATGGTAGGAGAATTAGACTCCATAGTGATAAGACCCTCTTGGGTGATTGGAAAATAGTTCTTGTTATTTAATGTGGGAAAAACTATATAGTGCTTTCCCATATAACTTCTTAGTGTCATTCTAACTAAATATATCATGTGACAATGTTTTACTTAATAAATATTTCCAATGGGTAATTCAATTATTTATACATATATGTCTAGATGATAGTTTTATCCTCTATAGGGTAGTCTCATTTGTATATTCTTGTTAAGTATGAGTACCCTAGTTGGATGATTTTTTGAATATGATTCCAGTATATATGGGTGAGAATACTTGGGTGGGTCTATTTAGCATGAGAGTTGCTGAATGATTTTAAGATGAGAATAGAGAGGTGTTACCCATGATTTTGAACATATACGAGATATATTATATGGGATAGGTTGGAGAACCTAGTTCTTTGATATGTGTCTTTTGATTATAGGTATCCAAGCATTATTATTCAAATATGATGCTATATATGAGTGTAACCCATGTGAGGGGTTATCCTAGGATTGTGATTTCATTAGATATGGAAAGCATGGGTGGATTCTTCAGATTTGAGATATGTGGGATATGTTATTAAAGATGGGATCATGAAACATGCGAGGTATATATTTTCATAAGGAACACACCTTGAGTGTTTGTATTTTAAGTATCAATGCTTAGTTTTGTAGGGATGGATATATTGGATTATTGTCAAAATTAGTTTTAGATCAGTATTCGGAGTAATTTGTGAATTGAGATCAATGATAAGAGGATATAGAATGGATAGTTTATGGGATGAATCTTATGATTTTAAAAATTACAATAGTTAGAATGTTGTCATGTGGTAGACTATGAATTATGTGAACCGATCAATTTTTAATAAGGGAACCATGGGTGTTTCTTGATAGATGTGACTGACATGTTTCGAGGGCATGGTCAGTGATTTCGAAATCTAATAATCAGTTTTATGAGATAAAATTAATTGAATATTGAGTGTTTTTTAGGGTGGTATATAATTGTACACTAATGCATTCCGAATGGAATTGAGGTGGTATGTTCTAGTCACACATGATTCTATGTGGATTGTGTTATAGTGAGAGGACTTGTGCAGTCTGAATGTTTATGGGCTTGGTTTCTAGAAAATTTTTATGTGATTAGGAATGTCCTTCCTTGGTAGAGGTGACATTAGGAATGGATTGGGTTTCATGGAATGACCAATCTATTTTTTTCCTAAAAATATACTAATTAAATGATATATTATGGAATGGGATGAGTGAAACATATACCACAGTAAAACATATTGATGTTTCACTCAAGGTTTGGCATAAAGGAAGATATATAGTAAGGATTTCGTTATTTATAATTGCAGGGCATGACACTCCATATAAAAGGAATATTCAGTAGGTTCCAAGGATTAAGGCCCAATAAAAAAGTAACTGATGGTAGTTAATGATTTATATTACTTCTCTAGTATGGGTGGAATGATAACATTCAATCATTAGGTCCTGTAATGGATATAGTGTAGGTCTTGGTGATATGAACTAGTGTTATTAGGGTCATGGGTGTGATTGGACTAGTTGTTGGAAATTTATGGAAAATTTTAAATTTCGGTAAGATGTGGAATCTAATTTAATTGGCCCCATTTCAAAAAATATAATTTGGATTTCTATTCGGTATCAGATGGAGCTGGTACTGGGTTATCCAAATTCAGATGAAATTATTTTGATATAGGGGCATGTAATATCAAATATGTGTTGATGCTCGAGTTTATATAATGGTGTTGGTTTTGATTGGTTGATTATCCAACTATAAAATATCAATATAATTCAAGTTTTGACTTCTCTGTATGTGTTTGATGATATCAAAATTCCTTTAGGAGTTAAGGAATCGGGATCAATAATTGAGATGATGTGTGGATGGGTATGGCTTACTATTTTTGGGAATGATTAGAAGAATAATGTTCGACATTTGATTTTACATATAATTTCAATTGGTATATTAATAATCATAAATGGAATTCGATGAAATATATGATGACTATGTTTTGAGGATTAGTTGGGGATTTTATAGGAAATACATCATATCTGATCCTTTTGATTGGATAGTGTAGGATAATTCCATTCCATTTAGAATTTAATATGAGGAGTGTTACCATGTTTTTAATATATTTTTTTCATATGATTGGGTCCGATGATATAGAAACAACACTTATCATACCATTAGAACTCATGAATTGTGTTTTAGAAGGTGATTCTAATAATGAGGATCATTATGTCTCAAAATTAGACTATGGGAGAGGATTATGGTGAGGAGAATTAGGGGCCTTTAGATTATCAATTAAAAATCCCAGGTCTATATTGGGTTATATGTGAATGGGTATGAGTAATATCAATGATTAAGTGATAGTACTTAGATTTAGCTTACTGTTTTAAAAAACAAAGAAACTTTTGTTAGGAGATTTAAAATGGTGTCTCATTTAGTGAAATAGTGTAAAGCTTGAAATATTTACTATGTTTTGGTGAATAAAATATGTTTATGTTGATTTTTGAATGATTGATGAAGATTTTAAAGGGTGATAAGTGCTATGGTATAAATATTTCAGTAACCTATGTCTAGATGGGTTATAAAATTTAGAGGGTTTTAGAACTTTTTTATTTAGTGAGGGGCTCATCAAGATAATTTTGAAATGGATTAATATTATTGGTGTTTGGAAATCTCAAATAAGAGTTTATGGTTGTGGTTTAAGACTTATTGGATTTGATGGGTATTCAGGTGGACATCAGAGTAGTGGTTGGGTGGATAGGCTACTAAAAATGGTAGAAACCATAAATTCATGACCCAATGAAAGAATATATAGTTTTTTGGACTATAAACAGGCCAATTTGGAATTGAATGTGGTAGAACAGTGAAGGTATTTCTGCCTAGGAAAATTTAGGGTGTGACCCTTGGGTCATTCTATGAATGTATCGAGGGAGAGTGGATTCCCTTTACCGTAGTTAGAATTCATAGAATTAACCCCTACTCACATCATGAACCATTTCTAGGACATTCTTTTCTAAGTTATTTTGGGTAATTTTAATAGTGGTATATTTTATAAACCCCCTCTAGTTTACCTTGTTTATATTCAACAAAATGGATAAGGAAATACCTCTTTAGCTATCCTCCTATTTAATGATTTAGACCTTTTGACATTTTACTTTTCAAGAGTTCTATTTGAACATGTTTATAGGGAATTTCCAAATGGATTTATAAGAAATAATGAGGAGTCTTAGATGAAATTTTCACTTAGTAGGATTATTTGGGGTATAGATTTATGCTACATTGTAAAAAGGGTTTTTCTACCATAGGGAGGCTGGGTACAGTGTAGGGTCCTTACAAGAGGAGTTTGCGTGCCTCTATAATTTTTGGTATTGATATAGAATTAATAATTCCATGGTGGTGGGTTTTATGAGGTGGATATAGAGGTTATGTCCTAGAGACTAATTGTGGAATTTTGGTAGTTCTATCAGTTTTAGTACCCATAAAACAAGGGGGCAGGATACTACATAGGCCCTTTCTTGGAAAATGGGTCATGTGTTGTAGTTTCTTACCCCACACCACAATTCTCCTACAAAATTTGAGGATTTTTGTCTTGATTGTTCCATGGTCCCCGTATGGGAATTTGAATATGAAGGTTGTGGAAAGTAATCTTGTCTTGCACTGTAGTGTTTTCCACTATCATCATTTCCATACAATGGTGTTTGGTGTCGTTCCATATTCTTCTAACATCCAGACTATCTATAAATACACATACCATATTTAAAATAGCCATTCTTACAACATTATATCTTGGACCATTGGTTACCAAGAGATCTTTTCTAAGGGCTTTAAAGAACCATTCGATTGGATTCAATTATTGTCTACTCGAGTTTGATTTGTTGGTGATCTAAAGATATTTATTCATTTTTCATGCAGTTTCATCATAGAATCGTCTTCATTCCTTCCATTCATCCTTTCCATGTTATGGTTGTTGACCAAACTCATACTTATATTGTTATTTTAATGTTTTTGGTGATTTATTTCCCTGGAGTTCTTATAGGGATGCAGCATTCTTACAGGAGAGGTGATTATAGATATATATTTCCATTCCATTCTCATTTGATTAAAATTGATGCCTTAAGGTAGGTGATTCATCAATTATCTTTGTTCTTATATACTATTTTTATGTGATCATGATTTATCTATTTGGGTGGTAAGAGAATTAATATTAATAATAGATAAAAAATATTAATGAAAGAAATGGATTATTGTTATAGAGTTCACATGTCTTCTTCCAAAATAATATCATTTTCCTAGTTATTTACTAGATAGAATGTTGTCTATGTTATTTTTTATTTTTCATGATTTTTATGTTGGGGTTGGCATGTTAACCTGATTAAAATTTTTAAGGAATGTAAAACTGGGAATTTTTTTGTTGGTTAATGCATTAGAGTGTAATGTGTAATAAATATATTGATTATTATAATTTTATAGATATAAAACTATGATTGATGAATTTTTAATTTAATTTATTCTATTATGTGTTAATAGAATATGCTAAAGAACATTAATCTGAACATTCATTTTTATATTAACATAAAGAGGCATGATAATGGAATTCTCTATCCATAATGTTTAATGGAAATGTATGATATGATTGGAAGCATGATGAATTAATTTAATAGACTTTAGTAGATAAATCTGAAGGATGGACATAGTTGTAATCTATGAAAAATGATTTATTGAAATAGTGTGGGGAGGTGGATGAAATGAAAGAAAATATTATACTAAAAATACAAAACAACTTGGTGAGACTGGAGCATGAGATGTCACTAAGACCCCATAGGGGATTCTTCCACTTGAGCTTCACCTAGGGAGAAATGATAAATGAATTAGTAAATTGATGATATAAGTAAATTTATTGTTTGACTAAGATAATATTTTGGGGCTAAGAATTCCAGTTTACATGTAAAGGCTGGATGCCTTGTTTTTAGGGCCTTGATGCGCAACTGAATATGGTGATGATTAATACCTTCTATTTTTTCTCTATATGTGATACTTAGTATAGGATCTGATGTGATCCTAGGATTTCCAATGGATTGATGAGAAATGGACAAGGAGGCTAGATTTGGTGAAAAAATTTGATACCTATGACAAAAAGATGTGTGGTAATATATATTATGATGCCAATGATGGAACTAGGCCTGATGGCATGGTTCAAAATTGTCCTTTCCCATTGTTGATCTTAATGTTGGGATTCTTTATTGTAAATTTTTTTTAAAGGAGGAATGGTTGAGTTTCTTATTTATTTTGATTCCTTTCCTCATAACTTGAGAAATCTGGTTATTCTTGGTTATTCAACAATTTGAGTCATCATAGGGTATTTCCTAAGGAACCTAATTTTTTGTAATTTTTAAGATAAATATTTATAAATAACATAAACCTTGGGTTATATGTTTGGAATTTTTAAAATATCTTAATATTGAGAAGTCATGGAAATAGTCAGATTGTGTCTAGATGGAATGGATTTTACATTGAGGTTAATGGAATGTTATCAGTGAAATTATAATTACTGGATAATGAAATAACTAATAAACAAGGAAATAATAAAATAATGTAATTAATGAAAGTATTCATAAATGATTGTGTTCTTATTGGATATATAGAACTTATTGGTGGTGGTATGGTGTATGAAATTTAATAACAATAGTTGATCCTAAGACTAGTTTAATTCCCATTATTTGTTTACGACCAATATTTTATCTTATATGTTGTATGATTTATTATAGTACCCCAGTCATGTAAGTGGGGTCAATGAAACCCAATGGACCCTAGGAGTATATTATCTAAAGAATCTAGGATGGTGTGGAATGGATGGACTACTACCCCCTATTGCCTCGTTTTTTCTCTTGGTAGTATTTATGTATAGTTTTTAAAGGTGGTTATGATTCCAAATATATGTGTGAAGAGGGATCTGATGGTTCATAGTTATTTCACACACATATATATATGGATATAGTTTGATAAGGATTATTATAGGTATTATGTGTATGGAATATTATTTTTTTAGGTACATTACATGGTGTATGAGTTGATTGATTGAGGTACAATTCGGGATATTGAAGTTGTAGTGGATTCTAGAAACCACATGGTTAAAATATGGAGATGCATCATGGGATGATGATATTATGATATACATGATATGAATGTTGAAACGCCCCGAACCCATTTACCCTGAGTCGGTGCATTATTACATAACATTTGCATGATATAGAGAATGATGTCCCGAAATACCAATCAGTTTAGTAGCCCTGGAAGTTCTAGATACATACATAAGTTTTACATTACATTATGAATAAAGAAACAACATTGTGTCTCCATAAACCACACTCATATCCCTTATCCTATCTCTGCATGTCAGTCATAATATACTTTTTTACATCCTGGGATAAATAAAACATAAAAAATGGGTGATCTCAGATGCTCAGTAAGGATGACAATATAGTGAAAACGTTCATAAATAAGAATAAACATTTAAGGAAATGTATAAGACTAAAACAGAAGACTTTTATACATAAACTACAACATAATATGGCAAAGATAAATCAAATAATTACATTTACTAATTTACATGTATATTGTACTAGTCGAATACTTACAAGTAATATCAATAAATAATTTCATAATAATGGAATGCATAATTCTAGACATCATAACCACATAGTCAAGGCCTCGTGCCAAGACTACAAATAAGATTTTTTCAAGGCCTTATTCCAAGACACTAGTTTGTCTCATGAGACCTACCGATGCATTGAGAAGCTATAGCAGGCTCCACCCCTCACTTACTAAGTCCATTGCATTCCTCATATGAAAAGGATGAAACATAACATAAAAACTCATATTCAAACTAGCATACGAAATTTTAATACTTTAACCACAAACTCTGAATGGTATAAAAATAACACATTCACATTCAAACATATCACAAAATATTCAATACAGTATGGAAGATTGTATTATAATAAATCAACTTCATAAAAGTGTAAAATCCATCAAAGGATGTTGACATAGATGAAATAAATAATATTTGAGAGAAATATATCTTTATATTTTAAAATCATTTAAAAGTCATGTAATTATAAAAGAAAACATCTGGTTTGAAAATATTATTATAATCCTGTAAGGGAATATTTGAGGTGTTATAACAGTGGAAAATAGTTGAACCTTCCATATACGTTAAAAATACATTCTTACCTTAATTTTTCGAAAAAGTCATATAGTACCTTGTTTGGAAAATGATGGAAAAATTCCTTTCAAAAAAATATAAAATAAGTAAAAAGGGTATAAATTACTTTAAAACATATTCAAATAAATAATAAAACTATTTTTAAATACATTTTTAAGAAACATAAATGATGATGATAAAGAATTCCTAGTAGATACTTATAAACAAACAACTTCAGATAATAAAGTGGTTGTAAAATGAACCCATACTATTTATTTTTTCTTGGTCGAGTGTACGTTAACATACTATATAATAGTTAAATAAATTATATTAAATTATACCAGAAACACATACATAAATATGATATCATATATGATCTTCTAATATTTCTTTGTTAATAATATTTCATTAGTATCATTGTTCGGGTGCTAACTGATTCGTTTTCCTTTATATGATTTTTTATGTAAGGCATGTTTTTTATGGATAATATGTATTTGATTAATATACAGAATGATATTAAGTTCGTATACATTATTTTTATTAATCAAATGAAAATTATTCTTTAATGGTTACGATGGGAAATGAATCTCATTGCATTCATAGAGACGGTAATCCATACATACGCAAGAGGTAAAACATCACTCTATTGATGGTAAAATCATATGTAGTTGGATTCTATATAATATATACAGAATCATTAACATGTTAAATTTATTATTTATATTTAGACTCATTATTATACCCATCCATAAATTTTTGGGTTGAATGAAAAACTACACCACGATGAGGAGACGGTAAGCCGTACTTATGCACGTATGGTGACTTTGTCATTCCTAGGATGGATAGAACAGTGAATATGGTGGTATCATATTAATTATAACATCACATTATATATAAGGTACTGAATTTATTATTTTAGTATGGAAACAACCAATAAAGAGAAAGTGGAAGAAGAAAATAACTTAGAAAGAGGTGATGAAATTATTACCTCTTCTTCGGGTGCTTCCTTTTGATTTGATCAAAAAGGATCCATAGGTTGGTTTTATGATCAAATTAAGGACTGTAGGTTGAAGTGAAGTTTTTTATGAGGATATTTGAGTAGGGTTTGACTGATAAAAATGGCTTTGGAGGTGTGAAACATAGAGAACCGGAAGTACTATTTTATAAGAGAGGTGAAGGTCACTTTAGAAAAATTATGAAAAATTAGTTTATTATACTATCTTTTTCAGTTTATAATGGCTCCAAATGGATTTATTTATAGGATAAAGTGGTTATGGGTCTAAATCCTATAAAAATATAGGTTTTAGAAATGTTTAGGTCACCATATTAACTTTATCTTTTAGATTTAACTCTTAGTTAAATAGTTTAACTTTTACAATGTCTTCTTGTATTATTATAATAAATGGTTAATAAACTTACTATAAAAAGATAACAGAACCCCAAGTGGTTCAATATTTATATATCTAACCTTATATAAGTCCTTTGTCCAAACCGTTTATTTTTTGGAATATTATATCATTTAATAAAATTGTATTTGTTTTAAAAACTCATTTATGTCAATTTTGACACTATTTAGTATTAGGTTTTTGTGAAAGTCAAATCAACTTTAATATTTCAAAAAAATATATTTAATCAACACTAACATGTCATATTAACCCAAAAAATTTGTTGAACTCATCAGATGTCTCAATTTACCATTATTTTAATACTTAAAATATCAATTATTTTAATCTATCATTAATAAGGTAATTACTGCATCATCATTGTGTCCTAAATAAATTTAATTATTTAATTTATAAAAATGATAATTATAATACCATTATGTTGGAAATATTTTGAGATTTATATTGAATATTTATAGTCGAATTTATCTTTTGTATAACCCTATACTAAAAATGTTTTAGTTATTAAAATTTGAATTTAACTATTTTAACTCTTCTTTAAATAAAATATAATAAATGTTCTAATCTAATCCATGTGGATCAAAAAGGATAATATTTTATTACTAAGGTTGATTTTTGTAAAAATACACATATCCAATAGAATTTGGATTTGTGTTAGTGTAATTATAATATCATTTGTACCTTTTATTACCGTATTTATTTTTACCGTGGTAAATAAAATTCAATAGTTACTATTAAACAAAAATTATTTTCATCATATTAAACCAAATTTTAGTTATTAATGTCAACTGTTTCTCCTTGATTTTTGATATTCAATTCATAGAATCAGTAAAATTACATTCTATGAAAATTTGCAAATGTGCCTAGAATGTGGGTAAAAGACAGTAAAAAGTTCAATAAAATTTTATATATCTAATCTTATTATAAAATGACTTCAACAGATTAAATTTTAATAATATAGGCATTATGTATCTATTTTTACTTTAAAATATATTTAAATAATAATAATTATTTTAATAAAATTTGATTTTAAATAATAACGCAATGTTTTTCACTATTCATCAAAAATTGAATGTTTTCGTAAAAATACCAAAAATTCACCCTAAGATAATTTTGATATACCAAATCCCAAAATGAAGTCCATTTTGAAAAATAAAATTTATAAAATGTCAAAAAGTGGGTATTACTATTCATAACTTATTTTAAAATGGCTTGTTTGATTTGTCGTGGTGTGCTAGAACTCAAAGTTGCATACAACACAAGCTATTGTATTATTAAAAAGGAAATATTAAATGGAAGCTTGGGGTGTTACAGTCCTCCCTCCTCAGAATAATTTCATCTTCAAAATTTCTAGAATATTACTACATAAATAGAATTAAGTGGCTCTTAATCATAAGTTCTTAAGGTTCCCACATTGCCTCTTCCATTTTATGGTTTCTCCAATGAATGTTTAGTAGACAGGTCATCCAGTTTCTCAACACTTCTTTTCTGGTATCAAGAATTCTGATAGGCTCTTCGCAATAAGACCGATCGGGTTTGAGTTCTATTTCTTAATAGTTGAGTACATTCATTAGATCAGGCATATATTTTCTCAATAGTGATACGTGGAACACATCATGAACTTTGGAGAGACTTGGTGGTATTGCCAAACGGTAAGCTAAAACTTCAAAAAGTTCTAGAATTTCGAAATGTCTGATGTACTTGGGACTCAATTTACCCTTTTAAACAAATCGTATAAAACCCTACCATGGAGATACCTTCAAGAAACCATGATCTCATAATTGAAATTCCAAATCCTTCTTTCGGTTATCGGCATAGCTCTTTTTCCTACTCTGAGCTGCTTTGATGTGGATTTGGATAATCTTCACTTTTTCCATTGTTTCCTCAACTAGTTCTGGGTCTACGAGTTTTCTTTCACCAACATCATCCCAAAAAGTTGTTGTGAGACATCTCTTTCCATAAAAAGCTTTGTATGGTGCCATATTAATTCTTGAATGGAAGCTATTGTTATAGGAAAATTCTACCAGAGGTAAATACTGATCCCACATACCTTGAAATCCATGTGATAAATATCTCAACATGTCTTGTAAGGTTTTAATAATCCATTCAGATTTTCCATTAGTTTGAGGGTAGTAGGCAGTGCTCAAATGAAGTTCAGTATCTTGGGATTTATGAAGACTTTTCCAGAACCTTGATGTGAAATGGGGATCACGGTCAGAAACAATCGATAGGGGTACACCATGAAGTCTTCCAACTTCATTAATACATAGTCTTTCTAAACGTTCAGGTGGTAAATCTTCTCTTATAGCAAGAAAATGTGCTGACTTGGTAAGAAGATAAAAAATTACTGTAACACCCCATGGTTTTGAAAATAAATATAGAATGCAATTTTATAATCCATCCATTAAACACAAATTTTCCTCTTCTATGTTTTGAATTTCGAAAAATGGTCATCTAGAGTTGTGTTCAGTAAGTCATTTGAAGTCTAATAGAAAAAACTTGATTTTGGTGAATAGTAACATACCCATATGAATAGTAATATGAATAGTAATATGACCCTTATGAATAGTAAATAATAATATTATTTTATTTTCCTAATGCAATAATATAATGAGATATTAATAAGTTTTTCAATGAGAAATATAACTAATTGCACTTTAAGATTTTTATTTTTCGAATAAACTATGACCTTATTTAAAAATTAAATTAATAATATTTAGAAAATTACTTTTGAAAAATGGATTTCACATTTGAATTATACATGCCTAATAAATGTTAGGGGTGATGTTTTGGGGTTTTTCTAAAATACATGAATTTTTCATGAATAGTAAAAATAAAGTTTTGAGTTTTCGGTAGTTTAATGAAATCATAATGATGTAATAATTAAATATAAAATTATGGTAGACTTTTTTATAGTAACTTATGACATTAGGTGTCCCATGTGGCTAAAACAATGGGAAAATACAATGGGAAAGCCCATGGTTTGTCAAAAACCACTAATGAGGTGTCCCTTTGAAATTATTAAAAAATTACCTCTCTTTTTCTATAAATACCCACTCATCCATTCGTTTTAATTCATTCCAAATCCATAATCCTAGAATCTCTGGTGGTTTTACATCTCTAGGAGTCCTTCCAAGGTTTACCTAAGACCCCAAGGTTCCATCCTTCAAGATCTATGAGTTATTCTACAAGGTAATGGAATCCTTCATTATCTTCTTTAAGTTGACACTTCTTTTATGTTAGCTATTTGAAATTCATTTATCATATGTTGGGGTTTGATTTTATTTATTCCTCTTACTGTCCTTTTTATTTAAATATTAGGAGATACCCTTTTTATCTCATCATTTGATTTTATGAAATTTTAAGTGACGTCGTTAGGCTGCTGAATTTTTATAAGGGATCTCTTAACTTTTCTTTTATTTTCAAGTTCATCTCTTTTATTTTTCCCTCCTCACATCCTCTGTCCAAATGATCATCATAACTCCATTAACATCTATATACTGAATTTATATCATGTTAATGGAAGAACCATCATAAATATTCTCACTCCCTCCCTTTTATTTTTATTAACGAAATCAACGTCTATGAGGTTACAATTTATAGCCTTTGTGGATGACGAAGTTTTGTTCTTCAATTTCTTATTCATTTCTGGTTATGAAACCATATTTATGGTTAACCAGACTATAACATATTTATTATAACATAATTAATATTCAGGAACCAGAATATGTACATATAATTAAGTTAAATGACAAAACTAGTTCATAATAAGACCAAACTAGTTCATAATAATCCAAATACCACTGAATAGTCGAAGTGGTTGTCATCTAATGATTCATCCACATTCCATGTAAAAAAATGATAGAAATTACCATTATCAATTCTTTATGTTCATTAATAATATATAATTCCAATCCTGGAGATTTATTACCATTCCACATGAACTTCATTACTTAAAAACAAGTGAACTGAATATGAAAATAAAGGAAACGAACACTTCAGAACAACGAAATTCAATACAATAACTTATCAATAAAGATATAAATGAACTAACTATAAATATGGTAAACTAAATACATGTCTAATAGGATCTGAAATAAGTTATTGACAAGTATAATTTCATATTCTAGGAGCTTATGTACAAGAGAGGAACACGTTTGGAGTTAAGGTAAGGGTTTTCCACACGAATATCCATTTTCATTCTGGTTATTTTCTTGTCTAATTTACTTGATGGAATTATTATGTTTTGTTATATACTCCTCATAAATTCTGTGTGAGTATTCTATATATTTACACCAACCAGAATCATTCCCTATTTTATGGATAGTTACATGTTTTAAAAGGATCTCTCAAAACTGTTTCAAAAAATACGATCCTGATATAAGAGAATATTTCAAATTCATATCTATTTTCAAGGGCAAGCTATAATATATTTTTGGAAACCATTATAATTATAAAAAACTCATTTCATCATAAATTAATATCTTACTTCACTTCTAGTTTTATACAAATATTTTTCCAAAATAACTCTTCTTTTTGAAATAAAAGAGTATTTATCTCCAGAATTGCTTAATGATTTTATAAGAGTGTTTTCATCTAATTCAACACTTTTGTTGATTCCATAGTATTATTGGGTTTAATAATTTTTGAAGTCATCTACCATATTTGATTTAATTGTTATTAATTTCTCTATTTTGTACGATCTATATTAAAACCACTCACCATATTATTCCGAATGGTTAGTGTTTTATGTTTGATTATGGGGGAAAGACAGTTACATTTCATATGATAGTTTCAATATGAATGTATTTGTTGTTTATGTTTATCCCTGCTCATATGAGTAATGCATTGGACTTATTATGTGATGGGTGGGGTCCACTATAGCCCCTAGATGAATCGGTAGGTCTCATGAGACAACTGGATGTGGAATTGGCCGAGGCCTTTCCCAATGTGATATGGATTTTGGCTGAGGCCTTAATCATTAGATGTCTGGTCCGAGGCCTTGAAAAAATGTTTCAGAATGTCTGTCATTATTGATTCCATCATTATGAGTTCATCTATTGATATTTCATGTGGTAATACGATTATTATAATACCCATGATTATGTTTTATTATGGCATTATTTACTCAGCTCATATTCCTGCCATAATGTGTTCAAGTTTATTTAATAAAGGATTGTGTTTTCAATTATTCAGAATGTATAATATCTATATTACCTTCTGCTATATTTCTTTCTCTTAATGAGAATTTGATCTCACCCCTTTATTATGTTTCATTTTCACAGAGCAAGAATAATTCTATTATGAGTGAGATGCTGAAATAACCTAGGTGTTATGGAATTTGTCTATGGAGTTTCTATATTTTTTTTTCATTTCAAGTTGTAATGATGAAATTATGTATGTATCTTGTTTTTAATAATACTAAACTACTAGGTCATCCTGTTTTTTTATTCCTTGTTTGTACGCCAATAAGGCACTGACTCCCAAGTGCTCGGAGGATGAAACCTCTCTCTGGGTAGTTCTGGGGTCGGGTCCTTATAGCTGGTATCAGAAGACGTTTAATAGAATACTTGGAAACTAGATTTAGAAAATGTAGAGTCAGGGAAGAGTCCCTAAGTTAGTCTTTGAGGATATAAATACAAAAGCGTCCTGGTATTTTGGTAAAGAATAGATTATGTGAATCATTCAAGCAATACATCCATGTCTGGATACGAGAAGGTAGAGGCGGCTCTGGCACATATGTATCTAGGGGTAAAACCAGAAAACACTGCTTTGAGCTAGACTCAAACGGGAACTGGTGCACAACAACAGGATTTTCTGCACTCTTGTTTATGACACTCCTAGGGGATATGCTTAGGATAATTCACATTTTCTTTACAATCCATTATGAAGGATTTAAATATATGGTGCCTAGTGGACAGAATGGAAATCGTACGAAGGCATGTGTCCCCTGTAGGGATTTTCCTCCAATGTCAGATAATGATGTTGGATCTAGTGTTGTGACTGGTGCTGAGCAACTTATAACTATACTGGGGAAACTTACTCAGGTTATGAATAATAACCTTACCCGTATGGAGAAAACGGATCCACCACGTGGAAGAGCTATTCTAGACCGCTTTATGCGACAACAACCTCCATCATTCAATGGGACTACAAACCCATTTGTAGAAGAGCAGTGGATATGTTCCCTTGAGAAGATATTTATCACTTTGGGATGTAATGAAAGAGAGAAGGTTGTCATGGCAGTATATCATCTATCGGGAGATGCAGATCAATGGTGGTCATTAATCCAAAACACAAAGGAGGAGGAAGAGATAGAAGAGATGGAATTGAGGGATTTTAAAGACATTTTATTAGAAAAATAATTCCCTCGTGAGTAGTGAGCAGATACGGAGAGAAAATTCTTGAATCTGAGGCAGAAGGAAGATGAGAATGTTACATGGTATAAAGATAACTTCACAAGATTATCAAGACATGCTATAGACTACATACGAAATCCAAGGAGCAAAATTGATCGATTATTTTATGGCCTAAAGCCATTACTCTGATGGGAAATGGTCTCCCAATTTTCTTCATCATATGAGGATATAGTTTCATGTGCCATCAAGACAGAAAAATAATTCTCTAAGTCTTATGACTTTAAGGGAACGTTAGAAAAGAAGAGGGTTAATGAAAACCCTGGGAAAGGAAATAAGGAAATAGGGAAGAAGGGAAGTATCATTGGTACAAAGTTATGTGAATCAGTTCCCATTAGGGCATATAAAGGTACTTTATCTACTGATCTCATCGTCATTCCCATGATTGAATTTGATATAATCCTCAGTATGTATTGGATTTCATACCGTGATGGAAAAATTTATTGTAAGAAGAAGGAGGTTACGATTCTTGAAGAAAATGATAAAGAACACCTTATCTTTATAGCAGAATCATCACCACATGATTCTTATCTAGATCCACCCCCAGTAGCTCAACTAAATTCAATTATTAAGGAGGAAGAGAATGAAATAACTGTGGGTGAGAAAAGCAGTGTTTCAAATAGATGATGTACCTATTGTGAGATAATATGTTGATGTGTTTTCATAAGATTTACCTGGACATCCTCCAGAAAGAGAAATTGATTTTTCTAGTGATTTAATTTCTGGTTCAAAGCCTATATCGAAGACCCCTTAGATAATGGCCACTCTTTAATTAGTGGAACTAAAGAAACAACTAGAGGAATTGAGTAATAATGGATTTATTCACCCTAGTGTTTCTCCATGGGGAGCCCCTGTCCTTTTTGTTAAGAATGAAGATATATCTATGAGGTTATTTGTCGACTACAGGGAGGTCAATGCTATAACAATAAAGAAAAAGTATCCCCTACCTTGCATTGATGATTTATTTGACCAACTGCAAGAAGATAAATACTTTTCAAATATTGACCTTTGATCTGGATAACATCAGTTGAGTGTGAAGAAGGAAGACATTCCGAATACAGTATTTCGAACCAGGTATGGGCATTACGAGTTTATAGTGATGCCTTTTGGATTGACTAATGCACCCCATGTATTCATGGATCTAATGAACGAAGTTTTCAAGGAATGCCACGATGATTTTTTAGTGGTATTTATTGATGATAAATTGGTATACTCTAAAAGCTATGAAGATCATGAAAATCACTTGCGCATTATCGTGAAGACTCTTAGAAGACATTAATTATATGGGAAGTTTAACAAAGTGAATTCTGGATTCAGGAGATTTCTTTTCTTGACCATATTGTCTATAAGTATGGAATCCTAGTTGATCTTGAGAAGACAAAGTAAATCCAATATTGTCCCACACCAACAAACATAACTGAGGTACGTAGTTTTATTGGGTTAGCAGGTTATTATCGGCAGTTTGTGCATAATTTTACCCGACTAGCTAACCCGCTAATGAAGATCACACGTAAAGGGGTTAAATTTGTTTGGACAAAAGATTGTGAAGAATGTTTTGAAGAACTGAAGATAATATTAGTCAATGATCCTATATTTACTCTACCATTGGGGAATGATGGGTTTGTTATTTATAGTGATGCTTCAAAGAAAGGACTTGGTTGTTTCCTTATGCAAAATGATAGGGTTATTTCTTATGCTGAACGATAGCTAAAAATACATGAGAAAAACTATCCTACTCATGATATTGAGTTAGCTGCTGTAATCTTTGCTTTGAAGATATGGAGACATTATCTCTATGGGAAACAATGTGAGATTTATACTGATCACAAGAGTTTGAAGTATATTTTCTCACTAAAATAACTCAACATGAGGCATAGGAGATGGCTTTAACTACTTAAGGATTATGATTTCATGATACACTACCACCCGAAGAAGTAAAATAAGGTAGCAGATGCTCTGAGCAGAAAGGATCATGGATTTTTGAACAATATGAGAGTTGAAAGGGATCCTATTTTCATGGATCTAGTAAATATGGATATGGGAATAACCATGGAAGGTGAAACATCAATTCTTTTTCAAATGGTTTCCAAACCATATTTACTAGAAAAGATAAAAAAGTTATCGAGCCGATGATGTGGAGTTTCAAAAGAAGATTAAAGCTGTGAATGATGGGAGATTGAGTGACTTCGTATATGAAGATGGAATTTTAAAATTTGGGAAGATACATTGTGTTCCCGATATACCTGATCTAAAAAGGTAATTGTTGGATGATGCTCATAGTTCCAATTTCTATATACACCCTGGTAGCACTAAGTTGTATAGGGATTTGAAGGAACATTTTTGGTGAGACAACATGAATAGGGAGATTTTTGATTTTGTGTCAAGATGTATGGTTTTTCAACATGTAAAAGATGGAAGGCAACATCCTGGAGGAGTATTGCAACCTCTTACCATACCTGAGTGGAAATGGGATAATATCACGATGGACTTTGTCATGGGACTACCAAAGACTCTTTGAAGGAACGATGCAATATAGGTCATTGTTGATCGTCTTACCAAGTCAGCACATTTTCTTTCTATAAGAGAAGATCTAACACTTGAATGTATAGAAAGACTATATACTAATGAAGTTGTGAGACTTCATGGATTACCCCTATCGATTGTTTCGGATCTTGATCCATGTTTTACATCAAGATTCTGTAAAGGTCTTCAGAAGGCCCTAGATACTGATCTTCGTTTGAGCACTGCCTACCACCCACAAACTGATGGAAAATCATAAATGACTATTCAAACATTGGAAGACATGTTGAGGTATTATTCACTTGATTTTCAAGGCATGTGGGATCAGTATTTACATATTTTATAATTTTCCTACAATAGTAGCTTGCATTCAAGTATACATATTGAACCTTATGAAGAATTATATGGGAGGCGATGTCATAAACCAACTTGCTGGGATGATGTTGGTGAAAGAAATCTCATGGGCCCAGAACATGTTGAAGAAACAATGGAAAAGTTGAATATTATCCAAAACCATATCAAAACAGCTCAATATTGGCAAAAGAGCTATGCTGATAACCAAAGAAAGGATTTGGAATTTCAAGAAGGTGATCACGTTTTCTTAAAGGTATCTCCATGGAAGGGTATTATTTGATTCGGTAAGAAGGTAAAATTAAGTCATAGGTACATCAGACCTTTATAAATTATTGACCGAATTGGAGTCGTAGATTACCATTTGGAAATGCTGTGAAGTCTCTCCAAGGTTCACAATGTGTTCCATGTGTCAATGTTAAGAAAGTACATGCCAGACCCAACACAGGTACTCACTTATGAAAAAGTGGAACTTGAGCCCGATCTATCTTACTGTGAAGAGCCTATCAAGATTCTTGATAATAGAGAACACTTATTGAGAAATCAGACGACTCGTCTGGTAAAGGTTCTATGGAGGAACCCTAAAATAGAGGAACCAACATTGGAGCCTGAGGAGCTTATATTAAAGACATACCTGAATCTTTTTAGGTAATATTATATGAATTTTGAGGATAGAATTTCATTAAGGAGGGGAGAATGTAACACCCCAAGGTTTTGAAAATAAATATAGAATGCAATTTTATAATCTATCCATTAAACAAAACTTTGCCTCTTCTATGTTTTTAATTTCGAAAAATGGTCATCTAGAGTTGTGTTTAGTAAGTCATTTGGAGTCTAATAGAACAAACTTGATTTTTGGTGAATAGTAACATACCCATATGAATATTAATATGAATAGTAATATAACCCTTATGAATAGTAAATAATAATATTATTTTATTTTATTAAGGCAATAACATAATGAGATTTTAATTAATAGTTCAATGAGAAATAAAACTAGTTGCACTTTAATATTCTTATTTTTTGAATTAACTATGAACTTTTTTAAAAATTAAATTAATAATATTTAGAAAATTATTTTTGAAAAATGGATTTCACTTTTGAATTCTACACGTTGATAAATGGTAGGGGTGACATTTTGGGATTTTTCTAAAATAAATGAATTTTCATGAATAGTAAAAACACAATTTTGAGTTTTCAGTAGTTTAATGACGTCAGCATGATGTAATAATTTAAAATAAAATTATGGTCGGCTAGTGTATAGTAACTTATGACATCATGTGTCCCAAGTGGATAAAACCATGGTCCAATACCATGGGAAATCCTATGGTTTGTCAAAAACCAATAATGAGGTGTCCCTTTGAAATTATTAAAAAATTACCTCTCTTTTTCTATAAATACCCACTCATCCATTCGTTTTCATTAATTCCAAATACCTCATACTTGAAGCTTTGGTGGGTGTACCTCAATAGGAGTCCTCCCAAGGTGTCCCTAATCCCCCAAGGTCCCATCCTTCAAGATCTAGGAGTTATTCTACAAGGTAAGGGAATCCATCATTCACTTCTTTAAGTCGACACTTCTTTTATGTTAGCTATTTGAAATTACATTCTCATATGTTGGGGTTTGATTTTATTTATTCTTCTTACTTTCCATTAAATTTAAATATGATGATATACCCTTTTGATATCATCATTTAATTTTATGAAATTTTAAGTGACGCCGTTAGGCTGCCGAATTTTCATTAGGGATCTCTTAACTTTTCATTTATTTTCAAGTTCACCACTTTTATTTTTCTCTCCTCACCTCCTCTGTCCAAATGATCATGATAACTCTAGTAAAATTTATATACTGGATTTAGATCAAGTTAATTGAATAACCATAATAAATATTCTTACTCCTTCCATTTTATTTTTATAAACGAAATCAACGTCCATGAGGTTCCAATCTATAGCCTTCGTGGATGACGAAGTTTCGTTCTTTAATTTCTTATTCATTGCTGGTCATGAAACCATATTTATGGTTGAACCAGACTATAAAATATTTATTATAGTATAATTAATATTTAGTAACCATAATATGTACATATAATTATGTTATATGACAAAACTAGTTCATAATAATCCAAATACCACTGAATAATCAAAGTGGTTGTCATCTAATGATTCATCCTAATTCCATGTAACCAAATGATATAAATGACCATTATAAATTATTTATGTTCATTAATAATATATAATTCCAATCCTGGAGATTTATAACCATTCCACATGAACTTCATTACTTAAAAACAAGCGAGCCGAATATGAAAATAAAGGAAATGAACACTCCAGAATGACGAAATTCAATACAATAACTTATCAATAAAGATATAACTGAACTAACAAAAATTAAGGTAAAATAAATAGAGGTATAATAGATTCTTAAATAAGTTATTAAAAAGTATAATTTCATATTCTAGGAGTTTAAGTACAAGAGTGGAACATGTTTGGAGGTAAGGTAAGGGTTTTCCACCCGAACTTCCATTTTCTTTCAGGTATCTTTTATTGTCTAATTTCCTCGATGAAATTATTATGTATTGTTATGTACTCCTCATAAATTATGTTTGAGTATTCTATATATGTACACCAACCAGAATAATTCCCTATTTTTTGTATATTTACATGTTTTCAAAGGAGCTCTCAAAACTGTTTCCAAAAATATGTGCCCGATACAAGGGAATATCTCAATTTCATATCTATTTTCAAGGGCAAGCTATAATCTATTTTTGGAAAACATTATGCTTAAAAAAACTCATTTCATCATAAAGTACTATCCTACTTCACTTCTGGTTTTATACAATGTTTTTTCCAAAAGAACTCTTCTTTTCGAAATAAAAGAGTATTTATCTCTTGAATTGCTTAATGATTTTATAAGAGTGTTTTCATCTAATTCAACACTATTGTTGATTCCATGGTATTATTGGGTTTAATAATTTATTAAGTCATCTACCATATTTGATTTAATTTTTATGAAATACTCTATTGTGGATGATCTATCCTAAAACCATTCACCATAATATTTCTAATGGTTAGTGTTTTATGTTTGATGATTGAGGAAAGATAGTTACATTTCATATGATAGTTTCAATATGAATATATTTGTTTTCTTATGTTTATCCCTACTCATATAAAGAAATCATTGGACTTATTATGTGATGGGTGAGGGCCTATATAGCCCCTCGATGAATTGGTAGGTCCCATGAGACTACTAGACGTGGAATTGGGCGAGGCCTTTCCCTATGTGATATGGATTTTGGATGAGGCCTCAATCATTAGACTTATTAGCCGAGGCCTTGACAAAATGTTTCAGAATGTCCGACATTATTAATTCCATCATTATGATACATCTATTTATATTTCATGTGGTAATTCGATTAGTAGAATACCCATGATTATGTTTTATTATGGCATTATTTACTCAGCTAATATTCGTGCCATAATGTGTTCAGGTTTATTTATTAAAGGCATATGTTTTCAATTATTCAGCATGTCTAATGTCTATATTACCTTCCACTGTATTTCTTACTCTTACTGAACGTTTGAGCTCACCCCTTTATTATGTTTCATTTTCTCAGGGCAAGAAGAATTCTATTATGAGTGACATGCTAAAATAACCTAGGAGTTATGGATGTTGTCTATGAAGTTTCTATGTTTTTTTTTCATTTAAATTTGTAATGATGAACTTGTGTATGTATCTTGTTTCCAATAATACTAAACTACTCTGTCCTTCTGGTTTCGTATTCCTTGTTTGTACGCCAATAAGGCACTGACTGCCGAGTGTTCAGTGGACGAAACCTCCCTCTGGGCAGTTCTGGGGTCGAGTCCTTACAATGACCCATATTGAATCATTAATTCTAAGAGTATTTGGTATCCCCATGAAGAAGTCCATCGTAATATCATCCCATTTCCACTGAGGTATGGGAAGAAGTTTCATTACTCCTCTATGATGTTGTCTTCCAGCCTGAACCTGTTAAAAACCATACATCTTGACACATAATTAGAAATATAACTATTCATGTTATCCCACCTAAAATGTTCCTTCAAATATTTATACATCTTAGTGCTACCAGGGTGTATAGAGAAATTGGAGCTATGAGCATCATCCAAGAATTCCCTTTTTAGACCAGGTATATCGGGAACACAATGTCTTTTCCCAAATTTCAAAATTCCATCATTATATACAAAGTCAATCAATCTCCCATCATTCAGAGTTTTAGATTTCTTTTGAAACTCTTCATCATCAGTCTAATAACTTTTTATCCTTTCTAATAAAGATGGATTGGTAACCATTTGAAAAAGAATTGACGTTTCACATTCCATGATTATTCCCATATTCATCTTTACTAGATCCATAAACATAGGATCCCTTTAAGTTTTCATTTTGTTCAAAACACCATGATTCTTCCTACTCAAATCTTTTTCAACCTTATTTTCCTTCCCCCGGTGGATGTGTATAGTGAAATCATAATTCATGAGTAGTTTAATCCATCACCTTGGCCTCATATTGTGTTATTTCTATGAGAAAATATACTTAAAACTCTTGTAATCGGTATATATCTCATATTTCCACCATAGAGATAGTGTCTCCATATCTTTAAATCAAAGAATACAGTTGCTAATTCACGATCATGAGTAGGATAGTTTTGTTCAGAAATTTTTAGTTGATGTGATGCATAAGCAATAACCCTATCATTCTACATAAGGACACAACCAAGTATTTTCATTGAAGCATCACTATAAATAACAAACCCATCATTCCCCAATGATAGATTCAAGATAGTATCATTGACTAATCTTATCTTCATTTCTTCAAAACATTTTCACACTCTTTTTTCCAAAAAAATTTAACCCCTTTAAGTGTGAGCTTGGTTAATGAGTTAGCCAATTGGAAAAAATTCTGTACGAAATGCTGATAATAACCTACTAAATTGATAAAATTGTGTACCTTAGTTATACTCATTAGTGCTGGACATTATGGGATTTTTCTTATCTTAGAAGGATAATCATATATTTAAACCTTAGAGACAAAATGGACTAGAAAAGAAATCTCCTGAAGCCAGAATTCACATTTGCTAAACATCCCATATAATTCATTTCTTTAATGGGTTTATAAATAGTGTGCAAGAGATTTTCATGATCTTCATAGCATTTGGAGTATACCAAGATATCATCAATAAATAATACTACAAAGTCATCAAGATATTTCTTGAAAACACTATTCATTATATCCATGAAAACAGAGGGCGCATTAGTCAGTTCAAAAGGCATTACTGTAAACTCGTAATGCACGTACCTGGTTCGAAATGATGTCTTTAGAATGTATTACTTTTTCACGCACAACTGATGGTATCTAGATCGATGTTCAATCTTTATAAAATATTGATCTCCATGAAGTTGATAAAATAAATCATCAATGTGAGGTAGAGCATACTTGTTCTTTATTGTTATAGTATTTATCTCCCTGTAGTCAATGCACAACCTCATAGATCCATCTTTCTTCTTAACAAAAAGAACCGGGTATCCCCATGGAGAAACACTAGGGTGAATAAATCCTTTATTTCTCAATTCCTCTAGTTTTTTATTTAGTTACACTAATTCCATAGTGGTCATTCTATAAGGGGTCTTTGATATGGGCCTTGAACCTGGAATTACGTCCATGGAAAACTCAATTTATCATTCTAGAGGATGTCCAGGTAAATCCTCTAGAAAAACATCAATATATTATACACAATAGGTACATCCTATATTTGAACTTTTTATCTCACCCATAGTCATTTCACTCCCCTCCTCCCCAGTAATTTAATTTAGTAGAGCTACAGGGGGTGGATCTAGATAATAATTAGATGGTGATATTTCATCTCTAAAGAGAAGGTATTCCTCATCATCATCATCAAAAATTGTAACCTCTTTCTTCTTACAATAAATTTTCACATCATGGTCTGAAATACAATCCATGCCAATGATTATATCAAATTAAATCATGGGTATGATGACGAGATCAACAAATAAATCACATTTATATGCTATAATGGTAACTGGTTGAAAAAACTTTGTTGTAATGATAGTTACCTTAGGAGTTTTGGATAACAACTACCTTGTTAAATCAAATTGGAAATATCTTATTTTCTTGGAAAACAGGGACGATATGAAAGAATTTGATAACCTAGAATCAAATAAATCATTGGCTAAATTTGAGGAAACAACTAACGTACCTGCCTCCACCTCATTTGGAACTTTAACCTCTCTAATTGTGATCACATAAGATTTTCCATTCAACCTTGTCCTTTTCTATGGTAATTTTCTTTGGCACGTAGTACATTCATTTTCTTAATTCCCCATTTCTCTACAATTTTAGCATTACACATTGAGAGCCTCTTTATTACCCTTGAAATCACGATCTCAGAGGCCTTTTTCTCCACAATTATAACAAACTCCCCTTCCCTTCAGGCAAGTACCATGGTGTTTCATCCCACATTTAATATAGGATGTATATTCAACTTTTCCCTTCTTCCACTTATTTCCATTTCTATAGTGTTCAGAAGATATCTTCTTCTCTTTCTTTTCTATATAGTTCTAAGGCTTAGAGAATTTCATTTTTTGTCTTGATAGCACATAAGACTATATCTTCGTATGATGAGAAGGATTGTGAGACTAATTCTCGAAAAATAAATGGTTCTAAACCATCAATTAATCGATCAATATTAATCTTTGGGTTATGTATATAATCTGCAGCATGCCTTTCTAACCTTGTAAAGTAAGCCTCATACTTTGCGAGATTCTCATCCTCCTTTTCCCTCAGACTCAGAAATTGCCTTTCCATATCTGCTCGATGTTCAAGAGCAAATAATATTTCTAAGAAAAATCTTTAAACTCATTTCATTCCATATTTTACACTTCTTCATCTGCCTATGTGTTTTTAATTAATGACCACCATTGATCTGCATCTCCTCTGAGGCGACAAAACTCCATGACAACTTTTTCACTTTCGCTACTCCCGAAAGCATTAAATAATTTCTCTAAGGAACTTATCAATTTCTCAGATACAAATGGATTTCTAGACCATTATAATGTTTGTGTTTGTTGACTCATTAAGTGTTCTAACATTGATCCTCCACGTTGTGGATCAGGGTGCTCCATACGGGTAAGGTTATTATTAATAACATGAGTGAGTTGTCCTAATATGGTTATAAGTTGTTAAGCACTGGTTGCATCACTAGCTTCACTCTAATTATCTTGAGTAGGGGGGAAATCCCTACATAAATTACATGCATTGAAAAAGTTTCCATTCCTTCCACTAGAAACCATTTATAAATAATGGCATACACAAGACTAGTTTATGAATCACAATATATAATTCTAAACATGTAAAACACTAAACACAAATTAAACAGTTTATGGATATAATCCATAATCAGAAAAGGTTTTCTTTAGGGATTTATTTCCTCATAAATCCATCATAATGATTTGTAATAAAAATATGAAGTATCCTAAGAATATTCCCCACGAGTGTTGTAACCATGAGTGCATCAAGGCATGTTATCGTGTACCTGGATACTCCCGGTCAAGCCTGAAACTCTTTTCCAGAGTTTTCACTCCTAGGTACATCTATTCCAGAGCCACCTCTACCTGCTCGTATCTAGATAGGGATGTATTTCCTAGAAAATTCCCAAAAATCTATACATTACAAAAATATTAATAATTTCTTCTATACTAATCCTCAAAGTCTATCTTAGGGTAAAGTTCTATAATTATAGTTTTTCTACATCTAGCTTCTAAATTTTGTACTAAAACTCCTCTAATACCAACTATACCTTCTCAACCCCAGTTACCTAGAGTCCGTTCATTGTTACATAACATTGGAATGATACAAGGAATCATGTAATGAATGACCGATCAATTTCGTAGCCTTGGAAGTACTCGATACGTACATAAGTTTCACATTACATTATAAATAGAAAAACAACATTGTGCCTACATAGAAAACACTCATATCCCTTATCATATCCATGTAGGTCTATTATTATATACTTCATCAAAACCAAGGATAAATAAAACATTATAAATGAGTGAGCTCATATTCTCAGTAAGCATAAAAATATAGAGGAAACTTTTATAAATAAGCACACACATTTAAGGCAATGTATAAGACTAAAACACAAGCCTTTTAAAACTAAAAATCATAATAATACTGAAAAGATAAATTAGATAATTCCATTTACTTATTTACAGGGATATTCTACTAGTCAAATAATCACAAGTAATATTAATATCTAATTTTATAATGATGGAATGCATAATGTTGGACATCATAACCACATAGTCAAAGCCTCGTGCCAAGAATACAAATAAGATTTTGTCAATACCTTGTGCAATGTCACTAGATTGTCTCATGAGACCTACCGATGCATCAGGGAGCTATATCGGTCTCCACCCGTCACTTACTATGTCTAATGCATTCCTCATATGAAAAGGATGAAACATAACAAAAACATTTGTATTAAAAATAGCATATGAAATGTTAATACTACAACCATAAACTATAAATGGTATTAAAATAAAACATCCACATTCGAATATATATCACATAACCTTCAATACAATATGGAAGATTGTATCATAATAAATTAAATTCAACCAAGTGTAAAATCCATCCAAGGATGTTGATAGAGATGAAATCAAAACAATTTGAGTGAAATATCTCTTTATATTTTGTAATCATTTAAAAATCCTGTAATTATAATAGAAAACATTTATTTTGAAAATATTCTTATAATCTTGTAAGGGAAGATTCAAATGTATTATAGTGGAGAAAAATAGCCGCACCCACCGTATAAGTTAAAAAAATACATTCTTACCTCAATTTTTTGAATAAGTCATAAAGTACCTTGTTTGATTAACAATGGAAAGATTCCATTCAAACCTTTAATAAAAATTATAATACTGGTATAAATGAATTTAACCCATATTCTATGAAATAAAAAAATGTTTTGAAATACATTATTAAGAAACATAGATGAAGATGATAAAGAATTCAATGTAGATACTTAAGTACAAACAACCTTAGATAATAAATAGATTGTTAAATTAACCCTTACCTTTTACTTTTCCATGGTCAAGGTAAATTTAACCTCATGTATAATAGTTAAATAACTGTTATTAAATTATACAAGAGACACATACATAAATATGATATCATATATGATCTTCTAAAATTTCATTGTTAATAATATTTCAGTAGTATCAATGTTTTGGGTGTTAACTGATTCATTTTATTTTATATGTTTTGTTATGTAATTCATGTTTTTTATGGCAAGAATGTATTTGACTCATATAAATAATGAAATTAAATTCTTAGACATTATTTTTAGTCATCAAATAAAAATTATTCTTTAATGGTTATGATGAGAGATGAATCTCATCGCGTTCACGGATACGATAATCTGTACGTACCCACGAGAGACAATATCACTCTATTGATGGCAAAATCATATGTAATTGGAAGTTATATCATATATAAAGAATAATTAACATGATATAATTATTATTTAAATCAATTATATTTATTATTATACCCATCAAAATAATTAATTGTTGAATAACAAACTACACCACGATGCGGAGACGGTAAGCCATATGTACGCACGTATGGTGACATTATCATTTATAGGATGGATAGAATAATGAATATGGTTGTAAAATATTTATAATAACATAATAGTATGTAGAAGGTAAATGAGTTATTATTTTATTATGGAAACAAACAAGAAAGTGTAAGTGGAATAAGAAAAGAACTTTGAAAGAGGTGATGAAATTATTACCTCTTCTTCAGGTGCTTCCATTTGATTTGATCAAAAGGGCTCCTTATGTTGTATTTATGATAAAAGTAAGGAATATAGGTTGAATTGAAGGTAGTTGTTAGTATATTTAAGCAGGTTTTGGTAGATCCAAATGGATTTGGAGGTGTGAAATTAATATAAGAGGAAGTACCCTTTTATAAGAGAGGTGCAGGTCACTTTTGGAAAATCTTGAAATATTAGTTTAGTTTACAATCATTTTCGATTTATAATGGCTACAAATAGATTTAATTCTATGATAAGGTGGGGTGGGTCTAAATACTCTAAAAAAATACGTTTTATAAATGTTTAGGTCACCAAATTATCTGTATCTTCTATATTTAACTCTTAGTTAAATAGTTCAATTTTTACAATGTATTATTGTATTATTATAATAAACGGTTAATAAAAATATGATAAAAATCTAAGAGAACCTCATGTGGGTCATTAATGATATATGTAAACTTATATAAGAACTTTGGATGAACCTTGTAGTTTTATGAATATTATATAATTTAGTAAAATAATTTTTTTTTAAAAAAACTCATTTATGTCAATTTTGACACTATTTAGTATTTAGTTTTTGTGAAAGTCATAAAAATTATATTACTTCGACAAAATTTTATTTAATCAACCCTAAAATATCATATTAATATAGAAAATTCGTGGAATGAATCAAAAGTCTCAATTTACATTTATTTTAATATATAAAATATCAATTATTTTAATCTTTCATTAATAAGGTAATTACTGCATCATCATTGTGTCATAAAATTTTTTAATTATCTAAATTATAAAAATTATAAATAAAACACCATTATGTAGGAAATTTTTTATATTTATAATGAATATTTATAGTAGAATTTATCTTATGTATAACCTTATATTAAGAATGTTTGAGTTATTAAAATTTGAATTTAACTATTTTAACTATTCTTTAAATAAAATATAATAAATGTCCTAATCAAATCCAAGAGGATAAAAAATGATCATATTTTATTCCTATGGTTGATTTTGGTCGAAATACATTTATACAATATAATTAGGACATTTTTTGGGTAATTATAATATCATTTTTACCTTTAATTACCCAATTTACTTTTTACCGTGGTAAATAAAGTTCAAAAGTTACTATTCATAAAAACTTATTTTCATCATATTGAACCAAATTTTACTCACTTATTTCAACCTTGTCTCTCATATTTTTGAAATTAAATTCATAGAAGTGTTAAAATTACGTTTTTGGAAAAATTGCAAATGTGCCTAGAAAGTGGGTAAAAAGGGTAAAAAGGTCAATAAAATTTTATATACCTAATCTTAATTTAAAATGAATTCAATGAATTACATTGGACTAAAATAGGTATTATGTATCTATTTTTACTTTAAAATAAATTAAAATAAAAATAATTATTATTTAAATAAAAGTTGATTTTAAACAATAATGTAGTGATTTCACTATTCATCAAAAATTGAATGTTTTCTGAAAAAATAAAAAAATTCACCCTAAGATAATTTTGGTTTTCCAAATACAAAAATAATTTCCAATTTGAAAAATAAAATTTATAAAATTTCAAAAAGTGGGTATTACTATTAATAACTGCTTTTAAAACGGTTAGTTTGATTTGTCATAGTGTGCTATAAATCGAAGTTGCGTTCAACACAAACTATTGTATTATTCAAAGAGAAACGTACTATGGATGCTTGGGGTTTTACACATGTTATGACACTTTATCCCAAGGGTGTTTGGGATGGATTATTTGTGAGAGAGATAACTCATGATTTATGATGTTGTGGTAGATACATGAACCAGTGAGGAATTGGTAGTGGGGTAAACTATTTTGATATTATATTATATGACCTCATGTACATGATATTTCATTATAGATGTTCATGGTGAGGTTGGGAACTTAGTATACTAATTTAGAATATGAGTTATCTACACTTATTTTTCACTATTTTTTAATATGATTTATTTATCTATTATATGAGAGGGTACAAGGAGGATCCTACTTAATATACCAATTATTCACACCCTATGTATATATAAACTTTTTATGCCATTAGGGTTAGGCTGGAGATTGGGTTGGATATTACTATCTCATGGTTGATCAATAAAAGATCAGTTTCATAGTTACTGCTCAGTTTATAATTTTGTACTTGTAGTTTCTATTAAGTTGTATTAGTCTTGTATGAAATTGCATAAATTTTATTACTTGTATATACATACGATTTTTATAATTTATCTTAAAATGATTTTATTAGTGTTCTGGTCTTATCTCTCATTTCTCGAATTCTTTAAGATGGAAATTCCTCCCATTCACTTTCATGATATACACTTGGTTTTTGAATCCAACATATTCCTTCAATGTTTGAATCCAACATGTTTCCTATTGAAGGAAGTCTTTGAGAATCATTATCTCTCTTATCACATCCATAGCCTAATATTTTTACTTTTGTGTAGATGGGGTCCGGAGAGAGCGGTACTAAAGGTTTATGCTGAGGGATAAGATGATGTTGGGATTTAGGCACATGTGAGACTATATGAGTTGCTAGGAAAATGGTGTCAGAAAAGTTTAGTAGGAAATGTAATTAATGGATACCAAAAGATACATAGTTATTTAAGTACCCTTGTAATATGATACATGAAATATTATGTTTACCAAGGATATTAATTTATGTGATACTTGTTTCATGGTAGATACCTAGGAAAGGATCCTGCGTGATTCTTCCTAACAACTATGTTCGAAATGGTTAGACCATGGATTTCAGTAACAGATTAAATAAATATATAATTAATTAATTAATTATAAATATTACATATTCCAGGTTTAATATTCTCAAACCAATTTTTATTTTTAAGGTATGTATCTTGGTTGAAATACCAGTCAGGTTCATGCTAAGAATGTTTAATAGGATATTCCCGAAGATAATTTCAATATCGAATTTGACGAGAAGATACTTGGAAGTATAACATCTAAGAGTTTTAGAGCCATATTCTATAGTGATCATTCAATTTGATACATATTATATTATAATTTTAAGTGTGATTATCCATAAAATACAATCCAAGGATCGAAAAGACCAGTTTCGTTGAAAGATTAGGTACATAAAATTTAAAACATGAAAATAGAATAAAGAAACTCTTTATTATGATTATATAATGATCTCCTCACCTCCTTTGAGATCCTACGTCAAAATAGGAAAACCTTGGGAATAAATAGACAAATGGGTGACCTTAAAGTCCTAGAATGTTAATAAACATGGATATATATCATACCACAAGAGTTAGAAGACATAAAATGTTCAAAATAAAATTAATGGATCCTGAATGAACATTAGGAGGAATGAAATATAGAACATGGAATCTTATGATCATGTCAATATAGGAAAGTGGAGATAAAAAATAAAAAAAAATAAACATGGGTCATGTATAACCACCTTGAATATATAACATGATGGATAAAGTCCCACAATGAAATAGGATAACTCCATAATCCCATAAAAGATGTCCCATGAGACTGAAAATTACACAATGAATTGGATGACTATTGGGCTTTCTTATCTATGCGAATTGAGAAGGAAACCTTATAAGTCATGTAATTACCCATAAAATAAAGATGACCTGATATTCATAAATATGTGTGTTAAATATATAACGAAAATTAGAGAATTATATAAGATTAATGTATGGATAAATTTAAGAAAATGAGATTAAATTTAAAGAAAAGAAAATATGTATGTTATGAGAGATCCCTTACCTTACCAACAAGATATATCTAAACGTGTACATAGTATGATGGATAATTAAATTAGAATAATTAATTACATAATTCAAAACCATTTACACATGTATTAATTTTTTTTATAATTTTAATAAATTTATATATGATCATTTTGATGAGTTATAAAGATCAATTTCATCATTCCGGGAGTGTTTGTTTCACAATTTTGTGATTTGTTAACTTGTTTATAATTATGGAAGTTTTTGTATAATGGAAATAAAAAACCATGAGTGAAAATAAATGGTATTAATGATCATATATATTTTTTAATGGTTCTATATATCATTTACTAATCTTACATGAGTGTGATTAATTTGATAAAATATTAATGAAAAATGTTTAGTTTAATTAGGGAGTTTTTCGATAATCCCAAAATAGTTTGGTTTTATCATTTAGTATTATTTACATAAAGTAGTTACAAAACATTAAATATGTTATAGAATAATGATTAAAATCTGATAAAACTAAAATTAAAATATTATGACAATCCATGAAGCTGGTAATATTAAATGAAAAGTCATTATCCACGGACACGGTAAATCCCCATAATTCGGACAAAGGATTCATTTCATTGAATATGAGGAGATAATAATGGATGGGTATAAAAGTTATTACATTAAAAATATAAAAATAAATTATATACACGACACTAGATTTATTATTGATTTATGGTTGAAGGAGGCGAGGAGCAGGTAGAAGAAGAAATGAAATTAGAAATGATTATTTGAGAAAGGCACCTTTTGAATATCACTACCATGAAAGATCACATGAGGGGTGTGGAATTGTTATTTTTGTGAGACATAAATAACATAGATATTGGGAGAGTGTCATGGAGATTATTTTTCCTAGATTTGTTAGAGATTAATGGCTTTGAAGGTGTAAGTAGAAAGGGTTGTAAGGGTAGTATTTATAGCAGATGAGAGGGGTATTTTTTGAAATTTCTCAGTATAATAAGTAATAATAAATTAATTTTATATCCAAATACTATGAAATGGTCTTGGATTCGAATCTAATATAAGATATGGTTTGAATTTCATCAATTAATAAAATTTAGAAATGTTTTGTTTTTTTAAACATTATCAATTTGATTAACCATTAATTAACCAACATTAATTTTTTATTTGGAGACAAATTTTCTAAATACTAAAATGTTATAATACTTAATTATACGGTGTAAATTTGAGAAAAATTGAATATTTATGAAATTTTATACCTTATAATAATATGTTTATATGATTTCATTATTTTATCATTTTTGAATAATTTAATGAAATATTATTTCCATAAAGTATAATTTGTGTTAATTTTGACTTTATTCATTAATTTGAATTTTGATAAAATAAATACATCCAGATAACATTTAAAAAAATCATTCAATACACCCATAAAATATCATAGTCACATATATAATTCTTAGAGAACCTTAATTAATTGAAATTTTATTTCCATTAATATTGTTAACATTAATTATTTGATATTTTCATTAACAAAATAACAACTGCATCAATGATGTGTCCGTATTGAAGGTACCCCTACAAATTATAAATAAATTACCATGATGTAGATGATTATATTATATTTCTATATAATATTTATAATTTAATATATCTATTGGTTTATCTTATATTAGAATTATTATACTTATAAAAATAATTGTGTGGCATTTTGTCACTTTCTTTGACTTTAATAATATATATGTCATTTTCATGGAAATGTATCAATTAAATGATTAAATTTTCAACCTTAGGTGTTAAGGGAAAAATTTAATTTATCCAATAACGTTTTGAAATATTTTATAACAAGTTTATAATCCTTATTATGTTATGTTTTACCCTTAATTTTCTAATTTTCCAATAACTATGGTAACAAAATTTACCAAGGTTACTATAAATATTGATAAAAAATAGAAGGCATATATTTAATAAAATATTTACTCCAGATTAAAAATATAGAATCCTTTTTTAAAATATAAAAACACTTAATTTTTATAATCCAATTTAAATTTAAATCATAAAATTTCAACAAAAAACTATTTTTTGGAGAAAACTTATTGTAAAATATAAAATTTTTTATACTTTATTCAAGTATTAAATCCATTTTAAAAACAATTATTTTATTATTTTAAATAAAATATTACTAATTTAACTATAAAAATTATTCAAAATTTAATGTTTACTTTTAAAAAAGTTTAAAATAAAATATAGTTTATAACTAAAATTAATATTTTTTCACTATTAAAAATGAATCATTTTAGAAAAATAACAAAAAACGACTGTAATTATTTTATTTGACATTCCAATTTTAAAAATGGAATTTATTTTGTCAAAAAACATTTAAAAAAGTGTCGAAATTTATTTTTAAAATTAGTTCACCATCAAAAGGTTATAATATAAGTTTTTAATCATAAAATTGTATTTATTTTTATATCATGTCTAGAATTCATATATGATGAATGTTAAACATCAAAATAGATATATTAAATATAGATTTAATTAATATGGGTCATAAATACGGTTTTTTTATTTTATTGGTATAGAAAACACTTCTACACATTTAAATAAATCTTCATAAAATGATTTATTTTTATTTTAAAAAGGGTTATGTTTTATTTTATAATTAATTGGTAATATGTGTAAACTATATTTTCATAATTCAGTTAATCAAGTTCATACCCGCCATTATAATAGAAATGTTATAATGGTAGAATTTAAATATTTATATTTATTTATTCATTTAATCTCGATGTTTCATGCAGAACATGATACCAAAGAAGTTAAATTATATAAAGGAAATCATTTAATAAAATATTGGGGTGTTACATTTTTACCCCCTGATGAAGTTACACACTAAAAATTTCATAAAAATATGTGAGGTTACTTCCCTTTCATTTAATCCTCCCCTTGTCACCTCTTTATATTTTTGGTTCCACTATATTACATTAACAAGGTGAGTGTTATTTTAACATAGAATGTTATTTATTCGGTTAAATATATTCACTGGTACCTCTACATAATAGAGATAATTAGATAGTTAAATCATATATGGATTTATTACATATGAGGGATCATGTATGTAGTTCTCCAAACATAATGCATGGAACATATCATTTACTTGATCCATACTTGGTGGAAGTGAAAAATGATAGGGCACCGCTCCTATGCAATTAAAGTTATCAAAGGGGCTAATGGACCTTGGCCTAAGCATATCTTTTTCACAAACAACATTACTCTATTCTGTAGTGACATTCAGAGAAAATTTTTATCTCCAACAGAAATATCTATGTCCCATTGATAACATTACTCCTTTTACTTCTCTGAGAAGATTTTATATGTTTTTGGATTTCTTAAACCATATATATCATCTCTTATACAAGAATAGGTCTAAGTTTCTTTCACTCCCCAACTTCATCCCATCATGGTGGAGTTATAAAACACTTCCTGTATAGAGATTCATATAGATCAATTTGAATAATCAATTTGAAGTGATTGTTATATTATAACTAAAAAATGGAAGATGCGGATCCTATCCACCTTTGTATTCATTTGAGTAGGATATTTGCATTTCCTAGAGCATCTAAATAGTCATTTCAGATTGGATATCATTTTGGTGTAATAGGATGTATTGAAATTAAATTCAGTACTCAAGGAATGTTATTGACTTCTCCATAATTTAGATGTGAACCTTAGGTCATGATATGATATTTTCAAATGTGGAACCCCATGAAGTGGAACTTCTTCCTTCACATATATCATGGAATGTTCTTCAGGTGAGAAATCTTCTAGAATATAAATGAAGTGGGAACTCTTGGTGATTTGATCCACCACAACCTATATAGAATTATTTACATTGGATTTCTTTGGGAGAACATTGAAAAAAATTAAAAGTGACATTATCCCATTTGCTCATGGGTATAAAAAATGGTTGCATCATACCATTGGAATTATATATCTCTGCCTTAACTTTATGACATATTAAACACTATGAAATATACTCCACATTATCTCTATTTATGTGGACCTACCAGAAATTCTCTCAAATATCAAAGTATATTTTGGTACATCTTAGATGGATAGACAAATGTCAGCTATGTGAATTATCAAATAGATCTTTTTTATCTCAGGAGATGAAGGAACACAATGCCTCATTCAAAATTGAGTCATAGCATAACCATAAATGTATAGCTCAAATAGATTCCCTTCCTTCACTACTTTTAAATTCCTTTGTAGCTCTATATCATCCTTATGTGCCTCTTTAATATTCTCTTGGATTTATGGTTACGAAATAATATGGGAATGGTAGGATCTTTCCCCAAACAATATTATTTCCAAATCCATCATTTGAATATCCATGAATATAAAGTCTATCTCAATCCGCATCATGGATAAAGCAGTAGTTTCTTTTCTACTAAGTGTTTCAACTACCTTATTCTCCTTTCCTTTATGGTAGTTAATAGTGGAATCGTAGTCCATGATTAGTTATAATCAAATTCTTTGATTTCTGTTAATATCATCCTGTATGAATATATATTTGAGTATTTTTTATTCATTCTATATCTTACACTACTTCCCATAGAGATAATGCTTCCATATTTTCAATGTTAAGACCATAACGACCAAATCTAGATCATGTGTTGGATAGTTTTTCTCATGAAATTTTAGATACCTTAATGCATAGTCGATCACTTTATCATTTTTTATTAGTTTACTACATAATATTTTATTTTAATCATCATTTTAGACCACACAGAGTTCTCCACTTATGGGTTGTGTGAGTATTGGTGTTGTTTTAATCCTCATTTTCAACTCTTTGAAGTACTATTCACATTCACTGGTCTAGAGAAAATATAATCCCTTCTGAGTCATCATGGTTAGTTGGTTTTAAAATAATATGTAGTTCTTAAAAAATAATTATTAATACACAACTAGACTAAATAAAATATAGATCTCAATTATAGATTCTCTTTGGGGTCACTTCTCAATTGCCTTTGTTTTAGTAGGGTCTATAGATATCCCTTTTCTGGTGTTAAATTTCCAAACAATGATACATCCTCTGTCCATAAATCACATTTAATGTACTTTTAATATATTTTATCCCTTTATGGTTTCTTTATTATAATTTTCCAATACTCCTCATTTTCATTTTTTTATTGAATTATATTATAGTATGATCTGTAATTTCTACCCAAACTTTATCGAGGTAAAATCTACAGACACTATTCATTAATTCCATGAATATTTCTAGGGCAATAGTGTGTCCAAAATACATCACTATGAACTCATAATGTTCATAACTTGTTCAAATAAAATCATGGGATTATATTATTTCATCACCTTTAATTGGTTATATCCCGGCCTAAGGTCCACCATAGAGAAATATGGATCCCCTCACAGTTGATTGAACAAGTCATCAAAGCATAAGTGCATTGATGCATCCTTATTCTTGACAAAGAGGGCTAATTTACCCCATGATGAAGTACTAGGGATTATAAAACCCTTGTAAAAATTCTTTTATAACTACTTATTAATGTATCCTTACTTAATGGTGGCCATTATATAAGGTGACTTTGAGATGGATAGAAATCCATGTATAAGTTCAATTGAGAAATCATCCACTCAATCAAGAGGAATACCAAAAAAACATAATGTAAAACATTATTATAGTCTCTATCAATTTGAATGTCTTGAATTCTGATCCATTTGCTTTTATCAATCATTAGATCCAGGTATGATTTCTTATGAGGCAACAGTATCCACATTGGAGTAAATTATTTTGAAAGAGATTCATCCACCTCCTTAAACCTGTAGAGAATTGGAGGATGTCTTAGGATATGAAGACTAATCTCCCTCTCATGAAAGTTGATATTGGATTCATACCATGATAGCCAATACATTCCCAATATGCCATTAAAATACACCAAATTAAGTAAGATGATATTTTATAGATGATATAGTCCACAAACATTGACCTATGATGAGTTATATACTTTAGATGTAATAATTTCCCAATTTTTTGTTCTCACAGATAACTAAACCTTCATATTTTTATGGTGTTTATGAATATTTATACTAAACTTGAAAGATATAAAAGTATTCAAATAACCATAATAAAATAGTAAATTCGATATTCTTGAAGGAATAACCTATGTACCTATCACCACATCATTGTTAGGATCCACCTCCGCATTATTGATTGAATATTCCCTTTCTTACTGCCATGAAGGTTGTTATCTTTGAATATCATCGAGAACGCTTGGATTAGGGCAGTTACTCAAATAATAACCATTTTACATGCAGTTAAAGAGCTACAATGTAGGAATAATGTTCATATAAAGCTTATTTTTAACATAATTATTAGTGTGTATTCTCATTTCACTTCAAAATTTATTATATTGGTGCACTCTTTTTCACACTTGGAGAACCTTTAGGTTCCACATAGGTAGTTTCCAATTGCTTTTTATCACACTTTTGGTAAGTGGGATGTTGATTGTTCTCTTTTCCAGGATATTTTTCTATTATACCACAAGATGAAAATTTTATTTTATATTTATTTTCTCTGGCCCCACTATTCCATTGAGAATCCCTGATCTCCATCTAAACATTAAAGGCATGGCTAACAATCTCTTCTTAACTATAAAAGTAAAAAAATTGAAGCCTTTTCATAGACTTTGTTTCAACCCACTAAAGAATGAGTCCAACTTACATTGAGTATCGATGATGAATCTTGAAGCATACTGTGAAATCCTTTTGAAGTTTTCTTTATATTCCTTGAGAGACTCATTTTCATTTTTCTCCAAACTATGGAACTCCCTCTCAATCATAAGATGGTGAGTTTAGGGCAAATATTTATTGAAATATATTTTCTTAAATGTATCCCATTCCATAGAATCAATTTTCTCTTTATTATTTATGTTCATTATCATTTTCCACCACTTTTCATCTTCCCCTACAAAAAAATAGACCACCATCATGAATTTCACATCTTCAAAGTATTAGAGAACAAAGTGTATTTTCAAAATTGAGTTAATATATTTTTCTTCAATGAAAAGATCTAAATATCCAATAAATATAGGAATAATTTTTCACAAATAGGGTTCGACTAGAAATGAGTATTTCTTAGGATAAATAGGGTGTTCCAAATGATTCATGTTATTATTGATATCTTTAGAAGTTTAGGAAAATATTTTCATGAAGTTATGAGATCTCTTTTCCATAATGTTTGGCATATAATTTGATAAATAGTAACATTTCCAATCACATTGGTTATGGGGATGAGTTATACTATTTTCATATATTAACAAGAAAATAAAAATAAAATTAGGGGACTTGAATACATAGCTAATAATCATATAAAATGAAAACTATGAATATGGAAGGATAAACATATATATGAAAAGTATATCATAACTTTTGATTACATATGTTTAAATCTATATTATACATGGTGATATAATTATACCAAGGGTTCTCACTAAATATTTATAGTCATAATCCCAAAAAAATAACCATACTGTTCTCTAATACCACTGATAGTGACCCTATCCTTTTATACATATTATTGCATCATTTTTTAGAATATTTTTACTTAAAATACAATCCAAGGATCAAAACACTCAGTGTATTTGGAAGATTCGGTGCATAAAATTTAAAACATGATACTAGAAAAAAACAACTATTTTTTAAAATTCTATAATGATCTCCAAACTTCCTTTGATCTCTTATATCTACATTGGATAACTTGCGGAATACACTGATAAAAGGGTTGAGATAAAAAGCCCGGTAAGGGAATAAACATGGGAATAAAGTATAGAAAATGAGTTAGAAGGAATAACCCAGAAACAAAAAATTCATTGATCATGGATTAACATAAGAAAAAATGACATACAAAACATGGAATCTTATGATCATGGAAATCTAGGTAAGTGGAATAAACATATAACATGACATAAATAAGAGTCAATGATAACTACCAATACTATATTACATTTGGAAAAAATCCCATAATGGATTAGTTTTACTCCCTAATCTCATAAAAGAAATCTCATGAGACTATACATTACCCATTTAATTTGAGATCTATCTGCGTTAACCCATCCTAACATGTTCATGAATATGTGTTCTACATAAATAATCAACTATAAATATAAGGGTTACCCTTGGAATGAAATTGGTATCATAATCATGTCATAGGGAAAAACAAAATGGTGTATAAAAATGGTATCCATTAAATAAAGTATTTATATCATTTCTGTACAATAATAAAATAAAGATAAAAATATATTATATCCAATTTAAGTAAATTCATGAGAAATTGAATATAGGAAACTTTAAAAATGAGGAACTTTAGTGTGGTTTAAGGGAAAAGTTTAAAAAATATTTAAAAAGAAGAAAATGAATAATTATTTGTATAAAAACAGAAATGATAAAAAATAGTTTTTCATGGTAAAATGAGAGATTTTAGAAAAATATTGTCTTTTAAAAATAGTTTATAGAGTTTACTTAAAAATGGGTAAGAAGTAGAGAAGTTCCATTTAATTGGTCTTGCTTATTGGGGAGAATTGAGAAGAAAACATTATAAATCATGTAATTCCCCATAAATGAAAGAGAAATTGAGATATATACATATTTTTTGGTACATATATATATATATATAATATGAGAATTATTTAAGATAAATTATTGTGTAAATTGATATAGATAGAGAGAAAATGTAACCCAAATGTAATATAGAGGTTTAGAGGGATCCCTTAACTTACGTTCGAAAGTGTTCTTCACTTGTACTTACTATCCCAGATTATCAAGTTAGATTAATTAATTTATCAATTAATAAAATATTTCACATGTATTTTATTTATTATAATTTTATAAATTCCTTTTATCACTATTTTGATGAGTTATAAAGATCAATTTAACATTCTAGTAGTGTTCATTTCACTGTGTAGTGATTGATTAACTTGTGTAAAATTATGAAAGGTCTTATAGAATGGGAATAAAACTAAAAAAGAGAAATGAAATGGAATTCAGAAACACATAGAGTTTTAAATGGTTCTATATATAATTTCTATATTCTTAAATGAGGACGATTCATTATATACAACATTAATTATAAATGTATAGTTTATTTTTCTGTCTTTCGATCATCATGAACTAGATTTTTTTCTATGATTTAATATTATGTCTATATAGTATCAATAAAACTAAAATAAGTTATAATATATTTTAAAAATTTTATTTAACCATAATTTTAATTTTATGACCATCCATGATGGTGGTAATATGAAATGAAAACTCATTATCCACGAAGACGGTAAATTGTAATAATTCGGACAACAATCTAGTTTCTTTGAATACGAGGAGAAGAGGAAGGGGGTAAAGAAATGATATTCTATTAGAAATATAAAATTCTAGGATATACATGATACTATATTTATTATTATCTTATGTATGAATTATGAGATTAAAAGGTAGAAGAAGAAATGAAATTAAAAGATATGTATTGAGAAAGGTGCCTCTTGAATATCACCTCTTTAAAAGATCATATGATAAACATAGAATTGTAATTTCTATGATACAAAAAACATTTGGACATGGGTAGAGTTTGAATGAGATTATTTTTAATTGATTTTGGATTGCATTTCATCATGTAAGAATTCAGAAAAATGGGTTGTAAGTGGTAGTCTTTATAAGGGAGGATGGGGGAGTTTTTAGGAAATTTCTCAAAAGAATAAATTATAATAAACTAATATTCTATTCATATACCAACAAATGAACACAAATTAGAAGGTCATATAATATAATGTTTTAACATATTTAACCAAGAAAATTTACACATGTTTTTGTTTAATTTTAAGCGTTATCCTTTGGTTTAACCCTTAATTGACATATTTTAAATTTAATTGTTGTAATATGTTTTAAAATTTTCAAAGGTAATAAATTTTACATAAATAGTTACAATTTTCCGTTAAGGGAAAATTTATGAAATTTTAGATAGTATCAATATCCATTTTCTTAATTTTTTTAATGATTTAATTTTATTTCAATTATTATTTTCATAAAATATCATTTGTGTACATTTTGAAAATATTCATTATTTTGACATTTAATAAAAGAAACACAACAACATAACTTCACTAAAATTATTTAATACACCCATAATATGTCACAGTCCCCAATAAAATTATTTTATAACATTAATTAATTTTAATTATATTTATTGTAATATTTTTAAAGTCAATTATTTGATATTTCAATTAATAAATTAATTACTCCACCAGTGTTGTGTTAGAATTCAATGTAACTATTTCATCCATAAATATTATAAATAAATTAATGTGATGTAGGCAATTATTTTATATTTGAAAATACTACTTATTTTCAAATATATATCCCGGTTAACCCTATATGAAAGTTATTATACTTATAAAAATAAGAGTGTGACATTTTGTCAATTTTATTGATTTTAATAATATCTATGTGATTTTCAAAGACATGATTGCCTTAAATGATTCATTTTCTGACATTCTTTGTTAAGTGTATAATTTTTTCTTAAAATAAGGTTTGGTAAAGTTTTAGGGAAATTTTATTGTCCATATCTTATTAATTTTGACCATTAATTACATGATTTACCGTTAATTGTGTTAAAAAAATTTACCAAGGATACTATTCATATTGACAAAAAATAGAAGGGGTGTATTAACTAAATTTTTAACTAATGATTATGAATATGGAATCTATTTTTAACAAATTTAAAAATCATATGTTTCAAATTTTAATTTAAATTAAAATTGAAAAAGATAAACGAAATAAAGTTTTCTAAAAAAGAAATTAGAAAATAAAAAATGTTTTTATACTATATTCAAGAATTAAATATGTTTAAATATAAGAAAATTTTGAAGTTCTAATTTTAAAAATAATTTTTAATTTGGTCAATAAAATTTATAATAGGGTTAAAATCCAGTTTTAAAATAAGTTCCCCAACAATAGGTGTTAATAAAAAATTTTAAGCGTAAAATTGATTGTATTTTAATATCATTTCTAAAAAAATATTGGATGAAAGTTAAAAATTAGATGTAATATATTATATATATATTTAATTAATATAAACCAAAATAGTGTTTTTTATTTTATTTATATAAAATGCACTTGTGTGCATTTAAATAGATTTTCATAAAAAAAAATCCTTTTATTTTCAAAAGGGTTTTATTTTGATTTTATATTTAATTGGTCATTTGGGTAAACCATATTTTCATAACTAAGTTAATCATATTCATACAAATCATTCTAAAGGATAGGTTATAATTTTGATATTTAAATGATAATATTTAGTTGTTTGTTTACGCTTGGTGATGCGTACAATAGAAGGCACTAAAGAAATAAAATTATCTAAATACAAATATTTTGATTAAATATCAGGGTGTTATAGATTCCATACAAAGTATGGGGACTCCATTTAAGTTCATGTTATGGAAGAATATTTATTGTAGGTGGAGATATCATTCAATTTGATTTGTGATCAAAATAAACATTGGGGTTTCTAGGGGTGATGATGCTACATAAAGTAGTGTGGTAGTAGTGGATATTATTTTTTTGGGATCGTAAAGAGTCAGGAGAATCATGATAGAATTTTTATTACTAGTTTCATGTATTATACATTCCAAGATCTAACTAACCTTTGATTGTGTATTTCTAGCATGCGAGGTTTCACAATGTGTTTTTGGAGGCTTCCCCATTTTGCATCAGGCCTGTTTCCAAATGAGGAGGCCAGGGTGAGGCGTTTTGAGGTGTATTTTCATCTAGTGATCTAGAATTAGGGAATATTATTTATGTTTTTGACAGACCTTTATGTGTTTGTTAGAGCATATTTCCATCACAGGATTATTCCTATAACCAAGTTTCCATAAGAAGGGATTCATGAAGACTCTCCTTGAAGAAAATTTTTTCTATGAGGTTCTTAAATTCCTAGACAAAAGATATTTATGATATACATTGGTAGATTCCATTAATGATGTTATCATTTTTCTATTGGTGGAGGATCTCAGACCCCTACATTGGTATCAAATCCATGTTTTTATGTTGAATCTAAGGTCATTAGTGGAGAGATTTCCTGACATTTTTGAGTATGAAACAATAAGTAGGTGTTCTTCTTCATGTTCCTTCATTGAGGCAGTTTCAACCAGGGCACCCAAATCAATGTGCTCCATCATGGGATCAATAGATTGATGATAGTGTTTGTTTATAACATCCCCGAGATGATCTTTATAATATTATATAGGATAGACTCCACAGAGGTGGTCACCATTAGATTCAAAGAGGTCATGGATATGTCTATGGTTAGTTGTGTGAATTTGAGCTTCTAATTCTATGTGAGATAGTTCTCATTTGAGGTACCATTTTCTTGTTTTTTCACATGGGTGCATTATTTTTTTGATTCATAATATAAACACTCCACCATATGACCTTCTCTAGTCCATGATTTGGGTCCTGAGGTAGAGTGGATTCTAGTGATCTAGGAATTTATTACGCTAGTTGGATGTCAAGATTTTTTATATGAAGTGTTTCATGATTTTTAGACAGTTCTAGGGAATCACCAATCTTTGGGAGATATGATGTGTTTATAGATACATCCAGATAATATCATCCACTAAATGGACTAGTTGTATTCAGTGATTTCAATTGTGTATTTCATTAAGAGATAGGTTGGGTTATATAATAATGATAAAGTGTCCATATTTGTTAGAAATAAACACACTCAGATGAATCTGAGGCATATTTCACCTATGTATTACTCAATAATCTATATTATTCTGTTTTTCCAATGTTTTATCCAATGGTGATTTTTAGGGATTTTGGAGAGTACACAGATATTTTTCTTGAGGAGGTTATCACAAAATTCACATGATGATAGATCAGGTTTGGGATGGATATATAAACATGTTTTTCTTTGATCTCAATGTATCGATAAGGATGGATATAAATATGTAGTGATATCTGGGAGTAAAACTCAATATTTATATAGTGAGGTTTCGTTCAACCCAATTTTATACCTTTGGGTGCAAAGTTTTGATTTTGATGATGTCCGATAATAGTTTTCATATTTTGATTGACTACCGTTATTTGAATAAGGACACATTAAAGAACTTCTCTCTCATTATACATATTTATTATTAATTATATCAGCAAAAAATAGGGATTAGGTTTTAGAAGATTTATCTTTGATTAAAATATCATCAAATAAGTGTGAAATATGAGGATATTTTTAAGACCACATTTTGATGACAATATAGAAATTTTGAGTTCATGGTGATGCTATTAATTTTGATAGATGATCCATCCAGGTACACAGGTTTGATAAATGAAGTGTTCAGGGATATCATGGATCACTTCATGGTGGATTTAATTTATGAAAACCTTGTGTACTTCATGACTGAGGAATAGTAGACATGACATGTACATTCCCATTGGCTTGGATTTCATCATCTTCAGCTATTTTAGAATATATAAAATTATGAGTTACAAGAATGTGAAGTTCACTTATTGGTACATTTTATATTAATGTGAGCATTAGGATATATCCTTCAAAGACTTATGAAATATTCTCTTTGGAATCCCTAAAGACTTTTGGTGTAGGATAAAGTTTCCTTGTACATATAAGATATTATAGGGTTTTCATAGAAAATTTATCATGGGTTTTTATTTATCTGATATACATAAAACAAAATAATCAGGCCCTCCAATGGAGTAATTAATGTCAAATAGATTTTGAGTACCTGAAGGGGAAGTTTTCCAACACTCCAATTCATTATTTTCAAGTAGAGGGAGTTCAGTTTGAGATTTTAAGCGATGCTTCACCTATTGGGATAGGTTTTGTTATGATGTAGTAGAGATCCATTATTTCTTATAGCTCTCAGATGTTACGTACCCATGAATGTAATTATTCCACCCATGATATTGATTAGGAATCGTTTGTGTTTTACATGAAGGTGTGGTTACATTACCTCAACAATTATTATTTTGTGGTTTTTACCAATCAGAAGATCCTTAGTTATGTCTTCTCCCAGCATGAACAGAACAATAAAAAAATGAAAATAGATGTAATTAATAGAGTATTATGTCATTAAAATTTATTATATACCAATAATGGGATATTTAGTACTAGTTTCACTAACATCTAAGGAACACATTGATACCATTTGTGAATTGGGAGATTCAGGGAGAGTGTTGAAATAGATCTACATGTTGCATCATGATATGGGAGAGGTTGGTGGAAGGGGTTTTAGTTTTCATATGAAAGTGAAGTTGTCCTAGGTACAACATGTGTAAGATTCCCTTGCGGGAGATTCTGAGGTAGAAGTATGGAAAGATCAAGGTGTCTTCAGTGATGCAGTAGATAGATAATATGAGTACGAATAACACAATGTGTTGTTCCAGGTGAGGATTTCCATGCCTTTGGAGATGAATTAGATGGTTCTCCATGTGTTATGCAAATCACCATTGATTATACATCATGGTTTGGTAAAGACGTAATAATCAATAAGGAAGCAGATTTGGTGGATTATATTGAATCATACAGTTGCAGGGTTGGTGTCTTGATGTTTGGTCAGCCATACGGTGAAGGATAAAAACAATGATCTCAGTGGTATTCTCCAACTGTTGGATGTTCCTCAGTCAAAGTGGGATGATATCACAATGTATTTAATTACTGTTTTACATTGAGATCAGGGAATCTGTTATTCTATATGGGTAATAATGGAACATTGGATGAAATCAGCCAACTTTATAGAGATCATGGAGTCGATATCAGTGGAAGTTTTATTAAGAATGTACCTTGAAGAAGTAATGAGACTCCATTATATCTCAAGGATGATCATCTCTAACCATGAACTCTATTTTAACTCAATTTTCAATAAAGGCATCTAATATTATTTTTTATCTTAGTTATTATTTTTAACAAATATTCATAAAAAATATTCTTTCTGATAGACCAAACTATCTAGACTCTTAGGGCCATGTTAAGCACTTGTGTCTTATATTTTCAGGGGTTTTGTATGAGAAACCTTAGTTTTGATGATTTTTTATAAAAAAAATAGTTGTCACTCAACCCTTGGTATGTAAGAGTTTGAATATTTACATGGAAAACCTTTCTATTCTCTGTTATGTTGGACAGGGGAAGGAGATTCAGCAATTCATTGGCTTGAAATAGTGAAAAAATGACAAAGATGGGTCAGGTGATTCCTCAGGGGATGAAGGTACTGAATTATCAATAAATTTATAGTGACTATAATATTAGGATACATTAGTAGTAGAATGTTTGAGAACATGTGTTCTTTAAGGTCACTTCTCATTAGGGGTAGTGAATATTTGGTTATGGGAGTAATATATCTCCACAATTTGTTGGATATTTCAAGGTTTTTTACCGTGTTGGAGCTATGGCATATCAAATAGAATTTCCCCAATGGATAAGTCATATATGTGATTTTTTACCATATTTAATAGCTATAATGGTATCTTAATGATGACTCCAACATCATTTATTATGAAGATATCAATGTTGATGATGATTTATCCTTGGAGAAGTGGCCTATTGTGGTCCAAGACTTCTAGGAGAAGGTACAACATGGGAAGGATATTTCTTTTTTTTTTATGTATTTTAGAGACATGGTGGTGTGGATAAGAGAACATTATAATGTGTTTCCTAGTGACGTTCTATGTACCCTTGAGTTATTTTATGTTTTTATTTTCACTTATAGTGATTCTCATTTCTATATGTTTAACTCTTTCTAATTTCAATGATTATTTTTCCTCTTATTTGACATTTCATGAGTGACCTTAATCTTTTATGAGAGGTATCTTCTATAGGAGAGTGTTTATGAGATTTTTATTGTAGTTTTTCATGGTTTTCATCTTGGTTCCACTATGTAAGGTGTTTGACATCCCATTTTTTAAAATTATTTAGAGATATATCAAAGGGTGGTTTCTTGGATGACCTTTTTTCCTTCACTTCCATTTGGATTTGGTTTTAAATTTGTAAGGATGAGGATTTTTTGAGAGGTATATTATGTAACTGTCTCAACCACTAGAAAAATTAATTTTTTAGAGTTTCTGTGGTAGAGGTGTTAGTGGAATGTCTAGATGGACTTATAGGGAAAAGGGTATGTTTTAACTAAAAGTTTTGTTGATATTGATTCTAATATGTTGGGTTGTGTGATGTGTCTAAGGAGGGTTAGTGTGTTATGGAGAGTTAGGTTAATTCATAGGGTCATGGGAGTAGGAGTTTGGATGATATTTTTGGAATAATTGTGACATATGGTCGGGATACGGTGTATTCCCTAATTTAGATGATGAGTTCTATGGAATGTAAAGATAGGTTGTGGTGTGAAGTGCTAGGGTGGAGTTTTGTTTGGTCTACAAATTTTAGTACAACTATACTGAAAGGGGTAGGCTGAAACATAGGCACTTCCATGTATAATGGTCCCTTTAATATAGTGGTTTAACCGAAACTATGTTCTTTATCATAAATTATTGGATATTTGGTATTGAGTGATCCTTGTTCCTCAAATATGGAATTGAAAATGTAGGTTGTGGATTAGTCTCTTTTCTTGTGACAAAGTCTTTTCTAATGTTATAATTTCAATGAAATAGCGTAGGGTGTTGTATCATGGTCTTAAAACCTCTATGATACCAATAAATACTCAAACCCCCTCAAAACCAGTATTCTTCCTACTTTCTCTATCATGCCTTGGAAACCCAAGTGGTATTTTCAAAGGCATTTGAATCCCATTTTGATCATATTTAATTAAAAAAACCCCATTTTTTGATATGTGGTTACATGAGGTGAGTTATTTATCTATTATTACATTTTATTGTTGGATCAATCTTATTTCCTTCTATTTTTAATTTCATTTTATATAGGTTGATCTCATTTATTCTTATGGAGTAATTTTAATGATTTGGGTGTGGTTGTGGTAAAGCATTATTTGAGGGTTGTAGCTTTCTTGTGGGAGAGGTGATCTGAAATTGGTGTTATAATTCCATCCATTCCTGAGGAAAATTAAAGATTTGAAGTAGAGTATTCATTATTTCTATATAGTTTTATGTGAAATAATTAACTGATAATCTAGTGTCTCTTTGGGTGGTGGTGGAACGAACCATAATAAAAATTTAAATATATTAATTAAAGAAACAGTTTATGGCCTTTGTGATCACATATATTCTTCCACCGTGATAAAAGATTACCTATTTCATTAATAGATAATGAGATATCTATGTTATGCTTTGTATCTAATGTTCGTTATCATTTGTTTAATATGTAATCTTGATGAAAATGATTAAAGAGTTAAAAGCTAGTAATTTTTTGGTTGGTTAACGAATTAAAAAGGAATGCATAATGAATATGTTGATTCTTATAATTTGATGGAAATAAAATGATGCTTCATTCAAATTTAATTGAAATTTTTATACCACATGTTAATGGAATTAGTAAACATGATGCTAGAAATTATTGGTGACACTTACATAAATAGGAATGTTAATAGATTTTTTTTGATAAAATTTTAGAGAACTAGATGTTATTATTGGAATCATGTAAAATTAATTTAACAACATTTAATTGTTTATTCCTTAGTTTTATCATAATTGTATCCTGTGATAAATTAATTAATTAATTTAATATAAAATAAAACTCTTTTTCGAATTTATATAATTGTTTCAGGATGAGAGAGTCCACTTGCATGTAAAGGTTAAATGTGTTGTTATTAATTATTATATTCCCTATTTTCACTTTTTTACCATGTTTTGTGCTTTCTATGTAAGTGATCCATTATATGTGATGTAATGTGAGTATGGAATGAATAATGGTTTTTCAATATAAGGTTAATTAGGCATAGGTTTGTGGCATTATTTTACACTTTTGATGAGGAGATGTATGGTGATATGCATGATGGTGACGAGGAATCCAATGGGTTTTTTCGGAATGGTTTGACACTTTTGTTACTCATTTTGATATTAAATATTGGATTATTGGTTATTAATAAATCTATTTAAAGGCTTGATAATTTATTTTCTTGTTCATTTAAATTCCCTTCCCCAATGTTTGAAGTAGCCAGTAGTGCTTGGTTATGCATATCTGTATGGTACCATTGTATATTTCCTTGACTACATGAAATTATGGAATGATGATGACGTTTTATAAGAAAAAAACACTTAGGGTAGGTATTTATAATTTTCAGACGACTTTAATCTTAAAATTCATTGAGTTGGTTGGATTATCCATACATGGAATGGATTTCACTTCGAGGTTAAAGGAATATAATCAGAGTAAGGATAATAAATTTCTAATTATTTAATTATCATAATGTGATATGTTTAAATAATGTAATCAAAATAAGTATTATTAAATATTTGTGTGATTATAGAATATATAGATCTTTGAAGTTATATCTTGGCATTTGAGAAATTATATCTATAGTTGAGACTAATAATATGTTAATTTCTATAGTGTGGTTGTCATCTATATTATATCATGTATGTTTTTTGATTTCAAATGATACCCCACCCATCAGGGAAGGTATATTGAATCCTATTGTACTTTGAGATGGTTTTTTATCTAATATCCCGGTAGATGAGGAATAGACAGATGACTTCCCCCTTTGGTCCTGCTCTCTTCTCCTAATAGTATTTATGAGATGGTATTCACGGTGGATATATTTCACCATATATATGTGTAGAGGTATATTATTCCATGTGGTTACTTCAAAAACATTTATCTCCAAATATTCCATCCTAAGGAATATTATAGGTCTTAGGTGTTTGCGATATGATGTCTTGTGGTACGTTACTGTGTGTATGGGTTGTGGTGGTTTTAGGTACAATACCAAATTTATAATGTGCAACATATGAGCCATAGTGGATCCCAAAAAATATTCGGTTACTATATTGATATGTATCATGGGATGCTGAGATGAGGTGATGCATGAGATGCACGTTATGATACATTATCCTAACTTTATTCGGGATGGATTCATTTCTAGAGATATGGAACTAGATGTTTGATGTTAGGGTATAGCAGTAATACAACAGTGAAGTGGTGGTGGGGGTATCTTCTTTTGATATTTTATTACATGATGACTTGTACATGACACTTATTGTGTGATAACCATGGTGTGGTTGGGAAAATAGTGTACTTGTTTAGGTGACAGGTTGCCATCACATATTTTTCCGTGGGATTTATTATGATTTATTTAGATTTTTTATTAGAGTCTCTAGGGATGATCTTATTAAGGGTTCATGTTATTCTCACCCTATGTAAATATAAACTATTTTTAAGTCAGTAGGATTAATTTTTATATTAGGTTAGTGATTACTAGATCATGGTTACGTGAGAAATTTTAGGAATCGTGGCCACTGATGGGTTAATATATTGTAAGTTATAGTTCTCTTTTAGTTTTATTAGTATTTTATGTTTTTAATGAATGTATATGGGATTCCTTTTACTTAATCAGATCAAGAGATAATTGGTGTCATTGTCTTAGCTTTTATTCCATATATTATTTTTTCGGTAATGCCTCCCATTCATGTGTATAATATATCATTGGTTCTTGTTGGATACCCATAAACTATTGGAGGTTGGCATTGGGTGTTATTATCTCTCTTCTATAATTATCTTCCTATAAGGGGTAGCTTTGGGGGTAGGGAGTCATAAAATCCTCCCTTTCATAGTGCCCCATTGATATGGGTGGTTTTTTGATGTTTTTTACATGTATTCAATGTAATTTCTTCCAATACCTCTATAATGATCCCTCACTATCCTATCTTTTGGTTTTAGTTCTATTTTGGATAAGGATTCATGGTGATTTCACTAGAACAATGTGGAATCATATGATATTGATGTGGATTTTATATTTCATAGTAAGAAGAAGTCTCAATATGATTTTATATGACCTTGGATTCCTATTTAGTTAATGTATTCCAGTATATGAATTATTCTGGAGTTTTTTGTTTAAATTGGGAAATTTGGTTTTTTAGTTGGGGTTGGTTATTTGGGATTATGAGCAGGGAAACCTTGTGAGCATTCCAGAAGATAATTTTTTGTCAATGGTTGTAATTTTGATGAATCTTGAGCACCAATGAGTTATTATGTGTATAATACTAAATGAATTAAATTGTTAATTTCACTTTAGTTTTTTATTTAAATTTTAATAACCATTTAATTTGGACATTTTGGATTTATCTTGGTCTATGTATGGGCTGATAGTGGTCGATTCATCTTGGTGAACCTAGGTAAGTATTGTGGGATAGTGATTCAATGGGAATAAATCAATGGTTGAGATAATTAAAAATTATAAATTTCTACTTTTGTATTATTCAAAATTATGGTCTCATGTGGTATTTGGTAATTACACTCAGAGTGATCAACCTTACTCCTTGATGAAATTGTTTAATTGAAATATAATTCTCATGAATAAACTAAACAATGTGTCAAGGGACATGATGCACCCCTGTAAACTAGTTTACTTCCCCATCCATAAATTTCTTTGGACATGATTTTGATTTTATACCCTAAGACACAAAAACCTTAGTTAGTTGTGAATATTCTAAATGAACATAGTCGATATAATAAATGGGACCTAGACTCCTCCTTATACTTGGGAGATTTTTTTGTTTGAAAAATTGTCCCATGTAATCCATATGTGAACATTGATATTCCTTAGTTACATTGGTTTACCTATGATGGGTAAGGGCCTAGTGATCCCCCAAACTTTGTTATGATTAAATTTTACAGATACAAACTCAATATATTTTTGATTTTTTGGATGCATGAGGAATGAAATGGATTTTTATTGTGAATCATGATGGGAGTTATTCCATATCTTGAGTATACTTCCAATAGTTTTTATTGTCTAACCAATGACTTCATGTTGTGTTCATGGTAGTTTCAATGGATTATATTCCTTTTATGTGAAAATATTGGACATGAGTGATGGAAATGAGATAGAAGAACATAGGAAGGGTGTATTAGCATTATGAGACTGTAGAAAACCCAATAGGTTCCCTAACATCTTGATTAATTTGAGAGATTTGGCATGTTGGTAATTTGGAGTTATAAATGTGGGGTTCATCATAGAAATATAATAGACATGGTTCACCTAATGTGGTTATAGTGATTATAATTGGTCGTGTACATGTGAGTACAACCTTGTACTTTTGAGATAGGATTGTAAAGATAGATAAACCTATTGAGATTCATTATATGAGATGGTTTGGGTGGGATGAATTTCCCATTGAAATTTATTAAGATATATGGGATACAGTGAATGTTCTATTTAGATTCTCATTTTTTCCATCTATATTGTAATTCATAGGTACAGTCCCTCTAATGACCTGAACATTTATAAATGAAGTTCTAATTGTGATTAAATGAAATTAATTATTATGTAACATGGATATAGAAAACACATGAATTACTTTGGTTATTTTAGATAGTTAAAAGATATATCGATTCTTATTTAAAATTAAATTAATCATCATAAATATAGATAATATAATAGTTTTAATTTGATCATATGATTTTTTTTACATGCACACAACATATTATGAAATAAGGGACCAATTCTCAGTATAACTCAATAAATTAACTTGATATCAACCAATAGAATCATACGCTATGAATCCCATTTTTGAAAGATTCCATGGGAAATAACATCACTAGGATTTTAAATTAACCCCTAATAATCCAATATTTAACACCTGAATCTTGAAAAAATAACCATTTATAGGATAATTTCAACCACCTAAAGATCATGGAAAAAACCATATACACTGAACCATCTTAGAAAATCTCACCATCGAGTACCTTACCCTATAAGAATTCAGTAGTGTAATAAAGGGTTATTTATATCGACTCTAAAAGAATGAAATTGTTTGTTTTTATTTTTAATAAGTTAATGATTATGTTTATAGTATTTTATTATTAATTTTAATGATTATATAATTATTTTGATAAAAATTATTTTTTTGATATGATGAAACATAAATTGTATATTTGGAAAATAAATAGTTTCAATCAATTCATTATTTTTCATGAATCAAATAATTTATTAAAAATTTACTTTTGAAAGGAATAATATTAATAAAAAATATATATCAAATTAAAATGATATAATTTTCATAAGGGTTACAAAATAGTAATTGTAATAAAAACATCATTTCTCAATAAATGATGGTTTTTGAATTAAAAGTTTAAATTATCATTCTAAAAAGATTATTTTTTAATAAAAATATTATTATTGAAATAATTTCATCTAAATTATCTAATAAATATTTTTTTGCACTTTTCTGAGATAGTTGAATTTGTGGGTAAAAATTAAATACGAAATAATTATACTGCATGTATTATAACAAAATAAAAGAGAAAAAACTTATGTAAAAAACACTATAAAGAGTATAAATAAACCTATTTATGTTTCCCATTTAAAATATTGTTTTTTGATGTTATTTTATTAATTTAATAAACCCTTTATGAATACTTGGAAGCCTACTTTATATTTTATTGTTTTAGAATCACATTTTTATAAACATGAATCATAGACACAAAACCAAGGTTATTTATTTAATTTTTTTTATTCTTGTAATTATAACATAATTAAATCCATTTCAATTTGGTAGATACAATTGGATAAAACCATTATATTGTTTGTGGTTCGGAATAATTTATTTTTTAGAGTCCAAAACCATTATTTAGAAAGTAATAACGAATTCACCTTCTTTTTATATATAAACCCAAACAACCACAAATTAATATTCACTCAAGACTTGTAAAATTATTTAACTCTACACATCCCTCTATATTCCCACCATGGTTCCACAATATCTTAGGAATATCCCCCAAGCATTTGGAAACACCCTCTCAAGGTAAGGGATCCTCTCTTTATCTTCTTTCATCGAGAACCGCCTTTATATTATTCCTTATAATTTTCAATTTTTAATGTAAATATATATTTTAACACATCACTTTTACTTCAATTATGATTTCAAAGTGAGTATAGACCCCTTTAAATCTCATTAATCCGTCCAAAGAATATTTATATATCGTTCGTATACTATCAAAATTATCCAGGAATGTTCCATGCCACACCACTATTTATCAAATACCCATCCCTATTTCCACTCATTGGTATTCACCTAGAGTTACCTAAACTTTACTTATTTTTTAAATTAATATATATAAAATCACACTCTTTAATGATGTGGTTAAAATATATGAATGTTTTTCTTGTATTGTATGATCTTTGTGGAACACTTATGCATGCACATGATATGAATGTGATATGTTTTATTTGAATTATAAATCACTCAAATACATTGTGTAGATTTTTTATCTATTGATATTCCTTGTATGGTTTATGGGTGGTTATCCTAAGAATTCAATGTTAATAGTCGTTGGTGGTTATCCTAGAATTTTTTTTATACTATCACATTTTAGGTTGTTGAAAAATACCCATGTTGCCTTTTATATTATCATACTGTATCATGTTTTGATGATCATAATTATGATTATCGACCCTTTAATGTCACCATGATATGAATATTTCATAACATGTATGGTTTTATCATGATATTCTATCATTATTCACATACTGGGCTTTATAACTCACACCTTTTTATGTACGTTGCCATGTTATCCCATGTGTTTTTAAAAGATTAATGGAATTTTAGAGCATGCTAAGGATTTTTTAAATTACGTCATTATATCCCTATTTAATTTTTTTATGTTCCCAGTTACCCAAATACACTAAGACTTATGATATTATGGGATTGTATGAAGTGTAACTTTATATAATAAATAATGAATTAGGGTTTATTACAAAATGTGTTGTCATAGTTTCTATCAATGAAAAGTCTATTTATTTTTCAGAATTAAGATTAGAAAACCTTATTAAAGAATAAGTTATAAGTCTTAGAATAAAAAATTCTTCATAAATTTTGGTAAATTATATATTAATTGGTGTCTGGGAAAATGAATCTCTAGCTGGATATTATAAGTGGATTTGGATCTGACACATTTGTACCTAGGGGTAATAACCTTGAAATTGGTGAATTGAGATGAACTCAATCATCATCAGGTACATGAAAATGGGCCTTGTTGGACACTTTTTTTGACACTTACAAGGGATATGAATTTTTAAATTCAAAATCTCCTTATGAACGATTATAAGGGAACCATAAATACCAAAATATTTTATTTTAAGGAAATAGATTATGTAAACATTTATTGAAACCTATAAATTTATAGGTTAAGTAATATATTTCAGTTATGAGTTATCCATTTAATATTCATGTTTTCTAGTTTAAGTGTTTAATAGTTCGAAAATACTCATTCATAATTATTCCTTTATTATAGTCAATAACTATAAATAAGAGTAACTGAGTCAACAACCAATGTGATGGAAAAAATGATGATTTCCAAAATGATATTCCAAACATTATGGGATAAGAAACCAAAAATAATAATGACAATAATTTTTCAATTGATTCAGGGTTTTAACAAAAACATGAACTATGAGGAATTACCAAATCCCCCTAAGAAAGAGAATGTTGTAATTGAGACCTTTATGTGATAAAGGCTTCTGACATTCATTGGATGTTAAAATCTCTTAAATACAGAACAATGGATCAACCCCATTAAAAATATATTCTCCATATTTCAATACTTTAAAGAGGATATGTTTTGATGGATTTTTATCATATATAAGGAGGAATATAACAATGGTGGATGTTGGTCAAAAATATTAAGCCCGATGAGGAGATCGATGCGGTGGAGTGGAAGGAATTTTATAATTTTTTTGAAAAATATTTTTCATCCTACTTGTTGACATAAAAGGAATATGGATTTACGTAATATTAATAAAATAATGATGAACCAGTTGGGGGAATTTGAGGTGAAATTTACAAAACATGAATGATATGCCTTCTTCTTTTTCGTTAACCCCAAATGTAAAGTTGACCACTTTTTGGGTGAGATGAAGTTGAGTCTAAAAAAATATTTTGAAATTTGGGACTTTGATAACTATGATGAAATTTTTTGGTGTTCCCTTAAGGTAAAAATGGAGATAATAAAATCTCAAGGGTTATATGGGTATAATAAGAAGAAAATAGTGTTCAATTTTAGTGGAGTGATTGATAAATACAATTTTTTAAAGAGAGTTTATCATCAAAATTGCAAAAAGTGTAGGAAGAAGAACCCCCAAAAATACCTGAAGGGGATAAGGAAATGATTTAGGTGTGGGAAGGAAGGGAACCTAGCTAGTAATTGATGATTAGAGAAATTCACTATTATGATGGAATAAAGGGATGCTCCAGTCAACCCACATCCTATTGTATAATGTTTCTAATGCAAGGAAAAAAACTAGGAGAATCAATTACATAAGTTAAGTATTTTCAATAATAGTTGGTGATAAAAACCTCTAATCACTAGAGATAAAAGAAAATATTATTCCATAAAAACTGTAAGGAGGATCTCTAAATAGAATTTTTTGTTTTTTTGAAAACACATTTAATGGTTATCTATGGAACATAAAAAATTTAAACAAAGAGAGAAACCAAGTGGAAAAAATCAACTACAAATTCCACTAAAATAAAAAACCTTTAATTCCCCAAAAAAACCAATTTAAAAATTTAAATTACCATGGATATATCATAATCCACTACTTCTTCATTGACCAACTCCATCAACATGTAAAAATTCAAATTCAAACAAATATGTGTACTAAACAAAGAACTGTGAAATACTTAGGCCATGAACAACTGAAAATTCATCAACCTAAAACCATTCCCATAGATGCACGATCCATCACCAAGCATCGATGTTGTGAAAGCACCCTGAAAAAACAGTAGTGTGAAAATTGAACCAGTACCACCACTGATGAAACTTATCACGAGTTACCAGAAACAAAATACATCATCATAAATATAACCCCAAAACCATCACAACCACCAATTATAACCATTTCAAACATCAAAGACCATTTGTAACACCAGATGAACAAATCAAGACAGCCAAACAAAAAAATTAGAACCTCCACCATCATTAGTGAATAAGCACCTAAAACCTCAAATGTAGATCCAATTAGAACATTATGATGGAATAAATTGATTACAAACCAATGGAACATAAATAAGGTCACACCACTTGATACACAATCAACCACTAGAACAACATATCCAAAAACCATTAAAAGAACCACCACACCAAACCAAAATGAGTAGGAGTGATGGAGCTGGAATCCAGAGCAAAGTTTGAGATGGTATAGGGCCTCATCCATGAAGATACTAATGAAAAAAAAACTTATTTAAGAGGATTCATGAATGATCACAACCAGAGAAGAACAAGAAAATAAAAGAGGAAGGAGACTAACTTCATGTCATGCTCCTGGGAAACCCATGATGGCTCAACCAACACATCCCCCCCAAAGAAACAGAAAACCACACCATGATGGGGTTATAAACATTGTAATCAGTAAATAAGAGTATAGGAGGAACCAATGAAGGAATCCATAGATAGAAGAAACCATAGAATAATTCCATAAAAAACAACGTGAATGATAATTCCCCCAAATCTCTCCCCCTTCCAATCATCCATAAGAACTTTCACAGTAGACCATGGTTGGGGTCTAGAAAAAAGGGAAGAGAAAAAAGAATAGAGGGGAATAAAGGGCCTTGAAATGAAAAATACCATCATAATAAAAAAAATATCTAAAAGAAAAATATCTCGTGTTGCGATAAAAATTAAAAAAACATCAAGTTAGGGCCATCATAAGGGATGATAAATAATGGGAGATGGTGAAAAGGTGGATATGGAATCAATTCAAAAATGAAAATGCCTCCCCCCTTTGAATCCATAATAGATAAAATCCCTAGCCTGAGGGGGGGGGGACACCACTCTAGGGTATAATGTCAAATCAGATCTCAAAAATGAAGTAGCTACAATTACTCTAGTTACTCATTAAATAATTTAGAACATAAATTTTGATTCTGAATCTTTACATTATTTTTTATCATTGAAGTTTAGTATAAATATTTAAAAACCACCACTAATCATGGAAGTAGATTAATCACTAAAAATAGAATGTGGTGAAATTATTTCATCTAATGTATATAACCCCTCCCTAATAAAAAATTGTGGGGTGATATTTCCAACAAAACTTGTCGAACTTATTTTATTAATTTATGAAACTATTCTTGGTATGAATTGTATTTCTTTGTATAGATCCAAAAAAATATTCATAGAGGGGAAATTGACCCTCTATATCATGAATCACCCTCTTATTCTATAGATGTACAAGGAGGGCGATGAATCTCTTTTGGGATTAACATATCATGAATGGATATTATTGCCTTATGAGAAAGCATATATTGTACCAATGATTTAGAGTAAGGAAAATATTATCCTTGAAGTCATACACATTTTGAGGGAATTAAATATATGTGTTTCCAGAAAAATTTCCTTGTCTTATTCCTAATGGGGAGGTTGAATTATCAATCGAGATTATACATAGAGATTTTAAAAATATCCAAGACTCCTTATATGATGACTGTTATTTAACATGAGGAGCTAAAGAATTAACTACATGGGAATATAGAGAATAGTCTTATATGGCCCCATGCTTCACTATATGAAGGACCAAGACTCTTAAATAAGCAGAAAGATGGTTTAATGCATTTTTGAATTTATTATTATGATCTCAACATCATCATGAAAAAAAGAAATATCCTATTCTATATATTTTTGACTTGTTGGATAAGTTATGTGGAGAAAAATATTTATCTACGGTGGATCTTTGATCAATATATTATCAAGTAAAGGTGACGATAGAGGATATACCCAAGGCTAATTTTTATACAAGGTATGGTAACTATGATTTCTTAGTGACGCCATTAAGACTCAATAATGATCTAAAATTATTCATGAATTTGATAAATATATTCTTTACGGATTACAAAGAAATATTTGTGGTAGTATTTATAGATGATAGTATCATCTACTCCAATCTATGGAAGAATGTGAGGAGAATTTAAATTATTTACTGATGACTTTTTAATAGAAAATTTATTTGAAAATTACAGAAAATGTGAGTTCTTGATGGAGAAACTAACATTCCTCAGTCATGTTATCACCAAAATAGGGATAAATTTGGATCCTTCAAAAATAGAGGGAATCAAAGGATGAAAAATACCAACATCAGGGAAGGATATCTATAGTTTCTTTGGATTATCAGGGTACTATAATTGATTTTTGAGAAAATTCTCTAGGTTGTCAATAAAACTAAAAAAAATAACATTTAAGGGTGTAGATTTTGTTTCGAATGATGAATATGAAGAAATATTTAAAGATATGAATAGGAGTATAATAACTATAATTTTCCCCACATTACCCATTGTGGGGATATTTTTTTTCTCTACAGTGATTCATCAAATAATGGTTTGGGTTGTGTACTCATGAAATATGAAAATTTGATAGCCTATACCTATCACCAATTAAGAATCCATGAGTAGGACTGCCCAATTCTTGATCTATAAATGGATGTAGTAATCTTTACATTAAATTTTTTTTAATTATCTCTAATGGGAGAAGTGTGATATATATATATATATAGATAATGAATGATTCAAGTATATATTCACACAAAATGGGTTTAATATATTCCAATAAACTTTTCTAGAGGTAATATGAGATTATGATTGTTTAATCCATTACAATATTGGGTAGGAAAAAAAGTAGAAAATTCTCCAACTAGAAAGGATCCTGAAACCCAATCCATAATAAGGATAGAAAGGGATATAATCTTGTTATACAGACAAATGATGAACATGAGAATCATAAAATGAATGTCATTCTACCTTTCTCAATCAAAAATTATTGGGAGGATCAAGAATGATCAGATGGATAATGGAGTGATACAAAAGACGTTAGTGAATATTCTAGAGTTATACATTTTCAAATATAGAGTTATAGGTCGTGGAACTAGGATATGTGTCCCAAAAAAACTATAACTAAAGAGTGAAATTATAAATTACTTCCATAGATCATCCTTATTTATTTATCTAGGAAGCACTAATATTTTAGGGATTTGAATAAAAATTTATTATGGGAAAATATGATGTGGGAAATTGAAATGTTTTTGTCGTGATTATTGGTATGCCAAAATTTAAAGTTGAATGAATTATTTATAAGGTTTTTGTAAAACTATTTTCCAAAAATATATGAAAATGGGAAAATATAACCATTTAATTTTTCAAAGGAATCCCTCAGAAATATAATGGAAAAAATCAATCTTGGCAGTCCTTGATTTCCTTACCATGTCAGTTCATTTCATTACTATCAAGAAATATTAATATCTTGACCAAATATAATATATATACATAAAGGAAGTGGTATGAATACATTGATCTAACAGGAATGGAATGGGATTCAGAGCTCCAACTTTAGGGAAATTCATGCAACTTGTAAATTCAAAAATGTGGATTCCACATTTCATTGGTTCTATCATTCTCGTTAAAGGTGAGGATTCAATAAGTGATATTAAATATATCAAGGATCTAGGTAAGAAACAATATATCTTACCAATTTTAAGGGTGTTTGGGGTAGATGAGATGAATAAGTATCTCTAATACTTAGTGGTGGAACCAGTTGTGGTGATCAGAAAACTACATAATTTGAGGGTCATGATTAAGGTGAACTAAGATCAGTGTTCTTAGATGGTGGAGGTTGAGGTTGATATGTGTTGGATTACAAAGGTGGAGAAATATCTGAGTAAACAATGGAGGATGATGAATGTGGTGGATGTGGTTGATTCCTATCAGATGACATTGGTATAGACTGACAAAATGAAACAAGATAGTCAGTGATGGTGGAGAAAATTTCTAATTATAGTTGGATGGCAGTGTTGGTGGAAGGCATGAATGAAGCATGTTGGATGGTGATATTGGTGGATGATTCAAATTTCTATCTATCTGAGGTGAGTGAGGTGTTCAACCATCCTCGATTCATGGTAAATATGGTAGATAGGGAGGGTATAACCCATCATCCTGGTTCTAATTTGGGTATGGCAGCTTGACTTGGTTCATCTACCGAGGTGTATTGATTTGGAAATCTTACTAGTGTGGAAAAATACAATAGGAAAATTGAATGTTCCCAATCTATATATAGGTAATGGAAGGGACTCTAATGAAATCATGTTCACATATTTTAGAGATTTCTATCCTTAATTAATTAAAATAAAAGGGTAACTCTGTGTGTGATTTATAAAAAGGGGGATATTCAAGATATATTTAATATTTTTGATTATTCCATTATTGAAGGGATTATTCTACCTATGAGAGGGAATAATTTGAAACGGATGTTCTGGTTCAAAAGATAACCACTATATGGGGTTCTTTTAATTTGAAATGTATAACCATGGGTTGGGGTTTCTTCTACATCATCTTTCCATCAATGTATTTAAATCAAAGAGCATGAGGATCAATTATATTTCTTTAAATCCTGGTATGGTTTTTTTCAAGAATGGGATATACGGTTCAACACATTTTCTATAAAAAAATATCAATGATCAGGTATCAATTGAATTTTTTGGACTTAACTGGACCATTTGGCTCCCTAAAATGTTATTTGATATTTTACATATTGTATTAATGCTAATAAAAATGGATAAATCCAATGAGGTTGCTAAATTTGGTCATTATACTAGTGTCATATTAGAGGACTTATAAATACCATTATTGATTAATAATATAATTCTATCAACATTGGATATTGATTTTGATTTAAAATTGGAATAAAAAAACCTTCTAATATCAATCCAGATTGTCAAATCATTATTCATGTCAAGAATAACTACTATAAGAATTTTTTTCTATTTTTTATTTAAAAGAGATATCCTGAGGCCTCTTGTTAGAATAATATAAGTAGGAAGACATTGTAGAATAACGTAGCACTTACTAGTAACAGAAAATCCTCTAATATTGGGGTAAAGGTGCATGTTAGTGCTAATTCCTCAGAAATGGTTGTGGAATCTTCCCAAAAGGTTGAAAAAATACCCATATATTTCAACCTAATGAAAAGGGTTATTATGTCATGAAATAGAGAAATAAATTCCCTTTTCAACTGGATTTGGGTAGGGGATGGTTCTGGATTTGGTTCCATAGTATGGAGAGAAACGTCTTGCAGATAAAGGTAGTTTTCAAAAATATGAATTCTTGTATGTGTATCATTTTAATTAGGGTTATTCTCGCACTATAATGAAGAAATAATTTCCAAGTGATAGTGAGAAGCTCTCATTGATCTAGGAGGAGATCAATAAATTGATGGAAACAAAAGGCATGCATTGAAAATTGGATGATATAGAAGATGGTTATCTAACAAATAATTCAATTCATTAAGTATTCTTTAATGGAGAAAAGTGATTTTGGATGATGATGGTTTCCAAAATGTCCCTCCTAAGAAATAAGGACATCAGAAATACTATTCATATATGAAACCAACCATGGTTACGAGGTCTCATAAAACCTTAGAATCTGAATCAGACTAATATGAGAATGATGCTTCTTTTATTAGTCTTATAATGATTTCTGATGTTTCTTTTTCTTGTATTTTCATGGAATGAGGTCATGAATGCTTGTATGAACTATTATGTCCTATTTTTTTCTTTTCGTTAGCTTTTTAATAGAATGTTCTTTCCCTAAATTTTTTAAAAGAAAGATGTTATAATACTACATGGAGTTCCACTCTATATTGTATCTAATTGCAACCACAATGTTACCTTGAGGTTATACATAATTTTTTAGATAGTGTTGAATATTATGTTGATCTATACAGGTACTTATCACCATCATAGGGATTTTAATTTGAAAGGAACGTTCAAACAATGGAAGATATTCTAAGATCATGTCCAATGTATTTCCAAGGATGTTGTGATTAACACCTTCCCATACTGAAACTCTCATATGAAAACAATTTATTTTATAGAATTCAAAAGGAGATATATGAGGATCTTTATGGTGAGAGGTTTTAAACTCCAAAATGCTGAGATGAAATTAGAGAGTGGCATAATATGGGACCTTTTATTATCCAAGTGATTTTAGGTATGGTTCAAACCATTCATTATCATATGAAATATTTTCAATTTAGATAGAAAATCTATGAAGAAAATTGATGAAGATACATGGAGATTAAGGTCAAGTATAAAGTGTCCCTTCTTATATTTCGATGAAATAAATTCATGAGGTTTGAGAAAAATGGAAACAAACAACTACAAAACTACCCTACATCAATGGTTTTAAACTGTGGTTATTGGCCCTAAAACCATGGGTATAGGCTATACCCATGGATTTAGAAACTGTGGGAGTGGGTGGCATCAGAATAGATCTGATCTATAACTATATTTATAAAAATGACATACCCATGGTTATTAACTAAGGGAATAGGTGTATTTAAAATTATACAATATGGAAATAACCCTATACGCACAGTTTGAGAAATGTGTCTATAGGATTCAAAAAAATTGTACCTATGAATTTAAACCATGGACAGCCCCTTCTCAGTCGATATGCCTAACCATTATGCCAAATATTTTAAGCATATATAAATATATATTTAATTATATATTTTTATAAACTGTGTCTATAGGAAGAAAACCATGTGTAAAGGCTTTCCCATATATGTTTTTTTCACTTACACTGGAAAGCTATACCAACAGTTATAAAAAAATAGGGGTATAGTTCAACCATGTACCCAAGGTTTTTGAGAACCATGGGTATTAGTTTTTAACCAAAATAGATACACGTGTTTTTTTTGAGAACCATGGTTATAGTTCATGAACCAATCCCTATAACCAAGGTATTTGAAAACACATGGGTATAGGTTTTAAACCAATCTCTATACCCATGGTTTTTAGAAAACATTGGTATAGGGGTAACCTATACCCACACTTTTATCGAAAATCATGGGTATATTTACATTTTCTAGTGGTGAAATTTTTCATATATATATTGTACCCTTTGAGATCCCTGATCACATTGGAACGATGGATTATCGACTTTCACTCCCAACTAAGGTATTATAAGTACAAGATGTGTTCCATGTATCAATTTTAAGGATGTACATTACAAGCCCCTCACATGTACCAAATATAGAGATGGTTCCATTAGATAATTATATTTCATAAAAAGATTATCCAATAAAGATCATAGATTATTGAGAAAATGTTATAAGAAAAAAGGAAACACACTTGGTCAATGTGTTTTGGTGGAACCAAAAGTTTCAGGAAGATACATGGGAACCCGAAGAGGTGATGGAAAAGAAGTACTTAAATCTATTATAATGTTTGAAATGAAAATTTCATGGGTGAAATTTCTAAATGGGGGGAGAATATAATAATTCAATAATTTATAAATGAAATTTCAATTATGAATAAATTTAATTCCATATTATGTAATTTGGTTATAGAAAACGAAATCAATACTTTTCTTTTTTAGAATGTTATAAGTTATATCATTTTAGATTTAAATAACATTAGGACTCATAACCATTGATATTATATCCATTTAAAAATGATCATATGATTAGCATATATAATGTATTATGATAAATCCAATTGACATGGATAAAAGAAGTGATGGACTCGACTAGAAGTATCGTACCCTATGAAGCCTGTTTATTTGGGCATCAAATGGAGATAATATCAATGATATTTTCCCTTGACCAAGGCCAAGACAATATTCAACAATTATTTCTTGTGAGAAAACATTTATTAAATAATTTCAAGATAATTGATATAAAAAAACAAACCATATACACTAAAAAACCCCATGGAAATCTCATGATCATCCACTTTAACTTTAGTATATTTTCCCATGTAATAAGGAGATTAATATTTTTATACTAACAGTATAAAATTTTATATTTTTATTTTCATTAATGAAATTATTATATTTATATATTTTTTTATTTAGTTTAATAAATAAATAATTATTTTGATAAAAATTATATTTTGATACGATGGAAGAAAAATTGAATTTTTGAAAAATACATAGTTTCAATTAAGTATCTTTTTTTAAACAAATCATGAATTTTTGAAATAATTTATATTTTATTAAAATATTATTATTAAATATATCTATGAAATGAAAATGATGCTATAGTTTTACAAATACATTTTTAATTTTTATTGGTGTCAAAAAATAGTTATTTAAAAAAACATGTATTTCTCAACAAATAGAGTTTTCTTATTTAAATGTGTAAATTATCATATAAAAAATTTATTTATATAAAATAAATATAATTTTCGAAATCATCATGTCAAAACTATCAAATGGTTAATTTTCACTAATTTTTTGGGACATTCAATTTTTTGGGTAAAAACTAAATATAGTATAAATGTACTCTATGTATTATAAAATCATAAAATATTAAAAGTGATGTAATAAATAATATAATGAGTATCCATGGGAATTTCTTTTCCTTTTAAAATAATGTTCTTTGAATTTATTTTATTAATTTTATAAAACCTTTATGAATCCACCAAAATGAATATTATATTTTATTATTTTCAAATAAATTCTTTGTAATCATGACTCACTTCCAAATTACCAAAGGTTTTAATATAATGATTTTAGTTATTTTATGTATAAAATATTAAAATATAATCATAGTTAGTATAAAATAAGGAAAAACCCCACAAAATTATTGTACAAAGTACAAAACCTATGTTAAAATATTATTATAGAATTTACCCCTCTTTTACTATATAAACCCACTCAACCACCCATTACTCTTAACATAATACTCATGGAGAGTTATATTACTATTCCCTTAAATCTTTATATCCCTCACAGGGTTCCCCAATGATTTTAAAAATATCCTTCAAAGATTATGGAAACACCCTCTCAAGGGAAGAGATCATCTCCTTCTCTACATTATTTGAGCGCCTCTTATATATTATGCATTTTTCAATGAATTAATGATGGAATTTGTTTTTACACATACCTTTTACTTTAATTATGATTTTCAAGTGATTATATAACCTTTTCACTCCCATTAATCCCTCCCAAAAATAGTTATATACCCCCATTATGTAGTCAATTTGTTTTTGAGAATTTCCATACCCAAACATTATATAGTGAATATTCATCCACACTTACACTCAAGGGTATTCACCTAGATGTTCCTATCATTAATTTATTCGATAATTACATGTATTTACAAACACACTCATTAATCATGGGTTTAAAAGAGATGAAATGAATTCTTATGTTGTTTGATCTTTTTGGAACACTTGTACACGTACCTGATATAAAAGTGACAGGTGGTACGACAATTATATAGACCTCCAATGAGTTAGAGAATATTTTTATCTGATGAGATTCCATGTATGGGTAACAAGAGGTTATACTAAGGACTCTATGTTATGTATCCCTGGAATTTATACTTTAATTATTATTATGATTTTCTGTTTTATGTTGTTTCTACTTTCCAAAGTTCTCATTATTTTATTATACTGTATCAGGAATTGATGACCATGTTAATTATTCTCATCCATTTTATGTCACCATGATATGCCTCTCACATAAAATGTATTGGTTTTACAATGATATTCTTTGATTATTACTGCACTAGGATTTATATCTCAACTCTTTCTTATAAATGTCCCCAGTTTATCCCATGAATTTTTTAAAGTGAAACAGAATTTTAGTTCATGTTAAAGAAGTTTTTAATAATGTCATTATATATATTTTTTATTTTTTTAGGTAGCTAATTACCCAAAGAAACTAGGGCTCATGAACTTATAGAGTTGTATTAAGTGTTTCTTTATGTAACAATTCATGAATTAAGGTGTATTAAAATATTGGTTTTCATAGTCTCATAGGATTCGACTATTAAGACTAAGATTTTGACTTCCTTGAGCTTGCTCATTGAAATTGTGTTAAGGGATCAGAATCTACTATGTGGCCTCCAGGATTTATTTGAATTCACTTGTACCTGTTAAATAGAATTGGGGGATAGGGTTCAAAAATTCAATGTGGTATCTGGGATTGATATATAATACCTAGGAAATGATCCTTGGAATCAAATATTGGGATTGATGTTACTGGATTGTTTATGAAATTCTCCTTTAAATTAGAAATGGCCTTGATATTGTTTTCATGGTAAAATTCTGTGTTTAGAGACACATTAGAACTGGTTGAAGCATATTTGGTTTGATCTGGTGTATCATGTTAGAACCTATGGATTAATAAAAATTTTAGTTATCGATGTTCCCAAAAATGAAGTTTTATTTTTGAAAATTTTACATTAGCATATGAACTTCATTTAATGGTTATATATGATACTACATTTGGGTTACCATACTATGTCATGCTCACACCCTTATTGGGTATCCATGGAACATGGATTCTTGAGAATGCATCGATAAATTCATGTTTATTTATGGGTGAGGATAGATGTAGAATGATCTAGCATGATAGATTGTACATTATCAAGTATTGGAACAAGGTGAGGATCAATATTAAGATTAGTGCCTTAGTGATTTATATTCATATATTTAACTTGAATATATGATTCAAATAGTTTGAAATAATTTATTGTTTACCTTCATGATTGTGAGTATATATGACTTTGTTCCTCTATATGGTCATTTGATATGGAATTATTGTGTTTATTAGTTCCATATACATTGATATATTATTTTTATATGTTTCTTCCTTTATATATGTTGTTATTGTGCATATTGATATATGGGTATAGTCTCCCCATGGCCACACCCTTGACCCACAACCCTAGTATGAATCCTCTATAATATATGGGGGCATGCCTAAGGTCCCATGGAGTCCCAATCAGGTTAATTTTTAGATTTTTCTGGCATAGGGACGTCATACTATCATATATACTTTAGTAATATAATATGAAATTAGATTCACTATAGACCCAAGACACCCATCTCACAAACCTGGATTAGGATAAAATGATCATATTCAACTTATATCAAAGAGGGGTAATAATTTAAATTGAAAAGGACTTATAGAAGAGGTAGATGTGATTGATACACCATTAGCTCATTCTACACTATCATCCACATAAGATTACCATACAATCTACTCACTACATATAATAGTTGATAACCTCCAAAGTGAAATTTTTCTCTAGGATGGTGGTAAAGTAAAACAGGTTTATAGATTTATAGAAAACATCATCTTTTGTGGTACACCAAATTCAGTAAAAACCCATTAAAATTGTGGTTGTTATGAGGTTACATTTCTATTCATATTGAAGGAGAAAAGTTCCCTTCATTTACAGAATAAGTCTATGTTGGATAAAACATGGTCCATTAAATAGGTAAAATCTAGCTCAATAAATCAATATACATGGGTACATTTCCTCCACTATAGTACATTATTGTAGAGAAGTCACAATAAAATTTCTTTTAAAGAATGATTCTGATAATTTTATTTTCCACCCATTAGAGTTATTACATGTTATAATGTACACATTTAAGTTTATATAAGGTGAATAAATATTATAGGACCTTACTATAAAACTACAATTAGGGGGAACATGTTCAATGTCACAACCACTAAACTTTTCCCCACCTTAATATAAAAAATATCATTAAAAATATTATATTGAATTCCTTGAAAATATTCATGAAATATAATGTAAATAGTAGATTTAAAGTTACTAATATAATTATCATTGAGAATGACATAAAATTTTATGGGAAGGTGATAATGATTTCATATTGAAAATAATACATCAAATCAAACCACTATTTTCACTATTATGATGCTGGAAATTTATTCACATAGTATTTCTAAAATACACTATCTAATATCCAATAAAAGATGGAAAATAAAGAAAATTTAGTCCTGTACCACATACTATAACACTATGTGTAACCATACCAAATAAAATTTTAATTCATTTATGTATGAGAACAAAGTGGTATTTCTAGTTTACGTCTAATTAACCATTTTAAAGATGGTTATTTATGCTAAATTAGTTAATGATGAACTGACATTAATTATATAGGATGGGTCTAAATACCTCAATAAAATGTTTTGTTGGGAACTTCATAACCATGAGGTCTTGAAAAATCATACTTCCATACAAATAAATATAAAAATTTATATCCAATATTTTATTTGGGTAGAGTTCATGTTTCACTTGAAGAAATCGATGATACTCTAAAAAACCTCATTAAATTTAAAACAAATGAGAAGGGCTTTAAACTATATAAACAGTTTAATTCAGTGAAACATGCTCTATTATTAACCAACATGAAGATAAGATTATTCTACTTACTAGTTTGAGGTTTCTCATGGGATAAAAAATATAGTAATGAATGATGGATTCAATGGTACTTGGATAAAGACTATAAACTGAAAACAAAAAATCAATGTCATATGAAATGAAACATATTTTATTGTTCCATACCAACTTATATAAAATAAAATCAGTTTTCAATAGATGATTATGATGTAAACAATACAATTATAATAATCCAATCTTTGAGATCAATCTATTCATAGATATTAAAAAAATACAATCCTATATATATTTCTCATCATTCTAGTTTAAATCATTGTTCACATTAATACAATATATAGAATGATTCATATTTTTATAGGATATATATTGATATTTATAGTTATTTTCCTATAATAATTTATTAATTCCCTCTTAGTCTAACCCAATAGATACTTTTTTACATAAAAATCATTCTATCATTATTACAAAAAATTATTACATCTTTTATATGATTAAATTTATTTTCCCTATGGGATATAATTCATTAATTACATGGGTATTTGTTTTTTTACCTTTAGAAGATATATAATTATTCTTATATCACTTTTTATTTTCTCAACCATTTGTATATACTTCAATATGTTTTCCCTATTACACATTGGTGTTTGAGTCACAAAAAATTCACTTTAGGATCGATTCACCACTCCAACATGGGAGTGTGTGAAGTTTTTTAAAAATTATATGGATGGATTATTTTATTTTATAATATATGTATTTTTGATAGCCTGAGTCCCAGGCGTTCATATTCGGTGCAAGAATAGTTGTACTATTTTTATAATAAAATATCACTAAAAAATACATAGTACGTTATACATCTGAGGACATTTTCCAGTCTGAGTTTTGATGGATTAAACAAAACCATACAATTTATCAGTGTTGTACAAAATTTATACAATTAACTAATTTTATTCATTTATGTGACCTCATTATATGAATCAACCACCAACTGAAATTCTAACAAACATGTGGAAAATATTTTAAAACATGGAATGAGAATTTAATTTCTTACTAAGGGGTTTTAAATATAGGGATATATTTTTTATATATACTTATTTTAAAACTCATTAAAACATTTTATATGAAATATATATATTTTTTATATATATAAAACTATTCAAAAGAAACATTCAAAAATAATTATCATTTTAAAAATTTATTTCGAAAATACACTTTGAAAATATCTTGGATTTCTTCAAAAAAATAATTTTAAAATAATAATATTTTTTATGGATTAGAATGATACCTTATAGAAATTATGAAACCCTTGGGGTCACCATGTAGTATTACAATTAGGATAGTTCCCAATTGAGAATGTGGGTGTACTCCTCATTCCTCATTAACTCATTTGTTTTGAATGTGGAAATTTAAGAAAAACATTTTTTAACGATTCGTATTTCTCATAAATAATCCATTTAAAATAATTCTAAAAAAATAAATGATATTAAAAAAATAAAATAATTTTATGACTTCCATGATTTTTAAACAAATTTTAAAGAAAATATGTGGGTGAAATTCATTTTCCAAAAGGATTACATAAATTTAAAAGAAATTAAAAAAATAATTTTAATAGTTAAATAAATGCATGCACAAAATTTCAATAATACTTTTAAATTATGGACATAACTTCTATAATGTATGAAATTCATGGATAGTAAAAAAATTCAAATAAAAATGATAAATCTAATTTATTTCAAGTACATAAATTAATTACTTTTCTTATTAGAAATATGAACATATATGTTCTTATAAAATTAAACACTATTCAAATTAAAGATAAACAATAATAAAACAATGTTTTATCATTGTTTCAAATCATAGATAAAAATATAAGTTTTTAAAAAATGAACTATATTTTGAATATAAAAAAATACCTTACTAATTTTAAAATCGAAAAGAAATTTTGAATCAGGGAATAAGTTTTTTCCTTATTATATAATTTTAAAATAAAAAAATATATTTGAAATATCATCATTACCGTGAAAATAACCTACTTACAAAGGCTAAAAAGTAACGTCTGTCGGTTCTTTGCCACATTAAAAAGAAGCAAGGATGCTGATCCCTTTTATCTTCCAGATATCTGTCCCTCTTTATATTATTTATATATCCATATTATTTTATATCATACTCTTTGTAGCGAAGAAAACATTGGAATGAGGCTATTTTATAGCAATGTTTTCAATATAGTATTAAGTGATGAATACATAGAAATTCTAATATATAAATTTCATTTAATACGGGGTTTTGAATGTTAGGGCCTGAGATATGTATACACTGAATATGAAACAAAATCCAAATTATAAGTCTCATGACTTGTTTTACATTATGATGAAATATGAGAAAACCTTTGAATACTAATAAGAAATATATATATATATATATATATAAACATTTTTTCAATGCATCTTAGAAGAAGAGAAAAACGAGGGATCTAAATATGATCATGAAATAATGATAAATTGGAAGAAATAATCATGGAGGATATAAATTTCCAATGTTAGAAACATCAATATAAGGAAAAATCATTGAGAATTTATATTAATTTAATGTTATATATTTCATTTCAAATATGTTAAAATTATTTTAAGGGATTCTTCAAGAAGCGTTTTTCCACAAACATACAAAAAACAATCCAAATCTAACTGGAATCATTGACAGAAAAATTAAATTTAATATATTCATTTTAAATCACTACTGTGAAAAATAGGGACAACCGATAACGATAGAAGAAGAAAAATCAAGGAAGATGACAAAACTTTTACGGCTAAACTGAAAAGGATGGATTCATACACCAAAAAAATATAAAAACACCTACCATGATTAGTTAGGGGATGAAGAAGACCTATGATAGAAACCCCATAATGGTTCAGATCTAGCCTTCGATACTCACCGGCATTTGATCTTGACTATATCCGCACTCGGTTTTCGACCTCCATCTTGTTTAGACTTCATGTGGTACTCGAAACCTCCATCTAAGCTCAACTCCTCATTTGGTATTCCATTGACCTAGAGGCCCCCCTTGCGCTTCTGATTTCACATGATAAACCCCTTGGATTCATTTGGAGATTCCAATTAACACCCCTCCTTCTACACATGAGATAACCATATTCCATCATCTTCCCCTTTAATCTGGTTGTTTTTATTTTGATTATATATATATTTTTAATATTTCCTATATTTTGGTTTAGATAAAAATAGTTTAAAAATTTTCATAATTATTTTATATTTATCATTTTGTAATATATTACCTTTAATTCATTATTTCACACACACACACACACAGATATATATATATATATATTATTAATACATATAATTCATACAACATAATATATTTATAATAGTTAAAATATATTTTCCTTAAAATTTTATTTTTATCAAAAAAAATATTACCTTTAATATAGAATTTGAAAAGAAAATATTTCTATAGTTACTTATTATAATTATGTTTTATTAATTTTGGAGTTTTTTATTTATAAGTCATTTTTTATTTAATATGTTAAATATTAATTCTTATTATTTATTAATTTTAATTACAAAATACTATTTCATTAATGAATAATTTAATAAAAAAATTATTATTATAAAATTACATGTTACCAATCATTGATTTATGAAAGTGAGTTTAGTTTCAAAAATGATTTATTATATTAAAACATATTTTTATTGATTTTAATATATGATGTAATTCAGTATATGTTTTTATAATAATTTTATATTTATTTCTAAAATTTTATTTTACAGGAGATATATTTTCAATAATAGTCAAATAAATATATTTATATTTAAATTATTATTTTAAATAAATTAATACTGCATAAAAATTGTATTAGTTTACAATTATTAATATTAATTTAAAATACAATCTTATTTTGTGAAATTAAAATTTTATTTAACATAATATTTAAATATTATAATTTTTTTATAAAAAAATAATCGATAAGTATATATATATATATTAATATATCATCATCTACAGTAAGGGTGTTATTATATAATTTTAAATATTTAACTTAACTTATAATCAAATTTAATTTTTATTTTTTAAAATTATAAAATATGCAATTTAATATTAACTTATTAAAATTCAAACAATTTTAAGATGTTACACCCCCCTAAATGAATTTCTCCCTTATAATTTGATCACCATATATAATAAAATTATAAATTTATATCTTTAGAATTAAGAGAAACAAGAACTTCTATATCCACAAAGAAACATAATTAACTAAAAGTTTAAAAGAAAATCATATCATATATATTTGTTTTTTCTTAAACAAAACATTATAATCTCTAATGTTTTCTAGATTATTCATCTAATAGGAACTGTGATAGCCTGAGACCCATGATTCTAGATATATTTCTAGAACATGTTGTTTATTTTTTTCATAAAAGATAAATGAATAATACATATTACATTATACATATGAGTACCTTTTCCAGTCTAGGTTTTCGAGGCTTATAAAAAACCATACAATTTAATAGAGTTTTATAAAATTTATACAACTAACTAATTAACTTCATGTATGCTTCCTCTTTAGATAAAGTATGCACCAATGAAAATTCTTCTGAACCAATGAAAAATATTATAAAACATGGGATGATCATTATATCTAACAGAAAGTGGTTTTAAAACTAGTGAAAAATAATTTTATAAATACTTAATTTAAATACCTTTAAATAAATTTTATATCATATATATATATATAATCTAAAAATCATTTCCAAAAAAACTGTCAAAAATACTTACCATTGTTAAAATAAATTTCAAAAATACACTTTGAAAATATCTAGGATTTCCCTGGAAACATTTGAATATAATAATATATATTTTTTGTATTAGAATGAGACTTTAAAGAACTTATGAAACCCTTGTGTCTACTTAGTAGTATCACGTATAGGGCATTGTCTGGTTGAGGTCATGGGTTCACTCCCCATTCCTCAATAACTCGGTTGATATTCATTAGTTGAATTTTAATAAAGTTTTTAAGGATCCATCTTTCTCATAAGTGGTCCATTAAAAACCTTTCGAAAAAATATACATGAATTATTTTTAAAATAAAATTAATTTTCTAATTTCTTAGATTTTATAATTCACATTTCATAAAATCCATAGAAAAAGTCCATTTTCAAGAATAATTACATAAATATAGAAGAAATAAATGTAAATTCTTTTGTCAAAAAAATTAATTAATGAATGAAATGTTAATAATGATTTTAAATTATGGGAATAACATTTATCATGTATTAAATTAATTGATAATTAATCAATTTTCACATAAAAATGAAAACTATAAATTTTTTCAAGGACATAAAATAAAAAAAATTTCTCATTAGAAATATTAATATAAAGATTTTGATAAAATAAAACACCATTTAGAAATAAAGTGAAATTATAAAAAAATAATGTTTTTTAATTATTATAAATTATAGATAAAAATAGATGGATTTGAAAACAAAATAAATGTTCGAATTTGAAAAAATTTCCATTACTAATTGGAAAATTAAAATTCATAATTTTAATCATGGAATAAGTATTTCATTTAAAGATATAATTTGAAATAAAATAAATATTTTAAAAATATTCCTTTCCTAGAATGTAGCCTACTACTAGAGGCTAAATAAAAACTTATAGAGGATCATGGACACACAAAAAAGAACCAAGGAAGTTGATTCTTTTCCCTCTTATTGCTCTCTCTCCCTTTTTCCACGTCTCAGTTATTTTCTATCATACTCCATAACAAGAAAAAATAGTTTAATGAGTCTCTTTTATAGATGTGTTTTCATATATTTTATTATGATTTGAAATAATATATATTTTAATGCGTAAATTATATTTATGATGGGGTTTTCAAAATCATGGATTGAGATTTGTGTAAACTGAATATGGAACAAAATCATAATTACAGGTCTTATGACTTTCATTAGCTTAACATGAAAGATAAGAAAAAAATTTAATATTGATAAGAAATATATATATATATATATATTTACACATTTGTTCAATACATTGAAGAAGAAGACAACAATGGGGGATAAAAATTTGATTGGGAAATAATGATAAATTGAAATGAAGGAGTAGTGATGATATCAATTTCCATGGTTGAAAACAAAAATGGAAGAAAAAAATTAGAATACATTGATATCAATTTCAAATTATATATATATATATATTCCAATTTAGGGTAATTTTAAGGTTTCTACACGAAGTGTCAATGAACAACCATACACAAAATGATACAAATCCAACTAAAATCATTGAAAATATGATATCGATTTAATTCATGCATTTAAAATCCAAAATGTGTCAAATTGGGAAATCTAATAAGGATCTAAGAAGATACATAGATAAATCTTATTAATTAGTTACTGCTACTCTAAAAATAATGGATTTAAACACATAAAAATACAAAAAAAACCACCACACTTTTTAAGGGGTAGAATATGATTCCTGATAAAAACTCCTTTGAGGTTTACATCAGGCCATCAATTCTCTCTGATGTTCGATCCAGAATTTTTCAGCACTAGGTGTTCAACCGCTATCTTTCTAAAACATTTTGCAGTAATAGAAAACTCTATCCAAGCTCATCCCCTTGGTCCACATCCATTTCCATGGTGTTCGAACCCCCTTTGTGTTTATGGTTCCTCTCGAGAAACCCCTCAGATTCCTCTAAAGAACCTGATCGACACCCTCATTTTCCATATGATGGAACCCTATTTGATCCTCTATCACTTTAATCCAACTGTTTTTATTTCACTATTTTCATAATTTCTCAAATTTTGTTTTTATAAACATTATTTAATAATTTTCATAATTATTTTAGATTTATAATTTTTTAATATTTTACATTTAATTACCAATTTCACATATGTATATATGTATATATAATCTAATGATACTGATAATTCAAAAAAAATTATAATATTTAAAATATATATCCATTAAAATTTTATTTATTTCAAGTAAATTATATTACGTTTAATATAAAATTTGAAATATAAATTTTTATTAAAATTAATTATTATAATTAATTTATATAAAATTTAGTATTTTGAAATTATAAATCATTTTATTTTTCAAAATATCAAATTATATTTCTTATTGTTTATTTATTTTCTTTAAAACTAAATATTATTCCATTATTCCATTATTTTATAGTTTTTTCTAAAAAAATTATATGTTATCCAACATTGATTAATGAAAATCATTTTTGTTTTAGAAATGATTTATTATAATAAAATATATATATATTAATTTTAATGTAGCATGTAATTTGATATAATTATTTAAATTAATTTTACAATCCCTTCAAATAAACTATTGATCTTGTTATACAAAACATATATTTTAAATAATAATCAAATAAATATATATATAAATTAAAATTATTCTTTAATACAAAATAATACTCCATAAAAACAGTATTTTTTAATAATTTTGAAAATTAATTTAAAATAAAATCTTATATCATGAAAAAAAATAATTTAATTAACATATGATTTAAAAACTGCATTTTTTCATAAAAGAATAATTGATATGTTTATATAAATTTTTATTAATATATCATCTTTTAACTTAACTTGTAATAAAATTTTATTTTGATTTACTTAAATTAAAATGTTATATAATTAATTATAACATATTAATATTATAATTTTTTTTGGGATGTTACATTATTGACTCCTAAATCCCTTATCTTGGACATAGATTCCATGACCCATCCTTGAGATGCTTGTGTTGTTACTACCCTAAGCCCACCTCCAATAGGATAGGGGATGATGACTAGCACTGAGTTGTCATATCACAAAAATGGTAGGAAATCACCTAATGTACCTACATCCACACACACATCTCGAATCCACAAATGCTAAAATGTAATAACACTAAGTAAAAAATCATTGCAAACCACTAAAACCCCCAACCAGAGTATAATAGTGAAAGTAATGGAAACTATACAGGTTTAGAATAAAAGTCCTCCAAAAAGAAAGTCTGTAACAAAGTTCTTGAAACTCATATACTAAAAACTCTACCAGATACAACCTAAGGGCATGGTTCATGAAATACTATATAAATCCATAGGAACACCTCGTCCTGCCAAGTCTCACAAGGCTCCATCCAGCCCAGTCTGCCCCAGACTCGGTCAAAAAGGTCACTCATCATCACAAAACATGACATGTGGAGGCCAAGCTCGTGAAGGGGTGAGTATAACAATACTTAGTAGAAAACACTAAAACCACAAAGAACTACACAAAGGAAAGATATTGTGATCTCCACACAAGTATATGTCTAAAAAACATTTAACAAGACTATCTAGATATACTCTAATCATAAAAAACAGCCTAGGATAAGTTATAACCAATTCCTACCAACACTAGGGATTCAGTTCAAAGATTACACAAAGCACACATCTGAGAGAACACACCCCTGAGTCTGATAGCACTGATGATGTTCATCCTAGAAGTATCATTCCTCAGAAACTATCATGAGAGAGAGATTAGTTGATTGTTATTAAGAGAGATATGATACATTAGAGTAATATTATATCCAGGGCCATGGGGTGATACCAACAACTCCATCTGGATTAACCCTCTATGTAGAGGGTCGACACTCAGGGAAGTTGGTCACTTAAAAACCAAAGACTCTACCTAGGACACAAAGAAGGGATAAAGGATCTGCTATGAGCCTCTCATGGGATTCGAATAAATCTATCCTGAAAGTTATACTGAAGACATCATACTCATGTGAGTAAGAAATGATACCAAAAAAGATACAAGTAAATGAGAAAGGGAAAAAACCCTAATTATACTCGTCTAAGATTTGGTGGATGGGATATTCAATCCACATAGGAAATGAGGGTGCACATTGAGTAGTGGTCACATCAACTGTGTCCCTTGACTCTGGTTACTTCTTCTATAAATAGATCATTATCACTAGAAATAAGTTCATGTTAAAAACCAAAATTATTCTTAAAAGTAAGTCATAAATGTGAGGGTCCTAACAACGTAGACGATTCATCAATAAGACTTACAGTTTGAATGACATGGTCATTTTTGTGAAAAGGTCTAATCGGGGTTCGGTTTGGGTCTAACCCAACCATTTGGACGTCCCATCCCAGTTTGGTCATCATGATCTATTGGGCCACTTGGCGCAACCCACTAGGCCCCCTGGCACGCCCCGACTCTCCTGGTCTGACCCGCAGGCACATGGGATGGCTTGTCCGATGCATGTTGTCTTCCACCGGTTGCATACTCCTAGTCCCCATGGTGCGCACTGTGTCCCATGTGATCAGTCCTCCCCATCCGTGTGTGATCCATGTGTGCCTCCTGATCACGGCCTCGTCACCAATGTGGGCTCCCATTATGTGGTCGATTATCATTCCACCTCTGTCAACTACCTCACCAGCTACTCATCTTCTACCTCATTGTCGGCCAAGACCAGCCCTGTATACCCATGCTGCCGGTCACCTAGACTAAACGAATCCATCACCTCGACTACCGCCATGTTCCAACGCATATTCCTCTGTGTGCCATCATCCTGAACAAATCACATTGTGCCTTTTCCATTGCACCTATACTACACCGTCTTAAGGTTGGTTCTTCAACTTCAGATCGTTTCACCATGAATTAAAGGCACAAAGATCATTATTTTATATCACATGAAGATTGATGAACATGTGAGAAAAATGGGGATGAAATCACATGGAATAAACTTGAGGAATGATCATTGATTGTTTTTCTTTATGGTCTCGATCCATTCTTATAAGAACAATCAATCAAAACAAAACTGTATGATTGTAATCATCCCCAAATAATTCCCACATTCAAACCCATCCCACTAGAATGATCAATCCATGGGTCAACCAGTTATTTGGTCGATTCGCGTTCATCATTGATTGTATGAATAGGGAAAGAAAGAACTGAAATCAAAACAACCTACATGGGAAATTATCGTTTCATGTTGAGGATTTTTTGTTGATGGTGATCTATTAATAACGATCTCGATCCAATTTCCCTTTATCTTATATTATAGAGGATTTTTTCTCCACGATTGAGAGAAATTATAGGGTTATATTGATTAATGTGTATTCTATGACAATTTTTAATAAAAATAAAATGTTTCGATACATCATTGCGTAATGTAAAAATAAAATAAGTCATTAAATTATTTTCTTTTTTTGAAACGTCCAAAAACTATCTTCCACAACCGACCCACGATGGCCAATGTTAGATCTTTCCTAGGGTAAAATATCTACATTGAATGCAATAGTGCCCTTATATTTCTGATCTAATCACCCATTTTTATGTTATTATACTTTATTCCAGGAATTGGTCATGTCTGATATTTAATGTATAATATTTTTCAAACATTTATTCTAGGAACACTTGTCCTTGGAATCATATGTATTCTCAGCACCTAGTCTTGAAATAATCCAATATAATATTTAAAATAATACCCAAAATAGACCTAGACATTAAATTATTTCCACCATATGGATTTACATCACTATAAATCCAATAAAAGGCTACTCAAAATGATGCGGGTACTATGCACAAATCTGAGCCTCCCGCTCGCACATGCTCTCTTGGAGATTCTTATTCTAACACCAAACAAACACCAAGGGAATCTCTTGCCCACAAATGATCCTCTCCTACAGATCCTTGATCACTATAGGGTTCTTCATAAATGTCTCCCCATCCTAAATTTTAAGATTTCCCTAGTCGATGACATGAGACTAATCAGGAACATACATCCGTAGTTACAACACGTGGAAGACATCATGTACCTGATGCAACTACGAGGGTAGATCTAGGCATTATTCAACCTCTCTAAGACTAAAAAGTATCCAGAAGGGATGATGACACTCAAAGATATAATTTTTTCCCGACCAAATATCTATGACCTACAATGAGGAGAGACCCAATGGAACACATTGTCTCCCTCCTAGAACTACAAAGGTCTTTATATCTAGACATCATATAAATTCTTTTTTCTCTGTGCACTCTTCAGGTGCTCTTAGATGATATGCACCTTCTCAGTAGTAGCTCGCACCAAATCTAGGCCCATGAGTGCTGACTCTCATAGGTTAGTCTAGAAAAGTGGTGACCTATGGGGTCGCCTATATAGAGCCTCGAATGGTGTCATACTAATGGTGGAGTGGTAGATGTTGTTGTACGCAAATTCCACCAATGGTAGGTGATCCTCCCAACTATGCCTGAAGTCCAACATGCAAGCCCACAACATGTACTCCAGAACCTAAATGGTCCTCTCTACCTGGCCATCTGTCTAGTGATGAAACGACCATCTCAAGAATAACAGAGTCCTAAATGCCTTCTGTAATCCCTTCCACAACCGAGATGTGAAACATACATCACAATCTAAAATAATAATTGATGGATCTCTATGAAGATGAAATATCTCTTGCACATAATTTTGTCCCAAGCTCTCTACTAAACACTACTCCCAGATAGGTAGGAAGTGGGCCGACATAGTGAGTCAGTCAATGATCACCTAGATGGTATCATTTCCCCGAAACATAAGTGGTAAATCCATTATGATGTCCATCAACATACCATATCACTTCCACTATGTCACCTCATGGGTTTGAGCCAAACCCACTAGAACCTGGTGCTCATCCTTCACTTTCTGACATGTATGGCATCGGGAGATAAACTCCCCAACTACCTTCTTCATCCCTAGTCAAAAACACGGACATTAGAGGTACTTGTACATCTTCACCCCACCTATATGTACCACCAAGGGAGATCTGTGGAGCTCCCTCAGAACCTTCTCCCGCAACACCATTGGTACAACAATACAACCTCTAAAAAGAAAGATAAAATCCCCATCTTCTAAATATCCATCAAGAGTATACCCTATGGATAACTGTCCTCATAGAGTCTCATAGTTTTTATCCCCAAGATTTTCCTCCCTTACTTTTTGAAAGATTGTAGGGGTTAAAACCCTCTAAATGAGGTAAGATCCCCCAAATCCATCCATAAATCATAACTATTAGGAGGCCAACTTCTCTAACACCCTTTTGAGAAACTGTGAAGTCGATCTCTTGCAGAGATAATTTGTCACCCTGTTCCCCTTCCTAGGTGTATATATGATCCCATATTCATAATCCTAGAAGTACTCTATCCACTTCCTTCACCCCATGTTCAAATCCTTATATTAGAAGATATATTTGAGACTCTTTTGATAAAACCACACGATAAGACACTATCCCATTTAGTTGTGTCACCACATCTTCAACTCCAAATAAACCAACTGAATATCATGGATCATGTAATTTTACTCAAGTGGTCTCAACAAGAACAAACCATATGCAATCACCACTTTCCTCTACATTAGGACACAACCAAACCTGATTCTTAATGCATCTCAAAACACTATATACTCTACACTATCCTATGAAAATCTCAAGAACATGGAACTCATCAAACCCTACCTCAACAACTGGAAATATTGTTGAAACTTCTCCATCCACATGAAATGCTTCCCCTTTTAGTTCAAAGATATCATAGGTGATGATATCCAGGAGAAATTAAGTAAGAATACCAAGTAACATCTAACCTAAGGAAGCTACACACCGCCATCATGCTCCTAGGAGGCTCCCATCCTAAAACTTCCTTGACCTTGGATGGGTCCGCTACCCCTCCATATGCTAATATAACATGTTCCAAAATGTTGTCCCCCTAAATCTAGAACTAAAACTTTGTGAGTTTCACATAAATATGGTTCCCTTGGACACATCCAAAATCATCCTTAAGTGTCTCACGTGCTCATCCTTGGATGTCGAGGACCGAAGGATATCATTGATGAAGACAACTATGAATTGGTCTATGTAGGAATATAAGATAATGTTATTGAGACCCATAAAAATTGATAGGGTGTTCGTCATGCCAAAGGGAATCACCACGTACTCATAATGACTGTAGCAGAATCTCAAAGTCATCTTAAGTATATCCTCACCCCCATAATTATAGCTGGTGATAGCCTGATCGAAGAACATCCTTTGAGAACCAATGTGACCCTATCCATTTGTTGAAGAGGTTATAGATCCTTCGTAATGGATACTTGTTCTTCATGGTCACCTGATTCATGTGTCGATAATCCACACACAACCTCAAGATCCTATATGCCTCTATGGAAAACAATACTGGGGTCACCCATGGTGAATAAATGGTCTTCACGAAGACCTTCCTCTACATATCCTATAACTACACCCTTAGATCGTGAAGCTCTATAAGAGCCATCCGATATACTAGTGAGGATATCAATACTATCCCAGGGTGTATATAGATTCATAAGTCAATATCCCAGTGGGGAGATAATCATTGGACATCTTTCAGGAATAAATCCTCATAGTCCACCACTAATTTGGGGAACTAGAAACACATAACATCTACTGTATAGATCGTCAAGCTAGCTAAGTGATGAGTGATCGGCTATAACCTATTATGCATGGGTCTATCCTATGCTGTCTTGGATTAATTTTCACTGATAATTTAAAACCATGTTCTATCACTGAAGACAGAACACACCTATCACCTAAAACATTCAAAATAAAAAATGGAGTGAAGATAACCAATATATACAATTAATGACATCGTAAAGCCTTGACTCTGTCACCAAGACCTTCTAACCAAATTTCTTTCCTCCAAGGGTAAGGTCACACTATCAGTATAGATGTGTGATCATCGAGTCTTCTCTTGTAGGTCTCTCCAAATGTAAGGGTCAAGTCAATGAGTCTACCAAAATATCAAGGTTCCATAAAAGATATGTGGTGTGGAAGGAATGACTAGAACCTATGTTTATCAGTTGTGTTGCTAGAGTCTAAAAGACACAGATAATACATGGAATCATCCCTAGAGCCCTTGGGTCATAAGCCTCGACTACATGCAACTTTACATGCCCATTTATTCTATCTTCTTGATTATGGTGCGGACTGCCTGGAGGTGATGATAAAGGACAGTCTAAATGTTGACCACATCCCACTTCTCTCCCAACTCCTCTTCTATGTCTATAACCTTGCAGATCTACCTACAACTGCCTCTACATCTTCCCCGGTGGTACATATATTGGAGATGGTGGCCTAGAACTAACTACTTTGTACTTTATCGGTTAATAAATACCTTATCACATATTTATTGTTCTTCTAGGTGAAAATACATGTGATAATGTCCTAAGGATAGTTGTTTCATTAATGTTTTATAGAGGATCCCTACTATAATGAGAACCCAGAAGTTTCATTACACTATTCTTAAATATATGTTCTATGGCAGGATGATGTTATTTTAGGGACACAAATAATACCAGCCATTAGGGGTGAGAACTCATAATACTTTGAGGAACCTTATCATTGTGTGTGACCTTGGTAATATCTAGGAGAATGTTATGAGAATGGGACCTACCAGTAGGAAATCCAAATTTCATAGTGTCATTGGATGTTCTTATCTGCGGATGTGTGTATTGGTCCTTAGACTTTAAGATAGTTATTAATGGGTATTACAACTCTTTCACTTAGATGTATTGAAAGAAACTGGGATGACACATTTTTTACAATGAGGTAGGATATGTTGGCTGCGTCATGAGTAATACTACATTAATAGATAATGAGACAAATGATTTGTCTCTTCTATTCAATAACGTAAGTAGATATCTTAATCCCTTTGTTGGAATTGATATAGCTTAAATAAATCCATTTCCATGGTGAGGAATGGGCAAGTTCAAGTCTGGAATGTCAATGAAAGAATAATTGTGCACATGGGTTGATTCTAGTATCATGGAACGAGCATGATTATAGATATAAATTCTAAGGTATAACATTACATGGTAAGAATTCATAAGAGGTGACACGTTATTACAGTGTTAACTTCTTTCTATATGGGTGCCTTAGCATGTTATTAGACACTAAAATTTGACTTTAGGTCGGATCTACCTAATTCCACTGAAAAAGAGGCCTAGTGGGTCACACACTAAGTGTGTCTAAGTATATCAGTTAAATTTTTATTTAACAAGATGAATAATTATTAATCCTGATTGTGTTTAATAATTATTAAAGGAATTCTGATCGTATTTATTTCGACACTAGTTATTTGAGAGAATATATTGTGGGAGAAATAATATATTTATTAGAGAGTAATGTAGTGATATTTACTTGGGAAATAAATATCCATTATTTAAGTTATAATAAATGTGGTGGAAAAAATAAAAGAAAATGAAAAAACAAAATTTCACGCCATGTATATTAATATACACTCCATGTAGTTTTTCTGGGGATTCGTTAGAAATAATATTACTTATTTAGTAAAATAATTTTAGGTGTAATTCGCTAGGTTCATATCAAGTAATAATAATAGTCCACTGTTATTATTAGACATTTTTCCTTACTAAGAATTAAATGAAATTAATAAATGATTTCAGGTAATTAATTCATTTTATTATGCTACATAATTAAAATAAAAATTATATAATTCTAAATAGCCTATCCATTTTTTAGGGTTGTGCGAAACAGATTTGGAAAAGCTCTCATGCCACGATAGAATTATATTTCCACTAAGAACACTCTCAAGCTATGAGGGAGATCCTCCTCCACCTGATCAGGGAGAGAACTTTGAAAGAGGCTCCCAAGGAGATCGAAGGCGGACAGCACAAGTGAAGGCTATGTGGTGCTAGTACCTGAAAATCCCTTTAGTGTCGTCGAATGATACATGGAGCACATGTGGATCACTGATAGAGGAATCCTACACTTGGAATCTATGATGCAATGACGAATCACATCAGATCAGGACCAGAAACATCAATGGGAGAGAGAATTTTATCATATTAATTTTGTCTTTTAATTGAATTATTTATAACCAACATATGATGATCCTCTCTATGCTTCCGATACTCCTCTCTTTTCTTTCATTATTGGGTTTATTACGAAGATACATTATTTTATTATCATGATAGATCTTGGATTAAATGATGTCAATGGAAGAAATTAAAATTTGGGTAGACCCACCAACATGATTCCGCTATGAATGGAACCTACAAGTCATATCAGATATGTCATACCGTTGACTATAATTATTTCATTTTTCGTTGACGATTTATGAATTTAATAATTTTGTTGTTTGAATCCAAGTTAATCGTTCTGTAAATATGAATCTTGGGATCTATTACTCCTCTTTAATTTCTCGTTCACCTTACAAAAATGATTTTTTCTTTTAATTTGGATAAAAATAAAACAGAGGATATCATATAGAGGTTCCAAATCTTCTTGGACATACAACAACAGAATACACAGTGTGTATTCGGTAGTACACACCATGTAGTATTGGTTCCATGAACCAAGGAAGTCCACAGAACCAGGATGGGTCATTAGATCCTATCAAAGTCTATAAGACTCTGTGTATTGACCATGACCAAGTGGCACATAGTTTATGGATTACACGCCGTGTGTCCCAATTAACATGGCATGTAGTCCATTTAGGTTTGGGTTAGACTATGTACCCCATACATGGCTCGCCTGGCTGGAAACCATGTAATGTTGATACTACATGACGTGTGTCCCACTAAACATGTCGTGTACTCTGAAGATTTGAAGTACATTTACACACCATGTCCTCGAGCGTGTACTTTGGATGGATGGTGAAAAAAAGTACACAACATGTAGTCAAAACTACATGTCGTGTAATCATCCAAATTACACATATTTATTAAAATTTATTATTATATTATACAAACTCGTGAGATTTCTACCATAGTGCAGGTGTAAAGCCGAGGCACAACACATGATATGTGTTTTATATATGTGTGTTTTATTTAATATCTATGTAATTTTCATTTCAACTCATTGGGTAATTATAAATGGGAATTCACCGGTTTGCCTTTAAGGTAAAAGTAACGTAAAAATATAATTTTAAATGAATTTATTTGTTTAAAATTATGATGGATGTATATCTCAAGGAAATTCTAAAACAAGTTTAAGATAAAATGATTGATTAACTAATGATAATTAATTGATTCGAGTGTGATTTATATTAAACTAGAACAATTAATGAATTGAATGATAGTTTTAATTATGTGTAAATATAATTTCACGTATGGATGATCATGAGATAGACCAAGACCTTCGTGTGTGAATGGTTTCTTTTAATTAATTTATTTAAATTAAATTTTTTGGCAGTAATCCTTCTTCACATGATTATGTATGGCCTGTGTTCCCAAGGTTTATTTTATGTAAAACCCCATTTTACCCCTTACCTGTGTGTGAGATATAAGCATATGTAATGGATGGGGCTCCTGACCTGGTGGAGGTGGCTCAAGTTAGGAGCCATGATGAAACCAATTCAAGGACATACAAAGGTGGACCGGTGGAATGCTGTAAACATGAACCCAAAAGGATCAAGGTGTTTCTCCCCTAGGTCTTGGGTTAGTTTATCAACCGCTAGATAAACTAACCAATAGAACAAGCTCATGACCCTAAAATTTATTTTATTTATGTCAGTTCCATGGTTTATTTATTGTGGGTGTGTTGTCACGATCACACAATTAATCAATTAAATAATCATGCAAGATAGAACTAAAATAAGACTGGCTTATGCATAAATATTATCATGGACATGGTTAATCAATAAAGTATACGCCATTTAATATTAACAAGAATGTAATCAAAGATTATAAAATGGAAATTCACATATAAGGATAAAATCCTCAAAGAAATATTATGTCAGTATAGCCTTCGATAATCTTGGTTAGAATCGAACCACAGTTCAAAGTTCATGACCAACCCTAGTTGGGGTGCTTTAAATTATTGGGGAATTATAATTCAAGGTTCTGGGTTGACCTGACTTGGTTCACATCAATGGTTTACTTCCATAGCAGGACTTGGTGTGACCAATAGGCTAAGGTTGAGGAGATCTAAAATAAAATAATGTTAGTATTCGGGAGTCCACTCAGTGGATCAAGGAGCTGCGTGTTAATGTAGTTGGAATTTTGAATGCCTGCCTAAAACCCTTAAAGTTTCTTGACCAACCCTAGTTGGGGTAATGCAAAGAGAAATATAGATCCTTTCCACTTGAATATTTTTGAAAAATAATATTCTAAAGTCAATGGTGAGGGCTATAGGATTTTGGTAAAATAGTGGGAGGCTAATATGTATTAATTTATTTATTTGTCTCAGTTTTATCATGATAAAGTAATAAACCGGTGCTCTTTTTAATTTTTTAAAACAAAAAGAAAATTTACTTCTATAATATCATTTTTAACCACACTTTAGAAGGAAAACCTTCTCACCAGCACCAATTTCCTGGAATGGCAGAGGTGCTTACGCATCATCCTTCTCCACAAGAGGAGATTGTTTGTGTTGGAAGAGCCTATTCAAATTACACCAGGAAAGGAGGCCACCAATGAGGAACTATCTCTCTATATGAAACATATGGATGATGCCACATATGTCCAATTTTTCATGCTATCATCCATGTCTAAGGATCTCTTTAAGCAACATGAAAACAAGGACACATATAACATAATGTCTCACCATAAGGTTTTATATCAAGAGAATGCGATATATGAGAGATGTGAGATATCCAAATATTTGTTTACAACTATGATTTGAGAGTCTATTATAGCTGGTCCTCATGTAGTCAAGATTATTGCCTACATTGAATGCCTAAACGTCTTAGGGATTAGGTTACTGGATGAGTTGCGTACAGATATCATCCTGCCATCACTGCCCAAGACCTTCTCTAGCTTTAATGTCAATTATAACATTATTATCAATGAGAAGATTATATCAGAACTTCTTACCTTAATTATCTTGGTAGATAAGGACATGGTGAATGACAAACCTATAGTCCTTATGGTGAATAAGAAAATGAAGGACAAGGAAAAGGGTCCAAGGACTTATAAACGGTATGAAGCCCCCCCGAGCTCCATCCCTCCTAGAATGGAAAGATCTAGAGGAAGGGAAAGGAACAAGAGGCAATATGTTTTTAATGTGTCCATCTAGGCCACTAGAAGAGAAACTTCACCCAAAAAAATTGGGATACTAAAGGTATGTTTGATATCGAGTGTAATATTTCTGTTTCTACACATTGGGAATTAGATACATCTTGTGGGGCTCAAATATGCATTCAAATGCAGGAACAAAGTAGATTTTGAAAATCTTACCGAGGAGAGGTGGATCTTTGATCTGCCAATGGCGCAAGGCTGGCTGCGTCGGCCATTGGAGATTACCATCTCTCATTGCCAATTGGGATGATTTTTTGATTTACATAACTATTATTATGTGCCTAATGTTTCCAAATACACAATTTCTGTATCATGTCTTGATATGTATGGATTTATTTTAATGTTTGAAAATAAGGGTTGCTTCTTTTATAAGAACAACATATGTTATGGTATGTATCATTTAAATAATGGTTTGAATGTATTAAATTATGAAATCCAAGTGTTGGAAATCAATAACAAAACAAAATCACATGAATCATTCATCCATCAATTGTGGCATCACTGTCTCTGTTCTGTAAACTAGAAGCGCTTGAAAAAACTATTCCTAGATTGGTATTTAGACTCTACTGAGCTAAAACCATTTGATTGATGTCATGCTTATTTACTAGGTAAAATTTCCAAACAGCCTTTTGGTGGATAGGGTAAAAGAGCCACAGAGCTTCTAGGATTGGTGCACATGGATGCGTGTCAACCATTTTTAGTAAAATCTAGAGGTGGATATTCTTTCATAGTTTATTTATTTGATGATTTGAGTAGATATGGATATATCTATATAATTATGTACAATTCATAATATGAAGATAAATTTAAGAAATTCATAATGAATTAGCAAATCATCATGGTAAGTAGATAAAGAACCTTCGATCGGATCAAAGTGGATAATATCTGAGCCAAGAGTTTCTCAATATTTTATAGGAGTTTTGGATTATATCTCTGATCACTCATCCTTATACCCCACAGTGGAATGGTGTTAGTGAAAAGAGGAACCACACCTTGTTCGACATGGTTTGGTCGGTGATAAGTCATGTAGATCTTACATTGTCCTTTTGGGGATATTAATTTCAAACTGCAGCATAAACATTAAACTAAGTTCCAACTAAGGCGGAAAAGGTAATTCCATCTCTGTTATGGAATGGAAATAAACCCATTTTTTCTCACACATGGGTATGGGGATGCAAGGAATTTGTTAAGCCCTTCATAGGCAACAAACTAAATCCTCGGGGCAAGAGGTGTATCTTTATAGGATATCCCAAAGAAACAAAATGATATTACCTATACAACCCTTCAGACAAGAAAGTGATTGTCTCTAGAAAAGTTGTTTTTCTTGAGAGGGACAAAATCTTCAAAATGGATAGTGGGAGAAAAGATTGACTTCAATGAAGTTGATGCTCATGATACACAAAAGTATGTACAAGAACAAGTTCCACAGGTCCCCGTGGAAGATGTTCCAGAAACACAAGTACTGGGTAGGAGCTCAGGAGAGGTTGGGGAACCAGAGAGATTTTGTTTCCTAGTCACTAAGAATGACGAAACATTATTTTTGGACAATGATGAACCTATCTCCTACAAGGAAGTAGTATAAATCGTAGAATATGCATAATGGCTAGAAGATATGAATTCTGAGATGGATTCTATGTATTATAACCAAGTTTGGGTTCTGGTCAATGAGCCAGTGGATGTAAAGCATGTTGGATGCAAATGGGTATTCAAGAGAAAACTGGACCTGGAAGGTCAAGTTATCACTTATAAAGTAAGGCTAGTGGCTAAAGGATTCAGAAAACAACAAGGTTTTTAACTATGATGAATCCTTCTCGCCAATGTCCATGATTAAATCTATAAGAATCATACTTTCTATATCAGCTTATCATGACTATAAGATTTGGAAAATGGATGTCAAAACCGCATTTTTTAATGGGAACCTTTAGGGAGATGTCTATATAACACAACCAGAAGTGTTTGTGACACATGGTGAAGCCAAAAGGTTTTCAAGTTGCTAAAATCCATTTATGTATTAAATTAAGAATCCAGGTCATGGAACATTCGATTTGATGAAGACATAAAGGAATTGGGTTTCATTTAGAACGAATGTGAGCCCCGTGTTTATAAACATGTCACGACCCATCCTCGGGGCCCGTGTTGTGACTACCCCAAGCCCGCATTCAATAGGCCAGGGGCTGGAAAATAGCACCAATGGTGTAAATCCCAATAAAAAGGTAAGAAAATAGCTTTTTATAGAAAACAAACAAAACATAGTACGCAATAGAAGTAAACACGATGTAAGACTATATACAAAAGTAAGTGCTGAAAAGAAAGGGGCCTGAAATACAAGCCCAATAGTAAGTACAGTACAATTGAAAGACTAGTACACCAGCAATAATGTAATGAAGAAACCACTGAGTCATCCTCCAGGAATACCACGTGAAGGGTGGGTAAAGATGATCTCCTCAGTACCTCGGGTTTGTCCGTCCTCTCCGTGTATGTCCTGCCAAGTGGTCCACCTCCAGGTATCGTCTATCTCTACAAGTCTCTACCACGATCAGCACTGTCTGTCGTCTGCGTCCAACACAATGTAGTGCGGGAATTAACCATTTAGGGGTGAGTATAACGACACTTATTAGGGACCCCGAGACCCCCGTAGGTCTCCCAGAGTCCATGAAGGATAAATCACAAAGAAAAGATTCAATCACGAAGTATCAACAAAATCTACTTAAGTAGATGCCCATACATATACCTAAGTCATCAATTCCAGTTCGGCTCCAACTATGGAGCCCAAGCACAACCCAGTCCATGCAAGAAATAAGTCAATCACACCGATGGTAATGATTGAATGTCAAGACTCAACTCACACATGTATACATCTTTTGTAAAGTGATAAAGATGATCAGATGTAGTCACTGATTCATCTAATATGTCATAACCACGTAGGATACTAGACCAGCTAAGCTGTCAGACCCATGTAGGATACAAGAACAATATTCATCGTTGTCAAACCCACGGAGGATTATAGTATAGTAGTCATCGTCACCGAACCCACAGAAGATTCCAGTACGGTAGTCGTCATCTCCAAACCCATGAAGTATTCCAGTATGGTAGACGTCGCAGTTATATCCAGCTCTAGGGTTTTCGCACACATCACGCTCGATTCCGGGAGGTCTGTTCTTCAAGCCATGGGATCGATACATCAACTACCACAAAGTCTCAAGTTGATGTATTATGAAGGTCCGACAAGTCATAGGGGGATAATCTAGACAAAACATATCCAAGATACTATGTACAAGATGACCAAGCCTTTTACCAAAATTTACACGCCGTGTTGGTATACGGTACATGTCGTGTAGTCAGACCTCAGGTACTGCCCGTGTGAAACAGCTCGTGTTGAAGGGCTGGTCGTGTAGAAAAGTAAGTACACGGCGTGTGTTATGGTTACATGCAGTGTCCAAACATTTGGGGTCGGCTCCATGTACGCTGGCCATGTGCCAGTACATGGCCTCAACCCGTGTTCTCCAACCCTTGTAATTGGTACACGGGATAGCCCGTACCACTGGCCATGTCTGGCCGTGTGGTAGAGTACATGCTCGTGTACTCCACACCGTGTCCGTGTATACCCGGTATACACGCCGAGTCTTGCGTGGCCTCCACCTCATTGATGTGTGTTGAGTACATGTCGTGTGATAGAGGTTAGAAGTCATGTGTTAGTTGTCAGACGTCTGAAACCCTAGCCGCAAAATTCCCGAACTACACGGCGTGTTCTCCAGGAGTACACACCATGTAGTCTGAAATTTTCCAGAAAAGACGCCTCTGGCCAACACACCTCCCTTGATTCCCATTTTTCATTTTGATGGTTCATTCGTCACGAAACATCAGACTCTAGGTCACCCTGATATCCCGATGTTGATTTTGTAGTTCTCGGGCTTCCGATCAGCTCTGAAAACACGTTTTGAATTCCTGCTTGAAGAACATTCGGGGAACGGTCCATCCTGTTTCGGTCCGAACCGTCGCCCGCTATCGTCGTCGCACATCCGCTAGGTCGCTGTGATGTTGAGTCATCAATTTTGGGTTCATTGTGTGACATAATGCACCCATAACGATCCGTTGTTCGTCACCCTGAAGGACACGTAGAATCACCATCAATCACAATAATGGAGGAGGATTCAGACCATGTTAGTTTGGCCTAGTCTCTCTACATTAGTTCAGTAGCAGGCGGTTAAAGAGAAAAAAACCATGAAGGGAAGAAGATTCAATGTTGATCCAATCAAAACACACCCCAACCTCGAAATAAGGTTTGCGGCAGTTGGGAATCGTGCAAGACAGCGTCCAGGGAGATGACGTCAACTCATTGACGTCGAGGATGAAGGAGTTGTGGATGGTGCGTCGTCAGCATTCCTTGTGGGTGTCTCTTTCTCCATTGTCTTGGCCGAAGATCGAAGGAGTTGATCTTCAATCTTTGGTGGTTCTTCGTTGGAAGGACAGTGTTCTTCATTGAAGAGAGTAACTCCTTCAAATTCTCAAGAGCTCTCCCCAAATCCTCTCAACATAATGAATGCCCAAAATAATATAATATCTAAGGGTATTATTTTATCACACCATAATTTTTAATATTCAAACACTTTAATTAATTAATTTGAAGATTCAATTCATTAATTAAAAGTGTTTTAAAAAATTAATGGGAGAGGGGGAGGTGAAGAGATCACATAATTAATGGGAGGGTTGTCAAATTAAACAAGGGGGTTTAAGGGAGTTGAGGGTAGTTATGGGGAGATGAAAGGTTATGGATCGTGTGGGACCCACCTCACAAATATCCTCTCATGGGAGGTTATGTGGATGTGGGACCCACCTCTAACTCCCCATGGGAGGAAATAACTAACATCTATAAATAAAATTGTGTACTAAATTTTTTTTTAATTTTATTCTAAATCCCAAAATATTAATTCTCAACCCGCATAAAACGAAATTGCGGTAAAGGTCCCCTTAAGTGGATACTGGTGCTGCAAGTTCATCGGTCTCCTCAGATTTCAATTCTGAGCACCCGTTCAAAAGTTAGAAAAACATGTATGTGTGTTTACTGAATGTACCCGAACGAAACTTCAGAAATTGATTCAGGGCACACCGGGTCTCAGAATCAAGTGCCGTCAGAAAATGAAAACTCGTAAAATTCAAAAGTATTTAAGAAAAAAATTTCCTTGAAATTTACGGGTCTTTACATTACTCTCACCTCAGGGCTTTACATCCCCGTAAATCTACAACACTCACTAGGGAAATAAATTGGGGTACTGCACACACATCTGAGCCTCCCGCTTCCAAGTGATCTCCTGGAGGTTCCCGTGCTGCCAGCGAATGCACACCAGAGGAATCGACCATCCACGTAGGACCCACTCCTGTAGATCCTCAATCTCCAATGGGACCTCCGTAAATGTCACCCCGTCATCGTTGTCCAGCTCCCCGTTATCGATGATGTGGGATGGGTCGTGCATGTATCTCATCAGCTTAGATACGTTGAAGACGTCCTGCACCCAGTGCAACTGAGGTGGAAGGGCCAGGCGGTAAGCCACCTCACCTACTCTGCTAAGGACCTGGAAAGGTCCGATGAAATGTAGAGATAACTTTCCGCCCCGACCAAAACTCCGTAGACCTCATCGAGTTGAGACCCGTAGGAAGATGTGGTCACCATCCTCAAACTCCAGTGGTCTTCGTCTCCTATCAGCATAGGACTTATGTCTACTCTATGTAGTCTTCATCCGCTCCTGGATGATCTGCACCTTCTCCGTCGTATCCTGAATCATATCTGGTCATACAAGTTCTGAATCCCCTAGGTCAGTCCAGCATATAGGTGATCTATAAGTTCGGCCGTACAGTGCCTCGTAAGGTTCCATCTCGATGGTGGAGTGAGATTTATTGTTGTACGAAAACTTCACCAAAGGTAGATGATCCTCCCAGCTGCGACCAAGGTCGAGGACACATGTACGGAGCATGTCATCGAGACTATGAATAGTCCTCTCAGTCTGGCCATCCGTCTGAGGATGAAAGGCGGTGCTCAAGAGAAGCTACATCCCAAAAGCCTCATGTAATCCCTTCCATAGCAGGGAAGTGAACCGATCATATCAATCGGAAACGATAGACGATGGCACAACATTAATCTATATGATCTCTTGAATTTAGAGGCGTCACAAGCTCTCTACTGAGCCCTGCTCTCTGATCGGTAGGAAGTGGGATGACTTGGTGAGTCGGTCTACGATCAACCATATAGAATTGTGTCATCTGGATGTACATGGAATCCCCATCACGAAATCCATGGATATCCTGTCCCACTTCCACTTTGGGACCTCTAAGGGTTGTACCAAGCCTGCTGGTACCTAGTACTCCGCCTTCACTTGCTGAAAAGTGAGGCATCGTGAAACTAACTCTACTACAACCTTATTCATACCTGGCCACCAGTGCTGTAATCTGAGGTCCTGGTACATCTTCACCACTCCTGGATGTACCGCTAGAGGGGAAGTGTAAAACTCCACCAGCACATCCTCCTGCAGTGCAACTGGTACCATAGTATGTCCCCTAAAGAGGATGACGTGCTCCTCTCCTTTAGAATATCCATCAGGTGGATACCCTGTGGATATATGAGCACATCACATCACACAGTCAACGTCCCCACGTTGGGCCTCTCTGACTCGCTGACAGAGTGGAGGAGTGAATGTGAGTGATTATAGAAAGGATGATCCATCTCTATCGTTAAAGGATATCTGCAATGCGTCTAGCTGCTCTGTCGCCTCTCCTAGAAGCTGTATGCCCAATCTCCTGCTAAGAGCATCAGCTAAATATTTCCCCTTCCCAGGAGTATAGATTATCTCAAAGTCATAGTCCTGGAGGAACTCGAGCCGTTGTCACTGTCTGTGGTTCTGGTCCTTCTCCCAGAAGATATACCTGAGACTCTGGTAGTCAGAGTAGACTATAAAGCGCTCGCCCATCAGATATTGCTGCCACATTTCAAGGCGAAGACCACTACTACTAACTCCACATCATGGGTAGCATATTCTTGCTCGTGTTGTCTCAACTGTCATGAACCATACACGATAACTACTCGCTCCTGCATTAGGACACACCCGAGTCTAGTCCCTGATGCGTTTTAGTAAACTACATACCCAACGCCCTCTTTCAACAACCTCAAGATGCGGGCACTGGTTAACCTCTACCTCAGCTCCTGAAAGCTCTGTTGACATCTATATTACCACACGAACGGTTTCCCCTTCTTCGTCAAGGCTGAAAGTGATACTGAAACTATGGAGAAGTCTGGTAAAAATCTCTGATAGTATCTAGCCAGACCCAGGAAACTCCGCACCTCCATCACGCACTTGGGTGGCTCCCAAGCAAGTACTGCCTCGATCTTCACTGGATCCACTACAACTCCCACCTTTGAGATGACGTGTCCCAAGAAGTGAACCTCTCGAATCCAAAACTATCACTTTTACAGCTTACCATAAATATGGTGCTCTCGGAGTGTATCTAGTAGAACCCGCAAGTGGTAGGTGGGATCCTCCTCAGTAGTCGAGTAAATCAGTATGTTGTCGATGAAGATTATGAAAAAATGATCGAGGTAAGGCTGGAAGATCCTGTTCATTAGACTCATGAACACTGTTGGTGCGTTGGTAATGCTGAAAGGCATAACCAAGAACTCATATTGGCCATACCAACACCTGAAGGACGTCTTCTGCACATCCTCATCTCTAACTCTGAGCTGATGATATCCTGACCTGAGGTCTATCTTCGAGAACCATCATAGTCCATTGATCTGATCAAATAGGTCGTCAATCCTCAGGAGTGGGTACTTGTTCCTCACGGTCACCTGATTCAGGTGACGGTATTCGACACATAGTCATAAGCTCCCATCCACCTTCTTAGCGAACAAAATCGGAGAAGCCCAGGGTGAAACACTGAGTCGGATAAATCCCTTCCCCTGCAAGTCCTCTAGCTGTACCCACAGCTCATGAAGCTCGGCGGGAGCCATCCGATATGCTGGAGTAGATATCGGTGATGTACTAGGATACATGTCTATGTATAAGTCTACCTCTTTACGAGTTGGTAGTCCTAGAACGTCGTCAGGAAAAAAATCCGCATACTGATCCACAACAACATGAAAACTCAAAATTCACACATCAACCGCTCTAAGGATGAGACTAGCCAACTGTTGTGTAATCAGCTTCCCTCTCTTCTCCGTAAGTCTATAATTTTTTGCAAAGGATCTTTTCTCGCTAGAGAAGGTGAACCTGGTCCCATCCGTGCAGACACACCACACTTTGCACCTAATGCGGTTGATCTGAGCATGGACTGTAGACAACCAGTCCACACCCAAGATGATGTCATAAGGCCTCGACGCCACTACAAGAAGATCCCAGCTGAAGCTCTTGCCTCCTAGAGTAAGCTCACACTGACGACACTAATGTGTAATTGTCGAGTCTGCTCCCATAAAATTATCTAGCCGTAAGGATCGATCCAATGGCTCTGTCGGAATCTCTGAGCTCTGAACAAGGGCAGCAGCAATAAAAGAATGACTCGCACCTATGTCTATAAGTACTACAACAAGGGTAGATTAGACACAGATAGTACCTCGAATCATCTCAGGTGCGCCGTGGTCATAAGCCTCAACTGCCTGGAGCTGAGCCTGCCTCCTTCCACCTTCTCCCTGTGGTCGGGGTGGACCTCTTGATGGTGGTGGTGGTAGAGCCTCGAAACGTCGTCCACCATCCACTGCTCGGCCAGCTTCTCAACCTCATTCGCCTTCTCCTAGTGGACCACCGTGGTCGAACCTCTGCCTCTTCCTAGGACGTCCCTCCACTATCTACTGCTCATCTGCATGGCGGGTCGGGTAGTCTCGAGGCATGTGAACCTAGATGCTGCATGCATATCACTGCATGCTCCTTGTATAGCTGGCTCTATTCTGTGTGCCCTGCACAACTGAACCTGTATCATGTGATCTCTCACCTGATGGACTGGTCCACTTGGACCTCTATGTCAACTGTCTACTACCGGATGCGGAAGACTTTGCTACGTGTCGCTCTGTGGTGTGTCTCGTTGCTGGTGTCAGCTCAGCAAGAAATCTCTCTACAAGAAGGGCTCTCTCCATCACTCCATCCTCCATCAGAATGCTTAGGGAGATCATCGAAGCCCTAATATCATGTCTGAGTCCCTGCTCAAAGGTCCGGAACTAGAATAATGGGTCTCGTACCATGTCTGTGGAGTAGCGCGAGAGGTTGGTAAACCTCGCTGAGTACTGAGATACTTTCATGTTTCCCTACCACAGATGAATAACTTCTGAATCCGCACTGCACGAAGGGTGGCTGGAACAAACTCTGAGTGGAATAGACTCTTGATTTCCATCTAGAGTAAAGATTCCTCGTCATGAACCTGGAGCATCAGGCTCCACCATCTACTTACTGTTGTGTGCAGAAGACTCGTGACAAGAAACACCATATGGTCGGATGGCATCCATACCAGTCTGAAAACTCTGACAACAGCCTCCAGCCAGTCCTCGGTTTCCTATGGACCCGTATCTCTGCAGAACCTGGGTGGCCTATGTTGTTGAAACTTGTGCAACGTACTGAGGTGGTGTGAACTCTCTACTACTAGAGCTGGTGGTATCGGTGGCCCAGCGGTTAGTGGTACCGCTGGTGCCTCCGCTGTGATGGGGCCTTGCACTGAGGCCTCGTCGCTCGGTGGGTTGCCATCTCGTACGCAACTAGGAACCCTAGCAAATAAACTTCGAGTGGTCATCCTAAAATGAAAAAGGTGCACCATGGTCAAACAGTATACTTGGTGAGATGACATAACATAATAAAAAATAAAGTTTTTGAAACACACAATCAATCAGTTTTTTCGTGCACCGAGTCAGAAATTAGAGGTCAGGGTCCTGGTGAATGGATACGTCGGCCACCGCACCAACACTGGACTCCATGGGCTGAAAACCACACTCAATACTCTTGTCACTATTTCTTCACAGAGAAGAAATAATTAGAGTCCGTAGTTTTGCGGTAGAACAGACTCCTCTGATACCAATTTGTCACGACCCATCCTTGGGGCCTGTGTCGTGACTACCCCAAGCCCCCCTTCCATAGGCCAGGGGCTGGAAATTAGCACTAAAGGCATAAATCCCAATAAAAAGGGAAGGCATTGCCTTTATATAGTAAAAAAGCACAAAAGAGTACGCAACGGAAGTAAGAACAAAGTAAAACTGTATACAAAAGTATGTGATGAAAAGAAAAGGGCTGTAAATACAAGCCCAACAGTAAGTACAGTACAACTGAAAGACTAGTACAATAGCAATAAAGAAAAAGTAGAAACCATTGAGTTGTCCTCTAAGAATCCCACCTGAAGGGTGGGAATAGATGGTCACATCGGCACCTCGGGTCCTTCCATCTGCTCCGTGTACATCCCGCCAAGTGGTCCACCTCTGGGTACCATCTAGCTCTACATGTCTCTACCATGATCAGCGATGTCCTTCGTCAGCATCCAACACAATGTAGTGCTGGCATTGCCTGTGCAGGGGTGAGTATAACGATACTCAGTAGGGACCCTAATTCCTCCGAAGGTCACCCAGAATCCATGAAGGATAAACCACAAATAAAATAAACAATCACTAAGTATCAATAAACTATACTTAGGTATATTCCCACACATATACCAAAGTCATCAATTCCAGTTTGGCTCCAACTCTCGAGCCCAAGCACAACCCAGTCCACACAAGAAAGAAGTCAATCACATCGAGGGTAATGATCACAAGTCATGAATCAGATCACACAGTTATACATCTATCATAAAGTGATAAATAGGATCAGATGTAGTCACTGATTCATCAAAGATGTCGGGCCCACGTAGGATACTAGACCAGGTAAGTTGTCGGACCCACGTAGGATACTAGACTAGTTAATATGTTGGACCCATGTAGGATACTAGAATATAAGTAAAACTGTCTGACCCACATTGGATACGAGAACAGTAGTCATCTCCGTCGAACCCACGGAGGATTCTAGTACGGTAGTCATCATCGCCAAACCCACGGAGTATTCCAGTATGGTAGTCATCGTCATCGAACCCCTGAAGGATTCATGTACGGTAGACGTCACAGTCGCAGCCAGCTCTAGGGTTTCCTCATACAACACGCTCGATTCTGGGAGTTCTTCTCCTTGATCCAAGGGATCGATACATCAACTACCACTAAGTCTCAAGTTGATGTATTCCGAAGGTTCGCCGTGTCATAGGAGGTAATCCAAACAAAAGGTATCCAAGATACTGTGTATAAGATGACCAAACATTATACCAAAAATTACACGACATGTTGGTATATGGTACACGCTGTGTAGTCAGACCTTGGGTACTTCCCATGTGCAACGAACCGTGTCAAAGGGCGGGTCATGTAGAAAAGTAAGTACACAGCGTGTGGTATGGTTACACGCTGTGTCCAAACATTTGGGTTCAGCTCCATGGATGTTGTCCATGTGCCTGTACATGGCCTCAACCAGTGTTCTCCAACCTGTGTAATTGGTACACGGGTTAGCTCGTACCACTGGCCATGTCTGGCCATGTGGTAGAGTACATGCTTGTCTACTCCACACCGTGTCCGTGTATCCCCGAGATACATGTCGAGTCTCGCGTAGTTTCCACCTCCTTGCTGTGTGCTGAGTACACATCATGTGACAGAGGTCACATGCCACGTGTTAGCTGTATGAAGTCCTAAATCCTAGCCATATAATGCTTGAACTACACGGCGTGTTCTCCAGGAGTACACGCCGTGTAGTTTAGAATTTTCTAAAAACAGCGTCTTTGGCCAGCGCGCCTCCCTTGATGTATGTTCTTCATTTCAACAGTTCTCTCATCACGAAACATTAGACTCTAGGTCGCCCCGATATCCCGATGTCGATTCTGGTGTTTTCAGGCTCCGATTGGCTCTGAAAATATGTTTTTAATTCACACTTGAAGAGCGTTCGAGGAACGGTCCATCCTGTTCCGTTCTGAACCGTCACCCTCTATCATCATCGCACCTCCGCTAGGTCGCCATGATTTTGAGTCTTCAATTTTGGGTTCGTTTCATCGCATAACGAACCTGTAACGATCTATTGTTCGTCACCCATTAAGAACACGTAGAACCACCAACAATCACAATAATGGCAGAGGATTTGGACCGTGTTAGTTTGGCCTGGTCTTTCTGCATTAGTTCAGTAGCAGACGGTTAAGGAGAAACAAAACAAGAAGGTAAGAATACTCAATGTATATCTAATCAAAACACACCCCTACCTCGAAATAAGGTTTGCGGTAGTCGAGCGTCGTGGAAGAGGCGTCGCGGGGAGACCGCGTAAACTCGTTGACATCAGGGAATAAAGATCCGAGGATGGCGTGTCGTCGACATTCCTTGCGGTTGGCTCCTTCTCCTTTTGCTTGGTCAAAGATTGAAGGATATGATCGTCGTTCTTCAGCGGTTCATCGTTGGAAGGACGATGTTCTTCATTGAAGAGAGGAAATCCTTCTTCAAATTATCAAGAGCTCTCCCAAAATCCTCTCAACACAACAAATGCCCAAAATAAAATAATAGCTAAGGATACTATTTTATCACACCTGAATTTTTAAAATTCAAATACTTTAATTAATTAATTGCAGGATTCAATTCATTAATTAAAAGTGATGGAAAAAATTAATGAGAGAGGGGGAGGTGAAGAGATCCCATAATTAATGGGAGGGTTGTCAAATTAAACGAGGGGGGTTTAAAGGGGTTATGGGGAGATGAAAGGATATGGATCGTGTGGGCCCCACCTCACAAATATCCTCTCATGGGAGGTTATGTGGGTGTGTGCCCCACCTCTAACTCCCCTTGGGCAGAAATAACTAATATCTATAAATAAAATTGTGTACTACAAATTGTATTTATTTTATTCTAGATCCCCAAATATTAATTCTCAACCTGCATAAACGCAACTGCAGTAAAGGTCCTATTAAGAGGATACCGACGTTGTGAGTTCATCGGTGTCCTCAGATTTCAATTCCGAGCACCGGTTCAAAAGTTTGAAATACTCTCATTTACGTTTACTATACGTACCCGAACAAAAAATCAGAAAATGATTCTAGGCACACTGGGCCTCGGAGTCATGTTCCATTAGAAACAAAAAACTCAAAAAATTCCAAAGTATTTAAGAAAAAAAATTTCTTTTAAATTTCTGGGTCTTTACAAAACGGTTTATTGGGAATGCAGTCATTATCCAAGTAGTATATGTTAATGGCCTATTGCTTATTGGAAATTATGTACTAGTCTTACAGTTAGTTAAGGACTGGTTGAACAAGGGTTTCTCCATGAATGACTTGGGTGAAATTGCCTACATTATAGGGATCAAGATCAATTGTGATAGATCCAAGAGGCTGATTGGACTAAGTCAGGGTACATACATTGACCAGATACTAAAGATATTTAGTATGGAACAGTCCAAGAGGGGATTTGTTCCAGTGTCACATAACCAAAATCTTTCTAAGAAAATGTGTCCTTAGACATAATAAGAGAATGATAGAATGAGTAAGATCCCATATTATTCGGCTATATGATCCATCATGTATGCCATGTTATGTTTTGAGATGGATGTTGCCTATGCACTGAGAATGGTAGGGAGATATCAAGAAGATCCAGGAGAACAACATTGGATTTCGGTTAAGATTATCCTTAAGTATCTGAGAAGAAGAAATGATATGTTACTAGTGTATTGAGGAGATGACGAGCCTGTCATAAGAGGCTATGCAAATGCTTCTTTTAAGATAGATCAAAATGATCTGAAATCACAATCTAGATATGTTTTCTGTCTCAATGGAGGAGTTGTGAGCTGAAGAGTTCAAATCAACCAGTTTTCACCAGTTCTATAGTGGAGTTCGAATATATAGTGGATTCTGATGTAGCCAATGAATTCATCTAGATTCAGAACATTTTCCTAGTGCTTAATTTTGTGCCTAGTAGTAAAGATCCTATCACATTGGATTGTGATAATACTATAGGGGTGGCTCTTGAAAAAGAACCAAGGTCACATTAACAGATAAAAACAATCTCTGAAAGTATCAACTCCTGAGAGATTTATATCAAAGGGGTAAAGTTGTAGTGGGCAGAGTGTCCATAGAAGAGAATGTGGTGAACCCTAGGAAAAAGGGCCTATCTCAGCAAAAGCATAGATATCAATTGAGATCTAGCCGGTTAAAGGTTGTTATCTATTGACTCTAGTACAAGCGAGAGTCTCTTAGAGTTGGTGGACTAGAACCAACTACTTTATACTATATTAATTAATAAATACCTTATCAAATCTTGATTGTTCTTATAAATGAAAATGCTTGTGATAATGTCCTAAGGATAGCTATTGAATTAAAGGGTCATAGTGGATCCCTGATATGGTGAGAACCCAGATGTGTCATAACACTATTCTTAAATATATGTTCTTTAGACAGATGATGTTATTTGAGGGACACAAATAATGCAGTCCATTAGGGGTGAGGACTCATAAAACATTGAGGAACCTTCTCATGGTGTACACCCTTGGTAATATCCAGGAGGATGTAATGAGAATGAGACCCGCCAGTAATAAATATGTATTTCATAGTGTCATTGGATGTTCCTTTCCACGGGCATGTGTATTGGTCCTTTTCCTTTAAGGTTATTATTAATGGGTATTACAACTCATGCGCATAGAAGTATTGATGAAAACTTTGACGGCACACTATTCATAATGAGATAGGATATGTTGGGTGTATCACGAGTAATACTACATTATTAGATAATGCAAGAAAGTATTTGTCCCTTCTATTCTATAACAGAAGTAGATATCTAAGGCCCTTTGAAGGAATTGATATAGCCTAAATAAATCCATGTCCATGGTGAGGAATGGGCAAGTTCAATTATGGAATGTCAAAGAAAGAATAATCAAGCACATGGGTTAATGGCACTAGCATGAAACCTGCTTGATTCGAGATATCATGAAAAGGGATTACATTACACGGTAAGCATTTGTAGGAGGTGACGCGTCATTGCGGAGTTAACTTATATGTTTATGGGTTTCATAGCGTCTTGGTAGATGCTAACCTTGGATTTAGGAAGGATCTGCCTAATGCCACTGAGAATAAGGCATAGAGGGTCACACACTAAGTGTGTCCATGTATCTTAGTTAAATATTAATTTAATAAGTTGAATAAAGATTAATCCTGATTTTGGTTTAATAATTATTCAAGGATGACAGATCAAATTTTTTTCGACACTAGTTATTTGAGAGAATATATTATGGGTGAAATAATATATATATTTGCAAGTAATGCAGGGATATTTGTTTGAGAACTAAATAGCCATTATTTAATATATGATAAATGTCGTGGAGGAAATAAAAGAAAATGGAAAAACAAAATTACACGACATGTATATTAATATACATGCCCTGTAGTTTATCTGGGGATTTGTGAGAAATAATATTATTTATTTAATAAAATACTATTAGGTGTAATTAAATGGGAACATGTCATGTAATAATAATAGTCAACTGTTATTATTAGAACTAAGGTCTTACTAAAAATTAAATTAAATTAATAAATGTTTTTTGGTAATTAATTAATTTTATTATTCAATGTAATAAAAATCCCAATTATATCATTCTCATTTGCCTAGCCATTTTTGAGGGTTGTGCACAATGGATTTGGAAAATATCTCAATCTAGGAGAGAATTAATTTTCCACCAAGAATGATCTCAATCTACGTGAGAGATCCTCCTCCACCATATCAAGGAGAGTGCTTTGCAAGAGGCTCTCAAGGCGATCGAAGGTGGATATCACAAGCAATGGATCTTCCATGCTAGAACCCGAAGACCCCTTCAGTGCCATCCATAGATACGTAGAGCATGTGTGGATCACCACTAGAGGAATCCTACACTTGAATTCTATGATGCAATGATGTATCACATCAGATCGTGACCAGAAACATAAATGGAGAGAGAATTCAATCAAGGCAATTCTTGTCTTTTTATTAAATTAATTATAACCAATATATGATGATCCTCTCTGTGGTTGTGGGAATCCCCACTTTTCTTTCATTCTTCGTTCTATTATGAAGATCCATTATTCAATTATCATGAAGGTTCTTGGATTAATTTTCATTAATAGAAAAAATTAAAAGTTGGGTACCCCCACTAATGCGATACTATTGCATATGAAACCAACACCATCCACTATCTCCCTATTAGCAACATGACGGGTTGAAAAATATCTTGTGAGATGTCCCCTGATATCACATGGGTAGAGTTGCCTCTATCTCTCTAGGCTAAAAGGATCCAACATGTGAACCCTAAACTATAGATCCCCTATAATGGGTCCTCCTCCTGAAACATAACCCACATTTATATCCTTTAGACTAATGTCGGCTCCCAGCTACCGAGGTCTCTACACTCGACTTTCCTCTGCTAACTATCACCGGTTGTCTCTGCTCATCCATGAGGCTCTCCACCACCAAGGATGATTGAGGCACCCCCATCATAATTAGTAATTTTCATATGGATAATACTTGCTCTGATTTCAATATGTAGACCTCACTCAAAGCTCTGAAATCAGAAGTACTAATCACTATCCATATCTATTGAGTACCTGGAAATGATTTTAAACCACGATGAATAATTATCTACTTTTATACTGCCCAAATAGAGATGAAGAATATCTTGTATATGCATATCTATCAATGTAACCCCTGAGAACTCCTATTTAAAGATGAATTCGAACTCAGTCCATGACTGTGTCATCTCATCACGAGTCAGGGTAGCCAAACTCCACCATTGCCTTGTAGATCCCCACAAAAGGCTCGCTAATAGGACCACCATCAGATTATCTGGTGTCCTAACTAAATAGAAAACATGGATCACTACCACAAGCCATTCCTCTGCTTCCTGGGGGTTGGGCTTGCCTAGGAACCCGATTGGTCTCTGTCATTAAAACTAATGGAGAACTCTCAGTCTATGCTATTCGTTTTCTGGTACTTCAGGTACCACTCGTACCTTCATAGGTGGCGATATAACTGGTGAACCACCTAGAGGTAACATCTAGGAAACATGTCCCTATACTAAAGCCTCATCATTGATGGGGTCATCTTCATGATCGAGATTCTAAATCCTAGTTGGTATGCATTGTAGAGGCATATAATAATGAAACAAGATGTACCCCGATTAATGAGTATGTCTCGATAGCTGACTCAATAATAGCATGTAAACCAGAACCCATTCCTATATGATGCATGTACCATTTTATTCCCTGAAACTGGTGTTCTCATTTACTGAGTTGAAAAAGAAGGTTATTAGAGTCCTAGTGTATAGTTAAATCGGCCTTCACACTAATACTAGAGTCCCTCGATTGACAGTCATATTCAAAACACTTAACACTATTTCCCTAAACCAATCTCACAGACACTCAGTCATAATGTTTAATTGACTGCCTCTGATACCTCTCTATCATGACCTGTTATAAAGGGGATCATGTTGTGTCAACTGTAGTCCCTCCAACAATAGGCCAGGGGCTGGTGACTAGCACCGAGTAGGCATATCACACAAATGGGTGGCATTAGCCTAAATTACCTATATGCACGCATGCTTCTATAAGCCAAAAATGCGGAAATGTAAAAACACTATGTAAAAAATGTAGGAAAACCACCATAACCCAAAACCATAGTAAAATAGTGAATTTTCTGGAAAGTAAACAAGGCCAGTATACAAGGCCACCAAAATGAAATTCTATAACCATGTTCTTGAAAATCATCCACAGATAACCCTACCTTATCCAACCAGATGGAAAGGTGATGGAACTGTTGTCTGAATTCGTAGGAACAACTTTTCCTAATTGGTCGTACAAGGCTCCATCCGGTCTTGGTCCTCCATAGACTCTGTCGAAAGGTTGCTCGACCGCACAAGACACAACACATGCAGGAAACTCTCATGCAGGGTTTAGTATAACAGTACTCAATAAGACACCCTGAACCCACAAAGCAATACAAAATAGAATGATACATTCATATCTTCACAAGTATATGTCTACAGATTATATAACAAGTATATACATATATAGTCAAACATCCCACACTATATAGGGTAAGTCATTACCACTGTATACTAACATAAGGATACAGTTTGAATATTCCAAAAAGAACACATATGAGAGAACACACTCTTGAATCTGATAGATCCAATGATGTCCGTCCATGAAGTACCATTCATCAATAACTGTCACAAGAGAGAGATACAATGAATTATTTGAAAAGAGATATGATACAATAGAGGAGGATCACATCTAGGGCCATAGGGTGATACTTACAACTCCATCTAGATTAACTCACTATATTGAGAATCTATTTTGGGTGAATTTGGTCACGTTAATACTGAAGACTCTTCCTAGGGAATGAAGAAGGAATAGGGGATCTACTCTAGGCCTCTTGGGGGATTCCCATAACTCTAACTCAGAAGAATTGTTTAAGGTATCATACTCCTGTGATTATGAATGGATACCAAAAAAAATTAGGGAAATGATAATTGGAATGAACCCTAACTAAAATCATTCATGATATGACAAATGAATGAATCAATCCCCATTGAAATGGATGGTGCAATGTGAGTAGTGGTCACACCATTTATGTCCCTTGACCCTAGGTACTACCCATGTAAATGGATCATGTCACTAGAAATAATTCATTCTAAAATCAACCATTGGTCCCAAATGGAACATCTCAATATTATGGTTATAATATCGTAGAGGGATCGTCAATTGGACGTATGATTTGAAAGATATGGTTTTTTTGAAAAATCTCTGACCTGGATCTGGTCGAGGTCTAACCCAACCCATTGGAAATCCTGACCCGGTCAGGCCAACCCGACTATAATGGTCCAGCCTACTGAGCCCAACACAACCTAGCCTGTTGGGCTTGGTCCGACCTGCACACACATATGCCAACATGTCTTCCTCATGCGGCCCACCCTGGCCGTATGCCCCAGGTCCCCCTAGTGCCATATAGTGTCCCATGTGGTCAGCCCGCCACATCCGCATGCATCCTGTGTGCTCCGCCATCCTATAGAATTTCCCCTACCATAGGCTCCCTTTCCACAACCGAGCCACATTCCTCCACCACTGGCCACCTCACCTTCGGATTGGACCCATGTTGCCGCTCGCCTGGACCGACCGGTGCCACTGACCTGGCCACTTCTTGTGCCATTGTTCGCCACCTTCATAGAAAAACCACACCTCACCTTCTCCATCCTACGTCCACTACGACATCATGAGGTCAGATCACCAATTTCAAATCGTTGCACTAGGAATCTAAGGTGCAACAATTATTCATTCATATCCCCTGATGAATGAAAAACACATGGGGAAAATGGGGAAGAAATTACATGGAAAAAAATTGAGTAATGAACCTCAACCATTATTCATCCCACTCTTGATCCATTCCCATAAGAATGATCAGTAAAAACTAAATAGTATGATAATATTCATCCCAAAATAATTCCCACAAACAAACCCATCCTGCAAGAATGATTAAACAATGGGTTATCCTATTCTTCGGATGAGTCGAGATATTCATTGATTATAAGAATGGGGAAAGAAATAACTAAAATCACAATGCCCTACCTAGGAAAAAATCATTCAACATAGATGATTTGTCACAGATGAAGATCCTTCAAGAATGATCTCAATCCACCATCCTATCATCGTTCGATTGAAGGGATTAGTTTTTCTATGATTCATTTGAATTCTATGGTAATGGTGACAAACCTAAATTATCTTCAAAAGTTTAATAAAAGTAAAACACACTGTTGTGTCACTATGTAATGTTAAAAAAAATTAAATCATTAATTTATTTTATTTTTTAAAATGCCCAAAAACTATCTTCCACAGCCGACCCGAAATAGCTGATGCTAGGTCTCACCTAGGGTAAACTCACTGCTCTGAACACAATGGTTCCATCATATTTCTGATACGGGGTCCTGTTTATATGTTATTCACCTTTTTCAAGGGAACTGCTCACATGTTCTTTTTAATGTTTAATATTTTTCAAATTTGTATTCCTAGTACACCAGGCCCCGAAATCGCACACTGTCTCAACATCTTGTGTCGTAATAATTCCATATAATATTTAAAATAATACATGAAAAAATCTTTAACATTACACTAGTTATACACTTTTCCCATATCAACAAATTTCAATACATTCTTAGTGTTTCATGTTAATTTTACATGATCAGCTCACCTAATATATGATGTTATAAGTGGTTACTCTAAAACCCTTTTGAACACTTCCTTATTTATTCATTATTATTCCCTTATTAAATGATTATATTCTTATATACTATTCATGTATTCTAGTAATATGTGTATCTAATCTAAAAAGAACCCCTTTTGTATGGTGAAAAACGTGTGCCCATGATATGGATCTTCAATCCCTATCAAGAGGAACCTAATGGTCATTGAGAATGAATTATAAAATTCTCTATACCTATTGAAAATTTTAATGTAGAACACATCATTCAAATGTATTAAATCATTATCTATGGAATAAATTTTTAATACTGTTATTATATACCAATAATTTTCCTATAGTAATAATTATCTAGAATAATTCATTTCCATTTCATTATATCATATTAATTCTTTTGAGGTATAATTTAACTCATGCATTAATATTATGTTCAAATATATTATAAATACAATGGATTTCCTCAAATTCATATATTATTCAGATAATTAATACATATAATAATTCTAATGACTTTGAAATTTTTCCCTATCTTTTAAAAATTATATAATTATAACTTTTCTTCTGTTATATTTATAACATTCAATGTTACTTACCATTATTTTTGTGTCCATTTAATGATCACCAAGTGAATAAGACTAACATTGAGACCATGATGAATGGAATTACTATATAAAAACATGAAATATAGATCCAATATGGGAAAATTTAAATTGTATGTTGATTTACACCTTTAGATAAATCTACATCATAGTCTAATTTATAATTCATCTTGGTATTTCTCAATTTATTCTTTTAAAACTGCATTATCACATAGGTACTCAACACTTATTTAGAAATACTGTAGTAAATCTGAGTGTAAAATAAATAAATCATTGGTCATATCTATATTTCTATAAACTAGGAGACACGAATATTTGAACAAGTTTATATAACCATAAACATCAAGAAAACACTTTGGTCCATGGTGTATAACCTTAAAGATTGAGTACCCTTTTTTCTATCTTATATAAGCATTAAAAAAATAAAGCACTATTCATTTAAAATTTGAATAATTTAAACTTCAAAGAATATGATAAAAATAATATAATGTTGTAAAAACAAAAATAAATTCTTAGAAAAATACAACTATATACTCGAAAACATTGGCCCCTTATGATTTTAGCGAAAGTTAGAGTATAAAATTAATGTTCCATAATTGTATAGGTTGCACATTTATCCTAAGAAAAATTTAACAAGTGAAATCTACGTCCATGGATATATCTAAAAATAAGAGCATCACATTCTTAGTCATATGCATTTATTCTAGAAATCTTCTAACTATATTATATTTTTTTACACTAGTACACTCAAACCCATCTAGTGTATTTTCTTATTTATAATAAGTACACAACATGGTTTCAACAATCATTAATTTTCACCATTTCTAATCCAAATATACCAAACTATTTTAATAGTGGTATATCAAAAACCCCTCATATATCCTATTTATATCCATCCAGGTGTTCAAGTCATAGAAAAAAATCATTACTATTTCATTCTCTATAGGAAAAAATTGATTTAGAGGTGGTTTTTCAAACTACTACTAATTATATTGTAAATTATTTTTAATTGTTAATTTTTTTTCAAAAAAAAAATTATTTTTTTAACTGTGATTTAAAGAAAATCTCTAAATTAATTGGAGAAAAATTAAAACATAAAACATTTGATTATGGTTTATTATTTATTTTTTACTATCATATATAGTAAATTTTTTTATCATATATCTTTTATAATTTATCATTCGATGAAATTTTAGGCTAGTTTGAGGGAGATATATTTCCTTTTTTTGGTGGAGACTCCATTTATTCTCAGGGCTTGCATTAATATATAAATTTTGGTTTTGAAATTTTATCATTTTTATAATGTACTTATAATTATAATTAAATATATGGGTGTTTTATTATATTTACATATAATAAATCACTTTTATAAATACAAATTTACATAGAAATGAATTTTTAAACATATAAACCATATATAAAAAAGTATTTTTTATTCAATTCATTTAAAATATATAATTATTGATTTTATTTACATTATTAAAATGCATAAATTTTTATATATATACATATACAAGTAATGTTTATATATAAACATCTATGTTTGAATAAAAATAAATATATTTACATTTATATTCTAATATATGTAAATAAATACATATCTATGTAAATAAATGTGTTTGTATTTGAGAAATACAAATATGTACCTATATATTAATAATTTTGTGTTTATACATCATATATAAATTTCTTTATATATATATATATCAATAAATATAGTATATAAATGAAGATACAATCAAACTATATGAATATATATAGACACATATATAAATAATGTTAATATATACATATGTGTGTATTGATAAGTAAATATTTATTTATATTTATCTTCTAATATGTGTAAATAAATTTTAATATATCATATACTTAACTAAATTTAATTTTATATGTATCATACTCATTCGATGGGATTTCATCTTCGTTTAATAATGTCACCATATGTTGTTTATGATTTTTATGATTTTATTCTATTGATTTACGTTCCTATTTATTTTATGGTGTTGCAATTATTGTGATTTCCCCTCTTTTGGTAATTTATTATCAATTATATATATATATATATATATATATGTTTATATGAATTTATGAATATTTGTGTATATTTATAGATATTTTTAAATATTTATACATATTTTGGTTTATATATTTTCATTTTACATATATGTCAATATATATAGAAATATTTATATTTACCTGTGTTTATATAAATATTAATATTAATATACAATTATATATCTGAAAGGGTTTATATATATTTATGTAACATTAATGTGTGATTATATATATTTATGTAAATATATATATAGTTTTTATATCCAATTATTATTTTATTATTTTATTTTTTATTATTTATTCGATTATTATTTATTGTTTAATATTTATTATTTAATATTTTAAAATTTATTTATTGTTAATGGATTTATTTTTATTAATAAATTAAGTTTTAATAGAAATATAATATTTATTTACTATTTATTATCTATTATTTATTATTATCAACTAATTAATTATTTTTAGTCATATTTTATTTATTTCTTATTCATTCATTATTAATTTATTATTAATTAATTAACAAATTAATTAATTAATTAATTCTTTATTTATTTTGTGTTATTTATTTATTCATTATTAATTAATTATTAACAATTTTTTATTAATAATTAATTAATTAATTAATATTATTTATTTATTTATTTATCAATTAGTTATTATGTATTTATTATACATTTATTATTTTTTTATTATTCAATTATCTTTTATTTTTCATTTATTTAGTTATTTATTATTTATTTATTAATTTTTAATTATTTATTATGTCATTATTAATTAAGTATTAATTGTTAATTATTTATATATTATTTAGTAAATAAATAAATAAATATTTATTTATTTATTATTTTTTATTTATTATATATTATATATTATTTTTTATTTATTATTTATTATTTATTATTTAATTTTTAATATTTATTTTTATCTGTTATTTAATTATTTTCCATTATTATTTTACTATTTTATTATTTATGTATTATTTATGTATTTTTTATTTACTTTTGTATTATTTTATTATTATTTATTATTTATTATTTAGTTATTATATATACATTAATTATTACTATATTATAAAGTAAATATTATTTTATTTTTAACTTATTATTAAAGAATTATTTATTATTTATTTATTTTTCATTATTATTTTATTATTTATTTCTCATTTATTTGTGTATTAATTATTTATATATTATTTGTTTATTTTTTGTACATTAATTAGTAATTATTAATTATTAGATATTAATTATTAATTTTATATTATAAATTAGTAATTTTAAATTATTATTTATTAATTTAAATTTTTTTTGTTTCTATTTGTTATGTATTGTTTGTTTTTAAATTAATACATATATGTTTTTTAAATTCTATATATTCCCCACATGAAGAGCCACATTGAGTGATAAACTCCTTGGAGAATAAACAAGAGGTAATGTACTCAAATCTTACAAAATGTAGAATTTGTATATATAGCATGTGCTTGTGCATATGTATAGTAATAAATAATAAACATAAAATAAATTGATTAAAATAATTAAAAATTTAACAAAAAACAATAAAATAATAATGAAATAATAATGAAATTAATTAAGATAAAAATATATAAATAATAAAAAAATTAATTATTAGAATTTAAAAATTAAAAAAAATAATAATTATGTATTAATAATAAAATTATTAAAATAATAATAATAATAAATAAACAAATAAGTAATAAATAATTCTGAGAATAACAAAATAAGAAAATGATTAATTAATTAATTAATTTTGAAAATAAGTAAATAATAATAATTATATAAATAAATTATCCTAATAATAGAAAATAATTATATAATAAAATATTAAATTAATAAAATATTAAATTAAAAAAATATTTGAAAAATTAATTATGAATTTTTTTAAAAAAAATCTAATAAAGTTAAAAAATGTAAAAAAGTAAAAAAAACCACCATGAAATGATTTAACAGCATTTTAAACCACCGCTAAATGATTCCCATGATTTAAAAAAAATAAATGCTAAGTCATTTGTCATTGGTTATGAAAAAGTTCGGCTAAATGATTGCTGACACACAATTTTGTGGAGGTTCAAACTACCGTTAAACACTTATTTTGGCGTAGAGATTCCATACAAAAGTAGATTAAACTTGCTTTATTGTGAGGGAACATGCACCCCCCATATTGACTACGTCTAATTATTCATGGGAACACACTGATATATAAATCACACCAAGATCTTTTATCTTATAAACTAACATTATTTAGTTCGCAATATTAAAAAAGAAAACCAAAAGATGACAACTCCAAACTCACATGAGATTACAATTCTAAATGATAGTTTATATTATACCCTTTATGTCCTTGAATAAATTATTTTTCACTCATGATTTATGAAAGTTACTACTGCTTATGTTCAAATATATTCAATTACTTTTGAGGATACCATTTTTGAATTATTCAAGTTATCCATAAAAATTCACACTTGAAACAATATTTTTGTAGTTTTATGGAAGTAACTAGACAATTAAATAAATATTTGAGCATTATTTTGATCATTCATAGAGTTTCCCCTCTAAAAATTACACATGTGAATATTTTTTAAGAGATTAATGTTACACTTAAAAAGGGTACATTTTATTGTTCAATCATAAGGAGGGATCACACTAAACATGGAGTCTGTCCATAATAATTTCTAAAGGAGGGTAATATGATAGAGATAATTCAATTGATACTTGATTTTGAAGAAACAATTGATGAGATTTCACAATGGACATTCAAAACACATGTATGTTGGGGGTTTATCAACTTTATCAGTGTGATGTTTCTCTACAATTATCTTGGTGTCCCTTCTTACATTCCAAACCTATTCAAATAGACATAGATTCCAAAATATATTGGCTTCAATTTCCACAAATGAATTACTTATGTGATATGGGATTTCCAATTTGATTTTATCTATATTCCAATTCTATACCTCTTGTTCCACATGATATGAAATGTTTTAGAGTACTAAATTGAATTATTTCTTTAATGAATCCAATGAATTCTACCACTATGGGAATTTTTGACAATATCTGTAATAGTTGAAGAGACCTTGGTGATTTGGTTGATGAGCTTGAGACTAAATATCCCTAATAAATTTAATTGTTAAATAGGAATATTTGTTTTTATATTTATGAAGAAATGGTCAATATAGTTCTATTATTAACACTGAGATTTGGTGAACTCTAAAAAACATCATTCTATTATATTATGTGGTGTTTATACAACTTCTACATTTAGTGATTTCTATGACTTATTTGTAGAGATAATTTATTCAATTGTATTGAATGTTATTTCTTATCATATTTATTGAAAATATTATCATGTATGGGATGGAATCCAATTATAATCAAAATTATGAAAAAATTCATATTTATTATATTGGAGGAATTCAAATCATGAAGTGTTTCATTATAACATGATTGGTGTAATTTTAGTTTTGTTGTGCACTTATGTATGAGAATACATACACTACATTGTAAAAATACACATGAGTTACTTTGAGATTTGGTATATTATATGATATATTTCTTTTATTAATATTAGTGGATATATTGGGGGAATTATAGTATACTTGGAAACATGCACAATAAAATTCTATAATTAGATATTTTATGAAACATAGAAGTATATTCATGAAGAATTTATTCTTTGATACTTAGAGTATGAAACTTCTCACACTATATATCTAAGGGTTATTCCACAACATAGATTCAACATATATAAGGATTTAAAAGATCCACATAATAACCTATCTAGTCATATCACAGTGATGGTTTTTTTTATTTTGAGAGATATATTCCATGAATTAAGTATTTTGGTATCACACAAAAAGGAAGGGATCAACAACCTGATGTTTGTAGATTCCATAAATAAAGAGTGATTGACACTAAGAAATTTATATAAACATTATTTATAAAAAAACCATACATTCTATATAGAATTAAAAGAATAATTAGGCTATAATTGAGGATAATATAAAGGTTAAAAATTTGATACATATTCTAAAGTTAAATTAGACTCGATGTGAAGATAAATATACTTTTTGGTAACTATCTTGGTAATTTTTTTACTTAGAGATATAGAAAACAATTCTATATAATTATTGTATGATAATTACATTTAGATAAGAAGATGTATATTGGGATCAAACCCATTGTACACCAAGTATTCTCTATCATAATTTTTTAACCTTTTAAAAACCATTATATAATATCTGTTCATTTATGATATAAATCCCGAAATCATTTTGTATCATTTATGATCCTACATACTAACTAAAAATGAGAATACATATTCCATAGTGGTTTTCGGTAAACATTGATTAACGATGAACTTAGTGATGGTTTAATACCTCATGGAATTTGATTTGGTATTATAGTATGGTCATTATTGAATATTATATTCTATTTTTATCAATTAGAATATGTTGAATGCAACAAAAAATTATAGATATTATATGTATTTTCCAAATTATTTGATTTTTTTATTTATTACTAAAATCTTTATGATTGACTATATTTATAAAAATCATGAATATCATCAACCAAAATAGTGTTTCTATGTTTTATGTATAGGGATTCAATATATGGAATGTTTTTATGGTTCCATATATTCTTTATCTAGGTATGTAAAATCATGACATCACCGTGAATAATCCACATATTCCTAATATTCGTGAAACATAATCATTATTTAATAATAAAACAATTGATGCTAATGGGTGAGTTCACAAAGTGGTATTACCACCCCTCTTAGAGATGGATTTAGAAATATTGATAAGTATAATAAAATTGAATGTATCTTCTACAAAAGTCTATGATATCTATGAATTAGAATATAAGGTCAATGAACCTTGGTAAAGAAAAAGTCACGACTATTTTTAGATTTTTATATTATAAAAAGAAGGATATATGTTGGAGTTTATCATTTGGATACAAATATTGTTTTTATCATCAATGTCATAGAGCGATTCTTGATAATTACACCATAATTAAGAAATTTATGAGAGTTATTATTTATAAATTTTATTTAAAAATTCATTCCTTATAGTATGTACATGTGGATGAGTGGACCATTTATAAAAACCTAATATAATTATATAATTATTTTACATCATTTATATAATTTATTAGTTACATCTAAAAAGTAATATCACAATCTAATTAATTAATGGTTTATTGGATTTGGGGATCATCCGCATAAGAAACTTATTTTTTGATGCCTATTAAAATTTATCCCAAATTTTTCAACAAGATAATCTATTATATAATTCTCATAGGTTATTTTATTCTTTATAACATAAGGAACATGAACATAATAACATGGTTTGTAGAAAAGCCCAATATAGGAAAAATCATCAACATGTAATCAAGGGTTAGATCATAAGAATATGAGAAAACAAGACCAAGGGTCAAATATCCTATTAAAAAGAACATGTTATAATAATAGTTTGTCATATGTTGTTGTTGAAGGATTTATAATCTTAAATAAATTATCATGTTACATGGAATTAGAGTGTTAGATTATATAAATGAGTCCTAGAGAATAATCCTCTATCTATGATATTAAAAGTGATTGTTAGTGAAAAATTTTATAACAAGGAATGCTGGAACAAACAGAATCACACCAAATATCTCTTCCATAAGTAACACACATTTAACCAATATTATGATAAAACATAGATATACCCATGTACATAACAACACAGTGAGTCACAAACATATTCCAATTCATACAAGGAAACATAATTGGACTCACATAATAGCGACCTAGGCTTATCATATATAGATATTACATCTATTTAGATAAATTTTTAGCACATTGCAAAAGTAAATTCCCTAGGACCATAGTAATCCAGTGTCTTTGGAAACAAGGAATAAAATATTCTAACTTTGTGAAATATCATCATTGTTTCCCAAAATGATCTTCACATTTATTAATTATACTAAAAACCATTCTTCTTAACATGGGGAAAGGAAACATATGAATGGTGCGGGATCATATACTCAGTAAAGGTAAAAAAGGGTGATATGTAAGCATAATATAAGAATAAGGGTATCAGAAAGTGATCATAACATAAGAATATCATAACCTGCATACCAATTATCATAATCAAGAGTCATAGGATAAATATTATCACTTCATAATACATGAATCATATGATAATCAAAAACATGAACCATGTGATCATATCATTGGAATAAGACATAGGATTTTGGGACACACATAAGAGTATTAATGAATTACAAATAAGTCTAGTATTATTTCCAAAACATTTTAGGGAACATCATGGGGGATGCACCTACTAGGTGGGATACACCACCATCCCCATTTGCAATCCTTTTCTTACAAGAGATCATGTATCCCCTTATTCCAATAGTAGATCAGGTTTCTCTATATTCTATATTGGATCAATCCCATCGACATGATTTCCATAATTAATTCATGAGATATAAATCTTTACCCAATAATTTTGATGGAGATATAGGTCCCACTCATCATGTACGCTATATCAGTATTAACCCACACTATCTAGTTCACCACATCATATAAGTTGTAACTTTCTTACCCAATGCTATCTGGTCCCCCCATCATAAAATATGTATTGCACTTACCCAATCAACTCTAGTCCATCCAATCATATAAGCTATTAGTGGCTTACCAGAGGCCATCTAGTCCACCCCATCATATAATCTGTAATGTGTTTACCCAATGATATCTGGACCACCCAATCATATAATCTATGTACACAAAATACAACAAAAATAATGCATAAATTGATTTAATATTAACATAGAATAACATTATAAATATTATTTTTTCATAACATGATTGACCCATAGAAAAGATATGTGATTCATGTCAATATCCTTGAAATGTGATTTTCATGAGGAAAATAATCATGTTTTATAACAATTTATTTTAAAAATGTTTTACCCATTGAAAAGAAAGAGGATCCATAAACATCATGCTATCATAATACAAACCATTTAGATTGAGAAAGTGGATGGTATACTTGGATAATATCCCTAGTGAAGCATGAACTATATCAATGGATGTCGTCTTAGATGGAGAATGATTTTGAATGTTCACATGGAACATAACTTTTAATTGAGAATAACATTTTTTAAACATATAACAATTTTAGAAACATTTTCTCTGAAAAAACCTTTAACAAAATATAAATGAGGAATTAAAAATCATTTAAAACATTTCTTGTGTAAAATAACCTTTCCTATTCAAAAATTATTTTTAAAGCATAGAACATTTTTAAAACCATTTCCTTCAAAAATAACCTTGAAAACATATTAAGAAATATTTGAAATCCATTTTAAAAATAATTTAAAAATAAAAATTAGTTTTTAGATGTTTTTCATTAAAAGTGATTTTAAAATTTCACTTAGAAACATTTTTGAAAATTTATTTAGAAATTATGGTTTTTTTGAAAAAACATGTTTCTAACCAAAGAGAGAAATAAGGTCATATTTTGTTTAAAGTAGTTTATTAATTACATTAAATAAAAAAGAGTGCAAAAATGGTACCAATACATGAATATATAATGAATAACTGAAGGATAAAAAATATCAATGTATTTCTTGAGATATGGATCATAATATTTCATCAATTGAATCATAATCATAAACAATTTCGATAAACGATGTGATTGTAGCAATAAACTATTACTGCTTTGGTAAACATGAATCACAATCCTCATGAATTAATAACATTACATGATGCTTAAAATATCAATAAAATAGGTTGGTTAATCTTAAAAAATTTAAATGGAGCTATACACACCACATAGAAAAATAATGTTTCATAACATGGCATGTATATCAATGAAGAAAAATTGAGACTGAAAATTACGTTAGAGATTCGGTAAATTTTGAACCAAAAACCCCATGAAATAAACATCATAAAATGGATATTTAGATCCTTAAAAAGGTTATTATAATAAAAATATAAATAAATCATGGTAATTATATAAAGCACATAACAAAAATTAGTGGTAAAAAAAGAATAACGCTCACAAAATTAAATGTGAGATGAGAGATCCCTTATTACCTAAGTACTTTTGAATAATGATTCACCTGAAAAACTAAAATGAATAAAAAAATTCAATATCAATAAATAATTGAAATTAACGATATAAATTTTCTTAGAGAAGTATATACACCACATAAAATAAGTGGTGAATATAGCATATATCTCAGATAAATAAAAGTGAGATTAGAAAACCCTTATCACAAGTCTTGAATTTCTTGGTACACATTCAAAATGCATGTATAATATGTATACATTTATTATATATCTACCACATGACCATATTATAATTTATCATAGAATATATTATTTTATTATTACTTTATATTACACTTTTATTTACAATTTTATGTTAATGTTGCGTTTTAGCTAATATTTGCATTGTTTTTCATATATGTTTTGAATTTTTATTCTTTATCATATTACCTATACAATTATTTAATTATTAAATTAATGTAAAAAACCATTTAAATATAATATAAATTATGTATATTAATATTCATAATAATATATAAAATATAGAAATAAGAAATGGAAAAAATTGTTTATGGAGACGGTAGGCCGTACGTACGCTTGAACGTTGATTCAGATTTATTGTCATATTGAAATAAATAAAGTATGTGATATATATATATATATTATAATTATAGTGGAAATATAATTTTATATATATCATGTAATTGTACTAAACTCATATTTAATGCATTCCTTGTAAAGTGTGATAGAATCACATTGCTTTGAAGAGACGGTAGTCCAAACATCCAGAAAACAAGTTATCATATTTAAAAAAAGGAAATCAAGAAAGTATGTGTCATAAAAAATAAAATAATAAAAATCTATATATAAAATATCATTTATATCATTTAAAAATAATAATTACGTCATAATTCCCGACCATTATAGGTGGTAAAGGAAAAATGAACGACATCGTTTCTCGAGGGGCTAGTCTTCCGTTCACACAAACGTAAGTTCTTTCCTCATTTAATGCAAGTGTATGTAAGAGTAGGTAGAACCAAAAGAATAAAAAAATATCAGCCTATTTATTTAACTTATTTTACTATATAATCAAGGAATAATAAGAACTGAATGGGTGGAGAATTAAAAACGAAATTCATGAGGATGAATGCTACATCTTTTTTCAGGTAACTCCTTTTGGGATGCCCCAAAGAGTTTTTTGGATAAATATATGACGTAATTAAGGTTTATAGGATAAAGGGATGTATGTTTGAAGGATATTTGGGATTATTTTTGCAGAAAATAGTTTCTTGAGATGTTTGAGGATGTGAGGGGGTGAGTCACCTTTTATAGTGGAGGAGGAGTGTCATTCTTTTAAATAGGAAAAGGTAACTACTATTGAGTGGTCTCCCTTACATAATGTGCCTCCAATAATTTTTAATTTTAGATAAAAGGTAGGATATGGTCAAAATATGTCTAACCGATGGAATTTTGACTAGGTCATTTTTCCCTTTAAGATTAAATTTTTACCACTAAGTAAACTCATTTTTAACTTAATTGGTGTTGTTAATTTTCACAAAATTCACCAATAAGTCTGGTAAAAATTAAGTTGAACTTATTAGTAATTAGAAATTATTATGATTCCAAAAATGAAATAAACAATTTCAAATTCTAATAAAAAAAGTGGAAAAAATCAATTTAAAATTAATCGCACAGATAGGACGAGAAGAAGAGTTTTTGAAGAAAAAATGTTCAAAAGATTAAAATGTTATAATATCCAATTTCAATGTGAAAATAATTAAAATTACCTAAATTGGATTAATTATGTATAATTGATCTAATTATAGGTTAGAAAAAAATTAAAATATAATATGACTTTATAAATAAATTATATTAAAATTCATATTTGAATTTAAATTCATTATTTTACACTATTTCTCAAAAAAATAAAACATCACAAAAAAAAAAAAACTAACCCCGTGTAATTTTTTCTATTCTATTTTTAAAAATTTTGATTAATTTTTCAAATAAAAATTATTAAAGTGTTTAAAGATATATTTAAAATGGATTCTTCATTAAGAGGTTGTGAAATGACCTTTTAGAAAAACACCCGTTTTTATTAATAAAAATGGATTTATTATTATATTATAAATATAAATTATATTTGATGAGTATAAAAAATATTGATGGAAAATAAAATATATAATTTTTTTAAAAAAATTTAATTACTTTTATTGATTAATTTATTGAGATATAAATGTGTTTGGGCATAGAAAAACAGTTTTCCTAGAAAATTAATTTCCTTATTTCCAAATAAAATTTTCATTCACTTATACTAATTGATAACCAAAGTATTGATTTTATATACATGTGTAAATAATTTTTTTTCAATGTGGTTAATAGTATTCATAACATAAATTCCAATTACTTTGTTGTATATATAATAATATTATAATAATAATATTAATAGTATATTGTTGTTCGGTAACACTTGGCCTTGCGTGTAATATATGATATCATAGAAACTCTAAAATAAGTGTAACACAATCCAAAAATAGTGCTTCATAAATTGAAACATAATATATGTGTTCAATGTAGTGAATGATTAACTTGGTTTTGTATGAAACACAATCTTAATATAGTGATTTCTTGTAACATAAGTTTTATTCAATGTTGTGAGAAATAAAAAAATGCTGAAAATATTAAATTAATTTGATATTTTCACAAAATCTATGGTGGTTACATGCTTATACATATATCATGAGATTTAATCAATTAAATAATTCATTATAAAGATTTATAAGACACCAAGAATCAATCATCTATACACATGTGTTCTACTTGATAATAATCATACATCATATCATAAAGAAGTCATGAAAATAAAAATGGGTTTCTTATAATTTTATGATTTTTTCACAAAAAATAACCTTATTATATAAATGGTTGATGAAAAATATTTATTTAAATAAAATGATTATGTAATAATAGTATTTAAAGGGTAATTTATGGAAAATAATTCCAAATGAAATATATATTTTGTTGGCAATTATGAAAATGTTTATGATACCATAGAATAGTTTTTTAGATATATAGTCAACATTGTTGTAAAAGATGATTTACTGGTCACATAATAAAATATTTTCAAAAAGGTTAAGTGAAAATAGTTTAAAAATATTCATTTAAATAGATCATTTAATAATGGATAATTAAAGAGGATATAATGTTAATATGATGGAAATTTAGAGTAGAATATAAAACATATGAACTCGGAAGTAAATCCTTTTAAATAATTTTAGATATTTTTTTTGAAACCCGTACTTCCAAAAAGGGTAAAAAATAACCTTTTGAAAAGAAGAAAATGTAAATATAAATTAAACATGAAATAAAACATAAATTGTTTTAAAAAACTAGAACATTAATAGGATGTAAAAATGATATAATAGAAGAAAAATAACATATAAAATGGATGAGAATTACTATTAAAATCATTATAATTTTTATATGAAATAAATTCATCAATGAAGAGATATAGAAATAAAAATGTCTCATTATAAGGGAGATAGGATTAAAAATAATATGAAACAGTAAATGTATTAATATGAGTGACATAAAAGAAATATTTTAACCCAAAGAAATGAATATTAAGTAAACAAAATCACTTGTAGATTAGGTAACTATTGGATAAAAATAATTGGAATAAGGGGACCCTGAAATAAATATTAAATACCATAAAAATTAAGATATTTTTTAACATAATGAAATCATAGGATAAAATATTGCCAATGTATATGAGTAATGTTCAAGAAGAATAATCACAACTCAATGAATAATAAATGAGTTAACTAAAATCCTTATATAATCATTGTGTTTTGACTTGAAAACCCCAAGAAAGGATAAACATGAGATGGATTTAAAAACCACTTATATTTCATGAATAATAATGATAAATGAAACCTATGTCCAAGATGTACACAACAAAAAGTAAGCAAGTGGTCAATGAAAATCATATCTCAAGAAAGGAAAATTGATATGCAAAAACCCATATCATAATTCATGAATTACAAGAAAGATATTTAACCTACATTGTAAAATAAATAAATATATAAATCAAAAATTTAAGAAACATTTTCATACCAAGGTATTAGTATTTAATTCATGTTAACAATTGGTTACAATTATATTATTTATATTTAATTTTCATAATAAGACGTTTGTCAGTTTCATTTTTTTATAGTGCTCATTTTATAATTGCTGTGATAATTCATGTTTACAAATTAAAATTTCATCATTAAACTATAATTAAATATACATTCATATATTTTTATTAAATATTTACGTAACACTAATAGATTTTAAAATAACACTATGTTTGATAGTGTAAATAACATGAAAACCCGAGTTATAATGAACCACAAAATAATAAATATGACTCTTATATATTAGTCATTAAATTTTTATATATTAATATAAATAAATAATTTACGAAATATATATAATGTCACTACTCAATATAAATTCATTGAAAAAATCTACGTAAATTATCACTCAAATTTTAATAAAGTCTTTTTATTCTTCAAAAACATGTTTTCATCAAAAATGAATTTTATTAATTTCTCTGAGAAAATGATATAATTAATTTCTGGAACATTTATATTTTTTATGAAAAAAATGATATAATTATTAAAATATTCAAATTAAAGTTATATTATGCTAAATGTTTTATATTTTTATGGAATGGTTGATTTTTCAATAAATAGTGAAAATACCGAATCTTGGTAAAAATTATATTTTTATTTAAAATATTTATGAAGTAAAACTCAATTTTTTATTATTTGTAAAATTTAAATAATTATTTTTATTAAAAATTATAACATTACAAAACTTTTAATGAATTGTTTTTTTAATTTTTTATAAAAACATTTTTATATTTGAAATTCATTTTTCTCAAAAATTGTTTTTCATCAGATTTTGCGTGATTAATTTTAAATCAATATTATCCAATTTTATAAATTTTATATTAAAAAATATACCATATTTTTAATATAGAGTTCCAAATTTTTGTAAATATGTACCGATTATTTTTAGTCATTATGAACAGTAATTAGACTAAGCTTTGTTACCATGGTAATGAAAAAATGGGTTAATTATGGGTAAAAAAATATTATAAGGACTAAAAAGTAACCAGATAAATTGAATTAATTTTAGTAGATGAATATATTTTATCCATAATCATATAATAGTTTAATATATGACTTTTTTCAAGATGCGCTAGATTTTGACCTTAATAATATTTTATATAAAGAAAAGTAAAAAATGCAAATCTCTTTGTTTTATTATATATTAATTTTTGACATAGGGAAAAAAGAAGGTATGTTTGGTCCTAGAATTTATTTTTAATCAAAATTAATTTTTACCATTATACTTTATTTAAAAATTTTACTGGAGAAATAATTATCTTAAATTTTTACACAGCACTAACACAATATTTATTCAAATAATAGAAAAATAAAAATAATTATATTTGAAACTATATAATTTTTTTGAGAGAGTTATAGTAGACCACGAATATTATAGATATATATGAAACATTATATTTGTTATATCAGTATATATTAAAATTATATATTTTTATTAATGTACCTAATGTCAAATTAAACAAATAGTGTCAAAAATGTCATTAATTCCATTTTATATAAAATAATATTTTATTGAATGATTTAAAATTCAAAAAAATGTTATATTAATAAAAAATAATGGTAAAAGGATTAAAAAATCATCTATTTTTCATTTATGGGTTGGTTTTCTTAATATGGTAACAATATTGACTTAAAAAGGGTGAAAAAATTTAATACTTTTGTAATTGCCAAAATGGTTAACAAAAGTTAAAACTAAAATATAATTGTGAAAACCCAACTAAATCGTGTCAATATTTTATTTTTTGATATTATTATTACCCATCCAAATATAATATTCTTTATATCTTTTATCCATCCATTTGAACAAGAAATATAATTTATATTAATTTAATAATTTAAGACGATATAATAATTCTTCTCCCCTCAATTATAAAATAACATACATTCTCTCAATTATTTACAATTTTTTGATCGATATATCCCAAGAAAACCCTATTAATCCCTCTTATAAATATACATAACCATGTTAAAAAGTTTTTTGATAGAAAAATTCCAATCCAAGCTCCCATAGGAAGAGATATAAGAGAAGTTCATCAATGAAGAGGTAATCATTTGTATCGAGTCTTTCATGTTTATTTCTTATTCTAATTTCCATTAATTTATTTTACCCATTATAAAACAAAAAACAAATTATCATAAATTTTATTAGATGTTATTATGACTATGCTAGAATAATTTTCTATCTCTTTTTTTCATCATATGAAAAGAGTAAACAACACTTGTGCATAAGTACAACTCACCTTCTCAATATAGTGGTGCAATTCATTTTTCATAACCACTATAATTGGATGGTTCTAAAGATGGAAATAATAAATATATATTATATTTATAAAATATATATTCTTATTTAATTATTAAATCATAACTATATTCTTATATTCCAATATATTTGAAAACTATAATGTCACTCGTGTGTACGTGTGGACATCCCATCGACAATATAATGTGAACCATTTTCCATTTACACTTTACATGGATGATAATAAGAATTTATTTAATGAATATATATGATATATATGACATAAAAAATATTATATAAAGTTTAATTACTACTTTTATTTATTTCTTCCATCATTTTAAAAATAAAAATTATGTTCATGTGTACGTTTGGGCTACCATCTCTATGAACGTTACAATTCATTTTTATGTTCCTATATTTCATGGATGATTAAATATATATATATATATATATATAAATTTGAAAAATATGATAAATATATCTTGAATGAAATTATGTAAATGATGAAACCATGATAAATATGTATGTATTGAGACTCCCAAATCAAAACCTGCTTGAAAAAACATAATAGAAACACTCAAAATAATGATAATAAAATATTGTTAAAAATAGTGGATAAAATGTCATAAAGGGAAAATATAAGATATAATAGATATTTATATGGTTCTATTAGGTAATTATAATAAATAAATTTTTTATAAAGAATATAAAAATAATGCACAAGGGAATTTGAACACAGGGTAAGGGACGTCATCTCAATTTCCCTTTATTGAGGAATATTTTAATGTAATACACCTAATTTCCAATATTTGGAATATATAGTATCCTTTTAAATGTTATATAATTAATTATTAATAATTCATGTTATTTTATGTTTCAGTATTAATTATTTCATCAAATGTTATTCGAGTTAAATCATATCATATGGTAAGGGGTTTTTTAACTCATTATCCTTTCATCAGAAAAAATCACTTCTTCATGGACTATATGATCCCAATATTTTGTGTGAAATGAATTATGATTTCATTATTTTTTATTTAAAAAATTTTATGATTATTTAAACTTGTTACACATAATCTCTTCATTAATTAAATATTAATTTATTAAAATGATCATTGTATGGTATTTCATCTCAATTTCACTTCATTGAGCCATATTTTAATATTATGCACCTAATTTATTTTATATTGTGTATATACTCAAATAATGTTGTATTTACGATAATTTTAATTGTAAATTACATTTATCATAAATATAAATATTCTTTTTAAGTATATTCTTATTTCCTAAACCATATACAATTTCTACAAATGGTGTTTCATTATGAAAGTGATTTGATTGAATATGTAGAAGTTGATAAATCGATATTATTTAATCAATACATAAATTTATTAATAAAGACTATTTCTTAATATTTATATTTATCATTCATAATATGATGAATTCATTATACATACAGTTATGGGTGAGCCCAAGATTATATAGCTGTCTGATGCATCGATTTTTCTCATCAGATAAATAAGTAAACTTGACTTAAATTTATTTTTGGTGTTACCCTACTCATAGTTTTAATATATCTTGGAAGAAGGAAATGATGGTAAATATATCATGATATATGAGACCAAAATTTCCAAAATTAATTATTTTCTTTATTGATGATTCAGTTATTATTATCGATGAGATTACTAGAATGATATTATACATGGATGCAATTTGTGCCCATGTTATTGAGTAAATGGAAGTTATTTTTAGTCATTTAACTTTATATAATTATTATTCCTTATTTAGTCATGATATATTCCATTTTAAATAACCATTTTTTATCATATGAGCTCACCCTTATAATTTTCTTCTTTTCTAGAGGATTGGAAGTAGGATATTATGAACTATATCAAGGCTGAAAGGGCGTTTTTTTGCTTTTTATTTTTATATTTCAAATATAATATGAGAATACATTATTATTCTTGTTTTTAAACACCAATAAACTAATTTATCATTCATGGTTATATCCCTTGAATCTATGCCAATATAATAATTTAGACACTATCTTTGAGTTACTAGAGTCGATGTTATTAAATTTGGTATGAGAGATAGTTTATTAGAAACCTTGGGAAATTGATTTTAAATAGAAATATATAACATGAGAATTTTGATAATATCTTAATATATTTTAAGAATTTTTATAATTATAGGGATTTTATTTTATGGCTCAATATTCATGATTATTATAAGTAAACGTAGTATGTTCCATTGTTTAGTGGTGGTGCCTTGAAGAAGAATGTGAATCAACACCTCTAGATAATGTAGGTATTTTTCAGGAAGGGGAAAAATACATATAGTGTTGGAACATAGAATGTATATTCAATATTAGGGAAATTTACTCACATTATGAAAAATGAACTCACCCGTATGGAACAACTTTTTATTCCATAGTGCAATTCACCTATGTTGGATCAATTCATTTGAAAAAGTGTCCATATTTTTGTATAAATACTAGTACATTGGTAGATGAAAAATGGATTTAATCCACTAAAAATATATTTCATTAATTGAGATATAATTAAAGTGAAAATTTTATTCTAATAATATTTTGTTTATAAGGTGATGTTGATTAGTGGTGTTCATTGACCTGGAACCCTAAGAGACTAAGAAAATAGAATGCATAATATAAAAAAATTTATAATTGATTTTATTTGGGAAATAATTCCATCATGAACAATGACCTAAAATGGAGATGATTTTCTATACCATAATGAATGAGGAAGATGAAAGTGCAATAGAGTATGATGCTAACATTACAAGATTATCCAGGAATGATTTAGACTATATATGTATTCCAGAAATAAATATTGACTACTTATTTTATAGTCTCAAGATGATTATTTCATAGTATGTAGTTTCCTAAATCTTTTAATAAAATTTTGATATGGTAACAAGTTCCATCGTACAATGAATGAAATATCCATGTCAAATATTTTCATAGGAAACCATGAGAAGAATAGGACAATAGAGCACCATAGAAAAATAAGGTGAAGGAAAATAAGGGAAGGATTGAACTAACCACATGCGATAATTGTGGAATGAAACATCCAATAAAAAACAAAAATGGAATGGTAATTTGTTACACGTGTGAAGATAAGGGTCATATTGTTATTGGATATTAGTTATAGAATGATAACACAACTATCTAGTGCTTTAACTATGAAAAAATGTGGAATTACTCAAACCCATTCCTCAAGAATCATGAAATCTAATCGTAAATGAATACAAGAGTAGAAACACCAGATTATATTATTACTACAACTAATTTGTAATAATTAAAGTGATTTTTTATTTGGATTAAATAATTATGTAGAATTATTTTATCAATGATATTGAGGTTATAAGAATCATGAAATAAATAAGGATTTTAGTAAATTAGTTTTTTTAATGATTTAAAAGCATATGTTGAATGGTATCGATAAAAAGGAACAGTGAATTAGTGGTAATGTGATATTTTACAAGAATATTGGATGAAGGTAAAGATAACCCTTAATATGTCCGTAATTATGAGTTGATAAGGTTTAGTTGGGATAAATTGAAGATCAAAAAATGCTGATGTAAATGGGATACTATTGGTAACCTTGAAAATGTTTAGTGATTTGATGAAAAAATAATTTATGGTGGATTTTTCTGAATTTTTGTTATTTGTGGAATATATTTGGTAATATGGAATTTTATTTAAGGAATATAGATAAAATTATTTTTTTTGGAATTAGTTATTCTTTCATTGATGTTTTATGGTGAATAATGTTATTTTTATTTTTTAAAAGAACATGTCATCAAGAATTTCATATGTATGGTGTGTGACATTATGGGATACTTTATGTGGTATAAGGATAAATGTTTGATAAACATTTTCAAAATGTTGGCTGTCAAATTTAGTCATTAATACTTCATAGGAGTCTTAAGTTTAACTATATATAAAATAGATTAGGTTGAAATTTAGAGGTTGTTTTTGAATATATTATTTGATAACTTGTGCTAAACATTTTATATTTGTTGAATAGTTAGAGAAATATAGAATGACTTGTCATAATTTAAGGGACATTATAGTTCATTAAAAGATAATTTTATTGATTTAGGCATGAAAAATTCAGCATGAGTACTCATAGTTTGGGGTGAGTAAGATATTGTGGTTGAAATTAATTAAAGGATGAAATTATACATGTCGATGTATTATATTTACATTTTTTAACATTTTAGTTGTTAAATGAATTCCTCAACTATAGGAAAAGGATCTCGAACCAAAACATTTATCTTATTATGATCATTTTCAATGAATTTATAGTCCTTTCACACTAAACAGATTTTTGATTTTCTAGTCATTATTTTTCTCTAAAAAATATTCTCTATAATTCCATATTAGTCCATGGGTGTCATTGTTCTTCTATATGTCCATATTTTCCCATACCACTAATTTTACCCTATGTAGAGACCATGTTTTGTGATAAACATCATATTTCCCATTCCCACTTCTTAAGAGCATGTTTTATTAACCCATTTTATGATATGGGTTTTCAAAAAAGGTATTTTTAAATCTAAAAAGCATTATTACTGAACACAAATTCAAAATGTGGGGATATAACTTATTATAGGTGGGGAAGTAAGACACCAATATTTTAAAAGGAAACTATATTCAATAACTTATTCAATAAAGAACACCATGTGGAAATGAACCGTCAAATATTAAATACGGCCATCTTAAACTAGTAATTAAATTGGTGGGTATGAATATAATTAAATTATTTATAAAATATATATTAAGTTCCTACTTAATATAAATTTATTTATATATGTGTAGTAGATGATAACACAATTTTTTTAGTAAAGCCATTTTACTTATCAAAAATATGTTTTATTCAATAATTATTTTTATTGATTTTTGTGATAAAAAATATAATTAATTTATAGAAAAATTTAAAAATTTATTTTATAAATATGGTATCAATTTTTAAAAAAAAACTTATAATTGTCTTATGGTGATATGTTTTAGATTTTTATAAAATGTCTAAATTTTCAATGAATAGTAAAAAATAATGAATCTCTCTAAAAATTGTTTTATTTTAAAGTATTTAAAAAGCAAACTTATATTTTATATTAGTTTTAAAATAAAATTAATTCATTTTCTTTAAAAAATATACAATTATAGTCATTCTAATGAATTTTATACTTGAATTTGGTATAAAAACATTTTTTTATTTAAAAAAGGGAATTTTTCTGAAAAAACTATTTTACTTCATGTCTTGTAGGATAAATTTGAAATTAAATTATTCCATTTCTATGAATTTAATATTGAAAATTAGATTTTATTTTTGGAATCACAAGGATCATATTTTTCAAATTTATATCTTTTATTTTTAGTCAATATGAATAGAATCAATGGTAAATTTTGTTAATACTGTAAAAAAGGGTTAATTAATGGTAAAAATAAATGATAAGGACTGAAAAATAATCCAAAAACATGCTTTAATTTTAATGTATTGGTATTTTTTGTCCATAATCATAAAAAATTCTGATATATGAGATTTTTTCCATATACTCATGATCTCGACCTTTATGATATTTTTTTAAGGAAAAGTAAAAAAATATCATTCTCTTTGTATTATTAACATTAAATTGTTGAAATAAAGATAAAAAGGATGTATGTTTTGTTATAATTTTTTTTCAAATATAAGTGATTTTTTATTCGTGTAATTTATTTGTAATTTTTAGTGGTGAAATAATTACATTAATTTATTATGTAATGATGTCATAATATTAATTCAATTAATAGAAAAGTAAAATAAATTATATTAAAAAACAAAAAACAATATTTTTGAGTGATTTATAGTGAAACATGAATTTTATATACGTATATTACATATCATATAAGTTATTAATGTATATATTAAATTTATGTTTTTGTATTGAGGTGTTTAATGTCAAATTAAATGAATAGTGTCAATAATGACATTGATGATATTTTATAATAAATAATATTTTATTAACTTATTTTTAATTTAAAAAAATATTATATTTGTCCAAATTAATGAGATATGATTTTAGAAAATCATTCATAGCCCATTTATGGGTCTTTTTTCCTCATATGGTACCATTATTGACCCTTAAATGGTGTAAAACTCTAATATCGTGGTAATTGTCCAAAGTGTTAACACAGGGTTAAAACTAAAACCTAAGGGTAATAAAAAAACTAAAACATGACAAAATTTTAATTTTTAAGTGGATTTAGACCCATTCTCTTCTTATATTCTAAATATGAAAAATTGGATTCATTTTTACATTAAATATAATTTCTATTAATTTAATACTTTAAGATATTCCAAAATTCCCCTCCATACATTTATAAAATTAACCCCTTCTCTCAATTATTCCTACCAATTTATCAATATAGATCAATAAATCCCTACACATTACTCTTATAAACATACATATCCGATTTTTAGAGGTTTTGGTCATTATAAAAGACCAATCCTAGGTATCCTAAGATGATATATAAAGGAATTCAACTAAAGAAGAGGTAGTTGTCTCTATCGAGTCTTTAAAGATTATTTTATCTTGTTTTTCATATTAATTAGTTTCACCGATTCTAAAATAATATATCCATTATCATAAACTTATTATATGTTATTATTATTTTGGTAGAACCATTTAATATTTATTTTATATCCAATTAATATTGAAAATATCACTCGTGTGGTACTATGACATACTATATCCATATAGTAGTGTAATTTTGTAATATCTCATCCCTTTCTAGAGTCATCTGAGGCACAATTTTTAGGAACTTATTTTGAAGTATTTTTTCTTTGGAATTGTGGTTTTAGGTATGTTTGGGAGAAGTTTTAAGAAAAATATATGGATAGAGTGTTGTGCACTATATGTGCATGGTCTGAAAAACTGTGCGCCCAAACCCATTTAACTATGTGAACTAAACAAACCTAAACACTGAGGTAAACAAGATCTTCACATAGTTTCCTTAACATTGTTCTTCTTCATTTAGAAACAATGTGAGTGAATCTTTTTTCTATGAAAATTAGTTTTTAATTTTCCCGAACTTCCAAAACCCCTCCATTTTGAACTTGGCTCGGTTTTGACGAATTCTAGGCAATCCAAAAGCCTTTCAAAGGGATTCAATTTGGTTTAAACACTATTATTTGAGATTGAAAGCCTGGATTAAAGATCCTCTCTCTTAATGGTAAGTGGATTTCATTCTGATTCTTATTACATTATTTCGACTATCATTCATTGATCTCGTCATTGAATATTTACACTTTTTTCCATGAATCAAAACCTATGTGTAGAGATCTAGATCTAGGATTTTGGATCTAGATCTATATTTTAATGATCCTGATTCCTTTGATCTTAATTTTGGTTTAGGTATTTAGATATGAATTTCGATCAACGTTGTTATGCTGCTCGGATTTTGTGTATTTTTGCAGGGCAAACAACCATAAAAACTGAGTTAGGTGGTGTAAATAAAACTCCCATAGTTGTGGATTTGATATGTGTATGTGATATTATTGATTATATATCTCCCATTAATAATTTATTTCTTAAATTGGAGTAATTTGGATTGTGAAATTGGCTTTTTGACACCTTAGTGATTAAATAGATTATTGAACCATGAGGAAAAAGGGATATCAATATAGATGATTTATTTGGGTAAATTGTTTATGGGTTGAGATATTGTAATTGATATATTGAATTTGGTTGGGTTTGAGATAGTTAATTAGTAGGAATTAATTATGAGATAATGATTGGCTATGTGAGGAAATTAATGGTTGAATAATTATGTACCTTGTTGTTTCATTATGATAATTATCGGTGGGATTAATTATGATAAGTTGATATTTTATTTGGATAATTAATTGTAGATAATTAATGATGGAATGAGATTAATGTTGATTGAAAAATTAATTTATGAAATAATTAATGGGTTGGGCACATAGTTAAGCATGTGTCAACTTATGGGTTTTGATGTATTTAACTAATAATTAGATAGGTAAGGTATTGATGTGAATAATTATTTATAAATCAATAAATTATGTAGATGATTGAGAATGTGGGTTCTAGATATGGTGTTATATACTAATGGATAAGTTGGGGATTATACATGAAGATATACCCTAATAGTTATCCAAGTGATTATGATGTGAGGTGGTAGATGTGGCGATCTACACCAGATGGGATTTGGGGTGGTAGATGTAGGTATCTACACCAGATGAAATTTGGGGTGTCAAAAATGGAGACCTACATCGAATGAGATTTTTGATTTTTATATGGTGTTCAATAACAAATGAATAAAAATGTTGAATTATTAAATGAATGAGAGACATGAATCAAACTAGAGTTTAATGTGTTTAAAAAAGAATAAATGACAATGTGATAACTATTTAATTATGAATTTTACATGTTGTTTTATATAATTACATACACTATATTTTTACTGAAATCTTTTTAGACACTATTGGTGGTGGCCTACAGAGTCTTACACACAATCTACCCTGGCCGCCTGATCGAAACAGGAGAAAAATTTGTTATTTCATGACAGGATAAGGGAAACGCCCAAGGATAGGTTTCTGTTTGGGAATGGAGCATGGGTGAGGGAACTGGATGAGGTTTTAGACCCACTAGAAGTCGTTTCCTCATTACATTTAGTTTCACTTTAGATACATGGAACACGGATTGTTACAACATGTTTTCCCTTTCAATTGAATATGGTATTTCTTGTTTTGACTATATTGTGACATTTGTATTATTCTGGTGATTTATATGCTTACTCGCTTATTTGTTGTTGTTTTCTTTAACTGGTGCCTTACTATGATAAAATAGGGTATAGTATCCCCATTAATGACTTACTAGACCCTCTTGGCTAGTTGACACCCTCTATCATATGGCGAGGAGTGTGTGACGGAATGTGACCGACCAGCTTGGGGCCCCGTTGCATGGCACCCAGGTTAGGATGTTGCAAATTTTTTATTCTAAACCACTCTTCATGGATGGTTATAAATATTAAAATAATTAATATATATGATATTTATGGAATTTATATTCTTTTTTAATTATAATATCATATATAGCTTCTAACCTTCATATCTGTTGTAAAACTATAACGTCACTCATGCGTACGTGTGGGCTACCTTCTTCATGAAGAGATGTTAACCGTTTTTCATTTCAATTTTGCATGGATGTTAATAAGGATATATTTAATGAATATATATGATATATATGAGACAATAATTATTTTTTTTATGGTTAATTATTATTTAATTTTATTTTGATTTATCTTTCCTAAATTGAAGAAATTGTTCAATATACCATCTCAATGAATGTTGTAATACATTTTTATATATCTATATTTTAAAGAAGATAATAAAAATATATTGAACATATATTATATTTATATATTGAATAACATTATATAAATTATTTTTCTATTAGAATACATTAGGACTGAGACTATCAAATTAAAACATACCTGGAAAACAAAGTAGTTTACTCTCAAAATAATAATAATAATATATTATCAAGAAAAATGTGATAAAATTCCACAAATCTATCATATATGATATTATAGATATGTATATGGTTTTGTTATGTATTTATAGTAAACATAAATTTATTATACATTAGATCAAAATAACTTACTAGGGATTTTTAACTTGAGGTAAGGGACATCATCTTGATTTACCATCATTGAGTCTTATTTTTATGTTATAACCAAATTTGTATTATTTGGTGTATATAATTCCACTTTACATTTTATATCAAAAATACTTCATAAATAATTGTATTTTATGTTTCAATTTGAATTATTTCATCCAAGTGTATTTGGAATTAATTTTATCGAATCGTAAGGGGTTTCATAACTGAATCTCGTTTCATTGGGTTAAATATTTTATTCATTGACTATACATTGAAAATATTACGTCTGAAATTACTTTTTATTTTATTAGGTTTTATATTAAATTTTTTTATTAACATTTTGTATTCATAATCACTACATTAATTAATTTCCAATTCATAGATATGATATTTGTAAGTGATTTTGTCTAAATAACACTTCATTGAGAAATATTTTCATATTATTCACCTAATTTCATTTATATTGTGTATATAGTATTCCATTGATGTTTTTATGATAAATTTTGACTATACATTAAATTTATCTTAAATATCCATATTCTTTATAATCATCGGTATTATTATTTAATAAAATGTATACCTTTCATACATATGGTGTTTCAATATGAAAGTTAATTAATATATGATAGAAAACATGTAAAATCCATATTTTTTAATCAATACAGATATTTATTTATAAGGAATATTACTTATGATTTAAATTGATCATTTAATATATGTGGAATACATTGGTCATTTTGTGATAGTTGAGGCCTAGAATTATATATGACCTAGATGCATCAAAACGTATCATGAGACAAATCAATAAATGTGTATTAAAAAGGTTTTTGGTGTATGGATAGCCATAGTTTTAAACTTTCTTATCACAGGGCATTGATGAAATATTGATTATGATATTTGTGATCATTATGTCCAATACTTAGCATTTCCTTTATTGAAAATTCAATTATTATTATCCATGATATTACTATATTGATATTATCCATATATAAATTTTGTTTTTAAGTTACTAATTAAATGGAAGGTGTTTTCATTTATTTAACTTCCAAAATTGAATATTCGTTATTTACTCAGGATAGATTTCGCATTATGTAACATGTACTTAGCATTCAAGCTCAGCATTTTATTTTCATTATTTTCATTTGGATATGAATATAGATATTATGAATAATATTAATGATGAATGATTTTTTTATGCTCTGTTATTATATATTTCCTATGTAATATGGGAATAATATAAGTATCTGGTTTTACAAGACTAATAAACTGATTGATCATGCATGGTGAGATCCTTTGTAACTCAACCAATGTAATCAATTAGACATCATCTCTAGGCTATTGGGGTAGGGGTGGTTACATTTTATAAATTTATAATTTAATTTTAGCATTACTTAATATGATTTATGATGATGATGTTGGTGAAAATATTTTTTCTAAAATTATTAATGAAGATAAGGGGTTCTATAACAATAATAAGTTATATATTAATATAACTATTCTAAAATGATATTCTAAAAAATATTTCCACATTTATTTTTTAAAAATATAGTAATTATTTTTTCAATTTCTTGACCCTTCTCATAAAGACTAACCCTTCAGGACTGTCAATAAGAGATGGAGGATGATGACTACCAGAGTCCCACATCCATTAGGACACGAGTTGGAGACTAGCACTTTGGGTATAATGATAATACAATTGGTGGAATTAAACTATAATATAAACATCCATATGATATAGATATGATGGATACATCAATCACCACCTAATCAGACATATAAAAGAACCCAATTTCATACATGTAATACCATACAATACTGAAACAACAAAAAAAGGAAAATACTATTACCAAAATAGTAAAAATGGAAGTAACCATAAAGATAAAAAAACATTCTGTAAAACCACAAGCTATTAATATTCTGCATAATCTCAAACCTACTCCCGATAACCTAAAAAAAATTATATATAAATATAGTGAGTTGAACTATATACTTAATAGGATCCTCCCTAGATCCTTTTATCAAAAAAGAGAAGGAAAGCATACCAAATAATAGTAAACTACAAGTGAAAAAAACTCATCACCGAACTAGTAAATTATGTTCATTACCCCACAATGGATATTGGTAACCAAGTACCACATAAATGAATAATGTATTATAAAAACATCAATGGTTCCCCACTGTAGCTTACCCACATGTTTTCTACTCTTCCCTAATATCACATGTCCTAAGGCACTTCTATCCAAAATTATGTCACACCATAGACACTAGGGATGCAATATCAAAACATGAACTCCATGAATCAAATCATAAAGTCATATAATTTCTTATAACCATATAGTATCCAAGTGGTTTTTGGGATCCACCATAGCTCGTATGGACACTGGGGTATTATACCTCAAGCCATTATAACCCATACACTGAGTAGGTACCTCATAACATCCCAACACAAACACGTCACACCTATAATATTCCATTCGACACAAAATATAGAGATGCATGTGTATGAAATAACACCAAGACATTACAGTACTCTATACACATATAATTGGAAACTAATAACCATGCATACTAGCACATATAACTAACAAGCGCCGAGAATGAGACCAAATGGAGTTTCCATATATCCATCCTCCCATCGGGATATTGGTATAAAAACCTTACTAGAGTCCATTGGGTGTCAATTTACCTAACTAACATGGGTGGGGTAGGATATGAAATCAGAGAATGTACATGATATAATATATCTCACAACCACTCTAAGGGAATCACCTAGTCCTAGACTATAGTGTAGTTATCATTGCTCGGAAACCTAACTGCAACTAATAGGGACTAAATATCCTATTAGCAGACAATCATTTAAAAGAGATACATTAAATTACCTATTTACTTTTAAACATTTAACCATTTGTTAATTAATTCACTATCCATTAATTAACTATCATTATTCCAAATTTATCATTTATTAATGTATCAAGCTAATTCCATTCCCCCTAGGCATAACCCAAACCGAGTCCATAGTTTCCCAAGATTAATATATTTTTAATTATCATTACATCCTCTCCAACCCCATAAGTGTGGTCATTTATTAAACACTATTAACATTCCATAATTTCAAGTACAATAGGAAAACTATCCTAAGCTACCACTAAGAGAAATATTAAAACCAAGCATATCCTGATTAATCAAGATGTGGGGAAGGAAATACCGATAAAAAAGCAACTCAACCACCCGACCATTAAAAATATTAATTTAAAAGAAATAATCCTACTTAGACCCATTAATGGGTAATCCTATCTTTAACCCATTCCATTATATCTATTGCCATCCCCAATTCCAACATACATATCATGATGCATCATTTCGTCACATGCGTCAATTACTGCCAAATCATCTAGGACACCCCCACACCATATAACTTCACCCATACTAGACTCATACATTCCATGCTCATGTCACATCTCATAGAAAAGCTCACATCCATATCACATCAAAAGGAAATATGAACAAACAAGAAAAATCAACTGGGAAACTAGTCCATAAAATAATTCTTTCATCCTTTTAAATACAAATTACATCTCAAAACTCCCAAAATATAAGGTATTCCACCTTTTTAAACAAGTTAGAACTCTCAGCCTCAAGAAAATTATCTTTATCACACAACTTATTCTTATTACATCTTGAATTAACCAATTAATTATCCACAGGTTCCAACTACGGGAGACATAAGTAATTATCTATAACTAGCTATAAAAATATAAAATATTCACATAGAACTAATTAAAATTTGAAAAAACATAAAGAACTACCATTCCCCTTTAACATGCCTCTTTGTTAATTGTCTCATAAAGTAGTAACATACTGCACATTATTTATCAATTCAATTAACACATGGAAGAAAAAATTCAAACATGCATTGAAAATTCATTAATTTGAGTAAAATAAAATTATAATAATAATATTTTTATTTAATATACCTCTTTTAATTATTGGCCAAAAATGTTTATTACCAAATCTGTGGTCCTTCCCATTTCTAAATTAATGAAACTTACTAAACCAAGCATGTAATTTCTCAGATTTCTTTTGTATTATTTTTAAATATTATATGTAATTATTACAAGGGTAAGATTGTTTAAATAACGTGATTACAAGTCCAGGAGTACCTAAATGAAATGTTTGAAATAAATTAACCTGGTAAATATTCTGTGCAAGTGTTTTTTGTGAAAAATAGGAATAACTTTTAAATGGGAGCTCTGATTAGAAATCTGAGGGCATAGTTCAATTTAGAGTAGCGACTAAACCTTAGGAGGGGCCTAACATTGACCGGTGTGGGTCAGCTGCAAAAGTTAATTTTTTGACTTTTTAATGGAAATAAAATAAATTAATAAATGATTATATTTTAAACATTACCCTAATGTAGTGATGTGTTAGTTTGTTTTAAATGAATAGGATCAAGGGTTAGGCTCATAATTCTGGAAAAATCCTTGAAATACTCTAGAGCTTTAGAGAGGAGCCACCTTTGGAGAATTCTCGATGAACACCGATAAATGACGCTGCGTGGATAGTTGCACAATGGGATCAAATCCCAATTGATGACTCATATCCTTATTTGAAGATGATCAAGGTAGGTGTTGTTATATCAATTATTCTTCTCACCGTTCTGAGATTTAAACAATAAATGTAGATCAATCAAAAAATAGGGGGAACCATTGATCATTCATTCTTGTAGGGGGTTTTTATTAGATTTATTTTTAAGAATTAATCTATGAATGATTTGATTTAATTTGATTTTCTCTATTGGATCCTTCTAACAATAGATGATCAACATCATGACAAATTATGGTGAATGTTCATTCCAAAATTAGTTGTGTGGATTTCTTCTTCCCCTTTTTGCCCCACATTCAGCACGTTATTCCTAGGGTTATGAAAAACTGATTATTGTGCATCCATTTCACAACACAATGATCCCAAACTGATGATTCAACACTATGATGGCCTAGTGGAGGTGTGATGATTATGGAGAACGATGAATCATGGAGGATTGAAAGAAATCATTTATTGACCATTTTTAATATTGATAACTGAAACAAATTTTTGGAGATGTTGGAAGGCTAGAAATCTACTTTTTTGGTGTTAGCATCGCTAGGAGACCTAGAATATTGAGTTTCATGGTGATCAAATAGTTGGATCAAGGATTGGAGGAGCACTCATAGTGAAATGATGAAGAACCTATGATTTTGTACAATCATAAGCAACACGGCATGTTCTCCGAAAAAAACAACATGTGGGACAGGCTCGGTGGAAGCCAGAGTTTCACGATGCAGAAAGCGATGACATGACATGTGAAACTATCACACAACATTTGGGTTTTTATGTGGGAATCGATGTGTATCTTAGATGATACAAAGGCACAGGGTGGAGTACACTCTATATACTCGACAACACGAATAGACTAGGAATGTTACATGTGTCACCCCATGTACCGATACACGGTTTAAATCCATGTACTGACAATCGACCAACATACACAGAGCAGCCCCGAGATAGAAAAAAATGACATGTCTCTCTCTTACACGCCGTGTGTACCAATTTCTAAATGACATGCTCTTTGACACAGGTCGTTGTATACAGAAAGTACCTGGGGTCATAGGACACGATATGTGAGCTTTCTACATGCCGTGTACCTTTCTGTACATGGGTTGATATTCTTTTACACCATTCTTTAGAAAGGTTTTGTTTGGGTTAGTACCCCCTTTTCTCATTCCCCTAATGGCTAGGTATTTTTTCTATTTATAGAAGTATGATCTATTTAGTAGGACTTTCTGGATAGAGTCTAAATCCCCCCAAGAGGCCTGGAGCAAGATCATCTACCCATTATTAGCCCTAGGTAGAGTCAGGTATCGACATGACCAATCAAACTAGATATTGATCCTCTACATAGTAGGTAAATCTAGTTGAGTCATGGGATATGCCATGTACCTATTAGTGATCCTCATTTATGTATCGTGATTTTTCCCCACATAAGAGTGGGATCTCCCTAAATGAGTACATCTATTCCCTCTTCAGATCAATTTGTGCATCTATATCTCTTGTGACACATCCTGATAAATATACATCTCAGTCAGACATCATCAGAGCTATTTGACTCATGGAGTATGTTCTCTTTAACGATTAATTTATGGAATCTTCAAACTAAATCACTTGAATTGGTGTTCAGTCATTGTAAATAACCTCTAGACTACATGTACAGTTATCGAGTATACCTACATATGTTTATCTTATTAATTTTTTTGTAGACATATACTGTGTAGAGCTAACTATACCTCTAAATTGAGTATTTCCTTGTTTTATTCGGGTCCCCCTTATAATTATTTTTATACTTACCCATGCATGATATTTTCATACATGTCTTGTGTCTTTGGTAGTCAAGAAACCTTTTGATGGAGACCATGGAGGACCAGGACCAGACAGAGCTTTTGAGCATCCTTATAGTAAGAGGTGTTTCTATGGATACAAGAAATAACCACAATACCGATATCTTACTTACTGGTTGGAATTTGTAGTTTTCAGACTCTTTATTTTGGTGGGATTGTACTCTAGCCCAGTTTACATTCTGTAATTTACATTCTACTATACTCTGTTGGGTGGATTTAGTTGTATGCATGCATTTGGTTCCTTAGTGGTTTTTACATTTCATCATCTATGGGTTTGGATATGGGTGTGTGTACAGGTACATAGACAATGCCTCCCATGTTAGTGATATTCATATTTGTGCTAGTCACTAGCCCCTGGCCAATTGGAGGAGGGCTTAGGGAGTTGCGGAATGGGCTCCACTGCTATGGGTTGTGAAAGAGTGGTATCAAAGGTGGTCAGTTCTACCTTAGGACCTTGTGTCTATGAGATTGGTTGGGGTAAATAGTGTAAAGTGTTTCAATTTTGGCTTTCTGGCCCGGGACTCCAGTGTTGGTTTGGGCAGCTGATGTATCTATACACCAGGAATCTGAAAACCTGCTTTTTGACTCGATACATGAGAACACTAGTTGTAGGGAAAACAATAATGGTACATGAATCATAGAGGAATGGGTTGTTTTTTTTCATTTCGTTTTATTTCAGTTGTTCAGATATATTTTTTGACCGTGGTACATATTTTTTCCTTAAAATATGCCTTTGTGATGTATACCTGATAGGATTCAACAACCCAATCACAAGGATGACCACCTCAGTGACGAGGCTTCGATTTAGGGACTAGTTCCCCAAGGTTTTCCTCCATCTAGTTCACCTGTCATACCACCAGCAGTGGAGCAACATGTGATCCCTAAAATACCGATAGATGAGGAACATAGGCTGAGCATGTTGTAGGTTTCTCAGAGATAGAACCTACTCAGGTTCTATGGTGAGCCCGACCCTTAAGCATATGAGGACTAGCTTGAGGTAGTGACTAGAGTATTCTATCTACTGAGGATACTAGTGGACCAGATTGTGATCATAAGTGTGAGACTCCATCAGGGTTCAGAAGGATGATGGTGGAGTCTGGCCATGCAGACTCGTGATGAGGAGACTCTTTTGTGGAAAGAGTTCAAGTTACTATGGGAGGATTTCTCTGTAGTTACACTGAGAGTAGTGCGTATTTAAGAGCTTATCCAAATCCAACAGGGTAGTTAACCAGTGGATGACTATTCCTCAAGGTTCACCAGCCTCTCCAGGTATTAAATGGATATGGTCAGGGACCAGTACTTCAGAGCTCAGACCTTCAAACTGGGACTATAATTGGATATCTGAGCAAGTGTAATGCCTCTAGGTATTCAGGCTTATGCTGGAGTTCTTGAGTGAGCCTTGGTGATCTAGGGATTCTTGGAAGAGCAAAGATACCCAGTGGAATTCAACAATAGGTAGACAGATGTAGAGACCTCAGAAGTAGGGATCCAATGTCTTCCACAGGGATTAGGACATGGGAGACATAACAGAAGGACCCAAGGTAGTGGATATTATGTCTTGGGCTCTCAGGCTGGATCCAATCACCCAAGGGAGATGTGATGCTACTCATGTGATGGTAGGGGACATATTGCAAGAAACTGCCCAACCCACTGAAATGTTGATAGGTACATGATGGATAAACCACCAAGGTAGAGACAAAGAGTGGAGCAGGAAAACATTCCAAGCAGCGGACATGGCCGAGGAAGATGGAGAGATGTAGTAGGTGGTAGACACTTTGAACTACTTCCACCACCACCCCCAAGTTGTCTTGCACCTGGCTCAGGGAGTTAAGGGACATGGGCAGGGGTAGCTAAATGTTGTTGAGAAGTACGACCCATGGACTCCATGGATTATATGAGGTAAGATTTATGTCTTTTCTACCTTATCTTACATACATATAGACACATGCGCTAGTCAGTACATCTTCACCAATCATCTTGTGAAAAATATTGAGATTTTGGTGGAGCTACTGACTTGACCCTTACACATGAAGACACCTACAAGAAGAGGCATGATGATCAGACATCATTTCCAAAAGTGTGATATTACCATGAGAGGCGATAGTTTTGGATTGAACCTATTGGTGGATGTGTTTAGGCCTTAAAATGTCAATCTTGGTATGTATTGGTTATTTTCATTCCATTCACAAATTGGCTACTTTAGGAAAAGAGTGTGGTGTGTTCACAATAATGGAATGAGATTTTCTTTTTTTGGTGAAAAGAAAATCCAGGTAGCACAAAATGTGCTCGTGCATATGAGGGTGCAGCTGATCACTAATGAGTTGGCTAGCGTTACCCTAGGAGAAGCATATGTTGTGTGCTTTCCTATCCTAGTAGTAATGGCGTAGTATAAGGACATCATTCCAAATGATGTTCTAGGATTACCTCCCCTTAGAGAGATCGAATTCTGCATCATCTTACACCACAAGATGATGTCAATATCCTCATCGGCATATCAGATAACCCTTGTAGTGCATCACTAGCTAAGGGTGTAGTTGGTGGATATGTTAAGGAAGGGCTTCGTAAGATCCAATTTTTCACTCTAGGCGGCCTTAGTTTTGTTTTCCAAGAAGTAAGATTAGATTTTGAGGTTTTGTGTAGATTACTAGTGCCTGAATGAGGTAACAGTGAAGAACAAGTATCCACTATAGAGGATCAACACCTTTTCAGTCATAGGGCAGCCAGTTGGTTATAGACCTAGGAGCATCACCAAACACTAACAGGTGGTTCTGAAACCGAGTACGTCCAGACGTCTTCTAGGGATGTTTAGGATCACCCATGGTTTGTCTTTTCTTATCTTGTTTACTTTTAGCTATACATGTTTTTACAACTTATATTTTCACTTGTTTTTTTTAGCACTGTCTTGTTTTCTTAGTTTGATTTATTTGTGAAACTTTAATTTGGTTTAGAAATTAAACATGGGGTACGTTGGGTTTTTAAAATGGGTAAATGATACTTTTTTATTAAAATATAGGAAAGCTACGTTTATAATTTTATTTCAAACATGTGAGAATAGATTATTTCAGGAAATGAGAAGTTGTATTCTTGGGTTTATCTTTGAAACCCTACAAATTATTTTAATACCCACACCTATTTTATCTTTTCAGTTTCAGGTTCCCCTTTTCTCATGTTCTCTTGGATGAGTTACTCATTATTGGAGCAAGGTTGGCCTTTGGTTGGGTGGTGACCGAGAGGGTCACAGGGAGGTATGTAGAGCTATTCTATTTAATTCTTTCTCTGCTACTAGAGTTTAGTTTTATTGTTTTGTTTATTTATTTATTTATTTATTTATCTTTTATGGGACAAATCATTCCCAACAATTAAATTTTGATGCCTGACACTAGTTTCCAGACTGTGGGGATTGGGAATACCCTTCAGCCCATGTTGCGGACCAGCTCGGGTGACCGGTTCTGGTTCGACCTGAGTTGGTTTGTGTAAAAATGTTATCGGAGGAGGACCTTGTTATTTGGGGTGTCTAGTATATGGAGATTAGGACTGTTGGGAATCGAGAGGTAGGTACAGGAAGGATGTCATGGACCCTCGCCCGTTCCAATCCTTGAGCCGCCATGGGTATTCGGGAAATTTATTCCTTTTCCCATTTTGGTTTGTTTTATATTTAGGGATGAAAATAGAGGATATATGATGTTACATCATGATTTCACATGGATTAGTGACCAATGTGGAGTCTGAGTACACGTTTTGAGTTCCTCCTAGTTGTTGATGCTTACATGGGGCATGAACTAAAACCATGTAACTAGGGTAAGCGTGACTACTAGTCCCTCTCTCTGGTATTTTGATACATGTTGAGTGTCATCTTGGTTCTAGTTGGTGTAAGTGCACTTTTGAAAATGAAAAAGAGTTTTTGAAATGAGAATGATTTCTTTTAAATGGATTCAAATTCGTGAAATGGATTTTTGAAACTGAAATATCATGGACTCAAAATCCGGCATTTGCTTGGAGCTGGTAGAGATATGGTTTGGGAGAAACCTCAGGTACTCTTTATGAATGTTATCACATTTTAGGGAATTCATGGGAAGTGCATTTTGGTGCGTACGGATGAAAGAGGATGAAGGCATGTGCACGGTTCATAGGATTACAGGGGTGTGTACATGGAATTAAAGGTCTGATCATATTATTCTAAAGTGACTAAAAAAAGGGAAAATGATTTTTGGTAATTGAAATTTGTTTGAAAAGTAGGTTTGGTATTTGGAAAGTGTCCTTGGAAGAAGGTGGTTTTAAAATCTAAAAAGAAAAAGGGAATTTTGTGTTGTGTCTCTATTTGTTTGGTTTTTGAGATGACTGTTTTTTGATGCAAGCGCTTTCATTGATGTTTCTGCGGCTTTAAATTGGTTTTGGATTTGTGTTTTCCATGTTGTTCAGAAAATGACACCCAGAAATGTCCCCAAGGTTTTTTATTAGTCATGTTTAGTTTTTGGTCCTCCTCAGACGTTGTCTATCCTTCACGGTGATCAGGGTCCATTAGAGGTAGTAGAGTGGATTGAAGTGGCCGAGTGTGTCTTTAGGGTATTGGGAACTCCCAAATCTATCTGCCCGAATGGCCCGAAGGCCTTATTTTTTATTTATTATGGATAATAACCCTTTTAAGGGTTGAAGGCAAACCTGTACAAGTTTTGGGTTTGTTTGAAGGTCCAATTTTAGAAGAATGGGAGTTGTTTGCCCCACCATTAATGTATGTTGGGATGAAATCGTATGTCGTTAAATCCATCTTTATCTGATGGTTTATACCTGAAGAGGATATGACGAAGAAAAGGGAAGAGCTCATGCATATTCAACATGGCCAACAGAAGATGAAAGCATATGTTGACCATTTCATGGAGCTCGTGTCCTTTTCTCTGGAGGTAGCATCACAAGATTTGATGAAGACTTCTCTATTCATTAGGGGTCTTTATACAGAGATCGAGGAGTGTGTCCTCTCTTCTATGGACCCTCATTATGAGAAACAGGTGTTTGAGGCATTCTTAGCTGAATTTATATATGTAGCGTATGAGATTGGAAATCAGGCATATCCTGTCACTCATGAAGGTTCCCTATCTGGTGATCAGGGTGTGAAAGAGGTACCTATTCTTAAATAGTCATCTAAAATAGTTTGGGCTTCTAGTTTGTCAAAATGTTCAGTGGTGTGCCACCAGTGTGTCGATTCAGGCATGTGAAGTCGTTATGTCGCATCCCTCCAAAGTCATTTCATCATTGCGGATGTTTGGGTCACTTGGAGAAGTTTTGCAGGAAGCATCACCGGAAGAAGATGCTGTGACCAGATGATTCGAGTGCCTTAATGTGAGGCAGGAAATGCTTCATCCATCAGAGCCCCACCAATAGGTCCTAGGGTGAAGCACACACACAGTCAATAGTTGCAAGAGGTGTGAAGAATCAATTTAGGTTTTGTGTTCCATGTTGGTAGTGGAACACTTAAAGTCTTTTCATTCTTGTTTTTCTACTGTTAAAGTTTTGACATCATTTTACAATCATTATTTCATTGTGGTGTTATGATGGACATGTTATATCATAATCTAAACCATTTCATTTTTTTCATTATTGTTTTAAAAATCATGTGTTTTCCTTAAAAAGGTGTTTGGCCTTTGTATGGTTTACTCTCAGTTTTCCTATGATCATTTGGAGATATAGGTTCTTGTGGAAGAATTGATGTTTGTAGTTATGCACAGATTCACTGTGGGGATTATGTTGTTCTTGGAGGTTTTTCTCTAGTATTTAGGGTTTTTGGTCTTGGTCGAGAGTTCTGGGATTCAGTGAAGGTGTTGTTTGTTCATGATGTAAAACTTAGTCTAGATCAGTGTGGAGTTCCCATGTCGGCCCACTTCCCAGGGTTGTACATTTGAGTGTTAAATTTCACCCCTAGCTAAGTTCTTATGGTGTGGAGAACCCTCTCGTTTTCTACCATTCTCTTGTATTGTGGTTTTATTAAATTTAAATCAGGCATGAATTCTTGTTTTCTCTATTGTTCGGTTGGATGACTTTTTAGGGCAGAAAGTGTCTATGGTGGGGATAATTGTCACACCCCAACTTTGTAAGTAATTTTAAATTTATTATTTCTTTTCCCCAAGTCCTCACTCCAAGGTCCGATCTGGGTCCTATTTTAAATTTTTTGTTGTTTAATAATTTTACTGGGTTTCTGACCCATGCGTGGTCACCACATGGTTGGAGGTAGCCGCGCGGTCAGCTCGGGTTCCACACAAATGTCTAACGATTATAATAAATAAATATTTAGTTAAATATAGTGTGTTAATTGTTTAAAGTGTAATAATAATAGTATTACTCTTTAATTAATAATAATATTATTAAAGAGCTGTTATTATGGTAATTTGTTTTATTTTTTTATTTTTTTTATTTTTATTATTATTATTTTTTATTATAACCTTTATCATTATTATCTTTATTATTATTATTATTTATATTATTTATGGTATTATTATTATTATTATCATCATTATTATAATAAAATGAGAGAAAAAAACTATGTAACCCTAATACCATCCCCCCCCACTTTACCCCTCTCTGCGGTGCTTCCCCTCACCCTGTGCAGGCCGCACCCCCACTCTCCAGCCGATAGCCTTGTGCTCACCCAGCTTGCTCGCCATGACCTTGCCCCAGCCCTCCCCCTGTCTCATCCCCTTACAGGACCTCACCCTAGGTCTCGCCTTCACCTCCTGCCACCTCACCCTCTCATGCTCCATCCACCCAGTCTCCCTCTTCCCTTGCTTCCTTCCACTCCTCCTTGCCCCGGTCATACCCTCTACACACCCAGCCGCGCACTTACGCTTCAGACAACTCGAACCCTGCCGACCTCACACCCCATCTAGAGCCCTACGCACACCAGAACTCCTTCACACACGTCATCCTCACACCCACGGCAGGTCATCATCACCATCTACTCACACACCAGCTCCGGCCTCCCCTGCTATGCTTCTCAAGCCGACCACCACACTTCTAGCCAGCCACCACTTCGCCTTTCTGCATGACTCCCGGCCATTAGCGCCTCCTCTGGCTTCTCATCCCGGTGCGACGTGCCCCACTCTCAGAGGTCCATTCCCGGCTCCCTCACTAGCTCCAACCATGCCTCTACACTCTATAATCTTCCCTTATCCCATAGCCCGACCCCCATCCAGTGCCGCCTCTTACTCTGGCACACCTTCCAGTGGCCACCTCTTCCCTTGTACGGCCTCCTGATCGCACGTGACCACCCCGGAAGACCCATCATATTTGTCAAACCCCCCTTGTAGGTGTGTTTTCTCTCATTTTTTAGGGATTTTATTCCATAGAAAATATTTAATGGCATGAATTTTAATTAAAATGTTTTTCTAATTTTTTTAGGTGTGTGTTTGGTCCACAGGTGGTTGTCCATCTTTTTTCTGAAGCGGTGTCACAGTCTCTCTCCATTGAGGTAGGCGTTTCCAATCATTACTTTCCTAAATTATTCATTGACACTTTCATGTCTTCAATTAATTTTTAATGTTTAATTTCAACTCAATTATATCTATGGTTTGATCTGATTATGGTATTTATCTTGTTAAAACTTATTAAAAATTAGTTTTTCTAGGGAATTCTTTAAATTTTTCAAGTTAAGATATCTAGGATGTTTATTTTGAGTGTTGTTGTTCTTTAAAGAGGGATTGGGGGTGGGGGATTCCCCTAAATAGTTCGGTATTTTTATAATGTTTTTTTTAAATTGTTTAGTCTATTTATAAAATTTCTTCGTTTGTTTATAAAAGTGTTTATAAATTGGTTGGATTTTTCATAGATTTTTTTTATAAACATGTTGGCTTGTTTATAAAATCATTTATAAATTTTTTGGTTTGTTTATGAAATTATTTAAAAATTGTTTGGTTAGTTATGGTTTAAAGGAAATTCACATTTTTGGAAAAAGCATCTGAGAGTCTCTTTGTATTTTTGGGGTGCCACTAGATTTTTTCACATCCAAGGGTGCACTAGGTGCACACATGGATGTGCTGTCAAATGAAGATGTTTTTATAAATTGACATTTCCTTGAAAGTTTGGTTTTCTAAATGGTCTATGCCTTCCAGATGAGGTTGTGTATTTTGGGTGGTTCTTAAAATGGTTTTCAATGTATTCCATTTGGTTTGGCTGTTTTGCTTGGAAACATGATTTGGTGTGAGTTTGGAAAGAACCATGCTCAATTGTCTTTATAAATTTAAAATAGGTATTGGTAAGATGTTTTCAGTAAATGGATTTTGAAATGTTGACTCAAAGGCCTATTTGAAACTTTCATCTTTAGTGTAATGTTTGTTTTGATTCATTGAAATAACGACATTTTGATTACTATATGCCCATTTTACAACTTTAATGTTTTGGAAAAGGTATCAAATGGATTTAATAATTTCATGGCCTGATGACCTAGTTGGAACCTTTGATGATATGATGTATATGTATTTTTTGTTCACCTCTATAAGGGGGATATCCCTTATGGGTTATCTAATGGAGTGTCCATGTTTGGGGTTGGCAAGTGCGATGAGATGAGTCACCTGTGCGGGAGAATTTTACATACACAGTATTATTATATCCACCATGGGTTCTAGGGCGTCTTTTAGATGATCGAGTCACTTTTATTGATCAACCCCGATTAGATGGGTTGGTACCCACTGGATTGGTTGTTAGGACAGGTGGTATTTTCCACTGGATTGGTCAGTTATAGGGTGGACAGTTGGTTATTGACTTATGAAGTTCACTTGTAAAGATCCAGAATTTACATGTATTTTTTTTAAATATATGGGAATTTAACGAGTTCAAAAAAATTTATGGCGTGTGATTCCAAGGCCCAAAGTGGGTGGAATGAATTTATGAACTTTTTTTGGGTACGTTCCGTAAACATGTGATCAGGTTTTTCTGAATTTTGAACCGGTGATCGGAATTCAGATACGAGGGCACCGTTGAACTCGCAGTGCCAATATTCTCTTAATAAGACTTTCACCTCAACGATATTTGGTCGAGGGTGAATGTTAGTGTATAGGTTTTTCATGTAAGAATAAAATAAAAATAAATGTGTATGGCATTTTTATTTTTATTTGCAACTCCCATGTCGGTGTTGGTAGGTGGGGTCCACCAGAACTAAACCTCCATGTGGAAGTTGAGGTGTGGGGACCACCCGACCTTAACCTCTCATGAGAGTTTTTGGTGTTGGGGACCACCCGAACCATAACCTCCCATGAGATGTTATGGTGGTGGGGACCATCCAGGATTAAACCCCCCTTTAATTGAGAGAAACTCTCAACCCACCTCATTAATGTGGAGGAGCTTGTTGACCTCCTCCACATTAATTGTGACAGTGCACATACCTTTAATTGTGCCAACTTAGTTAATTGGCTTGCCCCTGTTTTATATTAAGTAACAGTGTCGTTGGAATTTAGGAAGGTTCCTAATAAATAAACCATCATAAATTCCATGATCGTTACCTACCTTCCCCCCACTTCTATATATATGGATCATGGGAGGAGGATTTGGGATAACTTCACCAAGTGACGAAGTACTCGTAAAGTGATGTGATTCCCAATACTTGGAGGATTGCACTCTCCAATGAAGAATGTGTTCCCCAAAAAAGAATGCACTCCCCAACAAATAATGCTCCGCCAATGAAGAACGCAGACCTCCTTCGACCTTCTTCCTCGGGACTTCTTCCGATATGGGACATCCTCATCTATGGAGAATTGACGTCCATACTTCCTCCCGCGCCAATGTCAACGAACGAGGTAGGGGGTTTATTTTCATCATAATATATTCCTTGTTTTCTTTTGCTGTTTGGGAATAATCATTTCGGAGGTTGTAAAATTTGAAGTTCATCGTTCTTCCTTCTTGTTGAGGCAAATGCTACCACCTAAATGTGGAGGGTATGGGCCAAACCAACATGGCCCAACCCCTCGACCGTTCTTCTTTGGTGTACTCTTCAAAATGGAGGAAGGCGATGATGATAACGAAGGTGATAGAGGCAACCCCCCCCCCCCCCAGTGGCCATCGCGACCTGTGCTACCCCAGCGACGCACTCGCCTCACTGGCTGCGTCGCCCCCCAGCCACACACCCTCGTCGGGCCATGAAGCGCCATGAAAAATCAGCCCAGCTCCCCGTCTCACGCCCCCACTGGCTGAGCCACCCTGGCCGCACCACCCGTTAGCCGCACCGCACCACTGGAAAAATCGGCCCCACCGCCACCAGCCCTTCGAGATGCCCCGACTCGCGTCGCTACTGGCCTCTTGAGCTGCCTGCACCCCTCACGGAACCCCGGACGAACCGGCCCATTCCCCTCACTACGCCACGGCTGAACCGGCCCGCACCCCTCACGGCGCCCCAACTGAACCGGCCCGCACCCCTCGCGACACCCCGGCAGAACCAGCCCGCGCCTTTTGCAGCACCCCGACCAAGTCAGCCCGCGCCCCAGTGGCACCCCAGCTGAACTGGCCCTGTGCCCTCGTGGAACCCCCACAGTCGAGCCGTCGTGCGACCCTCGTGGGCTCCGCGGCCCTCGCGGCCTACCAGACCTCCCAACAGACCGGGCCGAATCATGCGCACGACCTGACCCATCAGATCGGTCTGTGTCAACCTGAATTGGGTCGACCCATGCAAGGTCGGGCTAGGTTAGTCTGACCAGGTCAGACCGGACTCGGGCCCACTACGACCCATTTAAGCTCCTTCACCCATATCTTTGGCACCAGACGTTCGTTTGACGAACTGTCAGTGACGCTGGAAATCTTGGAGCAAGATGGTCCCTTTGAGTATACCCCACTGTGTTTTGGTTTGAGATGGGGAACAATCAAGTTGGATCGAGCACGAATCCAACCGGGCCCCCGGGACTAAAAGACTAATAACTCACAGACCAGGCGTCCGATCGATGCGCCGTCAGTTGCGTTGAGACACATATTACGTGGCACACATTTGAGATACCTTTTCTAGGAACTTCGTGACAGTTGCAGTATAAAAAATTAGCTTGTGGAGCGGATCCTCCCAGAGATGAACGAGCATAGTGCAGAGACCAAGTAGCTGGCTGAGAGCTGGCGATTGGTGACCGTTTTGACTCGGAGTGACTCTACTAGCCCAGTGGGGAGCACCTTGGTGTCACGGAAGACCCACAGTGGGGAGAGCCTTGGTGATGAGGCAGACCCACGGTACTCGACAGAAAGAGTACCTCAGTAGGCTACGAGGGGGATCACGCTTGGTGATGTGGCAGACCCACGATGAGGAGCGCGCTTGGTGACGCGTCAAATCCACGGTACTCGATAGGAGGAGTGCCTCAGTAGTCCATGGTTACTGGGAGGCACGCTTGGTGTTGTGACAAGACCACTTTACTCGATAGTGGAGGAGTTCTCTAAAAGTCGAGGTTTCGACAATGTGACAGGGGATGTTACTTGATACTGCCTCTAGAATAAAATTCTGGTTTGAGCTAAGTCTGTTTTTTTTGTGTTTTCCTCATGATTGAGATGGATCACTTGATAACTTAGGTATATGTATGGGCATATACCTAACTAGGGTTATCTGTTGATTTAATTATTTGTGGTTTATCCATGGTAGATTTTGTGATACCTTGAGAGTCTCGGGGTCCCTACTGAGTATCGTTATACTCAACCCTGCACGGGATATTCCAGCACCTTGTTGTGTTGGATGCAGAAGACAGACATCGCTGATGGAGGCTGAGAGTTCCAGGACTGGATAGTAGCCGGAGGTGGACCATACGGCGTGTCGGTACTCGGAGGAGACGGACGAACATGGAGTGTTGAGGAGGCAATCTGTATCTACCCTTTAGGTAGGAACCTCGGTGGACGATCCAGTAGCGGTCGTTTCTATTTCTTCAGTTGCATTTCATTTTAGTTGTACTTGTACCTTTACATTTGGGCTTCAATTTTGTCCCCTTTTACATTCACCACTCTTTTTTATACAATTTACATAGTGTTTCATATCCAGCTGTGTGATTTCTTGTGTGTGTGATTACAGGTTATAAAGGCAACATGTTCCCAGTTTTAGGTTATTACGCCTTTGGTGCTAGTCTCTATCCCTTGAAATATGCAAGGCAGGATTGGGGTAGATAGGACATGAGCCCTGGGGGATGGGTCGGGAAAAATTGGTATCAGAGGAGTCGGTTCTGCCACAGAAATTAGGACTTTGATCTTTTGGGTGAAGCAATTGTGTTAAGTGTAGTGAGATTGATTTTTAGTTCATGGAGTCCAGTGTTAGTGCGGCGGCTGATGTATCCATACATCAGGACCATGACTTCTGATTTCCGACTCAGTGCATGAAAACACTAATTGTGTGTGTGTTTTCAAAAGTTTTCTTTAAGTCATCTCACCAGGTCATCTCCCTAGGTATAACTATTTAACTGTAATGCACATGTTTCTTTTCAGGATGCCTCTATGCAGATATCTGGCTAGAGTTCTGAGAGTTTTACGCACTGATATCCTCCCGAGCGACGAGGCCTTGGTGCAGGGCCCTCTTCCAGTAGAGTCATCAGCAGAGGCACCGGTGGTACCTTTCCCCGTTGGGCCACCGATGCCACCAGCCCCAGGAGAAGACGGTGCATGCCGCTTGAGCACGTTGCACGAGTTCCAGCAGCAGAGGACACCCAGTTTCAGGGGAGAGATGGACCCACCGGTGGCTGAGGATTGGCTGGAAGTTGTGGTAAGGGTTTTCCGACTAGTAGGGACACCCGCAGACCTCAGGGTGATTCATGATGCCGGCCTTCTACAAGAATCAGTGGGTAGATGGTGGAGCTTGCTGCTCTAGGTTCAGGACGAGGTGACACTTCTCTGGGCAGACTTCAAGATCCTATTTCGGGTAGCGTTTGTTCCAACGACTCTTCATGCAGTGCGCATATATGGGCTACTTCATCTGTAGTAGGGAAGCATTACTGTGGCTCAGTACTCATCAAGGTCACTGACCTCTCACGCTACTGCACTGATATTGTGCGAGAACCATTATTTAGGGTCCGGACCTTCGAACAGGGATTCATGCGGGAGATTAGAGCTTTGATTGCCACAATCAGCATCCTGACTCAAGGAGGGGTGTTAGAGAGAGCCCTCCTAGTGGAGAGCTTTCTTACTAAGAAATCTCCATCCCCGAGATCCACCACAAGTCATCACATAGTGGAGTCTTCTATAGATGGTAGAAGACAGATGTCACAGAGGTCCAAGAGGACCAGACCTACAGGTGGATGACCGCATGACTCAGGATCAATTGTGTGGGGCAACCAAACCAGAGACAGACATGCCAGGAGCGAGCAGTGTTTCACATGCGGCGGGCAGGGTCACATGGATCATGACTGTCTGACCAGCCATTCAGATGATTAACAGATCGTCAAAGGATGGACCAGGCATAGACAAAGATTTGATCGAGGTGGTCCGCAGGGAGCAAGTGGACGTGGTAGAGGAGCTGGCTGTGCAGCTGGCGGTGGGAGACGATTCGAGATATTACCGCCCCCACCACTAGGAGGTCTAACCCCGATCGTAGGGAGCATGTGGAAATGGGAGATCTCAGCTCTAAGAAGCTGAGGAATACGGTCATAGCACTCTAGAGATGATTCAAGGTCTGATCTGTGTCTACTCCACCATAGCTGAAGTACATATAGACACATGTTCCAGTCACTCTTTTATTGTCACTACCCTCATTTGGAGCTCATAGATTCCGATGGAGCTATTGGCTCGATATTTACGGCTAAAGACTCCTATGGGAGCGGATTCGACGATTACACATTGGTGCCAATAGTGTGAGCTTACTCTAGAAGGAAATATCTTCAGCTGGGATCTCCTAGTAGTGGCGTTGAGGCCTTACTACATCTTGTTGGGTATGGACTGGTTATCTACATTCCATGCTCAGATTGATTGTATCAGGCGCAAAGTGCGGCGTGTCCGCACGGATGGGACCAGGTTTACCATCACCGGTGAGAAGTGAGCCTTCACAACAGAGGATGGACTTTCTCGGAGGAGATTAAATAAAATCACTCATTAGTTGGGTAGCCTTACCCTTAGATATGTTGATGTGGAGAGTCGGAGTTATCCTATAGTGGTGGACCAATACACAAATATTTTCCCTAATGATGTCCCAGATCTACCTCTTTATAGTGAGGTAGAATTTTACATTGACTTATACCCTGGGATGACACCGATATCTAAAACAACATATTAGATGGCTCCCACAGAGCTTCGTGATCTATGGGTACAATAAGAGGACTTGTAGGGTAAGGGATTCATCCGACCCAGTGCTTCTCCCCGGACAACCCCAATTCTGTCCGCCAAAAAGGAGGATGGGAGCTTGAGGCTGTGTGTTGACTTTCAGTGCCTAAACCAGGTGACCGTGAAGAACTAGTACCCACTCTCTAGGATTGAAGACCTCTTTGATTAGCTAAAGGGAGCACAATGGTTCTTGAAGATAGACCTCAGATCAGGCTATCACCGGCTCAGAGTTCGAGACAAGGATGTGCAGAAGTTAACATTCAGATGTCGGTACAACTAGTACGAGTTCTTGGTTATGCCATTCGATGTAACCAATTGTCTATCAGTGTTCATGGGACTCATGAACATGGTGTTTCAGCCATACCTTGATCACTTTGTCATAGTCTCATCGACAACATTCCAATCTACTAGACTACTGAGGAGGACCATGCCTATCATTTGTAGGTAGTAATTGACAAACTCTGAGAGCACCAAATTTATGGTAAGCTCTCAAAGTTCTAGTTCTAGATCTGAGAGGTTCACTTTCGGGGACATGTCATATCGGATGTTGGATATGCAATAGATCCAGTGAAGATTGAGGCGGTACTTTCTTAGGAGCCACCGAGGTGTGTGACGGAGGTACAGAGTTTTCTGGGTTTGGCAGGATATTACCGGAGGTTTGTTCCAGACTTATCCATAGTTTCATCACCACTTTCAGCCTTGATGAAGAAGGGGAAACCCTTTCTGTGGTCAAGGAGATACCATAAGAGTTTTCAGGAGCTGAGGTAGATTCTGACTAGTGCCTCCATCTTGAGGCTTCTAGAGGAAGGTGTATGGTACGTAGTCTACTGTGATGCATCAGGGACCAGACATGGATGTGTCCTGATGCAGGAGAAATTATTTATTGTATATGGTTCACAATAGCTAAGAAAAAAATGAGAATAACTATTCTACACATGACCTGGAGTTAGCAGCAGTGGTATTCGCCATGAAGATGTGGTGACACTATCTGAGGGGCAAGCACTTTACAGTGTACTCTAATCACAAGAGTCTCAGGTATATCTTCTCCCAAAAAGAACTAAACCTGAGACATTGAAATTGTCTTGAGTTCTTGTAGGAATATAACATCGAGATAGTCTATACTTCTGCGAAGGGGAATGTTGTAGCAGATACACTCAGTAGGAGATCTGGTATACAACTACTAGGCGAGGCGACAGAGCAGCTGGATGATTTGCAGATATCCTTTGTGGATAGAGATGGAGCAGCCTATCTATAGTCTCTAACAGTCACTCCCCCACTTCATCAATGAGTCAGGGAGGTGCATCATGGGGACGCTAACTACAAGACATGAGGTGATCAGATATCCACAGGACATGCACCTGATGGATTTTATGAAGGTGGGGAGAATGTCATCCTCTTCAGAGGACGTACCATGGTACCTAGGTCACTTACGGAGGAAGTGTTGAGGGATTTGCACACTTACACTATAGCGGAAAATCCAGGAGTGGTGAAGATGTACCAAGATCTCTAATGACAGGATTGGTGGTAAGGAATGAGGAAATCAGTTGTCAAGTTTGTCTCTTGATGCATCACTTTTCAGCAAGTGAAGGGGGAGCATCATGTACCATCAGGCTTTTTTATCCTTTAGAGGTCCTAGAGTGGAAGTGGGATGAGATATCCATAGACTTCATGACGGGTCTTCCACGTACATCCATGGGACATGACTCGATTTGGGTGATCTTCTACCAACTCACCAAGTCGGCCCAAATTTTACCGATCAGAGAGTAGGGTTCAGTAAAGAGATTGGGATGCCTCTATGTGTAAGAGATTGTGTGGCTACATGGAGTACCTTCGATGATTGTCTCTAATCGTGACACATGTTTTACTTCATTGATATGGAATGGGTTGTTGGAGGCTTTTGGGACGTAACTTCATTTGAGCACCGCCTTCCATTCTCAGACGGATGGTCAGACTGAGCGGACCATTCAAAACCTCAAGGACATGCTACATGCTTGTTTCATCAAATTTGGTCATAGTAGGGAGGATCACTTACCTTTAGAGGAGTTTTCATACAACAACAGATATCACTCCACCTTAGGGATGTCACCTTTTTAGGCATTATATGGGCAACCTTGCAGATCACCCTTGTGCTGGACTGTCCCAGGGGAGTCAGCACTCGTGAGACTTGAGATGGTATGGGATACCAAATAGAAGGTTAAGATCATAAAGGAGCAAATAAAGACTACGCAGAGCATGCAGAAGTCATATGTTGACAGAAGACAGAGACCTCTAGAGTTTGAGGATGGTGACCACATCCTTCTACGAGTCTCACCTCATTGTGGTTTGCAGAGATTTGGGCGAGGTGAAAAGATATCTACAAGATTCATTGGACCATTTTAGGTCCTCAGTAGAGTTGGAGAGGTGGAATACCATTTAGCTCTTCCACCTTAGTTTCATTGGGTACCTGAAGTCTTCCACATATCCCGTTTAAGGAGATACGTGCATGACCCTTCTCACATCATCAACCATGGCGAGCTGGACGTCGACGATGGGGAAACATTTACGGAGGTTCTAGTATAGGTTGAGGATCGACATGATAAAGTCCTTCATGGAAGGTTGATACCTTTGGTGCGCGTTCACTGGTAGCACAAGAACCTCCAGGATTGCACATGAGAGGAGGAGGCTCAGATGCATGCTCAGTATCCCCACTTGTTTCCTTAGTTTGAGTTGTGTCTTACAGAGATGTAAAGGCTGAGGTGGGGAGAATATAAATACCCAGAACTTCCATGTATTTTTTTATATATATGGTAATTTTACGAGTCTATGAAAATTGACGGCACTTGATTCCGATGCCCGAAGTGCCCAGAATGAATTTTGGAACTTTTGTTCGAGTTCGTTCAGTAAACGTGCGAGCATGTTTTTCTAACATTTGAACTGGTGCTCGAAATTGAAATCCAAGGGCACCGTTGAACTCGCAATTCCAATATTTTATTAAGAATAATTTCACCTCGACGACAGTTGGTCGATGCTGAAAGTTAGTTTTTGGGTTTTTCGTGTAAGAATAAAATAAAAAAAAGTGTATGACATTTTTATTTTTATTTGAAACACCCATGTGGGTGATGGGAGGTAGGGTCCACCGAAACTAAACCTCCATGTGAAAGTTGAGGTGTGGGGACCACTAGACCTTAACAACTCATGATATGTTATGGGGGTGTGGACCACCCGAACCATAACCTACCGTGAGAGGTTATGGTGGTGGGGACCACCTGGGATTAAACCCCTCTTTAATTGAGAGAAACTCTCAACCCCCTCATTAATATAAAGGAGCCTCTTGACCTCCTCCACATTAATTATTCCAACACACATGCCTTTAATTGTTCCAACATAGTTAATTGGATTTCCCCCTTTTTAAATTAAGAAACAACATCGTTAAAATTTAGGAAGGTTCCAAATAAATGAACCATCATAAATTCCACGATCGTTACCTACCTTCCCCAATCTGTTATATATATGGAGCTTGGGTGGAGAATTTGGGATGGATTCACCAAGCGACGAAGCACTTGTAATGTGATGTGATGCCCAACACTTGGAGGATTATGCTCTGCAACAACGAACGCATTCTCCAATGAAGAATGCACTACCCAACAAAGAACGCTCTACCAACGATGAACGCCGACCTCCTTAGAACTTCTTCCTTAGGACTTATTCTGATGTGGGACGTCCTCATCTATGGAGAATCGACGTACGTAATTCTTCCCATGCCAACGTCAATGAATGAGGTAGGGGGTTTATTTGGGTCATAATACTTTCCTTGTTTTCTTTTGCGGTTTGGGAAAGAATCGTTGCAGAGATTGTAAAATTTTTTGTTCATCGTTTTTCTTTTTTGTTGAGCCAAATCTTAAAACCCATAACGCAGAGGTTGTGGGCCAATACAACATGGCCTAACCCCTCCGTCATTCTTCTTTGATGTACTCTCTGAAATGGAGGAAGGTGAAAAATATGATGAAGGAGACGGAGGCAACGACACCAACACCCACAACCACCACGACCTGCGCCACCCCCGTTGTGCACCGACCTCGCCTGCTACGCCACTCACTGGACGCACCCCTTGCCGTGCCTCCCCACCCCAAGATGAACTAGCCCCACACCCTGGCTCGGGCCACCCACCGGCTGAGCCACCCCAACCACGCCTCCCAACGGTCATGCCACCCGCCGACAGAACCAGCCGCGCCGCCACCGGCCCTTCGAGCCTCCCCGACTCGCGTTGCCCCCGGCCTCCCCAGACGCTTGTGCCCCTCGCGGAACCCCGAAAAAACCCACCCACGCCCCTCATGCCCCCGACCAAACCAGCCTGTGCCCCTCATGGTTCCCTCGCCGAACCGGCCCACGCCCTTCGTGGTGCCCCAACCGAACCGGCCCAGGCCCCTGCGGCATCCCGACCGAATTGGACACACACCCCCGCGATGCCCTGGAGGAACCATCCCCACGCCCCCCCTGTGGCGCCCCGAACGAACTGGCCTCGTGCCCTCGTGGAAACCCCATGGTCGAGCCACCCTGTGGCCCATGCGGGCTCCTTGGCCCCTCATAGCCTGCCGGACCTCCCAGCAGACCTGGTTGGATCATGGGCCGGGCCTGACCCAGTAGGTCGAGCCAGGTTGACTTGAACTGGGTCGACCTGAACCAGGCCCACTACGACCCATTTCTTCTCTTTCAGCCATATCATTGGCACTAGACTCTGTTTGACGAACAGTCTGCGGCGCTGGAAATCTTGAAGTGAGACGGTCCCTTTGAGTATACCCCACTATGTTTTGGTTTGAGATGGGGAATGGTCTGGTTGGATCAACCATGAATCCAACCAGGCCCCTGAGACTAAAAGGCTAATAACTCACAGACCGGGCGTCCGATTGTCGCACCATCAGTTGTGTTAAGACACCAATGACGAGGTAGAACATTGAGATAGTTTTTTTTGTGAATTTTTGAATGTTGGTGTATCAACTAGTAACATGGGGAGCAGATCCTCCTGTAGATGAGCAAGAATAGCATGGAGACTTATTAGCTGGAAGAGACCTAACAACTGCAGACCATTTTGACTTGGAGTGACTCTATTAGCCATGTTAGGAGCACCTTAGTGTCGTGGCAAACCCATAGTGGGGAGTACCTTCATGTCGCGACATTACCACAGTACTCGATAAGAGGAGTACCTAATAAGGCTACGAGGGGTAGCAAGATTGGTGATGCGGAAGAACCATGGTAGGGAGAGGGCTTGGTGATGCGTCCGATCCACAATACATGACAGGAGGAGTACCTCACCAGTCAAAGGCTAGTGGGAAGCGTTCTTGATGTCGCGGCAGGCCCACTATACTCGATATAGGAGGAGTTCTCTAGCAGATGAGGTTTTGACAATGTCACTGGGGATGTTACCTGATACTACCCTTAGAATAAAATCCTTATTTGATCTGAGTCAATTTTTCTATATTTTACTAATGACTGAGTTGGATCACTTGATAACTTAGGTAAATGTATGGCCATATACCTAAGTAGGGTTTTCTATTTATTTCATTATTTGTGGTTTATCCTTGGTAGATTTTGCGAGACCTTAAGGGTCGTGGGGTCCCTATTGAGTATAATTATACTCATCCTTATACGCGCTATGCCTGCACCTTGTTATGTTGGATGCAGACAATAGACAACGCCGATGGAGGCTGAGATTACCAGGATTGGATGATACCCAGAGGTGGAACATACGGTGTGTTAGTACCCAGAGGAGACATACGGACATGGAGTGTTGAGGAGGCGATCTATACCTTCCCTTCAGGTAGGAACCTTAGAGGATGATCCAGTAGTTGTCTTTTCTCTGTCTTCAGTTGTTTTGAATTTCAGTTGTACTAGTACCTTTACTGTTGGGATTGTATTCTTGCCCCTTTTACTTTCAACACCCTTTTGTTATAAAATTTACTTAGTGTTTCATATCCATCTGTGTGCTTGCTTGTGTGTGTGTTTACAGTTCATAAAGGCAATGCCTTCCCAGTTTTATGGAATTACGCCTTTGGTTCTAGTCACCATCCCCTGTCCCATGGATGGTGGGCTTGGGTAGACACGTCACGGGACCCAAGGATGGGTTGCGACATCACCATACACTGGTAGGTGGTTCAAAAACCAATTACATCCAGGTTTTTTATATGGATGTTTAGTATCACCCATGAATTGTCTTTTCATTTCTTGTTTAACATCAACTATACTTATTTTTCCATCTTATATTGTCACCTATTTCTCTTAACACTGCCTCGTTTTCCTTATTTAGATTTTGTTTTTAAAATTTTTAATTTGTTTTCGAAATGAAACGTGGGGTGTAATGGGTTTTTAAAATGGGTAAATAATACTGCTTTATTAAAATATGGAAAACCTAATTTTATAATTTTATTTCAAACTTGTAGTAATGGATTGTTTCAGGAAAGGTGACGTTGGATTCTGTGGTTTATCTTGGAAACCCTACTGAGAATTTTAATTCTCATGCCTATTTTATCTTTTCTATTGTAGGTTCCCCTTTGATTAGGTTCTCTTGGCTGAGTTCCTCATTATTGGAGCAAGGCCAGCCTTCGGTTGGGTTTTGACCTAGATGGTCACAAAAATGTATGTTGGGCTATTCTGTTTAATTTTTTCTTCTTCTAGAGTTTAGTTTTATTTTTTATTATTATTATTTATTTATTTATTTATATTTTATTGTCCAAATCGTTCCCAGTGATTAAATTTTGATGGCTGGAACTGGTTGCTAGCCCATGGGGATCAGGAACGCCCTTCAGGGCTTGTCGTAGACTGACTCGGGTGACTTCTTCAGGGTCGATCCCGGTTGGTTCAGGACATCCCCACACCAAGACTTGCCAGTCTGACTAAAATTCCAAAACCAATGGCCCTATGGAAGTTCACAAGGAGGATAATTTAAGAGGTAATTTATTCTTTCTTTTTCATTTATATTATTTTTAATTCAATTTCTTTTCTTATACTCTCTTAACATGATTTTATCCAAGTGGCATAAAAAATAATTATCTTATATATATTATTATTTTATCATGTTTATGAAAAAATTCATCATAAAAATTCTCCCCCTCTCAATTTTTATTTTAAAAATGAGAACATCGTCTATGATGTGTCAATTTACCACAGTCATAGAAGATACAATTTTATTTTTCATTATCACCTTCACGTAAGGTAATAAAACCATTATTATGGTTAAATCATATTTTATTATAAATACTATAAGTTACTTAATGTTTTATAACCAACATATGGACATGATAGTGAATAAAATGTTATAAGTTTGTGATGATTGTAAAAACGGCCAAAATAAATTAAATAATTTTCTTAAATGGTTTTTCTAATGATTCAACCTCATATCAAAAAAATTACATATGGTATCATTTAAAATTATAAAAACATATTAACACTATTTCATTTATATTCATGATTATTTATTCCATTCATTAAAAAAATCCAAAATGAACCAACCATTGAAACCATGAAATAAATGCACGCAAAACAATGTAAATAAAAAAAATTTATTAGTAAATGGGTGGAAAAATGTTATAAGAAAATCACATAACTAATTATAAATATGAATATAGTTCTGAAATCTTTTAATTAAACTCTTTAAGCCATTATAAAATAGGTTTGAACATGTTTGATGTTAATAGAACCCAAGGTAAGGGAATTTTTAACCCTATTTCCATTATTTTTGTTAAACTTATACTTCATTTATTACAGTGAGCTAAGAATATTTGTGAAATTAATTTTGATTATATTATGTTTTATTATTTTTATATATATTATCTATAGATATTCCATTATTTTTATCAACTATCACTAGAAAAATATGATATTGGTAAGGAACATTTCTTTAATAAATTCTTTTAAATTTATATTTTCTTCATATTCAAAAGGAATGTTTTTATGAATGTATTATTATTTTATGATTATTTTCGAGTTCTTGGGAATCATTTATGATGATGTATAGGACCTATATCTCCCTTCAATTCATTTGGTATTCTTATTTTGGGGGTTAAAATTGTGGTTAAACCAATTGTAATTCTGATAGCTACACCATAAGGTAGTTGTGAGGGTTATATTATATGGTAGCCATGAGGGTTAAAAATAATATCTTAGTAAAGAGGGATACAATATTAAGTAAGTAATTCTGTAAGTTACCTTTGTGGAATTATTTATGATTTATATGATTTACAAAAATCTCATGTTTTCAAAAAGTGACAATATGATACATATTGGGTGATTAATATGTCTTTGTGAAAATGAATTCATATGTTTGTAAGTATTCATGGACTAATGGTTTCCCAACTTATTTTTTATGACTTGTACGGAGCTTTTTGTGCTCATCCAATGTTTTAAAATGTTTTTCATAGGTTTTGAAAATGGGTAAGTGATAAGTAGGACCCATGATGATTATTGTGAATACTTTTCATGAAAATATTTCATGTTTTTAATAAAAACTTTTATATTATGTATGAAATTGATACTATTGTATTATTACCCACTTTGAATTCTAATGGGTTGTTATGTAAGAATTATTTCCTTATTTTTCAAAACTCTATACAAAAAAATATATTTTGGAATGTAAGGAAGTGAATTCTAAATGAACTTACTAGATTATGTAATGTTTAGGTCTGGGTCCTTATAATTCAACTATATAAATAAATAGGGTGAAAATACATTTTTGAACCGAAATTTATAATTTTCCCTATTAATCCAAATATAAAAGTTCTTAGAAAAAATCCAAAAAATCACCCATTGTAAATTTCGATATTTGTATTTCCAAAAACAATTTTATTTTATTATACAAAAATTATAAAAGTGTAAAATATTGGTTTAATGTAAGTCTTCCATTACAAGGAGGAAAACAAAAATATTAAATAATAATTTTAACTGTATATTATTGTTTTGTATCAACCAGTGTTGCATAAAATGTAAGATTAAATTGAAACTCAATGTTCCATGCCTGTTTTTTTATTGGACATAGCATCTATTTTAAGGTAAAAACACTATCTAATTCATAAATATAAATAAATATGAAAAAATCCTTATTCGATCATTACCTAAGATATTACATTGAAATATTTTTTTTTCAAGTAGTTCAAACATTAGTTTTTATCTAATTGATAAACAAAGGATTCATTTTTTATACATTTATAAATCCCATTTTCAAAATTTCGTTAATCTTTTTCGTTACTTCCATTCCAACGTCTTGGCGATAACAATAATAATATCTTAGTAAAAATATTAGTAGTATATTGTAGTTTAGTAAAACAATTCCTTACATGTAATGAAATATATTGAATAAAGTATGTATTGTGTGTAACACAAGCCAAACAAATTTTTGCGTGCATCGTAATTGAATCAATGCATTGCTTGTAGTGCAGGATTAGCATGGTGTTGCAAGAAACAAAAGCCAAACAAAGTACTTCCATATAAAAAAATCTATATTCAATGTTATGTTAAATTAATAATGTTAAAAAGATTAAATTAATTCCAAAAAATAACAATATAGTAGGGTGTCACATTCTACCCCCTTAAAATGAATTTCTCCTTCCAAATTTATATTGTTTATCAATGGGTTAATAATTTAATGTTGCTTTCATAGAATCATAAATCATAAAAATGAACAGCAAAAATTTCTTTAAAAATGGAATGTGGGGACCATAATGGTTAACCAAAGTAACTCACAACTATATTTTTTCAAAGGAAAACATAGGTTGGGAGTGATGCGTTGGCATGATATAAAATAAAAAATAATTACTGATCATGATTGACGTAATGGATTAGATGTATGTGAATGATCAATGGAATGTTAAGGTCATAAAAACTATAATTATATTCTGATTTATACAACCATCAGTTCATAAGTTATAATGATATTAGTATTAATCTTTTTGACTATCATTTTCATAGAGTTGAGGAATATTTTTGCTATCCTGGAACTTAATGAAATGTAATTATTTGGTTTCATTCCATTTTAATATGGACAAATGGTTCACTTTATGAACCTTCAAAATATAATTCAACCTTTCTTCCTTAAATAAGCTCTTATCTTATACCAATAACATTTTTATTGGATATGTGGGTTCATCATTACATAGATTGGATATTAAATTTGATTTTATTTTTCAAAAATCTATGTAGATAGAGGTAATCACACAAAACTTCACAAAAATTTTAACAATATGATTTTTTAAAGTCTTTATCAGAAAAAAACAATATTAAATTCCCAACTTATGTGGGGATAAAAAGTCATCCCTAATTATCATGATTCACTTTGTCCATTGTTCTCACAAATTTTACAATTTTTTACTTTTTCCATGGATTTTTTGTGTGTCTTATCATCCACATTAGTCCTTGGATTGGGGAACATGTTTGTATAATGGATGAACTCCTTGATATTTAATCTTTGAAGTGTGGGAGGTGCATTCTATGGGTGTTTCTCATTACTCACATCATTATATAACTTCTTCCAATTACATAATCATTCATCCACTCGATGTCCTTCCCTTACACAAATAGAAAATTTAGTATTTCCCTTAATATAATGCCCTCCTGGTTTCATTCCACAGATTGCACATTATAGAAGGATCATTTTCTTTTCTCTATGGTGGTAATATTTTCCCTTGAAATACATCTACATTTTCTTGTAAAAACAATGATATTTATACACGACTCTAACCTCTATTTCTACCTTGATAGCTTAATATAAAACATATTCATATCATATAATGTCTCTTATATATATTTCCATTTGAGGACTTGGTTTCTTGTGACTAATTAATTGATCAATTTTTCATTTAGGTAGGATGATCATACCCAAATTGTACCTCGCAATCCATATAAATATTTTTCATATGAACCAAGTGATTCATATTCCATCTACTTATGATTAAGGAATTAATTTAACATATTCATATTAATAATATGACGAAATTAATAAATAAAAAATATGTTCTTGAAGTCTTCCCAATATATGGAGTCAATTTCATATTCTCACCTCTTATTCTTAATAATAATCAACCATTGATCCTCATCACCTTCCAAACTGTATACCACCAGAGTGACTATTTCATTCTCTAGACATTATAGAATGTAAAATATCTTATTTGGGGTAATAATTCATTTCTCAATAACTAATGGGTCATTAGAAACACTAATTGAATGTGGGAATTGTTTCATTAAGGACTCAACATATCATTGTCCCTTCCTTTTCTCATTTGGATGTTCACTATGATTTATAGCCTAACTTTTTTTTGTGATAATAAAAAAGGGATTTTTCATTATATATCCCAGAGGATTTAGTTTCATATATGGAAAATCATGAATTTTACATTACATTACACACTAACACGGTTCCATCATGATCAACCATTGACTAAAAAATCACAGAGTAAGGAACAATAATCATAGTGGTGAACCACTTAATAATGATAAATATTATATTTTTTATAAATCATGAAACCATAAATTTTTTAAATATATGACACCTCATGTTCCTCCAAGGTTATTCATATTATTCATCTATTTAAATCCATCATGATGGTTTCTAAAGAGTTTGTAAATTCCAAAATAATATATTCCAAGAGTGTCAAACAAGTTGGGAAATAAGGCTTGTTTGCATGCACCTGTTCCTGATCAATTCAAGCTCAATACAATGTTTTTAGTGTTTTTACCCCTATGTAAATCATTGAATGAGACACATCCACTTAAAGTACCTAGATTGTGTTTTATTTCTAGGAAACCAATCACTATACCCATTACCAAAATGCTTGAAAATTTTCTTATATTTTAACTCACATGTAGACTTATCCTTAGAGACATCCCAAGAAACATCCTATTAAATATTCCAAGGGATCACACTAGTGTTTTGTTATCCTAGTTTCAAAATATCGACTAAAACATTCATTTTATACCATATATAGTGACCTAGACTTAACATACATGGATATTACATCATTATAGAATAATATTAATCACAGTACGTAAATACATGCCCGAGGACCAGAATAGTTGAGTGTGTTTGGAAACATGGATACATAATATTATATCATAGGAAAATGTCTTTAATGTATTATTTAAAGATATTACCAATTATTAATCCTGCATAAAACCGTTCCTCATAACCTGGGGGAAGGGACACATAATAGAGGGTTGATATTAGATGATTAGTAAGGGTTAATAGTTGAGATATATAAGAATAACATGATTATAAAAGAATTAGAACATAATAAACATCAGAAGATCATACCATGCAGATCAATGATCATAATCAAGATTCATGAAATAAATATTTCTTATTAATAATAAATGAATCATAAGGAAACCACAATCATAATCCATGAGACCATAACATAAGAATAAAACATGTAACATTGGAATAAAAATATGCATAGAAAATATTATGTCAAGGCTACATACAAAGACCTTAAAAACCATTTATGCATGGTATTATCACCAGAGTACATTATTTGGTCTTGAGATGCCCTCCCATGTACCATCATCTTTTGGGTGAGATACTATCTCATGTACCCTCTTGTTTAGGTATTGGAATTCTCTCCCATGTACTCGCTTGTTTTAGGCCTGGGATTCCCTCACATCTACCCGTTGTTTCGGGCATGATAATCTCTCCTATGTACACTCTTGTTTCATGATTAGGATTACATACCACGAAACCTCTTTTTTCATGCATGGGATTCCCTCGAATGTACCTTATTTGTTTTGGGGTTTTGGATTCCCTCTCTTGTGTACCCTATTATTTTCATATTGGGATTCCCTCCCATGAATAGTATAATTTCATGATTGAGATTCCCTCCTTTGTACCCTCTGATATTAAAAAATAGTTATCATTACCCAATTCATTTAAGGAATATCTAGGTCATTCCCGTATTATAATGAAATCATACATGAATGTTCAACAAGACCTAAAAACATTCATCCTATCATGAACAATAAAAATATATGGTTTTCATAGCATTATATAATAACCCATTAAATGAAATGGTTTTTATAAAAAACTAAAAATATCCTAACTTTTGAAAAATATTCCGGTTTTATAATCATTTCGTTATAGAATAACCTTTTAATGGAAGTAGTTTTATAATCGTTTTATCATGGCATAACCCGTTGAAGCGATACAAGTTTCATAAAAAACTTTTCATATTAAAATAAATTATTCAAATATATAATAATAATTGTTCCCTTGGATCATATCCTCATTAAATAATAAACAATTTCAAAGGATTTCAATGTAGATGTAGAAGGATTTCAAAATATGACATGGAATATTTCTAATGGAAAATAATATTTATTTGAAAAACAATTCATAAAACATGACACATTTTGAAAATTTCTTCTTTTATAAACCTATTTTAAAAAAATATAATGGAGGATTTTTAAAAAATATAAATAATTTCACATAAAAAAATTATTTTTTAAAATATTAATCCTTTTGAAAACATTTTCTTTGAAAATAACATGGAAAATTTATAAAGGAATCTTGACAGCATTTTGGAAACCTTTTGTTTGAAAATAAATTTAAAAACATATAAATTAAGATTGGGAGAGTTTTTTAAAAAAATTATTTGAAAATAAATTTTAATAAAAAAATTTTTAAATCCTTTTTAGAAAATGTTTTTTTGTAAGAAAACAGATTTCTGACTAAAAAGATAAATAAAGATGGATTTTTATAAAAATGTTTTCCTAATTATCTTAATTATAAGAAAGTTAAAAAAGTGTATTACTACTTTAAGATTTAATTAATTAATATTTCAGATTATAATTCATGATAATTCTTTAGAGATGGATCATAATGCTTCATTACTAGAAGAATAATCATTAACTATCCTAATTAATGACTTGATTATAGCATTAAATTGTTACAACTTTGGTAACATTGAATCATAATCCCCGTGAAAGAATAAGAATACAAGAAGAATAAAAATATCCTAAAAACAGTGAATTTGATGATATAAATTGTAATATGGTAGTATATATATCCCATATAAAATTATAGGTGCATAATATGGCATGTATCCCAGTGAATGAAAATTGAGACCAAAATTACTTTTCTAATTTGGTAACTTTTGAATCATAAACCCCGTGAAAGAAGGATCATAAAATAAATCTCTAAAAATCCATAAATTAACTTAGTATAATCATATTATACATTCATGGGTGGTATATACACCACAAAAAAGAAATGAGAGTTGAATAAGCCATAAGTCTCATAGAAATAAATGTGAGATGAGAAAACACTAACCTTATGACATGAATTATTTTGTACCCATTCAAACCTCTTATATAATAAAAATAATGTTATTATAAATCTAAAATAGAAAAATATTCTTATGTATCTTACCTTATGTGTTTTTTATTACTTTATATTACCTGTTTATTAATAATTTCATTTTAATGTAATGTTTTAGGTGATATCCATTTTGTTTTTCATATATGTTTTGAATTGTAATTATTGATCTTTTTAATTAGATAATTATTTACTTATTTATATAATTTTAATTATGATATAAATCTCATATATATTATGTATGTACATATTTATACTAATCTATAAAATATAGAAATATGAAATGGAATACACTATTCATAGAGACGATTGGTCGTATGTACGTATGACCATTGTTTCAGTTTTATTGTCTAATTAAAAGAAATAAAGTAAATGAAATATTTATATATATTAAAATTAATTTAGTAGTATAATTCTGTATATATCATATAAATTTAATAATCCCATACTTAATTAATTCCATGTAATGTGTGAACGAATGACATCTCTTTGAGGAGGCGGTCGTCGACACGTCCACAAATGATGTTATTGTATTTACACAAAAAACCCATGAAAGAATGTGTTAAATAAAAATTATATAATTATTATGAAAAAATATATATGGTATATCTCTTATAAAAATAGTGTGTAAATCATAATTATAAACCACAAGAAGTGGTAAAGGAAAAAAACTACATCGTTTCACGAGGCGGTAGTTCCCCATACAAGAATGGAAATTTCTTAAACCATTTGGTGGAAGTGTGTGTAGGTGTGGGTCAAAAAATTAACATAACAAAATTTTAGTATATTTTGGATACTTATGTTTTTATATAATCATGGAATATTTTTAAACCCTAAGCTTCGATGGTATACTTATTTTACAATAATTCAATAGCTTGTGCTCCACACAACACTGTGTTCGAGCACATCACGACCTATCAAACTAGCTGTTCAAAAAGAGGGTATGAATAGTATTAACCACATTTTAAATTTTATACATCCCATATAATTTTAAAATTATTATTATGAGTTTATTATACATAATATAAGGAAAGATTCAATTTTTCAGATAAAAGATGTATTTTTCACAAAATACAGTTTTCCCTCCTTTTAATGGTGAACCCTTTTAAAATAAAATATTTGATACATTAATATATTAAAATTTTTAAAATTAATTTCTTCTTTAGAATAAAGAAATAATAATTTATTTTGGATAAATATTTCATGTTTTACCGATAACATTCATATTTTAATGAATAGTGATAATAAGATATTTTAATTAAAACATTCTTTTTCATCTAATTTATTTATATTTTTATATTATCCTTTAATTTTGTTTTAAATTATAATTAGATTATGTTTTTATCATTTAATATAATTTAAGTCATTGTATGTAATTTCACTTTGATATTTTATATAAACATGTATCAACATTTTGATGGTTCTTACAAATACTAAAGTCGTTTTCTCATTTTGACAATGGGGATTAATTATAAATTAATTAATGAAATTTATGTAATTTTCATTTTTAAAAATGGATTAAATATTTTTAATCATAATGTAAAAATTATGTAAATACATCTTTTTATTTTTGGGTATAATTAATAGTAACTTTAGTAATTATTTTTATTTACCACAGTTAAAAGGTAAATTCGGCGAATACAAGTAAAAATTATACTAAAATAATATAAAAATACCTTAAAAAATGTCCTAATATAATTTTTTCAGTTATGTGAGTCCAAGAAATCACTTGGTACTCACATATGGGCTTTTGTAGCCACTTGAGTGTGATAATGAGATGTTATAACATTTAATTAAAGAAAAGAGAAATATGACATAAACATGTATCTTTTTACTAAACCAATTTCAATGTGGGGTTATATAACTGATATATTTGACTATAAATAGTAATTATGAAGTTAAAATATTCCCTAAATCATGGTATTTTATTTATTATTTCTATATATTAGATAAATAATTTTATTTATGATACAATAATGATGAAATGATTACATTATTAATGAATGATTGAAATAAATGATATTATAACTATTAAAATAAATGTATTTTGAGCTTTTTGATTCCATCGAATATTTTTTTGATATAATTTAAATTTTATGGATGATTAAAATATATGTTTATAAGGAATCAAGTTTTTATGACAATAACAAAAACCAATTACTAAATAGTATCAAAATTGACATAAATGAGTTAAAAAAACACAATTTTGTAAAATGATATAATAGTCATAAAAATATAGTCTTCAGACAACTAACATATATACTGTTAATAAAGTCATTAATTTTCTACTTTAGTTTCTCTTGTAATTTTATATTATCTATAATAATCATATAGTATAAAAATACATGTAGACATGGTAAGAGTTAACTTATTAAACTAAGGGTTAAAGCCAAAAGATAGGGTTAAATTTCAGACCCAAACATGTCTAAAATATATTGGTTGAACGGATTTACATCCATAGTGATATTACCCTAAAAAATTGCTTTGGACCTATTTGAAACCAAAAATTGGTTTTTAATAAATTAATATTTCTTTCTTTTCCTAAACGGTCTCTCACCTCTCTTATAAAAGGTAACTTCTCCTTCTATTTAATTAAAACCTCCAAATCCATATGACTCAGTAAAAAACTACCCAATTATACTACCATATTTCCTAAATTCATCCTATTTTACACCATTTTGGATGAAAACTATCATATGGAGTTATTTAGTGCAAATTAATAGGATACACTCAAAGAAGAGGTAATCGTTTTATCTCTTAGTTCAACGTTCTTTTTTTTCTTATACATCCTATTTATATGTTGTTTCAATACAAAAGTAATAAGTAAAATATAATCCATATATTTAGATGTTATTATAATCACAAGAAAAACATATTAATCTATTTATCCATCCTATGAATAATAATATCACTATGCATGTGTACATACCTCTTACCGTCTCCACGATGTGGTATAATTTTTTATTCAACATTATATTATTTGGATGGGTATAATGATGAGTAGAATAGAAATAGATAATTAATATGACATGATTATAATTTTTTATAGTTAATATACCATCCAGTTCCATATCATTTTACCATTAATGGAATGATATCTTCACTTGTGTGTACATATGACCTACTGTCTCCATGACGCGATGGGAGTCATTCTCCCCATTAAACATTAATGAATGATTATAAACAAAATATGATAAGTGAATATAATATTTATATACATAATATCATTCTATATCTGAATAAAATATTTCCTATTCATAATAAAGAGGACTTACTTAACAAAACATGCATATGAAAACCAAGTAGTTAACACATGAAAAAATGGTAATACTGAATTATTATTAACAAAACAAGATAAGTGGATCGTATATGACGTCATTAAAATTTATATGATCCTAATATAATCTTTAACAATAATTAACCATTATACAAGAGGTTAAAACATCCTCGACAAAAAGAAAGTACAAGGTAAGGCTTAATTTCACAATCTCATTATTTTTCTAAGATTATTTATAAGAAAGTATCTATGGAGTCATATATACAATCCACATCCATGTTTATTATAAATGTATTTAAAAATAATATTTCTATTCTTATAATGTTATTGAATTTCATTTATACCCATGTTTGAATATTTTGTAAGACCTTTTCAATGGAATCATTCTGTCATTTTCTGAACGATGTACTATATTCACTTTTCGACAAATTAAGAAAAGAATGTTTTTTTAACTTTTACTATGCGATGGATATTTTTTTCCGTTATGATGCCTTATATTTTTTAATCTTCCCTTATAAGCTTAATAGGTTATTTTCAAAGGAATTTTTTTCTTTTATAATTATAAAGGATTTCAAAATATTTCAAAGTAAAAAAGATATATTTCTAAAATAGTTTAATTATTTTGTTAGATCACATTCATCTATGTCATCATAATTTATTGGATTATATGATTAATTAAGGTTAATATATTATTATACAATATTTTATATCGTATTGAAGGTTTTATGATATGATTGACTATGTATTTTCTATTTTAATATCATTTATTGATTATGGATTAAGTATTGACATAATATGATAGTTTAAATATGAATTTTTATATTGGTTATGTTTTACCCCTTTCATATAAGGAATTAATTGGACTTTATATGTGTCGAGAAAGGCCCACTATAGCCCCTGAATGCATCAAAATGTCTAAAGAGAAAAATAGTTTTGGTTTTTGGCTAATTTATTACCCAATTATGTGTGGTGTCTCTAACAAAACCTTGATGGTGTTTTTAATATGTCCCACATTATGTATTCCCTCTTTATAAGGATAGTTATTACATGTTATTATTTGACTAGCAGAATATACATGTCCATGTTTATGTGGTAATTCTTGATTTATTCTTGTCATATTATGTTCAATTTTTTGTTTAAAAGGCTGCTGTTTTTGTTATACATCTTGCCTTAAATGTTATTACTTTTTTATGATTGCTTCTGCTGAATTATTTTCCCTTATTGAGCATCTGAGATCATCCCATTGTTATGTTTCATATTCCCCCAGATGAAAATATGTACATTATAAATGAATTATAGGTATGAGTAAAGGGAATAATAATGTATTCAAAGGAGTTTTTATGTTGTATTTCATTTCATGATGTAATGTAAAAATTATTTTTGTATCTAATTTTTGCAACGAAACTAAACCAATAAATCCTTCGGGATTTGATTCCATGTAATCATGCCTATGTAAAAAATAATGCACTAGCTCTGGGAAACTGGGGTCGGGGAATTATATTTTCTATCTGTGGTAGTTTCGTACCAAACTTGGAAAATACATTTAGAAAAACATTGATTTGAGAACATTACCCCAAGATAGTATTTTAGGATATGTATATAAGAACAACCTTGAATTTTGGTAATGTAGAGATTATCTGGGCATTAGTAGAAAATACATATTTATATGGCTACTAAAAGTGGACTTGGTTTTGGAACAGATGTATCTTGAAGTAATAACTCTGACAACGAGTTCCGAGGATGACTAAGGGTATCCCTGTACATGACAATGAGACATAATGTGAACCTCATTTGACACTCCCAGGGGGATACGATTAGGATAATTTACATTTTATTTACAAACTGTTATGAAGGATTTATGAGTAATTATGTCCCCAATGAAACCATTTTTATGATTATGAGACTATATATGTGTAAATATTCACTAAATGTTAATCATATACTAGTTTTTGGATTATATATTTAAATAAGATCTAACCTAGTGTATGTTATCATTTAGAAATGGAGCATAGTAGAAGGAATGTGAACCTCACTGATGCTCATGATCCAAAGAGAAAGAATGATAATATCATTAATGGTGTTATGTAGAAATTTCGAGAGGGAAATATTCTCCCATGTATTCTCATCAGATGAAGAAATAGTATCTTCTGTTAATAATAGAATTAGATAATTCTAGAGTCCTTTGGGTTTGATGGAAAGTAAGAAAAGAAGAGGATGACTGAGAAAAATATGGTTAAAGGGATGAAGGGAAAGAAGGATTTTCCCACATGTCAAAACTATGGAAAGAATCATCCATGTAAATGATTGAAGGGAATGTTAGTTTTTATAAGTGTTGAGAAAATAAACACCATGTTCATGATTTCAACAGTATGAAGAAGGTTTCCAATGAACAATGTTTTAACTAAATGGAGATGGGACAATATGAGAATTAGTGTACCAATCATTAAAGGAATATACATTAGATGATGCTATTAGATAATGATAAAGTTATGATACTACTATAGATGAAGATGGATGATTAATATTCCTATTAAAAAATTATTTTAATTGAATTATAAATATACTAGTTATATGAATTATAGAGTTTTTAAGGATTATGTTGTAGTATTATTTTATTAAGGATTTGAGATAGTATGGTACCATGTAAAGTGAAACAGTTGAATGATAAACTTTTTGGAAAATATATGGTTGAGGGAAAGATTACCATTAATATGTTTTGATATTGAGATAATTAATTTCGAATAAAGAGATGATTTATTTGGATAATGTATCTTGGATAGTATTGACTACCTTGGAACTCATTAATGGTTTTTTATGATAGTTAACTTTTTTTTTCATTTAAGGAGTATGTCTAATATTATATGTCTTACATTGTTTTACTGTAATTAAGGGTATTACCATGTTTTAATAGAATACACAATGAATGTATTCAGTTTCTTGTTATGTGAAAAATAAATATGCATTATGTCATGTGACCGTACTTATAAATATTGGACAATGAGTTTGGATAGAAGTATTTTAGATAATCCTATTGTTTGGATTGAAGTAAAATGGATATTGGATAGTATTTTTAAAGAATAAAACATTTATTAAGATTATTTCTGGATTGTTATATTAATAAAATTTTATGAAAATGACAACTCGCTGTTTGGGTGACAACCCATCACATCAGACAAGGCTGCGGGAATGAAACCCACAACTGAAGTGTGACAAGGCTTTATCACCAACCACTGGCATACATGAAGTCCAAAATTTTTATAACTTGGTTTTATTCATTTAAATGCTATAAATTCTTTTTTGGAACCATATATGATTAAGATACATAGAATATTTTTGAGTCTTATTATCTTTGGAAGAAAATGATGTGTTTATAGTAGTAATTAATTAAAGGAATAAAATATACATGTTAACTAAGTATTCTTCCATTTTTTCATAAAATTTTAAGTAAAATAATTTTTAAACACAAGGAAAGGATCTTAAAACAAAAACTGTTTTCCAAGTACATTCTTTTGTGATTAATCGAATGGTCCCTTAGATCAACATAGATTTATAGCTTTCTGGTGGTTAAATTTATTCTAACAATTTTCTCTATCACCCTTAATAAAAACATTATGGTTACATTTTTCATTAATGTCCATTTTTTCCTACATGTTACCCTAGTATGTGTTATTTCTGGTAACATTCATAATTCCCTTTCTTTGTTTTAAAATAGAGGTCCCATTAATCTATTTTTCTATCTAGGATTTCTAAAAATATATTTTGAAATTTAAAACCCCTATTTTTAAACCAAAAGATTAAATTACTACGATGAAATTTATTTGAGGGATGAATGTAACACTCCAAGATTCCACGATACGCTTCTTTTTAAATAATTCAATATTTTTCACTACACGCAACCCTGAGTTCGAGCACACCACGACCTTTCAAGATAGTCATTTAAAAATTTTATGAATAGTATTTATCTTATTTTGAATTTTATATATCTCATATAATATTAAAATTCATATTATGTTTTTATTAGACATAATATAAGGACAAGTTCAATTTCTTAGATAAAAGAAGTATTTTTCACAAAATGCTGTTTTTCAACCTTTTTATGTAGAATCCTTTTTAAATCCAATATTTGAATCTCTTATATGTTAATTTTTATAAAATTTAAATTTTCATTATAATTGGGACATAAAAATATATTTTGGATAAATATTTAGTGTTTTTGTGATTACCCTCATATTTTAATGAATAGTGAAAAATATTGCATTTTAATTTAAAACTCCTTTTCAATCTAATTTATTTATATTTTTAGATTATACATTTAGTATGATTTAAAGTATAATTAGAATATTTTTTTATCATTTAATATAAATTAATTAATTTGATGAAATTTTACATTGAAATTTGATATAAACACGTTTCAATTTTTTGATGGTTTTAACTTTTAAAAACATGTTTTCTCATTTTGAAAACGGGGATTAATTTTAAATTAAATACTTCAACTTATATGTTTTTAAGTTTTAAAAATGAATTTAATATTTTGAATCATAATGTATAAATTATTTAAATAAGGCTTTTTTTTGACATTATGAATAGTAACTTCTGTAATTATTTTTATTTACCACGGTTAAAGGGTAAATGCAGTAAACAAAGGTAAAAATAATATTATAATAATATAAAACTACACGAAAACATGTTATAAATCTATTTAATGAGTAATTTGAGACCAATAAATGACTTGGGATGAACATCTGTCCTTTGGGAGCCACATGGGTTTTATAATAACATGTTATAATAATTAATTTTATGTCAAGGGAAATATAACATAAACATGTATGATTTTAATAAAAAAAATTTAATGTGGGGTTATATTACTAATATATTTGAATATAAATAGTAATCATAAAGCTAAAAATATTTCCCAAATCATGGTAATTTAGTTATAATTTTTAGAAATTAAATAAATAAATTTATTTTTGACACTATAAGGACGTAGTGATTACCTTATTATTGAATGATTGCAATAAATGATATTATAAATATTAAAATAAATTTAAATTGATATTTTTATGACATACATGATTTTTTTTGGATACCATTGAAATGTTAGGGATGGTAAATTTTTTTATCGAATTATTGAAGTTGTTATTTCTGTATAAAAACCACTTACTAAATAGTGTCAAAATTGACAAAAATGAGTTTTTAAAACAAACACTATTTTACTAAATGATATAATGTTCATAAAAATATAATATTTTGAAAAATGACTTATATTTTGTTAAAAATTTCCTTAATGATCCACTTTATGTTATCTTTTCATTTTATAGAATCTATATTAACTATATAGTTTAAAAATACAAGAAGACACAGTAAGAGTTAACTTATTTAACTAAGTGTTAAAGCAGAAAGATAAGTTAAAATTTTTGACGAAAAAATTTTATAAAACCCATTGGTTTAGATAATTTTGACCCATAATAATATCATACTATAAATAAATAACTTTTTAGCAATTAGAATCCGAAATTCCATTTTTAATAAATTAATATTTGATGATTTTTCTATAGTGCCCCTCACCTCAGTTATAAAAGGGTACGTATCCTTATCTTTAATTAACAACTCCAATGCACTTTATATCTTCCAAAAATTTCCCAATTATACTCCAAAATTTATCCACTTAATCATAGAGACCAAAATTTGGGCGGAAAACCAACTTAAAGAGTCATTTTGTGCAAATCAAAAGGAGACACCTAAATAAGAGGAAATCTTTTTATCTCTTCATTCAATGTTCTTTTGTTATTATAAATCTTAATTATATGTTGTTTCCATAAAAACGTATTAAATATAGTATCATACATATATTGGGAAGTTATTATTATAATTTTACAACCATATTCATCATTTTTTCTATCCTACGAATTATAATATCACCATGCATGCATACGTACGACTTACCTTCCCCACGTCATGGTGTAATTTGTTATTCAACATTACCTTATTTTGATGTGTATAATGATGAGTATTATATAGATAAATAATTTATATTAAATGATGATTATTTTTTATTATTTATACACCACCCATTTATATAACTTATAACAATTAAAGGAATGATATCGTCGCTCATGTGTACGTATGACCTAGAGTCTACATGATGCGATGAGACTCATTTTCCATATCCACCATTAAATAATTATTATAAAAAACATATGATATGTAAATATAATATTTATGAACATAATATCATTCAGGATTTGAATAGAATATATCATATAGATAATAAACATGATGTACATAATAAAACATGCCTAGGAAAACAAAGTATTTAACACACAAAAAATGGTAATATTGAAATATTATTAACAAAATAAGATAAGAGGACTTTATATGATATCATAAATATTTATATGTTCTCTCTATAATTTATTAAAATATTTTAACATTATATATGAGGTTAACACACCATTGACTAAAATAATGTACAAGGTAAGGGTTAATTTCTCAATCTCATTATTTTAGGAGATTGTTTATACGTAAGTATCTACTAAGACATATTTATCATCCACATACGTGTTTCTTATACATGTATTTCAAAATTATATTTCTATTACTATAATATAGTTGAAATTCATTTATACCCATGTTTTAATTTTTATATTTTTTTGAAAGGAATCATCCTGTCATTTTCCAAATGAGGCACTATATGAACTTTTCATGAAATTAAGGAAAGAATGTTTTTGAGACTCATATGGCACGAGCAGCTATTTTCCATCATTATGAAAGGTTAACATTTTGAATATTCCCTTACAAGATTACTAGACTACTTTCAAAGGTTGTTTTATATTTTAGAATTATACAGTCTTTCAAATGATTTCATTGTAAAAATGGATATTTCTAAAATATTTATAATGATTTTGTTAGATCACTTTAATATTTTCCAACATCCTTTGTTAGATTTTATGATTAATTATGGTTATTAAATTTTTATAAAAACTGTCACATTGTACTGAAGTTTTTATGATATGTTTTACTATGGATTTTTTATTTTTATATCATTCATAGATTATGGCTAAAATATTGACATTTCATATTCTATTAATATGAATGTTTATGTCGGTTATGTTTTACCCCTTTTATAAGTGAAATTCATTGGACATTGTAAGTGTCAATAGGGGAATTCTATAACCCCTCGATGCAATGGTATGTATCATGAGATAATTATGTTTTTGTTTTGGATAATGTCTTACCCAATTATACACTGTGTCTTGGCCAAACCTTGGTGGTGTGTTTAAGATGTCCCACATTTTGTATTCCCTGTATAAAAGGTTAGTTATTACATGTGATTATTTTACAAGTAAAATATCAATATTATTCTTTATATTGTAATTTTTTCTTTATTCTTGTCATATTATGTTCATGTTTATGATTAAAAGGAGGTTGTTTTCATTATACATCTTGGCTTAAAAGTTTATGATTATTTATGATAGATTACACTGAATTATTTTTCCTTAATAAGAATTTGAGCTCACTAAATTCTTATGATTCATCATCCCATGAATGAAAATATGTACATTATAAATTACTTATAGGTATGAGGAAAAGAAAAAAAGAATATTTTCAATTGTGTTTTTATGTTTTCTTTAATTTCAAGATGTAATGTAAAAATTGATGTTTATATCTAGGTTTTCCAAGGCTACTAAATCAATTGATCCTTTGGGATTTGATTCCTTGCAATCATGGAAATATAATAAATAATGCATCAGATCTAATAATTTGGGGGGTGAGACATTACAATATTAAGAAATGAAGTTGTGGAGATATAAATAAAATATTAATTCCCATTGAATAATGTTACATCTTTTTTAGGTAACTCCTTTTGGTTTTCACCAAAGGGATTCCTTGGCTGGATTTTAGCAGAACAAAAAACGACTCTATGGTCAATAGGTTAATGTTGGGTGATTATTTATGAAGTGTTCGGATGATCCAAATGGATTAAGGGTTTGATGAAATGTTGAGGTTGAATTTATTTTTATAGTGGAGGGGGTGTGAAATTCTTGTAAATATGAAAATATAAACACTATTAAGAGTTATCCATTACCTAATGTTCTACCAATAATTATAAAAATTATTTAAAATATGTTATATTTTCAAATAAATAAAATAAAATAAGTTTTTTATATAATTTTATTGGACATTTTGACTCTTAAAATTAAAATTTTACAACTACATAACCACATTTTATAATAATCATTGTAATTAATTTTAATTACTTTCACTAATTGATTTTCTAAAAATATAATTTGATCTCATAAAATATTATAAAATATTATAATTAAAAATAAGAACTTTCTTTACCCATTCCAATCAAATAATTGAAATAAATTAATTTAAACTTAATTCCCTAGATGAGACGACAATGCTGGGTTTTAATGTTAAAATGTTTAAAAGTATGTTATGTTTTTATATGTAAATTCTAGGTGAAATTTCTCCCAATTCCATAAATTGTATAAAATCAAATAAATTGAGTCTAATTATAAATTAAAACTAAAGAAATCATTATTTAACTATATAAATAAATAGGAAAAAAATGCATTTTTGAACTAAAATTTAGTATTGTTCAATATTCATCAAAATATTTAAGTTCATAGAAAAATACAAAAAAATAACTCAAAGTAAATTTTGATATTTTAAATCCTGAAAAGAATTTTATATTTTCATATAAGAATTATAATAGTTTCAAAATTTTGTTTCAAATAAATTATTCCATTAAATGGAGGGAAAAAATATATTAAATAATATTATTAATAGTATATTATTGTCTGGTATAACTCAGTTTTGTGTGAAAAAGATGATTTTAGAGAAAATAATTATGTGTGTTAGGGAATCTATTTTAAGTATTGATAAATTTAAAAAAAATAATATGTAATTCAGAAATATTAATAAATATGAAGGAAACTCATTCTATCATTACCTGAGTTTCATATCTAATACGATTTTTTTATTTTTAAATAGTTATAACATTAATTTAAATCCAATTGATAACCAATTGATTCATCTTATAAACATGTTTAAATAATATTTTTAAAATTTTGTTAATATTATTCCTAAATTCCAACCTAGTGTAAAGGTGGTAACTATAATAATTTTTTTTAAAAATATAAATAGTATATTGTTGTTCAGTAAAAATTGGCATTGCGTGTAACACAAGATATCAAAGGAACTCAACATTGTGTATAGGACACTCAGAACATACTATTTCATGTAATGTAAGCTAATATATATGTTTCATGTAGTGCATGAAAAACATGGTGTTTCATGAAACATAATCCAAAAATAGTGCATTCATATAACACAAGGTATATTCAGTGTTGCATGAAATGAAAAATATTAAAAATATAAAATTTATTAGAAAAAAAAATCCCACAGTCTCAGGGTGTTACCTGAATGTTATAAACAAGAGGTAAATCTCAGCCATAAATAATTTTCTTTATCTCAGAAATAATTCTTATTCTATCTTCAATTAACAGATTCATTATTCATAGGTTCCAACTGTGGGAAATCTAAGGAAATATATATTAAAAGATATCAAAAGATAAAACATTATCATAAAACTAATTCCAATTTCAACAAATAGAGTGAATTAAAATTCTCATTTAAATTGTTTTTTTATTATTTATCTTATAATGAAGTAATATTATTAAAATTCTTTATCAATTCCATTAAGATGTAGAAGAACACATTCAGTTATGCAAGAACATTTCACCAATTTTAATAACATCAAGTTATAATAATACACTATTAAATTAAAATTCCTCTTTAAATTATTATCCAACTACTTTAATTACCATGTTTACATTATCTCCCATTTACAATATATGAATGATGGTAAACCAATACTGACAACATGATACAAAAATAAGATAATATATTTCACACTATATTAGAAAATGAAGAGGTAAATCATCATTATGGTATAAATCACATCAACATGAGATCACTAACTAATTTCATATTTATTAGATTCATCATTAATAAGGTAATTCCATTTCCATACAAAAGGCTAAAACATGATAACATTATTATTTGATGTAAATTAATATGAGTAGCAACAAATCCCTACATTTAACGTGTCAAAATTCTTCATCTAAGGATGGGAAAAACTTTTAGACTCTTGATCACTTATCTCATGAGAAACTATGACCTCCCAAGACATTGTTCCAGAAAAAAAAATCAAAAAAATATATTAAAAACACCATTATATTGATGGATATTAAATTCCAGATAACATAAAGACGAAGGGTAGAAAAAATTAATTAAAATAAAATAAACACCTAGAACATAATGGTAGAAAGTACCTTGGATCACATTGGAATGATCACTATATGTGGGGACTAATCCCTATTTAATGGGTCATCAAAGGGCTTAAAAACTCATTTAGTATCCCTGGGTCTAAGAGAGATAGGTGGGAAATAGGCAGGGCTCAAACACACTGTAGTTATTTATAAAAGGCTAAAAATTAAAGTACCATAGTGAAATACACATAGACCACACCATAACACTGCCTAACACAAGCCATTCTAGGATATCACATGTTGGACCATGCCTCGACCATCCTCATTCAAAGGCCCCTATGAGAAACTTGGAAATATCTGATTAAATATGATCCTGGGATATGGGGCAATATATAACACCATACCTTTGTACCCGTTTTCTAATAATGGACTATGCCACAACCCACTTCCCATGGTGTAGCTTCCCCTATTTTGGTGGTTACCTTGAAACTCACCCACACAATATCCTCTTTCTCTACACTATAGTGGTTCTCTTAAGGGAAGAGGCTTCCCTAAAAACCACTAACCACATCACAACTATACTTGAAAAGGCAGTAGCCACGATTTCCATCCGCCAGGTCTCTTATGTCACAACATTCATGTCCACACTTCAACATCCTAGCATATGATACAACCATGTTCTCTAGACTACATAACTACTATATTTGATATTGGCTCCCCCATAACTCCTCAAACCTACTCCAAATAAACTAAAAACTCCTCTAGTCACCTTGAACCTAGATAAATCAAAAATGGAAGGGATTTTAGGATACCAAACCTTACAGTCAAAGTCATCTATGAACAAATTTTTTTTCCATTGTTTATTTAGGCAGTCAAAATGATGAAAACTATAATAAACTATAAAATATTGGTTAATATGAATAAAAAAGTGTTGATTAATGAATAATATCACTACTAAAGAATCATATGATATTATTTATTTTGTTTGGTGCTGAAATAGAGATGAAGTGTGTTTTATAAAGAATGAAATAATATATGTTAAATTAGATACTTTACTTTCATGGACATGGTAGCGTGCATGTACACTCATTAAACATATCTATTTTCCATAGATTGATAAAAATATTGGTCATTGTTTATAATATCATTATATTATTAATTATAAAAATATTTAACTAATGTATTAAATACCAAATTTCAACCATCCATATGAGATTGTCATTAAAAGTAGTTTATGTTGCTTATAGAGGATATATTGTGTATGAAACACAAATGATGTTTTCATATTTTCAATTGTTGGAAAGATGGTAGAAAAGTTTTATCTTAAAAAAAATAAAATTTGAATATATTGATGATTATATTTTAATTATTTCAGAATGGTTGTATTATATTTTAAGGATATTGAAGAAGATAAAAAGGAATATAAATGAAAGAGTAACATATAATTTTACAATAATCCATGTAATAAATCCTTTTATAAAATAATTGAGGCTTTGATGAGTTATATATTTTGAACATCGAAACTATTTGGTATATTATAGCAATTTTGGGGAGGTATTTCTTTAGCATTTTTTCAAATATTAGAATATTATGTTTTGAGGAGAGGTGTGGTGGTGATGGATGAATTATAGTAGATATAATGAAATTTATCTATTTATATAAAATAATATTACACTATTAAAAGGGAATGTGCATCCAGTAATGTAACAAAATGTAATATGGTAAGTGGTGTGGTTAAGAAATCTAGAACAAAAAAATTTTACACATTTTTTCAAAAAACAAAAATATATTTTTACACTCATATTGTTCATTTTTACCATTTTTTATAGTTATAATGACCGAAGGATTTTACATATATTATTACATAATTATAAGAATAATTATCTATGAAATGAAACCAAGTATCAAAATGTGTTCTGTCTTTAGAATACTATGTACATTATTAGAAAAAATGAATCTTGAAGATAAATATTTTTATTAATATCCATAAACATATCATAAAATCCTTGGAGATCCAACACCTTCATAAGATTACTTATGTAATACATAGAAAAAAAAGATGATCTAAAAATCCCAGTAAGGGAATAAACATTAGAATGAAACAAAAAAGTGATTTAGAAAGATTAAGATGATAACATAAAAGGAATGGATCAAGAATAAACATATGGAAGAATAATGTATAGTACAAGGAATAATATGATAATTTAATTATTGGAATATAACAGGAACATGTATCTTGGAATAAACATGAGTCATGAATAACTACCAAGACTATTTCACAATGTGGACAATGTCCCATTATATATTATGTTTACTCCCTAATCCCATACTTGATATATCATGAGACTAAAAATTTACCAATGCCTTAGATCTCTATATGGGTACACATATCATAACATGTTCACAAATACGTGTTCTATAATAATAAATCCACCATAAGTAACAAATATAAAGGTTACCAAGGGAATCAAATAAGAATCATAATCATGTTTTAAAGGATAACGAAAGGATGTATCATATTGGTATCTTTGAAATAAGGGATTTAAATCAAACTTGGACATCCATAAAAGAAAAATATTCATATATCATGATAAATGATGTCCATCTAAAGTGAAAACATGTAAAATATTGGTGATGTAACCTTGGTAATTTTCCACATAGGGGGGTTTTAAGAGAAGATGGAAAGAATATTTAAAATGTGTAAGAGAATAATAATTTATATACAACCATAAGTAAAATAAAATGGTATTTAAAATAAAGAGTGTATTTATAAATCATATATGTTTTAAAACAATTAATTTAGTTTTTCTTTAAAAGAGAAAAATAAAATAGACAACTTCCATTTAATCAATTTTTTGAATTGACTTAAGAATAGAACCATTAATACATCTATATCCCCATCAAAGATGGATTAAATAAACAATGTATAAATTTTTGATAATTATATACATAATATATAATAATCATATATTAATAATGAAGTGATAATGTGAGGAATAAAGGGAGATAATGTAACTTAAATGAAAAATGGAGGTTCAAAAAGATCCCTTTCCTTATGTCCGAATGTGTACAATACATGCACTTAGTTTCCTGGATAATAAAATTTGATACATAAAAAAATTTAATTTAGAAACTATTACCTATAAATTTGATTTATTATAATTTTATTAAGTCCATTTATGTCCATTTTGATGAGTTATATAGAATAATTTCATCATCTTGGGAGTGTTCGTTTCATGGTTTCGTGATCAATTCACTTTTGTATAATTATGAATGTCCTTGTAAACTTAGAATAATTATACAGAAGTAAAATTATATACTATTAATCACATAGATAATTTTAAATGGTCTCATATATAATTTTTTTTTAGGAGGATATTTCATTTGATAAAGCATTAGTGGTAATTGTTGAGTTTATTTTTGACTGTTTTTATGACCAACATGGACTAGTTTAAAATTATAAAATATTATATATATATATATGATCCCAGAATGAAATAAGTTATTATATAAATATAAATATTTTATTGATCTATAATAATGTCTTTATGAATAGCCTTGTAAGAGGTAACAGTAAATGATGAATCTTTATCCACAGAGATGGTTAATCACCATAAATAGAAAAAATAATTATTTTTAAGAATAAGTGGATATGTCAAAAAAGATGGACATAAAATATTTTTTTATAAATATAATATTCGATTACATACATGATACTATAATAATTATTATTTTATGGATGAAGGATGTGTGGAGATGGTAGAAGAAGAAATAAAATTAAAAGAGATGGCTTTGGAAAGCTACCACTTGAATATCACCTCTTGGAATGACCCCTTGAGGAACTTGTAATTACTATTTTATGGATACAAAAAGAAATTAGACACAGGGGAGAGGCTTTTTATAATAATTGGGTAGAATATTGACAATATAAAGGCTTAGAAGGTGTGAGTAGAGGGGTGGAATATTTAGGTGAGGAGAGGGGTTTTTTTTATTATTATATTCATTATTTAATTATTTTGAATCAAGAGCATGAATAGTTTTTATTTCTATGAATAAATATATTAAATAGTCTTGGTTTGTTCTAACTAATTGATCATTACATCAACCATTACAAAAAAAATTCATGTATTTGGATTATAATGTGAAATACTGTAAATTACCATATTTCCCTATTCCCAAAAAATTCAACTATTTTAGAAAAATCCCAGAATTCACCCTAACCATTTATCTATGTGTATATTTAAAAAATATAAATAATTTTATTTTATTTTTATAAATATAATATATATACATTTTAAATAACGTCATCATTTTTTCAAAAAAATTTGACATTAATATTAGAATCAAAATTTTAACCCTTTTAAGAATTAATTAAAGATGGAAACATTTTCTTATAATTATAATACAATATAATATAAATTTATGAATAAATTTAAAATGAATAAATTTTTTATTAAATCATTATATTAATTTTAAAATTTTAATCAAACATTAAATTTTTAGAAAAAATAATAACACATAATTGATTATTTTAAAAACATTTATTTTCTTATGACATGATTTTAGTATAACAATATATTTATTTATAAGATACCTTTTCTTTTATACTTCTATAGGGAAGGATACTCTACACATAGCCAGATTATGATTCTTAATGGTCAAATTACTATTCTAATATTTGTATATATTACAGGTATATAAGTTCATTAATTTCTATAAATACCACTTATTTAATTAATTATTCATTCACATATATTTTCTCTTAAAGTAATGTAGATATAAATTGAAATTAAAAAATAATATTATATTATTAACATTATGCTTTATTTCTATTGGTTGGATCATGAGTGTGATTATTCTTGCGGATTGAGAAGATCCATATTTTCCCATTCTTGTTATATTATTTTCAATTTATTATCGTAGGGTAATATTTTCCATTATAATTGGTTTATTTTCTGACTAATGTTTCTTTATTTATTTATGAGAATAATTTCTTAATTAGGTTCTCAATGTGATGTATGTGTTTTATGAAAAAATTAGAAGAAGGAAATTTCATTGATAATTTTATGTGTTGTCACATTATTCCCCTCTTATGAATTTTCATCCTCAATATTTCATCTTACTTACTAAGGTGAAAAGAGAGTAGGGTAAGTTTCATCCATTTCTTCCTCCAGTTTCCATGTTTCCTCTTTATACATATGGTTTATCCATTGTAAAGTGACCAGATTAATGGTATTATTGCATAAAACCTTGTCTCTATGGTCGAAAGTATCAACTGTCTTCTCATTACATGATAGGTAATTTTCCATATATACCACTTTTGAGTTCAGTACATTTGAAGGATATTGTATACACTTCTTCAGGACTGATACGTGGAATACATCATGTACTTGAGACATAGTTCGTGGAAGTGCTAGCACACAAGCCATAACTCCAAATTGATCAAGAATTTAGAAGGGGCTCATGTACCTAGGATATATCACTATTTCTTTCCTAAATATTATCACCCTATTACTTAGAGATATGGGGATGAATAACTTGTACCCAACCTCAATCTCTAAGTCCAATCAATTTATATCTCGTATATCTCTTCTATCGACTTTGGGGAACCTAAATATTTTGCTGGATGATCTTCACCTTTTCTGCCATTTCCATGACCATTTTAGGTTCATGTAGACTAATTTCACAAACTTTATCCCATCATGGTGGTGTGAAACATATTTTACCATTCAGGTCATTATATGGATCCATTTGATGGTTGAGTTGAAACTATTTTTCTACGATAACATGACCAGTGGAAGATTTTGACCCTATCCTCTTTTGATGTCCATTAAGAATGATACCAACATGTCTTCTAGTGTGTGAATAGTCCACATAGATTGACCATCAGTTAGTGAGTGATAATCCATACTAATGTTCAACACAATATTTAGAGCATGTTGGGTTCTATTCTAAAATTTGGTAATAAATCTCAAATCATGATCAGATACAATCGATAATGGTACTCCATAAAACCTCACCACTTCTCCAATGTATGTCTATGTATGTGGCCAGGGCTAGAAGTCATCTCAATTCACAATAAAGTGAGTGTTCTTTGTATGATTATCCACAATGAACAATATTTCCATATTTCCTCTCAATTTATTCATAAATCTTGTGAAAAATTATATAGTGATGTTTTACCATTTCTTTATAGGTATGGATAATGGTCACATCATTGTCTTATAAATTTTTAATTTCATCCTTCACATGTTTACATACCAAACAAGTTGATGTATATTCCTTGATCTATTTATTCATATGTTCCACCAATAGTTCTCTAAGAGATCTCGATACATCATTACGTTCAGTAGGTGAATAGAGAAGGTTGAGCTATGTGCATAATTTATAATATCTTTCACTATCTATAGATTGGATGTTACAAATAGTCATGACCCAAATATTATAACTCATTCTTTATCAATTTTAAACTCTATGGATTTATCCTTTCACATAGATTCCACCTTTTTTTTTGAATTTTGACATCATCTATTTAATCATATTTTATATTCATTAAAAGTGATGTTTGAGTAATAATTTCTAAAAGAAATGATGATGTTACTTCCTTTATGATTCCAATTTACATCCTTTGAAAGTCCTAGAAGATAGGATCTTTCTCAATTGTCATCACTGATAATGTTACCATATCCATTCTAGTTTAAGAATCTACTATATTTTATTTTCCTAGATGATAATGTATTGAGTAGTCAAAATTCATGATGAGATATAACCATATTCACTGGGGAATATTAAGTTTCTTTTATGTGAATATATATTTTAGGCTCTTATGATCAGTATATATCTCACAATTCCACCTGTTGAGTTAATAATTCTAAATTTTCTACATGAAGATCATCGATGCCAACACCTGATCTTACATGGTATTGTTTTTGTCATGATATTTTGTTATCCATTAAGGATAGTCTATTAATTTATCATCTTTCATAATTACACTTCCTAATCCCTTCTTTAATTCATCATTGTACACTATAAAGAATTTTCCACTTGTCGGATGTGTATGTACTAGTGAATTGATAATCCTTTTTCAACTCTTTGAAAAATTATTCTCATGAAAGTTTCTAGGAATATTCAGTCATTTATGAATAAACTTTGTTAGTATGTTTTAAAATTTCAATAAGTTCTTCATAAACCTATGGAAATACCCAGCTAGACTAAGGAAAATAAGGATCTCTATTAGAGATGAAGTTCTGGGCCACTCCTCCATTTCTATTATTTTAGAAGGGTCCACTAATACTCCATTACTGATGATAACATTACCAAAGAATGATACACCCTCTATGAATAACTCCCATTTATTGTAATTTCTATATATTCTCTCAATTCACAATGTATTTACCATTATATTTAAATTAACCTCATGTTTTTCTTGCTCTTTATATATATCTAAATATCATCTATAAGGGATACCAAAAAATTTATATGGTAATATCTAAAGAATATACTCATTAATTCCATGAAAATTTATTTAGAATTAGTGATCTCAATGGAAATCGCTATTAACTCATAGTTTCCATACCTCATTTGAATGGTAGTCTTGGGAATATCTTCCTTCCTCCCCTTTAATTAGCGACCACACGACTAAATGTCCACCTTTGACAAATACATGGCCACACATAGTAGATCAGACAGACAAATATATGTGGTATAAGATAATTGTTCCTTATCATAATTTTGATGATCTCATGATAATAAATATATAGGTTCATTGATCTATCCTTCTTCTTGAAAAATCGGATAGTAGAACCCCATTATCAAGCACTCGAGTATATAAATCTTTATCTAGACTATATTGTAACTTAATAATTAGTTTCTACAACCCAATGGTGTCTATAATTTATAATGTATTTAATATAGGAAGATATCCTGTTATAAGATCAATTGATAACTCAACCTCTCGGTTAGGACAAAGTCCAGACAATTCTTCACGGAATAAATCACTGTAATCCCTCACAACGGGAATGTCTTCAAGCATGATTATATCATTTTTCTCAAGAATTTGAGATTGATATTCTTTCCCATAATGAAATAATATAAAAAGTAGAGATAAAAATTATAAAAGAGATTAATTATCTTGCTTTTACTTTTACAAAATAGAGGGATTCCTCATGATATTAATAGTGATCTCCCTTTCCAAATAGTTGATGGTGGATTTATAAAAAAATAGCCAATCCATGACCAACATAGAATCAAACTCCAAAAAATTATGTAAGATTATTTTATTGGAGTGTATGTCCAAAAAAATTGTCCGAGGATGAGTTATATAATTTAGATGCAATAATATCACATTTCTCTACTCTCACATAAAATTCAACATTCCTATTTTCATGTGGTGTTTGAATAGTTATACAACATTTTCAAGACATAAAAGAATGCATAGAACTATAATCAAAATGTACATTCACAATTATTAAATTAATAACCAGTGTACCTATAAACAAAACATTTTATGGATCCACCTTAGTATTAGTGATATAATATTCCCTTATTTACTTCCTTGGATGTTGTTGTACATGATTTTCTTTAACAACCCTTGTCAAAGGGAATTATTTATCATAAATCGCTTATTCCTTGTAGTTGAAATACAACCCTATAGATGAATTTTTATCTGATCCTTACTTTATTATTCTATATTAATGGGATTATTCAAATCCCTTTAGAAATAATTATCTTGATTTCCCTATATTCTACTTTTCATGCAAGTCAGAGTTCCTTTTAGAGATTTATCAGGATGCTTCTTCCCACAATTTGGACATGTGGGATGTTTGGTTTTCCTTCCATCATGGGATTTATATATTGACCATCCCATATTAAAATATATTTTCCTCTTTTTATCTCTGTGTCCATGAGAATATTGAGAGTCCCTGATCTTAATTTAAACCTTAAGGGAACAACTGATAATCTCCTCATAACTGTGAAAGTCTTGAATCACCAAGGATTTTCATAGAATCATCTTTAATGCCCTAAATAACTGATTCACCATACTTTCAGTGTTCATGAATATGTCGCAGGCGTATCATATGATCCTTGTAATTTTTTCCTAGTACTCCATAAAAGATTCATATTACTTTTCATTCTTTCCAAGAAACTACCTCTTCATCATAAGTGGAAGAACACATGGAAAATATTTATAAAAAAACAATTTCTTGAATCCTCCCCAATCCATGGAATCAATTTCCGCCTTAGAAATTATGTTTTTTTGATTAGTCTCAACCACTTATGAGATTCCCCATCAATATTATGGACCCCCAATTTATCATTATTTTCTTATTATAATTGGATAAAAATTATATTCTGAATGAAGTTAAAAAAAATATATGGTGAGGGGATCATAATATCGATTAAATATAAAATGTATGTTTAATATAAATGAGTCAACCATAATATTATTTTTCTTTGGAAAATGAGGGTGTTTAACATGATTCATGTTATTATTAATAACCTGATCTATCTCAACTACTATCATGAAGTTCTGATCTACCATTCCCATCTAATTTGGAATCACATTAGTGTAATCAACATAATTCCGATCACATTTTTGATGGAATTGGTTATCTTATCTCCCAATATTAAATGGAAAAAATAAAAAATAAAAAATAGGGGGATTTAATTATTCGTTAACAGAAACATAAAATTGAAACTATGAACATAAAATCATAAACTTATAAACGAAAATTGTATCCTAATTTATGATTCCATAGATTTTAATCTTGTATATTTGTTGTGATTGGTGTATCCATAGGTTTATTACTAAATATTTCTAGCCAAAAAATATCTAGACTATGCTCTGATACCAACTATAGAGTCCAAATCATTTTGAACATTTATTACATGATTTTAAGAATAATTAACCATGAAATAAAAACTATGGATAAAAATGACTAGATTCTTCAGATGACTAGGTATATAATTAGAAAAATGTAACTAGAATAAAACATATTTTTTATTAATATACATAAAGAGATTCTAACATCCTTTGGGTTCCTAAAACAACATTGGATAACCAGGGGAATGTATAGACTATAGGGATGATTTAAAAAGCTCAGTAAGGTAAAAAACATTGGAATGAAACAAAACACGTGAGTTAGAATGGAATAACAGGATATCATAAAAGTCATGGATCAGGAATCAACATATTGAATAATAAAATATAAAACACGGAATCACATGGTCAAGGAACTATTGGAATGTTGCAACAACATGTATCATGACATAACCATGAGTCGAGTCTAACTTCCAAGATGATATCACATGGTGGAGAATACCCCATAACAGATTAGGTTTACTCCCCAATCCCATACATGATGTCTCATGAGACTAAACATTTCCCAATACATTAGGGAACTATATAGGAACACCTATCAAAAAATGTTCATGAATATGTGTTGCAAAATAAGAAATCAATCATAAGGAATAAATGTAAGGATTTCTCCTGGAGTGAAATGGGTGTTGTTATCTTGTATTAATGAATAAAAAATGGTGTATCAGGTTGGTATTTATAAATTAATGGATTTAAATTATAATTTGACAATGTTAAAGGAGGAATAATCATATGTAATGATAAATGATGTCCATAAAAAGTGAATAATTCTAAAATGTGTGGTAAAGTATCATTAGAAATGTTCCACGTATGCAAGGTTTTGAGAGAATTGATAAAGAGTATTTAAAAGGGTTAAGAGAATAATAACTTACATATAACTATAATAAAAATAATATTATTTTTGAGAAAATATGGTGTTTTTTTATATAACATTAAATTTTTAAAACATTTCATTGAGTGGTACATAAAAGTGATAATGAAAACGTAGTTCCCTTTAATGTATTTTTCAGAAGGAATTAAGAATCAAACCATTAATACATGTATATACCCATAAATAAAGACTAAATAAACATATTATATATGTGTGATGAATATTTATGGAATAATAATATGTATATAATATGAATTAAGTAAAGTGAGTAATATAGAAAGAGAAATAACTTAAATGAAATAAAGAGGGTTGGAATGACCCCCAACCTTATGTAAGAATGTGTTCTTCACCTGCACATAATGTCATTGAAAATAAAATTAGATTAATTAATAATTTAATTCATAACCTATTACACATGTATTTTATTTATCATAATTTTATTAAGTTCATTTATGTCCATTATGATGAGTTATATTGAATAATTTCATTGTTACGAGAGTGTTTATTTTATGGTTTCATGATCAATTCACTTCTGTGTAATTATGAATGTTCTTTTCAAATGGGAATAATTAATTATAAGTGAAATTATATAGTATTAATTAACTTTAATGATTTTAAATGGTTCCATATTTCCTTTTTTTCTATTATGCGGACAATTCATTTGAGAAAACGTTAATGATAATTGTATAGTTTATTTTTGGTAGTTTATATGACCATCATGAACTAGTTTGTTTTTATTGAATATTATTTTTATTTATTAGTTCCAAAACCTGAAATTAGTTATAATATAAATATGATAATCTTATTTAAACATTATAATTGTTTTATGAACATCCTTGAAGGTGGTAATGAAACACAAAAATACGTTATCCGTGGATATGGTTAAGCAACATAATTTTGACAGTTTCTTCATTTCTTAAAAGAAGAGGAGATAAGAAAATATGTGGAAAAAAGATATTCCATTAGAATTATAAAATTATATTATATACATGATACTTTATTCACTACTATTTGATAGATGGTGGAGTTCGGGAGATGGGAGAAGAAGAAATTAAATTAAAAGTGATGGTTTGAGAAAGATACATCACGAATATCACCTCCCCGAAGGACCCCTTATAGAACATCATATTGGTGTTTTTTTGAGAACCAGTTTAGTTGGATGAGTGGAAGATTCTTGGGAAGGTAATTGGGTAGAATATATACAAGATACATGGCTTAGAAAGAGTGATTATATGGGGTTGTTAGGGGTGGTATTTATAGGTGGAGGAGATTGATGTTTTGATTATTATATTCATTACTTATTATTTTGGCTCAATATTGCCAATAGTGTTGATTCCTATGACCAAATAATTTGAATGTTTTAGGATAGTTTGAACCAATTTGTTCTTACATCAGGCGTGACTCAAAAATCATCTATTTGGCTTATGATGTCAAATATTGTAAATTTCCATTTTCACTACTTACGAATCATTCAACTATTTGAGATTAATCCAAAATACTCACCTTAAATGTTTTTAAATTTTTATATTTCAAACAGTGAATCCATTTTATAGAAATAAGTTTCTAAATATAATAAATTTAAATTTTAAATACTTTTATCATTTATTAAAAAAATAGCAATTTTAATCGTATCAAATATATTTCTGACCTTTTGAAAATTTAATTATGGTCACATAAAATTATATTATAAATATAATAAAAAACAATATTAATTTATGAGTCTATTTTATAGAAACATTTTTTTAAAAATAATATATTAATTATAAAATTTTAAATAAACCTTTAGGATTTACAAAATACCAACACATAATTTATCATTTTTGGAACATTTATTTTCTTATGCTTTGATATAAATATTTCATTTTTTATTTATAAGATAACTAAATATTATTCTATACTTATATAGGTGAGGTTACTATTCTAATATCCAAATTACTATTCTATACTTATAACAGTTATATTTGTTTCTTAATTTATATTAATATTTTTTATTTCATTCATTCTTCATTCAATTATATTTTTTATTAATGTTATATATATAATTTATTTATAAAAATTTATATTTAATAGTTAATATTATGATTTATTCTTTATCTATTTTCATGAGTGCAGTTATTCAAGAGGATCGAGTATATCCAAATTTTCCAATTATTATTATCTTATTTTCTTTTTATTATCCTACTATATAATTTGGAATTTTTTTGGTTTATTTTATGACTAATGTATCATTCATAATTTATGTGAATAATATTTTTCTTGGGTTCTCTATTTGATGTATGTGTTTTATGACATAATTATATGATGGAAATTTCATTGATAAAATTCTAGGTCGTTAAAACGGAGGTAACTAATTTTTACCTAGTTAATTTACTATTAATGATGACAAATAAAAAGGGATGTATTATATAATGTTGAAATATTTAATCAAAAAATTAAATACGATTTTTTAAATCAAACTTATATGAGCAATAAAAACTAATTTTAATATTAACAAACAAAACCTATAAAAACTCTTTTTTGGTAAAAGTGTACTTTTGATCCTAAAAATTGTGTTTAAGATAAAAATATCAGTTTTTTCTCTTGAAATGAAATTAATTTTACTATTTTTTAAAAAATAATATTTATTTGTCTTTTAATAAAATAAAATGCAGATTTTTCCCCATGGATAGATAAATAACAAAAACTAATAAAAATAGTTTTTCTTATAGTAATATTTTACTACAAATACACAAAAGTTTTAATATGGGTTTTATAAATTAAAATTTTTATTAATAAATTATTTATTTTAATTTATAAAAATATATATTATATATAAAAAATGTTTCATAAATTTAAATTTATTATTGTGTTATAAAAATGTAATAAAAGTTATGGTATTTACAAATTTAATAAATTTCATTATTCACTAAATATTTATACTTTTAAAAAATAAAAAATTCATTATAATTTAATTAAAACACGATGAATTTAAAATTTATTTTCATTTTTTAAAATATTCACTCTAAATTGTATAAATTTTACTTTTAAACGAAAATAGAAAATATAAAGAAAAATTGATTCTATTAAAAAATGAAATTTTAAACCTTTTATGTTATAAATATTATTTAATTATATTGTATAATTTAAATAATTTTAATATATTAGATTGTATACTCAATTTTATTTATTATAATAATAATCAATTATGAGTATTAAATTTATTCTTATAATTCTTTAAAAATTTATTTGAGATGAACAATCCTTTTAAACATTATATCATATTAATTTTACATCTATAATTGGAAGTAATAAATAAAGATTAATATCATTTAATTTACTAGATTTTTTATTTTTTATATAAATTATAGGACAATATTCATATAATATTCGTTGACACGTTTTAGTTCATTTTTTCATTTGTATGAATCTATCACACATATTATTAATTAAGAGAAAAATATTTTCCAAAATATTCAGGTGTAACATTCACCCCTCAAAAAAGAATCTATTCAATTTTTATTACCACTTACTGATTAAAATAGGCAGTGATATCTAAATAATGGATGATACTCTTGAAATAATTTAATGAGATAGTAATCTGACTCACATAGGTGAGATTATGTGTGTTTTTCTATCAAATATAGGCATCTTTAAGAGTTTCTATACACATACCATTCAAAGTCACATTTTCCTAATACTATAATAATATAAATTACAAATAAATATGGATTTGATACTATTCAATTAAATCATAATAAATTATCATAAGAATATCCAAACTCAATTATATGATGTCTTATCTAATGAAACAATCATTTCAACTAATAATAATTTTGTTTCAAATATGTTACACTTTGTTCATCATGTAAATGTCTTATTTCAACCTAGGAAATCCATGCTCATGTTCTTATTAGGTTCATTAACGTAAATATTTTAAAATAATTTATAAGGTTTAATAAAATGTGAGTTAATTTCAAAATAAAATCCACTATGAGTTTTTAGAAAAGTTTTTAGTCATAGGAACACACATCATTATGTATGTGAATATTGAGTTGATGAGAAAGTAGCCTTATTCAGGTTGTTTGCCCCAAGGTGCATATGTGTCAAAACAACATCCATTTTCTTCAATTAGGATAGAGAATTAATTTTCTTCTGTGGCTCTTTTAGTCTTCTCGTCGAAGGTTTCTTGGTTTGGAAGCCCTCGACCTCTCAAAACATACTCTGCTGTCACTTTCCTCTACACCACTCCAAGTTAGAGTTGGAGAAGTGGTAAAAAATATGTATTGGGTTATTTTTTTTGGTTGTCAACAAGTTTCCAGGCACTACTGGAGTCAAATTACTTATGTTATGTCAGCTACTGGTGTTACTCTTCATTGATGATGCATGTGCTTGAAGCCCTTAGCCACTCAATACCCTACTCTAGCCTCTCTTTACTCTATGCCAATATGAGTTGGATCTGGAGTAGTGTAACTATGATGTTTTGGGATGAGGTTCAGTGGTCTTCATTTCTCAATGCATGACATGTGTTTATGTTCTCTTGTAAAAGAGATTTCTTGTTTGTATGATCAGCTTGACGTTTCTTCCTCTTAGCCATCAAAGAAGGATTTTTTTGTTTTTCTTTGAGTGATTGATCCATTATTATTTCTCAAGGAAGATTTATATTTTTGTTCTATATTTGGTTATTTTTATATCTAGTGTGGTATCCAACGTTGATGTTGATGGTGCCAAAGAGGGTGAATCGACGATGGTGTGGGTGATTTCTACGATGGATTCTATCGTGGGTTCTGTTTTAGTGGGATTTTCTCCTATCATCCCTCAAGCGGTGATCATCGGTGATGTCGTCGACAGTTCTAGGATGTAATGGAAAGTAGATGATCCCCTATCAAATGTTTTAATAATTACTTTATGGCCTTTTTTGGTGGTGATGTTGGTTCTGACGATCAGTTGCCTCCGGATTTCTGATGCAATAATGAATCGATGACGATGATGATGTGCTGATTATTTGGTGATGATGATGGCGTGTACAATCATGATGATGGATAGTGATCAAGACTGTGACTTGTACTGATGTGAGCATATCTCAAAAGTGATCTACTCATTTGGCATGTTTGGATTTTGAATTTGGCTCCCAGATATTGAATCTCGCTATGTTTTTTACTAATGTTATGGTTACCGCTCACCCTCAAAGAAATATTTTTGAAAATCAAATAAAAACTTATTTGTCCTTACATCCCCAAATCACGGGGTCCTAGATATAATTACACATGACCTCAGATGTTCCCCCTCTATGCCAGAGGTTACCGATTGGCCGCGAGTGTTTTCAGTGGAATCATGGGAATACTATACCATCCATCAGATTGAATAGAATAGAATAAATAACTAATATAATAAATATTAATAGTACATGTAGAAAATAATTAATGAAATACATGGTTCAATAACCCTAGTAAACATAAATCTAGAGTGTGGGGTAATCTAGTAAAATAAAAATAGCAGGTGACATCCCTCTCAAACTTTCTCCATCACTGTTTGCATCCTCATATTTCACCTTCTTGAATATCCACCATAAGTCTATTTCCCTTCAATATTTCCCCATGAATGCTATATAAAAAGGTACCAAAATCCTTGATTAGGGTGTGAGTATAAGAATCAGTAGGACACCAAAAATGACCCTTAAAATTAGTGCACAAAATATACAAGTGTATGACAGGAAAATCAATTAGAAACAAATATTAAAAATATGTATATATCATGCAAGTACAAAACAAATTCTAAGATATCAAAGACCACCTCAACCTACATGGTAACTATATAGAGAGAAACATAAATTCTTTGCAATAATTCCAAATGGAACATAAATAACTAGGTTTACGCATCCCCCTCGAGTGGATATTTCAAAAAATATGACCCATTCCTCTAGTCAGGACTGTCTAAGAACATGTAGGATACTATGGTCTTATCATATTACTAATGAGTGGATAAACAAAAGTTTGTGTCAAGTATCACATGCTAACAAAATTCTTTTAACATTCCTATTTTACATATATCCAGAATCATATGATACATCCCATTGAATTTAATATTCCAAGAACATTTTGACTCAGGCCTATCACATCCTTCTCAGAGGGTATTCTCAAACATACATCAAATATCACATGTCGTAAATAATATTTCATAACCCACATGTCATGAAATGTCAAAAATACATGGGGCACATATCACATTCTGACCAAATATTCCAAACATAAATACTCAAATGTACTCAACACAATTACAATATATACGATACATAATGAAAATGAATGATCAATACGATGTCAATTCAAGTAGGAAACATAATAATAAAAATAGATATATAGTTAACAACAACATTGGAAATGGATACACACACACAAAGACCATATGTGGTCAAGCACCAGACATAGGTCTCACATGATACACAAAGACACAGACCAAAAATCATTCCATTAACCCATTAAAATAATTCCATAATTCCATGTAATTCCTTTAAAATAAAAACACACACAAACCAAAAATCATGTCAATAACATTTATAATACATGAATGAATGTTAAGGACTTCAAAACATAGGTAAAATGATCATTTTTGACAAGGGTTAACATCTGAAATTATATGCACCATAGACTCCTCAATATGTTCAAAAATAAAATTTGGATAAAATATCATTGTAATGAGATGAACCCAATGAAACTGCTTATGAATTAATCCGATCAATATCACATGGGATATTAAAGAGATAAGTTTGAAAATAATAATAAAAAATAATAAAAATGAACAATCGAGATAGAGGGAGAGGTAGAAAGTGAGAGGCATGAGACTCACTTCTTACACTCTATAAAACTCTCCTCATTTCCCCTTTCAATATTTTTCTATTTCTTATATTAAATTATGAACTCGTTTATTAAATATATTTTTATCTATCCATGCATTATTAATAGACTCAAATCCTCATCCATCCTATGTATTTTCTCTCCATGTCTCCACAACTGTTATTTTCAAATATTTGATTATTTATTTTTTTTCCACTTAAATCAATTAATAGTTTATTAAATAAATATAATATGAATCATTTATATATATACACACACTTGTATGTATAAAAAACAACACACACACATATCTATATTTAAATCATCATACGTAGATATATATATATATATATATATATATATATTTATCCCACATATATGTAAAAATATTATATATATTTCAACCCAAATATCATATTTAAAAATTAATTTTTTTAATAATAATAATAATATTTTATCATTATTATTAAATACCATTGATAATTACAAGCATAAATATTCACCCATATAATTATACAATAATTTATTTCACTTTTATAGGCCCATTATTCCTTCAACACATGTAATAAAAGTAATACTATTATTATTATAAAGCCAAAAAAATATTCAAATAACATTTATTATTACCTTCAGGAAAGATTTCAGCAAACACACAACATGCACAAAGGTTATATCATGATAAGGGAAAAACCAATATTCGTGATTTAATGGTGGTCTTGGTTTTCCAATTTGAGACTCCATTTGAGACATATTTCATTATTTAAGAAAGATTTGGTGTGTGTGATATAATATATTTAGTATTTTTATTATATCAATATCGAGACTCTACAGGCCCAAAAATCCCATTCTAACTCAGTGCTTAACAAAAAAAATATTCAATTTAATATTATATGGTTTTAATTAGGATTTTACCCTTATGTAAATCTTTTTAAAAATTTATTAATTTATTTTTATTGAAAAAATAAACTTTCCCATAAAATTCTCACAATTAATTTAAAAAGAGGATTTTATTATAATTAAAAAATTGAGGATTTTAAAATGGATTCTGTATAAAAACTACTAATACTTGAGAAGAATCTCTAGTGGTATTTTTCAAACAACTCGGGCCACTAAGCTCAAACATCAGACTCCCTCTCTCACATCACCAAAATAATAGGAACATATGGAACATTAATTCTATCTAGTCTATGGGATCACAAAAGTTATATTATGAGTCTACCCTTAACTCAATGTATATCCTTCTAAAAAGTAAACCCAGTTTTTATACATGCTCACTAGTCATAGTAATTATATTTATACTAACACAAATACAGGTTCAATTTAAAAAATTAATTCCTATATAGATATATCACATAAGAGAAACCATCCTGAACAGATTACACAAGTAAAAACATTCAATAAAATAATTTCAATGTATAATAACATTAAGTATATGTAAGGAATGAAAAAATATGTGACTAAAAATGATTCTCGAACCCACCCAAAATTTAATAAATCCAACATCACCATCATGTTCATCAACAAAGTTGAATTTAATCAATGGTATCCAAAAAAATATTTTCCCTACATTATGGAAACTCATAGGTCTATTATATAGTGATTATTAGACAATAAAATATTTTCTATAATTGCAGTCCAACCATCCAATATCTTTTATATCATGTCCCAAATGATGGAAAATTGTAAAAAAATGTTAATGAATAATAATTATATGTTACCATTTTGGAATATCCTAACATGATCCACTGGGTATAATAAGGAATGCCACATGAAATTTGGAGATCATCCCCGTATATGTGGGGATCCCGAATATCAGTGTGGGTATTGAGTGAAACTATGAGAAGATTATATGCTCTAAGAGAGTGAAAAGAATTAATAATTAACCAGTATTTTAAATAATTAGTGTACATGATGAAAATGAATGATGGAATACATACACAACAACCTTACTGAACATGGAACCAGTGTATGGGGTAATCTAGTAAAATAAAAATAATAGATGAAAACTCACTCAAAATTCATCCAACATCTTCAGCACCAACATATTCAACATTCTTAACTATATACCATATGTCCCTTAACCTTCCCCAGATCCCTATGCACACTATCAACTAGTGCACCAAAATGTCTGAGTAGGGTGTGGTTACAAGAATTAGTATGAAACTGCCTATGGAACTTAATATCAATTCATAAAATAGACATGGTCTTACTATGAACATAAATAGGGTATAAATATAGAAACAATATTTATATCACACAAGTACCAAACACATGCCTGTCATTAAGGATCAACTCTACATACTTAGGTACTATACTAGGAGAAACATATATGATTCAATATAATGCTAGATGGAACATCTGTTTTTGTCTTGACACATAATACTCAAGTGAATATTCCCAAGAATTTGACACATTTCTCCAATCTAGATAGTCCAAGTACAATTTGACCACAATGGTATTATCATATCCAAATCAAGTGGATAAAAAAACAATGTGTCTAGTCTCACATGCTTACCAGAGTCTCATCACACCCCTATAATATAGATAGCCAAAATCACATGACACATCTGGCCGACTGGAATTGTCTAACTACATACCAACCCACGAATATCACTACCCTATCCTAGGATAGTCTTGAACATGTGTCAAATATAACATGGAATAAATCATGTATCAAATATCACATGCAATCCAATGTCTACCAATACTTTTGTCACAACTCAAATGCTGACCAAATAGGCTAAAACTATATGCTCAACTATATTAAAAAATAAAGTATATATGATACATAATGAAAATGATAGATCAATATCATATTAATTCAATAAGTAAAATTAATCATCAGAATCCATATGGAACCAACAAAAGCACATTTTAAAGTCTACACACACCTCATATGGTCAATCATCAAACATCGGTTTGACTAGTTACATACCCACACCAACAATAATTCAAATAACCCATATAAAGCATGTACTAATATCATGGAATTATTATGTCTACAGGCACATGATAATAATCATTTCAATAACTCATATAACACTTTCATGAATTATGATTATTTAATATATTATATTTAATGAATATTGACAGAACAGTTTTATATCTGAGTTTAATTGCACTATTAATTCCCAGCTTCCTTTAGAAGAAAATCGGATTAAATTTATCCGCAATAAGGCGAAGCTAGTGTAACTAAAAGTGATACCATCCAAAAAATATGACTAGGGATATTGATGAGTTCTTTTTGAGGGAAAAAATAAAATGAATTAAAATATACAATAGAGAGAGAGGAAGAGTGAGAAAGAGAGGGTCCTGAGGCTCACTCCATAAATTCTCTAAATTCCCCCCTATTTACCCATTCTATAATTTTTTTCTATATCTTTTATTAAATTATTAATTCATTTATTAAATGAATTTTCTCACTCCATACATTAGGAATAGACTCAAAATATCCACCCTCATATGTAGTTCCCCTCTAAGCCTCCACAACAATTATTTCTACTCTTAATTAAATTTTTTATTCCTCTTACATCAATTAAACTATCATTTAATAAATATATTAAGAATATTTTTTATATATACATACTCCCTTATATATATAAAACGATATATATATAAACAGATCAATATATATAGAAAAGATATATATTTATTATATATATATATATTCTATATATTGATATATGATCACCAATATGATTTTTCAAATACAAAATAACAATTTAAAAAAATATTTTTATATTATTAAATAACTGTCATCATTACTAGTATAAATATTCACCCAAACAAATTATTAATTACATATGTATAGGTCCGTTTCTTCCTTTGACATTAATATTAATAATAATAATTTTATTATTATCATTAATATTTTTTTGGAAACCCAAAAAATATCCATATACCAATTATTATTTCCCTTAAATGTGATCTAACCAAACACCCAATGTGAAAATGGTTACGCCACCCTTAGGGTAAAAATACATTACAGATGTAATGGATGCCTTATATTTTACATTCGAGACACCATTTGAGAGATATTTTATTATTTTAAAAAACCATCTACGTGTGATATAATATATTTATGTTTTTTATTTATTTTTATCAATATAAATCCTTTATAGGCCTCGAAATCCCATAAAAACTCCGAGCATAACTCCAAAAATAATTCATTGAATATTAAAATGTGTTAATTGGGATTTTACCCATAAAAATGCCTTTAAATTATTTAATAATTGATTTTGTTGAAAAATTTCATTTTCACATAAAATAATTATAATTTATTAATAAAGATGGTTTTTTCAAGTTTTAAAAATTATGGATATTAAGATAGACTATATATATATAGGGTTTAAGGATTATAAATCCATAGTTAATAATTCTTCTCCTGATGTAGTGATTAGGATGGGTGACCCCCTCAAAAGTTTCCACGATATGTGCTAGTGAGAAAAAAGTGCATTAAAATACATGTGTTGTACTGTTGGAATAGTAATTAGTCTGATTAGTGACCCTATTGGGTAATATCTCATGGTTTTATGGCAAGGAAACCAAGGTATTAATGGAGATACATGGTATTTTTTTGACTAGGTTCATAGCCCAGATATTCCAGTCATGAAAAGTCAAATCAGATCAGATACCCATCCTGAAGTACTAAGGAATTACGTGGGTTTGAGGAATGGGGTCCATAGCAAGGGCGTTTTTATTTAATGATGGGGATGGTGGGAAGGTTATAACACCCTTGGATATGAGAATAAATGATAAATGGAGAAGTATCTTATTAAAAAAACATGGAATAATGAGAGTTGTAAAAATTTCATAATTGATGGACATAGAATATCAGAGACAAGATCAACATTCCATGCTATAAGAGTGTGAGACAATATACATTATTATTGGATAATAATCATAGTACAATGACATTAAATGTGTCATAACATCAAAATATAGAATAAAAAGTAATTATGGACGAAGAAAAATCATATGGAAATAACATTTCTGAGTCACACACATGCACCTATACTTGAATGAAAACATTATTATACCCATGTTTAAATCACCTTCTTGGGTAACACACTTGAAGCATGCTTGAAATAAAACATAATTGCACTTGAACATAAAAAACTAATGATATTAAAAAATTTAACCAATACATTAGAGTCCAATATATGACCCCACCCATCAATCTCTGTTACATATTTCCAGCACTTGAAAATAATCATTCATCATATCATAAAGATGACACCGAAAAATGGATTTCATAACATTTCTAGATTTTATAACAATAATTGATCTCAAGAATTTAATGGGTTGATACAAAAAATTCAATCACTCCAAAAGTGTATTTTATAATAAAATATGGATGGTGATTCCTGAAAAATTATTTCAATGGAAATAAATCCATTATTTATAAATATAAAAATAGAATGAAAACTGTAATAGAGTTATTAGAAAATGTATTTAGCACTTTTGACATATTTGAAGATACATGTGAAATTCAACAATCATTTCCAAAAAACTATACTAAAATACATTGAAAAAATTTTCTTGTAAAATTAAAACATTAATGATGAAATCATGAAAAAGAAAAAAAAGGATATATGATGAAAATGTGGATGGGATGATAAATAATATGATCCTAGAAGAAAAACCTTTTTAATATTTTAAAATACATATGTTGAAACTGTTGTTTTGAAAATTACTATTATAAAATCATTTTGAAAATATAAGAACTAAAATATGAATTCCATAGGAGATAACACATAATTATGTTTTAAAAAATAAAACATTTATGGGAAGATAAAATAAATACATATAGTAAAAGGATATTATTGAAAGTAATGGGATTATTATGAACAAAATTATACTTATTTAAGAAATAAATTCATCACGGAAAAGCGGTTGTATTAAAAATTTCACATTATCAGAGAGGGAGAAGAGGGAATATAATATGACATTGGAAGTGAACATATATGGATGGCATATAGGAATGATGGTCATTATGTATCATTAGGACTCAAATAAATTATGTTTGAGATAAAAAAATCTTACATAGAATTGGGAGAAGACGAATCAAATGAATTAGAAAATGTGGTTGATGAAATTAATTTTAAATCTCATTAAAATTTAATGAAATATCATTATAATAGAGTCACATGAAATTATATTCAAATATTCATTGAAAATTTTCTTGAATACTCCTAACAAAATAAATGAAAACTGATATAAAATAAATCATAAATGACTCAATATATTTTAATTTGAAATCCCCTGAAAGTTGTAACATGATATGTATTTTTAAATACATTAGATATTATGAAAATTTATAAGAAAAATAAATCAATATTAAATACATAAACTACATTAATCAAACAAGTGGAGAATATTAATTATAACATAATATAGTAAAATTTAGATGAAAAAACCCTTACTTTAATTTCTAAACTCCATGAAATCTATTTAACTTATTATAATATAACTTGCCCAATAAAAATTTTATAAAACTTTTTAATACATAAAAAATTTATAAACGTTATTTATAACCATTTACTATAATTATATAATTTTTAAATGTTTTATTTTCATCACAAAATGTTTATCAGTTTCGATTTATTTATTTCGTATGAGATTCTTGAAAACATTTTAAATTTCTATTTATAAATTCAACTTTCATCATTCTTACATCATTATGGGAATTGAAATATATTTTTACTATAAATTATATTGTAATAATTCTATTTTATATATATATTAGTTGTCATTCATGATGATAAAGATGATGATGAGTTTATTTTGGTATGTTTCAAATAAAAATGGGTTGGTATTAAAAAATAAGTTAAATATTAATAAATACTTTCTATAAACATAACAATTTCATGATATTTTTAATAATTTGATATACCACCAGTATTTAGGTTTCCATAGTCATCCAAGATAAAAATTTATAGCATTGTTAAAGCTGGTGTCTAAACAGACCCAACCAAGAACAAGCTATAAACTATGGGTGGGTATGGTTTTGAAAGTTATTAATTTGGAATAATAATATTATTATATATGAATTATTATAATATTTTTTTTTGAAGTATGTTATTCATATTTAAGTCTATTTTATAGACAATGAGTTTATTGATGAAAAATAAAATATGTCACATTCGTAGAGGTGGTAGTCCGCACATACACATGGGAAACACATTTTTTACATAGTTTAAGTGGAATATACATTATGGTTTATAATTTTATCATGTTAATAATGAATTTAATATCATGTTTTCCGTTATATTAATCTTTTTAACCATCCATGAAAGGTGGTTGTGGAAAATGGCTTGGTTTGTTTATGGATGTGGTGGTCCTCACATATGTCAAGCTAGGTTTTAATTTTCAAAACATTTGGGATAAAGATAGATAATTGTTATAAAACTAACATAATTCAATGTTTGTATAACTATGACACCAATGTATCTATTTAACAAATGGAACATTTTATTTTTTGGGATAGAATAAGAAACAATGGAATGAAAATGAAATAAGAGTAATTGATAAATTTTCCTTAATCCTGGGAATAAATCATTTGAATATTAAATTAAGGAATCACATGGTTGTATTTTACGAAGAAAATAAACTATAGTAGGATAATTGGAGTATTGGGGAGTTATTTTGGTTGAATTATGTAGGCATGGTCTTTGAGGAGATGTGGGGTGGTGATGGATCCTTTTATAAGAGATATGTGTGAATATTTTGTAATAATATAAAAGGTAAAGTCACAATTAAAAGGAAAATTCAATCCAATAATGAAAAATTATGTGGCTGGGTAAGGATTATGGTCATTAAATTCTGATAAATATATTTTGACACATCTTATGTAAATGTTTTTAAATAGTTTACTCTTATATTTTTACATTTATAATTTATGTTCCTACCATGATAACTAATTATTTCATAAGTAAAATTATTTTAATTACTAACAATAAAATTGGTTTTATTTTATAATTTTTACTGAATGATTCAATATATGAAATTCATTTTTTTCACATTAAATTTTTAACAAATTTTTTTTAATATTAACACGCATAATCAGTATTTATTCTGGTTAGAAAAAGTGCAATTTTATGCCAAACAATTATTTTAAAGATAAAAAATGATTAATATTGATTTCCATGAAATTAGTTGGTTTATAAATGGAAAATAATGATTTATATATCTTTAAAATAAATTCAAACCTAAAATCCACTTTATGTATAAATAGTTAAAAGAAACTTGCAAAAAAAAGTTTCTATTAATGTAAACTATTACACATGTTTAACAAAATGCTAATAATGGGTTCTTTAAATTCAAAATATTTTATTTATATAATTAATTTTAATTTATAAATATAAATTTTCTTTATCAAAATGATTTGATAGAATTTCAATGAATATATATATGATGAAAATTCTATAAAGGAGACATTATTTACCAAATCAACATTTTTTACTATTAATCTAAAACTCATCCATTTTAGAAATATTTAAAAATTTAATATTGCATATTATCATAATAATCATTGAAAATTTTCGTGTTTAGTCTATTAATAATTAAAACTATTATTTTATAATGAACAATCCTTTAGAATATTATAATATTAAACATATATCCTGTAAATAGAAGAAATTATATCTGGTTAATTTATTTTTATTTACTATATATTTTATTATTTTTATAATTTTATTGATAAAATTAATCTAATATTCAATGGATCATTTTATTTTGGAGTTTCTCGTAAAAATATATATCAAACATAGTATTAAATTTGATAAAAATATATTCTAAAATCAAATGGTGTTACACTCTCCCCTCCATTAATAATTTGATTCCTCATAATTTTAATTATTATCTACAAATGAAAAAATATAATGATATCTAAAATATGGATATTTATCAAGATAAAATTTCTAATGACATATAAATCTATTTATCTAAGGTATGATAATGAAAAAGTTTCTCGCAAATATTTTTCCTTAGGAGTTTCCATAAACATATCTTAGAAAGAATAATTTTCAATATCATGTTCTTAACCAAATAATATATCAAAATTTGTTATGATACTCTCGAATTAAATTAAAATAAATAACACTATGAATAAAAAATGAATCCTATGTTTATTCTAAAATAAAAACCAGATTTCAAACTATAACACTTTTATTTAAACTGTGTCTCACATTGTCAATCCTATAAGACTCTTGGTTCATCTTGGGATATCCATGGTTATATTATCATATGATTCATTAAAATAAATATATTAATATACTTGTTAATATTTTATTGAGAATGAGTGAATTTTGAAACCATATCTCATGAGAGTGTATACTCATGTGTGTAGTCTTAGCTCCACTCATGATTCATCGAGTGATATTGGAGTTAATAATCAACCATAATTTTTAAGGGTGATTACCCATAGTATAATCTATTCCATATCCACATAATTATGCTATTATCTAGAAATTAATGAAATTTTTAGGATAACCACATGACAAAAACATTAATAAAATATCATGATGTTATCATATATTTAGAATAATCAATTTTCATTTCAAAAATGTTCTCTCATCATATTGCCCAATAAAATTACACTAATACAGAGATAATATCTAAACTCTTCTTTTATACCTACTACAACCACCCTAAGTAAACATAAAACCATTTTATATCATTTGAAAAATTGAAACATTACATAAAAAATAATTTCACAATCCGTAGAATATATGTTTATGTGTCTTTGGGGATTAGCTACATAAAAAATTATTTTAAGATACTTTTAATAATTTATAAAAAATTTATACATAATATACCCCCTTTTTTAACTCATGTATGTTATATTGATATTAATAACCACGGGAATGAAAACATAGGTAAGGGGTGAGCTTAAACACTCAGTAATAGGAAAACTCATCAAGATTTCCTCAATAGTCAGATCATAAGAATATGAGATAACATGCAAATTGTAGAAATATAATACTAAAAACAACCTTTAATAACAATACTTTTCCACAATCAATTGTCTATTTAAATTTAATCTCAAATAAACAAACATTTTCCATGGAATAAGAGTGTGATATAATTTACATGATCAATGGAGCCAAATCATAGGACTGTGACATTAATGGTGGAATTTCATGGGAACATATAACAAAAATATACTATTGAATAAATATAATCATGTTGAGCATCAAATTCATAAATCATACACATGAACCCATTATTGTGATATAATTTAATTTTATAGACATATACATTACCATTACGAGTGACACACCTTCGCCCATCCTTATGAGGAATTTTAATTATACTCTTTCATGCATATCAATAGAGATTTGAAATTTTAAACAACGATTTTGAGGGTGATATTGGAACCAAATAATTTATCATCCATAAATATCTATTCCATATTAAAATGACCATTCATTATATCATAAATAAGCCATGGAATAAAACAAGTGTTTCATAACATTTCTAGATGATATCACTAAAATAAACCACAACAAAATAAATAGTTGATACCGAAAACCATATTATCCAAAAATAGTTTATCATATATAAATTTTGAGTGTGATAAATGAAATTTAATTTTTATGTAAATAATTCACTTTGAGATAAAGTGGAAAATGGAAGTGAAAACATAAATGTGTATTTAGAAAAAAAACTATTCTTCTCGTAAAATATTATATTATAGGGAACATTGAAAAGTAATTTTATAAAATCTGAAATAAAAACTTTTGAAAAAAATAAATTCTTAAAGAATACTAAATAAATGAGTCATGAAATATATATTAATAGATGTATTGGGGTTATGTGGAGTGAATGATAAAACATATGGAGATAAAAGGAACAACCTTTTACTATTTTAAAATACATTTATTGAAACTGACGTCATAAGTAAGTAAAAAAATTATCATTTTGAAAATTATAAATTTGAAATACTAATACCACAAGGTAAATAATTTAATTTTATTTCCATAAAAAGAATAATTTAGGGAAGAAAAAATCTAGAAAGGGAAGGAATATAACCATTAGAACAGATGGAGATTCTTTTCTACATCATTATAAATTTATAAGAAATAAATTCACAAAGGATGTGGGGTTGATTAAAATATGTCTTATTTCCTAAAATGGAATAGGTAATATAATATGAAATATTAAATGGATGAACATTCATGAGTTATAAGAATTATGTTCAATAAGAATCATTACAACTCAAGGAAAAGATGTTTGAGTTAACCAAATCCCTGATAAATTTGGTTACTATTGAATTATAATAATTGGAATAATGGATTAATGAAATAAATGTAAATTCCTAGAAAATATATGATATATCTAAAATTATAATATTATATGTAATATCAAAACAAAATTAAAAGAAAAAATTTAAAAAATAACAATCATATATTAATGAATAAAAATTGATTTAACCAAAACCCTCACACATTCATTATATTTTGAAAGGAAAACTATGAAGGTATAACATTATAAAGATTTGTAAAAACCATTAGTTTCTCAAAACACATTTATAAATTATATATACGAATATTTTAAATACTAGGAAATATAAACATTTTTTGAACACACATCATATACCAATTAAGAAAAATTGAGAAGAAACCCCCTTTATCCGATTTTCTAAATTCCATGAAAGCAATTTACAAACCTATATACAAAACAACTATCTTAATCACTTATTTTAGATACATATTCATATATACACCCTTATATATTCTTTATTATAATGATTTATTAAAAACTTATTATTCTGTAATATTTTATTTTCATCATTATATTTTTATTTGTTTTGATTATTTTGTTTAACATAACTTTCATAATAGAGGAAATAATTCATGTCTATAGATAAAACATTAATTATTTTAATAACTTAATTAATACTATAATATATTTTTATCAACATTTTTAATTTCTTAATTTTATTTCGCAATTATTTTTCTAATGAGTTTGACTGAAAAATTTAGTGACAAGCTTATTTTAGTATATTTAACAAATAAATGTTTTAGCAATATTATAATAATTTGAATATTAATATAACATTATTGTATATATAAACAAGAAATAATTTAAAAAAATATTAACGATAATATTTTTATTTTTTATGGTTTTTAATTAAATTTTTAGGTAATATTATTTATAAGACAAGACTATATGAAAAATGAAATACATCGCATTCATAGAGGTGGTAGTCATCACATATGCACATGGGAGAAGTTCATTTTATATAGACTAAGATCAATATAAGGAATTTTTTAAATTTAATAATATTTATAATTGTGATATAAATTATATTAATTTATTATACACTCATTTTTATTCATTCATGTAATGTAGTTATTGAAAATGTATCACATGTCTTATGGAGTTTGTAGTATGTATAAAACCGTTGAAATGTTTTTGTTTACAGAATTTTTTGGAGGTTAGTAGAAAATAATTTTATCCTACACAAAATATAATTTAATTATAATTCTGATTGATATTTAATTATTTCATTATTTTTAGATTATATTTAGAGGAGGTTGAATAAATAAGAAGGAAAATAGATGAATGAGGATTCATTAAAAATTTTATTATAATCATTTGATAAACTCCCTTGAAATAATTATTATGTCTCTGAGAGGTATAATTTAAAGAATTAAATAAGCACTAGGAGTTTTTTATAGTTATTTTGGAAGTGTTTGGTAAAATATAAGATTCTCAGGGTGTGAGGACATGTGGGGGTGTCTAATTTTATGAGGGAGTGGAGGGAAATTTTTATAATAATATAAAATGTAAATTCCCTATTCAAAAGTATTGTGGATCCAATTATGAATAATAATTATTTATGGGTTGTTTTAAGGTATATAATCACCCATCCATTTATTTTTTAATAAATTTTAATTTCATTACACAGATTTGTTTTTAATTTTTGTTATTTACTATGGAAAAAAATTTATCTAAGTAATTTACTTTTAATTCATATAAATAAAATGATAATCTTTACATAGTTTCTAACTAGTTATTCATCATATTAAATAATTATAATGGGATAAAATATTCAATTGTGATAATTATAAATTTTAATATTGGTGTATATAATGTCTTAAAATAATTTTTTATTAATAGTAAATTTTTAAGCCTAAACATTATGTCTAATATAATAGTATCATTGTTTATGATTCCTTTCAAATTAGTTTATTTTTTTAAATTTAATATTTATATGGGCTTAGAATAAACCCTAACCATATTCCATAATGTAGATAATTAGCTCCAAGAAAAAGATCAAATATAATTTTTTAAGAATATAATATTTCTTAAGTTCCCAAAATGTTAAACACGGGTTTTGAAAATTAAAAATATTTTTTCAATGATTTATTTTAATTTATAAATATATATTTATAATATCAAATTGTTTCAATAAAATTTAAATAATTGTTATTTTTTGATAATGTCCGAAAATGTATAGTATTTCCAAAACATATATTTTTGACTATACAACCAAAATTGAACACTTTCATAAAAAGATAAAAATTTAATCCTAATAAAATTTTAACATTGTGTATTAAGAAACAATGTTCATTTTATAAAATTCCATTTCTAAAATTTATTAAATTTTATCTTTAATGAAATAAATAATTATAATGAAAATCATATTTCATTATTAAATAAGATTTTATAACATTATGTCTTTTTAATGTTATTTTATATAAATTTATAATTTAAATAATAAAAATATATATTATTCCATATAATGATATTTTATTTATTATATTAATAACCATTTAATAGTTTTTTATTTAATCTATTAAAATATTAAATTAATATTTAAGGGTAAGTAATACATTAAAATATAAAATCATATCAATTATATATCATCTTAATGGATAATTTTAACATTTTATTAACATTTTATTTACTATAGGTCTTATTATTTTTATAATTTTCAAGATAATATTCATCTAATCTATCATGGATGATTTTATTTTTTTGTTTCATGTGATAGAATATATAAAACATAGTATTGATTTAGAGAAAAATATATTCCAATGATTCAAGGTGTTACATTATCCCCCTTTAAATAAATTTAATCTTCACAATTTTAATTTCCAATCAATAATAAAAATATACAAGGATATATAAAATACTTTCATGATTCATGATATAATTTCCCATGTCGTATAATGATAAATATATTAGGTATAAATAGGATACTTTTTTCCAAAATATGCTTCTTGAGGACTTTTTTATAGATATAAATTCCATAGATTCGTTTTCCTAATCCTATTCAAAAAAAAATTAAAAATATAAAATAGATATTATACAATATATAAATTATGAAAATGGTAGAATGAATTATAATAATCTCATAGGTTAAAACAATATCCAAAACATGGTGAATGGAAACATAAGAAAATGTCGACTTGAAACACTATATAAGGGAAAAACTCATCAACAATTCTACAAGGGGTTGATCATAATAAATGAGACTACATGAGTAGAATAAAGTTATCTAATTAAAAATTTTATGTAATAAATTTTTTTCTACATATGTGTTTATAAAATTATAATTAATCTCAATTAAAAAAATATTACTTCAAGGAATAAGAGTGTGAGATAATATATATGTTCGAGGAACTATAGTCGTCAACCTCTAACATTAAATTTGGAATTACATGGAAAGATAACATAATAATGAAAATAGATAATATATAAGAAAATATAATATCACCATAGTGGGTCATACACCATTACCAGTTCATACATGAAAACATGATTATAGCTACATATACATCACATTCATGAGTGAATCACAAGCACCCACATTTAAAAGAGATCTAATTTCTTCCCTTGTATACATAGCGCATCAGATTTATAAAATTTTCCAATGCATTAGAGGGTAATATAAGACCCACCCAACATTTATCCATATAAATTTATGTCACTTGAAAAAATTAATTTCCCTATCATAAAGATCCACAGGTAATAAAAATGACTTTCATAAAACATTGAGTTGGTATCACAAAATTTGACCTCAAGAATTTAATTGACTGATTCCTGGAATTTAATCACATATAATGACTATTAAACAAATTTTTTTTTAAAATGATTCATAAAATATTATTCCCAAACAAAAAATTCATATAGATATAATAATTAAAAATTATGTGTAAAAATAATATAGTTTTCAGAAATCATCATTAACATTATAAAAAAATTAGAAGTTACGAGTCAAATTATAATATCATTTTCTAAAAATTAAAGTATTTTATTTAAATCACTAAAATTTAAAAATAACATAAAATAAAAGATTCCAGGAAATTATTTAAATGTAATGTAAAATAAATACGGATATGCCAAAAAATAAACATTTTTTGAAGCAAAATACTATTAATATTTTTATATACATTTAATAAAACCCAAAATGTAAAAAAGAGTAACAAAAAATCCATTTGAAAAAAGAGAAAGATAAAAATAAATTACCTATAACATTACACATAATTATGTTTCAAAAAATGAGAATATTAGCAGGAAGACAAAATCTAGACATCAATGAAAAATATCCCTTTTAAAGGTAGAATAAGATTTCTGACCTCATTATTCTGCTATAATTAATAAATTCATCATGGAAGAGTTTTTGAATTAAAAATGACACTTTAATAATGATATTACTGTTAAAATAATATGAAATTTAAAATGGATTATTATTGGTGGACTAGATGAATGAATTTCAAAATATTTATTTATAACCCCATGTGACAATGTCTGAGATATGTAATGCCCATAAAAATTTAGTAATAATTGATTTAAATGAATATGAAGATGTGATTAATGAATGGAATTTTAAATTAAAAGAAAATAAAGAGTAATTTCAACAAAATAATTATATGGAATAAAATAAAAAACCTATAATAATTAGATTATAGAAGAAAAATTATAACTCAATTAACACAAATTGACATTAAAAAAACCTTACATCATTGATAACCTTCGAATCAAAATTCCATGAATTACTGAAAATGAATATTTTTTAAATAATATATATTCCATGAAATATTATGGTGAAATAAATCAATGGGAAATATATACACCCTAAAAAGGAAACATGTGGTGAATATAGATCATATCACAATGAAGAAACATTTATCTTAAAAACCCCTTAACATATTTCATGGATTCCAAACAAGTGCATTGACCTCCTGTATAAGAAAATTAAATTACTCAGAAACCAATTTCCCAAATCTAGTCATAGACTTAACCTTTTATAAATTTACTTGATATTCATTTATTACAAATATTTTAGTTAGTTTTATTTTATTACCATCCTCAAATCTTTATTAGTTTCGATAGATTTGTTTAGTACTAGTTTCCTAATAGATTTGTCAATTAATGATTATATATTCAAATTGCATCATTATGAGATCAATATAGGTTCTAGGAAATATGTTTTAAATTGATTTATAATTTTTTATTTCATTTTATAATTATTTTACTTATGATTCAGGAAATCAAATTAGTCAACATGCTTTTTTGTGTAATTTTTGATGAACAAAGGAGGTACATTTGAAGTAGGATAAATATTATTATAAAATTTCTATATTAATAAAACAAACATTATTTTATCATTAATTTATAAAAAACATTATATAAGTATCCATTTACATTCATGATAGAAGTTAATATTATTGTTTTTACGGGTTTAAGAGAATCCACATAAGAACAAGATATAAATAATGGGTGTATAGGTTTAGTAATAAGATTATTTTGGCATAAAATAATTACTATATAAAACAAATGATATTATTTAGATCTTTTTAATATGTTCCATATAATTTTAAGAGATATTTACAAATAATAATATGATATATGTAAAAGAAATACATAACTTTCTTAGATATGATACCTATATATATGCTTGGGGGAAGTATCAATTTTCTATAGATCTGGTGGAAAATAGGGAATGATTTATAATTTCTAAATAAAAATAATTTTATTAATATCACACTAATTCATATAATTCTCTTTTGAACCATCCAATCAAGGTAGTTATGAAAATAGAGTACATTGCTTATGGAGGTTCTACTGTTCACGTAACATAAGTGATATTTCTATAGCACCATACACCCACACTATGATTCCCTAAATTTGAACATTCAGATCTAATGTCATATAAATGTACTTTGAACACAAACTTTGATACCATGTATTAAATAATATATATAACCTATAACATACTAAATCATTAGATAGTAAATATTTCCCTGAGACGGTGGGTCACATGGCCTCAAACACACCTCCTCGTATGCCAGAGGCTGCTGTCTAGAAGAGAGGTTCTATCATGGTATGGGGGACAGAACATACCCTCACGATCAGAGTAACATTGAGGAATCACAATTGAATAAATATTTTGAAGCATATTATAAATCATTTATAGGAAATAAACATCTATAAATCAATAATAATACTAAATCCAAGATCTATTCCTTATATAATAAGATGATCATGTCATGTATAATTACAAAATGGCAGGTGATACATGAAAACATGCATCCCATATAATGCATGTATCAAAAGATCAAAAATACCGAAAAGGAACTATATCCAGCTAACATCATAAGCATAATATTGTATTGTGCTACCTAACTCCTATTAAACGTTCAAACCAAGAATCAAAATGTGGGTCCTTTCCACTGTAACACCTTGATATTTTTTGAATTTTTTTTAAAATTAATTTTATCATTTCGATATTTTTTATTTCACAAAACACTAAATATATATTTAGTTATAAGAAAGAACATGGTTAGTATTTATTTTTATTTAACACAATATATAACATGAACTAAGAATAACACTTATATTGGATACAGGTACAAACCACACTATGTTTTCCTTGTGTCACACAAAATGTAGAGATCCTTCAATAATGTGCAATACACAGAATATCGATTTTTACTGAACTACAATATTCTATTGGTATTGTCATTAAAATAAGATTATAGGTATCACATATCCATTGGAATTAAAGTAAAAAATATTACTAAATAAAATTTTAAAATATGGCTTAAACATTTATGTAAAATAAATCCTTTGGTTATCAATTAGTTATAAATGAATATAAGAACTATTTGAAAATTATGAAATTCCTTTTGTTTGGAAACTATTTTTCCATGTAAAAACATATTTTATCCCAATAAATTAATAAAACAAAATTTTATGAATTTTTTTGATAAATTTTTTATATTATAAATCAATCCAAATGTTTTTAAATTTATCCAATAATTCTGATACGCATAAAATAAGAACCAATCCAGTTTTTGGATAAAATGATTTATTGTCGAAAAAAAGGTTTTACAGCCTTTTAATGGTATAAATTTTTTAAAAAATATTTATAAAACAACAATAATATTTATTTCGAATAATAATTTTCATTTTTGAAATATAAATAAAAAAATTTCATTATGTGATTTTTTGGTATTTTTTGAGAATATTCATTCTTCATTTAATAGTGAAAAATAGAGACTATTAATTGATAACTGTAGTTTGGTATAACTTATCTTTCTAGTTATATTATATTTTTAAATAGTTTCAAAGTATATTTATTTAATTTTACATATATTATTACAATTTATAACATTTGAATAAATTTCACATTGAAATTGGATATAAAATCATTTCAACCATTTGAATATTTTCACTTTAAAAAAACATAGTTTCTTTTAATTTGTGGTATTATTATAAAATAATTACTGAAAATTATTATTTTTCAAATTTGAAAAAATAGATTACATATTTTTAATCAGAATAATTTTTAATTTCGTGTAATATAGAATTTTTTTTACCAAACAAATTTTTGGAAATTAATTAAAATAAATTACAATGATAATGGTAAACACAAGTTTATTTAGAGGATAAAATTTATCTTAAGGGGATAAATAACTTTGAGACATGTCCAAAAACTATCATTTATGCATATATAGGCCAAATTATCCCTCTTATCTAACATTTACCATTATTAGAATAACATTATTTAATGGAGACATCTCAATAGTGTTTGCCTTTTTGAATTTACAAGAATGCCCCTTTTCCACAATAAAAAGGTATATCACCCCCTCACATCATCATAAAAATAAATAAATTTTACTCATCCAATCGCAGCAAAAATAATCATCCATATTCCATATTTTAATCCACAAATTCTATATTTCAGCAGAAAACCAACCAAGTAAGCCCTTTTGTTGCAAACCAAAAATAATTACCTAAAGAAGACATAAAATCCTACAACAAGACCTTTTTATTTTATTTATTTCCTTACCACATATTTTATACTTATTAAATTATTATAAAATATTCTAAATAGTCTAAAAATTATGCAATTGTTTTATGTTAAGAGTACAACCTAAACTCTCACAAACTTCCATCCAATGGGTTACACATTAATCGTTCGTGTGTACATCGGACTACTACCTCATGAACCGATGCCATTTTTTCTTCTATTACCACCTAACAACGTTGGTAATAATGATGGAATTTTTGTTTTTATTTGATTTATATGATATTTATGATGTATTAATTATTTTTTAGTCACTATAAAACAAATAAATTCATGCTTTCCAATTTTTGGGAATACGATAACTTCATTTGTGGATGTATGGAATTCCACCTCCTCAAAGCGATGTTATTCATTAATTATTTACATGGTATATATTAAGGATGGTTTTAATAAAAATATGTGATATATATTAAATAATAAATCTAATTTAATGATAATATATATACATACATATTTTATTTACTTTATTTCCTTCAATATGGAAAGAAAACATAGACAAAGTTCAAGCGTATTTATGGCCCACTGTCTCTATGAACAGTGCATCTCATTTTCTGTTCTTGTATTTTATAGATTATAATATATAATTATATTATTAATATATATGATATTTATATCATTTTTAAAATTTTTAATATAATTAAATCATTATCTATATAAGAGGATCAAGAATAACAAGTCAAAAACATATACAAAAAACAAATATGTTATTACATAAAATGTTACTTTGAAATGAAATTAATAATAAAAAATAATATAATTCCATAATAAAATCATATATTGTATGATATATAATAATATATACATTTTTTAGATTTATAATAAACATATATTTATTATTCAAGGGCTTTGAATGTGTACGATTAAATCCAAGACTCAAGGTAAGGGTTTTCTAATCTCACTTTTATTTTTGTGAGATAAAAGATATATTCACCATGTATTAATATTTTGTGATTTATATAAGTACTTATGAAAAATTTTATCATAAATTTAATTTATTTAATGACATTAAACGTTTAAAGTTTGGTATAGTTTCAAAAATCTTAGGATTCCAATGTTACTCATGTAGTAAGGGATTTTTATCTCACTTTTTATATTTGAGATAACACAGGCTATAGTCACCCCCACTATATTATATGTTGTGTATTTAATGATCATGAAGAATATTTTATGATTATTATAATTTATTTTTTTGGTATTCACTCATTAATTTTAGGATATATCTTTCATGGTTTTATTGGTTGAATGTTACCAAATAGGTAAATCATTATTGTCACAATTTTTTATCTTTGAGATGATAGTTATATTAAAAATCTATATTTTTTTTGAAGAATATATACTACTAAATTGAAATTTTATATCATTAATCTGTTTAATTTTATGATAATTTAATATTCATGCAATGTTTTTATTTCCTGGGGATTAGGATTAATTGTTAACAATTTGGTAAGAGTTTGTTTCTATAATATCATTGTTTATCGACATTGTTTATAATCAATATTCCATTAATAGAATATTATGATACATATATCAAGAATAATCATGAATTTTTTTATACTATGGTTATACATGATATCATGATGTAATGGTATAATTTTTTTCACTCATGGTTACTAATGACAATTAACATAGTGTTTTTAATAATCGGACTTTATTTCACTATAAAGTCAAAAATATACATTCTCTCAAAACCATATTTTCTATAAATATATTCCAAAATGATTTAAAATTTTCTAATGATATTTAAAATAAAATTTTATCCCTATTTTATATTTTTATCAAACTGGGTTTTAAAGAATTAATCGTCTTCTTGTTTTTTATTGAGGTACTTTTTTAAACTTTTTATGGCGCAACAGGAATATTTGGTATGTACATATTTATCTACCATCATCAATTTCATTGAATTGAAGCTTACTTTGAAAGTATAAAATAATATTTTTAATATAATATTTTTTACATTCATTATTTTTATTGTGGTTATCAAGGAAAAAGATTTTTAGAAATTTTTTATGTTCATAAAGTGTTAAAATTTATTTTCAAATCATCTTTTATATGTTTTCAAATATATTTTTAAATAAAATGTTTTTCAAAAAGGTTTTATATTTAATAAATGGTTTAAATTATTTTAAAATACATCTTTATAGGTTTTCAATGTTTATTTTAAAATAAACAGATTTCATAAAAAAAATTATGTTTGAAAAGTATTTTTAATTTTTAAAAGTATCATATTTATGTTTTCAAATATATTTTCAAAGAAAAAGGAAACCAAATGTTTTATGATCTAAAAATATTTTTTTAAGGAGGAAACTATATTTTCCACAGGAAATATTATAATTTTTTTAAATATTAATTCATATGTTTTCAAGGTGGGGTCAATGAAAATGTATTTCCAAAATGTTTTATGTATAATAAATTATATCTACTGGGTTGTTATTTTCCTTATGAAACTATAAATGTGAAATTTCAAAATCATTCTCCAGTTAATTTGAAATACTTTATATAGTTTATGCTTTACTGGATATATGATCAAAGAACACCATTCTTAATCGATCTCAGAAAGGTTGTGCTTCTAATGACTTGTTTTTTTATGAAACATGTTTTTATTCCTGAGTTATTTGATTATAAAACTGTTCTAAGACCTGCTTCCAGTCACATGTTTTTCTATTATGAAATGATTATAGAACCTATATTTTTTTCCATATGTCATTATATGATGAAATTTTTATGATACCCATATCATTTCATTGGTTATGGTATGATGTTCATAAAACCCATATCTTTCTATGGGTCATGATATGATGAATGACTTATTATCTTGGGGGAAACATATTTATGATTTCATTATGAGGGAGGTTTAACCTATATCTAACACTAAATAATTAGGTAAATACAAATATCTAATTATGTACACATGTCTATAATGGGGAGTGAACTCTCTTCAATAAAGGACATTGTATGCTAAGGTGGTCGTGGGAGTGAACACTGGCCACTAAGAATTTCTTAGGAGTGAACCTTGACAACTAATATGGTTTGGGTAGTGAACACATTCCAATAAGATCCTATATAGCAGTCCTTGAATAAAAAAGAAATCATTTTATATACTTATTTGTGCTCCACAATTCTATGTATTATTATTGTATCAGGCTTCCTTAGATTGTGATCTTGATTCCATTATGATTCATGTCTTTTGATATGCCTTTATATATTACATGACTTATGTGTATGAACATTTATATGTAGAGTATGGTACTCCAATATTATTCTCATGTTTTAATACCCTTTTGTTCATGGTATGGTTGCATATCTCATTTGTTTACCATTATCGAGAATCTAAGATCACCTTTTTTTATGTTTCGATTCCATAGGTTATGGAGAATAGTTTTCTGTAGGATTACGGAATGGGAATATCTTTAAGGGGTATGTTGAATATCTCCAAATAAGATATAATATTATGTTTCCATGGTTCCCAATACATTAACTAGTGCAATCCTTGGGCACGTAGTTTTTTAATGTGTGGAATATTCAGCTAAAATGATGTAATATCCATGTATATTAATCTTGTGTAATTATAGAGGGATTAAAAGGATATATTTAGTGAACCATTGGAAAATAGTATGAGAAACAAATAGTGAAATCCCTTAGAATATTTCTACGGATATTTCATGGTATGCCTCTAAGGATAAGTCAATGTCTGAGTCAATGTTAAGGAAAATATCTTGGAATTTTGGTAATGGATAGAGCAAGTGGCTTATGGGAAATAAATAACTATCTGAATACTACAAGTGAATGTGGCTCTAGCATAGATATACATTGGCGTAATTACCCTGAGATAATATCATTAACATAGAATCAATTTGTAACTAATGCACATAAAAAATCCCAACAACACACTTTGTTTAACACTCTTTGGGGAAATGCTTTGGAAATTCACAAACACTTCATGAACCATCATGAAGGATTGAAATATAAGACGAATATGAATAAACTTGGATAAACCTAAGGTGTCATAGATTTAATTAATGGGTAATTATTTGAACATCAAATATGTAAATTTTTATAATTATGTGGTTTTCACTATGATAAGTGATGCTCACACTAGGATTTATAGTTTTAGTCAATGGTGGGAACCATAAAGAACTTGGTTAATGTCGAATTTAATGGAATTATTTATGATGAGAATTAAAATAGGCTGATCACTACAGTGAATTATATTATGATATTTCCTAATTATTTTTCATGGAACAATATTAATAAAATGTTCCTTAACTAACTCACTAACTCACCAAAGAAGAAAATGTTGGAGTTATTTGAGATTTAGTTAATGGAGACCTTGGTGAAAAGAAGATCTAGTCCTTTTATGTCAATAATGTGGAAATAAGAACCCATGATAATGTCTTATAGGAACATGATCATGTTATGATAGAGGATAACAACGACACAAAGTATGAAACTTAAAAGAAAAAAAATTAAATGATCACTTTAAAAAATTCATTGGAATAATGCCTTCTGTAAGACATCATTGATGGTTGAATTATTTAAATGTGGAATGAATATTCATTATGAAAGATTATATCTTAAGTAGAAATATAATGAAGAGGATCAGAAATGTGGTATGAGTTATTGATATATTTCCCCTAACGATGAGACGACTGGTAAAATGTGATAGGAAAGAGGTATTATGTATTATAAAGAGGTAGCCTTGTTAATGGATTAAGGATGAAGTGGAATAATTGTTGTGTTTATGTATTTGGATTAAATAATATTGAATTATTAAATATATAAGGATTGTTCAGTTTATGTATTATCAAGAATATGTTGAATAGTTTTGATGGATTATAAAAGTGATTTAATGGAAATGAGATATTCATGGAAAATAGATGATCAAGTGAATGATAGCCCTTATTATGTTCATGATTTTTATATAATGATGTCTGGATGAAGATATTTTGGATATGAATAATTAAATTGGACGATACTGATTACCTTATAACCAACTAAATTTATTTTTACAAAGATATTTATACTATCATGGATAGAGTTTACAAAATTTTTGGACTTAAAGAATATATCCAACAATATGTATAATAAATAAAGATTCATGTATTCTTTCGATATGGTTTTATGGTAATTCATGTTATAACCATGTTTCAAGAGAATTAACTATGAAGGTACTCACATGTTTGGTATGTGACAACCAAGACAAACTTTATGATATATGGGGGATCAATGTTATATTTATTTTAAGAAATTTAGTGTCCTTCATTAAAATGTTTTAAACATTCAACTTTTAAAGGTGTTATATAGATAAACATTAATGGAATGGTTTGTGTTGAACATTGAATAACTTATTTTACAATAACATAAAACATCACCATTAGAGTATTTATGCATACTAGATAACGTATGCTAACCATTTTTTGATAGATGAAATTACTCAACTTTCTATATATGGATCTTTTGATCCGTTAGTTTTTAGGCATAATAAATTCACCTTCATTTCTTAAAGAAAGAGATGATGTGAAAATTGGTCAAGGAAAAAGCCTAGGGTGAGATTGTTATTATGAAATGGAATGAAATCAACTAAGTGAAATTTCATGTGATAAATATTCAATTTTTGGAAAAGGGTATTGCAGAAATGGTTTCTTATTATCATCATTGTTATTGATATTAATTACCTCTTTCAAACCAACTATTTTTTGGTTTCATGATTCTAAACATTCTATGGATCACCCACTTTCTTGTGATCAATGTTATTTATCCATCTCTATAATTTGTTGAGTTTTTATTCTAAGTCCAAATATTCCCCTATGTTCTCATATGTGGAAACCTAGTTATGTGATACCTTGGGTAACCATTATAATCCAATCTTTTCAGTTTAAAAGATGTTTTAGTATTCATTTTTATGATGTGGGTTTCTATGGATAGAAAATATAATTATTAAATATTGTATGGCCCAAATAATTTCAATTGATAAATTCATTTTAAGGGGGTAAAATGTACAACCATGAGATTTTTTAAAATATATATTATTGGAATTAATTTCATCTTCTTGATATTTTTCTTATCATGAAACATTTAATATTGCATGTATAATATGGAATAAAAAAGTTATTATTTATTTATATGAAATACCATTTCGATATTGATCTACAAGAAAACAATTGATTAGATTTGGGTATAAAAAACTATGTTTTGATTGTGTTACCCAAAATTTGAATTTCCATTGATAAATTGCATCACATTCAAGACCGAGTTTTACCAAACTAAAATATAATCTTTGTATTATTATTAAAATATTAGCACATTTATCAAATATCCCTTGGAATAAAATTTATGAATATGATTAACTAAATTTTGAAAATATGGTTTACACATGTATGTAAAATTAATCCTTTAGTTATCAAAAAACTAGAAATGAAAATCAAAACAATTTGAAATTAAAGAATTTATTTTTCTAAAGAAATAACTTTTCTTAGTAATTTTTTATATCAATAAATAAAAGAAATGATTTTGGATGAAATTTTTAACAAAATCTATAGAATATAAATTCAAAAAAATTTGTTATATTTATCCAACTATTTGGATAGAAATAAAATAATTAAAACACTTGGTTTTAGGTATAGAAGAAATATTATTCTAAAAGGAAGTTTTACCACCTTTTAAAGGATGACTTGTTTTGAAACTATTTTGTAATAATTTAATAATTTTAATTTTTCAAACTAAAATTAATTTTTTAAATAATAATATCAAAATTTACTTTGGGTATTTTGTCGGTATTATTTTAGAAGTTGCATTTTTTTATAAATAGTGAAAACATTGAATTTTAATTGAAAACTGCAATTTTTTCTAATTTTTTTGTATAGTAAAATGAAATTTTAAAATTGTTTCAAATTATCTCTAGAAAAATTATACATATATTAATACAAATTAGACCATTGGATTCAATTTAATATTTAAATTGGATATAAAAATAGTTCAAATGTTTGAACAATCTCACACTAAAAAGCCATTTTTCTATCTCATATGTGGGAATATTTTAAATAAATATCTATGATATAATTTTTTGGAATTCATAAAAATGGATTAAAAATTATAAATTAGATTAATTATACTTTATAGTTACTTAAAATTAGTTTTTGAGGAATAATATTAGTGACATTAGTTAAAATTAATTACAATAATTAATGTAAAAGTGAGTCTACATAGTGGCTAAACTTTATATTAAGGGGCCAATTAACCTAGAAAAACCTTCAAAAGATACTATATTTTCATATTTATACCAAATTATCCATTTTATTTAAATGTTTACACTATATTGGGCACATGATCTATGGGATATCTCACAATAGTGTTTGAATTTTTGTATTTTTAAGAATAAAAATCCTCCTCCACTCTAAAAAGGCACTCCCCACCCCTCACATCTGCAGACCTATTAATACATTTGGATCATAAAAAAACTAAAAAACTAATAAAATAAACATAAAAATTATTTAATTCTTTCCTACAATAATATTTGTGCATTATTCCAACCAAGGAATCCCTTTGGTGAAAACCAAAATGAGTTACCCAAAGAAGAGGTTGCATCCTTCAACAAGCACTTTTGTTTTGTCTCTCTATCCACCCCATCAATTATTCATACTAAATTATTATATAAAAACATAAATAACCTCAATATTCTGATATAGATTTATTTTAATGGTACAAAAATCACTCATACAAACTTACATCAAATTAGATACATAATCATTTGTTGTGTGTATAACAGACTACCACCTCACGAACAGATGACGTTTTTCTTCAATTACCACCATTAAAGGGTGGGGATAATGATAATACTACTATTTATATATGTTATATATGATAATTACTATTTATTTATTCTTCCTTAATTATTATATAATTCATAATATCATGCTTTCAATTTATTGGGAATACGATAACATCGTTTGTGGACATGGGGACTACAGCCTCCACAAAGCGATGTGATTCATTCTTGCTTAACATTGAATATATTAAGGATGGATTTAATAAAAATATGTGATAAATATAATATAATAATTATACATTAATGATAATATATATAAACATATGTTATCTACTTTCTACGATTCAATATGATAAGAAAACAGAAACAATGTTAATGCGTACATACGACCTCACATGTCCATGAACGGTGTATCTCATATTCTATTTTTTTTCATTTTAATGATTATTATAAATAAAAATATACTTAATATATATAAATATATATATTTTATATTTATATCATATTTTCCATTATTTAAATTATTAATTATTTCACTAATTAGTAAGATCAAGAGCATAATTCAAAACCTATACAAAAAACAATGTAGTTATTACCCAGAATGCATCATTAACATGAAATTAGTATTAGAAAATAAATTAAAAGTCATATCTAAATCATATATGGTGTTATATATATATAAGAATATGTTTTTTAGTACATTTATAAAATAGTTATATTTATTATTTAAGAGTTTTGAATGTGTATGGTGAAAATAAAGAATTAAGGTAATAATTTTCTCATCTAACATTTATTTCTGTGAGATATATTCTATATTCACCAATTATTTTTATTTTGTAGTGTATATAATTACCTATGAAATTTTTTATCAAAAATTTAATTTATTTAATGATATTAAAACTTTCTATTTTGTTTTTATTTCTTGGATCCCACGATTCAAAAGTTACTCATGTAGTAAGGGATTCACGTCCAACATTTTACTTTTGTGAGAAAACATGCTATATCAACCAAATATTTCTTCACATTGGTGTTTATACTCACTATGAACATAATTCATGGTTTTATACATAAAACTTTTTGAATTCTCACATTAATTTTAAGAACTATATTTCATTGGTTTAGGGTTTTAATGTTACCAACCTATTAATAGATGTTTTCCACAATTTTTCTTATTGAAGATGATTGTTATGTTATACACCTATCTTCATTTATGTGGTTCATATAATACTAATATTAAATATTGTATCATTTATCTAATTCTTTTAATTATATTATAATCTTTATGTAATGTTTTTCATTCATCTGTATTTGGATTAAAAGTTACCAATGTGGTAAGAGTTTATTTATACAATCTCATTGTTTATCGAGATTATTTATGATCAAGATTGCATTAATATAATATTATGATCCATATCTTAGGAATGATCATGTATTTTATTCTTCTATATTAATACATTATATCAAAATTTAATGGTACCATTTTTTCACTCTTTAGTACTTATGGTAATTAAGAAGGTTTTTTTAAGAATGTTTTACTTCATTTATCTTTTATGTCAAAAATCTATGTTCTATAAAAATAGTGTTTTATAAAAATATTTTAAAAATGCTCTATTATGGTACTATGATATTAAAAATAAATAATTACCCATGTTTTAACTTTTTATAATTTTTTTATAAATCAATCGTCATGTATATTTCTGATCGAGGCACATTTCTAAAAATTTTACAGCCCACATGGAATGGTTGGAAAGTATGGATTTATGAACCATAATTAACATAATTTTATTGAAGCACACATTTAAAGATTAAAAAACTATTTTTTAATAATTTATTTTTGGAAATTTATTTTTTAAAATTGTATTTCAAATAAAATGTTTTTCAATTTTTTTCATGAATTGTTTTAAATTTTTTTCAAAGATTATTTCTTATGTTTTCAGAGATATTAAAAAAAGGTCTTGATGATTTTTTATATTAAATAACTATTTTAAATTATTTTAAAAGAATCCTTTTTAAGTTTTAGAATTATAGTTTCAAATAAAAGTGTTTCAAAAATACTTACTACTTGAGATTTTTTTAATTTATTTCAAATAATTATTTATAAGTATAAAAACCCCTTTTCAAAGAAAATGTTTTCAAATGTTTTTTGATATTAAAATATTTTTTCAAATAGAAAATGATATTTTAATTTGAAAATTTTCTAAATGAATTTTAAATATTACATTATATGTTTTCCAAGTGGGTTTTAATGAAAAATATTTTTGAAAAACAATTACATCTAAAATATGATGTTTGAATAATGGTTATCAGCCTTAAGAAATTAAATAAGTGATCTATCAAAATACTTCTTAATAAAATATGAAATACTTTTATATAGATTATTATTTTCTGGTGATTAGATCCAAGAAAACTATAATTCTTCTTTCCCTAAATGGTTACGATTTCAATGACATGTGGTTTAAGAAACCCATTTCTCTTCTAGGGGCTTTACCATGATAAAAAACATATGATGATTGATTCTTTTAATGGTTTATTCTAAGATTAATTGATTATTAAACCGACCTATTTTACAAAAGTTATGATTTGATGAAATATTTATGATACCCATTTCATTCCACGGGTTATGTTATGGTGTTTAGGAAACCCATATCTTTTTTATGGGTCATTATATGATGAATTTGTAATTATATTTTGGCCCAAATATATATGATTTCATTATGAGTTATTTTGGACCTGTATCTACCACCAATGAATTGAATAAATATTTATATATCATGAGAGAAACATGGATGGAAGGTGGAGTAGAGTCGGTTTAGTAATAGTACTTATCAACTAATATGGTCTTGGGAGTGAACCTTGACTACTAATATGTCTTGGGAGTGAGTATTTAACACTAATACGATCTAGGGAATGAACCGTGAATACTAATATTGTATATGGAGGGAACCCTTTTAACTACGATAACCTTGACAGTTAGCCTTGACAACTATGGAAATAATTTTTCATGCTTATGTATTTTCCAAAATTCCATGTCAGATTCCTATGCTATGACTTCATGGTTTATTCTATTGATTCCCTTATGATTCATGTCTTATTTTCAACAAATATTTGTTCCATGACTCTTGTATATGATCTTTTACATGTATGGTATTATCGTTAAATTTTATTATCATGTTCTTATAACCTTATGTTCATTTTATTCTTACATATATCCTTTATTTATCATGATTGAGAAATCAAGTTTATCCTTTATTATGTTTCATTACATAGGCTACGAAGAGAGGTTTTACGGGGGAATAATGAAGTGGAATATCTTTTAGGGATGTGTTGATGACATTTTACCAATATTGATTTCTATGTTTCCAAGAACCCAAAGATACTAATCTATTACAGTCCTATAGAATGTACTTTTAATGTGATGAATATTAATCTAAAATGATTTAATATCTATGTATGTTATTCATAGTTTTTTATAGCCATAGTCCCTACCTATATCCATGTACCCAATAGTTTACTGAATTGGGTGTGAGACAAAACTCAATAGGCCACCACCAATTGCTTGTATAACATATCCAATAAGTGGGTATAATCAGAAGTAGTGTGAAATATATATAATAGAAACAATAATGGTAAAATAGAAGTAATAAATTCATATAGAACAACTGTAATCAAACACCCCTAATAAGGGATAACTGTAATCAAGACACCATAATCGTGGGCCAACTGTAAGCATGATAAAACATCCAGATCATCTCATTCTATGTAATCCAGTGCTATAACTGAAAGTCCTGATCCAAGGTTTAAAATTACTGTGGAACAGTTAAAGATTCCATAGAGGATATCCATAAAAAAATAAGTAATTACTTGGATGAATCCCAAGGATAATTTACATGGTTAAAGCCCAAGGAAGTCCAAGAAAGCCAGATCATGGGATTAGAAATGTCCCAAGAATCTATATTAAACTAGATCCATAGAGTATAAATGTACATGGAATCCTATGGAATTATGATCCGAAGAGTATAAAGGTTCGATGTACCCTATAACATAATCAATTCATCATCTAATAATCATTTCAAAATTCATGAGTAAATCAAACAAGTCATTTTAAATATAAACCTACCTAACAAATTATTTCAATAATTATCCATTTAACAACATGTAATGAAATTGAAAAAATGTGTAAAAATTATCCTATTAAATCATTTAATTCTCATATAATTTCTATAAGGATACCATTGAAATGGTGATCTCACACACATACAATGGGGGGGGGGGTATAACGAGGGAATGATTCAATAACACACCGCACGAGTGTTCCAGGTTGGGGATGACAACCTCCATCCAAAAATAGAACTATATGTGAATCATAACAAGATTCCATTAATTTAATCAATAAATTAAATTAAATTTATGAGAAATATTGAGAGGTATGGTGTGTAGTACAATGATAACAAGGTATATAAATCACCAAACATTTCAAAAAAAGTATGGAACACCTACCGCATACCTATGGTTGAACACTCACCCAGTATTGGATCCTAACTTAACCGGGATCAGAAGAAAATAGAGAAATAGAAGAATAAACTGGAAATAGGGCATATTATCATGCACTAAATTAAATTAATCAATATAATGAAACACTAATATGGGTGCACGATGAATGAATAACTAATCGTCATAAATCAAATGAGATAAAAAAATCTTGACCTGGATGTTGTATAAAGGAATTAGATCAAATCCTAAAATTAAGGACTCAATAGAGGTCCCAAAATACAAGGAGGCTATACGTTGGGTGAAAGGGAAATTAGCATTAGGTTATCAAAATTTTTAAGTGTGAAATAGTAAATTCACCACTAATTACTAGGTCACACATATGGGCCACATAGTTGGAAAAAATATGAAACCATCACTATATTAATAAGTATCCCACAGAGTTCATCCATAAGGTTTATGTACATAGTTTGGGTTACTGTGCACAAACTCAGACATATGCTACTGTCAAAGAATCCACTCAAATGTTCGTGGTGCATGGTTGGATAAACTGTGTGTTGACCATGCATTTTTCCATCACTAAAATTTTAGGTACTCATGAATAAGTAGGAAAAATTGGGAGAATAATTAGGGTGAACTGGGTGACCTCTAAAATGTTCTTAAAATTCCTAATATCGTTACTAGTAACCGTACATCTTGGGTTCCATAATTTCTTCTAATGATGAATCCAAGCTTATTTTTTTAAAATAAATCGGGTCTCTAGTCTTCAAAAAAGACAAAAAAACCCCCAAAACTCACATGACCTCATTAGGCATTCACATTAAGTCAAAACCATGAAATTAAACTGGCATTAAAATGATCTATATCGCATAGAAAAAATCAGTATCTTAAAATAGTCCCCCTTAAAGAAATTCATCTCCAAATTACCCTTCAAGGGTGGTCAATCAACCTATGATAATAAATCTAGAAACTAACCATGTACATATGCCTCCAACTACTATCCTTCATCCTCGATATGGAGATGATTCCAATGAACCCTTATAAGAGGAATTGACTAACCTCAAATACCCTTCGTGCTATAATAAATGTTACTAGTTTAATACTTTGTAAAGGAACCATAGGCCTATTGATCAACCCCATTTGACTATAGAGCCTGAGATTAGTCTTAGTGATAATGACATAAATGATATGCATGGAAGACATTGTTCAAGTCTTGGTACATATGAGGTTACTGAAACCTATAGTCCACCGACTTGACTCTCAAAATAATCTCAAACATCTGGGCATATCATGGCCAAATATTACCCTATCTTGAATTCCATCTATTCCCCATCCCTATAGAAATACATAAAAAGTATTGACCTCCATACCCAAACTCTAAATGTTATAGATAGTTATATACATAGGATGTTTGTTTAGACTATGCAGTATCCATCATCTTTATGAAAAACGAAACCTACTCTAAAGTCTCATACAGAAGATGTGGCCTGAGTGGTGCTACATATCGCACCTCAAACATGCACATTGGTTATTAGAATATCCTACCATAATAATCATTCTATGGTTATATATGTATAGTCACCTGATAAATATTTTTATATTTGAATTAAACAATTGGTATATGCCTCTACCATGTGACCTGAATGTTGAGGAGTTATTCCCTATGATTTTTCTCTAAAACTCATATAGTGATCTATAACATTCCATTAGTCTTAGGGTGGTATTACATGCTCAGAATAACCTATGTACCCAATACCGAATGTAAGTCTTTACAAAACTGAGATTTAAACTTGGTTTCTCTAACTGTTACAATGGTAGGACGAACCCCATGAAGGTGCCCAATGTCATGCATATAAAATATCTCAAGAACATCTACTAAGATGGTCTCCCTGATCTGAAAGAAATGAGAGACCTTAATTATCATGTCTACAACGACGCGTATGACATCACTACCTCAAGAAGACCTTGTCACCCTAATCAAAAAGTACATCAGAATATCATCCCATTTCTTCTTGGGAATGAGTAACTACTATAAAATCATAGACATTCTATGGTGTTCTACCTTCTCCTAATGGTAGGTGTAATACTTCATGAAGAAACTATATACCTCTCATTTGATCCACAACCACTTAAATTTATAGTGAACTTCATGAAGCATCTTGGAAACCCTAATATGTACTACCCAATTTGAGGAATGAATCTATTATATTTTTTCCTTGCATATGTCTTATAGAACCCAAACATGACCACATATGTATAGTGTAACATCCCAATTTCAGAATCCACACAATTGGTGCCCCGAAATTGGTTGGTTACATGACCTCAAGCACATTTCCCCAAATGCCAGAGGCTGCCAACTAGCAGTGAGGGCCAAGGACTGGTAGTGGGGAAACTATGCTCTCATTCTTCAAAGTATAGCACAATGGAATAAAATATATAAACCTACCAAAGTGGAAGTAGTAGACAATATAAACCAGAAATGGACAACATAAGGAAAAGATGACTAACAGTCATATAAATGTCATGATGCAACATGTTACTAATTCTAAGAAATCAGCCAAATCTGAAAACTGAAATCTAATACAATACAACACATTGTACAATGTAAAATAAAACAAAAATAAAGAATTGCAACAGGAATATAGCAGCATCGCAAGCCAAAGATCGGTCCCATTCTCTCCTACTCTTCTGAAACAATCATGTACCTTTGTAGGGACCCTTTACCTTATCGACACTTTCAAAAATATAATATTTTTGGGCCCATAACATGACCCAAATAGGGTGTGAGAAATAAATCCCAGTAGGCAACCACCAAGGCCCGTGCCAAACTATCAGTGAAAATTTGCAATAGCAGTGTGTAATAATAAAATGCAGTAAACTAGGCAGTACTAAAAATAAACTATATCTTCCAGTTAAATTTCCATTTTAATAATTATTTATCAATTACAAGGTTGTGATTTAGCTTGGTAGGTAGAAAATAACAAATCACCACAGTGAATATTCAAAGTAAATGTTGTCCTCAGACATGAAAATCCTTACCCTTAGGAAAGAAGAATCAAAACCCGTAGGTGACTGCCTATAGGCATAATGAATATTGCCCACATGAATTCAAGATATTGCATGTAGGCACGGAAGTTACTTCCCTCAAATAAAAGAAACGTTCCCTTAGGATAAAAAAACACTTACCTTAGGCATTCATTAGAAAAAAACAAGTAACCGGGCCGAGCCCAATGCACAAACAAGAAATTCATATACGTTTCCTCTCAAGAAAACTCAAAACATGTTATAATCATGGCATACCCATGGGTATCCTGACCAAACAGCTAAAAAAGGGAAACATACCCACGGGGTGGCCCTAGATCAAAGAAACGATCCCAAACAGTAGTTTATATTTATTCATTAGATCACCAATGAAATTATAGGTATCTCAATAGTCAAGGTCTCTACCACATGGCAATCCAAACATGGGAATGTGGTATAATGGTATGAAAAATCAACTCAACAGTTGTAATTAAACACAAGACCACCTACCACGATCCATTCTGATTGATATACATGAAAAGCGCCTCCTGAATCGACCAATAACAATGTATATCTGGGATTAAATATTACCTATTCAAATGTAAATAACTTCCCTTAGGGAATGAATTGGAAGGAAATGTTCATGAAGAGGGAAGACCTTACTCGTGCGGTTCATGTGAGATCGATGGCGGAAGAATTGGAGTTCAGGCGTGAGATTGGGAGATCCTCCAAGCTCTGGCCTTCTCTCCCACACTCCAGGTGAGGTTTATGCCTCCTCTATCGAATAAGGAGGATACTGCCTATTTTTAACAAAAAAACATAACTACACAACATGTACTCTCAAGTATACGACGTGTACTTTTCTTTTTTAATTGTTCATCTGGCAGCTACTTTCCACTACCACTCTGTTCATCTACTGACTCATTACACGACGTGTATTACTAAGTACATGGTGTGTAGTTAGTTATTACATCCAAAACCTCCAAAAAGTCTACACGCCCTATGTTCTCATCCCACGCGGCCAAAGTACATGGCATGTATATGAATGTACATGACATGTAGTTTGTTTTTACCGATAATCCTACACGCCCTACATTATCATCCCACATAGCCGAAGTACATGATATGTTTACAAAAAGTACATGGTGTATACCCATAAATTTGTGTTTTTCCCACATTTCCCTTGTAGTCTCAAAAACACTTATGGAAAAAGGAAAGAAGAAAATTGTACCTCAAGAATAAGAACCAGGTTCTTACAAACATACCCCCTTAAAGTAATTCTTCCCTGAATTTCCCTTCTAAGGGTGGTAATGATAATGCTGGGAAAACTCTGGCTACTGAGCACACAAGTCGGTTTCCCACTCCCAAGTTTCATCATGTACTAGGCCATTCTTCCATAGCACCCATACCAGAAAAAATGACTGGCCTCGAAGAACCTTCATGCTCCTATCAACAATACGTATCAGATACTCCTCAAAGGATGTATCTAACTATAGTTTAACCTCCTTAGCCTGAAAAACATGATATGGGTCTGAGTGATAATGGTTCAGCTGAGATACATGGAAGACATCTTGAATGGCCAATTACCTTTGTGGTAACTGCAACCGATTGCAAACCGGCCCGACTCTCTCTAGAATATCAAACGACCCTGCATAACATAGTGAAAGTTTACCATGTCTCCTGATCCGCCTGTGTCCCAACCTCAGCGAAACACGCAAGAACACTTGATCCCTGACCATGAACTCCAAGGGTTGTCTATGGAAATCAGTATAAGATTTCTGATGAGACTGTGCAGTAGCCATCTACTTCTGAATCAACAGGACCCTCCCTAAAGTCTCCTGCATGAGATGCGGTCCTAGTGAAGCTGACTCACCCACCTCCAACCAGAAAAAGGGTGATCGACATGTCCTACCATATAAAGCCTTGTAAGGTGACATATCAACAGTTTTCTGAAAACTATTATTGTAAGAAAACTCAACCAGGGGTAGGTGCTTCTCCCAATAGCCCCCAATGTCCAAGACACAAGAACGAAGCATGTCCTCCCGCACCTGTATCATACGCTCTGACTTGACATCTATCTGATGGTGGTAAGCTATGATTAGAAGCACTTTTTTACCCACTGGACTCTGAAAACTCTTCATGAAACGAGATGTAAAATGAGCGTCCATATCTGAAATAATAGAACGAGGGACCCCGTGAAGACTTACTAACTCTCGGATATAAAAATTCTTGAGTTTGTCGACACCGAAGGTCTCTTTGATCAGAAAAAAGTGAGCTACCTTCATAAGTTTGTCCAAAACAACCCACACGACATCATTGCCTCAAGGTGACCTCGACAACCCAGTCATGAAGTCCATAATGAAATCATCCCATTTCCATTCCAAAATGTGTAACTATTATAACATTCTAGCTGGCCTCTGATGCTCTGCTTTAACCTACTGATAGGTGGAACATCTCGCAACAAAACCAGCTACCTCTCTTTTCATACCCAGCCACCAATACTCACGTCTCATGTCACGGTACATTTTGGTAACTGCAGGATGAACTTCCCAAGATGAAGCATTAAATTCCTGCATCAACTCCTTGCATATATCTCATGGAACCCACACTAATCCATGTATACAAAGTACCTCATCATCGCCTATCGTCCAACCAGGAAAAGGGTTCTCACTTTCCATTGACTCCCGTAGAACTAGGCCTTATGAATCCGATAGCTGTTTCATCCTCAATCTATCCAGAAGGATAGAAGTCACAGATAAGGATGAAAGATAGGTTTTCCCCGGACCATCATGCAACTACAAATGAATCTTAGAGAACAAATCCATAAGCTGCCACTCACCACTGGCCTCCTGCAATGCCTGTGTATGAGTCCTCCTACTCAGTGCATCAGCTACTTCATTACCCTTACCTGGTTTATAGGGAATCTCAAAGTCGATGGACTGAGGGAATTCAACCCACCTTCGTTGTCTGAAATTCATGTAACACTGGGTAAAGATGTATTTAAGACATTTGTGGTCCGCAAACACCAAAAACTGTTCTCCCAAGAGATAATATCTCCAATAGCGTAACACATGCACCACTGCAACCAACTCGAGATGATGTGCTGGGTAATTTCTCTCATGTGGCCTCAACTGCTGAGACTCGTATGCAACTACTCAATCACCCTGCATCAGCGTTGCTCCCAGCCCAATACCTGATGCATCACAGTAAAAGTTCTTGATCTTCCCTTGCTCTGGAAGTATCAGGACAAGTGTTGATATCAACCTTCCCTTCAACACATAAAAGGATATCTCATAAGCTTCTGACCAAACGAACTTCATACCATTCTTAGTCAAACCCGTCAACGGCACTGATCAGTGGGAGATGTCATGTATAAAGCACCTTTAGTAACTAGCCAGCCCCAAGAAACTCAGTATTTCAAAAAAGTTCTTAGGAGGCTCTCCAAAAAATACTTCTCTCACATTCCTTGGGTCTACCGCAACTACTGCCTATGAGATAATATGACCCATGAAGTGAATATATTCCATCCAAAATTAGATCTTTGAGAGATTAGCATATAATTCATCCTATCTTAGTGTACTCAGTACAATCTCAAGATGGGTGGCATGGTCATGTCGAGTGTTAGAGTACACCAAGATATCATCCATGAAGACTACCACAAATGAATCCAAATATGAGTGGAACACACAATTCATTAGATCCATGAAAACTGCTGGCGCATTTGTGAGTCCGAACGACATGACCAAGTACTCATATATACAATATCTGCTCTAAAAGGCTGTAAGCAGTATGTTTGATGGTCTAAAGTACAACTGATGATTTCTGGATCTCAATTCAATCTTTGAGAACACTTGCGCTCCTCAAAGTTGATAAAAAATATCATCAATTATTGGTAAGGTATATCAGTTCTTAACCTTCATATAGTTCAGCCTCCGATAATCCACACAGAGTCTGAGGGTACCATCTTCCTTCTTTGCTAAAAGATCGGAGAAGCCCAAGGAGAAGTACTGGGTCGAATAAACCTCTTTTCCTGCAACTCCTCCAAGTGCCTCTTGATCTCCTTTAATTCTGGAATAACCATCCAATAAAGAGGAATGGAAACCGATGCCGCTCTTGGCACAATCTCAATAGAGAAATCTGCATATCGTTCCAAAGGTAGACATGAAAAGTCATTCGGGAAGACATACATAAATGATTAACCAATGAAGGGTAATCCTTCTGACAAGTTCCCTATTCATCCAGATATAGACTCGCAATCTGGGATGCCACCCCACCTCGCCCATGATGCTCGGGTCTAGCTCGGCTCACCTGGACCTCCCATTCGCCCTTGTATAGAAACTTTCCACCCTCTGGTGATGTTAAAGTCACCCTGCAATGATACAAATCCACAAAGGCTCTAAAAGGTACCAACCAGTCCATCTCGAGAAAGAAATCATAGGATTTAAACTCTATGGCATAAAGGTCCCATAGAAAGTGACACCCACCAACCTCAAGGGGGAACTCCTTGCACTGATGCACACCGACCGTTCTCATTCCCAACGGTGTGTCTAGCGTCATTATAGCCGAAGAAGAAGAAACACAGATCCCAAGGATCTCCACAATGGACATAGATATAAAGCTATGTGTTGCAATGGTATCAAAATGTATATAATATAGAACAAAAGCAACTATAAAGTACCTCTGGTAGTGGAAGTTCCGGGATCCTGCTCTAGTTGGGTCTATTGCACTGCATATGCCTACCCAGTGTCATGGCCCTACAACACAGCCTGGCTACCCTGAGCTGACCCACCCTGCTGTCACTGTGATCCTGGTGTCTATCTATCACAGCCATGACCACTACATTTTCCTGAACATCCGGATATGTTTCAATTCCCTGACTAGTAAGAATCTTCTGTCCCTGTTCCCCCGTGTAGAGTCTGTATAGAACCGCTCTCACTAGTCACTGGTGGAAACGCCCTGCAAAAATGCTGAAGATGACTCATCCTTACACAATCTCGACACTCCACTATCCAAAAAAGTGTATTTCACAAATACATGTGAGATAAATGTTTGTCTATGAATATCTTTCACCTCTAAGTGAATCTCTAAAAATCATTCCATAAGATTCCACTCACTACTGGAATCCTAAAAATCATTTATTTGAGTCCTCCTTTTTTTTGTATCACCAATTTCATTTCCCTTTCAGAGTTTATAGGCATTCGGAATGTCAAAAGAATGTAGGTATTCCACCTGCCTTTTTTTGTAAGGTTCGAATAACACGGTGTAAATATGTTGTTGGGGATTTTGTGGTCTTTGTATATAAAAAATATCTCATATTAAATGATTCCTCTAATAGGACTATCCATGTGCAATAAAATCTAAATCGATATTGTGCATTGGGTATTTACACTCATATGACCTCAAATTATGAGACCTGTATGCCATGAGTCAGTCCTACTAAATTAGAACTGTTCCTATATAGATACTTGATACATCACAATATATAGTGTATCCTCTTCTTGGATCTAGAAGAATCCAGATGAGATCTGAATTAACTCTCTGTTTAAGTTCCTAAAATGATGCCTCATAGGCAACTGAACATATATACATTGTAACACCCCAAGATTCCACGATACGCTTCTCTTTGAATAATACAGTAGCGTGTGTTGTACGCAACATCGAGTTCTAACACACACCACAACCATTCAAAGTAGCCGTTATGAATAGTAATACCTAATTTTTTAAATTTTATAAATTTTATCTTTCAAAATGGACTTCATTTTTGGATTCGGAATATCGAATTTATCCTAGGGTGAAATTTTGAAACTTTTCAGATAACTTTTATATTTTGATGAATAGTGAGAATTACTAAATTATAATTAAAAACAAATTTTTTAATAAAAATAATTAATAGTGATAAATTAAACCATTGAGTGGTTTTAAAGTATAATTAGAATATAATGTTACCATTTTATCCAATGGTGGTCATTATAATTAATTTCACTTTGAAATTGGACACAAACAATTGTCAATATTTTGATTGATATTGTTTCTTAAAAACACGCTATTTGATTTGACAATAGGAATTAATTATTAAATTAATTAATGAAACTTATATGTTTGGAATTTTGTTAAATAGACATCATTTTTGAATTCAGAATATCAATTATAGCTTTGGGTGACTTTTTGGTTTTTTTCTGAAAAACTTTAATTTTTTGATGAATAGTGAAACCACTAAGTGGTAGTTTAAAAACTATTTTTTTGTGTAAATGAAACATTAAAAATTTTGTGTATTGTATTTCAAAAATTCGACATACATGGTTTTCATTAGGAAGAAAAATGTGGTTCAATGAGATGAAAATAATTTTTAGTGAATAGTAACTTTTAAGTTTTATTAATCGCGATTAAAGATAATTAGTGAAATTTAATGTAAAAATGATATTATAAAAATATGAAAATATCTTGAAACTTGTCCTACACTTATTGGACGAGTCATGGACGAACAAGACAATCCATGGGTCAACTTGGGGACCCCATGGAGCCACTTGGGTAAGAAAATGGCATTAATAACTTTTTATTTAAAGTAAAAATAAAATTGTCACAAACATGTGTTGTTTTAATAAAACAATTATTACATGGGGTTATATAAGTTTAACTTTTGACAATAAATATTCATTGTAAAGATAAAAATATTTCCTACATCATTGTAATTTTTTTTATAATTTTTAGACATTAAATAAACTAAATTTTTAATGACACCCTGATGATGCAGCGATTACCTCATTAATTAATGATTAAAATAAAATGAAAAGATAATCTAAAATCGAAGACATAAAATTGTCAAAAACCTATAGTATGGGTAGATATCGAACACTTATCACCTTAGCCTCGAAATATATAATTGTGGGACCTTTGAAATCCGAAAAGCACTTCATAATAATGTAACATTTCATTACTTTCCAAGAGTGCCCCTCCTCTCCTCTTATAAAAGGCCCCCACCTCTACCACATTATTCACACCATAAAAGCCATTTGTCTTGGCCAAACTCTGACCAAATACTCTCTAAAATTCCCTCTATTACTCATAGAATCCTCACTTTGTGTAGAAGTCTTCCCAAGGAATCCTTTGGATCAAATCAAAAAGAGTTACCCGATTTTATGGTAATGTCTTCTCTTATGTTCTTTTGTTTTATATTGCTTCTCCAACCACTTAAAATCTTTTTATTACTTTTTTTGTAACAAAAAAAGTATCTCAAATATACTAGGATGTTGTTATGATAGGGATTTTATTTAAACTTACACACACCTCCATCTAATGGTTAAATAACATACTATTTCTGTGGGTGGCGAAATACTGCCTCACAAAACGATGATTGTTCAATATTCATTTAACACCTCTAATGGTGGACATTAAGATGTAAATATATTTATATATGATATATATTATGTTTATGTTTTCCTTATGCTTATGTATTTCTGATTTATGGCATACCTTTATGATTTCCATTATGGGTAAACGCGATAATTTTAGTTTAGGAAGTGCGGACTACCGCCCCCTCAAAGTGATTTGAATCGTTAATGCCATATGTGGGATGTAGAAATGATGGAGTAAATGATATTATATATGATATTATACTGGAATTATAATATACCTTTATATCATTATGATTTTATTCCATTAAATACGAAATAGAAATGAAATTAGCGTTCATGCGTACGTACGGCTTACCGTCTCCATGAATGGTGCATTTCATTTTTTACCTCTAAATGTTACGTAATATTATGAATGAATGTATATACTGGATATATATGATATATATGATATCTAAATCATGAATATAATTCTGGAGATAATGTATATTCTACCACATAAACAAATTTTAATTATAAGATGTTTATATTTGACTCAAGTACTAAAGATCGACAAGACGACCGTTATTAACTTAAATGATTACATAATGTTCATAACATGGTAATAAGTGATATGAAAGGAATAATTAACTTGAAAAAGGTTCTTAATCAATTATAAATTAACTCTAGTTTATTATTTATGAGGTTAAAGAATGATCGAGTCATGTCGGACATGAGGTAAGGGAACTTCTTAACCCAATTTCTATTATTTGGGTTAATCTCCTACTTTCAAATTATGTCATGATATTATTATGTCCTATATTGTTATTTGTACTTTCTTTATGTGTAATTATAGTGAATACACATAATAGATTTATTTTATTAAAAAAATGATCGTTGTAAGGGACTTCGTCTCAATCTCCTTTCACTGAGGCATATTTTGTTTTATACACAACTTTCTTTTTTACGGTGTATAAACCCCTTTGATTTTTACGTTTATTCAAGAGGAATGTTTTTTTATATGAAGCATTTTACTAAAAGACAAAAAGTAATGTTTTTTTTTGTCGTACGTATATGGTGACAACGACTTCTATGCCTCCGTGACCATTATTTCAGTTTCAGCTTCCTTTACAAGCCATAACTTTTTTAAATGAAAAATAATTACAAAGTTTTAATTTAATTTAATTTTGGTATTGAAAATGGTTTTGAAAGTGTTTTTTATATCAATGTGTTGTATTTATATCTTGTGATTGAAATGTGGAAATTTTATGTCTCATTTATGCATGTTTTATGTGATACGATTATGTTATGGATTATTATATGTTTAAACCTGTTCATATGAGGAATGCATTGGACTTAATAAGTGACGGGTGGAGCTCGCTATAGATCCTCGATGCATCGGTTGGTCTCATGAGACATACTAGTGTCTTGGCATGAGGCCTTGATAAAATATATTTTTTATTATTGGCATGAGGCCTTGGCTACGTGGTTATGATAGTCTGGAATTATGAATTCCATCATTATGAAAGTGGTTATTGATATTTCATGTGATTATTCGACTAGTAGAATATCCATGTGAATAATTAAATGAAATTATTTCATTTTATTTTTTCCATATTATTCCGAAGTTCAAGTTTAAAAGACTTTTGTTTTAGTTATACATTACCTTAAATGTTAATGTTTATTTATGAAAGCTTGCACTATATTGTTATCCTTACTGAGCATCTGAGCTCACCCCTTCCAATGTTTTAATTTTTCTAGGATGTGAAGTAGTATATTATGAATTACCTGCAGGGATAGTATGAGGAAATATGAAGAAAAGATGTTTTTGTAGTTTTGTTTTACTTTATGATCTAATGTAAGACTTATGAATGTATCTAGTGTTTCCAAGGCTACTAAACTAATAGGTCTTTTGAGACATGATCTTTTGTTATTATTCCAATGTTACGCAATAATTCACTGACTCTGGGTAACTGGGGTGGAGGCATTACAGTTGGTATCAGAGGTAGTTTAGTACTATCCTTGGTAGCTAGATTTAGATAAAATCTGATTAGAGCACATAGCCCTAAGATAGACTTTGAGGATAAGTATAGAAGAACTTCCTAGAATTTTGGTATTATAGAGATTTTGTGAGTTTTCTGAGAAATACATACCTGTCTGGATACGAGCAGGTATAGGTGGTTCTGGCACAGATGTACCTAGGCGTAAAACCTGAAAACACCGCTTTGATCTACACTCGAATGGGAACTGGTGCATGATAACGAGCCTTGTTGCAATCTTGATTACAACACTCCCGGGGGATATACTTAGGATAATTCCCATTTTATTTAAAAACCATTATGAAGGGTTTATGAGTATATACTTCCTCAAAGAAAACATTTTTATGATTGTAGTTCAATTTATGTTATGTGTTTTACAAGTATGGAATTATGTATTTTGATTCATAATCTAATCTAGTTTATGCCATTGTTTAGAAATGGAACCTAGTGGGAGGAATGGAAACCGTATAAATGCACACACTCCATGTAGGGATTTCCCACCTGCTCAAGATAATTATAGTGGAGATAGAGATACAACTACTGCTGATCAACTTATCACCATACTGGGACAACTCACTCAGGTTATGAATAGTAACCTTACTCGTATGGAGCACCCTGATCCGCAGCATGGAGGATCAATGTTAGATCACTTCATGAGGAAAAAACCATCAACATTTAATGGGGGTACAAATCCCTTAGTATCTGAGCGATGGATAAATTCCTTAGAGAAAATATTCCATGCCTTGGGGAGTAGTGAAAGGGAAAAGGTTATCATGGCAGTTTGCCGCCTCACTGGAGATATTGATCAATGGTGGTCATTGATTCAAAACAAAAAGGAATATGATGAATTATTAAGTATGGAATGGAGGGAGTTTAAGTAAATTTTCTTAAAAAAATAATTTCCACATGACCATCGAGCATATATTGAAAGGAAATTTCTGAGTCTGAGGTAGAAGGAGGATGAGAGTGTAGAAAAGTATGAGGATAACTTTACAAGGTTAGCAAGGCATACTACAGATTATATACGTAACCCAAGAAGTAAGATTGATCGTTTATTTGATGGGTTAAGACCATTTATCCGTCGAGCATTAGTCTCACAATCCTTCTCATCATACGAAGATATTGTCTCGTGTGATATCAAGACAGAAAAAAATTCTCTAAATCTTAGGACAACAAAGTAAAGAAAGAGAAGAAGTGAATGGAGGAACAAGAGACAGATAAAGGGAAAAAGGGAAAGAAGGATTTTCCATTATGTGATAATTGTGGGAATAATCACCCCGGTACTTGCCTAAAAGGAATGAGAGTTTGTTATAAATTTGGAGAAAAAGGTCACCAGGCTCGTGATTGCAATGGAAAGAAAGAGGCTATCAATGTTGAATGCTACAATTGTAGAGAAATGGGGAATTATGAAAATGAATGTCCTAAGAGTCAGGGAAACTTAACTCAGAAAAGCCCAAGGGATCAAGGAAAATATTATGTTGTTACTAAAGTTGAAGTGGAATAATTAATCTATTGGTGCTTTTGGACTCAAGGGTTATATTCTGGTTATAAGAATAATGTGACATATATAGGCATTGTACTGTAGTACTTGTTGTTTTTGTTAATGTTTTAATATGATGAAGGTAATCATATTTTTAGTATGTGAAAATAAGGGAAACATTACTTTGTCTGGGGAATCTAATGTTACAATTGATTTTTGAATTTAAAGACCTTTTAGAGAAAGTCTGGAAGGAGGTATTTTGGATAACTATAAAGGTTGGAATGGATTATGTTGAACTTTGGATAGTATTGTTTAAGGTTAAAACATTTATGAAGATTATTTTTAAAATATTATAATACTATAGTTTTAGGAAAAGGACAACCTGTGGGTTGGGGGATAACCCATCGCGTCGGACAAAGCTGTAGGAATCAAACCCACAACCATAGTGCGACATGCCTTTATTACCTACCACTAGCCTACCGGAAGTCCCTGGTTATTACAAAAAAGTTTTTCTAATCTAAATGGTATGTGTTAATATCTGGAACCTTATACAATTATGATAAATAGAATATTTTTGAGTTCAATTACCTTTTGGAGTGAAAGATGTGTTTGTGGTAAAAAATTATTAAATAATGAAAGTCTACATGATAAGTAAGTATATTTCCTTACTTTCTTAGTAAATCTCCTAAATAAATTCCTGAACTTTATGAAAGGTAACTTAAAACAAAAATGTTGTCGGTTAAATTTTCCAATTGGAGAATCAATGACCGTTTAACCAATCAAAAGTTTGTGATATTCTGGTAGTTAACTTTCTCCTAATACTATTTTATACAACTCTCCATCAGACCTTGATGGTTTGTTTTTCCTCCATATCCATATTTTCATAGAATCCTAGTATGGGCTATCTTGAGTGACCTTTGTACCTTTCTTTCTTTCTTTTAAAGTTATATTTTTATTAACCTTATTTCCAATGTGGGTTTTCCACAAAGGTATTTTTCTATTTTCAACCTTTTATTTTCAAAGAAAAATTTTAAATTGCGAGGACCCAATTTATTGAAGGAGGGGAGAATGTAACACCCCATGCTTCCTTGGTACGCTTCTCTTTGAATAATACAGTTGCGTGTGATGTATGCTAAATCATGTTCTAACACACACCACAACCATTCAAAGTAGCCATTATAAATATTAATACCTACGTTTTGAAACTCTATAAATTTTATCTTTCAAAATGGACTTCATTTTTGGATTCAGAATATTGAATTTATCCTAGGGTAAAATTTTGAAACTTTTCGGATAACTTTTTTATTTTGATGAATAGTGAAAATTACTAAATTTTAATTAATTTTTTTTAAATCAAAATAATTAATAGTTATAAATGAAACCATTGAGTGGTTTTAAAGTATAATTATAATATAATTTTACCATTTTATCCAATGGTGGTCATTAGAATTAATTTCACTTTGAAATTGGACATAAACAATTGTCAATCTTTTGATTGATATTGTTTCTTAAAAGAACGCTATTTGTTTTGACAACGGGAATTATTTATAAAATTAATTAATGAAACTTATATATTTGTAAGTTTTTAAAATAGAAATCATTTTTTAATTCGGAATATCAAATATAGCTTAGGGTGAATTTTTGGTATTTTTCTGAAAAACTTCAATTCTTGATTAATAGTGAAACCACTAAGTGGTAGTTTAAAAACTAATTTTTTTGTGTAAATGAAACATTACCAATTTTTTGTATTGAATTTAAAAAATCCGACATACATGGTTGTCATTAAGAATAAAAATGTGGTTCATTGAGATGAAAATAATTTTTGGTGAATAATAACTTTTAAGTTTTATTAATCGTGATTAAAGGTAATTAGTGAAATTTAATTTAAAAATGATATTATAAAAATATGAAAATATCATGACCCTTGTCCTACAATTATTTTATGATTCATAGCCGACCCAGATAATCCATGGGTCAACTTGGGGACCCCATGGATGCACTTGGGTAAGAAAATGACATTAATAACTTTTTATTTAAAGTAAAAATAAAATTGTCACAAACATGTGTTGTTTTACTAAAAAAATTATTACATGGGGTTATATAAGTTATATTTTCGACAATAAATATTCATTGGAAATCTAAAAATATTTCCTACATCATGGTAATTTTATATAATTTTTAGACATTAAATAAACTAAATTTTTAATGACACCATAATGATGCAGCGATTACCTCATTAATTAACGATTTAAATAAAATGAAAAGATAATGTAAAATCTAAGACTTACACTTGTCAAAAACCAATTTTATGGGTATATTTAGAACAATTATCACCTTATACTAGAAATATATAATTTTGGGACCTTTGAAATCAGAAATTCACTTCATAATAATGTAACATTTCATTACTTTCCAATAGTTCCCTCCTCTCCTCTTATAATAGGCCCCCACCTCTACCACATTATTCACACCATCAAAGCCATTTGGATCGGCCAACCTCTGACCAGATAATCTCTCAACATCCCTCTCTTACTCCTAGAAGTCTCACTTTGGGTAGATGTCTTCCCAAGGAAGCCTTTGGATCAAATCAAAAAGAGTTTCCCGATTTTAAGGTAATGTATTCTCTTATGTTCTTTTGTTTTATTTTTCTTCTACAACCCCTTAAAATATTTTTATTACTTTCTTTTGTAACAACACCAGTATCAACAATATACTATGATGTTTTTATGATAAGAATTTGATTTACACTTACACACACCTCCATCTAATGGTTAAAGAACATACTGTTTCTGTGGGTGGTGAAATACTACCTCGCGAAACGATGATTGTTCAATATTCATTTAACACCTCTAATGGTGGCCATTAAGATTTCACTATATTTATATATGATATATATTATGTTTATGTTTTCCTTATGCTTCGGTATTTCTCATTTATGGCATACCTTTATGATTTACATTATGGGTAAACACGATAATTTTAGTTTAGGAAGTGCAGACTACCGCCCCCTCAAAGTGATTTGAATCGTTAATTCCATATGAGGGATGTATAAAGGATGGAGTAAATGATATTATATATGATATTATAGTTTAATTATAATATACCTTTATATCATTATGATTTCATTCCATTAAATATGAAATAGAAATGAAAGTAGCGTTCATGCGTACGTACGGCTTACCGTCTCATTGAACGGTGCATTTCATTTCTTACCTCTAAATGTTATGTAATATTATGAACAAATGTATATACTGGATATATATGATATATATGATATCTAAATCATGAAATTAATTATGTATATAATGGATATTCTACCATATAAAGAAATTGTAATTATAAGAAGTTTATTTTTTACTCATGTACCAAAGATCAACAAAATGACCGTTGTTAACTTAAATAATTACATAATGTTCATAAAATGGTAATAAGTGATATAAAAGGAATAATTAACTTGAAAAAGTTTCTTAATCAATTATAAATTAACTCTAGTTTAATATTCTGGAGGTTAAAGAACGATTGAGTCAAGTCGGACACGAGGTAAGAGAACTTCTTTACCCAATTTCTATTCTTTGGGTTAATCTCCTACTTTCAAATTATGTCATGATATTATTATGTACAATATTGTATTTGTAATCTCTATATGTGTACTTATAGTGAATACACATAATATATTTATTTTATTTTAAAAAAATCATCTTTTTACGGGACTTCGTCTCAGTCTCCTTTCATTGAGGCATATTTTGTTTTATACGCAACTTTCTTTTATACGATGTATAAACCCCTTTGAATTTTACGTTTATTCAAGAAGAATATTTTTTTATACGAAGCATTTTACTAAATGACAAAAAGGAATGTTTTTTTTGTACATATGCGGCGACAACGACTTCTCTGCTGTCGTGGCCATTATTTGAGTTTCGTCTTCCACTACAAGCCATAACTTTTTTAATGAAAATAATTACAAATTTTTAATTTAATTTTATTCTGGTATTGAAAATGGTTTTGAATGTTTTTTTTATATCATTGTGTTGTATTGATATCTAGTGATTGAAATGGGGAAATTGTATGTTTCTTTTATGCATGTTTTATGTGATATGATTATGTTATGGATTATGATATGTTTAAACCTGTTCATATGTGGAATGCATTGGACTTAATAAGTGACGGGTGGAGCCCGCTACAGCTCCTCGATGCATCGGTAGGTCTCATGAGACTAACTAGTGTCTTTTCATGAGGCCTTGACAAAATCTTATTTATAGTCTTGGCATGAGGCCTTGGCTACGTAGTTATGATAGTCTATCATTATACATTCCATCATTATAAAAGTGGTTATTGATATTGCATGTGATTATTCAACTAGTAGAATATCCATGTGAATAAGTACATGGAATTATTTCATTTTATTTTTGCCATATTATGTTGAAGTTCAAGTTTAAAAGTCTTTTTTTAGTTATACATTTCCTTAAATGTTAATGTTTATTTATAAAAGATTTCGCTATATTGTTATCCTTACTGAGCATCTGAGCTCACCCCTTCCAATGTTTTAAATTTTATAGGATGTGAAGAAGTATATTATGAATGACCTGCAGGGATAGTATGAGGGGATATGATGAAAATATGTTTTTGTAGTTTTGTTTTACTTTATGATGTAATGTAAGGCTTATGAATGTATCTAGTGTTTCCAAGGCTACTAAACTAATCAGTCATTCGAGACATGATCTTTTGTGATCATTCCAATGTTACGCAATAATGCACCGACTCTGGGTAACTGGGTTCGGGGTGTTACATACATCACACCCTTCTTAGTCAAGTCCAAAAGTAGTACTTCTAAGAATGAGAATTCCTATATGAAATTCATCTAATAACCATCTATCCCGAGGAAAATCTATATGTAAAATAATTTCATGGGATTCTCCAAGGAAACTAAATCTCTCAGTTTCATTGGGTATTCTAATACTCTTGTATCAACGAGAATATGACCCAAGATGTGAATCTTCTCCATGTAGAAGTGGAATTTTGTGAGAATATCATATAAATGATGATCTCAATGTGTATAAAAATGATATCATGATGTTTGGAATAATCATGTCAATTATGAGAATACACTAAGATATAATCCATGAATAACCCCAAAAAACAAATTGAGATATGGATAGAAAACATGGTTCATTAGTTCTATTAATACTATCATCACATTTTTGAGACTGAATGACATAACTACATACTAATATACACCATACCTACTAGGAAATTATATATGAGGTATTTCGGAAGGGAAAACACATATCTATGACATATTAACCAAAAATAAATATTTAATAAAACCTAACCTTCTATGAGGTGATCAATTATTTCATCTATCTATGGTAAGATATATCCTTTCTTAACTTTCAAATGGTTCAATTTTCGACAATCCACACATATTCTAAGGGTTTCTTCTACCATTTTCACAAAATGACTGAGAAACCCCCTAGAGAAAAGTTGGGTCTTATAAAAACACTTACTTCCAAGTATTCTATCAGTCTTTTGAACTCCTTCAACTCCTTAGTATTCATCCTACATGGAGTAATGTATACTAGTGAATCTTATATCACTAGATAAATAAGAAAATACACCTCTATCTCTATAGTTAAACCAGAAAATGTGTATAGGAAGACATCCAGGATATGATCTACCACTGTAGTGAAATATTCCTCAAATGTTCCCTGCTCATCCATATATATGATATAAATCTAATCTATCATCCTACTCAGCCCATGATGCTCGATTATTGATTGAATCGATTCGACATATCATTCCCCATTGTAAAAAATACCCCTCTCTCTAGTGACATTAAGTTTACTCTTTCATGATAGAAATAGACATGGGATTAATAAGAAATTAGCAAGTTCATCCTAAGTATAATGTCAAATCCTATCATTCTAAGGTTAAAAAGATCCCATATGAATATACATAATACTATCTCAAGGGGGAACTCACTAAACTGGCATAGACCATCCTATCTAATCCCCAAAAGAGTATCGAGTGTCATTATGACATCAAAAAATTAAACAATGAGCATGAGGCTATCCATAACAGGTACATATATTAAACTGTTAGAAGAACATGCATCTAAAAGAGATGAAACAAGATTATTGGATACTAATATCCCACCAATACCATTAGATGGAAATTTTAGTAACTACTAATGTGTAGAATGTATAGTAAATAATTTTCTTAAATAGTGGCCCTCTGAAACAAACTCACTACTTGAAGATGGACCACTCTACTATAATCGTATAATTGGATCCTGGATTCTGTGGACATAACCACCACCTCGACTTAAATGACTTGAAATACTCCCACTCATATCCTGACATGGAACTGTGGAAAATTCTTTTGAACCTGGTGTCAAATTCTACCACCTTCCACAGACTTCTGGAGAGAAGGTCTCATAGAATCATTTATATAGCTCATCCTGATGCATGATCAGAACTCGATAGGGTCCCTATCACACTGGCTTATCAAATTTCCTTTCCCACACACTAATGATAGAAGACTAAGCTACCTACAATCAGATATTGGCTTGTATTTCCCTAATGTGAATCCTAAAAACATCAATTTATAAAAATAATCCCTGTCTAGATGGCCAAGAGGCTACATTTCCATATTCTATTTCCCTATCTCAAATTCGGTTATGTTCAGTAATAAGTGCATGATTATCTTTCTTTGTTATAGTATCCAACCAAAATATGTTGACCTAAGATAAAATGATATTCTTGAGACCTTCCTCGAAGCGTGTCACCCTTGACGGTTCATCATCAATATAAATCGGAATAATGAACTAAATCTTAATAAATCATACAAGATACTCTATATTGATCCTCAAACTCTACACTAGATACATAACCTCACTGGTCTTCTCATCCCACAGAGTGTTGGGAGATATGATTTCAAAAAACCTATATTGTAAGTCTCTCTAAACCATATATTAAAGTCCACCATCATAGTTAAAAACATCAAACATGATTTTATCTAATTCAGAATTATATATGTTCTGAGATTCACTCTCCTTTTTGGAGGTGTCTCAAGAAGCAATAAAATGAATAAACTAGTCTCAAGACACATTTCAATAGTTTGGGAACCTCAATATCCAAGAAACATGGGTGGATGATATTGTTTGAAGACACACATTATCTTTTCAATTGAAGAGGAATGTTGTGGGGAACCCAGAATAGTATGAAAATATATAAGAAACATTCACGAAACTGGTAATCCAAAAAGATATGAGGAAAAAAGTTCATGTCTGCATGTGGAAATATTATAATTTTTAATGGTTACTCACATCCCACCACCTCCATATCATGGTCGTCGCATCCCTCTTAGAACACGATTGGAGTTCATGGTGGTGGAATGTCTCTAAAAATTAAAAGCACATTGCTCATTCAAGTTCCAAAAATAGCTAGAACAAATATATAAACACATGATAGGTAATATCCTTCCAATAAACAAGTCACACCCCCCTTCTTTATTTTAATGCAAGGACTGGGTAATAGGCACCATCGTAAACAACACTAGAGCCACTGCCTACTACCCACTACTAAAGTTGGCTATGTGTTAATCTCTATGTTTAATACAACGAGTCCTAATATATTGATTGTCTTATGCTATTGAAATATCCATCTATTAATGAACTTTCCATTATATAATTCCAATTTCACTGAAATTCATTTTTGTTTTCAATTATCATTAAATTGATTTACCAAATAGATTTCCACTTATAATCAATATGGTCCACTACACCTTATAAAATAAATTGTGGTGGTAATTTAATCCCAACCATTACATGTTCCTGTCCATGTGACCAATGGTCCATTACTCAATATTCCATAATTGACTTTTGATTGTGCATGTTTTAGACTATGTTGGAAAACACTTGTTTGGTTACAGTAGGAACTCTATCTACCAATTATGTTTCCCAATCTTCTTTGAGAAGTATTAATTGATAAAAACATTATAATACCAGGAACAAAAAATAAATTTCATGCAGTCAAGAAATGCATCCTATATGGAATAACATATATGTGTCATGTCAATCCTGTATGGTTCCTAAAATGATTCATGAGATAGAATGGACAAATATCATCAGGAAATGGTAAAATCCATAATCATAATGAATATAAGATCATTTATTCCACCTAAATGTGATATAAGATCAACAATAGTTGAAAAATTATAGAACAACATGTCCCATCCTTAAAATTTTTATTTTTTATATACATGGGTTAGCTACTACAATGAATAAATCATTACCAAATTCCAAGACAAACTAATATCGTCTCTAACACTCCGAAATGATAAGATAAAAGGAAAAAAATACCTCTGACATGACTTTGTAACATACCAACCTGAGATCCACTACACGATGCCCGGGACCAATGGGTCTCATGGTCTGAGGAAGGCCTACTCATACAACATAAATTACTGACTAGTAGAGAGGGTCTGTGATGGTATAGTGGGGGAAACTATACCTTCATGTTCAAAGTAACATAGGGATATCACAATTTAATAAATAAGGGAAAGAATAATATAAATCATTGACAGAATAGAAACATCTAGACATCATAAGTAATAATCAATCCACGAGAAGTGTTATAAACAATATGATTATCATGTATTGTCTCTATAAAAAATTATAGGTAATACATATAAATACAAATCTATAATAGTACATGTATCAAGAGAACAAATATTCCCAAAAAATAGTCAACAGCTAGAATAACAATGATAGAATGATCATATGCTCCCCTGCTCTTATGAAATGATAAAATTAATTATCACAATGTAAGAAAATTCCTCGATCACTGCCTTCATCCATTAAATTTATCCAGTTACCCAATGACATCCTGAACAGGGTGTGAGATAAAAATTAATAGGCCACCACCAACTGGGTCAATAACATGTCCATTAAATGTATATGACAAGAAGAAATTTTTAATATATATAACAAACTTCTGAATGGTAAAATAGAATTGATACTTTCCAATCATTCAACTATAATAAAACACCCATAATAATAGTCATCTATAATCAAGACACCATAATCATGGGATAACTTTAACAATGATAAAACACCAACATCAGCCTATTCCACGTAATGTAGTGTTAAAACTCAATGGTTGAATCCATGGTATAAAATGATCGTGGAATCCTAGCTGAGTCCATGGAGTATATCCATCTAAAACATTGAGAAGTCTTGGTTGGATCATAAGGAATATGTTTATAGAGAATGTCCAAGGCTATCCAAGAAAGATGGATCCTAGGAGTAGAAATTCCCTTACCATCAAAAGTAAACAGGATCCATGTGGTATAAATGTCTATAAAATACGAAACAATTATGATCCAAGGAATAGAAAATTCTAAGGCATCCCTTACCATGATCAATTTATCATCTCATAATTAAGTTAGAAGACACGATTTCATTTAAACCATTTCACATTTTCTATATAAACCCATTTAACTAATTCATTATTAATTAAACCATTCAACAACATATAATAATATGGAAAAATAGGTATAAACCATATCCTATTAGATCATTTAATTCAAAATTAATCAATAGGTCCCCCGCTAAAATAATGAGCTCAAACACACCCAACATGGAGGTATAACAAGTGGAAGATACAATAACACACCTCTTGGGAGGGCTGGGTTGGTGCTAAAAATCTCCAAACACAAAATGGAAGTAAGTGATAAAACCTAATAAAGTACGAAAATATTATTTGAGATGATAAATTAAGTTTACGGGCAATGTTAGATGTTTGGGAATGTGGTACAATGACAACAAGGTACATAAACTACCAAACATTAAGGGAATGTTATATGTCACCGCCCATATGCACAAGATAGAACACTTGTCCAGTATTGGATTCTAACATGACCTGAATCAAATGAAAATTGAAAATTGGAATAATAGAAAGAAAATATGGAATATTAGAGTGCATCCAATTAAATAATTAGATACAATGAAAAATGAGTAATTTTGAAACATGAATGAATAACTAACATGTGCAAATCAAATAAAACAAATTTCCCTCAAATCTGACATTGTATGGATGAACAATATAAAACCACACTTTGAAGGCTTCAAAATATCTCACAAAATGCATGGAGGATATATAATTAGTGAATTTGAAATCAAATTTATTTTGTATGAATTTTAAGGGAGAAACAATAAATTCTCTTCTAATTACTAGGTCATAAGGTTTGGCCAAATCATTTCCCAAACCATGCACCAAGAATTCCTTCCTTAATGTAGTAATAATGATCCCAAAATATTAATTTGCATGGTCTATAAAATAGTGAAATAACCACGAAACATGAAACTATCTAAGACTCCCCACTCTTGGTCATGGTTCACTATTAAGAAAATTATTCACTGATTGTGGGTTTGGACTCTGCTGAAAATTACAGGTGCTTAGGATGGGCATGTGTGAGGTTAGGGAAAACCATAAAGAGTAGCTCATTTCTCCAAAAGACTTGTCCTTTGATCTTTTAAAAACACTGGAAACACCCTAGAAATCCCCAAAACCTTATTAGGAAATCACATTATGTTAATACCATACATTTGAACTATACTTAAAAATATTTATTCCTTATAGAAAGCCCCAAGATCTTACATAAACATGCTTAACTAAAAATATAATAATGATTTTTTCATCTCTTACATCCTAGGGATCACTTTAGATTTATAAAATTTTTGAAATTTCATAAAATATAAACTAATAAATCCCATGTTAATTGTACCAAACAAACATTTTTCACACTATTTATGTTACTAATTAAATGAGAATAAGTATTCAATATATAAAATAAATTATTTCGCATGTGTTATCATTCTAAAATTGTCAGGTGTACAACAACTCTTCAAAAACTAATGAAGTTCACAAGAACACCTCACTCCGGGAAGGCCATAATGAAATAGAAGATTCAAATCACCACTACTAACCATTCCCCATAGAGTGGAAAGTAGCATCATTCTCACCTCAAGAATGTGGATCATGGAATTGACCATACACTTTTTCTATTAAATAAACACCTGGAGGGCTCCTGTCAACTGCTATCTCCAACATCATCCCATAAGTTCCCCTCATTATCATGTTAAGATAACTACCTGATAATTCACTGCCCTAGATTATAATGATCAAGCACCAATGAGATCTTTCTGGGTTCATAATGACAAGAAACACTGATAATAGGATCACATCTTTACACCCACTAATGAATCTCGACGACATATTTTTGCGGTAGCTAGCGTGAAGGCTGATATCTATGATCTCTCCAATTAATTCTTCCATTATATCCAAGAAACAAGCATGGATGAGGCACATATCCCCACCCCCATGCATGAATCCCAAAAGAATATTCTGATCAAAATAATAGGATGAGACTGGACACGCTTCACTACTTAAATTGAATCCATATTCTGGTATGTCTTCATGATAGAGAATGTGAAAGCCTATGTACCTGTATACACGCTTCAGAAGTGATAATAAATCATTGAAGTGATGGATGAACATTGGTGATATATTCTCAAAATTATACTTGTATAAGAACATATTATCGTCCCATTATCTATTATATCGTATCAATATTTTCAATGTAAATATATGGCCACTCCTTAATAAGAATATATTCTTTCTCCTACCCAAGAGGATTATGTACATATTTTGATAATGGGGTAGGCATAGTTTGGGACCATTTTATTATTCTGATGGGTTTTATAAATATAGTTTTTAAATAACTTTATAATAAGAATATATTCTTATCAAATAAGGAAATCAACATATTAAAAAACCTAACTAGGATTTGGACCATATCCCCACTCTAACCAAGGTTCATTAACATTGTTTGGAAATCACCTATTGGAAGGAAGATACCTCATCCAATAAATACACTCATCATATCAAAACATGATTTGGGATCCATGACCATATACCTACTCCCACTGAATAAAGACTACACTAGTATCATTTTGTTGATATATAAGTGGAATCTCATATTCCTTCTCCCATTTCAAAAAGATCATCATCATATTCTTTTAGGGAATGTATAAATAAATCTAGCTCACAGCTCTGATTCAACATTTGTTGGTAGAAATATTCCATCAACTATCCATGTGTTGGATCATATTCCCTCCAATAATATAGTGTCTCACCATTATATTATTGAATCTTCTCAATAAAGGACTCATATTCCTATAACCATAGACGGTCATAGATATAATCCAATGACTACTACGCAGTAGACCCATATTCCTTCTCAACCCTAATGGGAAGGTCAGCTTATTTTTTTCATGATAAATTATGAGGCTTGTATTCATACCCTTCTCAATTATAGTGTCCTTGATTATGGAAAATGAATATTTGGAACACCTATAGAGTCATTTGGTTCTTTTTATAAAGAAGAATCTGGTAACTAACATGACAATCCTCTTCATGGTAGCATAGGGATGGATTATGGGGAAATTACCCATTATATACTATATTGAAAACTTCCCTATTGTAATATTTGGCATAGATATGGAAATCCTACATATTTAATTAAACCATCTTATATAGAGGAACTCATAACAACAGGGTTAACCGTTAATAGTTCCCCATCAACCACTAGATATACCTCACCTTGGACAGTAAGTGAACCAAATAAGATACCTCTATGGTCTAGAAATGTAGTGGAATATGAATCTAATGAATAAGGGTATGACCTAGATATATGGAAGGAGTTGGATGAAAATAAACATCCTAAAATTAGTTGGACCATGACTACAATTGATAATGAAATCACATTAAGATGAAGGAGGTGTGCATGCCTTATTTATGTTAGAACATGTGGGAAACCCATTAGGGGTTAAAGGCTAAACACCGCCCTTATCAATAATTTTGGATCACATATATTTTATAAACACACACTTCTAATAGATAGACCTATCTACTTTCACCATGGTTTGGGAAACAAGATAAAAAATTCATAGTAAATCTGATGACATTATTTCCTCCATAGCATAACAAGTATACAAAAATTAATAACTTGAGCACCATCATATATCTATTTCCAAGGATGGGAAATGTATGGATTATTTCACATTACTCTATCCCAAGGATATGAGATATCCCCAAACATGACATCCTAAAATGTTATAAAAATAAAAGCAGTCATAGGGAAAAATAATGCACGATGCACTTGGATGATCCAACAAAACATCCTTATTTACCAAATAAAAAGTCAAGGGTTGATGGAGAGGGATTCTAATTGGATACTAAGATAGGAATATAGACAAATATATAACATGTTTAAATTAATAAGTCAATGTCGTAGTTATATTGAAAGATCCCCAGAGCATGGGACTCACAATGAATGCATGCACTATACCTGGCTCATGTGTAGGTAAAATAACCAGAAATAAATATGGTCGTGATGGAAGGCTCCTTAAAATTCATTTGATAGAAACCCTATAATTTAGGGATGTGGGAATTTTTTTTCCCTCATTCACTATGACAATATTATTCATATTATGATCAATAGGATCAAGGAGTATCAATGGAAGCTCTAAATAGTCCACAACCTATAGGTTTGAGGCCATTTTTACAAGATCTCATAAGATCAGTCTTTTATAGGCTATGAAGTAGCTTCTAGGGGATGGTATCCCATCTATTCCTCCAACCACAAAATAGAACTGTAATATTCAAAGTGCACTTGGAATGTCTGATCGAGGAATCCATCAAGGTCACTATTTACAAGAAGGAACTGGGGAAACGTTTTTTCCAAAATTATAAAACCCAACAAGGATTATATTTCGAGATGTCCTAGAAAGAACATAGGCCATAATAAAGACTCTAGGATAACTCATGAAAGGGGAGTATATGATACACAGATTCCCTATAAGTTGGTCAATGATGGGTTAACCACTGAAACATAAAATACCTTAGAAAATGTCATTATCATCAATTTAAAAGACAACGAAGACTAGGAAATAGACGTTTTTGGTGGTAATGTGGAAGCAGTACTGTGAGGGGTGAATGATATTTCTGCAAAAACAAAGTCCACAAATATAGGGAATAAGATGATGAACAAGAACCTGAATCCTATGAATAATTAATTTATAGCTCCAATATGAAATTTCTATAATGGTAATGGGAATGGAATGAGTAAATGCCACTCACCACCTAGAGAGTTTGATATTTCCTCCATAGTGGAATGGATAACATAATATTAGAGTGAGATATGCATCCTCAAGCATATCTACGTGGAATTAGATAGAATAAATATTCTAACTAGGTACATAATTCCAGAGAAAATATATTACCCTCCTCCCATACATCAGGGGTCTTTAATCCACATGTTAGGGTAGAATTACATCGTCATCATGGCTCTGGATTAATATTTCTAGTTTATGTAAAAAAAAGAATTTAAGAAGACCATAATTTTAGTCCATTAAGGTGACAACATCCTCCTTATTAGGGTGATTATCTAAATTGAACAAAATTGAAATTCATATGAATATGAATACATAACAAAAACATAAAGGCTTAGAAACTCCCTTTTCTTAGGTGGTGGTCCATAGAGTGGTACCCTCGAAACTTCTCAACACCATTAAGTCTCAATTAGATCAAATTAAATCCATTTTAGGGGGGGGGGATCTACAACACAAGAGGAATCCATAACCCGAATGGTTAGATAATGCCATACCACTATCCAATTTTATTATTTTCACCTTCTTATCATTTGATAAAACAAGGGACCCATGAAAGAATCCCACACACTTTATATACTCATAACACCCTATGATAGGCCCATAATAAAAGAAAGAAGTGAGAAAATGAGATGCTTTGTATAGAATTTGTTTTGGCCACATTTTTTCTATTATATTATCCTCCCAGTAGGGTCTCTCATAGGCTGTAATGATATTCATAATGAATTAAACTATTAACATTTCTCTATTATGAAGAAAACATTGATTGTTGATCTCACAAATTGGAAAAAATGTTAAAATGATAAATTATATGAAATTACCAGTAGATAAAATGATCCAACATGATGAGTCAACATTCCCCTATCACAAGAGTAGTTAATGGAGATTTGTGATGAGAAACACCATGATGAAATAAAAACAACTTTTATTTGTGTAAAATACCCAGGTGTATTATATGAGTTTTCATATATTAAACAATAATTAATAAATGTTAGTTGACAAACTAGGTCCAAGTATCACCCCACATTCATGGCACATGTGAAATTGTTTGGTAAACTAAAAAACCTATTTTTTCACACTTAAGCTTGTAATTATGCCCATCGAAGTATCCAATTAGGCCCCAAACCACCAGACGCCTCTAGTCGAGGGACAATAGCGGATGAAACACCTCTAAATAGTAGAAATTATAGTCTAGGCCCACCCATGATATTAAATATTAAATAATTATCTATATTCCTTATGAAATGTATAGGTTCCTAATTAATTCATCAAAGCAATGTAATTAAATCTCCGAAAAATCTTAGATCCATAAAAATCTAATGAGGACACCATTAGTGATCGACATGAGTACTAACATTATCATAGAAGGATGGGGCATACCATCCAAGAATGATTTTTATTATAAGATATCCTCTATGGTATGGTAGATTTTTGACAGGTGATATTGGAAAAATCCTTATCACAAGTGACCTATGTGACCACCACTAGACTAGAGGAACAAGGTGAATGGAATGAAATTTTGGAACGATGTGAATAAAAGGTTGATAATTGGATGACGCAAAATATATTTTTCAAGTCTCCCACCACCCTTATGTTGCAGCATTGTAAATTGGTCATAAATCAAAAAACTAGTGATACTTCATTGATCCATCCTCTCAATTGTAGAAATAATCTTTATATGTAGGAAAATGTGTAAGGAAAAGAGTCTCATCCAAAAACTACATAGGCTTTGACTCTTGAAAACATTGTTCCTTCAGCATCTATAGTTCAAGTATCATCCCACCAAATGAAACCCTAATTAGATGAGTATTTTATTGGTTGATATTTAAATGTTATCCACTTGGAAAAAATATTCCCTGATGATGAATATACTCGTAAATATGAGTTCTGCATACATTATTGGGGATCCAGAGCTTTGGTAGTAGGAGTTGAGCACACAATGGAAGGTCAGAACTTGTTCAAACCCAATATCAAGAATATATCCCAGTAAAATCCATATATGTGGCCCAAACCAATGGTCATGTACTGCAGTAAACCCAATAAGAGAATAAAGATACCTAATGATCATTAATTGGTTTCCTAAACACTATTATTTTGAAAGACCAGCTGGTTCATATATGTTTTTCGATCAGCCAAAACATAGAGGTAGACCAGTACATCCTATTCTATTAGAACCAATAATCCCTTAAACTAAGTTCACTCATAGGGTCTGTCAACCTCGACACTTTACCCCTGAAGCTGTATTATAGGGAGAAACCCTTCTTTGGTAGGAACTAGCCTCTAATATGAAAATATGAAATTTTGTAATATTTGGTGTCTATCATAACTAATCATTAAATCTGGGATTAACTCTATCTTTCAAAATAACTTAGAGAGGAACTTATCAAATACATCAAGAGTCCCTACAAGTTTAATACCAATTTCACCATAGTATATTTTATTAATTCTATGATAAACTATTGTAATTTCATGAGTTCATCTAATTCAATGAGAAAGATTAGGAAGATGTCATTTAATAACACATCGTACCTCTATATGTTTATGTAAAGATAAATATTGTTGACATATGAAAGACTTATTTTATAAAGGCTCTATGATTAATTTCATACTAGTATGGACCCTCTAAAATTTTGGATTTGGTGAGGATGATTTTTTCCTATGAAGTAGACCAATCAACTGTATGCTAAAATTGGGAACAATACTTTTTTTAATGATCAATCCCAATGCTAAGTTCAGGGACCTAATATCAATGTATACATTCATGGTTATCCCACAATACCTGACATAAAATTTTCTAACCAGGAGAGCATGGCTCCCTAGTCATGTGGTGGTGTTTTCATCATTTCATAAATTTTTAATGTATTCTATCAATAGAAGGGTTGTGATAATATATAGTGATAGTATAATAATAAATTTTTTTGAATCCTGATATGTGGATGAAGGTTTATAAAAAATTCGAATGAAAACAACCCAACATAAAAGGTGGCACTCAATTTTGTGCTCATAATGGTTTTTAAACCACCCACACAAATCATTGTAGTTATTAAATAGAGAATACATGATTCATATAAACCTGATTAAGGTGGTATACTAGTCCCCAATAGGTTTCCATAGAATAAAAATTCATTAGCCAATTCCCATGTGGTATTGATCACACCAATCAATATGGGCCACCAAAAGGAATGATTGAACAATTACCAATTTAAAATAGAAAACAATTCCACCTTATTAGTAGAAGTTTAGAATACCCCTATGAAACTCCCTATATCTCATGATTCTTATACCTCCCCTTCCCTCTATGGATGTTGGAAGGAAAGAAGACATCTCCACAATGTACCCGTGAAAGTTCATGACAAAAATGATTCTTACCAAATCCTCGAATCCTTCTCCAAGGATGAAGACAATTTTTTTTATCCTCTATGAATGAGGATGATATCATCAAATTAAAAATGTAATGGGAAGAGGAGGACCAAGAGGATTCCCCTCTATCATTTGAAGAAGGTATCTCCACTACTATTAATGAGCTAAGGAAGGTAAATCTGGGAACCAAATAAGTTATGTGACATGTGATGATCAGTGGTTCAATTCCTCTTGAAGAGTAAGATATTTATATTTACTTTCTAATGTATCATCAATATGTGTTCTATAGGATCTGTTCCGAAATTCCTGAACTAGATCCTAATATAGCTACACATTGCCTGGACTTTCAAGGTAACCCTATATGTTTCAAAAGGATAACAAGGATAATTAATTCCTCACTATCCCACAATGGGGAGTCTAAAGATGACATGTTGATGCACTAAAAATTCAAAAATAGTACTGGATGATCCTCATATGTATGAGGTAGTATTGTACAACACACATTGTATGGAAATATCACCAAATACAATATGTGACATGGATGAAATCAGCTAGGTGAATACATTCATAGAGAATGATTAGTACATATCTATTTATAGATAGATGAATACCACAATATATTACCTAATTAATGGAATCCACCCACTGGATCAATTCAAAATGGATCATATCTGATGAAAAGTAGTGAAATTCAGCCTTCAAGACAGGGAAAATGAATAAAAAATCCATGATAAACAAAGCTTTAATGGTATCCTCCTCAGATGAATTTTAGAAGGAGTGATGCATGAAATCATGGAAGATGTCTATATAGGATCCTATAGTACTCACCAGCCTATAACTAGGCCCCCTAATCAAATTAGTAGTCTCTGTTACTTCTATAACACAATGATACAAGATTTTGAGGAGTTCAACCAAAAATACAAAACATGCCAAATTCATGAAAGCCACATCCATCAACCATAGATTTCTACACAAAACTAAATATTCTCAGACATTTCCAATGTGGGGAATGGATGTAATGGGACCATATCCTCCATCTACAGCTAAGCAGTTCAAGTATATCTTTAATGCTACATAATTCATTTAAAAATGGGATGATTTGACACACCTTATAGAATTTCGAACAATGAGTATCAACATCCTCATAAAATTCAATATCATCAAAATATTCAGTTCTCATCACATGATAATAAGGGACAATTCAACTGATATCTATTCATATGAGATACAAATATTACAACAGAAGTATAAAATCAAGTCTAAACACTCATCTCACTATCTTGAGTGGAAAATGGACTAATAGAGGACTTCAATTAGTTCCTATAAAATATATTCCAAATGAAGGTGGATAATGACAAAAAATCTTGGTTTTTAAGATTATTTCATTATTAATGGGACTATGATATGACCTCTCGAATAGCCACACATGAGACCCCATAATCAAAAATTTATGGATTAAATACTATGTTTCCTATCGAAGTATAGTTTCCGTCACTCTAATTTTATATCTATGGAAAATTATTAGATGATGATAAATCTTAGAAAAAGCTAGATGAGTTAGAAAAAATCAAGGAGAAAATGCGGTATATTATTCACAACCTCAAATCCCATCAGAATAATATTTCACAATCCTTCAATAAAATGGTATTCTGCCACTCGTTTCTTCAAGGTGTGTTGGTAATGGCCGTTAAAACCCTGATGATTCTTATGAAGAAATATCGAATTCTAGAACCTTATAGGGAATGTAATTACATTATACACAATTTCGATTCAAATAGATCTTACCAATTTGTCATAATTGATGTGAAATGCATCACCCCCACCAATGTGATGTTTTAAAAGAAATAAATTGTGTAACTACAAACAAGAGAAGAGATACCCTAGAGGTAATACTTCAAACTATATATATTTATGTTTCTCTTTGAATGAAATAATAATATTATAAACCAATGTCCCTATCAAATGAAAGTAATCTGAATGACGTATGGTCCATCCTAAAAAACCATAAGCTACTTAGAATTTTTTACCTTTTATGTCCCATGATAGGCATGACTGCTAGGTTTGGGATTACTGATAGAAAATTCCCTCTTCTTGTATATAGGTCAAAACAACATAGGGAGTTTTCTCTATAAGAAATATGTATTTCTTGATTAATTATCATTCATGATATGTAGTGATACTTAGATTCCATAGTCATATTCCCAACTAAAATAATACAAATAATCATTCCCTATATTCCTTGAACATGATCTCAATATATCGGATAAACCTTTTATCTTTAGGTACTACAAGTTGATTGATTCATATTCATAAGAGATATGTATTGATTCCCAAATCCTCTAATCCTAGGAAAATGCATAGGTTGAAGGAGAAATTTAAATTCCCCATACCTAAGTGAGATTCATATCAATGAAGGTTCAATATTTTAGAACTACATATGGATTGATTCCCACCTTTGTGTGATATGTAATGACACTGATAGCATCCATTTCATTACATGAAACAAACCTTCATTCAATTATGGGAACCAAACCAATGTGGTAATCCCTAATAAAACTAGAATGTGAATTCACATACAAGTCCCCTATCATGAAATATTTCATCTTGTTTTCAATTTCTATGTCATCTCTTGTTTCTCAAGCAGATAATCACTCATATAAGATTAATGAACCTGAAATGTCACTCTGAATGGTGTGATTGTGAAAAATCATATTCAAATATTGGGAACTATATCTGAATCACATGATATTATACAACATGACAAGAAAACTTCATGCATTGGTGTTTCTATGAAAGAGATCGATCCCTTGTATAATAATACATTATATATGATCCAACATTATACAAACCATATCATAGTTAACACTAATCAGTTACTTCAGTCGATATACCACTCTTTGAACCCCATGGACCTTGAGCCCATGTATTCATGGTTCTCCAATATAGAAAACTCGTAACTGATATTAGAATATTAGAAAGTTCCCCATTTTTATTCGATGGTGAATAAAACAATTCATAAGAGATTTCCCCTATATCATATTTTGGTCATTGTGTTGGGGCACCACTTAAATATCGGATCCACTATCCTATCTTTGTGTGAAATGGGTTAACGCCATTAAAAAAAGTTCATCGATATCAATTGGACTCCACTCCCCATTGGCTTATATTTTGTTGGGATATGATTTAAAATCCCATAACAAAACTATTTTAGTGAATTTAAAAACCATGTACGTTAAACAATGGTTCATCATACACATTATCAATGAAATATTATAACATGGTATTCTTGTAAACATTCATTTATGGGAAGGAATATACAGTGATGACCCAAATCCCTTTAGTCATTCCTCCTAAAAATCCCATTTGGTTTAATATATATTAATTAAAACTACATAGACCATTCCATCCTTTGAGACCCACTTTATACATGATACCAAGGACAATGAAAGTATATGTGTCCCCTCATCTATAATTATATGATAATGATTGGTGTTTTTATCCCCAATTATAGATACAACATTTTCATCATATGTCATATGTTTTTAAAAGATTTAATTCATTCTAATTTAACAATTTGAGGTGATTTTTATCATTATTGTATTTTTTGAGTTATGAACTAAAATGACAAAATTGGAAAATACTTGAATTTTAATAGTATTATAAAACTTCTATTTTTAGATAATAACATCTACAATTTTAATTAAATTGGAGTTATTACTTTTTTAAGATTCCACTATTTATGAAATGAAACTTATTATTCTATAACCATATACAATTTGAAAGCCACATTCCCCTAAATATCAATCAATTTGAAAAATATGTATGGCTGATAGGATGAGCCTCAACATAATAATTAGTGCATATCTCAGACTAAATTTCTTCAAATGAAGTTATTAGAACGGTATTGGAAACATAAATTGAACTATAATTTTCACATTACATTTTATGGATAATTTCAATCATTATAGAATCAATTTAATTTTCCAAAGTGGAGGATGTTGAAGAAAATCTTCGTCCATAAAAGCTATCTTTAGTAATTTAGTAATAACTTTTTTTACAAGCGTCCAATGAAGATGATATTTTGAGGGTGAATTATCAATATATATAGGAACAAAATTAATGAATAAATGTTCCCAATATTATTCCATATACCATGAGAAATATTCAGAATATTATTTCAGTCAGAAACTGGATGGAAAGTTACCACCCATAAACCTAATAAATATGTCCATCCACTTCAATTAAAAAGTATTGAAGAAGGTGAGAGATGAGATGTGTTGGAGGATTGGAAAAATTTATGTCTGTGAATTTTATATTTTCCCTTTTCTTTATTTCAGAATTCTCTCTTTTTCCCAATTCAATCTACTACCCTTCGCATGGAGGGGAAAACATTTGATTGACTGGGGAAGGGATATTTTTTCAATTTGTAATGTCAAAGACATACACATTAATTTAAAACTATATATTACCATTGGGTGGTTTCTATTTTTAGTGGACCCTAATTCTATTAATGTTATTGTATTATGGGTTTTGGTGTCATTGATTTTTAATAGATTTGGTGAATTTGTTTAAACTCTCTCTGTCAAGTGCAGTTTGCCTCGATAGAGCAGATTGTGTTAGGTGGTGAGGGTCTAGACATCATTGGAACATGTGTGAAATAAGTGAATTGTTTCAAGATTTATATATATCAAAATTTATTTATAGGTAATTTCCTTAATTGTTTAGGAATGCATTACAAATTTCCATGCACATAGTATTTGTTTCTATTTCTTCCTTCAACCAAGGGAGATTGACATCTTACTCAAGGAGTCCTTCATTTAAAATTCAATAGAAAGATAGATGGAATGATTTTTTATGACCACGATGACATTGAAAAAGGTGATACTACCATGAACTCAACACTCCCTTCATCAATTTAAGTTTAACTTAAAATTTTAATTCATTATTTATTTTTAAAATAATTTTTTCTAAAAACAACCTTTATTTATTCCTCTGATTTAATGTGGAAAAATGACTGTGGTGCTCTCTAATTTGAAAAAAACACAGGCCTTCAAGATTATTTCATTTTTTAACATATGAAATAATTTTCTTCCAACATCCCATGATAGCCATGTGTCAAAACATGGCACCATTTTTGGGGAGTTAGTGAAAATAATTTTTTTTATTTTCAATTAAAAATTAAATGACAACAACCCCCAATATTGACCCTTTACCCATAAATATTTAAATTAAATGAAACATGATGAAAATACATAGAAACCTATATTTTCATTCTAAATTTTAGGATATTTCCCTTGAAAATTTGAGTGAAACATCAAATGTTCAATATGATCTTATCATCATGGTTGGAAATCAGATCACATCCCATAGATACCTCTATTCACCCTTATCCATTAATCATAACAATCAACTTTTCATTCCATTGTTTCAAAATTAGTTTGAGTTTAAACCTAACATGATATGATTAATTCCAAAATATAATCTCATGGAAGGATAAGACTGAAACAAACATATTAAAGATTTCATATATATCTTTTATACATTCAAACCCCACTAAAGAGCTGAGTAGAAGGTAAAGTGGAAGGAATTCCCGTATTCATTGGAATGAGCTTCCAATGAATGGTTGTATAACCAATAATCAGGATATGTGAATGATTTTAATGCCATATGGAGATGATTCATGAGAATATTCTTCCAACAAAAAGATGAAAACCCATTATAAAAGAAATCTATTCCATTAGACAATCATCTGGAGGAACCCTTTATGTGTAATGGAAAATATTTAAAAAGATATGTGCATGATTATGTCAAAAGGAAATTACGGAGAATCACACTATTTTATTATTTTATCAAGGATTAATAGAAAATTATATAAACCTTCTGGATGAATCTTATTGAGGCACATTGATTGAAAATTCACCGAAAGAATCCAAGGGTTTGATTGAGAAGATTTCCCAGAACATGCATCTGTTTTGTATAAAAGGTCCTGAAACAAGTGGAATTAATTCGGTAAGAACATTTTATACATCACATTCATGGGAATCTAGTATTATTTAGATAACCATTTTTATGATATAGATATAATTTAAAAAAGGGGACACCAAGTACTAGATATGGTTTGTGGTTTATTCTAATCACTTGATCATTTTATTAACGAATGTCGTGAAATACATGGAATGAAAAGTTGTATATCCACCATTCAAATAAGTCAGGTCCAATAAAATTAAGTATTTTTCGATTATAATTAATTAAAATATGTATTTTGAAATCATTTGAATCATGATAGACCATAATACAAAAATTAGTTCCAAGACCAACCCCTAATATCACATCAAATTTGAAATCCACCATCATTTAAACAAAATAAATATTATATCCAAACCTTCTACCACCAATAACCCACTTTCCAATGAACATATGAGTATCCATATACCATTTAAAATTTGAATATTACAAATCCATAGAAAAAATCTATTTCGGAGGGGCATAAATGCACCTTAGAAGATTTTTCTAACAAGCTCGAAAGTCTCAACAACATCATGAGAAATAATCCAGGGAAGATACATTCATAGTCTATCTAAAACCCAAAAGATAATGTAATCATGATAAAAAATAAATTTTAAAATAACTCCCACCATCATCCACCCTTGAACCGAAAACAAGACCAATTGGGCTAAGGTATAGTGATGTTGGAAATTCTAAATATTCATTAACAATTCACTCAGAAGAAGGGAATAAAGTGGAGAAGGAGAAGGGAAGGATGGTGATGAAGATATAATAAAAACAATTTAAATGGAAAAAAGGGAAAAGAAATAATTACCCCCACCATTTTCATCAAGGATTATTGAATCAATGTGATTTCCAAAATAAGCACTTCAAAAAGAAATTATGGACACATTCTAGAAAGTAGAAATTAATATCACCTTTCATGAATATTTAAATAAATTTATAATGTTTGATAAAAGTTTTAATTTTATTTTATCCTATAAGGGGATTATTCAAGGTAATTAGAGGATCAACATAGAATGATGTGTCTCATCCCATATCACACCTCAATTTCTATCCAAATGTCAAGATCTAGGTTTGTTTTTCATTCCATGCACCATTGATTATTTAAATTTATCTAATGATTTCTGTGATCTAGGTGATTCAATTAATTTATTTACCCAATAAGTATACACTTCATTATATATGGGAGAATAGAACCCACTCGTGTCATGTTATTGTTTGCAAATAGATCCATAGTTGTCCTGGCACAAGTCCTAGAGGATTTCCTTACGATAGTCAAATATATTTTATTCCCAAATGAATTCTACCCAAGGAATATGGAAGAATATTAAATCACATCACACTCACCAATAATTTTGTTGTGATGTTTATTAAATACATTGAATACAATCATAAATTTACATTAAGGGACACTCACAATGGTTTTTGGGGATAACATTGTCCACTTCAACATTTTTGAGTTCATGAGCATCATATCGAATAAGCACTAACTTTTTTCACTCTCCTAAGATGTTTGTATTGAACACATTGAATAATATTAGTTTTTACATGAATATTTAGTATTACTGAAAATTTTTTCCATTAAAATTTTTACGGAACATGTGGTTTCCAAAATTGATGGAGATTTCGATTCCAGGTGGAAACAAGAGGTAAAATATGAATTCTGTGATTATTTGTTAAATGATGAAAAAGATGATATTATTTCCTGGTAGAAAGTGTTATATTAATTGGATTTGGTGACATAAAACATAATTTTATCCCTTCACCATACCCAATATTTGTATTAAAACCACTCCTCACTAATTTGAAATATTTCTTGCTTATGGAGGGAGAGAAATTTAAATTGATAAATGATTCTAAATTGTCTAAAACCCAATAAAAATAACTGATTAAGATTTTTGGAGAGTATTTATAATAAATAGGGTGTAGATTATGTGTTATTCTTGGAGATAACCCAAAAATTTACTCACATATAATTCATCATGGGGGGGATACCAAACATATCAGTCAACCCCAAATGATGATGAATCCCACCTTGAAGGTGGTTTTGAAGAATGATATTGAGATGTTCATAGAGACTGGGATCATATATCCCTTTTTATATTCAATATGGATCATTCCCATTCACGTATATCCAAAATAAATTTTCTTCAGAACTATGAGGAATGAAAATAATTGATTAATTTCTAGGGGAATTTTGAATAGGTGGAGATTGTGAATAGTTTTTTGGATGTTGAATTAGTTCAATATGAAAGAATATTTTCACATTCCCTTCATTGACCATATTTCAGAGAGACTGGTAGGGATAAATCATTGTATCTTTTTAGATGGATTTTCATAATACTTTCAGTTACGTATTTCTTTACAAGATCAAGATAAGACTACATTTTCTTCTACTTTAATCACTTTTCATATAAAATTAATCTTTTTGGATTATTTAATGCTCTTGGAACATTTCATAGGTGATTTTATGTACTCTTTATGTACACATATAATAGTTCTTGGAGGTATTATTAGTTGATTTCATAGTTTTTGGAATGTTTTTTGACCATTGTTTGAAAAATCTGGAAAAAGTTCCAAAAATCAACATTGAAATGAATATTGTATAAAATTATGAACTATGCCATTTTATGGTTGATAGATGAATTTTCCTTGTCCATGTTATATTAAAAAATGGAATTGAAGTTGATAAATAAAAAATTGAATTGATTAATTCATTTCCTTACACAACTTGTGTGAAACATGTTAGATTATTTTTTAGGACATGCTAGATTCTATGAATGGATAATATAATATTTTAGTAGTATTTACCTCCCTCTATCTAGAATAGTTTGGGAAGATGATTATTTTGATTTCAATGGTGTCTATAGAGAATATAATGATGTGTTGAACAAAAGACTTATTATACCACCGGTGATACATCCACTAAAATGGGAAGAACCATTATAGCTACTCTATGATGCTTCGAACCAAGCAGTTGGACCATTCCATTCTCACTAAATTTAGATAAGGACACATGTCATTGAATATTACTTGAGAACCATAGATTTAGTTCAATTCCATAAAACAACCATTTAAAATTAGTTCTATAAGTTTTATTTTCTTTTGAAATATTTAGATCATATATTCTTGGAACTAAAGTCACTATTTCTTCTGATCGTGAAGATATTAGGTACTTGATAAAGAAGGATGGAGCTAAACTAAGGAACATGACATGGTTTTTAATGATTCCTGAGTTCATGAATGAAATCAATGAAAATAAGGGGTCTTAGAACATAGTGTATAATCACATATGTAGACTTCCCAATACCGCTGATATTGATATTCTAGACAATGAACCCTTGAATTCTAACATTATAAGAGAGAAGTTGTATTGATTGGTGGATAAGTTCCTTGGTATACCAACATGGTCAATTATCTGGTTTCATATTAGGTCCCATCTTATTTCAATACTAAAAAAATTTAAAAACTGAAATATAAATCCATATATTACATTTGGGAACATCTATTTCATTGTAATATATTCAAATACCCTGTGATAATAAGATGTTTTCTTGAGTGTGAAATAGTATCTATCTTTGAGTTCTTTCACAATTTAATATGTGAAGGCCAAATTGGACCCCAAGTAAAATAGGTAAGCATTTTGAATCGGGAATATATTGGCCCACCCATTATAAATATGCTTATAAACTTTTTAGAAGGTTTGAAAATATCAGTTTTCTAGAAATATTTCAATGAGACGAGACTTGTCCAAAAGAAACATAATTTTTGTGAGATATTAAAATTACAGTGGATAGATTTTATGTTACCATTCTAAAATTTAATTGTAATTTCTTATATATTTCTTATAGTTGATTATATTTCTTAATGGGAGGAAGAAAAAGACACCAAGAATGATGATGCTAATGTTGTTTGGGATTTTGTTAGGGATACTTTATTTTGTATGTTTGGAGTGCCTAGAGTCATCATTAATGACTAGAGGACTATCATTTTCAATAAATATATGGAGTATTTATTGAAGAAGTATGGGGTTCATCATTAAAAATCAACTCCCTATCATCCATAGACTAACAGCCAATATGAAGTTTCAAATAAGAAAATAAAAGGCATTTTGGTAAATATTCTTAAACTGAATATGATGAATTAGAGACATAGGATGGAAGTAAAATTATGTTATTATAGGAAATCCTATAAAACCACTATTTGAATGATTCCATATAAGTTTATTAATTGTAAAATATGTCATTTGCCTATGGAGTTGGAGCATATTTTGTATTTTTATGTGAGGAATAAGAATTTGGATATTGAAAGTGCTGGGAAACAGAAAATATTAGAGTTAAAGGATAGGAGGAAGTTAGAAGAGAAGATTTTTAAAATTATAGGATATATAAATGGAGAATATGATTGGATCTTAACAAACTGATTAAACTGAAAGATGTCCATCCTAGAGAAACAGTTATATTATTCAACTCAAGACTCTAATTGATGCCAGATAAACATTTTTCCGTAGGGGAATGATCATTTATAGTTACTCATGTATATAATTTTAGTGCTATATAAATTTTGAATTATGTATAGAAATATCCACTAAATGATAATGGACATAGGCTAATGAAATTCCACAGGACCATTCCATCAGTTCCTGTGAAGGGGATCACACTCCTCAAACCAATTAATCAATAAAATTCATATGGTTGTACCTCTACATTACAATATCATGATTCATGTGATATAATGTCATACACATGTTAAATAAAATTTAATTCATTAAGGATATATCATAATTTAAGTATGATTAATAGATCCTTTTTAGTTTAGGATTTTCATTTTATCTGTTTTTTAAGTTAAGAAAAAACAATAAATCTTTTTTTTTAAATTTTTTTAAATTTTTTAATTTTTATGTGTTTATGAATACTGTGAATTGAAACTATTATCATTTAAATTTTTTAATCCAATTTCTATGAGTGAACCAATTTAATTCATGAAACTGAGGTTAAATGAATTCTATAAAAGAATCTATTTCATGTTAGAATCAATTTGAATTTCTTGAAAAGTCCTCTGATTACTGAATCTCAAGCCACATATAACTATATTTATCATTGAAATAACATTCTTCTGAGGATTCTATAATATTTCTTTTCATATTATTTACATTCACCTTGATTCATGGGATAACTATATAATGCTTTATTATATCATAATATGATTTATTCCAGTCAAAACATGAGGGTTTTTGGTTCATGTGTTTTAATGGATTAAGAAATTTTTGGGTTTTAAAGCCAATTTTTCAAGAGATTCATTTTTAATCTAATATACCTTGTGAATTTAGTCCTTGTATTCCCTGGAATCTGTGAAAACACTATAAGGTTAGTCACATTATTAGCCAATTTTCCCTATCCAACCATCTCTTGAAGTGAAATATAATGATCTAGTTGATCTTATGTGTGGGGGAATATGCCCAATGGTTTTATGCATCATTTGTTTCTAATTTTGGTGGAAAATAAAATAAATAAGAAATGTGTTTCCTATTGAAAAATTCATGTTTCCAAAAGTTATTCCTTTCAAGAGATTTCACAATAAAATAATTTGTTCTTTCTGGATCTTCCAAATGAGAAAAAAGTCATGGCTTTCTACAACATTCCATAAAAAATGTGTTTATGAGGATTGAAATTTTTACTAAAATTATTAATGGTGTGAACATTCCTTTAATTTTAAGGATGATGGAGTTAATTTACTACTAAGGGGAGTTTAGAGGAGGCTATACTTGAGTGAATAATGGAATCATGAATTTTTATTCAGAAAATAAAATACATACTTTTTTCTTTAGAATGTTTTAATGATAAATTCTAGAAACAAAAATCCATAGAAAAAACCTACAAATTCACTAGGTTTAGCACATGTACTTGAGTCGCATCAGGTGGATATGTAAGAATTTTTTAATCCAGTGGTTTCTCTTGCATGGGTTTGGATAAGAAAATAATTTTTGAAAATTAACATTTGTGAGATGACAGAAAATTCATTTGAGGTAGCTGTATTGTGTGAATGGGAAGAAAAAAGAAGTGGAAATGGATTGAATGTTCTTAATTGAGATCTTTAAATAAATTTTTTATGAGGAATTATATATTTTGTTTCTTAGTGTGGAATTTGTGGATCTTATGGGATTGTATTTTTAATTTCATTTGATTTTGAATCATACTTATCATATAGTCCATGTGATAACTGTATGGGAATTGATAGAGCTAACATTTTCATCACATTTAATATGTTTTAACTTATTTAATCCTTTCCAATTTAATAATGTGAGATAATTTTATATTTTATTTATTTTTGGAGAGTTTTGAGCCAAAATATAAATATAGGTTAATACTGGAATTTCAAAAAAAATTTGTCACTTATATATTTCAAGCATAACATCTACAATTTTGATCGAATTAGAGGTATTTTTTTTGTTGAATTCATCATAATATATTATGAAACATTTTTATTTGTACCCACATCTATTTCGAAACCCACAGACCCCTAAAAAATAATCAAATTGAAAAATATGTCTGGATAACAGGTTGGACCCATCCTCAGTAATTGAGGAAGATATCATACTATATACCCTAAAATCGGGTTATTATATCTAGATTAAAAAGTGTACTTGAATAATTATTTTCAAAATAAATATCATTTATAATTTTGATCATTAATGAAGACATTTAATATGCCAATGTTGAGTAAAATGAAGAGAATCTTCGACCAGAAAATTTTATCTTTAGTAATTTGGGAATAACTCTTTTACTAGTGACCAATTAATATTATATTTTAGGGATTTTTTATTATGGAGTTTTGAAAAAAAATTATGAGGAAATGTTTTTGTTATTTTACCATTTAGCATGATATTTATTCTAAAAAATTTGGTGAACAGAAACTAGAGGAAAATTTTCCACTCCTCAACCCTATAAATATGTGAATCCACTTCCCTTAAAAAGTAATGAATCTTGTAAAAGAGGGGTTGTTTTGGAGGATTGGGATCTTTAATTTCTAAGGTTTTTTATTTTTTTATTATTTTCATAATTCTCTCTTCATCCTCATCCAACTCAATTACCTTTCACATGGAGGGGTAAAACCTTTGAGTGATGGGGAAGGGGTTACATTTGGATGGTCGGAGTGTATAACATTAATTTAAAAAATTATTTTTTTATTTAATATATCATGATTTTAGTTTTTTCTAATTATCTTACTTAGATTATATTTTTGGGGTTTTGTTTCATTCATTTTTTATACCATTTGATGACGATCTTTTAAGTCCCCCTACCTTGTGTAGTTTTTCTTGACTGAGCATATTGTGTTAGATGGTGAGTGTCTAGTGATTTTAGGAACATATCTGGAATACATGAATTGTGTCATGATTTATAAGGACTAACAAATCACTATTGATACATTCCATAGTTTTTTGGAAATTATTTAAAAATTTTCATACACACATGAGCGGTTTCAATTTTTTCTTTCAACAAAGGGTGATGGACAACTCAAACAATGAATATTTCATTTATCATTCAATAAGAAGAGAGTGGGAATGATTTTTATGACTATAATTTCAAAGAAATGGGTGATCCTACCTTTAATCCAATTCTCTCATAATCAGTTTTTTTATATTTATTTTAATTAATTTCTTTCTTTTTAAATTCAAATAATTTCATAAACAACCTCCACATACTTCTTTAATTTAATGCGTCAAACATGAAAATATATGCCCATATCTGGAGAAAACCAATTCAACCAAATTACTACAATTTTCCTCCTAATAACTAAATGTTTTCCTTCCATATCCCATGACATGCATGTGTCACTCAACCATAATGGGATATGAAAATTTATTTTCTCAATATATGATCTAAGTCTATATTGATGGCTATTTATCTTACTATGGTGTCCATGAATACCCAAGAAAAAATTAAACCCTCTCAACATATGAGATGAATATGCACAAGGATTCTTTATAGGAAATATGTGTGGATGGATTCATATATTCAAATCATACATAGTGACAACCATTTCCAAAATCCAGGGCCCAAACATGATATTATACAATAACTCTTTGTTCCATGCTCACAAACCTAATATGTTATTGGAAAAATCTCATTAATATTTACTTTTGGAATGAAACCTATGACCCTTTAGGGTATGTAGTGATGTCGGGGTCCCATAGTCCTAGAACCTTCACCAAAAGACTATGTAAAATGTCCATCTCACTAATTCATGAGCCTAATGAGTGTTGGGATACCATCCATAAGAGAAGTATATATATATATTGATTCAAAACCTATCATGATAAGTAGTTATTCCCCGGTATATTATTCTAGGACTATAAATAATGAAAAAAATCACCTCTCATTTTGTATTGGATGAACCTACACATGAAACATTTTATGGTGAAATTTGACTGGCATAGTTTCTATCCCTATGGGGTATGTTGTGATGATTAGATCACACATCACTAGGGACATTCATATTCATAAATATTTCATCTCATTAATTTATGGTTGATCCTCTATGGTGATACTACATTTCACTAATATCCATATGCTAAGGTATAACTTGATTCTCGTTTCTTGCATACGAACAAGAACTATGTTATGGGAGGCTTAAATATTGTGTATGTCTGGAGACAAAAATGATTACTCCCTGTATATGAGTTTGATATGTATGGGGATCCATATGAAATAGATATCTGTATCTTGATTACTACCCTCATGAGATGCATAAGGTAACTCAAGGGAATCATAACCATCTAAATTTAATATTCCCCTAGATTTAGTCCACCTTTAAGAACATTGAAATATTAAATTATGGACGAGTTAGACAGGCATATTTATCCTATGACCAAGTCAGATTTGTGTATGGATTTATTTATTTTGAGTCTTATATATATGAAAGAATTCCCAAAATATAGATATCTAGGTAATGTTGAGAATTACTCATATATTCAAATACATTAGAAAATAACGGGTGTATCCTAGGGTACATTCCATAATCTCACATCGGTCATTATGTCCTTACTGCATGACCTCAAATTGTATGGATGAAAATCATTTTACATGATGTTAAACTACACAAAAATTAAATCCTCATCACATGACATTAAACTATATTGCAGGTGAATCCCCACAAAATGATATAAAACTATAAAAACCATCATTCATCCTGACAGCTTATCAAAGTACTAGAAGATCCTAGCCCTAGTCATCCAATGTTTTGGGTCCTTCAATCATATTTTTGAGTACCTAAATCTATACCTCACACATCACCCATTTAATACTCTGATAATAGCAAATATTATATGGAAATTGGAAAAGACAACTCAACCTCAAGGTTCCCTTTATTTGATTATTCATATCCTCCCCTCATACCTGTATTGGACCCCCCATCCCGTGTAATCCCTGATATTATTTATATGAATCTCTTCACCTTATAGTGATTCATGATTCTATGTGGTATTTCCGAACCATACCATTACTCAGGATTTCAGAACATTGATCCACGAATTAAAATATTCCTACATCCCAATCAAAAAGTTTGTTGGAGTAATCCTGACCTAAGTAATCTTAATTAAGTTATTTTGTAATACCTCAATGACACATGGTTCATGCATCAAGACCTGGAACTACATACATCTTTGTTAATCTATATGACCTTAAACAATATAACCTTATGGAAAAAATAACAATATACTAAACTATAAATGAGTTATACAAAAAACTCTTCATTATAAAACCAAAAAAGGCTGGTTTGAGAAAACATTCATGTATCTACTCCCTAATCCCTTAATAAATAGTGTTTAGGAAAAATTTAGTTCATAAATAAGAAGATAGAATACTAGTTAGATAAATTTTATAAATATAGTAATAGTAGATCCCTGCTCATTCGACCACTGTATTCCTGGAATATATTAGAGAAATTATTTATCATATTCCCTCCCTACAATAAAATTTTTAGTATATGATGAAAAACCATTGTAAATGTTCATACCCTTATTTAATATTACATTATCTGTAATCCAATAATATCACCAATGTTTGAGATGACATCCATAAATTCCATGAGTTTTTACACTTCTCTAGGAACCCCATAGCCTTGATTTATTTATCTTTCCTCATCTCTATATTGTATTAGTAATAGGGACTAACAAATCTAAATACACCCTATGAGGTTTCTCTAGTAAACAACACAATGTCTAAGAGCCTATCCATAGTGGATATTTTGGTCATATAAGAGCCCCCCCTTTAATAAATGAACCATTTTCCTAGTCAAAGATAACACTAGATTATTTATATTCCCACAAGTATCCCTTTTTAATGGACTATGATATTCTCATATTATGATTAAAAAGTATGAAACTGGACTATTCTATTGGATTAAACATTCTTAACATTATGTTAACATATATTAGTACCATTATCATAGGGGGAATGGAATATTTCATTATTTATCATTTTATTGGTGTTTATCATGTTAACCTAAACAAAATGACATGGGTCCCAAGCATAACAAACATAAAATGAAATGGATTTGGAGTTTTATAACCTTCATTGGATAGTCTTTCCTATATACCAACTTCATTATTCATGTGTTCTAATATTCAAAAATCTTTCACTGCCCTTGGAATGGAATAGGAGAACCATCTACTTTATCATGAATGTAATCACATATATGATCCTTCACAAGGGACCCTAGACCATACACCAGAGGCCTATTCTCATTTTAAGAAAGGACCAAATATACCTCTAATCCCAAGAAACATTGTTGTGTAACTCAACACATTAGCGTGTTCTGCAATCATTTTCAATATGATTTCCCCATTCCATCACCATCTGTTCAAACTCCTTGGAATATAATTCAAACAAAATATATCACAACATACCAGGGGGATTTGAAATTATTAATATTATGTCACCATATACTAAACATATTCTCAATAAGAATATTGGGTATCACAACCCATCATGAATACTCATCCTTTATAGGTTGGTGGGTACAAGAACCCTTTATGAATACTCATCCATAAATTGATAGAAGGAGTCAGAATGCTTCATAAATATTCACCATTCATATAATAGAGGGTTTTATAACCCTTCAAGGATTTTGATCCCCCATGTCCTAAGAATTTGAATGAAATATTAGGTCCAATATGAAATTAATCGACCATAATCATTAATAATTCAATTTTTCTTTGAATTACAATTCACTTTCATAAAATTTTTATGGAAGTTTTTGTTTATCTTTTTAGATAATTATGGAAAAATTATACGTAGTAACCCCATAAATTAAAAGTAGAATATTATACTCAGAATCTGTATTTTACACAAAAAAACTTTTTAAAATAAAACATAGTTTCTTTTCATGATAATTCTTCAATGTTTTCATTGTGTGCTCATTCTTATACCTAATGTTTCTTAAACCCCGTGGAAAATAATTTCAAAACATGGGATGAAAAAAAAAGCTCAGTTAGTGAAATAAAATGAGGAAATATATTATTCTACTGAAAACATGAAAATCCCTTTATTTGTTTTAATTTTAATCAATGAATTTTAACCTAAAAGGATATAATCACTGATTTAAAAAAAAAATTATTGTGTTACCTTTTGTAATCAATGATTTCCATGAAAAATTATACGTAAAAATATATATTACCTATAAAAAACTTGTGAAATCATCATCATATAACCCTTACATAATCCTTAAAATAACCCTTGAAAATTTGAACAACCATACTACAAATTCCAACATTATTTTATCAAGAAAAAATATATTACCCAATGTATTGGAGTGCTATCTGGGAACATAAAAATCTATAATGGAACTAAAAAATTATCTATAATGGGGTTAAAAAATTCTAAAACTTTGTAAAATTATAAAATTAGTAATAAATCCAATGAAAAAGAGTTTTCAACCTTTCTACAAAACACTTTCAGATATCAAAATGCATTTTTTCTTAAAAATCACATTTAAAATACATAAAAAACAAACAGAATGATGAACACATTTTCTATGAAAATAAATATGGAATATTATTAAGTAAAAATAAAATTGTTGAGACATAATGACGATGGTAAAATCCACTCATTCCATGTATTTGAAAAAACAATCCTTATGAATTTTGTAAAAAGAGTTGAAAGAGTAACACTAGAAGGTGGGTTTTAAAGGAAAGTCCCCTCCCTTTAGTTCAACTCATCATGTCCATTCTATATATTCCAAAATAATAAAAATAGGTTAAATATTTATTTTCTTAAGAAAATTTTCTTGATTAATATTCATTTTATATCACTCATTTTCATGTTATATACAATTATACAATTATTTATGTTCATGTCTAATTATAGTCGATATTCAGTTCATATGTCAAAAATGATATTGACATGTTGACTATAGTCAAAGAGGTAATTATTACATAATCTACAGAATAATAATCAGGAAATAAATATACTTTTTATACATCAATTATAATTTTAAATCAATCCATTATATAAATTATGTAAAATGAAATACTTTACAACATGGAGACTGTGGGTCATATGTTTGGATTAGTAACGTTTCCATTTTTCAATGATCATTATGGATAGAAAGTAATTTTTTTATTAAAAAATAATTATAATAATACTATATAATTCATATTATTATTTAATATATTCTTATAGATTTCATCCATGGGATTTCTTTATGAAAAACAAGTTACATCGCTTAATAGAGGTGGTAATCCAAACATACGCATGAACAATGTAATCATTTTTTCATGCATGGAAAATTTTGAATGTAAATGATATATTATCCTTTAAGAATGATAAAAATGCAATGAATATCATATACAAACATTAATTCAATAATTATGAAAAATATTTATAGGCGGTGATGGAAATCAAACTTTTCAGTTTCTAAGGCGGTAAGATGCTATATACATGAATGATGGATTCTTTTTCTATTTGATAGAAGTGTAGATAAATATAGGTAATGAAACAAACATAATAACATATAATTATATATTGGATAATGGATATATTATTTTTATAAAAGATTAATATGGGTTGAAGGAATTAGATGAATGAACAAAATAGAAATACTTGATAAAAAACGATACCTCTTCTTCAGACAATATCCTTTTTAACACCTTTAGAATAAAAATTTCAGTGTTAAAACCTAAAATGAAATAAATAACGAGTAATGGGATTATCTTAATTTATTTGCGTAGTTATTGGGTGAAAAAAATGGTTTTTTATGTGTGAAAGAATGAGAAGAAGTGGTTCCCTTTTATAAGAGAGGGAGAGACACTCTTGGAATTTCTAAAAAAAAAATGATGATAAAATCATATTTAATATCAAATGGAAAAATACAAATTAATTTAAAATATAAGAAGATAATTGGTAAAAATAAAATCATCTAATAATGTTTATATAATCTTCTATTGTATTTATACCCTTATCTTTTGGGTTTATCCATTATTTAACCCATTTAACTCTTAACATGAAAACATTAATTTTTACACTTTGAGGGTTAATGTAATTTGTGAAAAATAAAAAAAATCCAAGAAATGGAAATTTTTTGATATCTTTCACCTTATACTAATAACATGGACTAATTTTATATGTTAAGGTATTTTATTTCACTATAAAATAGAATTTACTATAAAATATGCATAATGTCAATTTTTTGACATTTACATTACTTTAAATTTTAAAATATAAATAATAGACTCATAACTCCAATTTTTTTTATTATATTCATAAATTTTAAATTCAATATATAAACTTTATTTATTACATTAATTATCTAGAATTATTTTTATTTAAATATTTTTATTATCATTTATTTGATTTTTCCAATTATAGAATAATTACTGCATCAATGTTGTGAAAGCATTTAATTAACGTTTCGATTTATTAAAAATTATAAATATATTAACATGATGAATATAAATATTTTATATTTGAAAATAATATTTATATTAAAAAATATCCATGGATAAAACACAATAAAAAATGTTACAATTATTAAAATGAGGAGTGTCACATGTTTGGCATTTTATTAAGTAAAATACCAATGAATTCATAATCAAACTCAAGTGGTCCAAAAGGGTCATAAATGAAGATATATAATGTAATTAAATTTATAATGCTCAAAATATGCATTTATATTTTTCCAATATTCAAATTTATTCACATATATATTTCTTGACAACACATTTAGTATATTATTTTGATTTTGTTGGCCTTGCGCAAGCATTGCACAAGAATTTGGAGAAAGAATATGTTATACACATATACAAGTCATATATAAATATAAAAATAATTAATAATATGTAATATTTAACATAAAGTCCGATCGAGGTCTTATATAATCCAAATTAATATTTTCAGGATAACAAATTATACTTTTCTAGTGTTTTGTATGCTCTGCGTCAACACTGAAAATGAAATTTTTGTGGAATAAATTATAATATCAATGAATTAAATTATTGGTGATTTATATTTATATTATTTTATGATAATTTATTCATTAAATTAGTTTCATAAATTTTTATATTATTTATATTTTTGGGTGATATCATAAAAGATACAGTATTTCTTAAAAATATTATTTTCATCACTATTTACTAAAAATATCAATTCATGAGAATATTATAAAAAATAACAATCCATCGATAAATATAAATCTTCGAATAAAAAAATCCTTTTCATTAAATTAAATTCCTTTAATTGATAAAAATTAATTTTAAAATATGTGAGAAAAAGATGGTGGGACCCATTATTTAGAAAAAATAATGTTTTTCTTAAAAATGCCTATTAATGTTTAAAAATGGTTAAATATAATATTAAATTATAAAATTGATTGAAATTAACCTAAATGAATTTTAGATAATAAAATTGAAATAAATTTTTAATCTAAAAATTTTAATATAAAATTTAACTTCACAAATGGTCGAAACAAAAATACAATTTTCAATAAAAATTGGTATTTTTCTATATTTATTGGAAAATCAAAATTTTCAAAAAAATATGAAAATTTAATCATTATATAATTTTGGAATTTTGATTTTAAAAATTATATTATTTTTATAAAATAAAATATTTATAATCTCTAAAAATGAATTATAATATTCACTAAGAAATATAAAAACCCATTTTTGAATAAAACATATTATTTGAAGAATAAAATGAATACTAAAATTTGATCGATTTTTTTTATGAATTTAAAAATATATTCATATTTAATTGTAACTTTATATATATTTCATAAATTAGTTATTCTTATACGTACCCTCCAATTTAATAGTTATGTTCTAATAGTCAAATTTAAATAATATTTAGTTGTTCATTTATGATCGATGTCACTTATCTTATATAATAACAAAAATATTGTTTCCATTTAAAAATATGAGTTTGTTACAAGAGATATACCACACAGGCCCATTGAGAAATAATGTATGATCTGTAAGACCATATTTATATTAAAAGAGGGTCCGATCTATAAGGCCTATAAATAATGAATGATGGAGCTATAAGAACATAAAAAATAGAAAATTAGAGGCATGTTATATGACAATAAACTATACTAATAGAAAGTCCATTATATTTAAATCTAAACTATATATGAATAATTTCCAATATGTCTAAGAGAATACAATAACACCTCATCAATATGAATTGAAATACCTTAAACTAAAAATTAAAAGAGATCCAATGTTCTCTTGATTGGAAACCAATAAAGGGAACCCTTGGAAAAGATGAGTCTGAACATTTTGGACACACACATTATGTGATCCATGAAACATGAAGAATTTATGAAATGAGTGGGGATGAAAACATGGTACAAGGAATACCCATAAAGGGAGACCTATGAAAAATCCAATTTCTCACCCACAAAGCATTCCTCAAATAAAACATTGGAAAAAATAATGGTAATATAAAATGGAAGAAATAAAAATCATGATGGGATCATGATATGGACCTAAAAAAGTTATTATATCCTTAATATGTTTATAGGAATTGGGGGAAAATTTTAACACTACATATCTATAATGTACGATTCTCTCAGAAGACTATGTGTCACACACAACATCAACCAATAGAATCCCAATGGATTTTGGTGGGCATTTACATCATCAGAACTTTGTGCTTGTCCCTTCTTCCATAACTCAATTTTGAGGATGAAATTTTTCGACACAGACCAAATGAGAATCTAAAAATTTGTGGTTAAATAGAACACCCTAATCAAAATTATTATTTTTCCACACATGAGAAGCAAGAAAAAACATTTACACATGTGGATCATGTTCGTGGGGAACATGAATCATGTAATGATCAATAAGTATTGTAAACAAATAACCCATAAAACATCATGAAAACTGATTATGTGATTTTCATTATCTATTCATTGATCGAAAAAATCCCTTCATACAAGCCCTCTTGATTAAATAAAGGACCACATACCAGTCTCTGGGTTCATGTGACAAGTCATTTGAAAAAAGTATGAAAGCCATCAAGGCATTCACATGAGGAAGGAAAATAATGATGAGATCATTAAACGTTGGATGTTATATTTTTTTTAAATGAATGGATTTTGTGTATCACGAGGTACGTTTATTGATCACATGAAATGCCTTTTTTTCTATCTTGATCATGAATTTAACCATCTATTGGTCCTTTATTTTGTACGAAAGCCTTGTAACATGTCCTCCCAATCAAACAATGATCGAAATACATGAAAAACATGTTCATATGATAGACCTCACACATGTTTTCTTTATCACATGAAAAACCCTAGACATTTCAGCCTAGTTTCTATGAAATCCCTAATACATGTTTTCTAGATCACGTGATGAAACAAAGACATGTCATCCCAGTTCATTTAAATTCCCTTGGTCATGTCACCATGATCACATGACGAATACTGGACATGTCAGCGTGGTTCAATAAATGACCCTAATACAGTCCATGTGTTCTAGTATTCTTGTAATGAGAATCCTACCATGTTTTCAATGTTTATCAAATGAAAAATTGACAATGTCATTGATGAAGTGTTGTTTGATCATGCGAATCTCATGATATATTAACAATTCAGGTGAATTCCCCCCACCAAATTAAGCTAAGACACGTGGATTTATTTTCATACACATAGAAATATATATGGGGTTAATATTCCTATAATGTCCCCAATTTACAAAACAAAAAATAAAAAAATCTGAAAGGGAAGAATATTCGTAGTAGAAGACTATACAATCTCAAGAGTCATCCAATAAAAAGGTGTGGTATGTAAATTATGGGTTTAGAAATATGGTTTTTAAAATTTATGTGAATTGTTAATTAGTCAAACTAAAGACCTCCATTTTTTAGATAGATTATTAAAAAAATCCAACATCTCACCTGGATCACACAAATTTTCAGTAGGAAAACACATGGGAAAATCCTAGTTGTTTATGTGACATAATATGAAAATGAAAGAAGCTTCATAAAAAGGTTGATACATTTTTCTTAATTCTAAGGGATTATGCTTTTCATGTGATCTATTAATTGATAACAAGAACAACCCTTAGACTTGTAATCTAGATCAAGTGATAACCCTAAATCATTTCATCATAGTTCATGCGATAACCCATAAACATGTTGTCGTAATCTATAAAATAACTGCCCGGCATGTCATCGAGTTTATATAACAACCCTCAGACATGTTATCCTAATTATACAATAAACCTATGACATATTAGCTGGTTAACATGAAATCCCTTAGACATTCTATTCATGTATGGAATACACACTATGTCATGGAAACCATTATAGGGATGCGTACTTGGACAAGTTCTCTCAGACCATGATGTCACGACCTGCCTTCTTCAAGATGAGGGAAGAGACGAAGAAGTGTCCTATCCTTACTTCATCAAGATGAAGTAGAGATAATGACCCCACGAGTACTACCTTCTTTTGGCCCCAGAGTGGTGACTAGAACTAAGGGTATAAAATATCACATAAATGGAAGGCATTACCCTTTTTATAGAATGAGATTGATAGATAAGATGATAATTCATAGAAACCAAAAAAATGGTAAAAGTAAAGTCAATAATCCATTCCCACATGAATGTTGAAACGTAAAACAGATACGAAGTATGACAAAAGTCTCATGTAATGTTCCAATGAAAAAGAAACTAAAAAAACATCAACAATCTCGATGCCCGAGCAATTAAGGTTTAACATGGTCCTCGATGTCTTCCTGGAAACCTCAATACAGTTTTATATATGTAGGGTGAGCATAAAAGTATACTCATTAGGGAAACTAAAGCTACTCATTCCAATGTGAGGAAACATACTAATTCCATTTTGAGAAAAAAATATAACCTCAAGCACCTACCAAAGAATTCTAACTAGTCCAACCTCACCAGGACACAATCACCATAGTAAAAAATGTCATGTAAAGTAATAATATAAGAACATCAACATTTGGGTACTGCACACACCACTTTCCCACTGGTTAGATTCTCATTTCTAATGACCTGATGTCTTGATGTTGCCACTCCTCCCACACATAGTCCCACTACTGTAACCAGCCCACACACAGCTAGGACTCAACTATACACAACTATTCCAGCAGACACCTAGGCGACAAAAACCACTGCCACGACTGTAGACACCAGGGCCTCAATAACTACCCAACTGCCCAAAGATAGCTGGGCCTCATACCTAAAATACTTAGGAAAAACATACCAGAACCGCTAAACCTGATCCCCTCATCTAAAAAAACCTTTTCTTAAAGAATCTTCGACTATGTTAAGCCTCAAGCCTTTAAATTCTACATGAATATGCTTGAGCGGTAAGAACCAGAAAAGGGTGCGATTGTGAAAGTCGGTAACCAGCCATCCAATCTCCCACTAGGATGTTGGGAAAGACACCCCCCATGAAATGGAGGTGTTTGGCACATAGTGCTGACAAGGGTGGGGTGCATATAGAAGTCAAAAGGAACTAAAGTATATATATATAGGTAGTCAAACACTCAGCCCCAACCTACGGGTTTCACACGAACAAACAACAAGCCCACACTAGTATAAATTTTTCTACTACTTCTATATGCACTACTATACAACAACCACTGTCAAGATTCGACCCAAACCAAATTTTTTCAATCTCTATTTATTTATTTTATGGGATTAAATTTAATTTATTTTTTTACTACCAGGAAACTAACAACTATAACCACACCATGAAATGAACAAAAATGAAATACAGTCCCACTGCAAAACAACACAAAACTAGAATTACAGTCCCACTGCACATCCTCGTTCGAATACAATCAGCTATCATTCTTCAAAGTGATACCTCCCATTTTTTCTCTCACAAACAGGCCCTATAGCCTTGATTCCCAAAAAAATCTCTAATGTCTTCCCAATGTATAGTGAGTCCATAACCAATCCGTAGTCCTAGTGCTCTATTGCGCTTCACGACCACAAAACAACAAAAAGTCAATTCAACTTCATACATGTTTATTCATTCTATAATCAATCAATCAATTCGGCCGAGACACCAATAAATCCACTATAACACCCCACAAACCAAGACCATAGATCCCAGATCCGAACACACATCACATAACCATAACCAACAAACCATGTGTATTCCAATTTAACAGAAAAGGGTTCTTTAATTTCCACTTTAATATAACCAGGGTGATCAAAAAAGAGATTTCATCCTGGGTAATCTGTTTATTTGACATAGTGTACGTGATTAATTAGATTTCATGTTACAAATGTAAATGAAAACATCACAAAGAAATCGATCACCAATATTTCACAAGAAAATACCACCAATTAAATTGAATTTCAGAATGCATATTACCACATCAACAATATAAGAATCAAAGATACAAAGTGAAATTTGTGACCAAAATCAAACCACACCTCACCCATTATTTTATTTACACGAGTTATCTTTTGATCATATTAAATTATTATTTAATTCTAGTTTTGAGAAGTGTATTCCACCATTCCTCACAAGGATTCATTAATATACCCACCCCGCTTGATGCACAATTAAAGGGAAGCAAAAGAAAATCCCTACAGGAAGATCGAGGATCAATGTTCTCCCTTGCACCAATAATAAGGGATAGAATGACTTACAAGAAGAACTACAAGGATGAGTTGGAAGGGCTCCAGTACATGCACACAAATAATCTCATGAAGATATCTCTAGGATAACCATGAGAAAATGAAAGGAATACATACGAGAGGATTTATGCTTAATAAGAGGCTAGATCATAAAATCAGGGATACCATTTTGACGTAATTAAAAGTCGGATTGTGGCTTGACCACGGGGCTTGGTGGTTTGACACATTGGAATTAATTGATATTTTATAATTCCCCTCGGAAATGGTGGAGATAAAATAGTGGATGACTATGAGATGATAGATTAACTTTAAACAGAGAAAAACAAATAACAGGGTTGAAACTAGAAAAAGGGAAAAAACTAGAAAAATCGGAGAAGATTCACCAATGGGTGAGTCACCGATGCTAAGCTACCGACAAGTGAGCTAGAGACACAAACTACTAACACCATGACGTACCAACACTCTGACCTACAAGCACCATGATATACCAATTCTGACACCCTAGACTCACCAATGACGATTCCCCTTGAGTCACCGATGCCAACGCCTCTTGAGTCACTAATGCACTATGATGCTGTTGCACTAACTTCTCAATACACTGACATGCCGGCACACTAACATGCTTATGATCTGACATGCCAACACACTGACATGCCAATGGAAAAACTAGAATTTTGGGAAGCTTTCTGAAATGATCCACAAATGGTCCCTCAAACACCTCAACTCTAGATTTTGAAAAAAGACAGGCCTAGGTAAAATCTGGGTTATTATATCAGATACCTCCCAAACTATTCTAATCCTCATGAATTTAAAACTAACCGAGATGAAAAAAGTGTTAAACAACCATCCCTTAAGATTCCTCTCAGGAGAAAACCACCATGTGTTGAAAACTATTCGATAAACCTCAAAATCAAGGAAAACATCTATCATCTATCTTCTTAACAACTGTAGAAACACTAAGAAACCACACAATCACAAAAAGCCACACCGTCTAGACACATGAATTAGAGAGATCCTTCCTTCTTGTTAAGATACTATCTTCTTTGGGAGGCACAAAATAGCCTACATGGGTTTAATTGCATCCAAATTAATGCATCTAGATAAGGGATCAGTTTCTTCACTCAACATAATTAGAACATTGCACACAAAAATGGGTAACAGGGAAACAACTTATCATACAACATGTAGGGTAAAATGTTTCATTTTATTTAAGGAATGATGAAAACACAAGATCAAAAATCAGATCAACTCTGGGTACTGGGCATGCATCTGTGCCTGTTGTTCCAAGGTACTCTCCTTGAGGACACTATGTCTTTATAGGATACAAACCAAGGTAATGGTCGATCAATAAAGCACCTTCTACTTACGATCCTTGATTCTCACTGGTCGCTCAATGAATGTAAAAAAATCCACAATATCCAAATCTATATAGTCTAGGATGTGGGATTCATCATGCAGATACCGATGGAGTTGAGAGACCTGAATGACGTTGTGGATCCTCTCTATCCTCGGTGGTAATTCTAGATGACATGACTCCCCACCAACTTGCCCCAACACCACAAAAGGTATGATGAACCTAGAAGAAAGATTACCCCCCCTTCAAAACCTCCTATATCCATGATAATGGGAGACCTTCAATAACATATATTCCCCAACCTCGAACTCTAAGGGTCTCCTCCTATGATCGGTATAAGACTATAGCCAGTCCTGAGATTCCGTCATCCATTCACGCACAAGCTAATCTTTTCTATCATGCTCTGCACTACCTCTGGGCCAAGAACACATGCCTTCCCAACCTCTATCCAACACACGATTGAATGACATGGTCTTCCATAAAAGTCTTGGAATGGTTCCATTCCAATGGTAGAGTGATAGCTATTATTGTAGGTACACTCCACTGGGGGAACAGTCATACTTGAGATCCTGTGAAGTCCATCACACATGCTCGAAACATATCCTCCAATGTTTGGATGGTCCTCCTTGACTTCCCATCCTTCTGAGGGTGGAAAGTAGTGCTAAGGAATAGCTGGGTGCCAAAATCACACTGTAACCCCTTTAAGAATCATGAAGTAAAACATTTATCCCTATCTAAAATGATGGATCTTGGAACTCCATGTAGTCATACCACATCACCTATGTACTTCTATTCAAAGGTATCCACAGTGCTTGATTATTTATCCACTATGAAGTGAGCCGATTTCAATAATCAATCCACAAATACCAAGATGAAATCATAGACTCCATCTCCCTAGGTAACCCTGTTATGAAATAAATTCATACATCCTCACTCTTATACTCAGGAATGTCCATGTGCTATAGCAGTCCACTAAGAACACGGTGTTCAACTTTCACCTACTAACACACGCGGCACCTTGCCACAAATGCTGCCACACCCCATTACACTCCAGGACACCAAAACTATCCTCTCAAGACCTAAAAAATATTGGAAACTAGTAGATGTACTTCCTGGGGTGAGATATAGAACTCATTGAGAACTACCTTGCTCATCGCCACTTGGAAAAAAAGCTTCCCATAAAACTACATTTGATTCTGACTATCCCTCCGGAGCATCACCCTAGCTAATGTGATCACACATCACCTCAGCTTCTGATTCTACCCACTGAGACTCCTTCATATTCCTTACCAAGGTATACTACACTGTCATCTTAAATAGACAGCCTCTACCATCCTCCACTATCAATGCTAGATGAAAAGCAGCAAACTCCTCCATCACCTTCCAAGAATCTATAGACTCCCGAACTACATCCTTCCGCAACATCCTACTCAAAGAATCATCCTTGATGTTTCACCTCTCTGATGTGTAATAGATTTATAAGTCCTAGTCCTAATGAAGCATTATCCACATCCACTTCTGCAAGTTCAAGTCCCCATGTAAGTAGATATACATCAAACTTTTGTGATCTGTGAAGGCCAAGAAACGTTCTACGATGAGGTAATTCCACAAAAACATTATCACGAACACAACCACTGCATGTTTAATTTCATGGGTGGCATAGTTACATTTGTGAGGGTGTAACTTCCTTGACCCATAAAAGATCACTCCCTGCTGCTGCATCAGTACACACCCCAAGGCTAGACCAGATGAATCAATGAACACTACGAATATCACCCCCTCCTATAGAATCCTCATCCTTGGGGCATTGAACAACATCCATTTCAGATAACTAAAACCTTATAGGCACTACTCATTCCCTACGAATTCATGATACTCTCTGGTTAAATCTGTCAATAGAGCCGCAAATCGAGATAAGTTGGGTACGATCCTCCAGTACTAACATTCCAGACCTAGGAAACTATAAACATCTGCCACATTATTGGGTGTTTCATAGGAAACAACTGGTTCAACCATCGACGGGTCCACTATTATTCCCTTTTGAGACACCACATTCCCTATGAAGTGAACTTATTATGTACAGAACCTACACTTGGACAACTTCTTGTAGTTCTAGTGGTGTTGGAGGACCTCCAAAATTTCCTTAGATGCTTGGTGTGATCCTTCTCTGATCTGGAGTAGATCAAGATGTCATCGATGAAAATGACCATGAACCTGTCTAGATACTCATGGGGAACAGTGTTCTTGAGCCTCTTGAACCCAACTGGTTCTTTCATAAGACCAAATGGAAAGACTATGAACTCAAAGTGCCCAAACCTACACCTAAAAGTAGTCTTCGAGATGTCACCCTCATTCAACCACAAATGGTGACATCCAGACCACATGTTGATCTTAGAGAACCATCCTTCTCCCTTCAACTTGTCAAAAAATCCATGGATACTTTGGAGGGGGTAACAGTTATTGACCGTCACCTGATTCAATCTCTTATAGCCTTTGCACAACCTATGACCATCAACTTATTTATTTGTGAACAAGACTTGAGAACCCCATGGAGACAAACTGGGTCAAATAATACACTTCTTCATTAGCTCATTGACATGAACCCTCTAGTCCCGCAACTCGGAAGGTGCCATCTGATATGGAGCCATCGAAATCGGATGATCACCAGGTTGTAAGTCTATCATGAACTCAACATCACATCAAGGGGGTAGATTCCCAACCTCTATGGGGAAGATGTCTAGGAAATCACTAAAAATCCCCAAAACTATCACCATCTATGAGTCAACTGATTCTATTGATAGCTCAACTATCAAAGAAAGAAGGGTCACCACATGTCGACTACCCTTCTAGAAACTCCACTCACCAAGGAATGATACACGTTGGCCGCCCATATCTGAGAACATGATAATTCAACAGAAGAATTTGATAACAACATGCATGGGAAATAACCTGTAGATGCCATGATGACTTCATACGGATTCATTTTTAGTATAAGGAGATCCCCACTTGACTAATGCAGCCCCATCATTAGTCTGCATCCTCGAAAAAAATCAACCAAGTAGGTCTGACCTACAACTAGTGTACTTTGAACCAGAAGTATGGAAAGTCTATCTAAGAATAGGCCTAGGTAATGGGATATACTTGGATAAAAAAGGGTTTCTAAGATCCATAATGAAACAAGGCACAAGAAGAATTACTAAATTGACTAATCGCACATCGAACAACATCTGGCCCTACTGGAACTGCTACCTCAGTGGTGTGCAATTTCCCATACCCAACCCCTCTTCCCCTCGGCTATCAACCACCTCCCCTGCCATGCCATTGTTGATTTTCCTAAGGAGCGCCCTGAGGTTAGGCTCCTCCAGCACCGTCTTCCATTGGTGAAGTTGGAGCTCGATGCCTCAGTTACTGTATGGGCATGGTTGGCAACTACTGCCACTGAGGTGGGCACTTAACCTGCCCACCCCCACTGTAGTTTACTCAAACAGGGAACATATTCAAATGATTCCCATGGATACCATAGATAAACCACCTATGTCCTAGGCCCATGGAGAAAGGGTGGGGACTGAGAGACTAAAATTGGAACTGCTGAGGAAAACTCCCCACTGGCTGAAACTTGGAAGGCCCTGATGTTGGAGTCCTTCTACTGATGGCATTTTCCTTTGGTGAACTTAGTTGGCTTCCCTCTCATGGAACACTTCCAAGAATATACATTATTCCTACTACTTCATACTTATTATGAACTTCTGAGTAAATTGGTAGAGTTAAGGGAGTAACAACATACTGAATAGAAGGTCAGACTGCCTCCTCTAAGCGTCTTTGTCGCAACACCTTCTCCTGGATGAGGTTTGGAGAAAAATGAAGGAGAAATTTGAACATGATTCCCATCTCCCTTACCGATATAATCTCTTTATGAAGGGTGTGAAACACCTACCACTTATTGGACATTATCATGGAATAAAAGAATTCCACCTTGAACTCTTACTCAATGATAGTCCATGAAACCTCAATTTCTTTCCACACTCTGAGGTAATGTATCTACTGCTAACATGAAACTAGTCACATCCGGCTCACGTCCAAAAGAATCCAGTACTCTGTCGGAGCCCAGATCAAGATGAAAGAGATCCCCAACTCCTTGAGCCAGCCACTATGTCTATGTCTGAGACGTTGCCCTCGTACTTTTCCAAAGTCTATCGCTGGAAGGCATGATGCATCGTATGCCACTGGTCATCCTCCTCCTCTCGATCGGCCCACCTCTGGTCAACCAGATCAACCTACTAGCCATCGACTTCTCATTCCACATGTGATAAAATTTGGGACCCATAGCTAAAAAGTGAAATAAGTAATTCCAATGCCCGAGTAGTGAAATTTAATTTTTTTGAACTCTTTATTTATTTTAAATTACCAAAACACCCAAGACATAAAATAATAATAGTCATTTTGATGCATGTAACTTTTCCCATGGTCTCTACCCTAAAATCTGTGTATCCTCACCTGGTCGTTCAGTAGGTGTAGAGTCCATACATCAGATCATAGGGGACCTAAAATCATGTGTCCTAGCTGGTCTTCCTTAACAGATTTCAAGCACAAAGATTGACTAACATTGTATCCCTACCATCCCAAAAAATCCTCAATATACCTAACCTCGAACTCCATCCTATCTCTCAACCATCACCTTCAATACCGTTTTTTCATGCCCCACCTTTTTCAAGATGAGGGAAGGTATGACAATGTGCCCTGTCAATCCTTCCCCAAGATGAGGAAGAGATAATGACCCCTGAGTTCAGCCTTCTGTAGTCCCCAGAGTGATGAATAGATCCAATGGTATAGAATGTCAAATAAATTGAAGGTATTACCCTTTTTAGAGAATGAGACCGGGATACAAGACGGTAAATCCTAGAAACAAGAATGAATAAAGGTAAAAGTACAGACAAGAATCCATTACCACATGCATGTTAAAAAGTAAACTGAAACGAAGTATGAAAAAACTCCCGAGTATTGTACCAAATAAAAGAACCTAAACAGAAATAAAAAGTATCTTGACACCTGAGCTAGTAAGGTCCAGCACAGTCCTCAATGTCTTCTTGGAAACCTGAAAAATAGTTTTACATAGGCAGGGTGGGCATAAAAGTATACTCAGTAGGGAAAATAAAGATACGTGTTCACAAATGAGGGAACATACTAATGCCTCTATGAGAAAACAGTAGAACCTCAAGCACATACAAAAGAATAATAACCATAAAAACATAACCAAGGAACATTCACCCAAGTAACACAAGCCACGTAAAGTTAAAAATATAAGCACATTGACATTTTGGTACCCCACACACCACATTCCCACTGGTTAACTCCTCATTCAAAACAATATGATGTCTTGATGCTACTACTCTTCCCACATGTAGTCCCACTACTGAACCCTATCCACACACACCTAGGCCTCAATCACACACAACCATGCCAGAAGACACCATTTCTACAACAACCAAGGACACACCTAAAGACACATGAGGCTCATCAACAACACACCACACACGAAGACACTAGGGCCTCATCCCAAAGATACTTGGGAAAAACTTACCATGCCCGCAAGCACCTCATCTAAAAAAAATATTTAACTAAATAATCTTGGACTATGGTAATACTCAAGCCAATAAAAACTATTCAGATATGCCTGAGCGAAATGATCAGGAAGAGGATGCGAGGAATAAAATCAGAAACCAGCCATCCATCCTCTAACTGGTATGTTGGGAAGGAAACCCTCGCCCATTAAATAGAGGTGTTCGGAACATAGTGCTCAACAATTTTGGGATGAATATGGAAATCAAAAGGAAATAATATATATATATATATATATATATATATATATTGGTAATTAAAAACTCATCCCAAACCTATAGGTTTCACACAAACATAAAATTAGCCCACACCAGTCCAATTTTTGTTGCTACTTATATATGCACAACCATACAACAACCGCTCCCAAGATTATACCCAAAACCCATTTTGTTTAATTTACGTTTATTTACAAAAGGTGATTCAATTTAATATCATATGTCACATCCAGGAAACTAACAACCATAACCACACTAAGCAACAAACAAAACCAAACTACAGTCCCACCGGACAACAACAAAAACTAGACTTGAAGTCCCACTACACATTCCCATTTGACTACTATCAAATATCATTATTCAAAGTGATACTTCCCATTCCTTTTCTCACAACCAGGCCCTATAGCTCTGATTCCCAAAAAAATCCCAAATGTTTTCCCACTGCATAATGACTATATAACCACACTGTAGTCCCACTGCTCAATGTCACTTTGTGACCACAAAACAACATAAAGGTAGTTCAGCTTCATAAAAATTCATACATTACATAATCAATCAATCAATAAGATAGAAACATGAAAACAAACCATATAACACCCCAACATACAAAGCCCATATAACCCAGACATGAACACACAACACATAACAGCAACCACCAACCCATGAATATTCAAATTTAACTGAAAATAGTTCATTAATTTTCCCTTTAATATAACTGGTGTGATCACAAAAAAGGGTTGATCCCAAGAGTCTCTTTATTTAACCAAGTGTATCTGATTAATAATATTTCATGTTATATCTATACATCAAAACATCAAAATGAAATAGATCACCACCAGTACACAGACAAAGTCCACCAACAACAATGATTTTCAGAAGTCATATAGAAACAACATCCATATAAGTATCTAAGATAGAAAAATAAAATAGGCGACCAACATAATAACAAACCCCTATAGTTATTTTACATATGTGTGTTATCTTTTGATCATGTTAAATTATTATTTATTTATTATTTTGAGAATAATATCCAATCATTCCTCCCAAGGAACCATTCATATACCCACCCCACATGATGCATAATTAAAGTGAAGAAAAAGAAAATCCCTATTAGATGATCATGGATCGAAGTTCCTTCTTACGCTAAGAACATGGTATGGAATGAATCACAGGAAGAACTCCTAGGCTTAGTTTGAAGGGTTCCAATAAATGCACATGACTCATCTTGGGAGGAAGTCACTAGGCGTACCAAGAGAAAATGAAAGGATGTAGGAAGAGGGGATCTCAACTTAAGAACATTCCATATCCTGAAATCAGGGATACCATTTCAAAGTATTTAAAAGTTTGATAGTGTCTTGACCACGGGGTTTAGTGGTTTCACACATAGAAATTAAATGAGATTTAATAATTCCACTTAGAAACAGTTGAGATAAATAAGAAGAAGGTTGTGAGTTGATATATTAACTTTAAATGGATAAAAACACATAACAAGGGAGCAACTAGAAAAACTGGGAAAAAATATAAATACTAGAAATGAGTCACCGATGGGTGAGTCACTCATGTTGAGCTACCGATAAGTGAGCTACCTGCGCGACCTATCGATGTCTTGACCTACTGACACTCTATCCTATTGATGCCCTGACTTATCGACACTAACGCCCCCGACTCACCGATGTCACCACTCTTTGACTCACTGATGATGATTCCTATTGAATTAATGATGTTAATTATCCTTGACTCACTGATGTGGATTCCCATTAACTCACTAATGTCGATGTCCCTTGACTCACTGATGCCGATGTCACTTGACTCACCGATGAACTATCATGCCGACACACTAACATGACGACAACCTAACATGCTGATGCACTGACATGCTGACACACTATCATGATGACACATTGACATGATGATGCACTGAAATACCGATGAAAAAAACTAGAATTTTGGAAAACTCATTAATATGAGCCACTGATGCTCCCTAGAGCACCTCAACACTGAATTTTCACAAAGGAAGGGTCTGGGGGGAATCAAGGTTATTTCACATATAAACCCTCAACCATGATACTTTTCTTTTGATATCCCTTTTATATAGAGAGTGTATATAATGGAATAGGGTTATGCAATCATAAGACCCTATCTGATGCATGCCCTCAAAATTATTCTATTATGCTCTTGCATATTTAATTTCCCATTAATGTTTCTCCACCTTTATTCCCTATAGAAAAAAGAATAAATATGTGATATGCACATATACCTTCGTGTATGTCCTTAATACTCTTGATACACCATTTGTGGGGATATAAATAATTTAATTTATGGTTTCCTTAGTGTGTATGACCTATAAAATTATAATATTTTATTCATCTGACATGTTTGGTTAGTTTTTGTCTCTTATTCCCCACATCAAACATGAATCACATAGTCTTATTGATTTACAGTGATCATGCTTAAAACATAGTAAAAATGTCTCTAAATGTTGTAATACACCTTGGTATATTTACCAATATAATTTAAATCTAGGTACAAAAATAAATTTAGGTGTAATAATTAACTCGTAATAATTAGCGAGTTAAGAAGACGAACTATGAGAAATATGAATCCTATCATAAATAGGTTATACATGTTCCATCCTAAGGAGGTTTCTCTGTATCAAAAATAGATAACATAACATTTTGTATAGATCCAAATCTCACATGAGACCTCCAATAAAACATCATGTCATTATCAATGTGTAAGACCATATCAAACATTACGTAAACCGTAGTTTTCAAACACCTCTACGGTATCAGGGTGACGTCAATATGTAATCTTTGATCAAACATCATACTGACCATATTGTATAACCCATAATAAGACATTAGGGAACATTAGTTTGTAAGAATAAGTCAAAAATTAGATATACATTATTGTGTGACCCCCACCCAAACATCAGTGTGACCTTAGTGTGTACACCTATCTTAAATATTCAGGAAACCTCAATGTGTAATCCCTACTCAAACATAATTGAACCATAGTATGATAGCCCCATTGAAATAAACATAATTCCCACATGAAATGTGTCTAATATAATTCTCTCTATTATTTTACTCACACTAGGCATGACTTACATGGGCCTAGAGACTAGTGAGTACTATTTAATTAGTTATGATGAAAATTACCCCAAAATGGGCCTCATTTTTTATTAAAGATATATTACATGTTCTTGTCTTTTAGAAGGCCTTATTCTGGTTGAAGATGTTCAGGGTATCCTTATGTTTCTATGTCATTCTCAAAATATTTTTGTGTCAGAGCTCTTAAAACATATACTAATAAAATCATGAACTATGAGAACTCAAATTATTCTATAATGATGATACACAATCAATCTTCCCAAGGAATAATCACCATATCAAATTCACTTGAATTCTGTTATATATTTATATACTTTATGAAACTAAAATAGTTGGTGTGGTAATCAAACAATTAATATTTTTGATTCCTCACATTCATAGGATATATAAGAAACCACTTTGAGGATTAATCATAATTACCAAACACTAATAGAACTCTTGTATTGAATTAAACTCCATAGTTCTTAGTTACACAACTTCAACATATAATGAAATCATTATTTATAATTAATAATTGCAGGAAGATAAAAAACTGTGATATATACATATGGTATCATTAAAAAGAATACCTTTTATATGTACATGTATTTAAATCTTGATTTTTTATTAGTTTAAGTAGTTCCCTACTAGTTCATGAGAATGATTCATTAATATATATTAAATCAATAAATGAGTCGAGGAGTATGCAACAATTCCCACCAAATGTGAGTGATGAGCTCAAAATCGTATCCTCTCAAAAAATTGAGTTCCTATGTTTCTTGGGTAATAAAATCCATTAAAATAATACCTTTATAAAGTATTCCAAAAATCATTGAGGATATGAATGTCATTATGTTCTTTTAGAAAATGGTGAACCCATCATTAATCTCATTAGAATGTCAGTCAAATCATTTTTGTAGTAAAAAATATGAAAAGGATTACTTTTTAGTAATAATTTATATCATGAGAGAATATAGCATTATATAATAAAATTGAAAAATTTATCTATATTATGTGAAACAATTTCTAGTGAAAGATCATAACTCAATAAGGAAAATTTTTTTCTCCAAAATCACATAAAATTAACGAATCAATTGAGTAAAATAGTCATTTGGTGAAATAAATATAATTTAGAATAGTTATTCAATGAATCATAGGTAAAAAATTCAAAATAAATTCATGGGATTGTAAATAAATAGAACATAATAAAAATTAAGAATACTACATAACATGTATCTTATCTCAATGAATAAAAAAATAAGACCAAGAAAACCACTATGACCTGGGTAACACTTTAATAAAAACACCTTGGAATATAGGTCATGAAATTATACTTCAAAGAATATTATTATGAGATAATTCAGGATATTATACCACATATAGGTATTATATATACCACATAATTTAATTTAGGTGAAAAATACCAAATGTTTATCAAAGGGATGAATTTGAGATGCAAACCATTACCATTGTTGTGATTCATTTTCTACTAGAAACAAATATTGAAAATTAAATAGAGTAAGTTAATTGCGCGACTAAGAACCAAATATAAAACAATTACCATTAGTAATCTTAATTTACATTCATTATATATATGTATAAATTCATATTTTTTTACCAATTTTGAACACTAGGTATAAGTAATCCTAATTGGTTTGAGCTAGATTCATAAAACTGTTGTTGGTATTCATATATGTTATAAAGATAACTAGTCCAAGATTAATTATTTTACTAGATTTTATGTTAAATAATATTTTATAATTTTATAATTTAATTCCATGGTTAATTCAGTTTGTATCCATGAAGATTAAATTAGTGATGATAATGTTTTTCTGTTTCTTAATGAAAAAAATGTGTTTTATTAATTATTGATTTAAATGATGAAATAAAAATAAAACAACAAAATGAAAATCTATATTAATATATTTTATCTCATATTATTATTTTAAATAATCCCTAATATTTATTCATTATGTAAATGAAAAAGATTGTTTATGTATGTGGTTAAACCGGCCCAAACATGAATCTACCTTGATTAATGGACGATTCAAAGGTGGTTTAGTTATAGTATCATAAAAACTAAATTTTAATGATCATATTTAAAGATTTAATAGTGTTATATAAAATAATTTTAAAGGACTATAAAGATAATATAATAAATATAAGGTCGTTACATAGAAATAAGTGACTTTGTTCCTCGTAGTTAGTGAATTTAGAACGATTGAATTAATGATTATCGTTTGTTGAGTATATCATTAAAAATTTATCATATTTTTCATACCAAAAATATAATTTTATTTTAATCATTTAATTTAAAATTTAATCATGTCCTCATATCCAGCTATGTAAGGTAGCGATGAAAGTAAATATACAAAACAATTTTTCCAATGAGGCACTAGTATACATGTATGCATGAATGATGATTTTATTTTCATAGAATATAAGGATTTATTAATATGGTTTAATGATTAATAATTCAAAAAATGTTATAAACATTATAATTATTTATTAAATTACACTTTTTTCATCCTTGAAATGTGGTGATGGAAGATGAAGTCATTACACTATGGAGGTGTTAGTTGACACAATTCCTGAATGAAAGATTAATTTTTAATAATAAAAATGGGAAATTGAGATTAATTATTATTACCAAATAATATGGAAATTTAGTATATTATAAATAATTGTTTCAATATCTAGTGATTTGTAAAATATTATTAGCAAATTATATATGGAAAATAAAGAAGTTTTGTAAAAATGATTACTCACAATGAGAACCTTGACAATTTCTTGTTAAATACCTTAGAAGTGAATGGAATATGATAATCTCATATGAATATAATCTCATGATATTTAATAAATATTAAAAAAAAATTAATTACATAAATGCTTCATGAGAAACCCATATATTTAGGAGTCCCAAGAAGTGGTGTGGGGGGTTCCCATTTTTTAAGTGTTGATAATGGAATTTTTGTAAACAATTGCACTTAATATAAATAGAGAAGATGTTAAACATAAAATGTGGTTCAAAAATTGAGAAATAATAAATTGGGTAATATATAAGGTAAATAAACACAAAATAAACACAATTATATACATTTCTTTCTTTTTTATACCCCTTTACATCTTGAATTATTAAATATACCATTTCATATTTTAGAACATTTATTAGTTTTTACCTGTTGTAACATATTCTTTATCCTCAAATATAAAGTGATACTTATAAGAAAATTTGGACTGAATGATGATAGATTTTAAATCTAATTCTTTTGATTCAATTTATATAATTTAAAAATATTGTGTTTAATATAAAAATGTGTATTGTATTAAAAATAGTATTTTTGAAAATATTACTTATATTATAAAAAACCATATATTCTTATTGAATGTAGAAGGGTTTTTAAAATTATTAAATAATCTATTAAATATAAATATATTAATATAAAAATATATCATTAATTATAAATTCATTTTTATTAATTAATAATTTCATAAATTCCATGTATTAATAAAAATGATATTTTTTAATATTTACTTGAAAAATAATTATTAATTATGAGTTAAAAAATTAATCATAAAAAATAAATACAATGATGAATCCAAAAACAATGTTAATATTTTCATTTTCATTTTTATTATTTTAAATTGATCTTTTAAATAAAATGGAACAAAACTCTTATAGGGAAATAGATTTTTTTTGGAATATAAATCTTTATCATTAAAAAATCATATAATTTACTAATTAAAATATTATTATCCAATAATTCATATAAAATAAATTTTATCATCATTAATCAAAGGTTTATTGATATATAAATTCATATATCATAGGTTGAAAGTATTTAGAAAAATACATTTCTAAACATAAAATGATAATATTTTCCATTTTACTAAACTAATTTATTATCATTCATATTAAAAGTATACTCTAATTTAAATATAACAAAATTTATAAATTCATATCTCATATTCATTACTAAATATTCAGAATATTGGTTTTTTTAGTTTAAACATATCATGGTTTTTTAGTTAGGAGTTGCGTGTGGAGGAATTAATCGAAGATACTGAATTATTTAATGGTAATTATATATTAAAAATCTGAGGAGTTATATTATATCCCCTTATATAAAATTTTTCCTCCGAATTTGAATCATAATATCAATGAAATTTCGATTGGGAACTCAAAATATAAAATACACAACTATATGATCATGAGTAAACCTAGGACGTGATAACAATTATATCTATCATAGAAAGTTATTTTATTTTCTTTTTTAATATTGAAAACCCTTTCCTAATTTAACACTAAATTATTATAGGGACATAATATTTAGATATAGTGTGAATAAATTACCATTATCCTTTAAAAATATTTATGTTGTAATAATCACACTAGGGGGTTATATTTATTTTTGAATATACATGAGTTAGTGAAAAACATAACATAAAGGGGAAACTAGAAAATCTAGAGTTAAATCTCACTATCCACTGCATTAATAGTAATAACATAGGGGATTTTTAGTTCACATGTTTGTTAGAAAATATTTCACTTATTTTCCAAGGATTGGGAAATTTATTTTTATAATTCCCAACTCTCTAACAATTGATGGAGTAGTTTTTTATTCTCGCTTTCCCTTAAAAATTCATATTTTTTGACATTCATCTCCACACAAAAAACAATTACTTTCCCTTCAAGGATATTCCAACCATGACTCTCCCCATGTTTTAGTAATGTATAAAATCAAACATTATTTACTTCTACATCTTAGTAACCTTAATTTCTATGAGATTTTATCAGTCTCTTCTTTGTTGTGTTTGGTTTTCCAATAACTGTCATGTTATAAATAGAAATTCTGGAAACTGAATTTGGAATATTCAAAATATTTTTCAATATATCCCTTATCTTATTATATTTTTTATTGTAATGGTTTTTGTATTTTACATGGAATAAATTAATTACACATTTCTTTTAGGCATAAAAAATTAATAAACCAAAGGTTTTAGCATGCATGTTGATCATTATAAGATAATTATCATAAATAACTATAGAAACATTTAACTTCAACATGTCTTACTTTATTACAGTATCATATTATCATATTCTTAAAAAAATTAACTTTTATGAGACTGAGTTTATCCTATATCATTATCAGTTTAAAAAAAATTCAAGGTTCATCCTATGTTACATTGATTTGGGTTCCCATATACTTTATAACAAAAGTCTCAAAATAAAGATCGCGAAATAAGATTAAAATTTAAAAAATATTCTAAAATTGAAAATAATTTTTCTCTATGATATCATAATACATATTATCCATTATATAGGAAATCACATATTAATTGCTATATAACTTAATATATGAATATCAATGTTAAAATCTATATTATCTATGGTCAATTTCCAATTATGTTATCTAACTTGAACATATTCAAATATCGGATAATCGTTCATAAATAGAATGTAAAATAACCAAAACATTTCCCTTTAGATTTTCTAGCCAGGATTATAGTATTAAGCCCATTTAACATGAATCAGAGTGATGATTAAATCAACACTCAACAATCCTTTTTAGGGTGATTTTCCATAGGTTCATCTACAACACAACCATATCCATTTTCTAGTGTCTATATGAGGATTTAATTGTTTGGAAAGCCATATAATATTGAATTCACCAAAAAATATGGTTCTCATACTATCATAGTCATATTTAAAGGATTATAAAAAAACTTATCTAATCATAATACCCAAATAAAAGAAAATTGTTCCCATAATGTTAAACAGTGTACTATACCATTGGTTTATCTTTTCCTTTGAAATTATAACCATCCCTAAATTATTGACTATTATATTATCATCCACAAACATCTAATTATCAAATTTTATCTAAATCATTCATTTGATACTAATAATAGTGCCCCAGAACCACACTATGAAACTCAGACCCACACACCCAGATATGGTGTCATAAATAATTACATTATATGCTCACCTTCATAATAACTATAATAGACTAGATATGACCAATATTAAATAAAAATTTAATGAGTATTATTTTATATCGTACATATTATGGATCTATTCAGGTTTATGGGTTTAAATAATTATTACAAAACATAAACCAATAAATTCCATGTTTTTTGTATCAAATTGACATTTTCCCGCTATATAAGAAAATAATTAATACATAACGAGTCTTAAAAATCACCTATAAATTATTTCACTTGTTTCACCCATCTAAACATACCCCATATACTAATTTTTTTATTAAATGATGAATTGGAATAAAATAATGTGCTTAGATAGATTTTTAATAAGGGAAATATATAACTAAATATATTAAATACATAATCCTTGTATACTTAATATGGAAGAAAAAAAATCTAAATATTTATATATTGAACTGAATCTAAGAGCTTTATAGATCAATGGAAATAAATTAAAACATGGATTCCAATAATACTGAGCTCACAATAGGGGAATTAATAATTCTAATAATTAAAAGATTATTATAAATGCGTTTTTCCAATAAACTATTCAATTATGGGAATACGTTGTAAGAGTTGGTGTCCTAGAACCAACTGGTTTAAATTTATTACATGGTTATTTAATGCATTATTACATATTGTTCATTTTTCTCCATAACTATGATGTAATAATGTCATAGAGTATTTGTATAAATGATAAGGTCATGGAAGTTCCCCGTAATGATGAGATCCTTGAAATGCTATAACAGTATTCTAAAATATAGTTCTATGGATGGATGACATACTATGATGGGACACAGAGCTTGCAGACTGTCAGGTGCGGGTACTCGTAAGCAGATGAGACTTCCTCTCATTATGTTCATACATGGTAATCTCTAATATATGAGATTATGAGAACATAACTGCTAGTACGAATTAAGCATGTTTTGGTGTCATCTGATATTTCTATATGCGAGCTTTTGTAATGATCCTTAGACTTTAAGATTACCATTAATACATGTCATGCCTCATGCACATTGATTTACTGACGAAAACCATCCCGCAAATAGTAGGTATGATGTAGGGTACGTTGAGTGCATCATGAGTGGCGTGTTATTGATCTATAAGTCAAGTAAGGATTTGTCATTTCCTTTTATTGACCTATATATCTTAGACCATTGATTGAAATAAAACCGTCATGCGAAATTCCATGGCCATGGTGTAATGATGAGTTTATTTTAGGTAGTCAAAGAATGACATATCAAGAATAAAAGTTGATGACCCTATCACGAAACCTAGTTGATGAGATATTGCAACAATGGGACAATATTATACAGTGAGAATTCATATGTGGATGTCGTTGTTACGACTTTATGTTCATTTTCTTGGGTTTTGTGACCCGTTTCTAGAGAGTACTCTTGGACTTTAGAAAATCACACCTAATTCCAACAAGAATGAATCCTAGAGAGTCACACATGAAGTGTTTTTGGTGGTCTCAGTTAAATTCTATTTGAATTTAATAAATGAAATAAATATTATTCTCAAGACCATGGAATAATTTTATTCAAGTTACAATGATCTCATAAATTGAATAATATATATTTATTTACATTACTGAACATTTAATAAATATTTATTTAAGAGAATAAATCATTTTACTAAGAGAATAAATTATTTATTTATTTATTTGGCTGTTTAATAAATGTAATTGGAGTTTGAGTTTACCATGGCCGGTGAGGTAGTAAAATAATTATTTGCAAGATGGTATGTTGTTTCCCGGTTCCAGAAGCCACCCAGAGGCGCCCCATACCCGGTTGGTCACATGGCCTCAAGTGCATTTCCCCAAATGCCATAGTTTTCCAACTAGCAGTGAGGGCCTTGGGTGTGATAGTGGGGAAACTATGCCCTCATTGGTAGAGTACGCAACAGAAGAGAAAACAAAGAACAACTGTAGCAGAAGTAGTAAACATCCATACAAGAGTAAACAATAATGATCGGAAGACTAACAGTAATCAACTGGATCACACACACATGTATATAAAACGATGCGTGATACATATGTCTAGGAAAACATCCAAACAAGTCACAATGCTAAATAAAAAAATATACCATAGTGCAAAAGAAAACAGGTAAAACTCATCAGCATCGCAAACCACAGCTTAGTCCCGTGCTCTCTAGCTCCACAACAAGTCAAGTACCTGAAGTATAAGGACTCTTGACCTTATCTATACCTGCAACCACATAATCTGTTTGGGCCCAAAATCATGACCCAAACAGGGTGTGAGAAAAAGTCCCAATAGGAAACCACCCAAATAACTGTGCCTAACAGTCAGTGAATATATGGTAGGTAATGTACAGTAAGCAGTAAACATGAAGTAGTAAACAGGATAAAACACAGTAGTAACAAAGCGCAGTCTCTAGCATATAATCTACCAACAAGAAACAGCCACTCAAGCAAGTAAAAAAAAAGGTAACCTCTAGGTAGTTCTCACAGTTTAACCCCTAAGGTTCAACATACAAGTACTAGAAACCCTCTGGGAGGCACACACAGTCTCACCCCTATGGTTCAGCTAATGAGTAGACTCTCTGAGCAATCACTCACTGTCAATTCCCCCTATAGTCTCATATCATACTAAAGGCTCTCTGGGGAAGCACTCAATGTCAATTCCCCCTTGTGGCCCACGTCGAGGATCTTCAAACTCTCTCAGGAAGCACTCAATGTAAATTACCCCTGTGGTCTCACATCATAAATTAAAGACACTCGGGAGAATCCATTACGTCCATTCTCCCTATGGTCCACTACACTAGGTTCTCACAGCCCTGTGTAAAACAAACATGCATAGCACGCATATCAACCCAAGTAACCCTCAAGAACTACTTGGATATCATTATAAGGAACAATAGCAATACAGTACATCAGTTCCACTATCCTACAACTAGGAATAGCAACTGGAAAACTCCGAACAAGAAAATAAGCATGACAAAGCATCTAAAGCACAATACAATTTACCCTATTCGCATGCAATGACCTGTACACAGGCATATCAGCAAGGAATGAAAAAAACAAGGGAAAAAAGGAAACACGCAATACCCCGTTCAAGGGTAATGGTGGAATTTGCACAAAATATTCATAGACTTCCTATGGAAAGGAACAAACCACCTACCTCGATGCTAGGAGATCTATATAAGTGAACCTCTATGATTGATTCCCCTAATAATGTCGAAGATCTACAAAAACATCCAAAATGCTCATCCCACAATAACATGAAAACGAGGAGGAATCAAGGAACAAGGCTAAATCCGAAGAGATAGCATATTGAGGTGATCCCAACTCAATCGGTGACGGATGAAATAGATATCAGATGGAGGCTCAGGAGCTCAGGGAAGAATCGCGGTCGTACGGGTCGCTCGCAGACGAAGAACCTGAAGAAGAAGAGTGTTCTGTCCGTCAGGCGTGACCCCGGTCCATTTATTGAAAAAAAATACACGGCATGTAATTCTGGGGTACACAGTGTGTACTTTGTTTTTCTATACTCTGCTTTAAGCGACCTCCACATCACCCCTACAAACTGTGTGTGTGGCCCGGACACGGCTAGCACACGGCCAGGCACAACAAGGGAGTACACGGGGTGTACTTAGAAAGTACATGACATGTACTTCAAAATTTTACAGAAAACCCCACTTTTTTCAAAACACCAGGAAAAGAAGGACATTCCTGAAAATGAGATCCGGGTTCTTGCAAACTTCCCCCCTTAATGAAATTTGTCCTTGAATTTCCATAATGAGGCGAAGAAAGATAAACCCCGAACAACTCCGGCCACTGCGATCGTACATCGGCCTGCTTTTCCCAGGTTTCGTCCTGTACTCTCCCGTGCTTCCATAGCACCCGTACTAGAGGAACAGACCACCCACGGAGAACCTTCATACTGCGATCGACAATCCAGGTAGGATGCTCCTCAAACGATGCATCCGCTTCAAGCTCAACCTCCTCGTGAGATGGGTCTAAGAAGTAACGTCAGAGCTGAGAGACGTGGAAGACGTCGTGCATGGCCTAGTACCTCTAAGGTAAATTCAACCGATAGGAAACCGACCCAACTCTCTCCAATTCCTCAAACGGCCCGACGTACCATGGTGAAAGTTTACCCTGCCTCCGAATCCTTTTGTATCCCAACCTGGGTGCGACATGCAAGAAAACCTAATCCACAACCTCGAACTCCCGAGGTCGTCTCCGCTGATCAGCATTAGACTTCTGTCGAGACTATCCTGTAGCCATCCTCTTTTGAATCAACTCTATCTGCTCGGAGGTCTCCTGAACAAGACGAGGTCCCAGCAAAGCTACCTCTCCTGCCTCCAGCCATCATAAAGGTGATCGGCATGGCCTACCGTACAAATCCTCGAAAGGTTACATCTGAATAGTCGCCTAAAAACTGTTGTTGTTGGAGAACTACACCAGAGGGATATGCTTCTCCCAAGAACTGCCAAAGTCTAGATTGTATGCTCAGAGCATATCCTCGAGCACCTGGATCATATGCTCGGACAACCCATCTGTCTGGGGACAGTATCCTGTACTCAGAAGTACCTGTGTACCCAAAGCCTTCTGAAGTCCCTGCTAGAACCGAGAAGTAAAGCACATGTCCCTGTCTAAAACAATGGAGTGAGGGACTTCATGCAGACGCATAGTTTCTCAGATGTATAGCCATCCCAGATCATAAAAAATGATTGTATCCTTGATCGGTATGAAGTGTGAAACATTCCTAAGCCTGTCGACGACAACCCAAATAGCATCGTTCCCTCGAGGTGACCTTGAGAATCTAGTAACGTAGTCCATTGTGACATCGTTCCACTTCCACTCTGGAACGGGTAACTTCTGTAAAAGGCCTGGTGGTCGCTGATGCTCTGCCTTCACCTGGTGACAAGTGGAACACATTAAGATGAAACCAACAACATCCCTCTTCATACCTGTCCACCAATACTGGTGATGAAGATCCTGGTACATCTTGGTGACTCCATGATGAACTGCCCAAACTGAGGAATGAAAATCCCACATCAGCTCCTTGTGTATGTCTACTGGCAGCCATACGCGTCCCTAAAAATTCAAGATCTCATCCTCGCCCACTGCCCATCCAGGAAGAGGGTCCTCTCCTGACACACTCTCCCGTAGGACTAAGCCTTCTGATTTTGATAGCCGCCTCATTCGTACTCGATCAAGAAGCGTAGAGGTAATAACTATAAGAGTTAAGAAAGTCTGTCACTGTCTATTGTGCACGTCTAGATGCATCTCAGAGAACAGACCCATAAGCTTCCACTCGCTATTAGACTCCTGAACTACCTGAATCTGATTTCTCATGCTCAACGCATCTGCCACTTCATTCCCCTTTCCCGGCATATAGGAAAGCTCGAAATCAAAATACTGAAGATACTCAACCCACCTGAACTTCCTCAGAATCAGATCACGCTGAGTGAAGATATACTTGAGACTCTTGTAGATGGTGAAAACCACAAAGTTCTCTCCCATAAGGTAGTTCCTCCAACACCGTGAGGCATGAACAACACCTTCCAAATCTAGGTCGTGCGTCGGGTAGTTACTCTCATGTGGCCTCAACTGCCGAGACCCGTATGCAACGACTCCATCTCCTTGCATAAGTATAGAGCCCAGACCTATACTTGAAGCATCACAATAGATTGTAAAGCTCTTTCCTGTCTCTGGAAAGATGAGTATTGGTGCTGACGTCAACCTTCCCTTCAACTCATGAAAGGTTGACTCACAAGAATCTGACCATAAGAATTTCACCGCCTTCTTGGTCAGACCTGTCAATGGTGATTCTAGGCGTGAAAAGTCCTCAATGAAGCGCCTGTAGTATCCATCCAGACCTAGGAAACTCCACAACTCAAAAATGTTCTTCGGATTCTCCTAGGAAACTTTAGCTCTCACTTTCTCTGGGTCCACGAATACTCATGCCTCTGAGAGGACATGTCCCAAGAAGAGAATCTGACCCATCCAAAAGTGTCACTTCGAGAGTTTAACATAAAGTCGATGCTCTCTCAGTGTACTAATAATGATCTCAAGATGGTTAGCATGGTTGTCTCGAGTGTGAGATTACACCAAGATATCATCCACGAATACCACGACGAAGGAATCCAAGTAAAAATGGAATACTCGGTTCATCAGTTCCATGAAAACAGATTCGTGAGACCGAACGACATAACTGTATTCTCGTAGAGACCATACCTTCTTCTAAAGGCTGTCAAAAATATATCTGATGTTCTCATGCACAGATGATGATAACTGGACCTAAAATCGATCTTCGAGAACTTGCGGGCTCCATGAAGCTGATCGAAGATATCATCAATCATAGGAAATGGATATCAGTTCTTGACCATCAACTGGTTCAACTTCCGATAATCCACACAGATCCTAAGAGTACCGTCTACCTTCTTCACAAACAGGACAGGCGAACCCCATGGAGAACCACTGGGTCAGATGAAACCCTTTTCTTGTAAATCCACCAACTGCTTCTTGAGCTCTTTCAACTCAGGTGTAGCCATCCTATAGGGAGGAATGGACACCGGTGCCGCTCCTGGAACAAGTTCAAAATAGAATTCTACCTCACGCTCTAGATTAAAACCTGAAAAGTCCTCTGGAAAGAAATCTCTGAAACGATCCCCCACTGGATGAAAGTCCAACTGTGAAGTCCTCTGATCATTCAGATAATGACTAGAAATCTAGGTCATCACCCTTCCTAGACCATGATGCTTGAGTCCTACTCGACACGCCAGAACATCCCATTCACCTCTATGAAGAAAAGACTCACCCTCTAGTGAGATAAGACTCACCCTGCGGGGATAATAGTCGATGACTGCCTGGAAGGGAACTAACCAGTCCATCCTGAGAATGACATCATAGCCTGCCATCTCTAGGACATAGAGATCCCATAAGAAACGAAACCCTGTAACCTAGAGAGGGTACTCTATGAACTGATATACACTAGATTTCCTCACTCTCAAAGGTGTGTCTAGTGTCAAAAAATATGAAAAAGAAAAGATACAGAGCTCAAGGCTCTCCACAACAGCAACAGAGATACCGATATGAGTAGCACCAGTATTGATAAGAGTTGAAGATAAATATGAGGTTACTAAAATTTTCCTCGAATGGTAGAAGGTTCGTGATCATGATCCTCATAGGTCTACTCCACCGCAAAAGTATGGCCTGCACCACGGCCTTGTGACCTTGCCTTACCACTCTAAGCTGATCCTCCCTGCTGACGCTGAAGGACTAGTGACTGATTGCGATGTCCTCAACCTCCACCTCAGCCCGAATGGCCAGAAGAACTCTAGTTCCCTGACTGGTGAGAAACTGGTGGTGCTTCTCTTGAACGAGGAGTTGTGGAAGAGCCCCCATCACCAGATAATGGTGAGAAAACCTGGTAGAAATGCTGAAGGTGACCCATCTTGCCACAATATCGGCACTCCACCGGGTCTCTCTGGCACTGCGGCCTCGTGTTCCCTATCCTTCCACAATGGTAGCATACTACCGGGCTACCTGAAGATGTATCTCACCTCCTCGGATCACTGTGTGTGGACTCCCTATGGCGCTTCATGCTGTCAACTAGAAGAACACTAGCTCTGGAAGCAGAACTGCCCTGGCTCGAAGCTCCGGAGTCTCTCATATTGCACTCCACAATCATCGCCTAGTTGAAGATTGAAGTGATGGAATTCAAATGGAAGATATTCAACTGTGAGAGGATCTCCCTCCCGAGACCATCCTAAAAATTCCTTGCTAAGAACACAACACTTCCATCCTGAAGGTGTGTGAAATGTTGCGGATCGGTGAAACGAGAGGAATACTTAATGACAGAAAGAGTACCCTGCTCTAGACTCATGAACTCTCGGGCTCGATCGGCCCTCAGGGTCTTCAGATAGAATTAGTCGTAAAACACGCGCTGGAACTCCTCCCAAGACATAACATGCAAATAAGCCGCATGTGAGATCACATCCCACCACCTCTTGGTGGAGTCTCATAGAATGTAGGTAGCAAGGTTGACCCGCCTCTCTGGAGGTGTTTCCAGATGCTCAAAGATAGTCAGCATGGCTTCTATCCATGACTCTGCAGCCTATGGTCCTCCTTCCCCTGAGAAAGTAGGAGGATGATGCTTCTAGAAAACCCGCGTCAAGTCTTCCATAGACGTGGAAGGAGGCGGTGTTCCCTGGAAGGTCTGAATCATCCTCACAAAGCCTTCCATGAAATGTGCATCAGCGCCTGCAACTGGTACGATAGCTGGTGCCAAGGCTGGCCCAACTGGAGGATCGGTAGGAAGTTCCTGATCAGCCATATCTGGCATCTGATCACTGGCTGACAACTAACATACAACCAGGGGACATCTCAGAGGCATAGATCTGAATGATCAAAATCATACCTTAGATCAGGATAACAAGGATAGATGATAATGGATTAAAAAATGAAAACAGGAGAATAAAACACTCATGATTTACAAAACATAACTACACGGCCTGTATAAACTCTACACGGCATGTACTTAACTCTATTCCCCTACCAGTGCCTCCTTGCACGGATAAACCACGCGGTCTTCTTAAACTAAGACTACACGGTGTGTTCTTAGTAGACACGACATGTAGTGGACAAGGTTTCAACAACCCGTGTTGTTAGTTACACGACCGTCTACACGGATGAGACTACATGGCGTGTTCTGATCAAACACGCCGTGTACTTGAAGATTTATTCTGATCCCTGTTGTTAGTCACACGGCGCAGTACACAGATGACCCTTACACGGCGTCTTCCGATCAAACACGGCATTTATAGGAGGAGCGGACATTGTCCCATGTTGTTCGTGAAACGTCCGGATTCTGAGGACAAGAATACACGGCGTGTTCATACAAAACACGACGTGTATGACACGAGTTTCCCCGACCCGTGTTGTTAGTTACACGGTCGGGTAGACAATCACTACTACACGGCGTGTACCTACCATACATAGTGTGTTCTTTGAGATTTTCACAACCCGTATATCTTCTCACACAGTCACTGACACTGTTTAAAACTACACTGCATGTATATATAATGTACACGCTGTGTATTCTGGGGTTTTCCATAAAGTAGTTCAGAAACAGCACCAAGGCCTAGAAAACACAGAAAACAAGGCAAGGAGGTGCCAAATTCTGATCTGTGAGGGCCCATACTCCCCAGGAATCAAATAATGGCATCCAATACAGTCATATATATGGAAAACAGGTCAATGATTCATCCATTTCTGATTCAAGAGGGCCCATAACACCTCAAGAACCAAAATTTGGTGTTCATTTAAGAAACTTATGAAACAAACAACCTTTCTATCAAACAACAAAGATTCTATCAAGAACCTATCACAAAGGTATGTATAATCTACTCAAAGTCTATCACAACAACATGCAATCGCTAATGCAACTTAGATGGCCTGGCAAGAATGCATGGCATGTGATTTCTAACAAGTGACTATATGATGCATGCGATGTCATACCCTTATCTCATTGGGTTGTGACAGATATAAAACCAAAATATCAACATCAATAACGACACAAATCATGTGAATCACTCTAGGTGAAATCATATAAATCTTAAAATCTGAAAACCAGAACCAACAATAATCGAGGTAGTATGGATTTTCCTTGTACACGGGTAAGCTACTCCCGAGCACATCTTAATACCAAGTACCAAATACATCCTATCCATGGCTAAAGGCTCCAAATAGTAAATCAAGAGAAAATAACTCCTCCAATACCACTTTGTAATGTCCCGGTTCTGGAAGCCACCCAGAGGCACCCTGTACCCGGTTGGTCACATGGCCTCAAGCGCATTTCCCCAAATGCCAGAGGCTGCCGACTTGCAGCGAGGGCCTTGGGTGTGATAGTGGGGAAACTATGCCATCATTGGCAGAGTATGAAGTGGAAGAGAAAACAACGAACAACAGTAGCAGAATCAGTAAACATCCATACAAGAGTAAACAATAAACAGAGGAAGACTAACAGTAAACAACTGGAGCACGCACACATGTATACAAAAAGATTCATGATACATATGTCTAGGAAAACATCCAAACAATTCACAATGCTAAATACAATAATAAACCAATGTGCAAAAGAAAACAGGTAAAACACATCTACATCGCAAGCCACAGCTTGGTCCCGTGCTCTCCAGCTCCACAGCAAGTGAAGTACCTGATGTAGTATGGTGCTTGAACTTATCTATACCTGCAACCACATAATCTGTTTGGGCCCAAAAGCTTGTCCCAAACAGGTTGTGAGACAAAGTCCCAATAAGAAACCACCCAAAGATCTGTGCCTAACATTCAGTGAATATATGGCAGGTAAAGTACAGTAAGCAGTAAAAAGGAAGCAGTAAACAGGATAAAACACAGTAGTAACAAACCACAGTCTCTAGCATATAATATACCAACAAGAAACAGCCACTCAAGAAAGTATAACAAAAAGGTAACCTCTGGGTAGTTATCACAGTTTAACCCCTAATATTCAACATAAAAGTACTAGCAACCCTCTGCGAGAGACACACAGTCTCACCCCTCTGGTTCAGCTAAAGAGTAGACTCTCTGAGGAAGCACTCACCGTCAATTCCCCCTATAGTTTCATATCGTACTAAAGGATCTCTGGGGAAGTAGTCAAAATCAATTTTACCTATGGCCCGTGTCGAGGATCTACATACTCTCCGAGGAAGAACTCAACATCAATTCCCCCTGTGGTCTTGCATCGTAAATTAAAGACACTCTGGAGAAGACCATACATCCATTCTCCCTATGGTCCACTACACTAGGTTCTCATAGCCCTGTGTAAAACAAACATGCATAGCGCGTTTATCGGCCCATGTAACCGTCAAGAACTACATGGCTATCATTCTAAGGCACAACAGCAATACAATACATCAATTCCACTATCCTACAACTAGGTATAGAAACTGGAAAATGCCAAAAAAGCAACCAAGCATGGAAAAGCATCCAGAGCACAATACAATTTAACCTATTCATAAGAAATGACCTCTACAAAGGCATGTTAGCAAGGAAATCAAACAGAATGGGAAAAATAGGAAACACACAATACCTTGTTCAAGGGTATTGGTGGTATTTGCACAAAATATTCACAGAATCTCCACGAAAAGGCACAAAACCACCTACATCGATGCTAGGAGATCGATATAAGTGATCCTCAATGATTGATTCCCCTTATAACATCGAATATCTATGAAAACGTCCAAAACGCTCAACCCACGATAACTTGAAAATGAAGAGGAATCAAGGAAAAAGGATAAAGCAGAAGAGAGAGCTTACTAAGGCAATCCCAATGCAATCTACAGAGGCTGAAACGAATATTAGATGGAGGATCAGAAGCTCAGGGAAGAATCACGGTCGTACAAGTCACTCTCGGATGAAGAACCTAAAGAGGAAGAGTATTCTATTCGTCAGGCGCGACCCCGGTCCGTTTAATGAAAAAAAGAAAATACATGACGTGTACTTCTGGGGTACACAACGTGTACCCTGTTTTTCCATACTTTTCTTTAAGAGGCCTCCACATCACCCATACACACCATGTGTGTGGCTCGGACATAGCCATCACACAGCCTGGCGCGGCAAGGGAGTACACGACGTTTACATAGAAAGTACATGACGTGTACTTCAAAATTTTCCAAAAAACCCCGCTTTTCTAAAAACACCAGGAAAAGAAAGACATACCTGAAAAAGAGATCTGTGTTCTTACATGGTAAATACTTATTTAAATATTTTGGACAATTTAAAATAATATTGGCACTGCTATAATTTTATGACGTGAAATTTTAATTATAATTCAGTTTTGCGCAAGTTAGCGCTCCATAAATAATGATGCAGTATTATTATTATAATCATGGGTTTTATCTATGTTCATGAATTTATTTAATTACTATTATGAAATTAATAATTATACCTAAAGTTCCATATATATAAATTGAAAATTACACCTATTGTTCCAGAAGACAGACGACACTGCAAGAATGGTGAATTTATAATTCTTGAGCCAAACAAATTCTCTCTCAAATACACTTCTTCCACCTCTCAAGAATGAGAGACGTTCTTCAAGTCCAAAGAAAAAGAAATAAGGAACAATAGACAAAAGAAACATGCTTCCCCGTGCTAGCAGTCGGAGAACGTGGGGTGTCGATTGGAGGCCATCGGAGCACGTGTGGATCACAGCTAGAGGTATTCTAGTTTGGATCCTTACAAGCAAAATGAGATAATCTAGAAGGGTCATTATAGATGATCAACATCTTCAATGAAGAAAATACTGATGATCCATGTATCATTTTCATTATAAAATTAATTAAATTAATTATAAACATGATGTAAAAGATCCTCTCTAAAGGTTTTGGGCCTCTTCTTTATTTATCTAAATATTTGATTATATTCCATGGAGACTGATGTTCAATATCATATTGATCATCGAATAATCATTGATCATGGAAAAGATTAATGATGGGTGCCATTCCAACCGTTCTTCCACTACACCCAAAATGATCAAGTTGTATCAGAGAAGTTACATCATAGTTTATATTTATTTAAATATTTTGTTGATGATTTATGCATGTAATAATTTAGTTGTTTCAATTAAATTTAATCATTCTGCAAATCTGAATCTCGAGATCCATTCCACCTCTCTCGTTTCTCATTCATCTTATAGAAATGATATTCTATATTAGTTTTTATTAAAATAAAATAGAGGATCTCATTCAGAGGAGCCAAAGGTTTCTATACCTACAACACAAGAACACACATTGTGTATTCAAAAGTACACGCTGTGTAGCCAGGGTTCAATGGACTATGTCTAGTCCGCCAAACCAAGCCCTTTCCTTGGAGTTTTTCTAAGGCTCATTGACTCCTTGTGTTGACTAGGAACATGTGGAACATGTTTTTTGGATTACACACCATGTGGACCACTAGAGACAATGTCTAGTCCCTTCGAGTTTGGGTTGGACTATGTACCCCATACACTGCATGCCCGGTTGGAGACCATGTAACGAGGAACTACACATCATGTGCCCTTATGGACACACCGTGTACTCTTAAGATTTTTGATGTACACTCACATGCCATTTCCCCAGGCATGTACTTTAGATGGATGGTGAAAAATAGTACACCCTTTGTATTTGGAACTACACACTGTGTGCTCATCCAAATTATGCATATATATTAAAATTTATTATTATATTATACAGACCCTTGAATCGTATACCATCGTGCAGGCGCAATGTTGAGGCACAACATGTGATAGGTGTTTTATAAATATTTGTTTAATTTAACAGCTGTGTAATGTTCATTTCTACTCATTGGGTAGTTATGGATAGGAATTCACCAGGTTACCTCCAAGGTACAAGTTACAAACAAAGATAATTTTAAATGAATTTATGTGTTTTAAATTATGATGTATGAGAATCTCAAGGATATTCAGAAAAGGGTTTAAGATAAAAAGATTGATTAATTGAAGATGATAATTAATTGTTTTGAGTGTGATTTATCTTAAACCAAAACAATTAATTAATTGAGTTCTAGTTTTATTTATGCGTAAATATAGTTTCATGTATGGATAATCATGAGATAGACAAAGACCTTTGTATGTGGATGGATGATTTTAATTTATTTATTTAAATTGAATATGTCATCTTGCGAGCCTTCTCATCATTAATAAGTAAGGACTGTGTGACCAAGGTTTCTTTTATGATAAAACCCTTTTTTTCCCTCACCTGCATGTGAGTTCAAAAAAAATATATGTAATGGATGGAACTCCCAATCTATTGGAGGCGATTCAAGCTGGAGCTAAGACGAAACCAATCCTAGGAGATACAGAGGTGGACAGGTGGAAAGATTTAAACATGAACCCAATAGGATAAAGATGTTTCTCCCCAAGTTCAGGGTTAGTTTATCCACTTCTAGATAAAATAACAATTAGAAACGCTCATGATCATTCTATTTATTTTATTCTTTTCAGTTGTGTGGTTTATCGTTATGGATGTGTTGTCACGATCACATAATTAATGAATATAAAGCATAAAAGATAGAACTAAAATAAACTAGACTAATGTGTATATATTATCAAGACATTTTTAATCACTTAATTATGTTCTTTATAATATTATCAAGAATCTGATAATGATAATAAGAAATTCATGCATAAGAGAAAAAAATCCCTCAAATAAAATATTAAGTTAGACCAAGCCTTCTGTTACTTGATTAAGAGAAAAAATCAATAAAACCTTGTGTTTGACCAACCCTTGTTTGGACACATAATTTTATACACGAATCCCTTATGAATTTTTTTGGGTTTAATTAAAAATATTATATAAAAAATAATATCCCTTTATATAATTTGTGTAATATTGGGGGTAAGAGTTTAGAAAATAAAAAAAGTCATGATTTCAGGATTGGGGAGTCGACTCAAAAGATCATGGAGCTTCAAGCCCGCAGTTGGCAAAGACCTGCTTACCTAAATACCTTCTAATTTCTTGACAAACCATTGTTGGGGTAATAAAAATGGGAATATGAATCCTTAACCCTAGAATGTCATGGAAACTGGACATTTTGAGATCAATGCTGAAGGATATTGGGACTTGATAAAATAGTGAGAGAATTAATTAAAATTTATTATTTCTTGTAAAATGTTATCAAGAAAGTACTAATGATCTGCTCATTTAAATGGAGAATAAAAATAACAAGATCGTTAACCACACTATCCCTATGATCAATTCTAGATAGAGATGACATCTTCACCGGCAGTAACTTCCTGGAATAGTTTAGATGCCTTTGGTTTTTAATACACCATGAATGAAAGTCTTACGTGATGGAGTCATTATTACCTGATCCACCTACCAAAGAAGCGAGTGATGAGGATTTACTAGACAATGTGAAATTTATGAATGACGTAGTTGAAATTAAATGTTTGATGCTATCATCAATGTCTATTGATCTCATGAAGTCTCATGAAAACATGGATGCTTATATCATGCTTGAGTACCTTTGGGGTCATTACCAAGAGAGAGAAAAACATGAACGGTTTGATATTTATAAGGAACTCTTTCAAAGTAACCATGGAGAAGGTTCCCAAATTGGGTCTCATGTAGTAAAGATCATTGGATACATTGAGATTCTGTAGGTTCTAAGGTTTAAAATCCCTAATGAATTGGGCACCTAACTCATTCTCGCATCACTCCCTTAGAGATTCTCTAACATTGTTGTCAATTTCAATATGAACGACATTGATAAGTCCCTATCTGATATTCTTATCCCCATTATCCAAGTTGACAATGATATGATGCATGAAAAGCCTTTTGTCCTTAGGGTGAATAAGAGGAATGGTAAGGTGAAGGGATTTATGCCCAAAGCTTCTTCACAACCTTCCAAGAAAAGGAAGATCAATGGATAGGCAAACAAACATGAGGCTGTTTGTTTCGCATGTTGCAGGAAGGGACACTTGAAAAAGAACTACACCCATCATAAGAAGCAAGGGGAAACTTCAGGTACATTTTATATCAAATTGAATATATCTGTTTTTATAAATTGGGAATTAAATAAAGATTGTGTTTCTCACATATGTTTCCTAACATTGGAACTATGTAGATTCAGGAAGATTTACCGAGGGGAGTTAGTTCTACTAGCATCCAATAGAGCTAGACTAGCTACTGTAGCTGTCATGGACTACCACCTCACGTTGCGAACTGGGATGATTTGGTTGTAAAGGGTTGTTATTATGCACCTTATGTTACTAGAAACATTATTTTTGTATCTATATTAGATAAATATAATTTTTTTTTCATGGTTGGAAATTAATGTTGATTCTTTTACAATGATAGAATTTTATTTCATATGGCACATTTATAAAATGGTATTTACGAGTTGGATTATACAAACCATGTATTGGTAATTGATAACAAAGATACTTCACATGAAACATACCACAACCAACTTTGGAAACACCATCTAGGTCATGTGAACAAGAAACTCTTGACAACGTTACATCATGTAGGATATTTTGATTATTTAAATCAAAAACCACTTGGTGTATGTCATGCTAGTTAAAAAGAAGAAATTTCCAAAGTGTCATTTAGTGGGAAAGGTGAAAGTGCTAAAGAAATTCTTGAATTTGTTCATACCGACCTGTTTGGACCATTTCCAGTTGAAAAGAGGGGAGGGTACTCATACTTCATAACTTTTAACAATGATTTTAGTAGATATGGATATATATACTTAATGAGATATAAGTTAGATTCTTTTGATAAGTTTAAAGAAAAAAAGAACTAAGTTTAGAACTAGGATGTTAAGAATACTAAGAAACACCACTTAGAATGAGGTGGAAAATATCTTAATCAAGAATACATTGATTACATACTGGAGTTGGGATCCTATCCCAACTCACTCCCCAAACACATCAAAATGGAATGGTGTGGGAAAAAGGAGGAACCACACCCTGTTGTACATGGTGAGATCAATGATGAGTCATGCGAGTCTTCCATTATCCTTTTGGGGATATGTGTTACAAAGAGCAACACACATACTAAACCATGTACCCACTAAATTGATAAATGGAATTCCATACGAGTTCTTGAATGGAAGTAAAGTCATGTAATCAAATTTACATGTGTGGGGTATCGAATCATTTATTAAGGCACTTAAAGAAACAAAATTGCACCTTGACAAACTATGTGTTCCTTTATAGGATACCCCAATAAAATAAATGGATATTAGACATACAACCTCTTAGACAAAAATTTTATAGCGGCAAGAAATGCCATATTACTTGAGAGGGAGCACACCTCGAAAATAGATAGTGGGATAGAGATAGACTTCGATGAAGTCAAGGCTCAAGGTACACAAGAGTTGGTACATGAACAGATTCCACAAATCCCTATGGAAGAAGAATCTATTCCAGAGAAACAAGTACTACATAGGAGTACAAGAGATGTTATAGAACTAGAACAGTATGGTTTTTTAGTTATTGAGGATGGTGAGTCATTATTAGTGGGTAATAATGATCCTCTAACCTACAAGGAAGTAGTAAGAGGCACAGACGTTTCCAAGTGGCAATAAGCCATAGATTCTGAAATGGATTCCATTTATAAATACAAATTCTGGATTTTGGTAGATCCTCATATTGATTTATAGCTTGTTGGTTGCAAATGGGTATTAATGAAGAAACAAGTCATGGAAGGAAAAGTCAGAACCTATAAAGAATGACTGGTTGCAAATGGGTTTAAGCAGTGTCATGAAATCGACTACGATGAAACCTTTTCACCAGTTGCAATACAGATTTCCATCATAATTCAACTTGACATTAAGGCTAACCATGACTATTAGATTTGAAAAAATGATTCCAAATTATCCTTCCTTAATGGTAACCTTCCTGAATATGTATATATGACACAAGCTGAAGGGTTTATTACTCCAAAGGATGCAAATAAAGTATGTAAGTTAGAGAAATCCAGTTATGGATTAAAGAAAGCTTCTAGGTCATGGAACATTTGTTTTGATGGAGCCATAATAAAATTTGGATTTCTCAAGAATGAATGTGAGCCTTGTGTCTACAAATGGTTTAGTGGGAGTGCATCCGTTTTCCTAATAGTATATATTTATGACATATTATTATTAGAAATGAGATACCAGTATAATAGTCTATTAAGGCATGGTTGAATCAATGCTTCTCCATGAAGTACTTTGGTGAAGAAGAATATATTCCTGGGATCAAGATCCACCGTGAAAGATCCAAAATATTATTGTACATAAATTGTTTTGATACTGAAGGGATTCAGTATGGAACAATCCATGAGGGGATTGTTGGCTATGTCACATGGCATTCATCTTTCCAAGAAAATGTGTCCTTAAACAAATGATGAATGAAAGAAAATGGCATGGACATCACACACATGAATGATTGAGTTAGTCATGTATGATATGCTATGTACTAGGCTAGATGTCACCAATGTTTGGAGTGCGGTCGACAGATATCAAGCTGACCCAGGTGACTACCATTGGGTGGAACTCAAGACTATCTTAAAGTATCTAAGCATACTAAGGATAAGTTATTAGTTTATAGAGGAGATAAAGAACTAGTTATCCACGGATGTGTAGATGCTAGTTTCCAGACTGATCAATATGACATGAAGTCACAAAGGAGATATATCTTCACTTTCAATGGAGGTGCAGTGAGTTGGAAGAGTTCAATGTAGAGTGTGGTCACAGATTCTACTACAGATTCTGAGTATATCGCACCCTTTGAGGTAGCTAAAGAAGCAGGTTAGATGTGAAGCATCATCCTAGAGCTATATGTGGTACCTAGTAGAAAATATCCCATCACAATGTACTGTGATAATACTCTAGTGGTGTCTTTGAAAAGGAGCCAAGGTCACATCACCGGACAAAGAACATACTTTTTAAGTATCATCACTTGAAGGATTTTTCTTAGAGAGGTGAAGTTGTAGTGAGCAGTAATTCCATGGAGGACAACGTGACAGAACCCTTTACTAAAGCCTTGACTTAGTAGAAACATGATAACCATGTGAGGTCTTGTGGATTGAACGTCATAAGAAATTCTCTCTACTCCATGTGGGAGTTTTTAAGATTTGGTTTCCTATAACCAACAGGTTTTACTTTGATTACATGGATATTTAATGTATTATTACATATTGTTCATTGTTCTAGATGACTATGATGTGATAATGTTCTAGAGTATTTGTGTCATTGTTAAGGTCCTGGTAGTTCCCGTTATGATGAGAACCATGAAATTAAATTAAAATATTCTTAAATATAGTTCTGCGGTTGGAGGACATACTATGATGGGACACATTTCACGTAGACTGTTAGGTGCGAGTACTTGTAAGCAGAAAAAACTTCCTCTCACGAAGTTCAAAATTAGTAATCTCCAAGATAAGAGATTATGAAAACAGACCCACTAGTATGAATTCCGCATGATTTGGTTTTATCATATATTTCTATCTACGAGCATGTCTAATGATCCCTAGACTTTAACATTATCATTAATATGTGTCACGACTCATGCTCTTGGATTTACTGACGAAACCCATCATCCATATAGTTTTTGATAATTAGGGCACAATGGGTACGTCACGAGTGGAATGTTATTAATGGATAAGTCGAGGAAGGATTTGACCCTTCCATTTATAAATGTTGATATCCCTGCCCTTTGATTGAAATAGAATCGTCGCGCGAAATTCCATGGCCATGGTGTAACTATGAGTTTATTTCATGCAGTTATAAAATGAAATATCAAGCATAAAAGGTGATGACACTATCATAAAACCTCCTTGATGAGATATTGCGACTATGGGATTATATTACAAAGTGAGCATTCTCATGTGGATGTTATTTTTGTGACTTTACATTCTTTCTCTTGGGTTCCTTGATCGATGCTATATAGTACTCTTGGATTCTAGGCAAGCCAGCCTAATTCCAATGGGAAATCATCCTTGAGGGTCACACACTACGTGTTTTTGGTGGTGTCGGTTAAATTATAATTTAATTTAATTAATTAAATAAATATTATTCTCAAGACTGTGGAAAAAAATTATTCATGTTAATATGATTGCATAAATTAAATAAAATTTATTTATTTATTTTATTGATCATTTAATAAAAATTTATTTACTATTTTGTAAATAAGATATTATTTAAGAGAATAATTACTTTATTCTTTTATTTGGGTGTTCAATAAATGGATGTGGAGTTCGACCAGACCATGTCCGGTCTGGTAATAAAATAATTAGTTTCTAAATAGTAAATAATTATTTCACTAGTTGGCACAAGTTAAAATAATAAGGATGCTACTATTATTTTGTGACACGGAATTTTATTTATAATTCCATTTTGTGCAAGTTGGTGCACCATAAATAATGATTCAAAATTATTATTATTATGAGCATGGATTTTCTCTATGTTCATTCTTGTATTTTTAATTAATATTATACAATTAAATATTGTAACTAAAGTTCCTTGAATATTAATAGAAAAGTACACCTATTATGCCAGAAGACATCTGACACCCCATGCATGGTGAATTGAAAATTATTGTGCCAAAAAATATCTATCATCAATCCTTTTGTTCCCTCTATCATAAATGAGAGACGTTCTTCAAGGATTATGAAAAATCAATTAAGGACAACCGACACAAGACACTCACTTCACCACCCTAGCACCCAGAGAATGAGAGGTGTCGATTGGAGGCCATTGAAGCATATGTGGATCACCTCTAGAGGGATTCTTTTTTGGATCCTTAGAAGCAAAAAAGAAATAATCCAGAAGGGTCATTCCAGACGATCAACATCACCAACGAAGAAAATACCGATGATCCATATATTATTTTCATTGTGAAAATAATTAAATTAATTATAAACATGATGTGCAAGATCCTCTCTAAAGGTTTTAGACCTCTTCCTTCTTTATATAAACCATTGATTGTGTTATCTGGAGACTGATGTTCATCATTGTATTGATCCATAAATAATCATTGATCATGGTAAAAATTAACATTGGGTGTCGGCCCAAACGCGCTTCCGCTGCCCCCAGAACCTTCGCATGTATACATAAAAACACTAAATGTATTTGTTTAATTATACTGATCGATGAATCAAGGGGATATAAAATTCTGAAACCCACCCCTCACATAATTAGGTTCAATTCATTCCTTATAATAGTCAATAATAAAATTCAAAACAGTCCTTGCAGGACCTATTACTTAATGAAAACATGGATATCATTTTAAGGAAATATATATAATGTCAATAAAAAATCAATATGTTTTAGTAGTCATTTATCATCTAGAATATCATAAATTTTCCCCTTTTTAATAAAAGGTAAAAAATGATCATAACTCATATATGGGAAAAAGGTACATGAAAAGAATACATTGTAAACTTTCCAATAATCATTTTTCTGGGAAATATAATATGTAACAGAAATACATTCCCCCCATATCAATAAAAATGTTTTTTCACGGTTAGCATCCTCGGTTCTTAATTTGAAAAATGCTATGTTCAGCGAATGTAGTGTAATGAGTGTAAGATCAAGTTAATATTTGAATATCATTACTATAAGACATCCAAAGAAGGATAGTGGATGGGTCCAAAATATATAACCCTAGTTCAATAATGGAAGCATAGGTGGGTGTTATCAGAAGTGTCAAACACCGTTACAGAAATGATGGTTTTAATTGTATCACAGAATAAGTGATAATGAGTAACAAATTTTCATATAGTGACTCCAATCCACAAAATCATAATATTTATGTATATATCATGGGACAAATCATAGAACTTGTACCTCATTAGGGTGAATCTTTTTTAAATTATAGTGTAAATGGAAGTGAAAGCATTAATTATCTATAAAAAAACACTTATAACATTAATGTAAAATTAAAATTAAAGTGTCTCTTTTATGATAAGATAAGAAAATTAGACACAAAATCAGTTTAAAATAACTAATGTTGGATAGAATAAAAAATAATGGATCCTTGAAAACACATTATTTTAATCTTGATGATATGTAAAGGGTTAGAAAAAATTTTTGTATGTGAATGGAAAACCATTTTTATAATTTTCAAAATACATATGTTTAAAAAACACATAGTATGAATAGTAAAAAAACAAATTGATTTGTATTAAAAAGATATACCCAAATTGGATTATTAAATAACATATAAAAATGTTTTGGTGGGAGAAGAGAATAATATTGAATATAACTTCAAGATAAACCATTATAACTTGAATAAATTAGATTTGAGTTTTAAATATAAATTAAAAGAATCTTACTCCATAAAGCATGAAATATTTGTAAAGGAGTTTATGTGGAAAAAATGTATAGAATTAAATAATTCCACATTGTATGTCAATGTGAATAATTTATCCATACAACATAAAATTTGTTTCTATGAGGGATCGTAACATATAAAATAAAATACAAGTAACCAAAAAAAATTTATGGTTGGGGTGACACTTAAGTAAGAATGAAATTTTATGAAAAGTTAATAATATTTCTCAGTTTATAGGATGAATTACAAGAAAATTTTATATATTAATTTCATTGGATATTAAATCAATAAAACCCCAAACAAGGGAAACCTGTTGTATAACAAATATAACATCACCAAGAATTATAATTGAGAACAAGTAAACCGAAACAGAATGTGTAACACATTAATCACAAACACTGAAAAATAGGGCTTGTAATTGAAAATAAAATACCATGATTATGAAATAATTCATTATATCATATCTCATAATATATATATAAACCAAATAAATTAAATTTTGGGAATAATACGAAACATGTCTCAAAGAGTGAAATTTGAGACGAAAATTCCTAGCTTGGTCATGATTCAATCTTCACATTCACCAAACGTCATAAATAATTAAATTTATTTCAATTGGTAAATTCCCAATAATATTTTCCATAACTATAACCATTTATACAAATAATTTTTTTTCATTCTATATACATAAATATTATTTATTTATTACCTATATTCAATAACGCATGTATGTAATCTATAATTCATTGAGCTAGCTTCATAAACATGGTGTTGGTAATCATTTTGATGTAAATTTAATCATTAAATGATAATTTAAATTGCTAGAATGTAATTTTAAAGATAGTGTATAAATTCTAAAATTTCGTTTCATGGTAGTTATGGTTATAAATCATGAAGATGAAATAAACGATGACCTTGTTCCCGTGATTCATAACTAATAAAAGGTTATTTATTAGTTAATTCCTTAAACATTGATAAACATTTATGAGAATAAGTTTTTCTACATATTTATATCAAATTATATGACCAAATATGATCTCATTGTGATTCATGATAAATATTCATATAATTTTTCAATTATGCTGTTAGATCAACCCAAACATAAACTTACCATGAGTAATAGATAACTATGAGGTGATTTAGATTTAATATAATTATAACAGAAGAATAATGAAATTATTTAGTGTATATTAGAGTGATATTAAGTAATTCTAAACTATTATAGGGATAATATAATTTATATATAACTGTTATAATAAATAAAGAGATCATGTTCCTCTTAGTTCACTTTTATTAAAATATTGAATTAATGATAATTACATGTTGATCATATCATTAATATATTCTCCAATTTTCCATACAAGAAGTATAATTGTATCACAATAAATATATGTATCCATTAATCCCTACCTCATGGCAATCCATATAAAGTGATAATGAAAATAAAAATGAAAATTCGTCATTCCATAGAGGTGACAGTGAACACGTACTCGTGGAAGATGATTTAATTTTTAAAGAGAATGAAGAAGGTGAAATATGTTTTATGTTTTCATAATAATAAAAACGATTTAAATATTATAAATATTATCTATATAATCCTTTTATTTTATAATTTTATGTTTTAGAATGAAAAAATCACCTGTTACGTCGTTGAGGCAGTAGTCTGCACAACACACGAATGGCAGGTTCATTTTTCTTAATAGAAAATGGAAATGTTGATTAAATATTATTATAAAAGAATAATAAAATTAATTTCATAACCAATAAATATGTATATAAATAGGCATTTGAAAATATTAATTATAAATTAAATGATAGAGAATTAATATGTAATGTAAAAATGATTATTGGTGTGGAGAACCTTGGGAATACCTTGGAATGTCAATTAAAAATAGATGGTATAGGCTAAAATCTTGTGACCACAAGATCAAAAAAGAGATATTTTATTATAGAATAGTTAAAAAAGGGATTATTTAAAAGAGGAAAATTAATTTTTATGTGTTCCTTGAATGGGTTGGGGGAGCCACTTTTAAATGTGGTGAGAATAGATTTTTTGTAAATATTTGAAAAAAATATAAATGAGGAATAAGTAAAACAGTCAAGTGGCCCCAAAATTTTGGAATAATGGAGTGAGGAAAATAATAGGTTGATAATAACCTCAGGTAATACATTCAAAATATGTTTTTTCTTATTTCATACCCGTTTCACATTGAATTAATATTGAATACATTTTCACCTTTATTGTGGTATCTTGTATTTACCTATGTTAACATAATCAATACACCTAAAAATAATGTGATAATTATTAGAAAAAATTATCCCAATAAATATAAATTTTATATATTTTTCATTTTATTGAACATATTTATAGTGTTCTTAGTTTTATGCAAAGATATATACCATAATTGTTTTAGTTAAGTTCCTTAAAAAAGTTGTTCATTTGAATCCTATGAGTTTAGAGGAGGAACAATGGGAGATTAAATCTCATTTGAGGCCTAGAGCATAGAAATGGAGGAAAACTAGCCGGAGCATACTATTATTTTTACTACCATGCAACCCAGGCCCCATGAATGTACAAGTTCATCAGAGCCTGGGCAATGAGATAACATAGGGGCTTGTGCATGCTTTGTAACACCCTGAGATTTTATGAGAATATTTTTTTTATGTCTCATGTTGTACTCAACACCAAAGGAATCTTCCACAGCACACAATACAAAGTTGGCTTGCATAACACGCAATCACGACCTTCCTCCATAGCGTGTGTAGTACGCAATACATGGTTTCACTAAACAACGATATATTATAATGAAATATCCGTTATGAATAGTATTAACTACATTTTTAATTTTATTATTTGTCTTACACATTTTCTAGAACATGGTAATAGAACAAAATAAAATTTTCGGGTAAAATAAGTATTTTTCAAAAAATGCAGTTTTGCCGCCTTTTGATGGCGCACCCACATTAAATCTAGATTTTTACATGTTTAAAAGTTCAATTTGACAAAATAAAATTCTTATTTTGAATCAGGGTATAAAAATTTACTTTGGATAAAATTTTTATATTTTTCTGATAACTTTCATATTTTGATGAATAGTAAAAACATGATAATTTTTAATTAAAAACAACTTTTTTCATTGAGATAATTTATATAGTTAAATTATAATATTGAATGGTTTTATAGTATAAATAGAATATATTTTTACCATTTAATATAATATATGTCATTGTCATTAATTTCACATTGAATTCATATGTAAAAACATTTCAATCTTTGGCAATGTTTTAACTTCTAAAACCCTTTTTCTTAACAACGGGATTTATTTTAAATTACTTATTGCAACTTATATATCTTGAATTTTGAAAAATGGATTCCATATTCGGAATTATTGGGTCCAAATTATGTTAATAGGATACTTTTTATTTTTGGGCATTATGAATAGTAACTACGGTAAATTTTATTTACCATAGTTAAAGGTAAATCGGGTAATTAAAGATAAATATAAGATTATAAAATTACCATAACACCTGCCAAAATCCTATTGGATGACTAAAAGTCGACCCATATAACCTAAGGGTCGGATTAGATTCATTTAATGGACTTTTTTCAATGAAAATAATTTAATTATTATTAAAACCAAAGAATGTGACAACATGTAACTTTCTTAAATATTATATGTATAATAATTTTAATTTAGTGATAAACTTAATGAATCTTATAACATAAATAGTCTCCAGAAATATAATACAATTATCTACATCAAAGAAATTTAGTTTTAATTTTTAGGGATTAAATAATTATCATTAAGTTTGACACAATAGTGATGTTGAAATTATTTTATTAATTAAAATATCTAATAAATGGTTTTAAAAATATTAAAATAAATATTATATGAACTGTTTAATGTGATCCACTAATTTTCTATATACATATGACATTTTATAAATATATTAAATCTTTTATTTCGAACACATCTTCTGTATATATTTTATTTAAATTCAAATAAATGAATAGTGTCAAAATTGACACTATTGTTATTTTATAAAAATAACATATTATAAAATTGTTTAAAAATCAAAAAAACATTTAAAAATTATAAATTAAAATTTATATGGTCTACAATGTCATAAAGTGTGAAATTATTGAATATTTACAAAACATATGTAATTATTTATAATAATTTAAAATTTAGAATATTATTACCACAAATAAAATTAAATTGATAAATAAGGATAAATCAAGTTGATAATGTTTAAAATAAATTCCTAACATGTCTAAATTTTATTTTTTGATGATATTACAACCCTATCTCATCTAATAATCGAATATGAGTCGTTTTGGAAGTTTTTAAGTGGGGTTTGGATTTAATATAAACTAATATTTCTTATATTTCCAAAGGTTCCCCTCTCCTCCCTTATAAAAGGGCACCTCCTCCCTCTCCTCCTCACACCAATTTGAGCTTCCAAGATCGGCCAATCCCTGACCATTTCACTTTCCCACTTCTCTAGAAACATCCTAGAGGTCCTGGTCTTCTTCAAAGACCAATTGTAGTGCCCTAAGAGGAGGTCTCAAAGAGGCGCTTCAAAGAAGAGGTAATGTCCGTTACTGATTATTTCAACTTTATTTCTTCTTCCACATATTCTTATTTAGTTTTTTCATTATGAATTAATAACATCAGTATCTCTCATATACTTATATGTTATTATAAGTATAAAACAACCCTATTTCACCATCTATCCATCCTACGAAAAATGAAATCACCGCGCGTGCGTATGTACGGAATACCGTCTCCACGCTGTGGTGTAATCTACTTTCCATCACCACATTACTTGGATGGGTATAATGGTGAAAATAAATAATTATATATGATTATTTTAAATTGGTATTGATTCTGAAATAGTATACATACACTCCAATACAATTCCACGATCATGGGAACAATATCATTGCTCGTGCGTACGTACGGAATACCGTCTCCACAATGTGATGCGATTCGTTCTACATGATATTCATTGAATAATGATTATATAAATGAATTGAATGAATAAATATGATATATAGTACACTAATACCATTCTGGAAATGAGGTATCTATAACCTAAATAGAAGAAGAAGAATTTATTCGACAAGACACGCATAAGAACAAAAAGTAATAAACACCTGAATAACAAGTAGTAATGAAATATTACTAATAAGAAGCTAATAATATGACCATATATGATATAATAACAATAAGTATGATTTTGGAAGAATTCAATAACATTATTTAAATCATTATACAGGAGGTTTGGACACTTACGAAGCAAATCGGACCGAAGGTAAGGTAAATATCACAATCTCATTTTTATCTGAGATTGTTTATACTTTAGAATTTACTAGGGTATATTTTATCATCCAAATACATGTTTCCTAAATATATAATATTATTTCCATCCACCTACAATTGTTTAAATCCAATTTTACCCTTCAGTGAGTCTTTAGTAAAAGATATGAAAGGAATCTTTTGTCGTTTTTCATACGAGGTACTTTTTGACTTTTCTGACAAAAGTACGAGAAGAATGTTTTTTGAACTTATACGACATGAATGGATTTTTAAAACATTATTTCCAAGAGGCTTCCTTTACAAGTTTTCAAGTTTATTTTTAATCAACTTCTTTTAGTTTAGAATTGTATGACATGTTAAGAAAGGAAAAGTGTTTTTGAAGTAGAAAGGATATTTTCCTCAAGAATGGAGTTCAAGTGTTTTATCAAAATTATTTTCCATCTAATATAATAAAGGGTTCTGTTTCTATACCCATTATTACATTTATTTGATTATGTTGTGATGGAATTATTTTTATGAATTCCATTATCTTATATGAATTGTTTTATGATGTCATGATGTTTAAGAATCCCATTTTCATTACATGGGTTATGCTATGATGTATGGTTTATGATTTTGTGGCACACATAAGAATAGTATCATTATGAGATGGGTGGGAATTATATCTCCCTATAATGAATTGGGTAATGATTTTATATCTCATGAGATATACATGGCTGGAACGGCAGGTTAAACCGGTTCACTGAAACAGGACTGAAACGAGGAGTGAACTCGGTTCAGAAATGGACTTTGTCCACTAAGATAGTATTGGAAATGAGTCTTGACTAATAAGAAATTATTCTCTATAATTATGTGTGTATGCAACAAAGTTTCATGTTTTAAGTTATCATTATTGGGATTACATTTCAATACCATGATTTATCCCATGTTATGAAATTATGATCCTTTTTGCAGGGTAAGATTTCCAAAATGTTATGTTCTTATGAATTTGATGTGATTGATATTTCTTTTTTTTACCCTTACTAAGAATTTGAGATCTCCATTTTGTATGTTTTCTTTCACCAGGTTAGGAAGAAGGGTATTATGTAAGATATGCCAAAAAGGAACTATAGATATGATGAAATAAATAGGAGACAATGTAGATGATTTATGAACCAGTTGTTTATGTTTCCCAGTTTCTAAAGACACTATACCTATACGGTCCTTTAATGGTTTTGTTATATGTTGTAATAAGTATGCTTCAATTTTTAAGTATTAACCATGTATGTAAAGTATGGGTCACTATAGTTGGTATCAGAGGAAAGGTATAGTCATCCTTTAGAAACTAGGAAGTGAAAGCCTTAGTAAGAAACCTAAGGACATGTCTAAGCATAGAACACAATATTAGTGTTTTAGAAATGGACATGAACAACCTATGATAAGACCTTAAGTTTTAAATTTTAATCTTGATCATGTGGTTTTCCTATTATAATTAGTGTTGCTCACACTATTCTTCTTGGTTTTAGTCAATGGCTGGAACTCGAAGAAACCGTGTTAATGCGGAATGCCACGAGCAATGAAATGATTGTCCCCCTAAGAAACCAAACGTTATGGGAGCTGGAATGAAATATCTTGTAGCCATGATCACACAACTTTCTCAAGCGATGAATCATTCAGGGCTTCCAAATGAGCAAAGGAAGGAGCAACATTCTGTTGAATATTTCATGAGGCAGCGTCCACCTTCATTCAGCGGGTCTTCTGATCCATTAGTGGCTGAACAATGGATCAGTACCACTGATAAGATATTTTCAGTTCTTCAATGATCTGAACATGATAAAGTCATCTTAGCAGTGTATCGTTTGGAAGGTGATGCTGATCAATGGTGGAATATTATTAAGAATACAAGGAAAAGGGAGGAAATTGAGTCCATGAAATGGGACGAGTTCAAGAACTTATTTTTCAATAAGTATTTACCTTGTATTCTTCGAACAAAGATGGAGAAGGAGTTTCTTGAACTGAAGAAAAAGTATGATGAATCCGTTGGTACCTACAAAGAAAATTTTACAAGACTTGCAAGGTACGCTTCCGAAATTATTATCCAACCTGAGAGAACGATCGATCGATTCTTTAGTGGCTTAAAACCAAATCTTCGAAGGGCGTTAGCCATAATGTATTTCAATAGCTATGAGGACATTGTTTGATGTGCTCTCAAGGTTGATATAGAGATTGGTGTAACCCATCAGTCACATGGGTTTGATAAGAAGAGGAAAATGGAATTCAAAGGAAAATCTAAAGACCACACTGAAAAGAAGATGAGTTTTCCCTTATGATCAATGTTTGGAAAGAAACATGGAGGAAGTTTTCTTAAGGGGACAATCAAATGTTATAAGTGTGGAAAAGAAGGTCATCGGGCAATTGAATGATGAAATAATGGGAAGAAGATGTCTAATGATGCAAACAAAAAAAGGGATACAAATAATGAACCTACTACACTTCAATGTTTCAAGTAAAAGGAGATGGGGAATTATTCCAATCAATGCCCAAATCCAAGGGTTGATGATGATGATCGACGTCAACAAACTCTTAAGGCCAAAGATAAAGGAAAGTCACATGCAATTACTATCGGCGATGTGGATTACGACAAAGAAGTGGTGAGAGGTACACTTACCATCCACTCTAAAGTAGAAAATGTTTTATTTGATTCTGGATCCACCCACTCTTTTATTTCTGAATAATTTTCTAAGGGTATCACCGTATTACCTCAACAATTAGATGTTGAGTTGGCTGTGACAACTCCTAATGGCACAACAGTCGCATCAAAATTTTACAATTCTTCTACGATTGAAGTTTGAGGGAAAGTGCTTCCTGCAAATCTTGTGATCCTTCATATAGTGGAATTAGATGTGATTCTTGGCATGGATTGGCTTTCTCTATATGGAGATTATATCAATTGCCAATGAAGGGAAGTCACATTTTATATTCCAGATCAATCTTTGATCATCTATCGATGCAAGGATGAACATAACCTTCCAGTGGAAATTTCTCCATCTTATGGGTCTTGATTCCACTAAATGAAGGTTATTTATCTCAAATGGTTCGTGAGAAACTCACAATTAAGAATATGCCCATTATACAGAATTTGATGATCTCTTTCCAGGGGAATTGGCAGGTCTTCCACCAAATCGTGAAGTTGAGTTTTCAATAGAACTCATACCAGGTGCTTTGCCTATTTCAAAGACACCTTATAGAACGACCCCAATTGAGTTGCAGGAATTAATGAAGCAACTCCAAGAGAATCTTGATAAAGGATTCACACGGCCTAGTGCGTCACCTTTGGGAGCACCTATTCTATTTGTTAAAAATAAATATGGATCAATGAGACTCTGCATTGATTATTGAGAACATAACAAGATCACTATCAAGAACAAATATCCTCTCCCACGCCTTGATGACCTATTTGACCAACTACGCGGAGCTCAATACTTTTCCAAGATTGATCTTCATTCAGGGTATCATCAATTAAGGGTCAAAAGGGAGGATATACCAAAGAAGTCGTTTCGTACAAGGTATGGACACTATGAATTTATAGTGAAGCCATTTGGTCTTACTAATTCCCCTGCTATCTTCATGGATCTAATGAATAGAGTCTTTAGAGACTATCTTGATCAGTTTGTGGTAGTATTTATAGACGATATTCTTGTCTATTCAAAGAGCAAGGATGAACATGAACATCACTTGAGAATTGTATTGAAGACCCTAATAAAGGAGAATCTTTATGCCAAATTTTCCAAGTGTGAATTTTGGCTTCAAAAAGTTTCATTTTTGGGACACATAATCTCAAAAGAGGGGATATCTATGGATCCAGCAAAAACAGAGGTTATCGAAAGATGGTCGAGACCAACAACAGTAACCAAGATCTGATGTTTTCTTGGTTTGGATGGATATTATCGACGTTTTGTAAAAGATTTTTCACGATTATCTAATCCAATCACCAAGTTGACTCATAAAGGAGTTAAGTTTGTTTGGACAGAGGAATGTGAAGAGAATTTCAAATAGTGGAAAATAAGGTTATCCAGTGCCCCTGTGCTCACACAGCCTTGTAGTGGAGAAAGGTTTATGATCTACAGTGATGCATCCAAGAAGGGATTGTGGTGTGTTCTTATGAAAAATTATATGGTGATAGCTTATGCCGCGCGATAGTTGAATATCCATGAGTAAAATTACCCAACTCATGATTTGGAGTTAGCTGCGATAATCATTGCATTAACGATTTGGAGGCATTATCTTTATGGAGAAAGGTGTGACATTTATACTTATCATAAAAGTTTAAAGTATATTTTCACACAAAAGGAGCTGAATATGCCCCAAAGAAGTTGGTTGGAGATGATTAAGGATTACAACTGCTCAATTCATTACCACCCCGGGAAAGCAAACAAGGTGGCATATGCATTAAGTCAACAAGACCAGGCCAGTCTATCCATGATGAGGATCACAAAAGATCCAATAATTATGGATTTACAAAGGATGGATCATGGAATTATGATTAAAGGGGAAAAATCGTCTCTTTCTCAAATGAATGTTCAACCATCTATACATGTTAAGATTAAAGAGGCACAAAAAGAAGATGTAGAGTTACAAAAGAAGGTGAGAAATGTTCCTGAATTCAACCTGTATTGGGATGGGATAATAAAGTTCAGGAATCGAGTTTTTGTTCCTCCCATCCCCAAATTAAAGAAGGAGTTGCTGGATGAGGCTCATAGTTCATCATTCTCTATATATCTTGGAAGCACGAAGATGTATAGGGACCTAAAAGAGTACTTATGGTGGGATAGCATGAAAAGAGATGTTTCTGAATATGTCTCTCGATGCTTGGTTTGTCAGCAAGTTAAAGCTGAGAGACAGAAGCCTAAGGGGATGTTACAACCATTGCCCATACCAGAATGGAAATGAGAAAACATCACTATGGACTTTGTCACTGGACTTCCTAAAACTTCCAAATTCAATAATGCTATTTGGGTCATAGTTGATCATATTACAAAGTCTGCACACTTCATTGTTATTGGAGAGGATTTCTCTCTAGATCATATTTCCAGGATATTTGTAAAGGAAGTGGTACGATTGCATGGAGTACCACTTCCTATTATATCTGATCGGGATCCGAGGTTTACCTCAAAGTTCTGGCGAAGTCTTCAGCATACTCTGGATACCGAGTTGAGTTTCAACACTGGTTATCATCCTCATACAGACGGCCAGTCTGAGAGGACAATTCAAACTCTAGAAGATATGTTGAGAGATTGATATATAGATTTTAATGGTGATTGGGATAAACACCTACCTTTGGTGGAATTTTCTTATAATAATAGCTTTCACTCCAGTATTCAGATGGCTCCTTATGAAGCTCTCTATGGAAAGAAATGTAGGACTCCGACTTGCTAGGATGAAGTTGGGGAAAGAAAGCTATTAGGACCTGATCTTGTTGATGAAATGGAAGAAAATTTCAGATCTATTCAACAACACATAAGAGTAGCTCAGAGTCGACAAAAATGTTATGCCGACAACCGAAGAAAAGACGTAGAGTTTGAAGTGGGTGATAAAGTGTTCTTACAAATATCTCCCTAGAAGAGGGTCATGAGATTTGGAAAGAAGGGAAATTTGAGCCCTAGATATATCGGTCCATTTGAAATTCTAGATCGTGTTGGGAAGGTAGCTTACCGATTGGTGCTTCCACTGAATCTCTCTGAAGTTCACAATGTGTTCCATGTATCTCTCCTGAGAAAGTACATACCTGATCCTTCACATGTACTCATCTCAGAAGTTCTACCACTAGAGCAAGATCATTCTTATGAAGAACAACCGATAGAGATTCTAGATCTTAGTGAAAAATTCCTACGGAACAAGACCACTCGCTTGGTGAAAGTTTTATGGAGTAACCACCAATTAGAAGAAGCTATATGGGAACTTAAGGATATGATGAGGGAGAGGTATCCTCATCTGTTTGTAATGAAGTGACGAATTTTGAGGGCGAAATTCATTTTAAGGGGGGTAGAATTTAACACCCTGAGATTTTATGAGAATTTTTTTTTGTCTCATGTTAAACGCAACACTAAAGGAATCTTTCACAGCATACAAAACGAACTTGGCTTGCATTACACGCAATCACGACCTTCCTCAATAGCGTGTGTAGTACGCAATACCGGGTTTCACTAAACAATGATATATTATTATGAAGTATCCGTTATGAATAGTATTTACTAAATTTTTAATTTTATTATTCATCTTACAGATTTTCTAGAACATGGTAAGAGAACAAAATCAATTTTTCGGGTAAAATAAGTATTTTAAAAAAAAATGCAGTTTTGCCGCCTTTTAATGGCACACCCACATTAAATCTAGTTTATGACATGTTTATAAGTTAAATTTGAAAAAATAAAATTCTTCTTTTGAATATGGGTATAAAAATTTACTTTGGATAAATTTTTGATATTTTTCTGATAACTTTCATATTTTTATGAATAGTAAAAATACGCTAATTTTTAATTAAAAACAAAATTTTTCGTTGAGATAATTTATATCGTTAAATTATAATATTTAATGGTTTTAAATTATAAATAGAATATATTTTTACCATTTAATATAATGTATGTCATTAGCATGAATTTCACATTGAATTCATAGGTAAAAACATTTCAATCTTTGGCAATGTTTTAACTTAAAAAACCCGTTTTCTTAAGAACGAGATTTATTTTAAATTAATTACTGCAACTTATATGTTTTGAATTTTGAAAAATGGATTCCATATTCGGAATCAGTGGGTCCAAATTATGTTAATAGGATACTTTTTATTTTTGGGCATTATGAATAGTAACTACGGTAAATTTTATTTACCATAGTAAAAGGTAAATCAGGTAATTAAGGGTAAATATAAGATTATAAAATTACCCTAACACTTTCCAAAATCTTATTTGATGACTACAAGTCGACCAATATCACCTAAGGGTCAGATTAGATTCATTTAATGGATTTTGTTCTGTGAAAATAATTTAATTATTATTAAAACCAAAGAATGAGACAACATGTCACTTTCTTAAATCTTATAAGTATAATAATTTTAATTTAGTGATAAACTAAATGAATCTTCAAACATAAATAGTCTCTAGAAATATAATACAATTATCTACATCATAGTAATTTATTTGAGAATTTTTAGGGATAAAATAATTATCATTAATTATGACACAATAGTGATGTTGAAATTATTTTATTAATTAAAATATCAAATAAATGGTTTTAAAAATATTAAAATAAATATTATATGAACTATTTAATGTGATAAACTAATTTTCTAGATACATATAACATTTTATAAATATATTAAATCTTTTATTTCGAACATATCTTCTGTATATATTTTATTTAAATTCAAATAAATAAATAGTGTCAAAATGGACACTATTGTTATTTTATAAAAATAAGATATTATAAAATTGTTTAAAAATCAAAAAAATATTTAAAAATTATAAATTAAAATATATATGGTCTAAAATGTCATAAAGTGTAAAATTATGGAAAATTCACAATACATATGTAATTATTTATAATAATTTAAAATTTAGAATATTATTACCACAAATAAAATTAAATTGATAAATAAGGATAAATCAAGTTGATAATGTATAAAATAAATTCCTAACATGTCTAAATTTTATTGGTTGATGATATTACAACCCTATCTCATCTTATCTTCTGATATGAGTCATTTTGGCTGTTTTTAAGTGGGGTTGGGATTTTATATAAACTAATATTTCTTATATTTCTGAAGGTGCCCCTCTCCTCCCTTATAAAAGGGAACCTCCTCCCTCTCCTCCTCACACCAATTTTAGCATTCTATCTCGGCCAATCACTGCCCATTTCACTTACCCACTTCCCTAGAAACATCCTTGGGGTCCTGGTCTTATTCAAAGACCAATTTTAGTGCCCTAAGAGGAGTTCTCAAAGAGGCGCTTCAAAGAAGAGGTAATGTGCGTTACCGATTCTTTCAACTTTATTTATTCTTCCACATATTCTTCTTTAGTTTTTTCATTATTAATTAATAACATCAGTATCAATAATATACTGATATGTTATTATAAGTATAAAACAACCCCATTTCACGATCTATCCATCCTACGGAAAACGAAATCACCGCGCATGCGTACGTACGGAATACCGTCTCCACGCCGCGGTGTAATCTATTTTCCATCACCACCTTGCTTGGATGGGTATAATGGTGAAAATAAATAACTATATATGATTATTTTAAAGTGGTATTGATTCTGAAATAGTATACATACACTCCAATACAATTCCACGATCATGGGAACGATATCATCGCTCGTGCGTACGTACGGAATACCGTCTCCACGATGTGATGCGATTCGTTCTACATGATCTTCATTGCATAATGATTATATAAATGAATTTAATGAATAAATATGATATATAGTACACTAATAACATTCTGGAAATGAGTTATCTATATCCTAAAGAGAATAATAATAATTTATTCGACAAAACACGCATAAGAACAAAAAGTAATCAACACTCGAATAACAAGTAGTAATGAAATATTACTAATAAGAAGCTAAGAATATGACCATATGTGATATCATAACAATAAGTATGATTCTGGAATAAGTCAATAACATTATTTAAATCATTATAAAGGAGGTTCAAATACTTACGAAGAAAATCAGACCTAAGATAAGAGAAATATCAAAATCTCATTTTTATCCGAGATTGTTTATACTTTGGAATTTACTGGGGTGTATTTTATCATCCACATCCATGTTTCCTAAAAAATTAATATTATTTCCATACACCTAAAAATGTTTAAATGCAAGTTTACCCTTCGGTGAGTTTTTAGTAAAATATATGAAAGGAATTTTTTGTCGTTTTTCGTACGAGGTACTTTTTGACTTTTCCGACAAAAGTACGAGAAGAATGTTTTTTTAACTTATACGTCATGAATGGTTTTTTAAAACATTATTTACAAGAAAATTCCTTTACAAGTTTTCAAGTTTATTTTTAATCAACTTCTTTTAGTTTATAATTGTATGACACGTTAAGAAAGGAAAAGTGTTTTTGAAGTAGAAAGGATATTTTCCTCAAGAATGGAGTTCAAGTGTTTTATCAAAATTATTTTCCATCTAAGATAATAAAGGGTTATGTTTCTATCCCTATTATTACATTTATTTGATTATGTTGTGATGGAATTATTTTTACAAATTCCTTTATCTTATATGAATTGTTTTATGATGTCATGATGTTTAAGAATCCCATTTTGATTACATGGGTTATGCTATGATGTATGGTTTATGATTTTGTGGCACACATAAGAATGGTATAATTATGAGATGGGTGGGACTTATATCTCCCACCAATGAATTGGGTAATGATTTTATATCTCTTGAGATAGACATGGCTGGAATGGCAGGTTAAACCGGTTCAGTGAAACAGGACTGAAATGAGGAGTGAACTCGGTTCAGAACTTTACTTTGTCCACTAAGATATCTAGGAAATGAGTCTTGACTAATAAGAAATGATTCTCTATGATTATGTGTGTATGACACAAAGTTTCATGTTTTAAGTTATTATTGTTGGGATTAAATTTCACTACCATGATTTATTCCATGTTATGAAATTATGATCTCTTTTGCAGGGTAAGATTTCCAAAATGTTATGTTCTTATGAATTCGATGTGATTGATATTTCTTTTGTTTACCATTACTGAGAATTTGAGCTCACCCTTTAGTATTTTTTCTTTCCCAGTGTCAGGAAAAAGGGTACTAAGTAAGATATTCCAAAAAGGGACTATAGATATGATGAAATAAATGGGAGACAGTGTAGATGCTTTATGAACCAGTTGTTTATGTTTCCTAGTTTCTAAAGACACTATTCCTATACGGTACTTTCATGGTTTTGTTATATGTTGTAATAAGTAAACTTCAATTTTGAAGTATTAACCATGTATGTAAAGTATGGTTCGCTATATGATTAGTCATATAGTGCGGTAGACCATGCGATATTACCTAGTGGAGCAGAACCTGCCACATGGTTGGCGTATAGTTTTCCCAACCATGTGTCCAAATTATGTGACACCTCCTCTATCGATAAAATTCAATTTTTATTTTGTGGGGTTATTTTAAAAACACCCATTTATCATCCTCCCTTCCCCTACACCACGATATTTTCCTCCTCCATGGCGTACGAAGGCCCCTCTATGCTATCTATTGGGTTTTGACATAACTCCATCAAATCTCCTCTATTCTATTCACATTCAGAAGTAACAGAACCATCTCATCAAGCTCTCTCATCCACACCTTTCAATTAATTGCATTTTCTCCTTCTCATCATGCAATCTCCATGGGACAAACATTTTACCTATTTAGGGGTTTTTGATGAATCCCTTGTTTTCTCTCATTATAGGTTGAATAAATATATGCATACGGACATGTGTGGTACAATGGACATGAGGTAGGGAGATTACTCCATTTCCTATATTTTTTATGACTATATGCCATTGTACTATTTTCTTCTAGGTAGAACCCTTTGACAAGGCCTTGATATTTCTTAATAAATTATCTAAGAGGGTTTTCCATGTCCTTACTGATTCGTGATTAAAGAGAAAACCAACTAAGGCTGGTCTCCTTTATTTCATCCACCCCTTAGGGTGTTCCATCCTAAATTTACATTTTTATCATAAGCATTAATTGGGGTCCACCTTGTTTTGAAACTCTAAATTGATTAGAAGTTTTAGACTGTAAAGGGACCATGCATTAGGTTCCCCATGAAAATGAACAAGTTAAATTATAATTGGTTCGACCATGTGTAATGAAATGTTCCTTAACATTATTGAAGTTTCACTTGTATAACACTTGTCTTGTGTACCTTTTCTTATGCAAGCGAATGACGCCCTTATTCATTTAATATATTTTTTATGGAATTTTATTAAATGTTATGCCTCATGTTATATGACTTTTCATTCCCCTGTGTTATTCTAGGGGACTTGTAATTGTGTATTTTAAATGATAGTATTTATGCCAATTGATTTGTCCTAAATTGTAAACCATACATGCCAAACATGCTAGCTTTGAATATTGGAATGTCATGGATGACACCTAAATGGAGGCATGTTGATTCCATATGCATTAATTATATTTATTTGATTACATAGTTTTATTTTTTCTTATCATCTTATTTAGTGGTTTGATCTATATGAAATGCTTTGGTAATGTTATTAGCGTGTGCCATTAAATTACATGTCATGGCATTGAAATGTTTAGAACTTATGAAATTTAGATTATGCCTTATGCTCATTCCATGATTACAATTGTTGATACATAATTACATTCCATTTATATTGTGTCATTGTGTATGTATATGTTTGAATATCTTGTTAGATTTTAGGATGAGACTGTTATTAGATGGATTGGAATTATAAATACATGCCTTGATTTTATTGGATGTTGAGGGCTTGTATTGCATCCTTTGGAAATCTTGGTATCCTGGGATTTTTACCCTGACCTTGATAAGATGGGATTTCTAATTGATGATATGAAATATTATAAATTATATTCCTTGAATTGATATGATTTGTAGATATGGATTACTCGACACAGGCCAAGAGACAACATGGGGTCCATAATATAGACTCATGGAATGACTCGATGTGCTATGTGAGTTTGGAATTGATACTCTAGGAGTGATGCTTTGTTTATTGGGTGAAGGATAAATTGGAGTTATCTATTACTAATTAGTGATACTAGTTCCTTAGTGGAGTAACCAAAGATGATCCCATTTGGAACGATGATTATACCATGGAACATGTGATACCCAATCCTCTGTGTGAGATACATGGTATGGACTTAGAGTCTTGATCCTTGAGTGATATAAATAAAACGGTATGTGTCTCCTCAGATAAGATCAATGGTATTGGGTTAGTGTAAGTTTTCATTGTAAAACATGGGATTCATATTTGATTTCCATGGATGCTCTCAAGACACCACCATGTTTTCATTGAATTTAAAGTTTGTATGATCATGTGGACGGTATCATTTATTAATTGTTTTGAGCTTGGTTATGTACATGTGTTTCATCTTACATATGTAAGAGAACACTTAAGTGATGAAATTTGTTGGACCCCATGCTGATTCACAATCATGGGGGGTATACCTTCTTCATTCGTTCTATTTATGTTTGGGCATTATATACATTACATGTTTTGCACAGGTACTCGATGAGACATCCTGAAAATGTCAAAGTAGGTGATATATTATGGGTGTCAATTAGGAATTGAAACCAAGTTATTAAATATTAATTAATTTATTGACAATATTTATTTTATATATCACAATATTATCTACATTTTAGATGAAATGGAAAGGCCTAGACAATGTGGGTGACAACCTACTGAGATTTATATCTCACACCCTACTCTTTTCCTTTTTGGTACTCTAGTAGACTTTATCCTTGTAGGTATGGATAAATGGATCGAAACAATTTTGGATGTTTAATTTCATGATGCATATTATGGAGCAATGGGGGTATAAGACCTAGCCTATTTTCATGATGTTGTGTATCAGTTTTTGGACTTTTGTAGTATTTGATAGCATGTTGTATATTCTTGTACCATTGTTCCACATGCCCTCATTTTTTATTGTTTTTCGAAAATCCATATTAGTTATTATATATATTATTGATATTATAATTCTTCAAAATATTTATTTATAATTAATTGAATAAATATTTTACTTCTTCTTATGTCTACATGTGTTTATGCTTCATCTATTTAAAATTTGTTTCTTACTACTTTGTCTACTATGATATATGAGAGAATAGTCTCCCTAAAGACACATCTCAGGACCTCGCTTCTAGTCAGTAGCCTATGGAATTCTAGAAGATGCTCTTGAGGTCATGTAGATTATTGTATTGGGTCTTTATCCTAAAGAACATGGGGCAGGAAGCTACTTATTAATTGGAATGGTGTTCCACTTAATTCAATTTTTTTAATAAGGATTAAAATGTTAAAAATAATCACAGTTTATTACCTATTAAAATGAAACGTACTGATACATTTAATATGTATACATTAAGGTTTGGGTTATGTGGTACCAATTTTAGATCATAATTTCTATGGGCCAAAATGAATTGGAAATTTAATCCATATAATTCAGCCACATTGAAAGGTATTTAAATGAATAAATGGGTCTAAGTGAAATAGACACATTATAAGTGGAATGAGAACTTGACATGATCCGTACATGGGAAATGGGGAATATTATGAGTCTCTTGTGATCCTCCTCGATTCCTTCTTTTCTATCTTGACATGGCTCTTGAAGAAGGCAATGTGTTGTGATGCTGAGAGGTATTCCATTTACATGTCTTCAATACCACCTTCCTTATCTAATGTTCCATGTTCAGGGAGGGTTTTTACATTCCCTTCCTTACAGATTTCTTATCTACATTACATATCTATTATAAATCTTTCTTAACATGTACATTTGGAAATTTTAGAGTTATTCCACTGTGACGTCCTCAGGATAAATACCACTAGAGTGGCGATGATCACATGCTGGAGGTGGTGGGCCTTAAACCACCCATGATACCTCATGTAGTTCCACCTATCACACCTCTATATGATCTTACACTGGGAATCAATGTTCATTTAGGGATAATATTTTGAGGTTTATCCAATAAATTCAGTGTTCACCCCATATTACCCTGTCTATAGTAGTGTTTACATGGGACATTCATCAGTAAAATCCTCCCAATTTATTGGGAGGATGGAGTTCCTCAGGATGAAAAGTTAATGATTGAAGCTATGATATCCATCTTTAACCATAATGAGATTCCTATAGAGCGGAGGGGAAACATTGTTACCTATAGGCTTCGTGGCTCTGCCAATCGTTGGTGGGATATCGTATCTCAATCAGAGCATTACCAAGACATGATATAAGAAAAATTCCAACCCCTTTTATTGGATTACTTAATTTTGAATACAATGATATCGGATTGAGGTAGGAATTTATTTCATTTTAAATAGCGATCTATGAATGTGACTTAGTATTCATCACATTTTACCGAACTCTAGAGTTTTTCCCCATCACTTACGAGCGACGAATAACTACTCCAAGAAGTTTATAGGGGTGGGTTGACAATATTGTTCACTTGTAGGTGAAAATATTTTGTTTAATAAATGTTACAGATATTAGGAGCCAAGATGTAATTATGGAACAAAATCATAGACAGGTCAGCTTTATGAGCTAGGGAAGATGAGTTTCGTGTCATGATGATGGTTCATTTGGGAGTAAGAAGCACTGATTCGAGGGTAAAAAAGGGGGATGTTTTATCTAGGTGAAATATACTGATCCTATACTATTTCACCATTGAAGCAAGCTAGACCATAAAAAACACAGTCTATAAATAATGGAATTGAATGTCGAGCTTGCTGTAGGATGGGTTATATTCAATGCTTCTATCGATCTTATCCTCCAACACCCAATTATAGGGGATTTGTAAAATCCCCTATATTAGGTATGGAATGGGGGAATCCACATAAATCTATGAGTTGGTCTTTGATAGGGTAGTTAGGTCAAGTTGGAATAGTCATGTCCATGTGAGTCAGGCCCTAGAACTTTATTATCAACTTGGTGTATTTTCTCAAGATAGTCAAGCTACTCTTTAGGGCCACAATTTAAGCTACATATTTTTACTGAAACCAATTTCAAGTGTTAATAGTCCGTATTCATCTATCAATATAGGTAATACCCTATAAACCTCTATTTTAGTTTCAAATCTTCTTAAGTTGTGTTTTTTCTAACCCCTTTTTTGTTTCGGGTTTTTATCATTTTGAGTGTTTTCATGTGTTTTTATTTATAATGGAATGTAAATATTTCTGTATGCCTCTTAGTAATTTTTTGTGGAATTTTAATTGTATCCTTTAATATTAGTGACTCTTAGTGGCCATGAAATCATATTGGGGTAAATTCCTAGTGGGGAACATCAAATACATAAATGAGTATGGTCGATGAACCTATGGCTAGTATCAAGAATGTATCTCTTCCCATATAATCTTTTGGTGGTATGTGCTGATATACATGATACATATTGTCCTATTTAATGGTGCATTGAACTGATTGAGTTATGTCTTGACTGTTTAGTTTGATGTTAATGAAAATGAAAATGTGGGTAGGGTCATGTCTGTCCTAGTTAAGGGTGTCCTAATGGTTGAAGGCACACAACCAAGAAAAATATTATAAAGGGTCAACGATGTTTTATCTTTCCCTGTAGATGTATGTTTGGTTTCAGTCTGTTTCTTCTTATAATGGTTCAGAGACATACGAAACATTATGTTTTTTATATAAAAAGTGCCTCAAATCCTTTTTGGATTTTTTACAACTTATTAATTTTAGTTTAAACTCAGTTAGGGTGACCATGTCCCTTATATTGGGGTCATATTTGTAGTCTAAGAGATATTTGGCCTCATGGAAATCTACTATTTTAAAGGAATTGGTCTTGTTCTGGTGTTTTTAATCAGGATCGTTCTCTAGAAGCGTGGTTATTTTATAGATTTGATTGATTCTGGTGATACCTGGTTTCCCATGTAGGAATGATGTGCATAGACTCATGAAAAAAATGTTTTCCTCTTGACTCGAAAGAGACGAGGATTATTCTTTGGTATTGGATAATTTTATTGTGTAGGAAATTCTGCTCGTACCATTATCACACTTCTAATACCTAAATGAGGTTTTCCTTTGATGAGCTCCAGGAATCCCAGTTGTTGACTCTTAGATTACCTTGGACGTATTTTAGGCTCTTAAGGGGTGTTTTAACCATGTCAATTCATATGTGTCAGATCATGTAATGCCCCATGTTTATGCGGAGGCACGAAAGTTAAACAAAATTTTCGGATTGGAATGAAACTAGAATTTGGTTTTAGGTTTTCATGTGAATTCTAAGCGATGATTTAATGTTCCTTATACTAAAGAAGTATATTTTAGCATTTTTAAATGCACTAGACTTCTAAGCTAGGTGCTTCGAGGAAAGTATACTAGGGGTAGTGAAACTTTAATTCCTCTCCATCATGTCATGTGAGGTCATAGAATAACCATGAGGTGGATAAATTCTTCTTATGAAGGTGCACTGGGCATTGGAAATAAAACATGACCATTTGGGAAAGGATTCAAGACCTGAATAGGTCAGGTGATGCTATCTTTTCTTTCCCAAGGATTACATGGGAAATAACTTCCTTAGTGGGGAGATTCAAACGTTTTAGGGTTTTTCCGAACATACAGACCATAAAAAATTTAGGTATAGTTCCTTAAAATCATCTTAACTTTGAATCCTTGGAGGTTAGAGGACGGACTAGGAGTGTCCTGGGCTCTTTTGACACTCAGAGCACTTGACCGAAGGGAAAAATGCTGGGATGCATGATTTATCTACAATCATGCGACCTAGGCCACACATCCTATAGAACCTAGCCAGTGAGATACCATATGGTATATTGACAATATGTTAGAATGTGCACTAGAATATGTGATTTGACTTCATGGAGCAGAACCTACTTCACGGGTGGCACATGGTTTGTCCCACCATTCGGTGAAAAGTTGTTACACATTCTTTGAGGGTGGAATTAAATTTGTAATTTAGATGTTTATTTTTAAACACCCCATTCTATTCCTGCCACCCCCATATTTTTTCCCTCCTCCATGGAGAATTATTTCCAACATCCATCCTCCTTGGGGTTTTGACCTAAATCACAAAAAATCCCTCTGTTATCTTCATCGTCTAAAGGAGAAAACAATTTTAGTAAGATATCTCATCTCCACCATTCAATTTATTGGTTTCTCCCCTTCTTGTCTCCCGATCTACATGAGACAGAACTTTTACCTACTTAGGAGTTTTTAGAAAATCTTTCTTTTCTTCCATTCTAGGTTGAATCGATCAATGTTTTTGTATGTGTGTAGTATGGAGACCACAAGGTAGGGAGTCTACTCATTTTCCCATGTTTTTCATCATGTTTTGGCTTTTTCGCCATCGTGCCACTAGCTGAAACCTCATAGAGAGGCCTTGATCATATATATTAAATTTACTAGGATGGTTTTCCAAGGCCATAGTGATATTTTATTATGGATAAACCCAACCGAGGTTGCTGGCCTTTTCTTTTTTCCACCCCTTAGAGTGTTCCATCCTAAATGACCCATTTTCCTTTTGTATTAAGTGGAGAGTCAATTTTTTTATACTATAAATTGATTAAAGGATATTGAATGGAAATGTAACATGAATTAGGTCCCCATTGGAAATGACCATGATAATTTATAATTGGTTTGCCCATGTGTAATGACTTCTGCTCTGACATGATTGAAGTTTCACCCAAATAACACATGTTTGGTGTAACATTGCTTATATAAGTGAATGATACCATTATGCCTTACGTAAAATGATTATGAATGTTGTCAAGTGTTATATATCATGTTAAATGACTTTGATTTCCGTTATGCTAAGATATGATCTTTGCACTTGTACATTGAAAATGCTCATTGTAATGCTGATTTCATTGGTCTAAATGGTAAACCATACTTTCGAAGATTTATGACATGGAATATTGGAATGTCATGGGTGACACCTAAATGGAGGCATGTTAATTCCATAATCCTTACTTATATTTTTTTATTATAAATGTTTCATTAAGATCATTATCTATATTAGTGGTGTGAAATATATGAAATTCCATTGTAAGCTTATTATTTTGTGCCAATAGATTACATGTGATGAAATTGAAAAATTAAGAACTTATGAAATGTAGCTTATTACTCTTGTTCATTCCATGATTACACTTTTTGATTCTATATACCATTCCATTAATATTATTCCATCATGTGTGGATTAGTTTGAATAGGTTGTTTAGATTGTTATATTTTGGCATGAGAATGTTGATGCATGAATATTAATTATTAATGGATTCCAAGATTTTATTCCATGTTGATGGATTGTATTTCATCCTTTGTATATCTTTGTAGCATGATATTTTTACCATGACTTTGATGGAATGATTTTTTAAATTAATGCCTAGTAATATTATCAAATCTTTTCGTTGAATTGATATTCCTTGTTGATATGGATTACACGACACAGGCCAACAAAGATCAGGGGTTCCATAATAAGAACTCATTCAATGACCCCCTTTGCTTGTTGAGCTATGGATCCATGTATCTGGATTGATGATTTGGTTGTAAAGCGAGGGGTTCCTGGGAAGGAAATATTATTCATGAGTGATGTTGTTTCTCAAGAGGGAAACTGATGGTGAGACTATTTGGAAAGATGGTTATACCATGCCACCGGTGATACATCATCGCTTGTGTGAGATACCTGTTATAGTCTCAAAGTCACCATCCTTGTAGATACCCAAAGATTGAGGTACATGGATATTACATTAATTTTTCATAATACTTAATTCATAACAAAAATATAATCCCAAAGATCGTATTAGTTTAGTGTCTTTGGAAACTCGTAACTAATTTTTCTAATCATGGTGAAATATCTTCAACATCTCCCATAAATATCTTCCCCTTTTGTTTTCTTATATAAAATCATTATATATATCCTGGGTAAAATAAAACAAAAAATGGGTGAGCCTAAATTCTCAATAAGGGAAAACATGGAAAACATAAAAGAACCCATAAACATTTGAACGTAAAAACCTGAACATAAAACATGATTAATGACATAAATATTGGCAGTACATAAGGCATAGATCAAAAAGGAACATTAATCATGAAAAAATATCATGGTAATAAAACATGTAATTGTGGAAAACCATTAAGCATGTGATTTGATTTCCATAGTAGCCAAGGAATCTCTGTCAAGACCATCATAGTCGACAAAGTCCATTATTGAACCAGGTTTACTTGTCATTCCAGCCCTATAATACTGAACTAGTTTTACATTCCATTCCAGCCATGACTATATGATGAGATATAAATATTTACCCAATTTATTTTATGGAGATATATGTCCCACCAATCCCATAATAAAATCATTCTTTAGTGTTCCACAATATAAATATAAATCATTCATCATAACCAAATAAATAAAATGGGTTTCATAAACCTTGTACCAGCATAACAAAATATATATAAATTAAATGGATATCATTTCACCATAAAAAAATAAAAACATGTAAAAAATAGGGAAATTATACTAAAAACATAACCATATTAATGAATGTCATCTTATATGGAAAATAGTTCTGATAAAACACTTGAAATGATTTCTAGAATAAAACATCCTTTGTTTTTCAAAATCATTTTCTATTCTCAAAATTTCATTCAATTTTAAAAGAAAATAAATATTTTGAAAAAAACCATGAAATATTGTAGAGGATACTTCATGGAAAGAAGTCATTATGAGACTTTAAAAATATATTCATGCTGTATAAGTTAAAAAATCATTCTCCTCCTACTTTTATCGGAAAAGTCAAAAAGTACCTCGTATGGTAAAAAAAATAAAGATTCCTACCATACCATGTGGTAAAAGTCAAAAATGGTAAAAATTACTTTAAACATACATATATGAATAATAAACATTTTATGAAAACATTTTGAGAAAACATGGATATGGATGATAAACATAAACCAAGTAAATACTTACGAATAATCAATCCTAGATAAGAACGATATTGGAATAATTATCCCTTAACTTATATCCAATTTCTTCCATATGTGTCTAAGACTACTGTATAATGGGTTTTAACATATTATTAACTTATAAATGATCCATAATAATATTTATGATATCATATATGATTCACTTATGACATTATATTACCCATTCATTTGTCAATTCCATGTTAAAGCAGCGTTTTGGGTAAATTCGTTTCATTTATTGTACGTGTTTTGACTTGTAATTATTCATATGATTACTTAGATAATTATTAATTACTTATAAATTGTAAAAAATTATTTATATATAATAAATATTAAGAATATATATATATATACAATAGATCGATAAATGGAATGAAATACACCGTTCATGGAGACGGTAGGCAGTATGTACTCATGAACGCTATTTTTGTTTCCTTATTAAATTGAATGGAAGTAAGTTAATAAATAACATATAAATAAATAAAGTATAATTATTATGTCATATATTTCATGATTATTTATTATATATACTTTATAATAATTATGTAATGGTTTCCATTGAGAATGAATTTCATCGCGTCGTGAAGACGGTAATCCGTACACACGCATGAGCGCTGATAGCGTTCACATAATTACTGAATGGAATTGGAGTGGGTGATATAATCTCTCATAATTAGTATGATGTTATAATAATCATATATAATTATTATTTCCACCATTTTACCCATCCATGTATGGTTGTGGTGGAAAACATATTACACCACGGCATGGAGACGGTAAGCCATACATACGCACGTGCGGTGATTTTGTTTTTTGTTGGATGGATGTAAGGTGAAACAGGGTTGTTTAATATTTATAATAAAATATCAGTATTTTAGTGATAATTATGTTATTACTTTATAATGAAACAACTAAATAATACGTAGTAGAAGAAAAAAGAAACTTGAAAGAATTAGTAGAAGAGATTACCTCCTCCTCGACGTGCATCTTTTAAACGTCCTCTTAGGGCCTTAGAGATGGCCTTTTGATAAGACCAGAACCTATTTAGTATTACTAGAGATGTTTAGAAGAGTAATATTTAGGTTTTGGACGATCTTGAAGGCTTAATATGGAGTAAAGAGAAGAGGGAGGAGGTGCGCTTTTATAAGAGAGGAGAGAGGCACTTTTGGAAACCTCAAAAATATTAATTTATAATAAACTCAAAACCCACATAAAATCTTCCAAAATGACTCCAATTATAATATGAGATGATATAGGGTTTTAATATAATCAAAAAATAAAATGTATTCATGTTGGTAATTTATTTTAAACCTTATCAATTTTATTTTTCCTTATTTAATCTATCTAATCTTATTTGTGGTAATAATTTTCCAAATTTTAAATTGTAATAAATACTTACTTATGTTTGGATAATTTTATATAATTTGATACTTTATGAAATTTTAGACTATATAAATTTCAATTTATAATTTTTAAATACCATTTTGATTTTTAAACAATTTAATAATATGTTATTTTTATAAAATATCAATAGTTTCAATTTTAAAACTATCCATTTATTTGAATTTAAATAAAATCCACACAGAATATATTTTAGAACCAAAAGATCTAATATATTTCTTACATGTCATATTAATCAATAAAATTGGTGGAGTATACTAATTAGTTCATATAATATTTATTCTAATATTTTTAAAACTATTTATTTGATATTTCCCTTAATAAAATAATTACTACAACATTTTTGTATGATTATTTAATATACGGATTTGTTGTATAAAAATTATAAATAAAAAACTATGATTAATATTAATCTAATATATTATATAATAATACTTTTAGTCGAATTAATCTTCTAAAACAATCAACTTTTAAAATTTAATCTTTATTAAAGTATGAAGATGACAACTTTGAAATCATTTAAAATAAAATAATATAAATGTCATAATCTGTTTTATAAGTCTACAAATGGTACAAAAGTAGACCTTTGTATTCTTAGGGTATAGATATACTCTAAAAATAAGTTTTTGTCAAGTTTATGGTCCTTAATGTGGGTATTATTATTTTAATGAAAACAATATTATTGATCATTACTAAATAAATAATTTGTACATCATTAATATATAAGCTAATAAGGAAATTATATATTTCTTAAAAATTACAAATAAATTACCAAGATGAATAAAAAAATAATTTATTTAAAATGAGTATTTATAATTGAATCTATATTATATATAACCCTACATTAAAAATACTTTAATTATAAAAGTTTGAGTGAGAGATATTTCACTTTCATTAAATAAAATAAATTAATGGTCTTAATCACATCCAAGTGGGTTACAAAAGATACCATTTCTACCCAAGTATATATTAGGAAGACATATAATCATCCAATTATATTAATAAAAGTGTTAGGGTTATTTTAAAGTATTATTTTTACCCTTAATTACCTGATTCACCTTTAATTTAAGTAAATAAAATTTACCGCAGTTACTATTTAGAATGTCTAAAAATTAAAAGTACCTAGTTAACATAATTTCGGCCTACTAATTCTAAATATGGAATCCATTTTTACAAATTCAAAGCATATAATTTGCATTATTTAATTAAAAATTAATCCCACTTTTGAGAAAACGGGTTCTAAAAGTTAAAACATTGCAAAAGATTAAAATATTTTACCTATGAATTCAATGTAAAATTAATAACAATGACATACATAATATTAAATGGTAAAAATATATTCTATTTATACTTTAAAACCATTCAATATTATAATTTAACCTTATAAATTATCTTGATTAAAAAAGTGGTTTTTAATTAAATTTTAGTGCATTTTTACTATTCATCAAAATATGAAAGTTAAAAGAGAAATATTAAAAAATTATCCAAAGTAAATTTTTATATACTTATTACAATGAATAAGATTATTTTGTAAAATTGAACTTATAAAAGTGTCAAAAACTAGATTTATAGTCTGTTCTCCATCAAAAGGCAGCAAAACTGCATTTTTTAAAAAATACTTATTTTACCCGAAAAATTTATTTTGTTCTCATAAAATGCTCTAGAATATGTGTAAGATGAATGATAATTTTATAAAATTCAGTATATGGTTAATAATATTCATAATGTCTAGTTAATAATAATATTATAACAATATATCGTTGTTTAGTGGAACTTGGTTTTGCGTACAACACATGCTATTGAGGATGGTTGCTCTTGCGTGCAACACAAGCCATGAATAGTGTTTGCATATAATACAAGCTAATAAAATGATGCATATAGTGAATGATAATCTTAGTGTATCTTACAACAAAGGACACCAAAGAAATTAAAAATAATATTTCTCATAAAATCTCGGGGTGTTACATTCTACCCCCCTAAAAATGAATTTCTCCCTCGATATTCGTCGGGGTTATAAATCGTTTACTACTTGAAAGTTTCTTTCATTGAAACCCAAATCATAAAAAGGAATAATAAAACATAATTATAAAAATTAAAGTAAGAAATGTAATGGTTAACCAAATTAACTCATCACTCGGTTTCCACATAGGAGAACATAAGTAAAAAAAATGGACATGAAAGAGAAATATAACCATCATGTTCTGATGGAGAGTGGTAGAGAACATGGCTATGAAAAATCCATCAATCACAGAGCAATAAATTTGTGATGATCTAAGGTACCATCTGATTCATCTCACAAGAGGGTAGTAGGACAACATTTTTGGTTTTCAAGATCCTTTCCATAAAATTGAAAATTTTGAATTCGAAGAAATACTTACTTGATTTTGGTACATTTTCACCATTGGACATTCCGTGAACAATTTCCTCTTCATATCTTAAAGAAATAAAGTTTAATTTTTCATTCGTGAAGTGTTATTAGATCATGTGATAGAATGATGGTTCATTCCATCTATCTCAAACAAAAGGTCAGAAAAAGTTATTAAATATACATAAATCAATATATGGTGATATTAATCATATATGGTTCCAAAAAATGGACTTATAATTCATATATCATACCAATTAATAAAATAAAACTAATTTCTACAAACCAGGGACTTCCTGTAGGCTAATGGTAGGCAATAAAGGCCTGTCGCACTTTGGTTGTGGGTTCGATTCCTGTAGCTTTGTCCGACGCGACGGGTTGTCTTCCATCCTACATGTTGTCCTTTTTCAAAAAAATATAATATTATAACATAATATCAAAATGTTCTAGACTTAAACAATACTTTATGATGACTAACTTAATCCATTCCAATCTTTAGGCTTATTCAAAATACTTCTTTACAATCTCATAGTATTTTGAAAAAGATTTAAAAAGTGGTCACCTACCAAGCATGTGAATAGAATAATTTATCCGCCATATATCATAAGATATATCTTGTTGGTAACATTTTATACACATGAATACCTTAATAATGTAATCTCTTGAAACATAAATTACCATAGAAACTTAGTAAAAACATTAATGATGTCAAATGTTAATTATTTCCACATACCAAAATCCAAAAATTTCCATATACTCAAACCTTGATGTCACTTTGTTCATATATATTTCATGAGCTCATTAATACCATCAAACATATTATTTTCTCCTTATACCTTAATTATGAGCATATAATCTTCATTCCAAAAATATTTCAATCACTTTTCATGGTTACTGGTACCATACAATTATTGAAAACAAATACATAGATATTCCAATATTCAATATTAATATAAATGAGATTCCACAAAACTATTTTGGAATCCCATTACATATACACTTAATAATTCCACCACTTAGTTGTCATATTCAAAATCAATAATAGTGATCATATGTGACTTCCCTTTATCCATTCCCTTAATATGTTGTTGTTTTCGGTCATCATTAGCCCTTAGATTAGGGCATTGGTTAGCATAATGCCTCATTTCCTTTCACATGTAGCATTGAATTGTTGGTGGTGCGTTCTCTGTAGTATTTTCTCAATTCACATAATTTTATACCTTTTTCCCATTACTTCGGCACTCAACTGCTCAATGAACTTCTTTTTTCACACTTAAAATATTTTCTAGTCCCTTTAAGACAATCTCTACCATGCTTCTTTAAAAACATTGATCATAAAGAAACATTCGTCTTCTTTTCACCGTTGTTTATAGATTTTTCATTGAACTCCATCTTTCGTTTCTTGTCAAAACCAAGATATGGATATGTAACACCAACTTCAAGTTCTACCCTGATAGCACAGCAAACAATTTCTTCCTAGCTACTGAAGTCTCTTATATCTAATGCCCTTCGAAGACTTGGTTTTAAGCCACTGAAGATTCGATCAACTTTACATTTTTGTTGGATGATAAAGACAGATTCATACCTTGCAAGCCTTGTTAAATTTTCCCCGTATATACCAACAGATTCATCATTCTTTTTTCTTAAGATCAAGGAACTGCTTTTCCATATTTGTTCGAATAATATGAGGGATGTACTTATTTAAAAACAAGTTCTTGAACTCATCCCATTTCATGGATTCAATTTCATCTCGGGGCCTTGTATTATTAATTAGAGTCCAACAATGGTATGCTTCACCTTCTAAATGGTAAACATAAAAAATGACTTTTTCATGTTCTGACCCAAGATTTATGGAAAATATTTTTTTAATGGTATTGATCTGTTGTTCAAGAATAAGTGTATTAGAAGACCCATTAAAATAAGTTGGACGTTGCCTCATTAATGAATCAATATAATATTGTTCCCTTCTCTGCTCATTTGGAAGTCCAGAATGATTAATATATTGTGTAAGTATAGCAATATTAATTTTCACCCCATCTCCCATAACATTGGTTTGTTCAGGAGGACAATCATTTCATTGTCCATTACATAGATCAACACGATTCCTTTAGGTTCCAGCCATCGTCTAAATCCCCAAAATAATAGTGTGAGTGGAATAAATCATGCTAGGAAAACAACATAATAAAGGGAAAGTACCTTAAATATATAACATCTTAGGTTTAATTTTAATATCATTACTGAAATTCTAGGACTATAACCTATACTTATTCTTATCCTTAGGGACATCCATAGACATACCTTAGAAATATCTCAAGGGATCTCACTAATGTTTTCACATCCTTATTTCCAATGGTTAACAAGACCTTCACTCTGATACCAACTGTAGAGACCCAAATATTTATGTACATGGACATTACATTAATTTTTTGAAATACTTAATACATAACAAAAATATATGCCCAAATACTGTACTAGTATAGTGTCTTTGGAAACTCAAAAAAAATATTCTAATCATGGGGACAGATCTTCAACATCTCCCATAATGAATTACCCTTTTGTTTTCTTACCTAAAACATTTCTTTATATCCTAGGGAAAATAAAACATAAAAATGGTGATCTCAAATGCTTAGTATGGGAAAACATGGAGAATATAAAGCAACCCATAAACATTTGAACATAAAAACATGAACATAAATCATGAGTAATGACATAAATCTTGGCAGTACATAAGGCATACATCATAAAGAAACATTAATCATGATAAAATAGTATGGGAATAAAACATGTAATTTTGTAAAACCAATAAGCACATGATATTATTTCCATAGTAGCCAAGGCATTGCTGCCAAGACCATCATAGTGGACAACGTCCATTACAGAACCGAGTTTACATGCCGTTCCAGCCCTATAATACTGAACCTGATTTACTTTTCGTTCTATCCATGTATATCTCATGAGATTTACCAAATGCATTAGTGGGAGATATAGGCCCCACTCATCTTATGATTAAATCATTCTTATGTGTGCCACAAAATAAACATAAATCCTTCATCATAACACAACGAAAAAATGGGTTTCATAAACATCATCCAATCATGACATAATCCATATAAAATAAATGGATATCATTTCATCATAAAAAAAATAAAAACATGTAAATAATAGGGACATTATACTTGAAACATAACCATAATAATGAATGCCATATTAGATAGAAAATAGTTTTGATAAAACACTTGAAATGAATTCTTGTGGAAAATATCATTTCATTTTCAAAATCATTTTCTTTTCTCAAAATTTCATTCAATTTTAAAAGAAAATAATTTTTTTCAAAATAACCATGATGTAATGTAGGGGAAGGTTCATGGAAAGAAGGAATTATGAAACCGTAAAAATCCATTCACACCATATAAGTTAAAAAAACATTGTCCTCGTACTTTTGCCGAAAAAGTCAAAAAGTACCTCATATGGTAAACAAAATAATGATTCCTTCCATACCATGTGGTAAAAGTAAAAAAGGGTAAAAATTAAATTAAACATAAATGGAGGAATAATAAACATTTTATGAAAACATTTTGAGAAAACATGGATATGGATAATAAACAAAACCCTAGTAAATACTTAAAAATATACAATCCCAGATAAGAACGAGATTGGAATAATGATCCCTTACCTTATGCACAATTTCATCCGTATGTGTCCGAGACTCTTGTATAGTGGGTTTAAACATATTATTAACTTATAACAAAACCATAATAAGAGTTATGATATCATATATGATTCACTTATAACTTTATATTACCCGTTCATTTGTCAATTCCATGTTAAACCAGTGTTTTGGGTAAAATCGTTTCATTTATCATATGTGTTTTGACTTGTAATTATTCATATGATTACTTAGATAATTATTACTTACTTCCAGAATGTAAAACATGATTTATATATAATATATATTCAGAATATATATATATAGTATATCGATAAATGGAATGAAATACACCGCTCATGGAGACGGTAGTCCGTACGTACACATGAACATTGTTTTTGTTTCCTTATTAAATTGAATGGAAGTAAGTAAATAACATATAAATAAATACAGTATCATTATTATTTAATATATTTCATGATTATTTATTATATATACTTTATAATCATTCTGGAATGATTAACATGGGGAATGAATCTCATCACGTCGTGGAGATGGTAATCCGTACGTACGCACGAGCGATGATATCGTTCCAATAATTATTGAATGGAATTGGAGTGGATGATATAATATCACATATTCAGTATGATGTTATAATAATCATATTTAATTATTATTTCCACCATTTTACCCATCCATGTATTGTTGGGGTGGAAAAACATATTACACCCCGGCGTGGAGACGGTAAGGCGTAACTACGCACGCGCAGTGATTTCGTTTTTCGTTGGATGGATATAAAGTGAAATAGGGTTGTTTCATATTTATAATAACATATGGGTATATTAGTGATATGTATGTTATTACTTTATAACGAAACAACTAAATATGATGAAGTATAAGGAGAACAAAACTTGAAAGAATCGGTAGAAGAGATTACCTCTTCCTCAATGTGCCTCTTTTAAACATTCTCTTCAGGAATTAGAGTTGGCCTTTTGGGAAGAGAATAACCTCTAATATATAAATAGAGAGGTTGAAAAGAGGAATTGGTAGGGATTGGTTGAGCTTAAATGCTTAAAATGAAGTGAAGAGAAGAGGGAGGAGGTGCCCTTTTATAAGAGAGGAGAGGGGCACTTTTGGAAACCTAAAAAATATTAAATTATATTAAACACAAATCCAACTAAAAACTTAAAAAATTACTCAAACTCATATATTAGATGATATAAGGTTTTAATATTATAATCCAAGAAAATTTAGGCATGTTGGGATATTATTTTAAATCTTATCAATTTGATTTATCCTTAGTTAATCTATTTAATATTATTTGTGGTAATAATTTTCTAAATTTTAAATTTTTATTAATACTTACATATGTGTTGTTAATTGTCCATAATAGTGTAATTTATGACATTTTAGACCATATAAATTTCAATTTATAATTTTTAAACACATTTATTATTTTTAAACAATTTAATACTATGTTATTTTTATAAAATATCAATAGTGTCAATTTTGAAACTATTCATCTATTTGAATTTAAATAAAATGCAGAAAGAATATATGTTCAAAAAAATATATTTAATAGATTCCTAACATGTCATATTTATCTATAAATTTTTTGGAGAACACTAATTATTTCATATACTATTTATATTAATATATTTAAATCCATTTATTTGATATTTCTCTTAATAAAATAATCGATTCAACATTTTTTTATGATTATTAAATATACTGATTTGTCGCATAAAAATTAGAAATAAAATACTATGATTAAGATAAATATAATATATTTTTTTTAGAATACTTTTAGTGTAATTTATTTTCTAAAACAACCAACTTTTAAAATTTTAACTTTTTTAAAGTTTGAAGGTGACAACTTTGACATCATTTAAAATAAAATAAAATAAATGTAATAATCTATTTTATAAGGAACGAAATAGTCCACAAGATGACCCTTGGATGGTTATGGTATAGATATACGCGACCAATATTGTTTGGTCAATTTTCTTGTCCTTTTTATGGGTATTATTAATTTAATAAAAACTATATTATTGATTTTTCACTAAATAAACAATTTCTGCATCATTAATGTATAAGATAATATGGTAATTATATAGATCTTAAAGATCACAAATAAAATACCATGATTTAGAAAAACATTTTATCTTTAATATTAGTATTTATAATTGAATTTATATTCTGTATAACTTTAGTATAAAAATACATTAATTATTAAAGTCTGAGTGAGACATATTTCACATTCATTAAATAAAGTAAATTAAAGGTCTTAATCACATCCAAGTGGGTTAAAAAAGATACAATATAGACCCACGTATATTTTAGGATGAAATATAATCATCAAATTATATTAATACAAGTGTTAGGGTAATTTTATAATATTATTTTTACCCTTAATTACCTGATTTACCTTTAATTGTAGTAAATAAAATTTACCATAGTTACTATTCATAATGTATAAAAATAAAAAGTAGCCTATTAACATAATTTGGACCTACTGATTACAAATATGGAATCCATTTTCTTAAATTCAAAACATAGAAGTTTCAGAATTTAATTTAATATAAATACCGCTGTTGAGAAAATGGGTTCTAAAAGTTAAAACATTGCAAAAGATTGAAATGTTTTTACCTATGAATTCAATGTAAAATTAATGATAACGACATAAATAATATTAAATGGTAAAAATAAATTATATTTATACTTTAAAACCCTTAAATATTATAATTTAACCATGTAAATTATCTTGATGAAAAAATGTGTTTTTAATTAAATTTTAGCGTATTTTTACTATTCATCAAAATATGAAAGATTACAAAAAAAAACTAAAAAATTACCCCAAGTAAATTTTTGTATACTTATTGCAATTAATAAGTTTATTTTTTCAAATTGAACTCATAAATTTGTCAATAACTAGATTTTTAGTTGGTGCGCCATCAAAAGGTGGAAAAACTGCATTTTTTAAAAAACACTTATTTTATACGAAAAATTTATTTTGTTCTCATACCATGTTCTATAATATGTGTAAGATGAATGATAATGTTATAAAATTAAAAATTTGGTTAATACTATTCATAACTACTATTTCATAATGATATTATAACAATATATCATTGTTTAGTGGAAGTCGGTATTGCGTAAAACATGCGCTTTAGAGGAAGGTCTCTCTTGCGTGAAACACAATCCAAGAATATTGTTTGCGTATACTACATGCTAATACAGTGTTGCATATAGTGCAAGCTAATCTTGGTGTAGCGTATAGCAAAATACATCAATGAAATTAAAAATATTTTTTCTCATAAAATATCAGGGTGTTACAATCCTCAACTGATACAGGGCATTCTTTATGGGTATCCATGGATGGGATTGATGGTATTTGGTTTCTCGATGATTTTGGGGAAACCCTTTGGATTCATTTTTTATTATTAAGGATATGCATGGGAAACTGAATTGGTTACATTGAATTTAATGTTTGTATGCTAATGTGGGATGTATCTTTTATTAATTGTTTTAAGCTTGTTTATGTCGATGTGTTTATTTTACATAAGCTTGAGAAATATAGAGTAATGAAATGAATTGGACCCCAAGCTAATCCACAATCTTGGGTGTATACATTCTTCATTCATTCAGTTTTCTTTTGTGCCATGTATACGTTAAATTATTTGAATAGGTACATGATCAGACATCCATCATATGTCAAAGTAGGTTTTATGAGATGAGGGTCCATAAGGATCACATATAACGTTATTAAATATTTATCTATTTACAGATCTATATTAATTTTATATGGAACAATTTTATCTACCTGTTGGATGAAATGGAAAGGGATAAACACTTTAGATGATGAACTACTATGATTTATATCTCACACCCTTCACGGGCGCCATTTGGTACCCGAGTAGATGTTATTCTTGATGTTGTGGATAAAGGGAAGTGAGCTACATCCAATATTTGACTGCTTGCTAGTTAGTGTGGAGATTTTTGGGAATTGGAAAAAGGATATGCTTGAGATTTTTATGCAGTAGTTTTTTCAATTTTTAGGTTTTCCATTTCATCTTGTCTATGTTTGTTCCCTTGTTCCCTATGATCTAATTTTGTTCAGGTGCATGACATGCCATTTGAGTTATTGTATCTTTTTTTGATATTATTCTCCTATTGGATTTTTATTTATATTATGTTGTTTATATATTTTACATTCACAACTGTGTTCTCGTTTTTATTCTTTCACTATTTACTTTTTATTGCTTACTTCTATGTTTACTAGGATATATGATGGAATAGTCTCTCCACAAACACATCATAGGCCCTCACTTCTAGTCAGTAGCCTCTAGCATTCATGGAGATGCGTCTGAGTTCTTATGGCCCATTAGCTTGGGGAATGGCAACATGGGACTTAGGATGGGACACTACATTATTATAATGATAAAAAAATAAAAAAAATATTATAATTTATTAACAAAAATTTGGAGCAAATATTACTTATATTCCAAAATATAAAGTATAGGTATGTAAATAAGAAAAAAAATTTAAAAATATATTTTCATAAATATAAAAATATATGGTTGTATAAATATTTTTAATTAAAGTATAAATCTTACATACAGTTAAATAATTTTTTAAAATTCATGATGTTTTTAAAAATGATATTTCTTTCTATTTGGATAAAAATAATTCTTTTTAGGAAAATTCCCAAAATTAATCTTAAAAAATATTACATGTATTAATCCAAAATAATGTTCATTTTTTAAAATTTGTACATTTTATTATTTAGAAATTTTACTTTTAAATAAGAAGATGAAATATAATAATAAATAGTTTTATCCTAAAATAGATTTTTTTAAGAATATTTACAATTTTAATTCATATTTATTTTTATTCACTAATTAAATTACTATTAACCAATTATTCATAGAATTTATATTTTATCATCATTGGCCTAAAGTTTTTTGGAAATACAAATACATATTATATGGAAAGGAAATATTTATTAGAGTAAATTTTTAGTCATAAAATGATCGTATTATCCATTTTAGATATTAAAATTAAATTTCATTCACAATAAATGTAACTATTATATTTTTTATATATATATTTCACAAACAGGTTACTCTTATTCATTACCAAAAATTCAACAACTAGTTCTAAAAATTCTAAACATATCACTATTTTTGTTTAGTTTGCTATTGCGTGTAGTGGAAGCTATAAAAAACATTAAATTATTTAACCTTAATCACATATTGGAATTGGGGGGGGGTTACATTTTCATTTTTTGATTGGTTGGAAGGAATTTCAAAAATGGTTATATTTTAAGTATAATAATATTTAAGTATACTTATCATAGTTATTTAATTATACCAACATGAGTATATTCTATTTAGATGGGGGAAAAGAATAAATAATTAAAAATAAATAAAAGAGGAGTAATTTTGAATTTTATCTTACTATTTAAAAGAAATAATTTGTAAAATGATTTATGTATTTGAGAAGATGTATTTTGAGAATAAAATTACTTTTATTAGGTTTACAAGAGTTTTAGGGATTCATTTGGGTATTGTGTTATTGTAATATTATACCAGTTGGGGATGATGACAAGTTTGGTGGTATTTATACTTTTATAAGAGAGTGTAGTAAATTTTTTTCACTATATAAAAGGTAAAGTAAATATTCAAAGGTCAAGTGGATAAAATTATTGAAAATAATTGATATGTGGAATGGTGGTGGACTTAAAATACAAAACCCTAAATTAAAAAAAATTAATTTTTCTTTTCTTTTTAAATCTTATATTTTTCACATTTACCATTTCTAGTTTTTGACATGGAAATTATTTTACCCTATGAAATTTAATTTTAATGAATCAAATTAAAAATGGATTTATTAAATAAATATGAATTATTGATTAAAAATATTAATTCAAATTTATCAAATACTATTTTCATGGGTAATAAAAAATAATATAAATATTAGTTCACATCACATGTGGAATCTATTTATAGAAAAAGTATAGTTTCCATCCTGTAAATCTTATTTTAGAACAAATACCAATGTTGTTGATTACCATGTTATAAATTATATATATTTAATTTTTTTCTATGTTTCTATAAAATAAATACAAATCCTAATCACCATTTTTATAATTATTTAAGAGAACTAGAAGAGTAATAGTTTCTATGTGGGAAAAATATTATATATATATTTCATAAATTTTAAAATTTAATTTCATAAATACCACATTTTATATTATAATTTATAAATATATATTTTTATGGGAATAATGTTTCATAAAAATATTAATTATTATTTTTTATGGAAATTTCATATATGTGAAAATATATATAAATACGAAATTTGTCACTATTCACTGAAAATTCAACCTTTTGAGAAATAAATAACAATTCATTCAAAAAAAATTTAACATTACGAATTGAAAAACAAATTTTGTTTTATTAAATTGAAATTAAAAATTCTAATAATTTAACTTTAAATTAAAATTTTAAGTATAATAAAAACCACCCTTTTATTGAAAAATGAAAATTTAAAACATTATGGGTTTTCAAAATAATTTTATACTAATATTATATTTAATCAATTTAAATACATTACTTCACATATGTAAATTATATATATTATCATAATAATCATTTGAAATGTGTTTATTTACTCTATAAATAAGCTAATTTTTTTTTAATAATGAACAATTTTTTGAAATATTAAATCAACAAATTATACATATGCCAAATATACGAATTTTTTATTTTATAATATCTTTTTAATTTATAGTGGTTTTATTATACAAATGTTTAAAAGGATAATATTTATCTAATATTTGTAGTATAATGACCCATACATTACATACAATGATATTACTTCATAATTTATGTATATTAATTATAAAATATAACAAAACCATGACAAGATTGTATCAGTATAGTGTCTTTAGAAAATGAGAAACATAAAAAACTAGTTCATAAAACATCTATACTGTCTCCTATTTATTTCTTCATATATATACTCCCATTTGGAATATAATACTTAATACTCTTCTTCACAACCTGAAGAAAAGAAACATATGAAGGGGTGAGCTCAAATTCTCAATAAGAGGAAAAAATAAAAATAACAAACATATTATATTCATAAGAACCAAAAACTTGAAAATCATATCATGCCTATAAAATATCGTAATATCATGTTACAGGAAAAATCATAAAATTGAAATGTAATCCCAATAATCATAGAAAAAGAAATTATTTTTTGGCATATAGATATAATAATAAGAAATCATTTCATATTAGTCAAGGCTCATTTCCAAGACCATCATAGTACACAAAGTCCATTACTGAACCAAGATCACTCCTTATCCCAACCATGTATCAATGAACCAGAATTACTTTCCATTCAATTCATGTATATCTAATGAGATATAAATCATTACCCAATGCATTGGATATATATATATATATAGGTACCACCCATCCGATAATGATACCATTATTACATGTGTCACAAAAACATAAAAACATTCACTAAAGCCTAACCAATGAAATAAAATGGGTTTTTTAAACATCATTCCACCATAACAGAATACATAAATGGATTTTATAAAAAATAAATCCACCATTTACATAATAAAATCAATGTAATAAGATGTGTAATAACATAAAACTATGTAATCGTTGATGAAAAATAATTTTGATAAAATATGTGAGCATCATTTTTGAGAAAAATATACTTTTTTCATGAAAAACATTTTCCTTCCTAAAAATACCACAAAATTTTAGAGGAGAACATTTTATGTGAAAATAAATTTGTAAGATTGTAGAGAAAGATTCAAGGAAATAAATAATTATGAAAGATTAAACATCTAGCCATACCATAAAAGTTAAAAAAACATTCTTCTCGTACTTTTTCTGTAAAAGTCAAAAAGTAACTCGTCATAAAAATGACAAAAGATTCCATTCATACTGTTTAGTAAACAATTACCAATGGGTAAAATTGAACTTAATATTTATTTATGGGTATAAATTATATTTTGAAATACATATTTATGAGTCATGAAAAAAAATGATAAATAACATCTAGTAAATACTTACGAATAAACAATCTATGAAAAAACAAGATTTGCTAATTTATCCGTAACCTTTAGTCTGATATGCATTTTATGTCTCCAAACCACTGGAATAATGATTTAAATAATGTTAAGAATTTATTCCAGAATCATAATCAATTTTATGATATTTATTATCATATTTTCATCTGTTTGTTATTAACATTTCATTGTTAGTCGTTATTCAGGTATTAATTACTTCATATTCTTATGCATGTTTTGTCAGGTATGTTCTTATTTATATTTTTAGGCTGTAGTTATATCATTTAAATCATTGAATCTTTATAATATATATCATATTTACTCATTCAATACATTTATATAGTCATCCTTTAAGGATGATTATATTGAATGAATCACATCGCATCGTGGAGATGGTAAGTCGTACGTAAACACGCGTGATGATATCGTTCCCATAATTTTTGAATGGTATTGAAGTGTATTCTGTATAATATCTCATAATTAGTATCATGTTATGATAATCATACATTATTATTATTTCCACTATTATACTCATCCATGTATGGTGGTGGAAAAAACATATTATTCCACGACGTGGAGACCGAAAACTGTACGTACACATGCATGGTGATTTTATTTTATTAAGATGGGTTGAAGGATAAATAGGGTTGTTTCATATATATAATAAAATATCAGTATATTATTGATATTTATGTTGTTACATTATAATGAAACAAATTATGGATAGGAAGTATAACAAGAATGAAATTTGAATGAATCAGTAGAAAAGATTATCTCTTCCTCGATGTGCTTCCTTTGAATTTCCTATTAGGGCACTAGAGATAGCCTTTGAAGGGAAATTGAACCTATAAAATAAAAATATGGAATTTGAGAATAAAATATGATAGGATTTGGCCAATATTTACGGTTCCAAAAAAATTGATGAGCTGAGGGAGGAGGCTCCCCTTAATAATTGAGATGAGGGGAACTTTTGGAAACCTCAAAAATATTAATTTGTATTAAAATAATACCCCACTTAAAGATATTGAAAATGTTCTAATTTAGCATATTAGATGATATAGGGTTTTAATACCATCAGAAAATAAATTTTAGAGACGTTCTTCTCTCAATTTATGCATTATCATTTTTATTAACACATAGTTATTCAATTTAATTTTAATTATAGTAATAAAAATATAAATATTTAATGGTTATAAATATTTTCTAATATGTCGTTAATATATAATAAATGGATATTTAATGAAATTTTAGACCTTATAATTTTCAGTTTATATTTTAAATCATTTTTATTATTTTTAAAAAATTTAATAAAATGTTGTTTTTAGAAAAAGTCAATATTGTCAATTTTGACACAGTTCATTTATTAGAATCTAAATAAAATTCACATCAAAGATATATGAAAACCAAAATTTTTATTACACTTATAACATGTCATAGTCACGTAGAAAATTCTTGGAGCACATTAATTAGTTTATATGAAATATATTTTAATAATTTTTAAACGATGTATTTGAAATTTCTATTAATAAAATAATTTCTACATCACTATTGTGTTATCATTAATGGTAATTATTTACCCTCTAAAAATTATAAATAAAATTATATGATGTCGGTAATTCTCATATCTTTCCATATACTATATATAGTAAATATTATGTTCCAGTTATAAATATATTAAAATTAGTAGACTTACATAAATTGAAATTGTGACATTTAGTCACAATCATTAGTTTTTGTTACATTGATTTCATATTCATAGGTAAGTGGCTGTAAAGTGATTCAATTTTAAAAAATTTATGATAATGGTCTAATTTTTTCATCCAATAGGACTTTTAAAGGTGTTATGGTAATTTTATAATATTAATTTTACCCTTAATTACCAGATTTATCTTAAACAATGGTAATAAAAATAATATCCAAAGCTACTATTCATAAAGCCAAAAAATAAAAGCATCCTATTAATATAATTTGGACCTAATGATTACATATATGGAATCTATTTTTAATATTACAAAACAAATATATTTCAAAGATTAATTTAAAATCAATTCCATTTTCTAAATGAGAGAATGAGTTTTTTAAAATGGTAAAATATTGCAAAAGATTGAATTGTTTTTACATATGATTTAATTTTAAAATTAATTCCAATGAACTTCATTATATTTGATGGTAAAAATAAATTTTTTTTATACTTTTAAACCATTCAATATTATAGTTTTACCATAAAAATTATTTTAATGGAAAAAAGTTTTTTTCGATTAAAATTTACTGTATTTTTACTATACATCGAAATATGGAAGTTATCAGAAAAATATCATTATTTTATTTGAAGTAAATTTTTATATCCTGATTCAATATAACATATTTATGTTTTCAAATAAAAATAATTAATGTGTAAAAAACTTAATTTAAAATGGGTTATGCATTCAAAGTTGTAAAATTAACATTAAAAAATAGATTTTTATACATCAAATAGGGTTTTGTTCATACCCTACGACTAATATATAAATTGGATGAATATAAAAAATACTTTATTAAGTATATGAAGCATATATATCTCATTAATTTTATTACAAAAAATAATTCACTCAAAAATAAAAATATTTAATTTATTTATATTTTTAATAAATAATTGACAGCTAATGATTTCATAATAAATTTTCATAAGTTTGTTTTAATTATTTTCGCAAACCAAACGGCTAGGATATAATTGTAAATTTATAATAATGGAATCTTTTTGTCAATTTCAACTCACAATTTCGTGTGGAGTATGCAACTGAAGAGTAAAAATTATTTAAAGAAATTTTTTCATGAAAACATCTAGGTGTTACATTCTACCCCCCATAAATAGAATTTCTCCCTCGAAATTCGCCACATGGTAACAAATAGATGAGGATACCTCTCCCTAATCATATCCTAATGTTCCCATGCATCTTATTCAAATTGATGTTTCCTCTATAAAACATTAACCATGGGAGTGTTCTTGATTCATTGTACTTTTTCGCTACGATCCAGAATATCTATCGATTGTTCTTTATAATAAATAACAGGCTCTAATAGTACGACTTATGAGCATAGTACATGTGAATGATATGGTATGTACTCTGTCATAATATATACACGGAACACATCATGAACTTGAGAGATATTTGGTGGAAGTTTGAATCAGTAAGATACCTTCCCAACATGATCCAAAATTTCAAAAGGATTGATATACCTAGGACCCAACATTCCATTATTTCCAAATCTAATTACTCTCTTCTATGGAGATATTCGTATGATCACCTAATCACCCACATCAAACTCATGGTATTTTCATCAGTTGTTAGCATAACAATTTTTTTGACTTTGAGATGCTCATATGTGTTTTTGAATATATCTGACCATTTTTTCCATTTCATCAACAAGATCAGGTCCAAATAGATTTCATTCCCCAACATCATCCCATAAATTTGGAGTTTTTCAATTATTTATATAGAGGGATTCATAAGTATCCATCTCAGTACTTTATTGTAATTTATTGTTGTATGAAAATTCCACCAATGGTAGGTGTTGATCCCGAACACCTTTGAAAACAAACGAGAGACCTCTCAACATGACATGTAGAGTTTGAATTGTTCTCTCAGACTGGCTGTCTATCTGAGGATGATATTATGTGATGAAACTTAAATCTTTATCCAGATCATGCTAAAGACTTTGCTTGAACATGTAGGAAATACTCAGATATCGATCAGATATAATGGAAAGTGGTACCCAATGTAATCTTACCACTTCGTTTACATATATCATGGGAAGCTAATCAAGATAGAAATATTCTCTAATAGAAATGAAGTGTGCCTACTTAGTAAGATAATAAAAAATACCCCATATAGAATTATTTCCTTTGGGTGTTTTGGGATGTCCGATAAAATAGTTCATAGTGATGTTTTCCCATTTCCATTTCGGTATGGGTAATGGTTGTAACATCCCCTTAGACTTCTATCTCTCGACCTTAACTTTCTGAAAACCCAATCATCGAGAGACATATTTTGCAACATCTATTTTCTTTCCATCCAACCAAAAGTAATCATTCAGATCCTTGTACATTATTGTGATTCCAGGGTGAATAGAGAAAGAAGAACTATGAGCCTCATATAATAGATCTTTTAATTATCATATGGGAGGAATAAACACATAGTTCCTAAACCATATTATTACATCACAGTCAATGTTAAATTCAGGAAATTTTTTCACCTTCTTTTGTAGCTCTACATCTTTATTCCACACCTCATTAATCTCCACTTGTATTGATAGTTGAAAATTAATTTGAGAATGAAAAGATCCCCTATTCCATTAAAATATCAAGATCCATCCATTTAAAATATGTAAATATTCTATCTTTTGGTATCCTCATCATGGATAGACTATAATGGTCTTGTCAACATAGTGCATCTTACACCTTGTTTTATTTCCTAGGGTGGTAATTTATTGAGTATTCGTAATAAATAATCAACTCCAACCATCTAATTTGGCCCATATTCAACTCCTTTTATTTGAAAATATATTTTAAACTTTTATAAACAGTAAAAATATCACATACTTCACCATAAAGACAATACCATTATATCTTTTCTGAAATGATTACTAGAGCTAACATCCAATCATCAGTTTTGTATTTTTCCTCATGTATTTTCAACTATCTCAAGGAATAATCTATCACCATATCATTTTTCATGAGAACACATCCCATCCCCTTCTTCGATTCATCACTGTAGATCACAAACCTTTATCCATTACAAGGTAGTGTGGGAAAATGCTCACTGGATAACCTTCTTTTATCTCTATGGAATTATCTTCACATTCATCCTTCCAAATTAACATAAATACTTTTTGAGTCAACTTGGTGAGTGGATTAGATAATCATAAAAAATCTCACACAAAATGGTGAAAATATCCATCGAAACCAAGAAAACTCTATATCTCAGTAATTGTTGTTGGTCTTGACTATCATTCAATAACCTCTATTTTTATTGGATCCATAGATATACCCTCTCTTGAATGATTGGAAATTAAATTTTTATTTTAAATCACTTTTATGGAAAAAGTGTGAAACCATCATGTTCTACTAAGAGCATCAAACATTATAGCAGATGACAGAATTGTAAAAATCCAAATTAAATCTATTAGAAGTTTACTCTTTATATAATTTCTAGGAAATATATATTAACATTTTATCTAGATTTATTGTGATAGTATCTTTAAATGGATATGACATTTTCCCCCTACATGCATGAACTCTTCCACTATTATCTTCTTAGCGTTGAAGCTTCTAGTCAATATTAAATGTTTCTTGTCGATCCAATAACCCTGCTCCATGTTTGTGTCCACATAAATGGCCCCCATTCATCCTTTAGACATCATCATGAGAGGAAACAATAATCAGGACCTTTTATAGAATTTCCTCCTCATAGTGCATAAGAAGGACCCATAGGGTTTCCCTAGTCATTGCATCTACAGCCCGCTATGAGCCAACAGTGTTAACCTAACCAAGGTGACAACCATCAGCCTCATTACTGAACATCCCCTGAGGATCAGTTGGGGGATAATCAAAAACCACTATGAATTTCTGGATCTAAGACAATTCTTCAATATAATGATCCTTCTTCTCCAATGCAAGGTCTTTAGGAGAATAGCATTCAAACTTTTTTACTTCCACTCACCAAATTCATGTTGACCTCATTCACCTATTCATTTTTAGATGGCTCTCCCTCAATAATCTTAGTCCTTCATTTTTTAGCTGTTCTTATGTCAATAGGTCTTGGAAGGTATGATTATCCATTTCAGCCTTTAGATTTCTTCCACTTGATTATAATGAAACTACCTAGGTCCATGTTTTCTTTTTGTCCCTTCTTCCTCCTTCAATTGTGAAGACCTCTACTGGACCCTCCCTTTGAACAATCTTCTGAGAGTTGGCCCTCACTCCCCACCTCCAACTGTATCCCCGAGAAAGACCCTAAAAAATTTGTCTCTTGATCAAGAGTATTAGATCCCAAACCATTTGAAACGATTACTAATGTTAATCAGGGATAGAATAAATTTCTGATTTTCTCTCCCCCCAACATTCACACACTTTCCCAACATGTTTTTTAAATATTGTATATGATAATTAGGGCCCTTTTTTCAGTTTCCCCTTGTCCCTTTCCAATCAAGGAAACATCATCATAAGAAGGATTCTTAGGAGAAATGATCTCTACCTACAAATGACCAGCACCACCAGTAACACCTGACCCCATAACATCCTACTTAGACGAATTACACTTAGAGAATTCATTCCTCAACCTATTGAAAATGAACACAACCTTTGGATTAGGATTGAATGTTCATTTCTCCTTCAGTATGGGAATGACACATGAATCTGAGCTGTTTATGTGATCCACCGGGGGGCACAAGAGAACTCTAGAATAAGAGACTGTCTAGCGTCGAGCAACATTCACCGGTCCCTGAGTCCCCAATGGAAGGAGCAGGAAAAAAAATGAAATATTCTGAAGCCAAAACTCAAACTTGGTAAATTTGGCATACAAATTCACCATTCTCAAGGACATAAATACAATTATCATGAAATCTTTATGTTCTTACTTTATCTTTGATTGAACAAGAATATAATCAATAAATACTACCACAAACTGATTATGAAAGTCTTTAAAGACTCAATTCATTAGATCCACAATGATATAGAGTTCATTAGTATGACCAAAATGCATCCCAATAAATTCATACTGTTCACACCTTGTACAGAATGCTGTCTTTGGTATACCCTCCTTCTGACCTTGAATTCATGATATCCTGATCATAGTTCAATCATGGAAAGTATTAATCTCTGTGTAGTTGGTCAAATAATTCATAAATGTGTGGAAGAGGATATTTGTTCTTGATAGTGATCTTTTTTATCTTCTTGATAGTCAATATACAGTCTCATTGATCTATCATTCTTCTTAATTAGACGAATAGGTGCTCTCCTAGGTGAGGTACTTGGGATAATAAATCCATTATCAATTTTCTATTGGAGTTGCTTCTTCAATTCCTACAACTCAATGGGGCCATTGTGTAAGGTGTCTTTGAAATTTTCATAGCACCAATAATGAGTTATATTGAGAAATACACTTTATGATTTGGTGGAAGACATGAAAATTCCTCAATAAGAAATCTTCAAAATCTCATATAATGGGTGTATTCTTAATCATGAGTTTCTATTAAATCATTTGAGATATATAACATTCATTTATTAAAATAAAGAACCATAAAAAGAAATTAATTTATAATGTAAGGTAACATTCATCTTTACATCGATAGATGATCATAGATTGATTTGGAATATGAAATGTTGCTTCCATTAATTGGTAATTTATATGACCTCCATACAGAGAAAGCTGATCCATGCCAAAAATCACATCAAATCACACTATATGAATGATCAAAATATTTGTTTTAAGAACGTCCCCAAAAACATCAATCATAGAAAAATTATGAACTTTTGATGCACCTTTTGTGCCATTAAAAGTTTTCACAGCTAACTAAACATCTATTTTTTTGGTAATACGGAGATACTCTAAAAAAATTATTCTGAAAAAAAGAGTGGGTGGATCCAAAATCAAACAAATAATTCTTTTACATTACAGTGTATGGTAAGTGTACCTTTCACTATGTCATTATCGTATTCCACATTTATAATAGTAATTTCATGTGAGTTTCCTTTGACATTGTCCTTAAGAGATTTTTTGACATCAATCATCATAAATATCCCTTAGATTAGGGACTTGATTGGAATAATGACCTATTTCCTTGCATTTTTAACATTGATGTATAAGAGGTGAATTTTATGTAGCCTTTTGTTTGGTCGCATCATTATACATCTTGTTCCCATCAATTTGGAATTCAATTTCCTGATGAACTTATTTTCCACAGTAAAAAATTTACCAGTACCATTAATACAATTCCCTCCATATTTATTTCCATACATTGAGCATAAAGGAAAACTCTTCTTCTTTTCAGTGTGGTCTTTAGAATTTTCGTTTTAAGTTCATTTTCCTCTTCATATCATACCCATATGACTGGTGGGTAACTTCAATATCTATATCAACCTTGGGAAGACATCAAAAAATTTCCTTACATCAATCGAAGTCCCTTACAACTAATGACCTTCAGAGACTTTATTTTAAGACACTAAAGAATTGATCAATCTTACTCTCTGGTTGGATAATAATTCCAGAAGCATACATTGAATGTCTTTTAATATTTTCTATGTAGATACCAACAAATTCATCATCATTTTTATTAAGTTAAAGGAAATCCATATCTATCTTTTTTCAAAGAATATGAGTAAATTACTTATTGAAAAATAAGTTCTTGAACTCATCCCATTCCATGGACTCAATTTCATCTCTTTTCCTCATATTCTTGGTATGATTCAACCTTTTATCAGCTTCCCCTTCAAAACGATATACTTCTTAAATAAATATATCATGCTACGAACATTGTAGAACTGAAAATATCTTTTCAGTGGTACTGATCCACTGTTCCTCCACTAATGGATCAGAGGACCCGTTGAATGAAGGTGAACACTACCTCATAGAGGATTCAATAGAATGTTGCTCCCTCTTTTGCTCTTTTGGAAGCCTTATATGATTAATAACTTGATAATGTTTTGTGAGAATGACTAATAAATGATAAATAGGTATTTTAAATGTTGTTTTAGACCCCTCACGATCTTTTTTAGATTCATTTAGTCTGATTGGTACCCTACCATGGTCACCAATGGGGTGTTCCAATCATTTTATCATCATGATTGAGTTGTTAAATGCATAATTGGATTTTTTTATGAAAGTAAACCAATTATAATTGTGTTTGGTTGGAAACCAGGATATAAGGGTTGTTTGGTTTAAAATCTAAATGTTATGTGGACTATGAAATTTTTAGGGGTATATGTTTGAATTTGTAAAAGGGTTTTGTACATGTTATACATGATTACAAATATGAGTAATGTATGTGGTTATGAATAATTGGTAAACTTATCTAGTCATAGAATTGATCTAACTTTTTTATATGAGACGAACCATTGGAATGATGATGAATGAAAAGGGTGAACCCATTTTGCTGATAATGTAAAGTGGTCAACAATGTTATATTTTAAAAGGTAGATGTTATGAAATGGTTATGGGTGATGTCCATATAGGTTGAAAAAAAGGTAATGATGTTGGTCATAGTGGTACACATTTGGAATGGGGTTGATTATCGAGTTCCACCCCACATAAATGGTGTTAGTCTTGGAATTCTACTCCATGGTAGTGATATTAATTATAACCATCCACATCAGGTTGGTGTTTGTCGTGGTGTTCTACACCAAAGTTTAGGAACCTATATAGATGAACAATAGTATAATTAATTACATGGAAATAGTTAATGATATCCCATGTGACCTAATGTGGTTACCTACTCATGGTATATGGTTTAGAGTTTTGGTTGGGACTGATGTAGGTTTGGTGTATTACTAATATTGTGGACCCTGGGAGCCCTTGGGTATAATTATAAATGTTGAAAGATGAGAAATAATTTATTATCAAATTTAACTAATTTATATTTATTTTATATATTCACTATATTTTACTAGATATTGATTTAAAAACTTTTTGTAGTGGCCTAATAAGTTGTACATAGACCATGCTTGGGTCTCCATTGAGCACTTGAGAAGACTTAATGGTTGTATGTCTTGATAAGGGAAAAGGACATATGATGGATAGATGTTGTGGGATTTCATATGGAGAATGGATAATGGAACCTAACAAAATGTTTGGACCAATTTTGGGGGATAAAAATTATTTTCCTATTTTGATTTAATTTATCACTTTAGATTACCATGACATGAAATTTTTACTTTTATAGTTGTGGGTACTTACCCGTGTACAGGGTGTTGATTATATGATGCATGTTTGTTGATTAATTTTTTATTTGTTGTTATTTATATGGATTTTGTTATTTTTTTAATCGATAATACATGGTATAGTCTCCCCACATTCTTTATTGTACCCTCACTACTAGTCGTTAGCTTTTGGTGAATAAGGACACACACTTGAAGTCATATGGTGGACCTTTGTGGGGCACTAGTTACATTGGATCCAATCGTGATATATTAAAATGCAATATGAGATATTTTATATTATGTCGTTTTATTATTTGGGAATAAAATATGGTTGGTTATGATTTTTAGTCCATGGAAATGAGCTCTTTCATGGGAGTAACTAAACCATGTGGAAGGGAAAACCCAAGTACCCATGTTGGGATTGCTATTCCTTACGTTTATTTGTCATAGTTGCATATTTTTTACCTTGGGTGATCTGTATGTGGTGTGATGTTGTTAATTTCTGAGAATTTTCTCATGGGACAGTATGATAAGAACCTTGTCTATACACACATCATTTTAAGTACTTAATGTTTAATGAGACTTGCATAATGTTTATAACACCTGAAAAAACATGCTATAGATGGGTTATGGGAATGAAAAATCTTTTATATTTTGTTATGGTGTCATGAAAATAGTTCCTAATAAAAAAATTTACCTATTTTTCATTTTGAATTTTGATATTGAAATTGTGAAAATGGTTCCTAAATGATAAATATTTAATTTTTAGGAAATTAAAATAGATAAAATGTGATATAATGAAAGGATTGTGTTTACATATGTTTTTCTTACCCCATGCTAACCATGAAGAAAGATATAAATGGATGAGGGTAGTAATGGTGTGGTATTTATGCTCTTTGTGAAAGTGTCTTCAGTTAAATTTTTATGCCTTGTTTTGATCCCTATTTAAAATAATATTAGAAACCATATGTTATGTGTTTTGAGATGTGGATTTTGCATTATAGGGAAATTACACCACAATGATGTCTATCTGTTGGGTGGAATGTCTAAATGACCATGAATTATACTGCAGCAGTGGTACAATATCCTCAATTGGTTTTGTATAATATAGCATATTATATGTTTTATTATAACATCAATAGTAATATTTAATTCACGAGAGATTTCCTTGGATGAGCTGCGTTGAGTATATTTTATCTAACTAGAGAGTTTAACTATATCACCCTTTGATGTTTTTTGGATTGGGAAGACCTGGGGAAGTGGATCTTTGGATTGTGTCCATCTAGAAAATACTCTATCATTTAGAAACTCCTCATGGGAAGAGAGTTATTTTAGTTGCAAATATATTATGAGGAATATAGAGAAACTGGTGGGATATCCAGGCATGAGATGGGTAGATTAAGGGTATGTCATGGAAGGTCATCCAATAAATGTTCCTAGATAAAATTTACCCTAAAACACTGAGGTAACTAAAATTTGAAGAGTTTATGTTATTAATATATGGATATATGATGATGGTGGATTGTGTCAGATGTTTCAAATACATACGATTTTTTATCCATTGCTGATAAGAGATGATGCAGTAATGGAAAAATGTTTTCATGATGGAATTTGATGTGAGATGAAGTCCAAGGTAAATATCATACTTTTGAATATGTTTGATGAGGAAGTATATTTGGCTATCTTTTATTAAAAGAACCAGAATGAGTCTTATAAATGATAGAAGATGGTTTTAGTTGAGATTTATGGTAATAAGTCTTTCGATGGTAAGTAGAGCATTAATTAGAACTTCTTCCAAGGCGGTGGTAGATAGAGTGTCCCAGAGAGAGGACATGTCTTTCAAGGATGTAGTTTAGTCATCTACTACCAATTTAGAAGGTCTTAACTCTTGAAGGTTCAATGAATTTGACCAAAAATGGAGTGCTAAACATGTGTCATGATGGATAATATTGAAAGGTTCCCCAGGAACACTCAATAAATAGGTAGTTATAGAATATCTATGCTAGCATTGAATATTGGTAGGGGATCAATTACCCTATATCAGTCTGGAAGTTAGAGTTCCACTTGCCAAACTGGGCAAGCCATAAGATTAGTCACTATAGTATTATAGTGTATATACCTGTAGGGTAGAAAAACTATGTGTCTTATATAGGGAAATAGGGTAGAGGGATAAGTCAGTTTCATGATGGTTAACATTCCCCCATAGGTGGTGATATAGGACCATTTACTATTAAAGGTATAATTCATACATTTTCAATTCTTTCTAGTGATTCATTTTATTGGGAGACTTAAATTATATTATATTTTTCCACTATATAAGTGGTTTAGGTATGTAAGTTGGGTATATGATTGACTTTATGTTGATCAAAACACAGTTAGGAGTGTGAGTAGAGGGTATCAGACAATTTAAGTAGTATGAACATGATATTGGTGGGTACCATCCATTTTGGGACTTGTATATAGTTGAGATGTTATTTTTTGAACTGATTCTAGGAATTTACTCATTGAAACTTATAGGAGAACATTCGTTTTTTCCATAGGAGCGTGAGTTTCATGTATCTTAATGTTGAAACTTATATTCACCCTATAGAATGGGATATCTATGATGGATCCACAAATAGGAGAAGTCACGAACCAAGTTGTGAGACATTTTCTTGATGATTTGGGGGTGGTGTGTGATGTATTTTATTAATGCAGTATATAATTTTTAGAATGTTTTTTCTGAGTAATTCTTAGGTATGGCACCTAAGATAGGGATGAGTTCCTTATTGAGCTGATTCCTAGAGTTGAGCCAGTTTCCATTCCACCATCCAAGTGTAACTGCCGGAACATGAGGAACATATGACTTTTTTTTGATGAGTTGGAGAATACGAGGTTTATCCATCTGAGTATTCCAAAATGGGGTTATTTTGTTCTAATATGGTGGAAATAACATTGTAATTATGTTTTTATTACTAGAAGATGAATCAGATAACAATTAAGAACTAATATCCTCTCTTTTGTATAGATGATCTCTTCAAGAATCATTGCTGTGAAAGCGTTCTCTTAATGATTGATTTGAGATCCTGGTATCATCAAATTATAGTGAGACCTTATTACATATCACACAATACATTTAATAAAAGGAATGGGTTGTATGATTTTTTATGATTCCTTTTGGGATGAAAAACACATTTTAATGTTTATGAATTTTATGAGCTGAATCAAACACCCATACATAAACTAGATTATCATTTTATTAGTTGATGATATCATGGTGTGCAACCAGAATAATGAAAACCATGAATAAAACCCTTAAGTATTCATGAGTACATTAAGATAGTATCATCTATATGAAAATATTTATTTGATTCATTTTTTCATCGATACAATGAATTTTATTTGTGACAATATATCAGAGGATGGTGGTTCAGTGGACCCCTAGAAGGTTCAATAACAATTTCTTTTGGATCAACTCAAGTAATATTTATTATTATTTGATGATTTCTATATTTATAGGGATATTAAAAAAGGTTTATCAATGACTTTTCTCACTTGGAATAACCTATTTATTTTTTGACCAAGTTCAGTATAAGGTTTGATTGGTCTACAGCATGTGATAAAACATTCAAGAAGTTAATGAAACGATTGACTACACCACAAATTATGATCATACATGATTCAAGTATGGACTATAAATTGTTTTGGAATGCATCTAGGATCATAATTAGAGTATTGCTGATGCAGAGAGACCATGTTGCGGTGTACGAATCACAGATGGTGTGTCAACATGAATGTATCAATCCTACAGACGATTATGAGTTATCCATAGTGGTTTATGCCTTGAAATTTTGGAATTATTATCTTTTGAGTGACAAGATTATCTTTTGGTACTGATCTAAAGAGACTTAATTTCATATTTTTCATTCATGATTTATTCTTCTAGAAGAAAACATGGGTTGGGCCCCTAAAATATCTTGAATCTGAGTTAGAGGACTCACCGGGTGACGGAAATAGTGTTGGAGATATGTTGATTTAGAAGACACAGTATTAAGAGGTTCAACTGACAAGTTTTGAGTGAATGATAATGGATTTTTTATCTGGGAAATCACATAGGTGTTCAAGAGGATCATGATTTGATGAATCTTTTTTCATTATCCATTGATCCCTCTATTTTGGATAACTCTAAGAGGTTTCAATATGAGGATTTAGAATTCCAACCTTTGAGGGATAGTTTCTTGGGGGTATAATCCTTCATATTTTACTATTAACAAGGATGTAACTGAGATTATTCATGTTTTTAGCCCCATGGTTTTGCCCAATATAATTTAGATAGAGTTGATGTTTGAGTTTTATGAATCAAAGTGGTAGGTAAACCATATCTTTATGAGAATTTACCAACATCCTTGTATAAAGTACATGTTGACATTACTGAAACAAAGATGATTTTTGGGTTTTATGATTGGATGGCACACCTTTCATTAGGTGAAGGTTGAAAATCAATGAACTGCTTAATTTTTATAGTCAATTACCATTCTAGAATTTATGTTCACTAAGGTTTCCATGTATCTCAAGGTAGGACATCCAATGAATGCTCTAATAAATGATGTGATTTGGGTTATTGTGGATCATTAGAAGATGGTATCACATTCTTACTAATTTTAAAGACTTTAATTATCAAAATATAGTTTTTTTTATGTGGAGCCTCAGAATATAGTTTCAAATCATGATATGTGTTTTAATTGACACACCTAGAAACAATTATAGAAGGATCTCGATACTCAAGTGATTTTTTGAATGAATTTTCACCCACATATGTAAGGGGAATCAGAATATAATATTTAGGTATTATAGGTTATTTTTAGGAAATACATTCCTATACATTGTTGGATATTTGAATATACACTTAGTATTTTTTGAGTTTTCTTATAAAAATAGTTACCATCATACCAATCATAGGGAACAATAGTAGGTGATCAATTGTAAGACATGTAGATCTCCCTTATGTTGGATATAAGTATGGGAATCAAGGTTATTGGGTCTTAGTATTCTGAATGATATATTAGAGAAGTTTCATTTGATTCCAAAGTTTATAGATATGGCCCAGAGTAGACAGAAGTCTTACACTGATTGAGGTCATCAGCCTCTTCAGTTCACTGTGTATGATTTCCAGTTACTTCAGTTTTCTCTATGATTGAGTAACCATCATATTTAGAATAAGATAATTCTAAAACCTAGGTTTCATGTATCATTTTTGTGTGTAGAGTATTAGGATTGTGGCCTATATATTATCTCTTCCATAGTAACATAACATGATGAATGATATTTTTCATGTGTCAAATCATCGACCGTAACACCTCGACCCATCTCATGTGATTTTTTTTAATTATGTTAAGATTTAGGTTGATATATACATTATGTATTATCCAGTTCATATTTTTGATTATTGTGAGAAAATATTTTGGCATAAAACTGGGCCATTGGTCTAAATGCTGTGCTTATATATTATTATTGAGAAGGAAACATGGGAGTGAGAAGCTGATATATTAATCTGTTGGCACATTATTTTTTCTATGGGGGAATAATTATTTTTGTGAGTGGATCTTGATGGTGATATATTATATGGTATGTAGGTTGTAATATCCCAAACCTTGAAGCGATATGTTTAATTTTAAATATTGGGTTTTCTTCATTATAAATATTAAATAAAGATCTTCCCCTGAGTATGAGGTGTCTTGGTGGTGTCCGAGGGGTTTGGGAAAAGAAAATTGTAAAACAATGTCTATATAGTGCATGTTTCATTGTAATTACTAACTGTCCACCATAACCATTCAATTTGTGGTGTCTCAGATATAACCAAAGGCATAACCGCCACACGGTTTGATAAATTATGTTGGCCTCTTTATATTTTCTTTACTATCCCCCATTAGGATGATGCTAGTGCATGATAACTACACAGTTTTCAAAACATTATGTGTGACTCTACTAAACCTTACAGTCAAGTCTCTCTGTAGAAAACTAGTGTTGCGTGGTTAGTGAATGTTTTTCTTTTATAGAGGACAAACCATGATCCTCCATAAAATAATGGAAATTAAAATTTACCCACCAATTTTCATTAAGAATTATCTCATGAATTTCTTTAATATTTATCCTAAAATAGCCAAGGGTGGGATCCCCTTGCTTTATAGCTTCCCATGGGTGACTCTCCATTGATTTATGGGCATTTCAAGTGAAATTTATTTCCAATAAATGCTCTGAGTGATTCTTCTACTCATATTTCATCTATTTTATATAAGATAAATGGTAGATTGATTTATATACTTTTGAATCCCTAAATACTTTTTTATAGAATATTCTTATATTAGGCGTTGTGTGTTGATTGATCAGGAATAAATGGCCATCATTGAGTTAGCATTCATCTAGGAATTTGAGGTATACATCCTACAAGTTATATACCATAGTGTTGATGTTTAATCTTGTGTCTCTGGTTTTAATTTTGTGCTTCTATGTTTCAAATTTAATTAGATTGTTAGAAATGATAAATTGGGCTTTTAAATGATTTTTTAGATCCCTCACCATCCCTATTGAATTCGTTGAGGATGATTTGAGTGATCTGATGGTCACCCATGGGGTGTGACACCCCATTAAACATAATAATTTAGTTTATATATTATGAAATAAAGGTATTTTTGAAGTTAACCCTTGGTAAATGTGTTTGTTTGGTAAACAAGATATATATATTGTTTGTGTTAAAATGGAATGGTTATGTGGGATGTGATATAATTAATAGTAAAAGTGTCAATTGGTAAAATGTGTGTGTCCACATTGTAAATGATTTAAATTATGTGTAATTGATGTGGCTATGAATAAATGAAAAAATGGACTATTAATACAGTTTTTTGATTGGTTCTGTATGGGAAAAAACATGGAAAATACGAGGAATGAAAATGTAATACAAATTATGTTTATTTTTTATAGATCAATTATGAAAAATCATGAATGGTCGATTCTATGATTTGGGTTATGGGTGTTTTTCCAGGTACTTCACACCAAGGTATTGATGTTGGTAATGGTGGTCGACATCAGGAATGGGTTTGTTCATGGAATTTCACAAATAAATGGATTTTTCTATTAGGGCCCCCAACAATGTAGAATTTTTTCCCTGGGGATGCCCATTGAGAAAGTGTGTTGGTCACGGTGGTCTAAACGATGGTCTGGTCACCTGGGATAATGATCATTGGAACAATGAATTTCCCTAAAATATCTAATGAAAAACCTTATGAAAAACATTGGTAAACCTCTCATGGTATATGGTTCAACCATTAGGAATTGTATGAAGGAGGTTTGGTGTGTTGGTAATACTGTAGGCCTCTAGAATCCTTGAGGATAAAATTATTTTATAAAATAAAAAAACATTATTTATTATCCTACTTAGCAATTGTTTATTTATTCTCCAAATAAACCAAATTAGAATGGATGTTTCTTTAGGAACCATTTGGGTTGACCTGATGATTTTCACTCACATGATACTCGGTCCCCCATGAATACATGGTAAGACATCATGATTACATGTTAGGATAATAGAAAAATCCCTATATTCGATGTCTGATATGGGATTGAGTATGTAGCATGGATTAGAGAACCATAAATGACTTCAAGACACATTTTTCAGGATTGTTATTAGTGTCTTATTTTGATTGACATTGATACTTTAGACTACCAAGACTTGAATGTTTTATTTTTATAGTTATAGGTATTTACCTAGTTTTGGGATATTGATTGTATAATGAACGGTTTTTTATTACTACTACTTTGGTTGTTATTTATATTTATTTAGACAATTTTTTTACTCTCGTAATGTGGGTATAGTGTCCCCACATAATTTATTACACCATTTCAACTAGTTAGAAAATTTTATAGAATGGGTAGACCCGCCTGAGGACCTCTAGTGAAATGGCTTGGGGAACTGATTATATTGAAAGTCATCTCTGGAAATTACATTGTTTTGAGTAAATCTCAATATTGTGATATGTCTAATAATATACACTGGTGGGAATAAAATCAAATGGGTTATTCCATATAAATATTTTGGTCTATTAATATATTCAAAAACATTAATGGACCTATTTAATAATTTCATAAGAAGCATGGAAGGATACATAAAAATAGTTCTCTATACAAGCATAAAATTTGTTCAATTGTGTGGAATTACATGGGTTTTTGGATATAGGTAGAACCATGATATCAAAGCATAGAACCTAAATGTTTATTTGTAATCATGACACAAAAAAATATATCAATAGTATCAATCAATGTTAATCTTACTAAATTTTGTAAACATGACCTATGATATATGGTATGTAATGAGACAACACATAAACACTCTTAATGTATTCAATAACACTTTCTTCATTAAGGATAATGTATGGAATTATTTTTATATTTTACAATAGAGTCTATAATAGGTTATTATTCAAATACACAATAGGTGAAAGGATATATTAGTGTTATAAAAAATTATAATTATTCTTGACAACTACGATCTTATAGTTTTCAAGATTTAAAAATTATTTTAATTATAATTACTATCATCGATAGAGTTTGATGATGATTCTAGAGAATTTTATCGGAATTATAGAATAGATATGAAAATTGTAGTAAATTCTGAAAACCTCAGATATTGATTTGGAAATTTTTAATTATATGGAAGGTCTGGAGCATAATAGACATATGATCCATAGATATAGATTAAATGTTGATTCTGAAAAAATTGTAGATACAATAGAAAGGGTGTACAGAACTGAATAAATTTAATAATTTCCAATCACACATGAATATTATAGTAATTTAATGTAAATAATACATAATATGGATAAAAACCTTAGTATTAGATAATAGTGATCTATAAAGAGATAAATAAAAATGAGAAGAAAGAAAATTGATTATTGGTATCACATCACATAGGAAATAATATGATATGGTTGAAATTATGTTTAAAAAAAAATCAATGATATACAAGATGTATAGTGGAATAATTATTATCTTTTATGCATATAATTCTATAAATTTTAGGTCACTTAATTTGATGAGGCTTTTTCTCCTATGGTAGGACATGGAAGATTCAATATATTTTATTTGAATTATGCCAAATAAAATTTTATGGTGTTCTAAATGGAGATGAATTCAATATTCTTAATTAATGAATGGGCGGGAGAGATATATATTGAATAAATGATTTTTTTTATTTTCATTTATAGTGAAATAGTTTGTAAGATGAAGAAAACACTTAATAATATTATTAATATTCCTCAATAATGGTAGTGAAAAATGTATAGGTTTTTATAGATCACGGAATTCATAAAATTATTAGTAGATAAAAATTATTTTTCTAATGGTGGAAAAAAAATTCACTCATTGTGATTATGGATTCTATTGATTTTTTTCTAGATAAAAAATAAACAAATTTGGGATCATTTTTAATAGGATAAAAAAACATTTTTAGATGTTAGTGACTAGAGAGATGAAATTCTTTTTCGGTTATCATGTAAAAGGATTCAGGTTTTATCTTTCTCTCATAAAAAAGTACACTCATAAGTTATTGAAAAAGGTCAGAATGGATGATTATAGAGATATATTAACTCTTATTGTAACACCCCAAGCTTCTACGGTACGCTTCTCTTTGAATAATGTGATAGCGTGTGTTGTACGCAACACTGAGTTCTAACACATCATAACCAATCAAACTAGCCGTTATGAATAGTAATAACTAATTTTTGAACTTATATATATTTTATATTTCAAAATGGAATTCATTTTTGGATTCGGAATATCGAATTTTTCCTATGGTGAAATTTTGGTACTTTTCAGATTACTTTAATATTTTGATGAATAGTGAAAATTACTAAATTTTAATTAAAAACAACTTTTTTAATCAAAATAATTAATAGTGATAAATTATGAATTTGAGTGGGTTTAAATTATATTTATAATATATTTTTACCATTTAATATAATGTTTGTCATTGGACATAATTTTTCAATTAAACCGGACATAAACAAGTGCCAATCTTTTGATAGTTATTGTCTCTTAAAAACACGCTTTTTGTTTTAACAACAGGAATTAATTTTAAATTAATTTCTTCCACTTCTGTGTTTTGAATTTCGAAAAATGGATTCTATATTTGGAATCAGGATGTTAAAATTGTGTAAATAGGTAACTTTTATTTTTAGACATTTTGAATAATTACTGCGGTAAATATTTTATTTACCATGGTTAAGGGTAAATCCGGTAAATAAGGGTTAAAAAATAATATTATAATAATACTAAATTACCCTAAAACATGTCCTATCCTTATTGTTTGTTCGACCATAGGCATCTTTGGGTCGATTTTGGGACCCCATGGTGCCACTTGTAGGTGATAGGGACACTTTATTTTAATTAAGTTAAAATGAATACAAAAATGACACAAGCATATATCTTTTAGAAAAACAATTTTTACATAGGGTTATGTATGTTGGATTTTAGATTATAAATATTAATTAGAAATATAAAAAGATTTCCTACATAATGATATTTTATTTATAATTTTTAGGCATTAAATAATTTAATTTAGTTATGACACAATGATGATGTAGTAATTACTATAATAGTAAAAAATCAAAATAATTGATATTATAAATACCCAAATAAATATAATATGAAACTTTTCATGAATAAAACTAATTTTCTAGGATAATATGATATATTAGGAGTTATTTAATTGAATTTGTTTGAAGTAATAAATCTGTTATGAGTTTCACAAAAATCAACTATTGAATAGTGTCAAAATTGACATAAAAGAGTTTTTAAACAAATATTATATTAGTAATTGGTATTAAATTCCTAAAAATCTAAGGCTCGGGCAAGAGACTTATATAATGATAGTTGTATTATTAATGGACCACTTGGGGGGCTCTTGGATGTATATAGTAAGTTTATTAACCATATTATATAAAAATACAAAGAGACATTGTAAAAGTGAAACTAAAAAACTTAGAGTTAATACTTAAAGATAAAGTTAATATAAGTACCCAAACCTGTCTAAATTCTATTGGTTGAGTTGTTTTCGACCCCTACCCACCTTAAAATTTAAATAATAAACTTTGGAGCTATTAGAAACCGAATATGAATTTATTATAAACTAATATTTCTAGCTTTTCCAAAGGTGCCCCTCACCCCTCTTATAAAAGGGAACTCCTCCTTCTCATTTCTTCACACCTTCAAAGCCCTTTTGTTCGGCCAAAATCTGACCAAATACTCTCCCAACTTCCCTCAATACAACCTAGAGGCCTTATTTTGATCATAAAGCCAACCTAAGGATCCCTTTTGATCAAATCAAAAGGAAGAAACCGAAGAAGAGGTAATGATTTCACCACCCTTTTCCAAGCTCCTTTCTTCTTCCACATCTTCTTCCTTTGTTGTTACCATTATAAAATAATTACTCTAGTATCATATATATAATGTGATGTTATTATAAATATGGTACAACCATATTCATTATTCTATCCACCCTTTGAATAACATGTCACCATACGTGCGTACGTACGGCTTACCGTCTCCACGCCGTGGTGTAATTGTTATTCAATATATTATTATTTGGATGGGTATAATAATGATGTGTAACTCAGGTAAATAATAAATATAACATGTTAATGATTCTTTATATATGATATACCATCCATTTATATAATATTTTAATATCAAAAAAATGATATTGTCGCTCGTGCGTACGTACGGACTACCGTCTCCACCAATGCGATGAGATTCACTCTCCATCGTATCCATTCAAGTATAATTATCATTTGATGATTTAAAAATGATGTTTAAGGACTTGATATAATTCTGGATATTAATAATATACAACCTATCCATTAAAAACATTTCTTACGTAACAAAACATATAAAAGAAAACGAGTAAGTTAACACCCGAAACAACGATAATACTAAGATATTATTAACAAAGCAAAGTTAAAAGATCATATATGATATCATATTAATATATATGATTATTGTATAATTTAATAACAATTATTTCACTATTATACAGGATGTTAACCTACCCCAACCAAGGAGAAGTACATGTTAAGGGTTATTTCACAATCTCTTCATTATCCGAGGTTGTTTATACGTAATAATCTACTGGGATCTCTTTATCATCCACATCCATGTTTCTTAAAAATGTATTTCAAAACATTTTTACTATTTAAAAGAATATGGGTTAAATTCATTTATACCCTTGTTTGACTTTTTATAAGAGGTTTATAAAGGAATCTTTCCGTCGTTTTCCAAACAAGGTGCTTTTTAACCTTTTCGACAAAATTAAGGTAAGAATGTTTTTTAACTTATATGGTGGGTGCGGCTATTTTCCACCGTTATAAAATCGTCGAAGCTTTCCTTACAAGATTATAAGAATATTTTCAAAGAAAATGTTTTATTTTATAAATATATGACTCTTAAATGATTTCAAAAATACGAAGAGATATTTCTCTAAAAAGAGTTTTGATTTCATCTATGTCAACATCCTTTGATGGATTTTACGCTTATTTGAAGTTGATTTATTATGATACAAAACTTCTATATTGTATTGAAGGTTTTGTGATATGTTTGACTCTGGATGTGCTATTTTTATAACATTCATAGTTTATGGTGAAAGTATTGACATTTCGTATTCTAGTTTTAATACAAATGTTTATGTTATGTTTAAATCATTTCATATGGGAATGCATTGGATTTAATATGTGACGGGTGGAGCCCGCTATAGCTCCTCGATGCATCGGTAGGTCTCATGAGACAAACTAGTGTCTTGTCACAAGGCCTTGGAAAAATCTTATATGTAGTCTTGGCACGAGGCCTTGGCTATGTTGTTATGATAGTCTGGCATTATGCATTCCAACATTATGAAAGTGGTTATTGATATTGCATGTGATTATTCGATTAGTAGAATATCCATGTGAATAAGTAAATGGCATTATTTCATTTTACTTTTTCCATACTATGTTGAAGTTCAAGTTTAAAAGGCTTTTGTTTTAGTAATTCATTGCCTTAAATGTTTATGATTATTTTTGAAAGTTCTGCTATATTGTTATCCTTACTGGGCATTTGAGCTCACCCCTTTTCTATGTTTATTTTTCCCAGGATGTGATGAAGTAAGTTATGAATGACCTACAGGGATTTTATGTGGGGATATGAGTGTGGAATATGGAGACTATGTTGTTGTAGTAGTTTTTCAATTTATGATGTAATGTAAAACATTATGAATATATCTAGTGTTTCCAAGGCTACTAAACCAATCGGTCTTTCGAGATTTGATCTTTCATGTGATCATGCCAATGTTATGTAATAATGCACCGACTCTGGGTAACTAGGGTTGGGGCATTACAGTTGGTAACAGAGGAAGTTTAGTACAAACCATGGAAGCTATATTTAGATAAACTCTAATTAGAGCACGTAGACCAAAGATGAATTTTGAGGATTAGTATAGAAGAACTTCCTAGAATTTTGGTATTGTAAAGATTTTGTGAGTTTTCCGAGCAATACATCCCTGTCTGGATACGAGAAGGTAGAGGCGGCTCTGGCACAGATGTACCTAGGGGTAAACCCCGAAAACACCGCTTTGAGCTAGACTTGAACGGGAACTGGTGCACTACAACGAGCCTTGCTGCACTCTTGGTTACGACACTCCCGAGGGATATGCTTAGGATAACTCTCATTTACTTTACAAATCATTATGAAGGGTTTATGAGTATATACTTCCTCAAAGAAAACATTCTTATGATTATGGATTATATCCATAAATAGTTATATTTATGTTAAGTGTTTTATAAGTATGGGATTATGTATTTTGATTCATAAACTGATCAAGTTTATGCCATTGTTTAGAAATGGTGCCTAGTGGAAGAAATGGAAACCGTATCAACGCACACACTCCATGTAGGGATTTCCCTCCTACTCAAGATAATTATAGTGGAGGTGGTGATGCAACTGGTGCCCATCAGCTAATCACCATCTTGGGACAACTTACTCAGGTTATGAATAATAACCTTACCCATATGGAGCACCCTGATCCGCAGCGTGGAGGATCAATGTCAGATCGATTCATGAGGCAACAACCACCAACGTTCAATGGGAGTACAAATCCCTTAGTTGCTGAGAAATGGATAAATTCCCTAGAGAAAATATTTCAAGCTTTGGGGAGAAATGAAAGGGAAAAAGTTATCATGGCAGTTTACCGCCTCACTGGAGATGCTGATCAATGGTGGTCATTGATTCAAAACACGAAGGAAGATTATGAAGTATCAAATATGGAATGGAGGGAGTTCAAAGATCTGTTTTTAGAAAAATACTTTCCTTGCGACCATCGAGCAGATATGGAAAGGAAATTTCTGAGTCTGAGAAAAAAGGAGGATGAGAATGTCGCAAAGTATGAGGCTAACTTTACAAGGTTAGCTCGGTATGCTGGAGATTATATATGTAACCCAAGAAGTAATATCGATTGTTTCTTTGATGGGTTAAAACCGTTTCTTCTTCGAGAATTAGTCTCACAATCCTTTTATTCGTACAAAGACATTGTCTCATGTGCTATCAATACTGAAAATGAATTCTCTAAGTCTTATGACTTTAAAGAAAAGAAAGAGAATAAGAGACCTTCTGATCAATCTGGGAATGGAAATAAGGGGAAGAAGGGGAAGGTTGAATATCCATCCTGTGGTAAATGCAGGAAGAAACACCCTGGTACTTGCTTGAAGGGAATGGGAGTCTGTTACAAGTGTGGTGAAAAAGGCCACCAAGCTCGTGATTGCAAGGGGAAGAAGGAAGCTACCAACGTTCAGTGCTACAACTGTAGGGAGATGGGGCATTATGCAAATAAATGTCCTAAGCGTCAGGAAAACTTACCTCAGAAAAGGCCATGGGATCAGGGCCAAGCTTATGCTATCACTACTTCTGAGGTAGAAGCTCCGAAAGACGTGGTGGAAAGTAATTTAATGGTTTTCGCAAATTTAGAAAATGCATTATTTGATTTTGGATCATCGCATTGTTTCATATCTTCTCAGTTTTCTAAGAAAATTATATATTTACAATTTTATTTAACAAGGGAGTTTTCAGTTAAAACTCCTAAGGGAAGTATCATTGTAACAAAGTTTTGTGAATCGGTCCCCATTAGAGCACATAAATGTTCTTTATCTGCTGATATCATCGTCATACCTATGATTTAGTTTGATATAATCCTCGATATGGACTGGCTTTCAGACTATGATGTGAAGATTTATTGTAATAAGAAAGAGGTTACGATTCTTGATGATAATGATATGGAACACCTTATCTTTAGAGCATAATCGTCACCACCTAATTCTTATTTAGATTCACCCCCAGTAGCTCAACTAAATTCAATTATTGGGGAGGAAGAGAATGAAATAACTATGGGTGAGGAAAGGAATGTTCATATAGAGAATGTACCTGTTGTGAATGAATTTGTAGATGTATTTCTGGAAGATTTACCTGGACATCCTCCAGAACGAGAAGTTGAGTTTTCCATTAATTTAATTCCTGGATCAAGGCCTATATCAAAGACCCCTTATAGAATGTCCACTGTAGAATTATTTGATCTAAAGAAACAACTAGAGGAATTGAGTAATAAGGGATTTATTCGCCCTAGTGTTTCTCCATGGGGAGCCCCTGTTCTTTTTGTTAAAAAGAAAGACGGATCTATGAGGTTATGTATCGACTACAGGGAGATCAATGATATAACAATAAAGAACAAGTATCGCCTACCTCGCATTGATGATTTATTTGACCAACTTCATGGAGCTCAATAATTTTCAAAGATTGACCTTCGATCTGGATACCATTAGTAGTGTGTAAAGAAGGAAGACATTCTGAAGACAACATTTTGAACCAGGTACGGGCATTACGGGTTTACTGTAATGCCTTTTGGATTGACTAATGCACCCTCTGTATTCATGGATCTGATGAATAGAGTTTTCAAGGATTATCTCGATGAATTTGTGGTGGTATTTATTGATGATATCTTGGTATACTCCAAAAGTTACGAAGATCATGAAAATCACTTGCGCATTATCCCGAAGACTCTGAGAAGACATGAATTATATGGGAAGTTTAGCAAGTGTGAATTATGGCTTCATGATATTTCTTTTCTTGGCCATATTTTCTCAAAAGATGGAATCTTTGTTGATCCTTCTATGACCAGGGCAATCCATTAATGGACAACACCTACGAGTATAACTGAGGTACGCAGTTGTATTGGTTTGGCAGGTTATTATCGACGTTTCATCCAGAATTTTGCCCGATTGGGTAACCCATTAACGAAGCTCACACGTAAAGGGGTTAAATTTTTTGGAAAAATAGAGTGTGAAGAATGTTTCGATGAACTGAAGATAAGATTAGTCAATGCTCCTATATTTAATCTACCATCAGGGAATGATGGGTTCGTTATTTATAGTGATGCATCAAAGAAAGGACTTGGTTGTGTCATTATGCAGAATGATAGAGTTATTTCCTATGCATCACGACAGTTTAAAATTCATGAACAAAACTATCCTACTCATGATCTCGAGTTAGAAGCTGTGATCTTTGCTTTGAAGATATGGAGGCACTACCTCTATGGTGAAAAATGTGAGATTTATACTGATCACAAGAGTTTGAAGTATATTTTCTCACAAAAAGAACTCAACACGAGGCAAAGGAGATGGCTTGAATTACTCAAGAATTATGATTGCACGATACACTACCACCTGGGGAAAGCAAACATAGTGCCAGATGCTTTGAGCAGAAAATACCATGGAGTTTTGAAAAATATGAGAATTGAAAGGGATCCAATTTTCATAGATCTAGTGAAGATGGACATGGGAATAACCAGGGAAGGCAAAACATCAATTTTTTTTTCAAATGGTTTCCAAACCATCTTTACTAGAAAGGATTAAGAGTTCTCACACTGATGATGAAGAATTTCAAAAGAAGATTAAAGCTGTGAATGATGGGATATTGAGAGACATTGTGTATGAAGATGGAATTTTGAAATTTTGGAAGAGACTTTGTGTTCCCGATATACCTAATCTAAAAAGGGAATTGCGGGATGATGCTCATAGTTCCAATTTCTCTATAAACCCTGGGAGCACCAAAATGTATAGAGATTTGAAGGAACATTTTTGGTGGGAAAACATGAAGAGGGAGATTGCTTATTTTTTGTCAAGATGTATGGTTTGTCAACAAGTGAAAGCTGGAGGGAAACAGCCTGGAGGAGTCATGCAACCTTTTCCCATACCGGAGTGGAAATGGGACAATATTACAATGGACTTTGTCATGGGACTACCAAATACTCATAGAAGGAACGATGCAATATGGGTTATTGTTGATCGTCTTACCAATTCAGCACATTTTCTTGCTATAAGAGAAGATCTACCCCTGGAAAGTCTAGCAAGACTATATATTAATGAAGTTGTGAGACTTCATGGAGTACCACTATCGATTGTTTCTGATCGTGATCCCCATTTTACTTCAAGATTCTAGAAAAGTCTTCAGAAATCCCTGGATACTGAACTTCATTTGAGCACTGCATACCACCCTCAGATAGACGGACAATCAGAACGGACTATTCAAACCTTAGAAGACATGTTGAGATCTTGCTCACATGACTTTCAGGGTATGTGGGATCAATATTTACCTCTCGTAGAATTTTCCTATAACAATAGCTTCCATTCGAGTATTCAGATGGCACCATATGAAGCGTTATATGAAAAGAGATGTCGTACACCAATCTGTTGGGATGAAGTTGGTGAAAGAAAACTTGTAGGCCCAGAACTGGTGGAGGAAATAATGGAAAAGGTGAAGGTAATCCAAAATCACATCAAAGCGGCTCAATGTAGTCAGAAGAGCGATGCCGATAATCGAAGGAAGGATTTGGAATTTCAAGTCGGTGATCATGTTTTCCTGATGGTATCTCCATTGAAGGGAGTCATAGGTTTTGGTAAGAAAGGTAAATTGAGTCCCAGGTACATCGGACTTTTCGAAATTCTAGAACGAATTGGGGCTGTAGCTTACCGATTGGCAATGCCGCCAAGTCTCTCCAAAGTTCACAATGTGTTCCACGTATCTCTGTTGAGAAAATACATGCCTGACCCAACGCATGTACTCACCTATGAAGAATTAGAACTGGAACCTGATCTGTCTTATTACGAAGAGCCCGTCAGGATTCTTGATACGAGAGAACAAGTACTGAGAAACTGGACGACGCGTCTGGTAAAAGTTTTGTGGAGAAACCATAAGATGGAAGAGGCAACGTGGGAACCCGAGGAACTTATGATGAAGAACCACCCGAGTCTTTTCAAGTGATAAGTATTCTAGAAATTTCGAGGACGAAATTATATGAAGGAGGGGATAATGTAACCCCATGCTTCTACGGTACGCTTCTCTTTGAATAATGTGATAGCGTGTGTTGTACGCAACACCGAGTTCTAACACACCATAACCAATCAAACTAGCCGTTATGAATAGTAATACCTACTTTTTGAAATTATATATATTTTATATTTCAAAATGGACTTCATTTTTGGATTCGGAATATCGAATTTAGCCTATGGTGAAATTTTGGTACTTTTCAGATAACTTTAATATTTTGATGAATAGTGAAAATTAATAAATTTTAATCAAAAACAACTTTTTTAATCAAAATAATTAATAGTGATAAATTATGAATTTTAGTGGTTTTAAAGTATATTTAGAATATAATTTTACCATTTAATATAATTTTGGTCATTGAACATAATTTTACAATTAAACCGGACATAAACAAGTGTCAATCTTTTGATAGTTATTGTCTCTTAAAAACACGCTTTTTGTTTTAACAACGGGAATTAATTTTAAATTAATTTCTGCCACTTCTGTGTTTTGAATTTTGAAAAATGGATTCCATATTTTGAATCAGGATGTTCAAATTGTGAAAATAGTTAACTTTTATTTTTAGAGATTTTGAATAATTACTGCGGCAAATATTTTATTTACCATGGTTAACGGTAAATCCGGTAAATAAGTGTTAAAAAATTATATTATAATAATACTAAATTACCCTAAAACGTGTCCTAGCCTTATTGGTTGATACATGTTAGACCATAGGCATCTTTGGGTCGATTTTGGGACCCCATGGAGCCACTTGTAGGTGATAGGGACACTTTATTTTAATTAAGTTAAAATGAATACAAAAATGACACAAGCATATATCTTTTAGAAAAACAATTTTTACATAGGGTTATATATGTTGGATTTTAGATTATAAATATTCATTAGAAAGAGGAAAAGATTTTCTACATAATTATATTTTATTTATAATTTTTAGACATTATATAGTTTAATTTATTTATGACACAATGATGATGCAGTAATTACCATAATAGTGAAAAATCAAAATAACTGATATTATAAATACCCAAATAAATATAATATGAAACTTTTCATGAATTAAAATAATTTTATAGGATAATATGATATATTAGTATTGATTTAATTGACTTTTTTCGAAGTAATGAATATGTTATGAGTTTCACAAAAATAAACTATTGAATAATGTCAAAATTGACATAAAAGAGTTTTTAAACAAATATTATATTATTAATTGGTATTAAATTCCTAAAAATCTAAGGCTCGTCCAAGAGACTTATATAATGATAGGTGGATCATTAATGGACCACTAGGGGGTATTTTGGATGTATATATTAAGTTTATTAACCATATTATATAAAAATACAAAAAGACATTGTAAAAGTGAAACTAATTAACTTAGAGTTAATACTTAAAGATAAGGTTAATATAAGTACCCAAACCTGTCTAAATTCTATTGGTTGAGTTGTTTTCGACCCCTCCACACCTTAAAATTTAAATAATCAACTTTGGAGCCATTAGAAACCGAATATGAATTTATTATAATCTAATATTTCTTGCTTTTTCAAAGGTGCCCCTCACCCCTCTTATAAAATGGCACTCCTCCTTCTCATTTATTCACACCTTCAAAGCCATTTGGTTCCGCTAAAATCTACCCAAATACTCTCCCACCTTCCCTCACTACAACATAGAGGCCTTAGTTTGATCATAAAGCCTACCTAAGGAGCCCTTTTGATCAATTCAATAGGAAGAAACCGAAGAAGAGGTAATGATTTCACCACCCTTTTCCAAGTTTCTTTCTTCTTCAACTTCTTCTTCCTTTGTTGTTACCATTATAAAATAATAACTCCAATATAATATATATACTGTGATGCTATTATAAATATGGTACAACCATATTCAGTATTCTATACACCCTTTGAATAACATGTCACCATACGTGCGTACGTACGGATTACCGTCTCCACGTCGTGGTGTAGTTGTTATTCAATATATTATTATATGGATGGGTATAATAAGGATGTGTAACTCATGTAAATAATAAATATAACATATTAATGATTCTGTATATATGATATACCATCCATTTATATATTATTTTAATATCAAAAGAATGATATTGTCGCTCGTGCGTAGGTACGGACTACCGTCTCCACGAATGTGATGAGATTCATTCTCCATCGTATCCATTAAAGTATAATTATCATTTGATGATTTAAAAATGATGTTTAAGGACTTGATATAATTCTGGATATTAATAATATACAACCTATCCATTACAAACATGGCTTACGTAACAAAACATATAAAAGAAAACGAGTAAGTTAACACCCGAAACAACGATAATACTAAGATATTATTAACAAAGCAAAGTTAAAAGATCATATATGATATCATATTAATATATATGATTCTTGTATAATTTAATAACAATTATTTCACTATTATACAGGAGGTTAACCTACCCCAACCAAGGAAAAGTACAAGGTAAGAGTTATTTCACAATCTCTTCATTATCCGAGGTTGTTTATACGTAATAATCTATAGGGATCTCTTTATCATCCACATCCATGTTTCATAAAAATGTATTTGCAAAAAATTTTACTATTTAGAAGAATATGTGTTAAATTCATTTATACCGTTTTTTGACTTTTTATAAGAGGTTTATAAAAGAATCTTTCTGTCATTTTCCAAACAAGGTTCTTTTTAACCTTTTCGACAAAATTAAGGTAAGAATGTTTTTTTAACTTATACGGTGGGTGCGGCTATTTTCCGCCGTTATAAAATCGTCGAAGATTCCCTTACAAGATTATAAGAATATTTTCAAAGAAAATGTTTTATTTTATAAATATATGACTCTTAAATGATTTCAAAAATAAAAATAGATATTTCTCTTAAAAGAGTTTTTATTTCATCTATGTCAACATCCTTTGATGGATTTTACGCTTATTTGAAGTTGATTTATTATGATAAAAAACATCTATATTGTATTGAAGGTTTTGTGATATGTTTGACTATGGATTTGCTATTTTTATAACATTCATATTTTATGGTGAAAGTATTGACATTTCGTATGCTAGTTTTAATACGAATGTTTATGTTATGTTTAAACCTTTTCATATAGGAATGCATTGGACATAATATATGACGGGTGGATCCCGCTATAGCTCCTCGATGCATCGGTAGGTCTCATGAGACAAACTAGTGTCTTGGAAAAAGGCCTTGGCAAAATCTTATTTGTAGTCTTGGCACGAGGCCTTGGCTATGTGGTTATGATAGTCTGGCCTTATGCATTCCAACATTATGAAAGTGGTTATTGATATTGCATGTGATTATTAGATTAGTAGAATATCCATGTGAATAAGTAAATGGAATTATTTCATTTTACTTTTGCCATACTATGTTGAAGTTCAAGTGTAAAAGGCTTTTGTTTTAGTAATGCATTGCCTTAAATGTTTATGCTTATTTTTTAAAGTTCCTCTATATTGTTATCCTTACTGGGCATTTGAGCTCACCCCTTTACTATGTTTATTTTTCCCAGGATGTGAAGAAGTAAGTTATGAATGACCTGTAGGGATTTTATGTGTGGATATGAGTGTGGAATATGGATACTATGTTGTTGTAGTAGTTTTTCACTTTATGATGTAATGTAAAACTTTATGAATATATCTAGTGTTTCCAAGGCTACTAAACAAATCGGTCTTTCGAGATTTGATCTTTCTTGTGATCATGCCAATGTTATGTAATAATACACCGACTCTGGGTAACTAGGGTCAGGTAATTACACTTATAACACTTTGGACCAATATATCCATGGATTTAGAAGGAATTATTTTTTATATAACATAGTTCAAAAGGCATATTTTTTTCCAATTTTAGTTGATTGTATATAAAGTAGTTATATTTTTAAATATTAATCCATGGGAATAATTCAAATGAAATTTTATTGATATAAATATTATTATCATAAAATTCATAATTAAATAAATATAAATAAAACATAATTTTGTGTTTAGGTTCACAAAAAACACTTTTCTTAGATTGATGGCTATTCTAATGTTGATTGTGTAGGTGAATCTGGTGATAAAAATTCAAATTGTGGATGTTTATTATTTATGAAATATATATAGTTATTGGAACCCCTACAATAATCAATTATGTAACCTTAAACATGATAAAAGATGTTTATATTATATAATTTCATGTAAGAATAAAAATAATGTGGACGAATTTATAGTTTGAATCCCTGAGGGATAATATATCCCAAAAATTGGTTATTGGGAGTCAACATCAATATGAAATCAATGTGAAAATAAATTTAGTACAATATTTTTATTTAGAAATCTGGATATCATGTAATACAACATTAATTATAATGTAGAATATGGAGATATTTTATTGGAATATGATTTAATGATTGGGAAATTATTGAAAAAATCTCTCAATAATTAATCCCTTATATCACATGAGAGTGTTTTTTCGAATACATTCTCCCAAAAAATCCATGTAATATATTTCGGTTGATATTCCACATTAATTCTTAGGAATTTTGTAGATGGGGATAAACAAAATAATATATTTTTTCAATGGGGTTACACTATTATGTATAATACATGATGATCATTGGGAATTGGTGTTTTAAATGTTCTTATAGGGGGACATGATATGTTTTTTTTCTAATGTTTGGAGAACACCTCATGTATTGATTCTCATGTTTCCAGAAAATCCAATGGATTTTATTTTTGAAACATTGGTAATTTTATTTATGAGTGGGATATTATATAACTCTAATGATGTGAATTAATAAAGGGGTACCTATGAGTTTTTCTCAATCGAGATATAGTCAATATTGAAATGATTTTTTCACTAATAATGGGAGATCTATAAATAATTCCATTCTATCACTTGATCTTATGATTATAGAATATATCTATATTATAATTATATGTATTAATTCAAAAAAATACATCCATGATTATTTGATGTGAGTTCATGATGTATTTTCTGAAAAACATAGCATAGATGTGTTAGAACAGAATTAGCCTGGAGATGAGAACATGGAAAAATAATTTCTAGTATTTGAGGAAATTATTTTTCAGATGGATTCATTGCATCTAGATTGATTAAATTTGTGTGGAATTACATCATTACATATCCCCCCATTCCATATCTGGCATGCATTATACTATGATGTTATTTTTTTGGTACCATACTTTTTGAACAACCGCACAAAAGAAATAAATTATTATTTCGTATATGAAAAACCGAGGGAGATGGGGTCTTATATGTTACAATAATGAAGAAAAATAATAATTATAAGCTTTAAACTATGTAAAAATTTGATTGTGATGTATTTATAGACAACAATTTGGATGAATAATCTTCTCACACCACAGGGTTAGAGGGTATCAAGTAACATCATATCTCTAAATATAAAGGGATATAAAATCTATACAATAAACTATCATGAAATTTTTCAATGATAAATTTAACATTATTTATTTTTCGAGAGATATATTATTATAATTTTGAATATTGGGATCAATATGAAAAGAAAGGTGTAATGATATAGTGCGTGTTGCGTTTATATAAATATGGTGACTCTATCAGTAAAATGTATGGTTAAACCGATATATTTTTGGATAAACATTCTAGATAGTGTTCCATGGAGTATTATAGTGGGATTGAATAAGGGAACAAAGGAGAACAATTTATCCATCATCCAGAGTAATATTTGATGAGAAGTGAATATTTATAATGACATTAGATTTTCAATCCATTAAAAAAATTATATGTTGTATGTTCAGGTCAAATGATACACCATGGGTAAAAAACCATAACATATTAAAAAAAAGTTAAAAAGCAATAATAAAAACTGGTATGGTAATTCATTATTATTTATTTCCTTTACAATGTAAATAATTAACATAATTTAACATTGGAAAGATTAATTTTAATAAAATATATTTCCATTATTATATAAATTTTATTTAAAAAAGATAAATTTCCAATTAAAAGAGATAAACTATATAATTTACATTTATATTTTTAATCCGCAACAATAATATTATCTCAGTATGTATTTTTTATTTTATTCTAAAATAAATATTTTTTAATAAATAGTAAATCATTCATAATTTTTATAATATAATCAATTTTATATGACATAGAAGTTTTAGAAACCATTTCCCTATTAAAATTTATACTATAATGTATAATAAATAATTTTAAGTTGTTATATTCAATTTATAAACACATTTTCAGTATTTCAAAAAATTATATAGTATTTTTATAAAAACTAGTTTTCTCAATTGATTTGTTTGATTAATTACAACATGATGAAAATAAAATTTTCATCAAATTTAATTTCAAATATGTTCAATTTCAATGATATTTAACATTTTAAATTCATTGGACCCAATTTAATGGAAAATTCTATACTAATCTTAAATCATTTTTCTTATTAATAAAATTTTCAAAAAGGATTGTTATGCAATACGTGCACTAAGGTTGAGATTATTTTCTCAACATTTTGAAACTAAATTTTATAAAATGATTCTCATAATTGAGATAATAATTTTCAAATTATTTAATATATTTAATTTCATGTATTTAGATATAAATTTTACACTATTTGGATTAATGATAATTATCTCAATATTGCTAAACCCATTATTTTAAAATTAAAGTTTCATTAATATCGTTATCTTTTATAAAATCATTTATTTTGTACTAAATTAAATTAAAAAAAATATTATCCATAAAAAACATATAAAATTATTTTAAGAATAATTTAATTGTAAAACAATACTAAAAACATTAAGAATACATAAATATTAGGATGAAATTTTTTACAAAAGAATATTTTCTACACTATATTTTATATATTTAATATTTAATATTAAGATTTTTATAAAATGAATTGGATTAAATATATGTAAATTTAAATAAATATAAACCATATTGGGTTTTATGGGTTATATTATATGGTTACTATAACATAAAATAACCTAGGTAAAAACTAGTTACCATGGATATAAGTTAAACTGTAAAATAAAAAACTTATTAGAATAAAACCATACAACATGTTTAAAAAATGTGAGGAATAACTTATTTGAGACATTATGAAACTACCTATATACAACTCTCTGTTATTTATAGAAAATTTATCCACCTACCTATTATTATTTTTATGGTATTCTTAAAATTTAAAGGGTGTATCGAGGAGTCCCCTTTTCCTCCATTATTAAATGGGATCAATTACATCCTTTCAAGTACAAAACACTGCAAAAAATTACTGTTTGAAACTATTAATCTATACTCTTAATACAAATACTCCCCAAAAACATAATATATTGTTAATTAATATTTATCTTAATCCTTTTAATTCAAGGGAACATCAAATAAAAATCTTGTCTCCAATTTATGTATTATCTCATTTTAAAGTTTTTTTCTTAATAATACTCCTAAAAATATATCATCACCATAATAATTTGATGAAATAAGTATAATTATTATACTAATATATTTTAATATTATTCTTATAACGCTTATTTATTTATTTTTATCTGCTTAAAATAACAAAAGAACATCGTTACTAGGTTGTGAGAACTACCACCTCTAGGAAGCGACATCTTTTTTTCATTATCAATATCCATAGATAAAATTAATGGTGGAAATTATGAATAAATATGATATATATTATATAATTATAAATCATAAATTTAAATTTGATATCCATCATCACCCCTCTCATGAATTGGGAAATGAGAATGCTGATCGTGTATACGTGTCAGTTACTACCTCCACGATGAAGCATATTTCTATTTTTCATTTAAAATTTCACCCATTATCTAAAATTGATTAAATCAGTTTAAAAATAATAAGAAATAAATATTATATCGTTTTTATTATTTAATAATGATATTATTTCAAATTTAACACCTCATTAACCACACTCACCAATTGAGTTAAACTGTGTTCAAGATTCGGTAATTTTAACCACCTATGTGAATAATGATTTAAAATAAAATTGTGGATATTTATGGGAAAATGTAAAATTATATTATTATAATATATAAATAAAATTATCATATGATTTTAAATAATTCTATTAAATATTTTACTTGTTATTAATGTAACATTTCTCTTCGAAAAAAATACAAATGTAGGCTGCTATCAATATGGTTTTCACATAACATGGACAAAACACTTATTGAATAAAATAAGAAAATTATAAATAAATATAAGTTAAATAATATATATTGATATATAAATAATTTAATTTTTATAAAATTATGTCTAATCATAAAATAAATTGTTAAACATATGAAAAATAATTAAAGTTATTAACACACTATGGTCATATTACACTATAAAAAATAAAAGTAGTCATGATAATAAATTATAATAAGGATTTTAAAATTGTAATATTTTATTGTAAGGAAATAAATAGAATATTATATTTTTATTTATAGTTTATAGGAGGTTATATTTCCATTAACCAATAAAGGAAACAAGTTAAGGGTTGTTCATCTCAATTTCCCCTTCATTGAGAAGTTTTCTATATTATGCACCTATTTTCATTTAATATGTCTGTATAATACAGAATAATATATAATATCTTGAATTAATTATTAATTAATTTTATTATATGTTCAATTTCATGGTAACATTCATTGATGAGTTTGTATTAAAATTTTATCCAAGCGTTAAGGAATTATTTTCAACTTCCATCTAACAAAACAAGAACTCACAAATGTGATAATCTATCTGGAGAATTTGTATGACCACTAATTATTAATCCTCTATGATTTTATTCTCCTCATAATGTATTTGGTAAAAATAATTTTTTATTCACATTATTTTAAATTGGATGTTTGTAACCCATCTATGAAATGAGTGTTCTTGAAATGGTTTTTCTTCTTTAAAATGTCCAATTGTTTTTTACACGTATTCCTAAATAAATGATTTATAACATACTATATAGCTTATTTGATAGACTTTGTTCCATTTTAAATATTCTTATTATTAAATATTATTTTCAAAATTAATTTTTTTTCAATTGATTTTCATTTCTTTTATTAAAAACAGACGTTTCCATTATTAAATTGTATTATAAAAAAATTAATGTATGTATTTACACTAATTTTATTTAAATTTCATGTTTCTATTAATAATTATTTTTTAAAAAATTAGTTATTTTCAATTTACTTTATCGTCTCTTATTGAAACACTTATGCGTGATATCATAATATCTAAGAATGAAAGGCTATGATTGAAAGTGTACAAGATACAGAACACTCAGCTTAAATGAATAACAAAATATTATTATGTGACCATTAAACAATTGCCACTAAATTGGTGGTAATGAATAGTATTAATGGATTTATGAAATATATAATGGTAATAATCATTGATAATTTATTAATTAATTATTTATAAATAATTACTATATTTTTGGTAAATTTATTTTATTCATTGAAAACATATTTTCTTGAAATCTTAATGTTAAAATATCTATCTATATCAAGGTAATTTAATTAATTTTTTTTATTTAAGATATAATTACCTTAAATACTAACACAATGATGATTGAATAATTATTTTATTAATGGAAATATCAAATAAATGTTATTCAAAATATTAAAATAAATAAATTTGCGATAATTAATATCATCCAATAGTTTTATAGATGACCTTGAGATATTAAGGATATAACGAAATTGTTTTTTATAATTATATAGGTTTTATTTATATTATTATTTTCAAATTAATGAATAGTTATTAAAATTGACACTATGAATATTTAATTGTAAATAATATTTCATTAAATTATATAAAATTGTTAAAAAGTCAGAAATTATGAAAAATAATTTTGATAATATTTAATATCTCTTAATTAATTTATTTATGGGAATTTTTCATTTTAATGTAACTATATAAACACTCAATGAGTAAAATCCATGTTGTCTCGGTAAGAATCAAATAGATTCAATGAAGGTTAAAAATGAAAAGTGTATAACAATCACCAATAACATTCTAAAAAATATTAAATAAATATTATTTGAGCCTTATCACCTTAGGATTTTATTTTAGTTGTTTAATGGACACTTTTCAATGTAAATTGCTTATATATTATTTAAATCGAATATAGTTACAAAACATGAATCTCTGTATATTTATTACATTATATATGTCTTCATTGTGGAAAAATGAAGATATGAAAGAAAACAATGTCTATTATGATATTAACGTAATTAGATTCATTATAAAAATTTATATTTATTTTCAATATAATATACAATGAACTTAAAATATTCTAAATTTCTAATACAACATTTACTTTATTAATAAAAAGATAAAATAAATTATTTTAAAAATATTAATTTTGGTGTAATTTGAATGATTTAATTTATTAAATTAAATTTATATATCAATATTAAATATTTTATTGTTCAAAAAAATTATATTCTAATTCCCACATTTTTATATTTATTTGAGGTCAAACTAAATGAATAGTATCAAAATTGACATTAATGACAATTTAATAAAATAATATTTATTTAAATTATTTTAAAAGCATAAAAATATTTTCCAAATAACCACTTAATATGATACGGTCTAAAATTTCATTAATTGGGAATTTATGGACAATTAACACCATATGAGTAAAAGTTTTATTATTTTTATTATAATTAATATTATACCGTAGTAAAAATAAAAATGGGTTAAGTAAGGGTTAATCAAGATGATAATTTTTAAAATAAAAGAAATAATAGTCTAAAATATATTTTTGAGGATATTAAACCCATATATTTTACTCTATTATAATCCATGGTCATTTTGTGGTATCTAAGTAGAAAATGAATTTATTATTTTTTAATATTTTGAAAATTTTCAAATGGGACGCTCACCTCAATTATAAAAGGTAACCCCCTCCTTAAATTCATTTAATCACTTTGTAGACATATGTATCGACCAATAACTTTAAAATTATTTTATAAACATTAACATACACATTATTGAGGTACTGGGTTCTCAAAATACCATCTGTAGTTCCATTCGGAGGATATCCAAAGGAGATGTGTGGAAGAAGAGGTAATCACTCTAACTGATCACAATATTTTCCTAATCGTCCTTACCAACTCTATATCCATTATGATTATTGTAAAATAATAGCTTTACTAACCATAATAATATAATGTTTTATTATGATTATGAACTCAAAACTATACACCATCCTTCCAATTAAAGAATAAGGGAAAGTATCACTCATGTGTACGTACGACTAATCGTATCTACTTAGCGATACAATTCATTTTTCATCACCATCATATATTAATGAGTATTATTATGGGTTTAATTAATATATATGATCTATATGATATAAAAATCTTTAAGGAATTATAAATTATTATTTACATTACCTTCAATTCATAAATTGATAAATGAAAATAGCATTCACGTATACATATGACATACCGTCTCTATTAACGGTGCAATTCATTTTCTAAATTCTATGAATGAATATAAATATTTATATAATTATTATATATTATTTTTATACGATTATTAAAAATATAAAAATGATTATATGAATATCAATGCATATGTACCAATACTACTGAACTGAAAGATGCTTGGAAAATGATGTAATTATAACCCAGAACAGGGAATTTAATAAACTATTATTAGTAAACATGTATTAAGATTTTATAAATAAATAATACATGGTATTATAGAATTAATTTTCATGGAATAAATTAATAATAAATGTATATTTATTATACCAGATGTTTGAAGGTGAACAAAGAAATGAAAGACTTTAGGTAAGATATTTCTTAACTCAATTTTCATTCTTTGGGTAAAACATATTTTTAATTTATTTTTTCTTCATAACATTATGTGTGAAATGAATTTGGATTATATTATGTTGTATATACACATATTTTATGTTTAATTACATTTAATATACCTAATCGTTTATCCTGATTAATTCTCACTTCAATGATATGATATTTATAGGGGACACCATCTATATTTTGAATCATTGATTAATATTTTGATGTTATACTCTTATATTATTTTTTAGGGTTATCTAACTCCACTTTGAGTTGTTATATTAGAAAGAGGTTTTTAATTATTATTTTAATTTTTTTAAATGTTACAATTTCATGAGTCGTATGCTTCGTCTGATTACATTATGGCAAGGGTTTATTTCCTAATCTTAGAAACATTCATGATTGTTTCATTTTATGTATTCATTGGAGAATATTTTTCTTTCATGAACATGTTTTCTAAAAAAATTTCAAATTGTTTTCAATATTTTATTAAGAAATTTTAACTTCATTTTTATCCATGATTGAATTTTTATGAAATGGTATGAAAAGATTATTTTTTCTATTTTCTATAAAAGGATAATTGTGGCTTTTCCAAACAAATACGAAAGGATTTTTTTTAAACTCATTTGGAATGAAAATATATTCATAATTTCATGACACCTTAATTTAATCAAGATTTTGTTGTAGGACTACATGGTTCTTTTCAATGATAATTTTTTTCGTTTTTATTTAGTCTATATAAAAAACATTTCAAATTGTAAAGGCTATTTCCTTCAAGAATTATATTAAGTAATATTTAAAAATAAATTATCATCTCAGACTACATTGTTTTATATGACTTATGTTTTACTAGTGATTTGATCCAATGATACAATTCATATTCTCTCTCAGATTTTGTTTATGATGGAATGATGTTTAATAATTCCATTTCTTTTCCCTATGTTTTTATGATAAAATATTTATGAAGTGATATATTAAAATTTTTCTTTAGTGGAGCCTTTATAATATTACCTAAACACTATTTTTAATGTTTTTTTACTTCAGTTAGACTTAATTATTCAAGAACTGTTCTTATTTTTATTTTATGAATTCCCAAGAATGATTTAAATCTCTTATTTCCTGACACAACCTTTAGTTAGGAAATGTGACATATTTAAGAAACTGATTTCTTTCCTTGGGTAACCAATATGAATATAAATTATTTTTGATTATTTATGTGGAACACATATTCATGAACATGTTATGATGGTTTCTCCAAGATAGATCTTCAATTCATTCGGTACTGTATAGTCTCATGAGTTGTCATGTATGGTATTAGGGGGGAAAACTAATCCATTTTGGGACTATGTATACCATGTGATGTAGTCATTTAATTTATCCATGACTCATTACTATGTCATGTTTTATGTTTCCTACATTTTCTTATGTTTCCATGATGATATTATTCCATATTAGATATGTCATTCTTTCATATTTTTATACAAGGTCCAGATTTTATGTCTTTAAAATATTGAGTGAACCCATTTCTATTTGTACATTCTCACAAAAATACAAGTGTATTTGTTTAAGGACCCAACCTTATAACATTACATAATATTGAATTAAATGAATAATTCACATTGAGGATCTTTTTAGGTTTAGTGTTTTAGATAATTAGGCCATAACTATTATGTAACAACTTGAATATTACAAGTAGACAATACTACTCAGAATCCATTTTTTTATAAAAAGAAAACTTCTAAAAAGAAACATGTCTAGTTCCATATTTTTGACAGCATGAGTTTTCCTTGATCTCATCCTTGACCCTATTAATCATTAATTCCTGTGGAAAACATTTCAAAAACATGGGATGAGAATAAAAATCTTAGTAAAGGTTATAAAATAAGAAAGGAAAACATTAGACCATCAATAAATACAAATCAATGAAACCATAATTTTCAATTATATTAAACCACATGAAATAATATGATTTATGAATAACACACACGCATCATTAATCATAAAGGTTACTTATGGCATCCATATCAAACATATATTGTAGCTATCACAACTATGTAGGGAGTTAATCTTGGAATACCCATCACAGTATATTACCTAAATCTCTTAGGAGAAACATCAAGTTTACCGCTGTCACATTACCCAATGCATTAGAGAGCTATCTTAGGCTCACCCACCCTAGGTTTATCACGGAACCACCTGTATACATAAACAATGCCCAATAACCATAAAAAATTCATAACACATAACACAAGTATAAAGGAAAGATAACATTTCCACATTCCAATCACAATATATCGAATAAAGATATTGAAATAAACAATGCATCATCAAATCATTTTCAAAACCATTTGAAACATTTAATAAAGATATTTTTTTGAATCAAAGTGTCCCATAAAATATTGAATCTTTTAATGAATTATCATTTGAAAACTTTAATGCCTATATAAATAAATCCTAAAAACCTTTTTTAAAATATGGAAATTAATTACGAAGATTTATAATAATGAATTTTTAAAACATTCAAAATGATATTTTAGTTAAAGTGTTTTTAAAAAAATGAGAGAATCTTGAATACAAATAATTTGGGGAATTCAATAAGAACATTAGAATATCATGAGAATAATGTGATTCAGGATATAATATGCCAAAGTACTGTATATACACCATATAATATTGAATTGGTTCATAACAGTTCTAAAGTCTCAATGGAATGTAAATTGACACGAAATCCCTTATTAAAATGATATCCTTAGATTAAGGATAAATAAATAACATAATTATGTGTGAAAAATATAAATACACCCAAAATAAGTTTATATTAAGTGTAAAAAAATCAGAGTTCACTCACGCATATTTATAGGATGACATATTCAAGAAGTACAAGTTGAACCCAATGAATTGAAATTAGGTTAAGAAGTTCCTTTGTAAAAATTTGACATCCTGACAATGTCACATTAAAAATCAGATAATGATTTTATGAGATAAAAAGGTAATATCATCAGTTGGAAAATATTTTTACTTCAATAAGGATATAGAAGAATATATCCCGACATAATAAGATGTAAATTAAAATACATAACAAAAATAAGCCTTTTAAAAAGAGGAGGGTGAAAGGTTCCCTTACCGATTTGGTAACTTACAAAACATACGCCACATGAAAAAAGGATCATACAATGAAGATGTAAATACACATAAATGAAAGTATTTTATACAAATAGTACAATCATGGGCAGTACATACACCACACAAATGGAAATAGTGGCAAATATATCATGAATCTCACCGGAATAAAAAGCGAGATGAAACCCTTTACCACGTTGTAATCAACTGAATCGTATGACCAAAAGTTAATATACACCAAATGAATCACAGAATACCATGAATATAATAAGAATAATTATTATATATATCACTTGTTAGTACATAATACACCACATGAAATGAATAAGTGGCGAACAATGTAAATCTTATGGAATTAAAAGTGAGATAAAAAAATCCCTTACCTTGTGTCCGACTTGACTCGATCGTTCTTTAATCTCATGAATAATAAACTAAAGATAATTTATACTTTCTTAAGAACCTTTTCAAAGTTTATTATTCCTTTTATATCACTTATTACCATTTTATAAACATTATGTAATCATTTAAGTTAATAACATCCATTTTGTCAATATTTGGTTCTTGAGTCAAAAATGGAGTTCTTATAATCACATGTTGTTCATGTGGTGTAACACCCTAGGTAAATAAATAATATGAAATTTTTATATTTATCCATATTTGTGAATAAAATATTAATATTACCTTAAAGGGGATTCTATGCTCGATGGCGTACCCAACATGCAACAACGAGTTTCTTGGGAATCTTACGTTGCACTCTAATAATATTATTTTAAATGGTAGTTAATGCCTAGCCGTTGTAATGGAGGTAATGAAAAGAACTAACTAGAAAATTATTATATATGTTTTCAAATATTCTTACTCTTTACAATAAATTTTATATGATTAAAAATGCGAATGAATCTAATTTTAAGTGTAAACAATTACAACATTCTTTAAAAGGTCGATTAACCGCCTTTTGATGGAGAACCTCTTTTAAATCCACTTTTTGACAATTTTATGTGTTATATTTGACAAAATAAAATTCTTCTTTAGAATCCGGACATCAAAATTTACTTTGTGTAAATTTTTGGTATTTTTTCGAAAAAGTTCAATTTTTAATGAATACTGAAAAATGTTGTATTTTAATTCAAAACCTCTTTTTAATATAATTTATTTATATGATTAGATTATCTTTTGAATTGGTTTTAAAGTGAAATTAGAATATATTTTTACCATTTAATCCAATAGTGTTCGTTGGAATTAATTTCACTTTGAAATTGGACTTAAACTAGTGTCAAATTTTTAATACATTTTGTTTCATAAAAACACGCTATTTGTTTTGACAGCGGGAATTAATTATTAAATTATTTAATGAAACTTATATGTTTTTAATTTTTTAAAATATACCTCATTTTTTAATTCAGAATATCAAATATAGCTTAGGGTGAATTTTTGGTAATTTTCTGAAAAACATCAATTTTTTGATGAATAGTGAAACCACTAAGTGGTACATTTAAAAACTGATTTTTCCATTTAAATGAAAGTTTTCCATCTTTGTGTTTTGAATTTAAAAAATCCAACATACATGGTTGTAATTATGAAGTAAAATGTGGTTCAATGGGATTAGAATAATTTTTTGGTGAATAGAAACTTATTAAATTTTTAATCGCGATTAGAGGTAATTAGTGTAGTTTAAGTTATGAATAATGTTTTAATAAAATTAAATGACCCAGACACATGTTTTACCCTCATTGGATGTGTCATTTCCGACCAAGACAATCCATGGGTCAACTTGGGGACCCCATGGAGCCGCTTTGGTTGAATAATGACATAAATACCTTTTTATTTAATGTTAAAGTAAAAATGCCACAAGCATGAGATGTTTTACTAAAACAAATTTTACATGGGGTTATACAAGTAGTATTTTTGACTATAAACAGTAATTGGAGAGCCAAAAATATTTCCTACATTATAGAATTTTTTTTATAATTTTTAGACATTAAATAAATTAAATTATTTATGACATCATGATGATGCAGCGATGACCTCATTATTTAACGATTTAAATAAAATGGAAAGATAATGTAAAACCTAAGACCTATATATGTCCAAAACCTATTGGATGGATGTATATCGAACCCTTATCACCTTATCCTCTAAACACATCAATGTGGGACCATTAAAATCAGAAACTCATTCTAAAACAAAGTAACATTTCTTTACTTTCCAAGAGTGTCCCTCCTCTCCTCTTATAAAAGGCCCCCACCTCTACCTCCTTACCCACACTTCCAAAGCCTTTGTCTCGGCCAACACCTGCCCATTCTGTCTCTCCCCATCCCTACCTAACTTCTAGAAGCCTCACTTTGGGAAGAAGTCTCCACAAGGAATCCTTTGAGCTCAAACCAAAGGGAGTTACCAGATTTTAAGGTAATGTCTTCACTTGTGTCCTTTTGTTTTATTTTGCTTCTCCGACCCCCTAAACTTATTTTATTAATTTATTATGTAACAAATCCAGTATCTTCAATATACTAGGATCTTGTTATAAGAATTATTCATGCTAAACTTACACACACCTACATCTAATGGTTAAAGAACATACTGTTTCTATGGATGGCGAATTTCTGCCTCACGAAACGATGATTGTTCAACAATCTTATAACACCTTAAAAGGTGGCCATTAAGATGAAAATATATTTATATATGATATATAATATGTTTATGTTTTACTTAAGCTTCTGTATTTTTCATTTATGACATACCATTATGGTTTCCATTATGGGTAAACGTGATATCTTCATTTAAGGAAGTGCGGACTACCGCCCCCTCAAAGTGATTTGATTCGTTAATACCATATGTAGTACGTATAAAGGATATATTTAATGATATTATATATGATACCATACTAGAATTAAAATACTATTATGTATAAATATTTTTTAATTCCATTAAATATGAAATATAAATGGAAGTAGCATTCATGCGTACGTACGGCTTACCGTCTCCATGAACGGTACATTTCATTTTTATCTCAAAATGTTATGTACTATTATAAGTACATATATATAATGGATATATATGTAATATATTACATCTAAATTATAGATATCATTCTATAATTATATCATATATATATATATCTCTCATTTTGTTTTAATTCCATTAATATGACAAAAAATGAAAGTAGCGTTCATGCGTACGTACGACCTACCGTCTCCATGAACAATGCTTTTAATTTTTATCCCAAAATGCTATGGAATAGTATAAAATGATTATATACCGGATATATATGATATTTAAAACATCAATACTATTCTGGATATGATGTACCTATAACTACATGGAAAATTATTTTCCAACAAGTTCAATTTTTGAATCATGTACCAAACATCGAAAAAAACGTCTGATATGAACTCATATTATTAACCAATTATTATAACATTAAAATATGTGATTTTAACTGAATAATAATCTTTATTGGAGTTCCTTATGAAATTATAAATTGACCAAAGTTTATTATTCAGGAATATAAAGAAACGAACAAGACAAGTTAGACTTGAGGTAAGGGATCCTACTCCTCTCTTTCTTTCTAAGTACACTCTTTTATGTCATTCCTTTTAAAGATCATATTTCTTGTTATTGGGATGTTATTTTATATTACTCTTACTTTAATTTTTATTTTCATATGATTAGTGACCCTATTCTCTCTCATCAATCCATTTTGGAAGTTTTGAGTGGCGCCGTTAGGCTGCCGAATTTTCGTAAGAGATCTAACCTCTCTCTTTCTTTTTTAGTACTCTCCTTTATGTCACTTATTTTAAGATAATCTTTGTTATGTTGGGAGATGTTATTTTATATTCCTCTTTCTGTAAAATTTATGTTAATATGATGAGAGACCCTATTTGATCTAATCAATCCATTTTTGTATGTTTTAAGTGGCACTGTTAGGCTGCCGAGTTTTCGTAAGGGATTTTTCATCTCACTTTTAGTTCCGTGAGATTTATGCTACATTTTCCACCATTTACTTTTAGTTGTGTATTTACTTCCCATTATTATACTCTTTGTGTAATATAATTTCATTTATGGGTATTTATATATTTATTGTGTGACCCTTCTTCAATGGGGTGTACATTTCGAAAGTTACCCAAGTCGGTAAGGGAACCTTTCACCCTCATCTTTTTAAAAGACTTCTTTTGTTATTTAATTTAATTCACATAATATTATGTTGGGATATGTTCTTATATATCCTTATTTATTTAAATTTTATGTCCATGTGATGAGATACCATTTTTATCTCTCATCAACTCATTTTCTGAATTTTGTAGTGACGCCGTTAGGCTGTCAAATTTTTGCAATGGAACTTCTTAACCCAAATTTGATTCTTTGGGATAAACTTGTACTCCTTGAATATGTCGTTATATGAATATGTGTGAATAACCTTTGATTGTTTTACAATTTATATCCACTTATATTTGGTGGATTCGGTTGTCACACATAATTATGTAATTGAGTTATCCTTAAACCAAGGATACCGTCTTTGTAAGGGACTTCATCTCAATCTCCATTCATTGAGGCATATTTTGTTTTATACATAACCTTCTTTTATATGGTGTATAATCCCCTATGACTTTTACGTTTATCCAAAAAGGAATATTTTTTATACGAAACGTTTACTAAACGACAAAAGGGAATGTTTTTGTCATACGTATGCGGCGACAACGACTTCTCCGCCGCCGTGACCATTATTTGAGTTTCAGCTTCCTCTACAATCCATACCTTCTTTTTAAAAGAAAAATAAATACCAGGTTTTAATTTTCTTTTATTTTGGTATTGAAAATGGTTTTCATAATGTTTTTATATCAATGTGTGGTATTGATATTTTGTGACTGAAAGGTGGAAATATTATGTTTCCTCTATGCATGTTTTATGTGATACGATTATGTTGTGGTTCTTGGGAATTATTATGAAGACGGGCGGTTCCATGATAAACTAAGGGCGGGTGAGCCCAATATAGCTCTCCAATGCATTGGGTAACGTGAAGGAGTGAAACATTAAGGTTTCTCCGAAGAGATTTATTGAATATACTATGGTTGGTATTCCAAACGTAAACAAGAGGGTTACTCCCTACATAAGAATGTTATGAATGCCTCAAGTTACCTTTTATGTCTTAAGATTTCTATGATTTATTCATGATTTGATGAGGTATGTTAAAGTGCCTATGTTTTATGGCTAAAGTATGATTTCATTCTTATGTATATATGAACTCATTTTTCGTTTCCACATTTTTATAACCCTTACTGAGCTTTTTATGCCCATCCCATGTTTTTTGAAATGTTTTTCACAGGTCAAGGGAAAGGTACATGATATGATGATAGTGTCAAGGAAGTGTCAAGAAAGAATCCATGTTTTATTTTAAATATGTTTCTGTTGATGGGAAAAAATGAATACTATCTTTATGTAACCACTTTGTTTAAATGTGGAATGTAATGCAAGTTTTATGATCTAATTCTCTAATACACTAAACCTGAAAATATCCTCAATGTGTAATCTTGTAATAACTCAAGATTAAGTAAGGTTTAAGGCTGGGGCCTTATAGTTGGTATCAAAGGTCGGTTTAGATAACTTTATATGTTAGGGTATTCTTTAAGCATAAGTGACATTACCATAATGTTTTGGATTTCAGAAAGAGTCATAGTTTTTAGATAAAGTGAATGAGTAAGTATATCTTCCTCATTAGTATATGATGGTTTTGTTGATATAATCACACTGGAATTTCTGTTTTTAGTGAATGGATGGATCTAGCAGGCACCAAAGTGACAATAGGTTTGAAGGAAACTGTGGTGGTTCTATGATTAAGAGACTGGATGAAATGGGGGATTCAATGAGGAAACTCGTGGTTGTTCTAAACCAACTATCAAGGAGTCATGATCAACCACTTGAACCTTGGTATGTTATGTAATGCATCATGTACGAGATGACCAATTAATGTGGAAGTTCAGGTAATAATTATAAAGGTAACCATTAGGGTTTATATGATCCTTACTTTTGAGGTGATTATGGGTTATTATATGTCATGATGGAAAATGAAAGGCATGAGATAAACTTGAGGTTAAAATATGTTATGATTATTTTTGAAGATTTTATCTCGTTTTGGGGAATGTTTTATGAATTATTTAGTTTTGGAAAAAGGACAACACGCAGTCCATGTGAAAACCCGTCGCATCGGACAAAGCTATGGGAACCGAACCCACAACCAAAGTGCGACTGGTATTTATCACCTACCACTGGACTACGTGAATTCCCTGGTTAGTTTGACTAATTATTTTTAGTTAGATGATTTTAGGAATCAATAGTATTTTTATTTTAGGTTATCTATGGAAATTATTAACCTATCATGGAGGATATGTGATTAGTTTAATTACTTTTCAATATGAGAATTGAAGTGCAACTGATGTTATTTGGAGATAAAAGTTAATTTGTACCTTGGAAGACTATGTGATTAAATCCTACAAATATTTGGGATTCAATCTTAGTTTGGTTTACATTGAATAATTTTATGGACAATTGTTTATCGAATGGTCTTCGTTGAAATTTGGGTTTTTTTGGAAAAATTTTGGAGATTAAGAATAGATTTTCTTTTTATAAAGGATTATACTTTTTCGGATTCTCTGACCTCATACTAACATTTTTGGTTTTGGTTAATGTCTAAAGACATGGGAAGTATATAGTTCTCTTTTTTGGATTAGGTGGTTCTCTAGATGTTGATTATAGTACTCTTAATGTGAACAAGTCTCCCTAAATACTCATCTTTTAGAGAAAATATGAGTTTGTATAAGGAATCTAATAAAAGTTGAAAGTCAACAGGATAATTGATTATGTTTCCTTATGAATAAATTCCTCAATAAAAATTAACTTAAAAAAAATGTTGTCTATTAACTTTTCCTACTGGGGAATCAAATACCGTTTAACCCATCACAAGTTTCTGATTTTCTTGTGGTTAACTTTTCCTAAACATGTTTTCTATCACTCTCCATCAGAACATGACCCTATGTTTTCTCCTCCATGTCCCTATTTTCATTCTTGGAATCCTAGTATGGGTTAAATCGGGTGACCTTTGTACTTATCTTTCATTCTTTTTAAAGTGATTGTTTTACCGACTCTTGTTCCGATGTGGGACTTTCAAGGATGTTTCCAAGATCAATTTTAAAATTGTGAGGACGCAATTCCCAAAAGGGGGGAGGATGTAACACCCCAGGTAAATAAATAATATAGAATTTTTATATTTATCCATATTTGTGAATAAAATATTAATATTACTTTAAAGGGGATGCTATGCTCGATGGCATACCCAACACGCAACAACGAGTTTTTTGAAATCTTACATTGCACTCTAATAAAATTATTTTAAATGGTAGTTAATGCCTAGCTGTTTTAATGGCCGGAATGAAGAGAACATACTAAAAAATTATTATATATGTTTGTCAAATATTTTTACTCTTTACAATAAATTTTATATGATTAAAAATGCGAATGAATCCAATTTTAAGCGTAAACAATTCCAATATTCTTTAAAAGGTCGATTAATGGCCTTTTGATGGAGAACTTCTTTTAAATCCACTTATAAAAATTTTATGTGTTATATTTGACAAAATAAAATTCTTCATTAGAATCGGGACATCAAAATTTACTTTGTGTAAAATTTTGGTATTTTTCCGAAAAAGTTCAATTTTTAATGAATAGTGAAAAAAGTTGTATTTTAATTCAAAACCTATTTTTAATCTAATTTATTTATATGATTAGATTAACTTTTGAATTTTTTTAAAGTTAAATTAGAATATGTTTTTACCATTTAATCCAATAATGTTCGTTGAAATTAATTTCACTTTGAAATCGGACTTAAACTAGTGTCAATCTTTTGATACATTTTGTTTCATAAAAACACGCTATTTGTTTTGACAACGGGAATTAATTATTAAATTAATTAATGAAACTTATATGTTTTGAATTTTGTAAAATAGACATAATTTTTGAATTCATAATATCAAATATAGCTTAGGGTGATTTTTTGGTAATTTTCTGAAAAACATAAATTTTTGATGAATAGTGAAACCACTAAGTGGTACTTATAAAAACTGATTTTTTCCGTTTAAATGAAAATTTTCCTTCTTTGTGTTTTGAATTTCAAAAATCCGACATAAATGGTTGTCATTATGATGTAAAATTTGGTTCGATGGGATTAGAATAATTTTTTGGTGAATAGTAACTTATTAAGTTTTTAATGGCGATTAGAGGTAATTAGTGTTGTTTAAGGTAAGAATAATGTTTTAATAAACTGAAATGACCTAGACACATGTCCTACACTCATTGTATGTGTCATTTCCGACCAAGAAAATCCATGGCTCAACATGGGGACCCCATGGATCCACTTTGGTTGGAAAATGACATAAATACCTTTTTATTTAATGTTAAAGTAAAAATGACACAAACATGAGATTTTTACTAAAACGATTTTTACATGGGGTTATACAAGTCATATTTTTGAATATAAATATTCATTAGAAAGCTAAAAATATTTCCTACATCATAGTATTTGTTTTATAATTTTTAGACATTATATAAATTAAATTATTTATGACATCATGATGATGCAGCGATGACCTCATTATTTAACGATTTAAATAAAATGGAATGATAATGTAAAACCTAAGACCTACACATGTCCAAAACCTATAGGATGGGTGTATTTAGAACCCTTATCACTTTATACTCGAAACAAATCAATGTGGGACCATTCAAATCCTAAAATCATTCTAAAATAAAGTAACATTTCTTTACTTTCCAAGAGTGCCCCTCCTCTCCTCTTATAAAAGGCCCCCCACCTCTACCTCCTTAACCACACTTCCAAATCCTTTTTCACGGCCAACCCCTACCCATTTTATCTCTTAAGATCCCTCCCTAATACTTAGAAGCCTGAATTTGGGCAGAAGTCTTCCCAAGGAAGCCTTTGAGCTCAAACCAAAGGGAGTTACCCGATTTTAAGGTAATGTCTTCAGTTGTGTCCTTTTGTTTTATTTTGCTTCTCCAACCGCCTAAACTCTTTTTATTAATTTATTTTGTAAATAATCCACTATATTAAATATACTATGATGTTTTTATAATAATTATTCTAGCTACACTTACACACACCTACATCTAATGGTTAAAGAACATACTGTTTCTGTGGATGGCGAATTTCTGCCTCACGAAACAATGATTGTTCAACATTATTCTAACAGATTCAATGGTGGCCATTAAGATGACAATATATTTATATATGATTTATAATATGTTTATGTTTTACTTAATCTTCTGTATTTTTCATTTACGGCATACCTTTATGGTTTCCATTATGGGTAAACGCGATATCTTCATTTAAGGAAGTGGAGACTACCGCCCCCTAAAAGTGATTTGATTTGTTAATATCATATGTTGTACGTATAAAGGATATATTTAATGATATTATATATGATACCATACTTTATTTAAAAAACTATTATGTATCATTATGTTTTAATTCCATTAAATATGAAATAGAAATTGAAGTAGCGTTCATGCGTACGTTCGGTTTGTCGTCTCCTTGAACGGTACATTTCATTTCTTATCTCAAAATGTTATGTACTATTATAAGTAAACATATATAATGGATATATATGTAATATATTACATCTAAATTATTGATATAATTCTGGAATTATAATATATATATATATCTCTCATTTTGTTTTAATTCCATTAATATGACAAAAAATGAAAGTAGCGTTCATGCGTACGTACGACCTACCGTCTCCATGAACGGTGCTTTTAATTTTTATCTGCAAATTATATGGAATGGTATAAAATAATTATATACTGGATATATATGATTTTTAAAACATCAATACTATTCTAGATATGATGTATCTATAACTACATGGAAAATTATTTTCCAACAAGTTCAATTTTTGACTCATGTACCAAACATAAAAAAAAACGTCTGATATGAACACATATTATTAAACAATTATTATAACATTAAAATATGTGATATGAACTGAATAATAATCTTTATAGGAGGTCCTTAAGCTATTATATATTCACCAAAGTTTATTATTCAGGAATATAAAGAAATGAACAAGACAATTTGGACTTGCGGTAAGGGATCCTACTCCTCTATTTTTTTATGTACACTCTTTTATGTCATTCCTTTTAAAGCTCATCTTTCTGGTTTTTGGGATGTTATTTTATATTAATCTTACTGTAATTTTTATGTTCATATGATGTGAGACCCTATTCTCTCTCATCAATCCATTTTGGAAGTTTTGAGTGGCGCCGTTAGGCTGCCGAATTTTCTTAAGAGACCTAACCTCTCTCTTTCTTTTTAAGTACTATCCTTTATGTCACTTCTTTTAATATACTATTTGTTATGTTGGGGGATGTTATTTTATATTAATATTTCTGTTAACTTTATGTTAATATGATGAGAGACCTTATTTGATCTCATCAATCCATTTTTGTATGTTTTAAGTGGCGCCGTTAGGCTGCCGAGTTTTCGTAAGGGATTTCTCATCTCACTTTTAGTCTCGTGAGATTTATGCTACATTTGCCACCATATCCTTTGAGTGGTGTATGTACTTCCAATTATTATACTCTTTGTGTAATATAATTTCATTTATGGGTATTTACATATTTATTGTATGACCCTTCTTCAATGGGGTGTACGTTTCGAAAGTTACCCAAGTCGGCAAGGGAACCTTTCTCCCTCCTCTTTTTAAAAGACTTAATTTGTTACGTCTTTTATTTCACATAATATTATGGTGGGATATGTTCTTATATATCCTTATTGATTTAAATTTTATGTCCATGTGATGAGATACCCATTTTATCTCTCATCAACTCATTTTCTGAATTTTGTAGTGACACCGTTAGGCTATCAAATTTTTGCAAGGGAACTTCTTAACCCAAATTTGATTCATTGGGATAAACTTGTACTCCTTGAATATGTCTTTCTATGAATATGTGTGAATAACCGATGATTATTTTATACTTAATATCCACTTATATTTGGTGTATTCTTTTGTCACACATAATTATGTAATTGATTTATCCTTAAACCAAGGATACCGTATTTGTAAGGGACTTCGTCCCAATCTCCATTCATTGAGGCATATTTTGTTTTATCCACAACCTTATTTTATATGGTGTATAAACCCCTTTGACTTTTACGTTTATCCCAAAAGGAATATTTTTTATACGAAGCATTTACAAAACTACAAAAGGGAATGTTTTTGTCATACGTATGCGGCGACAACGACTTCTCCACCGCCGTGACCATTATTTGAGTTTCGGCTTCCTCTACAAGCCATACCTTCTTTTTAAAAGAAAAAGAAATACCATTTATTACTTTTCTTTTATTTTGGTATTGAAAATGGTTTTCATAATGTTTTTATATCAATGTGTTGTATTGATATCCTGTGACTGAAAGGTGGAAATGTTATGTTTCCTTTATGCATGTTTTATGTGATACGATTATGTTGTTGTTCTTGGGCATTATTATGAAGACGGGTGGTTTTGTGATAAACAAAGGGCGGGTGAGCCCGATATAGCTCTCCAATGCATTGGGTAATGCGAAGGAGTGAAACATTAAGGTTTCTCCGAAGTGATTTAGGGAATATACTGTGGTGGGTATTCCAAACGTAACCAAGAGGGTTACTCCCTGCATAAGAATGTTATGAATGCCTCGAGTTACCTTTTATGTCTTATGATTTCTATGATTTATTCATGATTTGATGAGGTATGTTAAAGTGCCTATGTTTTATGGGTAAAGTATGATTTCATTCTTATGTATATATGAACTCATGTTTCCTTTCCATATTTTTATAACCCTTACTGAGCTTTTTATGCTCATCCCATGTTTTTTGAAATGTTTTTCACAGGTCAAGGGAATGGTACATGATACGATGATAGTGTCAAGGAAGTGTCAAGAAAGAATCCATGTTTTATTTTAAATATGTTTCTATTTATGGGAAAAAATGAATACTATCTTTATGTAACCACTTTGTTTAAATGTGGAATGTAATGAAAGTTTTATGATCTAATTCTCTAAAACTCTAAACCTGAAAAGATCCTCAATGTGTAATCTTGTAATAACTCAAGATTAATTAAGGTTTAAGGCTGGGGCCTTAAAGTTGGTATCAAAGGTCGGTTTAGATAACTTTAGAGGTTAGGGTATTCTTTAAGCATAAGTGACATTACCATAATGGTTAGGATTTCAGAAAGATTCATCGTTTTTAGATAAAGTGAATGAGTAAGTATATCATCCTCATTAGTACATGATGGTTTTGTTGATATACTCACACTGACATTTCAATTTTTAGTGAATGGATGGATCTAGCAGGCACCAAAGTGACAATAGGTTTGATGGAAACTGTGGTGGTTTTCTGATTAAGAGACTGGATGAAATGGGGGATTCAATGAGGAAACTAGTTGTTGTTCTAAACCAACTATCAAGGAGTCATGATCAACCAATTGAACCTTGTTATGTTCTATAATGCATCATGTACGAGATGAACAATCAATGTGGAAGTTTAGGTAATAATTATAAAGGTAACCATTAGGGTTTATATGATCCTTACTTTTGAGGTAATTATGGGTTATTATATGTTATGATGGAAAATGAAAGGCATGAGATAAACTTGAGGTTAAAATATGTTGTAATTATTTTTGAAGATTTTATCTCATTTTGGGGAATGTTTTATGAATTATTTATTTTTTGAAAAAGGACAACACGCAGACCGTGTGACAACCCGTCGTGTCGGACAAAGCTGCGGGAATCGAACCCACAACCAAAGTTCGACTGGTATTTATCACCAACCACTAGACTACATGAATTCCCTGGTTAGTTTGAATAATTCTTTTTAGTTAGATGATTTTAGGAATCAAGAGTAAGTTTATTTTGGGTTATCTATGGAAATGATTAACCTATCATGGAGGATATGTGATTAGGTTAATTACTTTTCAATATGATAATTGAAGAGCAACTGATGTTATTTGGAGATAATAGTTAATTTGTACCTTGGAAGACTATGTGATTAAATCCTTCAAATATTTGGGATTCAATCTTAGTTTGGTTTACTTTGAAGAATTTTATTGACAATTGTTTATCGAATGGTCTTCGTTGAACTTTGGGTTTTTTTGGAAAATTTTTGGAGATTAAGAATTGATTTTCTTTTTATAAAGGATTATACTTTTGTGTATTCTCTGACCTCATACTAACATTTTTGGTTTTGGTTAAAGTATAAATACATGGCAAGTATATAGTTCTCTTTTTTGGATTAGGTGGTTCTCTAGAAGTTGATTATAGTACTATTAATGTGAACATGTCTTCTTAAATACTCATCATTTGGAGAAAATATGAGTTTGTGTAAGGAATCTAATAAAAGTTAAAAGTCAAAATGATAAGTGATTATGTTTCCTTATGAATAAATTCCTCAATAAAAAGTAACTTAAAACAAAAATGTTGTCTATTAACTTTTCATACTGGGGAATCGAATACCGTTTAACCCATCACAAGTTTGTGATTTTCTTGTGGTTAACTTTCTCCTAAACATGTTTTCTATAACTCTCCATCAGAACATGACCCTATGTTTTCTCCTCCATGTCCCTATTTTCATACTTGGAATCCTAGTATGGGTTAACACGGGTGACGTTTTTTACTTATCTTTCTTTATTTTTAAAGTGATTGTTTTACCGACTCTTGTTCCGATGTGGGACTTTCAAGGATGTTTCGAAGCTCAATTTTAAAATTGTGAGGACACAATTACCAAAAGGGGGGAAGGATGTAACACCCCAGGTAAATAAAGAATATGAAATTTTTATATTTATCCATATTTGTGAATAAAATATTAACATTACTATAAAAGGGATGCTATGCTCGATGGCGTACCCAACACGCAACAACGAGTTTCTTGGGAATTTTACGTTGCACTCTAATAATATTATTTTAAATGGTAGTTAACACCTAGCCGATGTAATGGAGGAAATGAATATAACTAACTAAAAAATTATTATATATGTTTTTCAAATATTTTTACTCTTTACAATAAATGTTATAGGATTAAAAATGCGAATGAATCCAATTTTAAGCGTAAACAATTCCAATATACTTTAAAAGGTCGATTAACCGCCTTTTGATGGTGAACCTCTTTTAAATCCACTTTTTGACAATTTTATGTGTTATATTTGACAAAATAAAATTCTTCTTTAGAATCGGGACATCAAAATTTACTTTGTGTAAATTTTTGGTATTTTTCCGAAAAAGTTCAATTTTTAATGAATAGTGAAAAATGTTGTATTTTAATTCAAAACCTCTTTTTAATCTAATTTATTTATATGATTAGATTAAATTTTGAATTGGTTTTAAAGTTAAATTAGCATATATATTTACCATTTAATCCACTAGTGTTCATTGGAATTAATTTCACTTTGAAATCAGACTTAAACTAGTGTCAATCTTTTGATACATTTTGTTTCATAAAAACACGCTATTTGTTTTGACAGCGGGAATTAATTATTAAATTAATTAATGCAACTTATAAGTTTTGAATTTTTTAAAGTAGAAATAATTTTTTAATTCTCAATATAAAATATATATTAGGGTGAATTTTTGGTAATTTTTTGAAAAACTTCAATTTTTGATGAATAGTGAAACAACTAAGTGGTACTTATAAAAACTGATTTTTCCGTTTAAATGAAAATTTTCCATCTTTGTGTTTTGAATTTAAAAAATAAAACATACATGGTTGTAATTATGAAGTAAAATGTGGTTCAATGGGATTAGAATAATTTTTTGGTGAATAGTAACTTATTATGTTTTTAATCGCGTTTAGAGGTAATTAGTGTAGTTTAAGGTAAGAATAATGTTTTAATAAAATTAAATGACCTAGACACATGTCCTACCCTAATTGGATGTGTCTTGTCCGACTAAGACAATACATGGGTCAACTTGGGGACCCCATGGAACCACTTTGGTTGGAAAATGACATAAATACCTTTTTATTTAATGTTAAAGTAAAAATGACAAAAACATGAGATGTTTTACTAAAACAATTTTTACATAGGGTTATAAAAGTCATATTTTTGACTATAAATAGTCATTGGAAAGATAAAACTATTTCCTACATAATAGAAATTTTTTTATAATTTTTAGACATTAAATAAATTAAATTATTTATGACATCATGATGATGCAGCGATGACCACATTATTTAACGATTTAAATAAAATGGAAAGATAATGTAAAAACTAAGACCTAAACATGTCCAAAACCTATTGGATGGGTGTATTTAGAAAACTTATCACCTTATCCTCGAAAAAAAATAAATTTGGGACCATTAAAATCCAAAACTAATTCTAAAATAAAGTAACGTTTCTTTACTTTCCAAGAGTGCCCCATCTCTCCTCTTATAAAAGGCCCCCACCTCCACCTCCTTACCCACACTTCCAAAGCCTTTGGCTCGGCCAAACCCTGCCCATTGTGTCTCTCCAAATCCCTACCTAACTCTTATAAGCCTCACTTTGGGCAGAAGTCTTCACAAGGAAGCCTTTGAGCTCAAACCAAAGGGAGTTACCCTATTTTAAGGTAATGTCTTCACTTGTGTCCTTTTGTTTTATTTTGCTTCTCCAACCACCTAAAATCTTTTTATTCATTTATTTTGTAACAAATTCAGTATCTTCAATATACTTGTATGTTGTTATAAGAATTACTCAAGCTACACTTACACACACCTACATCTAATGGTTAAAGAACATACTGTTTTTGTGGATGGCGAATTTCTGCCTCACGAAACGATGATTGTTCAACATTCATCTAACACCATAAAAGGTGGACATTAAGATGACACTATATTTATATATGATATATAATATGTTTATGTTTTATTTAAGATTCTGTATTTTTCATTTATGGCATACCTTTATGGTTTCCATTATGGGTAAATGCGATATCTTCATTTAAGGAAGTGCGGACTACCGCCCCCTCAAAGTGATTTGATTCGTTAATACCATATGTGGTACGTATAAAGGATATATTTAATGATATTATATATGATAACATACTGGAATTAAAATACTATTATGTATTATCATGTTATAATTCCATTAAATATGAAATAGAAATGGAAGTAGCGTTCATGCGTACGTGTGGCTTCCCGTCTCCATGAACGGTACATTTCATTTATTATCTCAAAATGTTATGTACTATTATAAGTACATATATATAATGTATATATTTGTAATATATTACATCTAAATTATGTAAATAATTCTGGAATTATAACATATATATATATATATCTCATTTTGTTTTAATTCCATTAATATGACAAAAAATGAAAGTAGCGTTCATGCGTACGTACGACCTACCCTCTCCATGAACGGTGCTTTTAATTTTTCCCTCCAAATGCTATGGAATAGTATAAAATGATTATATACTGGATATATATGATATTTAAAACATCAATACTATTCTGGATATGATGTACCTATAACAACATGGAAAATTATTTTCCAACAAGTTCAATTTTTGACTCATGTACCAAACATCGTCAAAAACGTCTGATATGAACTCATATTATTAACCAATTATTATAACATTAAAATATGAGATATGAACTGAATAATGATATTTATTGGAGGTCCTTAAGCAATTATAAATTGACCAATGTTTATTATTCAGGAATATAAAGGAACGAACAAGACAAGTTGGACTTGATGTAAGGGATCATACTCCTCTCTTTCTTTTTATGTACTCTCTTTTATATCATTCCTTTTAAAGCTCATATTTCTTGTTATTGGGATGTTATTTTATATTACTCTTACTGTAATTTTTATTTTCATATGATGAGATACCCAATTCTCTCTCATAAATCCATTTTGGAGGTTTTGAGTGGCACCGTTAGGCTGCCGAATTTTCGTAAGAGATATAACCTCTCTCTTTCTTTTTAAGTACTCTCCTTTATGTCACTTCTTTTAAGACATTATTTGTTATGTTGGGTGATGTTCTTTTATATTACTCTTTCTGTAATATTTATGTTAATATGATGAGAGACCCTATTTGATCTCATCAATCCATTTTTGTATGTTTTATATGGCTCTGTTAGGCTGCCGAGTTTTCGTAATGGATTTTTCATCTCACTTTTAGTCCCGTGAGATTTATGCTACATTTTCCACCATTTCCTTTGAGTGGTGTATGTACTTCCCATTATTATACTCTTTGTGTAATATAATATCATTAATGGGTATTTACATATTTATTGTATGAACCTTCTTCAATGGGGTGTACGTTTCGAAAGTTACCCAAGTCGGTAAGGGAACCTTTCACCCTCCTCTTTTTAAAAGACTTCTTTTGTTATGACTTTTAATTCACATACTATTATGTTGGGATATGTTCTTCTATATCCTTATTGATTTAATTTTTAGTTCCATGTGATGAGATACCCTTTTTATCTCTCATCAACCCATTTCTTGAATTTTGTAGTGACGCCGTTATGCTGTCAAATTTTTGCAAGGGAACTTCTTAACCCAAATTTGATTCTTTGGGATAATATTTTACTCCATGAATATGTCGTTCTATGAATATGTGTGAATAACCTATGATTGTTTTACACTTAATATCCACTTATATTTGGTGTATTATTTTGTCACACATAATTATGTAATTGATTTATCCTTAAACTAAGGACACCATCTTTGTAAGGGACTTTCTCTCAATCTCCATTCATTGAGGCATATTTTGTTTTATACACAACCTTCTTTTATACAGTGTATAAACCCCTTTTAATTTTACGTTTATCCAAAAAGGAATCTTTTTTATACGAAGCATTTACTAAACGACAAAAGGGAATGTGTTGGTCATACGTATGCAGTGACATCGACTTCTCTGCCGCCATGACCATTATTTGAGCTTCCGCTTCCTCTACAAGCCATACCTTCTTTTTAAAAGAAAAATAAATACCATGTTTTAATTTTCTTTTATTTTGGAATTGAAAATGGTTTCATAATGTTTTTATATCAATTTGTTGTATTGATATCTTGTGGCTGAAATGTGGAAATGTTATGTTTCCTTTATGCATGTTTTATGTGATATGATTATTTTGTGGTTCTTGGGCATTATTATGAAGACGGGTGGTTCTGTGATAAACTAAGGGCGGGTGAGCCCGATATAGCTCTCCAATTCATTGGGTAACGCGAAGGAGTGAAACATTAAGGTTTCTCCAAAGAGATTTAGGGAATATATTGTGGTGGGTATTCCAAGCGTAACCAAGAGGGTTACTCCATACATAAGAATGTTATGAAGGCCTCAAGTTACCTTTTATGTCTTATGATTTCTATGATTTATTCATGATTTGATGAGGTATGTTAAAGTGCCAATGTTTTATGGGTAAATTATGATTTAATTATTATGTATATATGAACTCATATTTCTTTCCATATTTTTATAACCCTTACTGAGCTTTTTATGCTCATCCCAAGTTTTTTTAAATGTTTTTCACAGGTCAAGGGAAAGGTACATGATATGATGATAGTGTCAAGAATGTGTCAAGAAATAATCCATGTTTTATTTTAAATATGTTTCTATTGATGGGAAAAAATGAATACTATCTTTATGTAACCGCTTTGTTTAAATGTAGAATGTAATGAAATTTTTATGATCTAATTCTCTAAAACTCTAAACCTGAAAAGATCCTCAATGTGTAATCTTGTAATAACTCAAGATTAAGTAAGGTTTAAGGCTGGGGCCTTATATGTGGTCAACGGTTCATTATATCCAGAATTATATTCATGATTTGGATATCATATATATCATATATATCTAGTATATACATGTATTTATAATAGTACATAACATTTAGAGGTAAGAAAAGAAATTCACTGTTCATGGGGACGGTAAGCCGTACATACACATGAACGCTAATTTCGTTTCTATTTGTTATTTTAATGGAAATAAAACATAATTATACATAGTTATATTATAATTCCAGTATAATATCATATATAATATCATTATCTCTATATTTTATAATTCCCACATATGGCATTAACGAATCAAATCACTTTGAGGGGGCGGTAGTCCGCACATCCTCAAATGAGATTATCATAATTACCCACTATGGAAACCATAAAGGAGTGATATAAATATAAAATACATAAGCATAAAGAAAAACATAAACATAATATATATCATATATAAATATAGTTCCATAATAATGACCACCATGAGAGGCGGTTGGAGATATTTGAACAATCATCGTTTCGTGAGGCGTTAGTTTTCCATCCACGGAAACATTATGTTCTTCATCCATTAGATGGAGGTGTGTGTAAGTGTAGCTCAAATACATCTCATAGCAACATCCTAGTACATTGGGGATACTGATTTTGTTACAAAATAAAGGAATAAAAATATTTTAGGGGTTGGAGAAATAAAATAAAAGAGAACAATTTAAGAGAAACAATTACTTTTAATTTTGGTAACTCAATTTTGTTTGAATCAAAGGACTTCATGAAGTGCCTTCTTCCTAAGGTAAGTCTTCTAAGTATAGGAGAGGGATGTTGGGAGCTTAACTGGTCAGAGTTTTGATTAGAGAAATAGGTTGATAGGTGTGATGAATTGGTTAGAAGTGGTCTCTTTTTATAAGGGAGAGGAGGGGATCTTTAGGAAAGTGTGATGATATTATTTTATTATATAATGATATTCGGTTTCAAAAGGTCCATAAATCATTAAATACAAAGATAAGATGACTAATGGTCGAAATAAAACCATCCAATAAGAATTTGACAGGTTTTGGAGGTTATTTTAATATTTATAATCTTATTTATTTAAATGATTTATTAATGATGTAAATACTACATCATTATTGTGTCATAAATACTTAAATTTATTTGATGTCAAAAAATTATAAAAGAAATACCATGATGTAGGAAATATTTTTAGATTTACAATTAATATTAATAGTTGAAATGTTAATTTATATAACCCCTTTTAAAAGTAAATTTTCGAAAAGATATTTTCTTTTGTCATTTTTGCCTTTACTTTAAGTTAATTAATCTAAATTTTCATTTTCACTCCCAAGTGGCTAAATGGGGTCTTCAAATCGACCCATGTATGCCCATGGTTGTTAGTGACTCAAAAAATATGGTTTGGACAAGTGTTAAGGTAATTTGGAATTATTATAATATTCTTTTTTACCTTGAATTAACCTATTTACCTTTAACCGCGGTAAATAAAATCAAAAGTTACTATTTACCAAAAATTATTTTCATCTTAATGAACCAAATTTTTCTTATTTATAAAAACTATGTATGTAGTATTTTTGAAATTCAATTCACAGAAGTGGTAGAATTTCATTTAAATTAAAAATTTAGTTTTTTAACTATCACTAAGTGGTTTCACTATTCATCAAAAATTGAAGTTTTTAAGAAAAATACCAAAAATTCAGCATAAGATATATTTGTTATTCAAATTTATAAAATGATTTATATTTATCCAAATTAAAAACATAAAAATGTCATTAATTTATTTGAATATTAATTCCCATTGTTAAAACAAGTAGCGTGTTTTTAAGAAACAATAACTATCAAAAGATTGACACTTGTTTATGTCTAATTTCAAAGTAAAATTAATTCCAAAGACCAAAATTGGATTAAATGGTAAAAATATATTATAATTAGACTTTAAAACCAATTGAAAATATAATCTAACCATATGAATAAATTATATTAAAATATATGTTTTAATTAAAATACAATATTTACAATATTCATTAAAAAATGAAGTTTTTCGGGAAAATTCAAAAAATTTACACAAAGTAAATTTTGATGTCCCCATTCAAAAGAATAATTTTATTTGGTCATATAGAGTGTATTAAAGTTACTAAATCTATATTTAAGGAGGGTTTTCCATTAAAAGGCAGTAAATCGACCATTTAATGTAAATTATGCTTAAAATTAGATTTAATCGCATTTTTAAGCATCTAAAATTTATTGGATAAATGTAATTACATTAAACTGACATGTATAGTCATATTTTTTTAGTTTTGTTCACTCCCGCCAATACAACGACTCAGAGTTAATGACCATTTAAAATAATAATATTATATTATTAGTGTGCAATGTAAGATTTCAATGATACATGTTATTCTGTATTGGGTACGCTATTGAACATAGCATCCCCTTTAATGTAAAATTAATATTTAATTCACAAATATTAATAAATATGAACAGTTTATTATTCCATATTTATCTGGGATGTTAAATCCTTCCCCCCCTTTCGGAATTTCTTCCTAGAAATTTTAAAACTGGGCATGGAAACATCATTAAAAGACCCACATCAGAAAAAGAGTCAATAAAACTATCACTTGAAAATTAAGGAAGAGAAGCCCAAAGGTTACCCGAGACAACAGATTCCAAGATTCCATGAAAACATGGATATAAAAGAGAAAAACAACCTTCATGTTCTGATGGGGATTGATATAAAACATGTTTAGGAGAATGTTAACCACCATAAATTCACAAACTTGGGAGGGGTTAAAAAGTCTTTGATTCCCCAGTAGGAAAAGTTAGCAGACAAGGTTTTTGTTCTAATTTACCTTTAATTGAGAAATTTATTTATGAGATTAACTAAAAACATAAGTAAATATACTTACTTGTAATATAGACATTCGTCTTTTACAATATTTCTTACACAAACTCATATTTTCTCCAAACGATGAGTATTCAAGATGACTTTTTTTACATTAAAAGTGATATAATCAACTTTGAGAGAATAAAATAATCCACAAAATATGAACTATATATTTCCCATGTCTTTAGATATTAATTAAAACCAAAACTTTTAGTACAAGATCAGATAATCCCCCCAAAAGGATAAACTTTTATATAAAGAGAAACTACTCTTAATCTCCAAAATTTGTCTAACAAAACCGAAATTTCAACAAAGAACATTCAATAAATAATTGTCCCTAAAAATTTTCAAATGTAATCCAAACATTGATTGTAACCCAAATGTCATATGCATTTAATTACATATACTTCCAAGATATATCTTAACATTTATCTCTATGTAACACCAGTTACTCATAAAGTCTCATATTGAAAAGTAATTAACCTAATCACATATTCTCCATGATAGGTTAACCATTTTCATAAATAAATCAAATAATCATGTGTCCATAATAAAAACATAGATTCTTACAAACTAAAATTTCAACCGTTATTTCACAATTTAAATCGCATAGTATTCCGTCTTCCTTAGGCATATAGTGTTTCCTCAAAAGAGAGAACGTCTTCCACAACAATCTTTTATCACTTAATAATTTTTTAGTACTAAGTATATCCATTTGATAAAACATAAGTTTTGAAAATCAACTTATTATTTTTCCATAAAAACATTTTACTAAAATAATAAGTCATACTAACTAGTGACTTCATGTAGGGTAGTGGTAGACGATGCCCCCTTATCTCCCTTCGGGTTTGGGTTCAAATCCTGTAGCCTTTCCAGATGTGACAGGTTGTCACCCATCCGATGGGTTTTCCTTTTTATAAAACTAAAAAATAACCCTAACATGTTTCAACCTCAGAGTTTTCCTTATACCTCTCATTTTCATCCAAATTCATTATGACCTCAAAATCATTATTCTTAAAGTATTATTTCACCACCATATGATAAAATAAAACAATCCCCAAAATTAATAACATCATACCTTGATCATGGTGTCCATTTGGTTTCATTGTCATCTTGTTCATGTAGGAAAAAGTTCCATGCTTTGAAAAAATGATTTATAGATCCTTAAAAATCATTTTCTTCATCCATCCAGAAACACCTTGTACAACATGGGTCATATGGGTGTTCAAAAAAAAATAGTTTTGGAAAATAATCATGTATGACATATAATTTCAAAACCTCTAATAAAACATGATCTCTATAAAACAGTTGAACCGAATTTGAGTTGAAACATTCATTTAATGGTCATTTTAAAATACCATAAGTATGTACTGGGAGACCATATTTTAAAATAAAAAAGAAATAGCCTGTGCAAGGGTATTCTTCTTCAGAACCTTTTTTTAAAATCATAATATGCTTCAAAATCTTGTGATAAGGTAAAATATTTGAATATGCCTTGATAATATTTACCTTTCTTGAAATTATTAGAATATTGTGAAAATAGGATTTTTCTAAATACAAACCATGATCAACGATGATAAAGAGGTATAGTGGAGGTGTTTTATATCTCAAATAACTTCTTTCAAGTGATATGTATGCTAGAAAAGTTTTCAAAATCATCCAAACATGACTTTGGAATAATTGTTGCAAGCATGTCATCAGGAAGAGATAGGAATTTCGTTTGAGATCCTCCTCCTTCCATTTGTAACTGAATTTCCTTGATCTGAAAAAGTTATAAAACAATTATTTAACTAAAATATTAGATAGGGGCTAACCATATGTCTAATGAAAAGTCCTAATCCCTAAATTTGTCTAAACCGATCTTTGATACGAACTATAAGGACCCGAACATATAACATTACATTATATTGAATTAAATGAATAATTCCCATTGAGGATCTTTTCAGGTTTAGAGTTTTAGAGTATTATTCCATAACTATTACATAAAAACATGAATATTACAAGTAGACACTACTAATTTGAATCCATTTTTTTCATAAAATAAAAACTAATAAAAAGAAACATGTCTAGTTCCATATTTTAGTTAGAATGAATTTTCCTCGATCTCATCCTTGACCCTATTCATCTTTAATTCTTGTGGAAAACATTTCAAAAAAATGGGATGAGCATAAAAAGCTCAGTAAGGGTTTTAAAATAAGAAAGGAAACATTATCCCATCAATAAATAAAAATCAATGAAACCATACTTTTCAATTATAACATACCATATGAAATCATAATATTTATGAATAACACACACGCATCATAAATCATTATGGTTACTTATGGAATCCATATCAAACTTAAATTATAGCCATCACAACTCTGCAAGGAGTTAAACTTCGAATACCCATAATAGTATATTCCCTAAATCTCTTAGTAGAAACATCACGTTTACCTCCGTCATGTTACCCAATGCATTGGAGAGCTATCTCAGGCTCACCCGCCCTAGGTTTATCACAGAACCACCCATATACATTAAAAATTATCAATAACCATAACATATTCATAACACATAATACAAGTATAAAGGAAAGATAAAATTTCCACATTCCTATCACAATATATCAAATAAAGATATTGAAATAAACAATGCATTATAAAATAATTTTCAAAATCATTTAAAACATTTAATAAAGAGATTTTTTTTGGAATCAAAGTTTCCCGTAACATTTTTAAGATTTTAATGAATTATCATTTGAAAACATTAATGTATATATAAATAAATCCAAAAAACCATTTTTAAAACATGTACATTAATGATAAAGATTGGGAATAATAAATTTTTAAAACATTTAAAACGATAATTTAGTTATAGAGTTTTTAACAAAATGAGAGACTATTGAATACAAATAATTTGAGGAATTAAAAAAGAACATTATAATATCATAAGAATAAAGTGATTCATGATAAAATATTCTAAAGGACCGTATATACACTATATAAAATTTAACTGGTTCATAACAATAATGAAGTCTCAATGGAATGTAAATTGAGAAGAAATCCCTTATAAAAACGATATGTTTAGATTAAGGATAAAGCAATCACATAATTATGTGTGAAAAATATATATACACCAAATATAAATATTAATTATGTGTAAAAAAATCATAGGTCATTCAAAAATATTCATGGGACAACATATTCAATAAGTACAAGTTGGACCCAATGAATTGAAATTGGGTTAAGAAGCTCCCTTGTAAAAATTCGACAGCCTAACATCGTCACTTTAAAATTCAGAAAATGAGTTGATGAGATAAAAATGGAATCTAATCAGTTGGACAAATATTTTACATCAATAAAGATATAGAATAATATATCCCAACATAATAAGATTTAAATTAAAAGACACAACAAAAAGAATCCTTTTAAAAAGAGGAGGGCGAAAGGTTCCCTTACCGATTTGGTAACATACAAAACATACGCCACATGAAAGAAGGATCATACAATGAAGATGTAAATACTCATAAATTAAACTACGTTAAAAAAATATTACAATCATGGGAAGTACATACACCACACAAAAGGAAATATTGGCAAATATAGCATGAATCTTACGGGAATTAAAGGTGAGATTAAACCCTTTACCACGTTGTAAACAACTGAGTCGTATGAACAAAAGTTAATATCAAATAAATGAATAATAGAATACCATGAATATAATGAGAATAATTATTATAGATATCAAATGGTAGTACACAATACACCACATGAAATTAATAAGTTGCGAATAATGGAAATCTTAAATAATGAAAAGTGAGATAAGAAAATCTTTTACCTTGTGTCCGACTTGACTTGATCTTTCTTTAATCTCCTGAATAATAAACTGAAGTTAATTTATACTTTCTTAAGAACCTTTTTAATGTTTATTATTACTTTTATTTCACTTTTTACCCTGTTATAATCATTATGTAATCATTTAAGTTAATAACATCCATTTTCTCGATATTTGGTACTTGATTTAAAAATGGACTTCTTATAATCACATGTTGTTCTTGTGGTAAATGGTTAATTATATCCATAAAGATATTAATGGTTTGGATATCATATATATAATATATATCCAGTATATACATGTATTTATAATATTATATAACATTTAGAGATAAGAAATGAAATGCACCGTTCATGGAGACGGTAAGCCATACGTACACATGAACGCTACTTTCTTTTCAATTTATTATTTTATTGGAAATAAAACATAATTATACATAGTTATATTATAATTACATTATAATATCATATATAATATCATTAACTCTATCCTTTATACATCCCACATAAGGAATTAACAAATCAAATCACTTTGAGGGGGTGGTAGTCCGCACTTTCTCAAATGAGATTATCGTATTTACCCACTATGGAAACCATAAAGGTGTGAAATAAATGGAAAATAAATAAGAATAAAAGAAACATAAATATAATCTATATCATATATAAATATAGTTCCATCATAATGGCCACCATGAGAGGCGGTTGGAGATATTTGAACAATCATCGTTTTGTGAGGTGTTAGTTTTCCAACCACAGAAACATTATGTTCTTCATCCATTAGATGGAGGTGTGTGTAAGTGTATCTTGAATATATATCATAACAAAATACTAGTATATTGAAGATACTTAATTCATGACAAAATAAAGAAATAAAAATATTTTAGAGGTTGGAGAAATAAAATAAAATAAAACAATTTAAGAGAAATTTTTACCTTTAATTTGGGTAACTCCCTTTGGTTTGAATCGAAGGACTTATTGAAGTGAATTATTCCTAAGGTAAGGCTTCTAGGTAGAGTATAGGGATGTTGGGAGATTAATTGGGATGATTTTTGACAATACAAATGTCTTGAGAGGTGTGAGTAATTGGTTATAAGTGGTCTCTTTTTCTAAGGGAGAAGAGGGGCTCTTTAGGAAAGTGTGATAATATTATTTTATTATATAATGATATTCAGTTTCAAAAAATACAAAAATCATTAGAGTCGAGGATAAGATGACTCATGGTAGAAATAAATTCATCCAATAAGAATTGGACAGGTTTTTGGGGTTATTTTCATTGTTATAATATTATTTATTTTAATGATTTATTAATGATGTAAATACTACATCATTATTATGTCATAAAAAATTTAATTTATTTTATTTCTAAAAATTATAAAATAATTACCATGATGTAGGAAATATTTTTACCTTTACAATAAATATTTATAGTCTAAAAGATAATTTATAAAACCCCTTGTAAAAATTAATTTTCAAAATGATATTTTCTTTTGTCAATTTTTCCTTTAAGTTAATTAATCTAAATTGTCATTTTCACCCCCATGTAGCTCAATGGGGTCCCCAAATAGACCCAAAGATGCCCACGGTAGTTAATGACTCATCCAATATGGTTTGGACAAGTGTTAATGTAATTTTGAATTATTATAATATTCTTTTTACCTCGAATTAACCTATTTACCTTTAACCGCGGTAAATAAAAGTCAAAAGTTACTATTCACTAAAAAAAAATTCATCTTAATGAACCAAATTTTACATATTTATAACAACCATGTATGTCGGATTTTTGAAATAAATTTCACAGAAGTGGTAAAAATTCATTTAAATGAAAAAGTCAGTTTTTTTATCTAGCACTAAGTGGTTTCACTATTTATTAAAAATTCAAGTTTTTCGGAAAAATACCAAAAATTAAGCCGAAGATATATTTGATATACCAAATTATAAAATTATGACTATTTTAAAAAATTCAAAACATAAAAGTTTCATTAATTATTTTTTAAAATTAATTCTTGTTTTTAAAACAAATATCGTGTTTTTAAAAACAACAACTATCAAAATATTGATACTTGTTTATGTCCAATTTCAAAGTAAAATTAATTCCAGTGACCAAATTTAGATTAAAAGGTAAAAATATATTCTAATTACACTTTTAAAAAAATTTAAAATATAATCTAACCACATAAATAAATTAGATTAAAACATAGTTTTTAATTAATATACAATATTTACACTATTCATTTAAAAATGAACATTTTCGGGAAAATTCTAAAAATTTACACAATGTAAATTTTGATGTCTCCATTCTAAAAAAGTATTTTATTTGGTCATATAGAATGTATTAAAGTGACCAAAAACTATATTTAAATAGGGTTTTCCATTAAAAAGAAGTAAACCGACATTTTAATGTAAATTATGCTTCAAATGAGATTTATTCACATTTTTAAGCCTCTAAAATTTATTGGATAAAAGTAATTACATTTAAAAAACATTTATAATCATATTGTAATTAGTTTTGTTCATTCCAGCATATACAAAAACTAGGATTTAATGACCATTAAAAATAATAAAATTATATTATTAGTGTGCAACGTAAGATTTCAAAGAAACATGTTGTCGTGTATCGGGTATGCTATCAAACATAGCATCACCTTTAACGTAAAATTAATATTTAATTCACAAATACTAATAAATAGGAAAATGGTATTATTCTTTATTTATCAGGGATGTTACATCCTTCCCCCCTTTTGGGAATTGCGTCCTCGAAATTTTAAAACTGGGCTTGGAAACTTCATTAAAAGACCCACATCGGAAAAAGAGTTAATAAAAAAATCAATTTAAAATAAAGAAAGAGAAGAAAAAAGGCTACCTGAGACAACAGGTTCTATGATTCCATGAAAACATGTATATGGAGGAGAAAACAAACCACAAAGTTCTGATGGAGAGTAATAGAAAACAAGTTTAGGAGAAAGTTAACCACCACAAATTCACAAACTTGTGATGGGTTAAAGAGTCTTTCATTCCCCAGTAGGAAAAGTTAACCTAAAAGGTTTTTTTACTAAGTTAACTTTCATTGAGGAATTTATTTATGAGATTAATTAAAACATAAGGAAATATACTTACTTGTAATGTAGAAATTCATCTTTTACTAAATTTCTGACACAAACTCATATTTTCTCCAAACGATGAGTATTCAGGATGGATTTTTTTAAATTAAAAGTGATATAATAAACATCAAGAGAAACAAATAATCCAAAAAAGATGAACTATATATTTCCCTTGTCTTTAGAAATTTACTAAAACCAAAACGTTTAGTACAAGATCAGATAATCCCCCAAAAGGAAAAACTTTTACATAAAGAGAAACTACTCTTAATCTCCAAAATTTGTCTAGAAAAACCCAAAGTTCAACAAAGACCATTCAATAAACAATTGTCCCTAAAATTATTTAAAAGTAATCCAAACATTGATTGTAACCCAAATGTCATAAGGATTTAATTACACAGACTTCCAAATAAATTTTATCATTTATCTCCAATTAACACCAGTTACTCTTAAAGTATCACATTGAAAAGTAATTAACCTAATCACATATTCTCTATGATAGGTTAATCATTTTAATAAATAAATCAAATCATCATGTGTCCATAATAAAAAAATAGATTCTTCCAAACTAAAATTTCGACCATTATTCCACAATTGAAATCTCACAGTATTCTATCTTCCTTAGGCATGTAGTGTTTCCTCAAAAGAGAGAACGTCTTCCACAACAACCTTTTATCACTTAATCGCTAGATCAATTTTAAATACTATGTATATCTATTTGATAAAACATAAGTTCCAAAAATCAACTTATTATTATTCTATAAAAACCTTTTTCTAAAATAATAAGTCACACTAACCAGGGACTTCAAGTAGGCTAGTGGTATGCGATGCACCCTTGTCTCCCTTCGGTTTTGGTTTTGAATCCTGTAGCCTTTCTGGATGCAACGGGTTGTCACCCATCCTATGGGTTGTCCTTTTTATAAAACTCAAAAATAACCCTAACATGTTTTAACCTCAAAGGTTTCATTATACCTATAATTTTCATCCAAATTCATGATGATCTCAACATCTTAATTCCTGAGTCTTATTTTACCACCATATGATAAAATAAAAAAACCTCCAAAATGAAGAACATCATACGTTGATCATGGTGTCCATTTGGTTTCATTGTGATCTTGTTCATGTAGGTAGAAGGTCCATGCATTGCAATAAGAATTTTGAGATCCTTCAAAATCATTTGCTTCCTCCATCCAAATACACTTTGTAAAACATGGGTCATATGGGTGTTCACAGAAAAACAGTTTTGGAAAAATAATCATGTATGACATATAATTTCAAAACATCTGATAAAACATGATTCTATAAAACAGTCGAACCGAATTTGAGTTGAAACTTTCATTTAACGGTCCTTTTAATATACCATAAGTTTGTGCTGAGAGACTATATTTTAAAATCAAATATAAAGAGGTTGCGCAAGGGTATCCTTCTTTATAACCTTTTTTAAAATCATAATATGATTCAAAATCTTGTGATAAGGTAAAATATTTGAAAATGCCTTGATAATATTTAACTTTATTGAAAATATGAGAATATTGTGAAAATAGGATTTTTCTTAATACAAAAGATGATCCACAATGATAACAAGGTATAGTAGAGGTGTTTGATATCTCAAACAACTTCTTGCAAGTGAGATGTATGCTAGAAATTTTTTCACAATCATCCGAACATGACTTTTGAATAATTATTGCAATCATGTCATCAGGAAGAGATAGGAATTTTGGTTGAGATCCTCCTCCATCCATTTGTAACTGACATTCCATGATCTGAAAAAGTTATAAAACAATGAATTAACTGAAATATTAGATAGGGACTAACTATATGTCTAACAAAAATTCCTAATCCCTAAAGTTGTCTAAACCGACCTCTAATACCAACTATAAGGAACTGACCTTATAACATTACATAATATTGAATTAAATGAATAATTCACATTAAGGATCTTTTCGGGTTTAGAGTTTTAGAGAATTAGCCCATAACTATTACATAACAACTTGAATATTACAAGTATGCACTACTAATCAGAATCCATTTTTTCATAAAATAAAAACTTTTAAAAAGAAACATGTCTAGTTCCATATTTTAGACAACATGACTTTTTCTTGATCTTATCCTTGACCCTATTCATCTTTAATTCTTGTGGAAAAAATTTCAAAAACATTGGATGAGTATAAAAATCTCAGTAAGAGTTATAAAATAAGAAAGGAAAACATTAGGCCATCAATAAATAAAAATCAATGAAACTATACTATTGAATTATAACATATCTTATGAAATCATAAGAATTATGAATAACACACACACATCAAAAATAATAATGGTTACTTATGGAATCCATATCAAACATACATTGTATCTATCACAACTATGTAGGGAGTTAAACTTGGAATACCCATCACAGTATATTCCCTAAATCTCTTAGGAGAAACATCATGTTTGCCTCCGTCATGTTACCCAATGAATTAGAGAGCTATCTCGGGCTCACCCACCCTAGGTTTATCATAGAACCACCCATATACAAAAAAAATTCCCAGTAACCATAACATATTAATAACACATAACAGAAGTATAAAGGAAATATAAAATTTCCACATTCCAATCACAATATATCAAATAATGATATTGAAATAAAAAATGAATTATCAAATCATTTTCAAAACCATTTAAAACATTTAATAAAGAGATTTTTTTAATCCATGTGTCCCATAACACTTTGAAGATTTTAATGAATTATCATTTGAAAACATTAATTTCAATTTAAATATATCCAAAAAATTATTTTTAAAACATGTACATTAATGATAAAGATTTATAATAAATGTTTTTTAATATATTTAAAATAATATTTTAGTTAAAGAGTTTTTAGAAAAATGAGAGACTCTTGAATACAAATAATTTGAGGAATTCAATCAGAACATTATAATATCATAATAATAAAGTTATTCATGATATAATATGCCAATGGACCGTATATACACCATATAAAATTGAATTGGTGCATAACAATAATGCAGTTTCAATGGAATGTAAATTGAGACGAAATCCCTTATAAAAACGGTATATTTAGATTAAGGATAAATCAATCACATAATTGTGTGTGAAAAATACAAATACACCCAATATAATTGGATATTTAGTGTAAAACAATCATAGGCCATTCACACATATTCATAGGACGACATATTCAAGAAGTACAAGTTGAACCCAATGAATTGAAATTGGGTTATAAAGTTCCCTTGTAAAAATTCAACAGCCTAACATCATCACTTTAAAATTCAGAAATAGTGTTGATGAGATAAAAAGGGAATATAATCAGTTGGAAAACAATTTTCATCAATAAAGATATATAAGAATATATCACAACATTATAAGATGTAAATTAAAAGTCGTAACAAAAAGAAGCCTTTTAAAAAGAGAAGGCTGAAAGGTTCCCATAACGATTTACTGACATACAAAACATACGCCACATGAAAGAAGGATCATACAATGAAGATGTAAATACTCATAAATGAAATTATTTTACACAAATAGTACTATCATGGTCAGTACATACACCACACAAAAAAGAAAATAGTGGCGAATATAGCATGAATCTCACGAGAATAAAAAAGTGATATGAAACTTTTTACCACGTTGTAATCAACTGAGTCATATGAAAAAAATTTAATATCCACAAAATGAATCACAGAATAACATGAATATAATGAGAATAATGATTATATATATCACATGTTAGTACACAATAATCCACATGAAATGAATAAGTGGTCAACATTGTAAATCTTATGGAATTAAAATCCAGATAAGAAAATCTCTTACCTTGTGTCCCACATGACTCGATGGTTCTTTAATCTCCTGAATAATAAACTAAAGTTAATATTTACTTTCTTAAGAAACTTTTTAGAGTTTATTATTCCTTTTATATCACTTGTTACTATGTTATAAACATAATGTAAACATTTATGTTAATAATGTCCATTTAGTCGATATTCGGTACTTGAGTCAAAAATGGACTTCTTATAATGACATGTTGTTCATGTGGTCAATGGTTCATTATATCCCGAATTATATTCATGATTTTGATATCATATATATCATATATATCCAGTATATACATTTATTTATAATAGTATATAACATTTAGCGGTAAGAAATGAAATGCATCGTTCATGGAGACGGTAAGCCGTACGTACGCAAGAACGCTACTTTCATTTATATTTTACATTTTAATGGAAATAAAACATAATGATACATAGTTATATTATAATTATAGTATAACATCATATATAATATCATTAACTCCATCCTTTATACATCCCACATAAGGCATTAACGAATCAAATCACTTTGAGGGGGCGGTAGTCCGCACTTCCTCAAAGAGATTATCGTATTTACCCACTATCGAAACCATAAAGGTGATATATAAAGTGAAAATATAGAAGCATAAAGAATAAATAAACATAATATATATCATATATAAATATAGTTACATCATAATGGTCACCATGAGAAGCGGTTGTAGATATTTTAACAATCATCGTTTCGTGAGGCGTGAGTTTTCCATCCACAGAAACATTATGTTCTTAATCCATTAGATGGAGGTGTGAGTTAGTGTAGCTAATATCCATCTCATAAAAACATCCTAGTATATTGAGGATACTAATTTTTTTACAAAATCATGGAATAAAAATAGTTTATGGGTTGGAGAAATAAAATAAAAGAAAAGAATTTAAGAGAAACTGTTACCTTTAATTTGGGTAACTCCCTTTGGTTTGAACCAAAGGAATTCTTCAAGTGACTTCTGCCTAAGGTAAGGATTCTAGGTAGAGTATAGGGATGTTGGAAGATTTATTGGGTAGAGTTAGGACTAGAAAAATGGCTTGAGAGGTGTGAGGAATTGGTTAGAAGTGGTCTCCTTTTATAAGGGAGAGGAGGGGCTCTTTAGGAAAGTGTGATAATATAATTTTTTTATATAATGATATTCGGTTTCAGAAGGTCCAAAAATCATTAGATTCGATGATATGATGACTCATGGTCGAAATAAAATCATCCAATATTAATTGGAAAGGTTTTGGAGGTTATTTTAATATTTATAATCTTATTTATTTAAATGATTTATTAATAATGTAAATACTCAATCATTATTGTGTCATATATAGTTTAATTTATTTGATGTCTAAAAATTATAAAATAAATAACATAAAGTAGGAAGTCTTTTTAACTTTTCAATTAAAATTTATAGTCTAAATGATATTTTATATAACCCCTTGTAAAAATTAATTTTCTAAAAGATATTTTGTTTTGTTATTTTTGCCTTTACTTTAAGTTAGTTAATCTAAATTTCCATTTTCACTCCCAAGTAGCTCAATTGGGTCCCAAAATCAACAAAAAGATGACCATGGTTGTTAATGACTAAACCAATATGGTTTGGACAAGTGTTAAGGTAATTTTAAATTATTATAATATTCTTTTTTAACATGAATTAACCTATTTACCTTTAGCCGCGGTAAATAAAAGTCAAAAGTTACTATTCCTCAAAAATTACTTTCATCTTAATGAACCACATTTTAATTATTTATAAAAATCATGTATGTATGATTTTTTAAATTCAATTCCCAGAAGTTGTAAAATTTCATTTAAATGAAAAAGTCAGCATTTTTAACTTCCACTAAGTGGTTTCACTATTCAACAAAAATTGATGTTTTTCAGAAAAATACCAAAAATTCAGCCTAAGATATATTTGATATTCCAAATTCAAAAATGATGCCTGTTTTACCAAATTCAAAACATAAATTTCTCTTTAATTAATTTCAAAATTAATTCCCATTGTTTAAACAAATAGCGTGTTTTTAAGAAACAATAATTATCAAAAGACTGACACTTGTTTATGTCTAATTTCATAGTAAAATTAATTACAATGACAAAAATTGGATTAAATGGTTAAAATATATTCTAATTACTATTTAAAAACAATTAAAAATATAATCTATCCATATAAATAAATTATATTAAAACATAGTTTTTAATTAAAATACAATATTTACACTATTCATTAAAAATGAACTTTTTCAGGAAAAATCCAAAAATTTACACATAGTAAATTTTGATGTCCCCATTCTGAAAAAGGATTTTATTTGGTCATATTGAATGTATTAAAGTGACCAAAACTATATTTAAAGAGGTTTCTCCATTAAAAGGCAGTAAATCGATTTTTTAATGTAAATTATGCTTAATATTAGATTTATTCACATTTTTAAGCCTCTAAAATTTATTGGAAAAATGTAATTACATTTAACAAACATGTATAATAATATTTTAATTAGATTTTTTCACTACCTCCTATACAATGGCTAGGAGTAATTGACCATTTAAAATAATAATATTATATTATTAGTGTGCAGCGTAAGATTTCAAAGAAACATGTTGTTGTGTATCGGGTATGCTATCAAACATAGAATCAAATTTAATGTAAAATTAATATTTAATTCACAAATATTAATAAATATGAAAAGTGACTTATTCATTATTTATCTGGGATGTTACATCCTTCCTCTGTTTTGGGAATTGCGTCCTCACAATTTTAAAACTGGGCTTGGAAACATCATTAAAAGACCCACATTGGAAAAAGAGTCAATAAAACTATCACTTTAAAATAAAGGAAGAGAAGCACAAAGGTTACCCGATACAACAAAATATAGGATTCCACGAAAACATGGATATGGAGGAGAAAACAAACCTTCATGTTCATATGGACAGTGATAGAAAACATGTTTAGGATAAAGTTAACCAGCACAAATTCACAGACATGTGATGGGTTAAACAGTCTTTGATTCCACAGTAGGAAAAGTTAACAGACATGTTTTTTGTTCTAAGTTACCTTTTATTGAAGAATTTATTTATTAGCTTATCTAAAAACATAAGGAAATATACTTACTTGTAATTTCGACATTCATCTTTTACTATATTTCTTACACAAACTCAAATTTTCTCCAAACGATGAGTATTCAGGATGACTTTTTTTACGTTAAATGTGCTGTAATCAACTTCTAGAGAATCAAATGATCCAAAAAAGTTCAAATATATATTTCCATTGTCTTTAGATATTAACTAAAACCAAAATTTTTAGTACAAGATCAGATAATCCCCCAAAAAAGGAAAAACTTTTACATAAAGAGAAACTACTCTTAATCTCCAAAATTTGTCTAACAAAACACAAAGTTCAACAAAGACAATTCAATAAAAAATTGTCCCCAAAATTCTTCAAAAGTAATCCAAACTTTTATTATAACCCAAATCTCATAAGGAATTAATTACATAGACTTTCAAGATACATTTTAACATTTATTTCCAAGTAACACCAGTTACTCATAAAGTCTCATATTGAAATGTAATTAACCTCATCACATATTCTCCATTATAGGTAAATTATTTTCATAAATAAATAAAATCATCATGTGTCCATAATAAAAACATAGATTCTTCAAAACTAAAATTTCAACAATTATTCCAAAATTGAAATCCCATAGTATTCTACCTTCCTTAGGCAAATAATGTTTCCTCAAAAGAGAGAACGTCTTCCACAACAACCTTTTATCACTTAATCACTAAATCATTTTTCAATACTAAGTATATCCATTTGATAAAACATAAGTTTCGAAAATCAACTTATTCTTGTTCCTTAAAGACATTTTACAAAAATAAGAAGTCATACTAACCAAGGACTTCATGTAGGATAATGGTAGGCGATGTGCCCTTGTCGCCCTTCTGTTGTGGGTTCGATTCCTATAGCCTTGCCAGATGTGATAGGTTGTCACCCATCCTATGGGCTGTCCTTTTTATAAAACTCAAAAATAACCCTAACATGTTTTAACCTCAAAGGTTTCCTTATAGCTCTCATTTTCATGAAAATTCATTATGATCTCAACATCTTAATTCTTGAAGTCTTATTTCACCACCATATGATAAAATAAAACAATCCCCAAAATGAAGAACATCATACCTTGATCATGGTGTCCATTTGGTTTCATTGCCATCTTGTTCACGTAGGTAGAAGGTCCATGCATTGCAACAATGATTTAGAGATACTTCAAAATCATTTACTTACTCCATCCAAATACACCTTGTACAACATGGGTCATATGGGTGTTCACAGAAAAATAGTTTTGTAAAATAATCATGTATGACATAAAATTTCAAAACATCTGATAAAACATGATTTCTATAAAACATTCGAACCGAATTTGAGCTAAAACATTCATTTAACGGTCCTTTTAGAATACCATAAGTATGTGCTGAGAGACTATATTTTAAAATCGAATATATATAGGTTGTGCAAGGGTCTCCTTCTTTAGCACCTTTTTAAAATCATAATATGCTTCAAAATCTTGTGATAAGGTAAAATATTTGAAAAGGCCTTGATAATATTTACTTTTCTAGAAAATATGAGAATATTGTGAAAATATGATTTTTCTAAATACAACCCATGATCCACAATGATAACGAGGTATAGTGGAGGGGATACATATCTCAAAAAACTTCCTGTAAGTCAGATGTATGATAGAAATTTTTTCACAATAATATGAACATGACTTTGGAATAATTATTGCAACCATGTCATCATGAAGAGATAGGAATTTCATTTGAGATCCCCCTCCTTCCATATGTAACTGACTTTACTTGAACTGAAAAATTTAGAAAACAATGATTTATCTGAAATATTAGATAGGTACTAACCGTATGTCTAATGAAAATTCCTAATCCCTAAATTTGTCTAAACTGACCTTGGATACCAACTATAAGGACCTGACCTTATAACATTACATAATATTGAATTAAATGAATAATTCACATTGAGGATCTTTTCAAGTTTATATTTTTAGATAATTAGGCCATAACTATTACATAATTACTTTAATATTATAAGTAGACACTACTACTCATAATCAATTTTTTTTCATAAAATAAAAACTTTTAAAAAGAAACATGTCTAGTTCCATATTTTAGACAGCATGACTTTTCCTTGATCTAATCCTTGACCCTATTCATCTTTAATTCATGTGGAAAACATTTCAAAAACTTGGGATGAGCATAAAAATCATAGTAAGGGTTATTAAATAAGAATAAAAAACATTAGCCCATCAATAAATACAAATCAATGAACCCATTCTTTTCAATTATAACATACCTTATGAAATCATAAGATTTATGAATAACGCACACACACATCATAAATCATAAAGGTTACTTATGGCACCCATATCAATCGTAAATTGTATCTATCACAACTACGCAGAGTGTTAAACATGGATTACCCATCACAGTATATTCCCTAAATCTCTTAGGAGAAACATCATGTTTACCTCCGCCATGTTACCCAATGCATTGGAGAGCTATCTCGGGCTCACCCGCCCTAGGATTATCATGGAACCACCCATATACATAAAAAATTCCCAATAAACATAACATATTCATAACACATAACACAAGTATAAAGGAAACATAACATTTCCACGTTCCAATCACAATATATCAAATAAAGATATTGAAATAAAGAATGCATTATCAAATCATTTTCAAAACCATTTAAGACATTTAATAAAGAGATTTTTTTGAATCAAAGTGTCCCATAACACTTTGAATATATTAATGAATTATCATTTGAAAACATTAATGTCCATATAAATAAATCAAAAAAACCATTTTTAAAACATGGACATTAATGATAAAGATTTAGAATAATAAAAATTTAAAACATTTAAAATGATATTTTAGTTAAAGAGATTTTAATAAAATGAGAGATTCTTAAATAAAAATAATTTGAGGAATTTAATCATAACATTATAATATAATGAGAATAAAGTGATTCATGATATAATATGCCAAAGGACCTTATATACACCATATGAAATTGAATTGGTTCATAACAATAATGAAGCCTCAATGGAATGTAAATTGAGACGAAATCCCTTATAAAAATGGTATCTTTAGATTAAGGATAAATCGATAACATAATTATGTTTGAAAAATATAAATACACCCAATATAAGTGGATATTAATTGTAAAAACATTAGAGTCCATTCACACATATTCATAGGACGACATATTAAAGAAGTACAAGTTGAACACACAGAATTGAAATTGGGTTAAGAAGTTCCCTTGTAAAAATTTGATAGCCAAACAGCGTCACTTTAAAATTAAGAAAATGAGTTGATGAGTTAAAAAGGGAATCTCATCAGTTGGACAAAAATTTGACATCAAAAAAGATATATAAGAATATATCACAACATAATAAGATGTAAATTAAAAGACATAACAAAAAGAAGCCTTTTAAAAAGAGGAGGGTGAAAGGTTCACTTACCGATTTGGTAACATACAATCCATACACCAGATTAAAGAAGGATCATATAATGAAGATTTAAATATTCATAAATGGAAGTATTTTACACAAATATTAAAATCATTGGTAGTACATACACAACAGAAAAGGAAATAGTGGAAAATATAGCATGAATATCATGGGAATAAAAAGTGAGATGAAACCCTTTACCACGTTGTAATCAACTGAGTCGTATGAAAAAAAAGTTCATATCCACAAAATGAATCATAGAATACCATGAATATAATGAGAATAATGATTTTATATATATCACATGGCAGTACACAATACACCACATGAAATGAATAAGTGGGGAACAATGGAAATCTTATGGAATTAAAAGTGAGATAAGAAAATCTCTTACCTTGTGTCCGACTTGACTCGATCATTGTTTAATATCCGAAATAATAAAATAAAATTAATTTCTACTTTATTAATAACCTTTTTAAAGTTTATTTTTCCTTTTTTATCACTTTTTACCATGTTATGCACATTATTTAATCATTTAAGTTAATAACGTCCATTTTGTCGATATTTGGTACTTGAGTCAAAAATAGACTTCTTATAATCACATGTTGTTCATTTGGTCAATGGTTCATTATATCCAGAATTATTTCATGATTTGGATATCATATATATCATACATTTCCATTGTATACATGTATTTATAATAGTATATAACATTTATAGGTAAGAAATGAAATTCACCATTCATGGAGACGGTAAGCCGTACGTACGCATGAACGCTACTTTCATTTCTATTTCTTATTTTAATGGAAATAAAACATAATTATACATAGGTATATAATAATTCCAGTATAATATCATATATAATATCATTAACTCCATCCTTTATACATCCCACATAAGGCGTTAACGAATCAAATCACTTTGAGGGGGCGGTAGTCCGCACTTCCTTAAATGAGATTATCGTATTTACCCACTATGGAAACCATAAAAGATTTCTATAAATGGAAAATACAGAAGCGTAAAGAAAACATAAAAATAATATATATCATATATAAATACAGTGTCATCATAATGGCCACCACTAGAGGAGGTTGGTGATATTTGAACAATCATCGTTTCATGAGGCGTTAGTTTTACATCCACAGAAACATTATGTTTTTATTGCATTAGATGGAGGTGTGTGTAAGTGTAGCTCGAATAATTCTAATAAAAACATCCTAGTTTATATAGGATACTTATTTTCTTACAAAAGTAATGAATAAAATGAGTTTAGGGGTTGGAGAAATAAAAGAAAAGAAAACAATTTAAGAGAAACTGTTACCTTTAATTTGGGTAACTCCCTTTGGTTTGAACCAAAGGACTTCTTGAAGTGCCTTCTGCCTAAGGTAAGGATTATAGGAATAATAGAGGGATGTTGGAAACATAATTGTGTAGAGTTTTGACGAGACAAATGTCTTTAGAGGTGTGAGTAATTGGTTAGAAGTGGTATCCTTTTATAAGGGAGAGGAGGGACTCTTTAGGAATGTGTGATAATATTATATTATTATATAATGATATTCGGTTTAAAAAGGTCCAAAAATCATTATAGTCAATGAAAAGATGACTCATGGTCGAAATAAAATCATCCAATAATAATTGGATAGGTTTTGGATGTTATTTTAATATTTATAATCTTATTTATTTAAATGATTTATTAATGATGTGAATACTACATCATTATTGTGTCATAAATAGTTTCATTTATTTGATGTCTAAAAATTATAAAATAAATACCATGATGTAGGAAAAAGTTTGAGCTTTCCAATTAATATTTATGGTAGAAAATATAATTTATATAACCCCTTGTAAAAATTAATTTTCTAAAAGATGTTTTCTTTTGTCATTTTTCCTTTTCTTTAAGTTAATTAATCTAAATTGTCATTTTAACTCCCAAGTGGCTCAATGAGGTCCCAAAATCGAAAAAAATATTCCCATAGTCGTAAATGACTCAAAAAATATGGTTTGGACAATTTTTAAGTTAGTTTTGAATTATTATAATATTCTTTTTACATTGAATTAACCCATTTATCGTTAACCGTGGTAAATAAAAGTCAAAAGTTACTATTCACCAAAAATTATTTTCATCTTAATGAACCTCATTTTACTTTTTTATAACAACCATTTATGTCAGATTTTTGAAATTCAATTCACAGAAGTGGTCAAATTTCATTTAAACGAAAAAGTAAGTTTTTTTAACTACGATTAACTGGTTTCACTATTCATCAACAACTTATGTTTTTCCAAAAAATAACAAAAATTCATCCTAAGCTATACATGATATTCCAAATTCTAAAATGATGTCTATTTTACCAAATTTAAAACATAATATTTTCCTTAATTAATTTTAAAATTATTTTTCGTTGTTAAAACAAATAGTGTTTTTAAGAAACAATAACTATCAAAAGATTGGCACTTGTTTATGTCAAATTTCAAAGTAAAATTAATTCCAATGACCAAAATTGGATTAAATGGTAAAAATATATTCTAATTATACTTTAAATACTATTTAAAATATAATCTAACCATATAAATAAATTATATTAAAACATAGTTTTGAATTAAAATACAATATTTACAATATTCATTAAAAAATGAACTTTTTCTGAAAAATTCCAAAAATTTAACCAAAGTAAATTTTGATGTCCCCATTCTAAAGAAGGATTTTATTTGGTCATATATAATGTATTAAAGTGACCAAAACTATATTTAAAGAGTGTTCTCCATTAAAAGGCTATAAATCGACCTTTTAATGTAAATTATGCTTAAAATTAGTTTTATTCACATTTTAAGCCTCTAACATTTATTGGATAAATGTAATTACATTTAAAAAATATGTATAATCATATCGTATTTAGTTTTGTTTATTCCCAACAAAACAAGGGCTATGAGTTAATGACCATATAAAATAATAATTTTATATTATTAGTGTGCAACGTAAGATTTCAAGGAAACTTGTTGTTGTGTATCAGGTACCTTATCGAACATAGCATCCCCTTTAATATAAAATTAATATTTAATTCAGAAATATTAATAAATATGATAAGTGTCTTATCTCTTATTTATCTGGGATGTTACAATGTGCATGCCATAAATTCATGTATTATGTCAATGTTATGATCTCATGTCTTATTTTATTTTATTCTTTTATGCATCTTGTCTTATTAATTTTCCAGATTTATTTTGTGACACAAGATTTTGATTTTTGGTATATAGGGTATAAGTTTCTATTATCATGTTTATGTTATTATACCCTCATGCTCATGTTATGATTATTTAATCTTTGATATCCCATATGGTTACCCTTACCTAGAAAATGAGACCACCCTTTAATATGATTCCATTTCATCATGTTATGATGATTGTTTTTAAGTTGGATATATCTAAGAAGGGTTAAATATGTGGTTATATATTAGAGAAAATATAGATTATTATGTGATATTTTTTTATTTTTTTATGAAGTGTATGTTTTTTCCTAATTATCTTAAAATAGAAACCTAAATGGTCTTTTTTTATGTAAACTATCCAATATTTACTTTTTATGATGCATATTATGATGGTTGAAATTGTGTCATAGTTGTAATAATTGTGTATTTATCACTAGATCCAAAATCGTGGAGTTTGGGTTGTTATAGTTGGTATCAAATAATGGTTTAGATAACTTTGAATATCATTATGATTTCAAGAAAAGTTATCTTAAGAGTTATTGATACCATCATGGGTATATAAGACAATATGTTCATAGTCTCAGAAAACATTTTTGAGGTTTTAAGATGTGAAATTTTAATGTGACTAATGATATTCTTACAGACATTAATTGTTTTGAGGTAATTAAGGATTATTTTATTATGGGATGAAAAGTTAGAGGTATGAGATAACCATTCAGGATAAAATATTTCATTAATTTTGAATATAATAGGGTCATTTTTTGAGGATTTTTCTCATGTTTTTATTATATTATAAGGAAAGGCTTATAAACAGGAAAACCAATATGATGGGTGATGCCCATCATGTCAGGAAATGCCACTGGATTGAACCGATGAATTAAGGGTGAAAAAGGTGTATCACTTAACATTATCCTATATAGATTCCCTATTAGTAATTTATTTTTTAGATAAAAGATTTGATATATTAAGGTAATTTTCATTTTTAGAATATATATTTTATCATATAGATTACAATTGGATTAGTAATTTATTTTTTGTTAAATGATTAAAGTTAGTTTTAAAGATGTTCACTATTTTGGGAACACTTTCTGGCTACAGTAAATAGAAAACTATGGGATTTTATTTTAGTAATAAATGTTAAATTATATTTTGGAATCATACATGATTTTATTATTGATTTAGGGATATTCGGGTTAAAATGGTTAGCATTACTTGTACATTATTAGGGAAATTAATTTTTTGTATGAGAAATTAAGAGTTACTGATGTTATTTAGAGATAAAGATTAGAAATTTATCTTGAAATACTATGTGATCATACACTTATGATTTTTTGGTTTCAATATTTTTTAATATATTTTTGATGATTTTATGGGTCAGTTATTTTTTTAATGGATTATGTTGAACATTAGGTAATACTATTGAATTTCTTAGAGTAAAATACCTTTTTATAATTTAAATTTTTAATATTTTTGGAGAATTTTACCATCCTGTTCTAATTTTTTTTGTATTTTTTAAGTGATTCGAAATATGATAATTAAATAGTTAATCTTTTTTATTATGTTATTCATTCTAAATTAATTCTAGTACTTCATGTGTGAAAAATTCATCTTGAATACTCATCGTTTAGAGAAAAATATGAGTTTATGGTGGATATTGGTTAATGAATGAAACACTACTTTTCAAAAAAGTATAATTAATTATGTTCTAATTATAGATGGTAAAATTATTACTCAACTTAAGAATTTTTTTTACAATAAAAACAATAAATAGAAATTTTATCAGTTTAATTTTCATATTAATAAATCAAAAAACTATTAACCCATCACAAATTTATGGGTTTGTGATGGTTAACATTATAATTACCAAAATCTCTATAAAACTCCAATATATATTGATAGTTAATTTTCTCTTCTATGTATATGTTTTCAAATATGGAATACTAGTATGAGTTATCTAAGGTGACTTTCATACCTTCCTCTCTATCTTTTCAAATGAAAGTTTTATTGAACATGTTTTCAGGTGTTGGATTTGAAGAAAGTAATTTTGCAACATTAAAAAAATATTTACCTAGAACAAGTTCAAATTTAGGGGGTGGAATATCTTTTGTTGGGAATTTAATATTTCTATATTTAGAAATAAAACAATATGTTTGATAGTGTTTGAGATATGAAACACTAAGCTTAATCAAACAACAAAAAATTATCATGTGATCATTATAACGTAGCCACTAAGTTTGAGAGAATAAAAAATATTAATGTATTAATGAAATAAATAATTTTCATACACACTGATAATTATTTATTTTAATTTTGATAAATAATTACTATATATTTAGTAAATTCTTATTATTCATCAAAAAACATAATTTATTAAAAAATGTTTTTTATTTATTTTTATGTAATAAAAATAATAAGATATTTAATTTTTAGAACCTTAAAAATTTTATTTGATAAAATGAACATAATTTTTTAAATTAGTATATCAAGATTTTCCTATATTGAATTTTTGATAATTTTCTAAAAAGATTGATTTTTCAATTAACTGTGAAAATAATAATTTTTATTATATTTTTCTATTATTTACATTATCAAATTATATTATGAAATAGGAATGAATTTTAACCAGTTAAAATATAATTATAATATTTTATTTATTATTTTTAAATTTATTTTACACTTGAATTTTTTATAGAAACATGTTATATTTTAAAATGACATTTTTTTGAAGGAAACCCATTATTCATTTCCTTTTTTGAGTTTATCTTTAAATTTAATGCATAAACTTCAATATTTTGAATTTAGAAAAATTAATTCAATATATGGATTTAGAAGGTTGTAATTTCATCCCTCTGATTAATTATCAATATGAACAGTAATATTTGTCATTTTGTTACCATGGTAAATGGTAAATCAGACAGGAAAGCGGAAAAATTAAATGATAAGAACTATCAAATTAAACTGAAACATTCCCAAATATTATTGGATGGGTTAATTTAGACTATAATCATCCAAGGGTCTAAATTATAACCTTTGGGAGACATTTTAAAGATAATATGAAATTTATAATATTTTATTTAATGATAAGGAAAAGATGTAATACTCATATTTTTAATTTATATAACATTTTCAATATTGGGTAATATGAAATATAATTTCTCATATAAATTATAATCATAAATATAAAAACATTATCTACATCATTGTAATTTAATATTTATATTTTGTAAGGAAATAATTTCCTAAAATGCCCACAGAACGCTGATGCAGTAATTATTTATTAATGGAAATGTCAAATAATTTATATTAAAAATATAAACATAAATAATATTTGATATAATTAATTTAATCAAAAAAATTAAAAAATTAACTTATATTGTTAGGGATATAATAGTTTTCAAAATTATAAGTTTTATCTTGATATTAATAAATTCCAATCAATGAATAACCCTTAAAATCGACATTATAATTATTTAATATTACGTAATATTTTATTATACATTCTAAAATTTAAAAAAAATAAAATTTAAAACATTATTTTTATAAGGTTTAATATTTCACAAATGATTCACTTATATGTTTTCTATAATTATGTATTTACTACATGAACCCTCAAAGAGTAAAAATAAATGTTTTAATGGTTAGAGTTAAAAAGATTAAATAAAGTTCAAAACTAAAATATAGGGGTATAACCATCACCTAAACTTGTTTAGAAAAACTATTAAATGAATAAAATCTTATCTTTTTCAAATTGGGCTCAAATTTAAGTGGTTTAATGGATATTTGTAAATGAAAATGACTTATATGTTATCTACATCAAAGATAGAAACAAAATGTCACTCTCCATGTATTTAATATATTTTATGTGTCAAAATAGGGGAAAAATAATATATCGAGGAAAAAATGTTAGTTTGAATCTAAGTAAAATTATTTTAATTATATATACATATATTTAATTTTTATAAATTATATTCATTTCGTAAATTCTTGTGAAATTCTAATACAATATTTTTTTAATTAACAAAACATATAAAATAATTTGCATTGAAAATAATTATATTTTTATAATATGGATGATTTAATCTGTGAAATGAATAGATCTATATGAAAACATATTGATTTTTAATATATTTATAGTCTAATTTTCCCCTTTTTATATACATGTAATGGAAAAGTGAATTAATAGTATCAGAGTTGAAATTAATGATAATTTATAAAAATAATATTTAATTAAAATTTTCAAAAATATTAAAAATATTTAAAATTTTAAAATTAATTATTATATAGTATAAAATGTAATAAATTTACCATTTATAAAAAATCTACACCATATAGGTAAAAATTAAAATCTTTTTATATTATTTTTTTTACAAAAGTTTAAATTAAAATGTGTTAACTAATGGTTAATCAAAATGATATGGTTTTAAATAATTCGAAAACATGCCAATGATATACTTTTAATCAATATTACAACCTTATCCCATCTTAGATTTTAATACATGACCATATTGTAGTATTTAGATACAAAATGAATTTATTATAATTTATCCTTTCAAAAATGTGCAATAGTGAAACCCAACTCAATTATAAAAGAGTGCCTCCATCTACAATGGCTCAAAGAAAGTAATTTTTTAATTATTTTTGGATAATCCCTATTTTTAATAAGGTTGAAAGGGAATCATTAGATAACCCATAGACCCAGTGACAGAAGGCCTAGTACAAGACCTAAAGGCCCATACACAAAATTCCTATTACATGACCCAGAGTCCTGAGAAAACTACACTAGAACTGGACTTCCCCAGAATCTAAATCATTGAAGGTGTTTATCTCCCTCCTCACATTGGTGATCAACTAGCATTTCCCCATATATAGTTTCATTATGCCATGTACTGATAGAACTTTTCATACCCTCTCGTTCTTATAATCTAGTCAGCCATACTCTAGTGGTTGCTCCTTTCTCTAAATCCACTTCAAGTAACTTCTTTGTGTAGTCTTCATGGGTTTCTCCATGGTCCTTTTGTCCAAAAATCTCATGGTCTGATGTTCCAAGATGGCCTAAAGGCCCTATCTCCCAAAGGCTATAGGTGGCCTGAAGGCCCTATGGCCCATTGGTCAAAACTAATGGCCCGAAAGGCCAAATATAGGATTATCCCCTGCTACTATAGTAGTGAAACAATATTTCCACATTAATTCTACATTTACCCAAAAATATTCCTCCCCCAAGATTTGATATAGGGTTTCTTGTTGGCTTATGAGGTATGTTAAGCACTCAGCTAACTCCCAAACTGCAGGTTGCCTTCCCCCTCAATCGATTTTATCAATTTAGAGATGACTAGATCCTCCATATAATACCAATTTCTATTATAAAATCCCTTAGACACATTAAATATGTGTTGGAATTTTTAAAAAACCAAACAGGGATCCCATTAGAGGAGATCCAAAGGAGATGTTTTGATGAAGAGGTAATAACTCAAACTATTAACTTTCTTTTTATAGTCATCCATAACTACTGAAAATCTGTGATTATTATCATAAATAATGAATCTAGCATCCTAAATATTTTTAAATTGTTATTATTATTAGGAAAAAACCATTATACACTATATTTTCCATGAAATAAAATGTAAAAGTATTTCTCGTGTGTACAAAAGGCTTATCATCTCCACATGGCGATATAAATGATTTTTCATCACCATCATTTATGGAATTTGTATTATGATTGGTTTAATGAATATATATGAATAATATGACATAATAAATACTCTAGAAATATGAATTACTATTTAACATTAATTTATTTCATAAATTGAAAAATGAAAACAACGTTCGAACATACTTATAGATTTCTGTCTCCATGAACATTGCAATTCATTTTCTAGACATTATGAATGAATATAAATATATATATATGTAATTATTATTTATGATTTCTATATCGTGATTAAAATATATATAAATGAATATATTGACATGAAATAACAATTTCCCATACTACCAAACAAAAATATATTTAGAAAACGATGTAATTATCACCCAGAACAATGATTTTAAGCAATTATTAGTAAATCAGTGATAAGATGTTATAAATAAATAACAAATAATATAATAAAATGAAATTCATGAAAAAAAGTTTTAATAAATCCTTAATTATTTTATATGATGTTTTAAAATTAATAAATAAAGATAATACTTATGGTAAGGGATTTTATAACAGAATTTTCATTTATTGGCTTAATCATCAATTTCATTGATTATTTCAGGCTTTGATTATGTGAGAAATAAATTTTAATTATCTTTTGTTTTATTTACACATATTATCTTTGTATTTAAGGTTAATAAAAATTATTTATTCATATTATAAATTCTAACTTCAATGATATGATATTTTTAACGGACTTCATATCTATTTTCTTTCATGGTGGAATATCATGATGTTATACACCAATATTATTTTTTTAATGTTTATATATTTCTTATTTTAAAGGTTATTAAATTATTTATTTTCATGATATTTAATGTTTTTTATAAAATTAATCTTTCACGAGGAATACAATTCGTCTGATTAAAAAGTTGTAGGATTTTATTTCACAATTTCATCAATATTCAAGATTGTTTCATTTTAAGTCTTTTTTGAGGAGCATCTATCTTCAAAGACAATGTTTTCTAAAAAAATTTTGAAAAATTATTTTACACTTCATCAATCAATTTTTAAATTCATTTTTATCCATAGATTACCTTTCAAAAACAAATTTTGAAAATAATATTTTAGTCATTTTCTAAACAAGGAACTTTGTGAATTTTTCGACAAAAAAAATACTAATGTAATATTTTTTTAACTTATATGTCATGAAAATATTTTATCAAATTCATGGAATAATATTTTTTGGAATCACACATTACAAACTTACATGTTTCTTTTCAATGAATTTTTTTTCCTTTGTAACTACGCAACTGTAATTTTTTTCAGAATAGAAGGAATATTTCCCTAAGAATTATTTTATGTGAACTTTCAGAATCATTTTCTATATAAGAAAACATTATTTTCTATTTTCTATGTTTTAATATGGATATGATCTAATAGTAATTTTATTACTATTTCAATGAATTTTTTATCTTTAAATATAATAATGTTTACGAATTGCATTTCATTTTTATGTGTTTTGTTATGATGATATGTTTATGTAACAAAATTTTAAAAATGTGATTTATTGGAACAATTATAAAGTTATCAAACAACTATTTTTATTGTTTTAATTTATGTTATACATCATTATTCATGTACTAGTTTTATCTTTATTTTATAAATTTCCAAGAATTATTTAAATTTAGCTCTTCATTATACGCCCTTTGGTGATGACTTGTGAATTGTATAAAAAACCCATTTATTTCCATTTGGAACCCTTATGTTTATTATTTATGTTTTATTATTTATATGTAACACTTATTCATTAACATGTTATTAATGGGGAACCGAGATAACTCCCCAATACATTGGGTAAAGATTACCATCTTGAGATGTAATGTGTGGGATTAGGGAGTAAACCAAATCATTTATCGGACTCTATCCACTAAGTGATATATTCTTGTTTGTTATTTATAACTCATACTTCATCCTTGTTATATTTTTATTCCACTTTATTATGTTTTCATGATCACATGATTCATTGTTCTACATATCATTATTCAATATCTTTAGTTGAGGGACTTATTTAAAGTCATTAACATTATGAGTGAAACTGTTTGTATTTATACATCACCACAATGATAGAAGTTTATGAGTATGCCAGAAATTCATGACATAGGTAAATCTTATGATATCATGTTTATTTTAGTTTGATTAATTTATTATTCATGTAATATAAATTTCCAAGATTTATACCGTGATAGAATATTTTGATTTATGATATACAAAGTAAAATTTTCAATTGTTAGGTTTATATTATTATACCCTGATAATCTTGTTATGATTACGACATATATGATATCCTATATTGATTCCCTAACTAAGTTTCTAATCTTAAAAATTCAACTTATTCCATTTTAATTGGATAGTAAGAAATGTATTAAGTAGGATATTTTTATAAATGGTGGTAGATGTGAATAAATCTTGGAGATAATATATTATTTTATGGGAATTTTTTTTCCAAGATATGTAATAGTTTTTCCTAATGATCTAAAATGCTAAAACAAAATTATCCTTGGGTTTGTAAATGATCCAATATTTATTTATTTTTTGTTTTATGTTTTATGGAAAAAATTGGGTCACATTTCTAATGTTTAGGTCTTTAGTACTAGATCCAAAAGTACAGATTCAGTGATATTACATTGGTTATCATATCCATGTTTTGATAACTTTGGAGATGTATAAGGCCCCAGCCTTAAACCTTACTTAATCTTGAGTTATTACAAGATTACACATTGAGGATCTTTTCGGGTTTAGAGTTTTAGAGAATTAGATCATAAAACATGCATTAAATTCCACATATAAACAAAGTGGTTACATAAAGATAGTATTCTTCATTCCCATCAATGGAAAAATATTTAAAATAAAACATGGATTCTTTCTTGACACATCCTTGACTCTATCATCTTATCATGTACCTTTCCCGTGACCTGTGAAAAAAATTTCAAAAACTTGGGATGAGCATAAAAACTCAGTATGGGTTATAAAAACATGGAAAGGAAACATGAGTTCATATATACATAAGAATGAAATCATACTTTACCCATAAAACATAGGCACTTCAACATACCTCATAAAATCATGAATAAATCATAGAAATCATAAGACATAAAGGTAACTTGAGGCATTCATAACATTCTTACGTAGGGAGTAACCCTCTTGGTTACGTTTGGAATACCCATCACAGTATATTACCTAAATCTCTTCGGAGAAACCTTAACATTTCACTCCTTCGCGTTACCCAATGCATTGGAGAGCTATATCGGGCTCACCCGCCCTTAGTTTATCACGGAACCACCCATCTTCATAATAATGCCCAAGAACCATAACATAATCGTATCACATAAAACATGCATAAAGGAAACATAACATTTCCACATTTCAATCACAAGATATCAATAAAACACAAAAAACATTGTGAAAACCATTTTCAATACCAAAATAAAATAAAAGTAAAACATGGTATTTATTTTTCTTTTGAAAAGAAGGTATGGCTTGTAGAGGAAGCCGAAACTCAAATAATGGTCACGACGGCGGATAAGTCGTTGTCGCCGCATACGTACGACAAAAACATTCCCTTTTTTCATTTAGTAAACGCTTCGTATAAAAAGATTCCTTTTGAATAAACGTAAAAGTCAAAGGGGTTTATACACCGTATAAAAGAAAGTTGTGTATAAAATAAAATATGCCTCAATGAAAGGAGATTGAGATGAAGTCCCATACCTCGTATCCGACTTGACCCGACCGTTCTTTAATCTCCTGAATAATAAACTTGAGTTAATCTCTACTTGCTTATGAACCTTTTTCAAGTTCATTATTCCTTTTATACCATGTTATGAACATCTTGTAATCATTTAAGTTAATAATGTTCATTTTGTCGGTATTTGGTTCTTAAGTCAAAAATAGACTTCTTACACTTACATGTTGTTAATTTGGTCAAAGGTTCATTATATCCAGAATGATATTAATTATTTGGATAACATATATATCATATATATTCATCATATACATATATTTATAATATTACATCACATTCAGAGGTAAGAAATGAAATGCACCGTTCATGGAGACGGTAAGCCGTACGTACGCATGAACGCTACTTCCATTTCTATTTTGTATTTTCTAGAATGGAATCATAATGATATAAGAGTATATTATAATTCCAGTATAATAACATATATAATATCATTAACTTTATCCTTTACACATCCCACATATGGTATTAACGAATCAAATCACTTTCAGGGGCGGTAGTCTGCACTTCCTAAAATGAAGATATCGTGTTTACCCATAATGAGAACCATAAAGGTATGCCCAAAATGAAAAAAAGAAGCTTAAGGAAAACATAAACATATTATATATCATATATAAAAAAGTGACATCATAATGTCCACCTTTGAAGGTGTTAAATGAGTATTGAACAATCATCGTTTCGGGAGGTAGAATTTCGCCATCCACGGAAACCGTATGTTCTTTAACCATTTGATGTAGTTGTGTGAGAGTGTAGGTCAAATAACTCTTATAACAACATCCAAGTATATTTAAGATACTGGTGTTGTTACAAAAGAAGTAAATAAAAAGAGTTTAGGGGGTTGGAGAAACAAAATAAAACAAATGAACATGAGAGAATGAATTACCTTTAAAAGTGTAACTCCTTTTGATTTGAGCCTAAAGGCTTCCTTTGAAAGGATTCTGCCCAAAGGGAATCCTCTAGGATGAGTAGAGGGATGTGGAGAGAGTAAATGGGCAGGGGTTGGCTGAGACAAAGGCTTGAGGAGTGTGTGAAATGAGGTAGAGGTGGGGGCCTTTTATAAGAGGAGAGGAGGGGCACTTTTGGAAAGTAAAGATAAGTTACTTTATTTTAAAAAGCATTTCGGATTCAAAAGGTCCCACATTGCTATAATTCGAGGATAAGGTGATAAGTCTTCGAAATACACTCATCCAATTGGTTTTGGCCATGTTTAGGTTTTAGATTTTTCCTTATCTTTCCATTTTATTTAAATCGTTAAATAATGAGGTATTCGCTGCATCATCATTATGTCATAAATAATTTAATTTATTTAAAGTCTAAAAATTATACAAAAAATACTATGATGTAGGAAATATTTTTAGCTTTCCAATGACAATTTATAATCAAAAATCGGATCTTTCTAACCCCATGTAAAAATTGTTTTCGTAAAACATATTATGTTTGTGTCATTTTTACTTTAACATTTAATAAAAAGTTATTTATGTCATTTCCCAACCAAAGTGTCTCCATGGGGTCCCCAAGTTGACCCATGGCTTGTCTTGGTCTGCCATTACACAACCAATAAGGTTGGGACATGTTTCTAGGTCATTTCATATTATTAAAGCATTATTTATACCTTAAACTACCCTAATTACCACTAATCGCGATTAAAAACTTAATAAGTTACTATTCACCAAAAAATTATTATAATCTCATTGAACTGAATTTTACTTCTTAATGACAACCATGTATGTAGGATTTTTGAAATTCAAAACACAATGATGGCAAAATTTCATTTAAACGGAAAATCAGTCTTTATAAGTATCACTGAGTGGTTTCACTATTCATCAAAAATTGAAGTTTTTTAGAAAATTACCAAAAATTCACCCTAAGCTATATTTGATATTAAGAATTAAAAAATGAAGTCTATTTTAAAAAATTCAAAACATATAAGTCACATTAATTAATTTAATAATTAATTCCCACTGTCAGAGCAAATAGCGTGTTTTTATGAAACAATAAGTATCCAAAGATTGACACTAGTTTAGGTCCAATTTCAAAGTGAAATTGATTCCAATGACCACCATTGGATTAAATGGTAAAAATATATTCATATTACACATTAAGACCAATTAAAAAGATAATCTAATCATATAAATAAATTAGATTAAAAAGCAGTTTTGATGTAAAATGCAGTATTTTTCACTATTCATTAAAAAATGAACATAGTCAGAAAAATACCAAAAATTCACACAAAGTAAATTTTTATGTCCCAATCATAAAGAATAAGTTTATTTTGACAAATATATTTTATAAAATTGTCAAAATATAGATTTAAAAAGGGTTTTCTATCATAAGGCAGTAAAACAATCTTTTTAGAATATTAGTGTATTCCATGCTTAAGATTGGATTTATTTTCATTTTAAGCCTCTAAAACACTATCTTAATCATTACTAGACATAGATAAAAATATCTATTATTCATTACTTACTTGGGATGTTACAAGATGACTATGTGTTTTAGAGAGATTATATTAAGAGTTATATATACCACCATTATTAAATATTAATATATGTTCATAGTCTTTGAAACCCATTTTGTAGTCATAAGATGAAAAATTTTAATGTGAATAATGATAATCACCGAGACCTTTATTATTTGTGGTAATTATGGGATATTTAATTTTGGGATGAAAAATTAAATGTATGAGATAACCATTCTAGTTAAAGAATTCATTAATGTTGAATATATTATGTTCCTTTTTGAGGCTTTTTCTTTCATTAGTATAATTATTTAAGTATATTCTAGGAAAATGGAAAACCACTAGATGGTTGAACACTTATCACATCCAAAAATGCCATGGGTTTTGAACCCACAACCAAATGGTGACAAAGGTGCATCACCTACCACTAGCCTATGCGAACTCTTAAATAATATTTTGTTTTATCTTTACTTTTGTGATCTAATGGTTAAATGTTATGTTCATTTTGGGAAGAAAAGTTATATCATATAGATAACCATGGGACTAGAAATTTATTTGGTGATAAGTGATTAGTGTGAGTTCAGAATATGTTATCTATTTTGAAAACCGTATATGATTAAGGTAAATAGAAGTTAATGGGATGTTATTTGTGGAAAAAGGGTTGAATTTTAATTTGAAATCATATGTAACATTACTGTGAAATTATGGTTATTACGGTGAGAATGTTTAGCATACATTTAGGATTACTAGTAAAATTGCATTTTGGTTTGAGACATGAAGATTGATTGATGTTATTTGGAGATAAATGTAAAAATTTACCTTAGAAGTCAATGTGATCAAATCCTTCTAATTTTTGTGTTTTAATATAGTTTATAATATTTTTTTGTAATTTAAAAGTTAGTTATTTATGGAATATTCTATCTTGAACTTTTGTTATTACTATGAAATTTTGGAGATTAAAATAATTTTTCATCATATAACAGTTTTTTATTTATGGAGGGTTATCTTATCTTGATCTTACCATTTTGGTTTCAGATAATTATTCAAGATATAAGAAATAGATAGTTAGAATTTTGTTGACTATGAGATTCATTAAAAGGTAATTCTTGTGCTTCAGGTGTGAAAAATTAATCCTGAATACTCATTGTTTGGAGAAAAAGACAAGTTTGTAGTGGAAAATGATTAAAGGATGAAACTACACATTCATATAAGTGTGTATACTTATATTCATAGTATATATGGTAAAGTAATTCCACAAAACTCAGAAATTAATTTTTAAATTAAGAAGACAAATAAAAAATTTATTGCTTTACTTTTCTTACAGAGAAATAATTGCTCTTCTAACCCATCACAAATTTATAGCTTTGTGATGGGTAACATTATATTAGAAATGTTCTATATTACTCTCCATAAAACATGATAGTTTGTTTTCTCTTTCATGTTAATGAGTTTCTACATGGAATAATAATATATGTTATCTGAAGTGACCTGCATAATTTTATTTCTATCATTTCACATGGTGTTTTTTGACCCCTTTCTTGATGCGAGATTCGAAGAAAATTATGTTTTAAATTCAAGCACTTGGTTACCAAGAAATAGTTCAAAATAAGAGCCAAAAATTTATTAATCGGTGAAGGATATTGTAATATCCCAAGATTAATGATGTAAAGACTCTGTTCGATAGTGTATGAGATATTCAATACCAAGATTAAATAAAGAAAGAAATATTATTATGTGAACATTATAACATAGATGGTAAATTAGAGTGAATAAAAATTATTAATGGATAAGAAAAAAATATAATGTTTATACTCATTTATAATTTATTAGTTAATTATTTTTAAAAAGTAATATATTTTAGGAAAATTCATTTTAATCATCAAATGTATATTTTCTTTAAATTTTTTTATTTCTTTTTTTGTAAACGTAACAATAATATAAATATTTTTTTGGAGAATTTATGAAATATATATGATAATATTAAATTAATTTTGGAAATAAAAATATCAAAATTTTCCTACAGGAATATTTGGATAATTTTATGAAGATTTTGATTTTTCTATGAATAGTGAAAATTACTATTTTTATTAAATTATTCTTGTATTTTCATAGAAAAATTATAATTTTAATTAGTTGTATGTTTTTATTAGTTCAAAATCATTTTGAATATTCAAATTATTGTTTTTGAAATGGATTTTATATTTTAATTTAGTGTAAAATCATTGTATATTTAAAGGGACATTTATTTATGAAAAAAAACTGTTTTTTGTTGAGTTTCACTAGTTTAATATTAAATTAAATATGTAAAACTATGTATTTTAGTTTTTTAAAAATTAATTCAATATTTGGATTCACAAGGTCTAAATTTAGTAAATAGTTTCCCTTTATTTTTGGTCAATATTAACAGTAATGATCATGACCAGTTCCTTGGGGCCCGTGTCGTGACATACCCCAGTCCTACCACCCAGAGGCTAGGGTGTGTGACTAGCACCGAAGGAGTCTACCTGAATGTGGGAGGCATTTTACTGAGTACTTATTCACACACACAAACACACCTAAACATGTCCCACAAACTAAACGGGGAGAACAATTATATTGAAAAAAGTGATGAGTACGAGTAGAACTAAAAACAAGTGGGCCAAAAAACAAACCCAAAAAAAAGAACTGAACAACAGAAAAATATAAAGGGAATCGGGTATCCGTCTGCTGAAAACCCAACCATATGGAAAGAGTAGTGTAGCTACTAGAATCCAAAGCAGTACAACCTATCTACCTTATCTCACTAGGCCCTACATGGTCCTCGGCCACCAAGTCCATGGTTGAAACATCTGTCGTCTGCACAGGACACGATATTTGTGGGAGATGCCCGTGAAAGGGTGAGTAACACAATAATAAATAAGGGTCCCCAGTCTATTAATGAGAAATACCAAAATTATACCACAAATTAATTCCAAAAAGTAAGTAAAACTCACACTTGGTACAATCTATATCATAGGAAGAAGATTAATCATTTATAGTGGTGAACATTTTGTACTATTGAGGGACTCATCCTTGATGAATCGTTGCTTGTCTACCAAGAAACTAAGGATCCACATGACTGTTGCTCGTCTGCCGAGCCACTAAGGATCCACATGGCTTCTACTCATCTGTCAGGCCACTAAAGATCCACACAGATCCTTCTCGTCTGCCAGACCATTAAGGATCAACACTCCTATGGATCTTCTATGGGGCCACTAAGGATTGACATGACTTCTGCAAGTCGGTCGGGCCACAAAGGATCCAAAAAATTGTTGCTCGTCTGTTGGGCCACTAAGGATCCACATTGCTCCTACTCGTATGCTGGGCCACTATGGATCCACACGGTAGCTGGTCGAGCCATCAGTCATACCTCAACATCCATGAAGTCCAAAATATAATAACATAATGGAGAGTATCCTCATAAGGGATCCAATTAAATAGATGGCCCACCGAACGAATGTTCAATCTCTAAGACAAGGACATTTTAGTAAAAAGTGCCTTGTTGGAAAAGAGTCGGATCCAACACGGCCATATTCCAACCCCAACCAAAACTCCCGTAGAGTATCTAAGAAGGACTGCCTCATCCAAAGGGTCCTCATGCCATAGACGACGCATCAATCAGGAACTCGATCTGCATGCTTTTGACGTTTCAGTAATTAGGGGCCAGTTGCATTTGGGTCGAGTCCGACCCAGTCAGACCGACTAGACCAGCCTAAACAAGGGGTCCCATATATCCTGGTTTAATTTTACTAGCTCGAACTGACTTCGTTTAGGTCAGTGTATATCCACTCTGACTTTGCTAGTTGGCCCGTCCTAGGGGGCCTGACTGGGCCGAGCCAAGTTTGGTCTGGGGTCCAACCCGCCGGATTGCCAGACGACCCGGTCTCGTCCGGCCTGGCCCGAAGGGCCCGGGTCCCAATAGCTGGAATGGTTCCGGTCTATTGGGTTTGGGTATGACCTGTCAGTGTGGGTCTGGCCTGACTAACTATGTAGGGTCACAACCCGATAGCTGGATCCAGGTCCACTAAAGGCAGACCTGTGGTGTGTGCCTAGGACACAACATTCACCACCACGTCCCCTCCCTATCTAAACATGTTCGGAAAAGAGCAGGCCACTCTTCTACGTAGAACCCTCCTAGCACCATGTCTCGCACCTAACATGGCCAACAATTCACATCTTCACCTCCATTGTGGTCAAGAGTTCAAGGCTTTCCAGGTCTCCTGGGCAGCCCAGACACAAGTCATCGCCTCCATGTGGTGCCCCTCCTCGGTGTCGTTGTGGCCAGCCGACCGTGGTCTCCTGCCGCCACGTCGTGCTGATGGTCATGCCTATGATTTCTTATAAAGGCAATTGGAGTTTCTCTTGTGGCTAGTTTCTTGATCCTCCTGCACATATGGGCCTATCAGGTTATCGTTATGCTTTCCTTGACCCCAGATTCATCTTTCCGCCGATTTAAGGATACTAGCACCAAGAATGCCCGTGTGAAGGGACCCAATCCTTGTTATTCTCAGCACGTGCCCTCCGTGATAGAGGTTTTTAGCAGGGGAAGATCCCATGATCACCATTCTATCAATAATAAAATTAATCCCGAATAGAAAACACATGAACAACACCCTCTCACAAGAACACACAGTCTGCAGATTGACATGTTCATGAGTTAACCTGTGTTTTTAGTTTATAAAAAATATGGGGAATTCATAAAATAAAAATTAATCCCCTACCTCATTGATGTTCAATGCCGCAACCCTTCATCCTCAAAGGTCCAAGAAGAAAATGGCGTTTGTCATTTTTTTGGTACGTCGATGTCGATGACGTCTTGTCCATGTTCACCGTTCTTCATTAGGGAGGAAATCTATTGGTGGTTAATCAAATAATCCTCACAATTTAATCCTTATTCCACAAACACGTCAATATATTAAAAAGTAAACATGTCGTATAATTTCTGTTATGTTGCGACTTCGCGTTGTTATGTTGTGTGTTAATAATGAATTAATGAGCTTCACTAATGTGCCTTGTCGTTGCATCGTTGCATCAGAACAACGTCTCTATGTTTCCAATTTTTTATGATAAAAGAAACTAAAAAATATATGTTATTTTATAATTTTTCTTGAAAATTCTGCAAATTAACTTTCTATTCCGCCCTTGAAGGTCGATGTTAAGTTATTTCTAGGAAAATATTAGAGTATTAAGTTCAACGGTGACCTCATATTTTCAATCTAAGAAATAGTTCAAATGTTAGAAAAATCCGCTCTCACGTTTACTGAACGTACCTAATAAAGTTCAAAATTCCATCTCGGACTCACGAGGCCTTGGGTCAAGCCTGCTGGAACCTGATTCTCGGCCTTCACTTGCGGAAATGTGAGGTGTCGTCAGATGAAGTTGGCCACTGCATTCTTCATTCTTGGCCACCAATACTGATGTTAGTGGTCTTGGATCATATTATCCACTCCATGATGTACCAGAAAAGGGGATATATGAAACTCCCTTAACCCCTCCTCCCATAATGCCACTGAAATTGTGTTACGCCCTATGTAAATGATGTTGAGCTCCCCACCGATTGAAAATTCATCAGGATCTTATCTTAAGGATAATTGGGTACATTACACCTCACTAACAACATCCACCAGTTGTGCCTCCCTGACACACTGTATGATTGGGAGAGTGACAGTCATCAACTGAATGTAAGATGCTTCATCATCATCCATGAAGGATATCTATATCACAGAAAGATTCTCTTTTATCTCACTCAATATATGTAAACTATACCTCTTGCTGATTGCATATGCCACCACGTTCCCCTTTCCAGGGGTGTAGACTATCACAAAGTCACAGTCTTAGATAAACTCCATCTATCACCGCATTCTCAGGATTATGTCCTCCTTGGATAAGATAAACCTAAGACTCGTGTGGTCAGAGTAAAATATAAACCGTCTATATATCAATTAGTGTCGACAAATCCCCAAAGAAAATACCACTGCTGCTTAATCTTGGTTATGAGTCGCATAGTTCTTCTCATTCTACTTCAACTGCCATTAGCTATAGGAGAAAACTAGCCACTCCTGTATCAAGACACAACCTAGACTGGTCCCTGATGAATAGAAGAAAACTACATACTCAACACCCTACTCCAGTAGTCTCATGATGGGGGCACTAGTCAGTCTCTGCCTTTGCTCCAAGAAACTCTACAAGTATTTCTATGTCCACGTGAAGGACTTCCCCTTCCCTTTAAAAGCCGAAAAGGGTGTTGAGACTCTAGAAAATTCAGTAACAAACCTCTATTAGTACCTATACAACCCATGGGAAACTCCACACCTCAGCCACATTCATGGGTGGCACCCAAGCTAGTGCAGCCTCTATCATTACCGGGTCCACTGCAACTCTATCCTCTAAGACGACATGCCCCAGAAAGTGGATCTCCAATAAACAAAACTAGCACTTCGAGAGTTTACCATAAAGCTGGTGCTCTCCGAGTTTATCCTAGACTATCTACAGGTGTGTAGCGTGCTCCTCCTTGAACACTGAGTACACCAAGATGTCATCAATCCTTGATTGTGGATACATAATCATCACGGTCACATGGTTTAGGCACCTATATTCATTTGTTAACCTCAATATACTATCTTAATTCTTGGCAAAAAAAAATACTGGGGGTGCCCATAGTGAAATGTTGGGCCTCGTGAATCCCTTCTTCTACAAGTTCTCATGTTGTAACCTCATTTAACAAAGCTCCGCTGGAGCCATCCGATATGCTGGTGTGGATATCAGTTTCATCCTAGGGTACATTTCAAAGCAAAAGATTAACTCTTAACAGAGAGGTAAACATGGAACATATTCAAAGGATATGTCCTTATACTCTACTATCACTAAAGAACTTGAGGACTCAGATCATTCAATGTACTAGGTGTCAAACTAGCCAACTAAATAAAAATTTTCTACACCCACTTTTACCTTTTCCCATCAAGAGTTTCAAGGATTTCCCCTCTTTTGATAAAGGAAAGTCCAATTCCATCTCCATGGATGAACCACTTTCATTGCCTAATACCATCAATCCTGGAATGAATGATACTAGTCCATACTAAGAATTACGTCGTAAGGCCTCGAAACTAATACCAAGAGATCCCAAATGATACTCTCATCTCCAAGAGTCATGTAACATTGTCGGCACCAGTGTTTGGTCATCAGGTCTCCTCTAATAGGATTCTCTATAGGCGAGGTTCATGTAAGAATTATTAACATGAATCGCTGGGCATCAAAAAAGAAGAAATGGCAGGAAAGGGAAATCACTAGTACAAGTGTCTATCAATTAAATAGCTAAAGTAGAAAGACACGCATATTACCTAGATTCATCACTGATGTCATGGTGTTATAAGTGTTGATAATCTTCAACACTCTCCTCTGCTGCCCTCCAGCATGAATAGTGGGAAAATCTTGCATGAGATGTCCCTTTTCAGGACAAGCATAACAAAGCCTACCCTTATGGAAACTAGCATGTTAACTCTTATGAACCCTATGGTTTCCCGAATTACATTGTCCAACTTCAATTCGTAGGTCCTTATGGCCCCGCTTTTCGGGTGATCCTTACCTCGGATGCCTGTGACACATATTCGAACCTTGTTCCTCATCGCTAAGAAAGAAAAGAGTCATCCAAGACATTGTATGGAAATCTTTACCCACCTAAACCATTGGAGGTCGGCCTGCTGGCTAACCAATAGGTGGTGGAAAACCAGTATACCACATGTTGGGGAAATCTATAGCAAAGGTCCCTAAATGGATGCCTCATCTCTAGGCAGAGAGTCCTAAGGACCACATATCCAGAACCGAGCTAACTGTCTACGTGGAGGAATCCTAAAATAGATCAATATGGACCATGATCCATAGATTATACATGGATAGATGACTCCTATATAAATTAACATAAAGAGATGCTTATGAAACCAATGTTTTCATGATTAGTTCCAAAAATAATAATTTAGTGTCTTGGTGCATGCATACGTCGACCACCACAAAAACACTAGACTCCCTAGATCTGAAAGTCGAACCCGAGACACTCAACAATATTGACCAAAAACAAAACAACAGACTCTCGGTCATTGAGGTAGAATCAACCACCTTATATAACAATTTGTAATGACCCACCCCCTAGAGACGATGTCGTGACATACCCCAAGCCCGCCTCTCGGAGGCCACGAGATGGCGACTAGAACCAAAGGCATCAACCTACATGTGGGAGGAATTTTCCTGAGTACCTTTACACAATGACACGCCCAACCACGTCCCACTATCTGGAATGGGAAAAAAAGTATACTGAAATATGTACTAAGTACAAGTACAACTGATGTCATGTTGGAAAAATTAGAAACCTAAAAATAAAAAATAAAAAATAGCATATTACAAAGGGACTCGGGTAGCAATACAATGAAAAACCCACTTCATGGAATGATATGTGTTTCTACTAGAACCAAAATTAGTATGTCCTAGCTACCTGATCTCAATGCGCCCTTCTTGGTCCTATTCCACTAAGTCCATTGTCGAAACAACTGTCGTCTGCAGAAGATACGACATTGGTGGACGAAACCCGTGCCTGGGTGAGTAACACAGTACTCAGGGAGCGACAAAAGTTCACTAAGGAAAAATTAAAAAAATCAACAACAATGAAAATATAAAAATGACACCTTACACTAGTTACAATCTAAACCACATGGGGAAGGTTTATCGGCTATAATGACGAATATTTCATTTTTTTGAGGGATTCATCCCTTATGAATCACTGCTCGTCTGTCGGGCCACTAAGGCTCCACATTATTGGTTCTCCTCTATCGGGCCACCAAGGATCCACACGTATCCTATTCGTTTTTCTGGAAACTAAAGATCCACATGACTCATGATCCTCATCAAGGCCACTAGGGATCCACATAGTTGTTACTCATCTCCCGGGTCACTAAGGATCCACAGGGATCCTTAACATCTATCAGGACACTATGGATCCACACATCTATTTCTCATCTGCTGGGCCACTAAGGATCCATAGGGAAAGTTATCATCTACAAGGCCACTAAGGATCCAGATGGTTGTTGCTTGTTTGTCAAGACCCTAAGGATCCACATGGCTCCTTATCGTCATCCGGGCCACTAAAGATCCACCCAGATGCTGGTCGAGACATCATTTATACCTAAAATGCCACTAAGTCCCACATAGAATAACCCAAATGATTATCTCTTCATAAGGGTTCCAACGCAATAGATGGAGCATCGAACAGATGATTGTTCTGTACGATTTGGGTATTTTAGTAAAAAGGGCCTAGTTGGATTCTAGTCTAATCAAACCCGACCATAAGAAAAACCCCACAAAACTCCTGTAGAGTGTATCAAAAGTACTATCTTCTTGCAGGGTTCCTCGTACAACACACTACATGTCAATCAGACACATGTTCGATGAGTTATTGATGTTTCTGTAATTAGGGCTCAGTTGCATCTGGTCCCGACTTGACCCGATCGGGCCGACCCGACCAAACCGGTCTGAGGGTTCCTCATACCGAGGTTTAATTAAAATGGACTGACCTGAACTTTTTCGGGTCAAGGTAGGTCTGGTCCTACTAGGCCTATGGGCTGGGCGCAGTGGGCCTCGCTGGGGCCGACCCAATTTTTCAGGCGTTCCAGCCCGCCAGGTCGCTCGACGAGTCGATCTCATATGGTCCGGCCTGAAGGGTGAGGGTCTAGACTAATGGAAGGGGTCTGGCTTGCTGGAGTATGTCCAACCTAGTATTGCGGGTATGGTCCACTGGTTGGGTGCACGACCCGCCAACTCGGGCCTAGTCTTCCAGAGGCAGACCGGTGGTGTGCACTAGGGACATGGCAGCCACCGCTGCATCCTCCCCATGTTCAATCATGGCCTGCATGGAGTAGGATACTCCTCTACGGAATACCCACCTGGAACCACGTCCAGTGCCTACCACAACCACCCCTATGACACGTTCGAGTGACCAAGGCTCGTCCTGTCGGTCGGGCGGCCTAGATGCGGGCTACCGCCTCCCCGAGCGCTGCTCAGTACTGTTTCTCCATGCTTCCATTACTAGCTGGCCACATCCATCTGCCGGTGTGGTGCACCACCACCCTGCACCCGCACCCACCACCGTCGGCCGCCACCACTAGCGGTTCCTTCTACAAGACAATAGAGTGTCTCTGGTTGTCCTTTTCTTAATCCCCTAAACCTACGAGCCTCTCAGGTCATCGCCATCAATGATGTGGCCCCATATTCATCTTGCCACCGATTTGAGAATAAGACCATGAATAACGCCTGTGCTGAGGGTCTCAGGACTTGTTCATGTCAGGTCGTGCCCTCCACATTAGATTTTAAAAATAGGGGATGGTCCGATGATTACCATATAATCAACAATAAAATTAATCCTGAATAAAAACCCAAGAATAACACCCTCTCGCAAGAATGAATGATCTGTAGATTAACATGTTCATGGGTTAACTCACGTTCATCATTTAGTAAATGAATAGTTAATTCATTAAATATAAATCCATTCCCTACCTCATTGAAATTTGTTGCCATAGTGCTTAAACCTCAGGGTTCCAAGTGGTCGATGACATTCGTCACTCTTCGAGGTATGTCGAATTCGATGATGTCCCACCGTCATTCGTCATTCCTCATTAGGGAGGAAATCCATCATAGGTTTTTCATAGAATCCTATTTGTTTAGCCCTTGTTCAACCAACACATAAACTATTAAAATAAAACTTGTCACAACATTACTGGTATGCTATGACGTTGCATATTTACATTGCGTGTCAATGAGAAATTAATGAGCTCTATTAATTTACCTCTTAGATTCACCATAGGATCGTTGTGTCACCTCTGGTAGATGAGAAAAAAATTAAATAATTTTAATGTTATTTTCTTATTTTTCTCAAAATTTCTGAAAATTATCTTTTCTTGTTTGGCAGTTAAAGGTTGAAGTTATGTTGTTTCTAGGTAAATCACGGTGTTTTGAGTACAATGGTGCCCTTAGATTTTTGATCCAAGCAGTAGTTCAAAAGTTAGAAAAACATGCTCACACGTTTATTGAATTTATCTTATGGAAAGCTTAATATTTCATCCTGGGATCACCATGCCTCAGAATAATGTTCTTTCAGAGCATCTGGTCTTGAAATAAATCTATATAATTTAAAAAAATCACATGGAAATTATGGGACAGTATAGTAACCTTGGAATGTTTATTACCACTATAAATGGTAAATTAGATAATTGAAGTTAAAAATAACATGAACTGGACTTAAAAATGACACAAAAAATTTCCCCAACATCATTTATTGATTTAATTTAGAAAAAAAAATATCCAAGTGACTAAATTATAACCATTGGGTTTCATTTGATGGAGATTATGACATTAAAAATATTTTGTATAATGAAATTTCAAAGATGTCATATTCATATTTTAAGTAACAAAAAATGTTTATATATAGGTTTATATAAAATATTCATCACGTATAAATATTAATTTGAAATCAAAAATAATTATCTATATCATGGTAATTTAATTTAAATTTTTAGTGAAGACTTAATTTGCAAAAATGTTCATTCCACACATATTGAGTAATTATATTATTAATAGATATATAAACAAAATGATATTAACAATATTAAAATAACTAAAATTTGAGATAATTAATATCATACAAGAATATTATTGAATAAATTTTTATGTTATGGATATATTAATATAGTTTTTTTATAAGTGTTATCTTGATATTATTAATGTCAATGTAATGAATAGTACTAAAAATTGACATTAAAAAAATTTAATAGTAAAAAAACTATTATTAAATGATATATAATTTTTTAAAATATTAAATTAAGCTAAATTATAGGTATTTGGTTTAATATGTCATCACTGTTTCATTTATTGTTTTTTTTCACTTTAATATAAGTATATGAACCGTTAATTAATAAAAATGTATGTTTTCGTGCTAAGAGTAAAAGGGATTAAATAAATGTTAAAACAAATATATGGTAATAAGCATCACCTAAAATTGTCCAAAAAAATATGAAATTAAATTTATTTATACCTTATCACCTTTGGATCTAATTTGAGATGTTTAATGGACCCTTGTTCATGAAAATGACATATATATTATTTAAATCATACATAGTTACAAAATTTTACTCATATTATATTTAATATATTTTATGTGTTCTCATATGAAAAATATATATGTGAGTTAAAATATTTCTATTTTTATATTAATATAATTATTTAAATTTATTTTTAATTTTTATATATTATATAATTTATATAAATACATGCTAAATTGTAATACATTTTTTATTTAATAAATAGAGACAGAAAATAAATTATATTTAAAATATTACATTTGGTATTATATGAATTATTTAATGAATAAAATGGATTTTATAGATCTATATGACATATCATAGAATTTATAAATTATTATATTAAAATTTACACTTTGTTTAGATGTATTTTCTTTCAATGTAAATGTATAGTCTCAAAATTGACATTGATGATAATTTATAATAATAATAAATTATTAAATTATTTAAAAATAATAAAAAAATAAAAAATAAAAAATTTACTATGAAGAGGTCTATAACATAATTAATTTAACATATATGGGAAGTTTACCAGATATAAAAATTATAATCAATTAATATAAAAAACTTTGTTACATTAGATAAAATTAAAATGGGTTAAATAAGGGTTAATAAAAATGATAAGGTCTAGAATATTATTAAATATTACAAAATTATCATATCTTTTATTAAAATGCATTCAATGTTTGTTTTATTTTGATATAAAATTATATTATTATAATTTAATCTTTTGAAAAATTTCAAAAGATAACGTCACCTCAATTATAAAAGAGGACCTCCTACCTCGCTTCATTTCATCATTATTAATCTATTTATATTGACTATACACTATAAATTTATATTTTAAAATTCCATATCCACATTCTAATTTTTATGTAATTCTCAACCACCAACCCTAGAGCCCTTCAGATAAGATCGAAATGGGACATTTTGAAGAAGAGGCATTAGATCTAATCGATCACTTTATTTTTCTACACATCTATACCTCTTATGAATATATTATGTTTATTAAAAAATAATAACTTAATTATCCTCAATATTGTTATATTTTAATATCATTATTAAAACACTATTATACACCCTCTTTTACAAAAAATAATAAGTGAATGTATCACTCATTCGTACGTATGCTTTACCATCTCCACGTAGAAATTCAACTCATTTTTAGTCACCATCATTTATAGATGATTATTATGATGTTTTTAATGAATATATATGATATATATGACATAACAATGACTCTGTATAAATAAATTATTTATACCTTGCTTTTATTACATAAATTGAAAAGTGAAAACAATGTTTTTACATACATACGACCTACCGTCTCCTTGAACGGTGTAATAAATTTTATATATTCAATGAGTGAGTATAAATAAGTATATAATAATTAAATATCATTTTTATAACATGATTAAAAATATAGAATTTATTACACCGATATCAATATATAATGACCAAGACTAACAATCCCAAACATGGTTGGAAAGTGAAGAAATTATCACCCATAACAGTTATTTTAATAACCAAGAATTATTAAATTAGTGATAATATGTTATAAATAAATAATACATGGTAATATATAGTTAATTTTATGTAATAAATTAAAAAAAATAAATATTTATTATACATGATTTTTCAATATGGACAATGAAAAAAATACATTATGTATGTGATTTCGTTACAAAATTTTCAGTCATTTAGTTAACCTTATATTTCGTCAATTATATCATGATATGGTCACGAGTGAAATGAATTTTTATTATACAATGTTTTATTACCTAATTTTATATGGATTAATTATCAATACAAAAAATAAATTCATTGGATTAACTCCCACTTCCACGATATGATATTTCTAAGGGACTGCATCTCAATTTTACATCGTTGAGGTATATATTGAAATAATACACCTATATTTTTTTGGAGGTGTATATAACTTCTCATTGATACGTTATATCATGAATATAATTATTATCAATATATTTAATGTTTTGTTAAATTCTACTCTCTCATGAGGCATATGGTTTGACAAAATACAATATGTAAAGTGTTTATTTCACACTCTCATCCTTATTTGGTATTGTTTTGTTTTATGTATCCCTTGGGGACTATTTCTCTACCATGAACATGTTTCATAAAAATGTTTTTAATAAGGTTTTTATAATTATTCTGTCAATTATTAAATGAATTTTTAACCAAATTTTTCTTTTTACAAAATTGTTTCTATGTAATATCATTTTTGTTTCCTAAAAAAATGCTATTTTCGACTTTCCCTACAAAATATTTTTCATTTTAAATGTATGTATATAAAAAAATGTTTCCAAAATGGAAAGGATATTTTCCGCAAGATTTATTTCATGTGATCATTCAATATAATTTTCTATATAAGAAAAAGTTGTTTTCTATTACTTATGATTTGATAGGGACATTTTCCAATGATAAGATTCCTATTCACTATATGAATGGTTTATGTTTATGATGGAATGATGTTTATGAATTCCATTTATTTCCCATGAGTTTTATAGTGATGAAATTTTTATGGAACACTATTTGAAAATCACACTTATGTAGAAAATTAATATAACTACCTACCTAATTTTTTAATGTTTTCACTTCACATAGACATCATTATTCATGAACTATTATTATATATCTTTAATTAATGTAAAAGAATGATTTATATCCCTAATTTCTCGATACACACATTATTTATTCCTTATGAAATGTTTATGAAATCCATTTCATTCAATAGGAAACCCTTATGTTTATTATTTATGTTTGATTAATTATGTGTAAAATATTTTCATCAAAAAAATTTAACAGGTGCTCAAAAATTGAGCTCAAATTCATTATGTATCTATTAGTATCATGATATTCCTTGTAAAGGATTAGGTAGTAGACTTTATCCATTACGAGACTTTGTACACCATGTGATATAGTCTTGAAAGTTAGCCCTGTATCTTGTTTAAGTCGTGTTATATTTTTCTACCACTTTTCTATGTTTCCACGATCATATGATTCCATGTTATATATTTCATTATTTTTTATGTTTAAATGGGGACCTGTGTCTATTTTATTAACATAATTAGTGAACCAATTTATATTTACACTTGTTCAAAAAGATATAGGTTTCCATGTATTACAAAAATTCATTTCTAATATCAATGTTATGAAATCATGGATTAAGTTCTTTAGTAATTTTATTAGTTATATATTATGAGTTTACAATATTTATTCTATGACAAAATATTGTGATTTTTGATATATAGGGTATATATTCAAATGTTATGTTTAAGTTCTTATACAAATATTGTAATGTTATAATTATATATTCTTTGATATCTCCTTTCGTTACCCTAACTGTGCATATGAACTCACCCTTTCCTTTGATTCTATTTCCATAGGGTTTGAATAAATGTTTTAAGTAGTATATATCTAATAAGGTTGTTAAATTTGTATAAATTTTGGACATAATATATTTGTTCATGGGCAAGTTATTTGTCTTTAAAATATATGTATGAGTTTCTCCTAATTATTTAAAACTCTAAACCTAATTTTGTCCCTGGGTATAAAAATTATCCAATATTTCCTTTTGATGTTGTATGTTATAATGTCCAAAATGGGGTCACATTTTTAATGTTTTTGTCCTTATCACTGGATAAGAATGTGCTGATTTTGGTTTGTAACATTTGGAATCAAATATATGTTTTGATGTCTTTGAATATTAATATGTTTTAAAGTAATTTTTTCTTATTTTTTTTAGATACCATCATGAGTATTTAAGAACATATGATATGAGTCTTAGAAATCCATTTTATGGGTTTATGATATGATATTTGAAATGAGACTACTGATATTCATAGATAAATTTATTTCTTTGAGTTAATGAAGGATTATTGAATTTTGGGATGAAAAACTAAATCCATGAGATAAGTTTTGAGAATAAAACATTTATTTAATGATCAATATTTTATGGTCATATTTAGGGAAGCCTGTAAAAGTTCTAGAATTTTATTAGGATAGTCTTAGAAAATAGGCAACCTGCAGCATGGGTGAAATCACATCACGTCTGGATGGTCCATGAGGATTGGAACCATTACCAAAGGGTAAGAAGGGTCCATCACCAACAACTGGCCTATGCGATGTCACAATTAATATTTAATTTTATTCATCAGTTAAGTGATATGATGGTTAATGTTGATGTTCATTTTGGGAATATAATTTTTATCCTATAGATAATAATTGGATTCGAAATCGATTTAGTGTTAAGTTATTAATGTTATTTCGAAATATGTTCACTATTTTGGGAACCCTAAATGAATAATTAAAATAGAAAACTATGGAATTTTATTTGAGGAATAAATGTTGAATTATATTTTGGAAGAATATATGATTTTATTATGGACTTATTGTAATTTATGTGAAAACTTTTAACATTCTTTTTTAATTATTAGTGTTATTACTTTTTGGTATAAGAAATTAAGTGCCACTGATGTTATTTAGAGAAAAATATTAAAAATTTTCTCAGAGGGCAACGTGATCAAATACATCAGATTTTTTATTTTAAATCTTGTATTAAATTTTTGAAAATTTTTAAGGTTAATTATTTTTGGAATCATCAATGATGATATTTGTGTATTACTGTTGAATTTTGGAGATTAAAAGTAATTTTCATCATTTCATGAATTATTATTTTTCAAGAATTATCATATATTGTACTAATAATTTAGTTTTTGGTTAATGAAACACAATATAATAAACATATATTTAATATTATATGAATTATGAAATTCAATTATCGTAATTTTAGTGCTTCACGAATGAAAAAATAGTCATCAATACTCATCGTTTGAAGAAAAAGATGAGTTGGTAGAGGAAATTCATTAAAGGATGAAAAAATTAATATTTAAGTAAGTATGTTTCTTTATGTTACTAGTATATATGTTAAATAAATTATTTAATAGTAGAAAAATAATTTTTCAATAAAATAATATATAAAAATTTAATCTGTTTACTTTTCTCATAGAAGAATTTATGTCAATTTTACCTATCTTAAATGTATGAATTTTTGATAGTCAACATTATAATTATCAAGTTCTCTATTATAATGCATTAGAAAATTATAGTTTTTTTCTCTTCCATATCGATGATTTACTAAATAGAATCCTATTATGTGTAATCTTATGTGGCCTTCGTGCTTCCATATCTCTTTTTTCGAATGGATGTTTTATTAACCCCTTTTCTCATTTGGGATTTTGAAAATGGTATTATGAAAATTCATAACTTCTATTACTGAGAAAATGTTCAAATTTCAAAGGAAAAAATTTATTTATGTGGAGGGGGGGAGTTAATATATAGAGTTTTAGGTAGGAAATACTTTGTTTGACAATGTATGAGATGCGCATCACCACATTTAAATGAAAAGGAAAAAAAATTACTATCTGACAATTATAACCTAGCATGTAAATTATAAAGAATTCATAGGATTAATGGATTCATGAGATATATAATGGTCATAATCAATGGTAATTTATTAATTAATTTTTTTTAAAAAAAATTACTATATTTTTAGTAATGTCATTTTGTCCATAAAAAACATTTTCTTCAAAATTATTTTTATTTCTTTTTATGTAAAAACATAATAATATAATTAATTTTTGGACCTTTTATAAAATTTAACTGATATATTTTAGCTCATTTTTTAAATCAGCATAATAAAAAAAAATTGGTTCAAAATTATTAATTTTATGAAATATTTTATTTTTTAATGACTAATGAAAAATACCGAATGTTATTATAATTTTCAAGTATTTACACGGTCAAATTATATTTTGAATTTTTCTCAATTTTAATTAGATATAATTTATTTAGAATATTAAAATCATTGTTTTCTAATTTTATTTTATACCTGTATATAGTAAAAAGACAATTAATATTTTAAAAGTACATTTTTCTGAAAAAACACTTTTCATTGCGTTCTTCCAATATAATTTTCTACTAAATTCAAAAAATTCTATATTTTGAATTATGAATAATGAATTCCTTATATTATCAGATTTTCAAAAATTATTAAATAATTAAATTTTATTTTTTCTCAATAGGAATTATAACATTTATAATTTTGATTCCACGATAAAGGTTAAATTAGGCAATTATGGGAAAAAATGATAAGGACTAGAAAATTACCCTAACACTTTCCCAAATTTTATGGATTTATTTTATTTCATCCAAATAATACAAGAATCAAAATTATAACAATTGGGATCCATTCATATGAGATTATAACATTTAAAATATTTTATTTGAAGAAATGTCGAAGATTTCATTCTCATATTCTTACTAACTATAAAATTTTTAATGTAGTATTTTCTAGAATAAATCATCGACTATAGATAGAAATATTAATTAATATATATATATATATAATGTTTACTTATTTTTAATTTTTATTGAATAAATAATTATATTGGGATCTCAAACAATGTTGATGTAGTAATTATTTTATAAATGGAAATATGAAATAAATGAAAATAAAATGTTAAAATAAATTTAATTTCAGATAATTAATTTCAAAAAAATCTCCTAGATTAAGATAACATGTTAGGGATATAATATAATATTTTTGTTAAATTATGTGTTATCATGATTTTTTTAATGTCAATTTAATGAATTTTGTTTTAAAATTACCTATGAATATTTAATAGTAAATAAGAATGTATAAAATAATATAAAATATATAAAAAAATAAAATTCATCCAAATTATTTATATAAGGTTTAATATTTCATCAATGATTCATTTTTGGGTAGTTTTTCATTTTATAGATACTATATGAAAACTAAAATAGTAAAAACCCATATTGTTATGGTAAGAGTTTATTGGGTTAAATAAAGGTTAATAAAAAATGATTATGGTATAACCATCTCATAAATAATAAGAAAATATTGACTAAATATAATTAAAATATTATAAATAGAGGATAATTTATTTGGGGTTTAAAAGACAATTGTCCATGAAAACAACCTATATATTTTTTAAATAAATGATAGTTACAAAATGTCACTCTTGTTTTATTTAATATTTTTTATCAGCCCACATAAATAAAAAATATAGATGTGAACAAAATAATCTATTTTAAAATTGATATAACTAGATTAATTATATAAATTTATTTATATTTTTTTAAAATAAATGATTACATTGAATTATTGTGAATGGATTATAAATTATTTATTCAATTAACAAAAAAAAATATAAATTTAATTGAAGATATTAAAAATTTAATATTTTGAATGATTTAATGTGTAAAATTAAATTTAATGATCTATATGAAATATTATAATCTTTGGAAAGAATTATATTTGGAATTCCCAGTTGTATAGATCTATTTGGTGTCTAATTATATGAATAGTATCAAAATTGAGTTTAATTATAATTTTCTAAATATAATAATTTAAAAAATTATTTTACAAGAAAAAAATGTTTTAAAAATATAAATTAATCATTTTAAGGATTAAATATTTATAAATTTACAATTAATAGATAATTTAAATCATATAAGTAAAAATTACAATATTTTAATATTAGAAGCTTAGTTAGTATAGTTAAAATTAAAATGGGTTAACATAGGGTTAATCAAATTGGTAAGGTTTGAAATAATCCCAAAACTCATTTAAAATATATTTTTATAACAATATTATGACCATATATTATCTTATATTATAACCCATGGAAATATTTTTGTATTTTGATTGCACATTAACTTATCATAATTTAATCATCAAAATGTGTATGAAAGTGACTCTCACATGAATTATAAATGGGAATTTCCTCCCTCACTTCATTAAAAAACATTTAATCCTTATAGGATTACCATACCATGCCTATTTCACTTTTAAACATCCCTAGAAACATTATATAGGTTATTTATTTCAAATTACCAACCTAAGATCCCTTTATATGACATTCAAAGGATTCATGTTGAAGAAGTAAAAGTCATTCTAACTGATCACATTATTTTTCTACTAATCCTTAAATCCATTAAATTTATGATGTTTATAATAAAATTATAAATTTAGTATACTGAATATTATGAAATTTTATGATGATTATAAAACACAATTATACACCTTCGATCCCATTAAACAAGATGTGATAGTATCACTCATACATACGTACGACTTATCATCTCCATCTAGAGATATAGTTCATGTTTAATCACCATTATTTATGTGTTGGTATACTTATGGATATAAAATATATATATCATATATATTAAATAATTATGATTCTTCATGTAATAATTATTATTTATCTATCATTCATTTCATCAATAAAAAAATAAAAGCCACATTCATGCATACATACAAACTACTATATCCCAGAAAGGTGTAATTCATTTTATACTTTCAATTATTGAATATAAATAAATATATTATTATTATATATAATGATTAAAAATATTAAAAATATTATAAAAATATAAAATTATAAGTACCAAGACTATTAAACTGAAATATACCTGGAAAATGAAGTAATAATCACACAGAATAGTAATTTGAGTAGCCAAATATTAGTAAAATGGTGATAAGCTGTTATAAATGAATAATACACTGTAATATACAATTAATTTCATGGAATAGAATTATAATAAATTTTTATTTATTATAAAATGGTTTTCAACATGGAAAAATAAATACAATACTTGAGGTAACGGATTTATTAACTCAATTTTCATTCGTTGGGTTAGAATGCTATTTAATTGATTATGTCATGCTACGATTATGCGAGGAATTAATTTTGATTAAAATATGTTGTATTGTTACTTTTTTTATGTCTATTTATATATAATAAACATTATCTACTCATTTTATTAATTCTCACTTCTATTATATGATATATGAAAGGGATGTCATCTCAATTTTCTTTCATTGTGGCATATTTAGATGTTATACAACTATATTCCATTTTGGGGTTAATATAACTACCATTTGAAATGCTAAATAATGAATTAATTTATTATCTTGATATTTAATTTTTTGTTAAATGTGACACATTCATGAGGCATATGATTAGTTTGACTACAAAGTGGTAAGGATTTATTTTAAAATCTAATCAAAATTTGGGATTACTTCATTTTAAGTCTCTATTGAAGAATAATTCTATTACATGACATTGTTTTTAAAAAATGTTTTCAATTTATTTATTATTCTCTTTTTATTTTTGAAATTAATTTTAAACCATGTTTTAATTTTTACAAAATTTTTAGAAAATAATATATTTTCTCGTTTTTTAAACAATGTCCTTTGTGATTGTTTTTAGGGAAAAATTCAAAAGGATGGTTTCTTAAATTAAAAGACGTGGGAATATTTTCATTATTTTATGAAGCCTTAATGGAATGATGATTCCTATAAAATCATAAAATTATCTTTTCAAAAAAAATGTTTCCTATTAAATATCATGGATATATTTTTTTTCAAAAATAAAAGGAAGTTCTTCTCATGAATTATTTCAAATAATTCTTAGAATAATTTTACATATAATACAACAATGTTTTATGTTACTGAAAATTTATTCGGGATATGAAAAATTGATACCCTTCATATTATTTCTCAAAATATTTAACGTTTATGATGAAATTATTTCTATGAATTCCATTTTTTTCATGAGTTTTGTTATGGTGAAATGTTTATTAAATTCTCTTTTCATATCGTGCTTAAGTAGAAAATTTATAAAGATACCTAACCTCTCTTTTTTAAATATTAACTTAAGTATGAATTCATTATTCATTAAATATTATTTTCATTATTTTTTTAATTTCTATGAATGATTTAAATCCCTTCTTTCATGATACACCCTTTGGTTATGACTTATGACATGTTTACAAAACTCGTTTTATTCCATGGGTAACCCTTATGGTTAATTTTTTTGTTTGGTTTTTTATATGGAACACATATTAATGAACATTTTATGATGGGTGCACCCATATAGCATTCAAATGGTTTGGTTAATGTTTAGCCTCATGAGTCATTGTGTATGGTGTTAGTGAGTTAACCATATAACGTATGGAACTCTTTCCACCGAGTGATATAGTCGTGGAAGTTTACCATGACTTGTGTTTATGTCATGCTATATGTTGCTTCAACTTTAATATGTTTTCATGATCATATGATTCTGTGATATATATTACATTCTTACATATGTTTATGCGATGGTTGGATGTCATTTCCTTAACTTAACGAGTGAACTAGTTTCTATGTATACATGTTCACAATGAGATATGTTTATATGTATGTGATAAATAAATTTCTTATGTCAATTTTATGATTTAATGGATTATGTTAGTTGATTATTTCATTATTTATGTCTTATTAATCTCCAATATTTATTGCATGACACATTATTTTTAGGTCCCCATAGAACCCTGAGAGGGGACGAGTAAATTAGGGTGTCAACATTTTCTTCTAAATTGATAGACAACACAACACTTTTAAATGGGCAAAAACTATAGTATAGTCTAAGGAGAATACACTGATAGTGTGTTGGTCATACCTGAATCCACTAGACATTATTATTTATTGAATAAAAATATTCAACCACTGTGACTCTATGCCAGACACACTTCCTTTATAAGGATTTTGGGATACCTAACTACGTCCCTTGGATAACATCCATTGACTCCCCCATAGCTAAATACATTGAGAGAAGACATTCTCAGTTTATAGACATGATGTTTTCCAAATTGACTTGGAATTAATATCTTTTTCCCTTAATTAGAAAGACATTATGCTTGTACCGTAGACCTGAGTAGATACACACTAAAAGCGTTGTCCACTTAAACCTGATATTCAAAAACAGCCTTTCATAAAGATTTTGCGTGAATTTACTTTGTGAATATTAGTCCATGATAAAACATACTTCCTTCATGGAACAACCAGCCTTTGCGAAGCTCATTGAACTAATTTAGAACATCCAATATTTGTGAAGAAATTATTACATAAAATCATTGAATTTGGTCATGATTAGAAAATAATTTTCACGAAGCATAAGCTCGAATAGACTACCAGTTTCAGAGATCACCCCTTGCTTCACGAAACCAGAGATACTCTGGGATTTGCTCAGAAAATTTCCCTCAAATTAAGAGGGGTAGCCTCTTATTTATAGTCTCAACTGATCACATTGACCCACTACCTCCATCAGATTTTTTGTATTGGGAAAAAAATATTTGAGGTGGTCATCCATTCAAAAGGTTCCATAGAAATTCTCTACTAACAAGAGCCATTGTAACCATAGATATTTCCATCAAAACCCTTCATTTCTTCGTGTAGCTCCAATCATCTTAGTCCCAAAGTAAACCATCTCAAATCACAATGCTTTTTATCATCAAAATCCTCAAGACAGTCTTCGTGAAATCAATGCCATTACTATATTTATGAATAGTTTATTCTAGAAAAAACCTTTCACGAATCTTGAATTCTTTTAATCATAGAGTAAACCATCAAAATACAGCAATCCTTCACAAAATAAAAAATCATGATGCCCATTTTTTCAAAACACAACCATGAGTGGTTTCAAAATAAACACAAACCATACTCCATTTATAGAAATGAACAACATATGTTCAAACAATACTATGATTTTTGATAGGAATGGTATCATTTTCATTTATTATTTTTTTGTTCTCATACCCGTCTGATCTTGTTATCCTATGTAATATTTAATATCTCCAATAGATGACTTTACCTTGAATATGAGCCTACCTTTTTTAGGTTTACATTTCCTCAGGTTATGAAGAATGGGTTTAAATATTATTTATCTAATATGAGTTATACATGTGAATAAATTTTGGAGATAATATATTTTTTTGGTCCAACTGCATATTTTTATAATATATGTAAGATTTTTCAATAATTTTTTAAAACTCTAATCCAAAATGGTTATTCTTTATGATATTGATCGAATATTTTTTTATTGTACGTTTTTATTGAAAGAATTGGGTCATATTTTTAATGTTTATGCATTTAGTACTAGATATGAATATGTGGATTCTGTTCCATTAAATTATGTATTTTTCATGTTTCCATTAATAAATATTCTTCTTAAATTTAACAATTTTTGAATTATTCTCTGAAATTCTTTTTGAATATGTTATGTATTATCAAAATATTCATATTAGGAATTGTTTATAATAATGATTTCAAAATTTATCCCCATACCTTTATAAAATTTTTTTTAATGTAATTTGAAAAATAATTCTTTAAAAAGGGTTTCTAAAAAAAAATTTATTTTCACTTATATTTACCCTCCACATTTTATTTTTCCTGAAAATATTGTTTATCACCATTTATATATTATTATGTTATTAATTCTTTTGGAAAATAATATATTTGTTAATCTATGATTTCATATGATCTTGTCAAATTATAATTTTGAATTTCATTGATAATCCCATTATTTTATATGGGTTATTGAGAACATTATGAATGTTTAATTTTCATGTGGCACAAATATGTATTGATTATGAGATGGTTGAGACCTATATGTCCCACAAATTAATTGGGTAATCGATGATATAATATGAGATTGAAATATTGTGTGAAAAGGTTAGTAGGTTTTAGGTTCCCAAAAGTTGATCAAGATGTAATTTTTCTATATTCAATTTTTTATATAATTTTTCTAGGTTTACAAAGGGTGAGTATTTTTGAATTAAACAATACTCACAATTTTTATGTTAGCAAGATTGCATTTTGGTTGGTTCAGAAAGGGTGAGTATGATGACATTAATCTATATTCATTATTTCATATTTTAATAACGTATCAAGTCACATGGTTTAAAAATAGTGAACTTAATGGTATTAATCTTTAATAATAATTATACACATGAACATGTTAATATATTTATATGTTTAAAAATTGTGGGTGTAAAGATTTACATTATACTCATAACTTTATATGTGAATATGTTCATCACTATCCATGTTTACACGTATAATTAATCATATTTGGATCATTGTTCCACCATTCCATGTTGATAATCATGTTATTCAATGTTCTCATGGTTATGGAAAATTTGAAAAAGTATTCCACACTTTTATATCATGGCCACAATTTTTTTATTATTGATATTGTTTTATGCCATTTCATTTATTTAAGTGTTCTTTGTTGATCTCCTTATGATAATATGTTACTCCATCAATTTTTATGATTATTATAAATGGTAATTTTCTGTTTTTCCGTTGAAACGCTAGGGATGCCTCTGTGACAACGGTGCTCAATGCTTCAGCTTCTCCCCCCTTTGCGGGGGAGGTAGCTCCGTCTTCACTCGGAAGAGCAGGGGCACCTGTTCGGCCCTTCTCTGACCCTAATTTCCTTCCACCATTTTCGAATGTGTCCGTAAGCCCCAAAGTCCCTGCTCTTCTCTATGGAATTCCTGACCTTCAGATTTTGACATTGGAGTTCACGGAGTCCTCAACGCGTTTAATATCACTTTGATTTCTCGCTTCAAATAGAGGAGGCCTTCTTTTGACACCTTAGATAGGTTCGTTTTTTTATCTTGGGATCTCCATGAAAGGGCGGATGTTGGTTTATTGGATAGTCAACACATCATGATTCGGTTCAAATCAGAGGAGGATCTTATAAAAGCCTGGTCCGCGGCCCCTCGTAGCTGCAATGGGATTCGATTCTTCCTTCTGCGCTGGTCATTCGACTTCCATATGGATCGTGATTCTCCCTCGGCGGCAGTTTGGGTAAGCTTTCCCAACCTCCCATTACCTTTTCAAAATCCTTCTATTATGAGATTGTTGGGTAACCTCATTGGGATATTTTTATGGGCAGATAGCCGAACGACGGTAGTGTTCCACCCAGTTAATCCCAGGGTCTGCGTTGAAGTTGATAGCTCCCAGAATGCTTTTGATTATGTTCGTATTTCTATCTAAGAGGAATATAGATGAATGCAAAGGGTCTTTTATAAGAATTGAGTTGATTTTTTGGTCTTGTAATCTCCTGGGTAATTCTCTAGAGGTTTGCCGAAGGAGACCGTCAACCCAGGTATCGGCAAGGAGAGAGGAAGGCTCCAAAGTTAACGAACCTGCAGTGCTCGGGCGGATTTCTCAGTTCATTGGGAGAAAGGTCCAGAATAATGCAGTGGGATGCAGTCACTACGTCTGTTGGAGCAGGATGCTTCAGATAAAGTTTTCAACGAGCTTGTATCTCGTTCCCTTGGTCCTGTGACATAGGATGCATCGAGTATCAATCCAATGGTGTCCAATGTTTTTAGAAGTTTCAGACAGGATTTTAAGGGCCTTCTAGGCAGAGTTCACGACATGAGGACACTAATTCTCATGAGGAGAGGAATGAAAAACCTCAAAAGAACATAACTGCGGGGGAGAATGAACAATTGGTTGATAGGAAAGGGGTTGTGACTGCTATGGAGGTGCCCAGTTCTGTTAGGATCAGAGAGGATGGCGGTCCTTCTCTACCAGTGAGATCTCCTCTACAGGTGAGCAATTGGTTTGATAGTCTTTTGGATGTTGGTTTGGTTTCTGATCTTGTAGAAGCCTTGCCCGGAGGTGTGGATGAGGGTGACCAGCAGAATCCAATGTCTATAAGGGGGGGGGTCGCGAGGAGTCTTCTATGCTGGTGGAAGAGCTTCCTAGCCGGGACTCTGAATTCTTGAATGGAAATGAAGATGGTATTAATACAGTGGAAGAGGGTGAAGGGAGGAACTCTCCTAATGGAAATGGTGATGAGGTTCAGTGTCTTTCAGTGATTAAAGGCAACACACCTGGAATGAGGAAGGGAAAGGACAAGGGAGACAAGGAACCTGTGTCAGTGATCCATTTTGGAAGGAGAGGGTATGCATCCGGGGGAGGCAAAGAAAATCCGAATGAATTTGTCACTCGATACTTTAGCGATATAGTTCAAGGTGGGAAAATTAAGATGAATGAAGATGTGGGAACGTTGTTGGATTTACCAAGATGAAAAACAAGGAAGGATTACTCTTATCTGCCATGCCCGACGATTACTAGAGCATATTCCAAGCGTGATCGAGGAGTGATCCAAGCATTTAAAAAAAACAACATATCCATATAACCGAGCCCGGAGCAGCGCTCTTCAGATCAAATGAGGAGCTAGGTTTAAGGCGATACCCTTTGGAGGAATTATAAACCATCTTCTGAATGGGAATCGACCACTGCGGAGGAGGACTCACGTGTTGGGTGTGGTGATGAGTATTGTTATTATTATTATTAGCGGTTCTGGTGGTTGTTTTTGTTGTCTGTTCTGGTGATCTTTGTGGTTGGTTATGTCAGTTGTGTCCTTGTGTGGTTATGCTCCATGGTTTCTCACTTTCCCTAAAAGTGTTTGGAAATAAAAAATTAAGTTTCAATGAATTATCAATGGTAATTTTAGATGTTTTAGGTTATTTGTATTTTTATCATATTCTCTATCATGTTTATGATCTAATAATTTATGATATATCTTTTACCTTAACAATCATTTCAGCTCATCACATTCTTATGCTTCCAAACCCCATGTTATGAAATATATTTTTTTATATCAGATTTATAGAAAGGTTTTAGAGGAGAAATTTAATGTTTAAAAGTTGGAAATTGTTGAAAATTAAGTTATTTTGGTGGCTAATATCAAATACACTAAATCTTTAGGTAATTGGGATGTGATACTATTTGTGAATTAAATAATTAAACCATATTTTTGAGGAATTATTTATTTCATGTATAAAATTGGTGGATTTAGTTGGATTTAGAATAGGGTTTAGTTATTTTAGATATTAGTTAAGTTATTTTCGGACATTAGTATAGTTACCATTGGTATTATGTGTTAGGCTCAAATTTTTCCTTGATTCCTTGATGGGGTGGGGGTGTGAATCAGGGTATGTATATTTCATTTTAAATTTATCAATTCATAGTTGATATTTTCTTATATATTATAAGGTTCACATTATTTATATTCATTATTTATGTCGATATAATAACTTCCAACCATATCTTATGATGATACACAGAAATTAGAGAAAGAAAAAAAGAAAAATGAAACACAGAATTTTACTTGGTTCACCTTCACTGGTCTATGTCTAAGGATTATTGAAATGAAATGTGCCAATGTACCAAATCTTCTAAAGTGCACTAATGTATGTTTAGGATAGTTAACTAATATATTAGCTGGAATCCCTTACAATGTTTTGAGTAGAATCATTATATGATAAAGAACACATCCCTCACACTTCCATTTTAGGACCACTACTACATAAGAAAAAAAATTGAAATTTATACCAGTGAAAAATATCTTCTGTAGTTGAGAGTTTCCCCAAATGTAAGATATGTTCATTTTAACATCACATGATCTTTTATTTCATTGATCTGGGCATCCCATTGAGCATCACATTTAAATGAAATATCATGGAAAATACTTTCCACATTGGAATGTTCTTCATGATATTCAATGTTTTCCTTATTTCAATTTAATTCTTGAAATATCCCACCATTATGGTATACAAAAACAAATTTTTCATTTCAATACCTCAGATTTAGTAGTGAATAAAATTCTTCAGGAAGTATTTTCAAATATTGTAGATCTTCTACCTTATTCTCCTATAGAATTGAGATATTATAATGACTTGTCTCATAAGATATCCTTGGAATGTATCTCCTTGCACAAGACCCATAAATGTTACCCCTACTTGAGACCCTAGAACATAACCCTTTCATGGGATCCTAGTGAATAACCCTTGTGCAAGATCCTGGTTCATAACCCCTCTCAGATACTCCTCCACATGACCCCTCCATGAGACATTTTTATGTTCAAACATATCATGCGTCTTAAATCTATTAAAAATGATTTTATTACATTAATCTTTTCAAGGAGATTACAAGACACTGCTCTATTCATACAGATCACATGACTCTTATGTGAGGCCCTTTTCAGGTTATGGGGATCATGTGACATCAGTGGGTCTACCTCTGTCTTCAAACACCTTATGAATACTTCTCTTAAAAACATACCATTTTGATTATCCTAAACACAAACAATTTTTAAGACCACTTTGAAATACATATTTCTATTTATGTGAATCTCATGATCCTAATGCAAGACCATGTTCTACTCATTTAAAATAATTTGATTTGGATCAAATAACGGAAGAAAAAAAAATTATTCATAAGGATGCGTTTTGGCTTATTTTGTGGCATAAATACACCTCCTTAACTCTACAAATAAAGATTATTTATTATTTCCACCATCTTACCTATCAAAATTATGCTCTTAACATGATCACATAACATTATCACCTTCTAAATGCCACAAGAAGGTCAAAAGATCACCTAAATTATCTTTCATAATTTCACATGATTTTATCATGATATCCAAACACAATCACATGGGATTCACATGATACCATCACATGATTCCTTAACAATAATTCCATGTTCATATTATAAACTACCATGACATATCTCCTTCATTTTAGCCTTTGTTTCTTCATTCGTATCACATGATCTCTTCAAGAGATCCCATGATAACCATGATCACATCAGATAATCCCACCATGAGATCAATTGAAAATCATGGGGTGTCTTCATGATATTCACAAGATCTATTCATGATAGCTTTTAGCAATCATGTAGTGCTTCACATGACTCATTCATGTGGTATTTTAGGAATTTAGGCAATCAAATGATCACTTCACATGATCATTTCAGAAATTAATTCTACACATGATATGTTAGAAAATTCATGCTCCACGTGATTATTTATGACATTCATGATCTTCGTAATCATTTTAGATATTCATTATCAGTGTCATTATTTTAGAAATTCTTTCCAACGTTTCACACCATCTTTGAAAAAAATTCCTTCATAAACAAAGTCAAACATTTTCAACAAACACAATAGTCAATAAAAGTCATTCACAATAGATTTTTTGATACAATATCCCCCTTTGGGTATGTTTAAAATACATAAAAGATATTAAGAAATATCTTTTTGAAAAAAGATTCCCATGAAAAACCATTTTCTTTCTACAACCACATATAATAATCAAGGATTTTTTGAAAACATTTAATAAGACCACATGATTCATGATTAGTGGTAGAAACAAGATTAAAATGAAATGTTCATAAATTAAAACAAATTTTCTCCAACATTAAATCAATAACATTATTAACACCAAAATATATGACAAAATCTTCCTTCGATATCACTTCATAACCTTTAGAAGTCAACCATCTACACAATGAACCAAAAGGACACTCCATTGTAATATTATTCTTCACCGATAGAATAATTTTATAATTTTGAAATTTATAACTACTCTAGTTTCACTTCTCCCTTATTAGTTTCTCCCTAGGTGATGATCAAGATATATTGTCCCCATTTTTCAATGAACCCAAAGGTCACTCATTTTTGTTATCTAACATGTTAATGAATAGAAATATGTATATAAAGTAAAACCATATGTATATAAAGGAAAACCATAATATACCTTTAGGAGGGGGGGTCCAACATATACACTACTCAATTACAGGTAGTCAACTAGACTCCAAGATCTATTCGATTCCGGTCAAAAGGTTATTTTGGTAAGGCCTTCATGATGATTTATGTAACCAATATTTTAGGTGGGACATGCTCAAAATTTTGGATAACATACTCCACTTTCTCTTTGATAAAGTGATATTTTTTTCAATGGGATCTTTCCTTGAGTGATGTACTAGATTTTTACTAAACATTATATTAATTCAATTGACATAATGTTTTCTGGTCAGATAATTAACTTCAAATCCCATATCTTTAAGTTGTATTTTGATATACTATTACTATTTTCAAGATTGAATAGCTGTGAAATACTAATATTATATAATTATCATTGAAATTTAATGGGTATCTTTCATAAATGAGAAATATATAATCCACCACAATCGAATGTGCGGCAAAATGCTGAATTTCAATAATTTCTGAATTGTCCCAATAAGCATATAGAAAACCCAATAACTCTTATTAATATTTTTATTTTATAGTAAAATGAAATCCATGGTGCCTTTGATATATATAATTATTCTTCTCATTGTATGTAGGTAGTTTTCTAAAGGATTAATTTTATACCATGCCGTCAGACCTAAGTCAAAAAAAATATCAGGTGGTGTCACTATTAAGTATAATAGATTCGGAAATATCTGTTTATATTCTACGATATTAAATCTATTTTATTCATATATAAATTTACCATCCCTTAATCATTTATCTCAAGTAATAATATTTTCAATAATCTGTTAAATTAATATGGAAGAAAAATTTCTGTTCCATGTACTAAAATCTACATAAAGAGATATTGTCCACCCCCTTGGGAATAAACTTCTACTTGGACAATGTTACACTATATTATGACATCCAAAGACCACCAAGATATGTAAAATACTACAAATTTCATCTTACACAAAATTTATAAAAAAATATTGAAAACTTTATCCTCTTATTGGTTTTTAATGTCAGTTCAAGATTCTTATTTTAATTGACACACTACTGAATGATTTTCGGAAAGTGAAATTAAAAATTGGAATTTAGTAATTGATATATCCTATAGACCTACTAAGTTAGAACTCCATATAGTAAATAAGAGTTTAATCGAATGAGAACCAACACTGTCTATTCCATTCACCAACATTAATGGTTATAATGGAACAACTTCCTTCCATTCTTCATAGGATTTCCCTATCGGATGAGGAAATATCCCCTTGTGATATTTTCACTACATTTACTTAGAATCCTCCTATATTTGGACTAATATAAATATTTAATACCAGATATTTAGATAAATCTAGATGTTGGGTTACTTCTTAGAATTGGAAGACTAATTTTTAGAAATTCTATTGATTCTCTTTATCGTCTACTTGGTATGCTGAAAAGGGTCAGATGATGTCATATTATTACAAAAAAATTGTTAAGAATGAAATATATGAATGATGCTACTTCCACCCAATATAACTTCTATTGGTAGAAAAATACCACTTTATATAAGAATTGATAATAATATTTGAATATTCAATGTGACAAAGAACCACTAGATATATCAAGTATATCCTTGATATGTATTATTTCACATGAAGATTTACATCATGAACTATTCCTTTTCAAGAGCTCTCAAATTAGAAATACATATTTGAAAACAATTGGTGGTATAACACTAATTCATGAATATAATACCATATGAAAATTATATGATTTCTGATTCTTCTTATCAAAAGTATATATTTTCAGCATTTTTTCCTATTCTATTTCAGCACACAAAACCCATAGATCTTATCTCTACTTCGTCATATAACAATTCAAATAAATATTTGAAATATATAAATTAATGAGAGAGGAGAACCTTTTGAATCCTCAATAAAAGGGTTGTGGTCGATCATGACGAACCAAACCTTTACTATTTTCTTGTAAAACATTTTACTATTTTTGTCTTATCCTTACTTCAAAACTAACTTCAACTGACCTGTACATAAAACTAAAAATTCATTACCCACATTCTCAATCTTCATCTAATATGTAGGTTATTTAGACTTGGTATTACTCATATTACTGGGTTTAAACCATTTCTTACTTATTTCATTCATTGATTTTGATCTTCTATGCCATATTTCATGATTATTTATTAGAGTAGAAATCCATCCACGAGTTGTTGGATCATACATTTTCCTCTATTTTAGATATTTTTCTCTTGACTTAATGTCTGAAATTGTGTGATGACACATGATTTTTAAAAGTAATTTTTTATTCATTTTACTTTTATTAGTTATCTGATTTAATTCACGCTTGTTGTTACGGATGATTATTTCTATGAATATGAATTCCTCTTAATCAAAACTAGAGCATCTAATCCCTCTATATTCTAGGATCATTCATGTTCTTTCTGAGATAGCTATTGTGATTGTAAATAAGAGGTGGTCGATACATCTTTCACTAATCTCCACATGTTTCCCCTATTATTTATACATATTTTTTTATCTTATTAGTTTTTTATCTAGTATAATATTCATCATTTTAGGCCACATGAGTTTTGGATCTCTTTTTAGGTTCATTTCCATTCCATACTATCTAATATCTGCAATATCATTGAAAATTACCATTATCAGAACATTTAAAACATCTCATGTTAAAAATATATATCATATATTCATTTATCATCTAATATATTGATGTAACCAGAGTTCATCTTATAATGATGATCCATAATTATTCTAAACACATACTGAAGGTGTGTATCGGTCTTCTACAATAATATAATTTGATGGAAGATTCTTCTAAGGAAAATTTATTTAATAATTTTCTTGAATATTTTCATTTATCTAAGATTTATCCATGTTTATATCTTCAAAATAAGGAATATAATCCAAATTGTCAAAATAGAAACATTAAATATAACCATAGATCCAATAGAAATTTAAAATGTTTGAATCAATTTTTATATAGGCCTTTTTAGGTGTGGTTATAGAATCTAAAAGATTTTCCATATATACATATCTTTTCATAGAACTCTTACTTTCAATCATGGGTGAGGGTTCATCAGATCCCATACTAGATTTTCCCAAACTGCATGGCCTTTGGGATGGGAAAATCATTTCATTTTTTCCATCCAAAATGCAATATTTAATTTTTATTTCATTATTTCCTATTTTATGGTTTGTCAAAGAATAAATTAAAATCATCCTTCATGTTGGGCTTTCCCATTGAAATATACTTCTCCACTTCTTTCCTGGCTAACTCTATCTCTTTTCCCTATTGTTGTATCCTATTATACCTTGATTCAAGATGTGTATTATGTTATGTATTGATATTATGACCACTATAATTCTAATATTACAATTACCATGAGAGATTATCCACCCTGTTACTTTTTTCCATTATTTTTTAATTCATTTGACCAATGAAATATTTAAAGAATACATTCTTCTAAACATACTATAAGAGTTTTTCTCCAAGATCAACATTTACTCCTTATGAATTGTTAATTTATTTAGTTCATATTTATTCAATCATTATTAACATTTATATTTTGTAGTTTTTGATCTTGATAATTATTTTTCTCTCTTAGATCAGGGGAAAATAAAACATATATTTTATTTAAACCATTTAGTTTTATAAATGCTATGAATTATTTTTTGAAAAAATAATATTGATAATTTTTTTAATATTTTAATTTATGATCCAATACCTTTTTTGAGTGGAAACAATTCACTTTTAGACATCATATAATTTATCCATCATCATTTATTCTCACATCACATGGCCTGTTGGGGTTTTCACCCCATTATACGACATCACTAATTGTGTAAATTATATCTTTGTGTGATTCATCCAAACCATTATCTAATACATTATGGGTTTCCTTCAAATAAATCACCATATTTACATAGACTCTTATTTACTGAGGAATTCCATTAGACTTATTCTTATTCATTTATGTTTATCCTTAACTCCTAGAACACTAAGATAATAGAGAAATGTAACCTCAGTTGCAACAATAGAATAATCCATTCTATAGAAAAAAATTCAATATGCTATAAATTTTTATGCCCAAATGGGGCATAGATACCTTGGGGGTAATAAAGGTAGGGATATTAATTTAAAAATTCATCATACCCCACTAGATATTGACATTTTTATTATATGGGTCACTTCTTTTTATATTAAGCGTTTAAGTTGATCATATCCTTTCAAACTTTATTTGTGTACAATTCAATGAAAGTAAATCAAAAATAAAATCACATGGAAAAAATATTTTTACTTTGTTCACGTCACCAAGCTATGTACAAGTAGCATATAAAGGTAAAATTCCAATGTAAAAAATATACAAAAGTTCAATACTTTTGGTGTTGGTTGGGACACTCCTTCTTGGGTTCGCTAACATTATAATGTTTAGGGTAGATTCACTACAATTCTATTATGACTTCCCTTACACTCATATCTAATGTAAATTATTTTATAAGGAAAAAAATTGTCCTGTAGGGTAAAGAAAATTATCCTCTATTATTGGGAGTTTCCCAAAATTTTTGATAGGAACCTTTGAATTTCATGTGCTCTTCAACAAATTTTATGTGAATATCCCAGTGAGCATTACCATTCTATGAGTTATCATGGAAAATCATTATCACATTGGAAGATTTTTCAAGATATGCTATGTATGCCTCATTCTATAATGATTCTAGAAATAACCTCACTTAATAAAATGAAGAACCACCTTCTTCCTTTGAATACCTTAGATGTATTTGAAAGTGAAACCCAACTTCAAGTATCATTGAATAGTAAAGATCCTATGTATCTTCTAATTATGTGTTGAGATATGAAAATGATGTCTCTCGCATGTTAACCATGGTCTATATCTCATTGAATAAGTCATTATCATGTTACCCCTTTCGAAGAACATGGAACGTGACCCTTGCGTGAGTGCCTAACGTGAAACCCTTGTGAGAGATCATAGTGTATAAGCCTATTGTGAGGCTCCGATGAAATATCCGACCATGAGAACGAATTTTGTTCATATAGATCTCTATTATTTGTTCTGCTCATGTGGGTCAGAAGACTCTGTTCTATTCATGTAGAGTATGTGACTTTGTTCTATTTTTGTGGGTAACATAGATCTAGAGTGAAACAATTTCAGATCAGGGTGATCATTTGATATCACTTGGTATGGCCAAGAATAAAAATAACCTATAAAATCTTGTCATTGTAAGAAACTATCTCAATAATCCTCTATGATACCCCTTTGCGAGACCCCTTCATTATACAATATTCTATTTACATGGATCCATGATCCATGTGCAATAATTTTTTCTTCTCTTGAATTATAATTTTATTTTGATCAAACCACTTAAGAAAACAAAATATTCTTAATAAAATATTAGGGGGAATTTATTGGAATAAATCAATGAATTAACTCTAAAAATAACTATTTTATATCTATTAAACTGTCTTGAAAATCAGAATCATTCACTTCATGTGAACTCATTACTTGATCACGTACCACATTTAAAAAGTAAGTAACATGATCAACTACATTTTCTTTTAAAGTGTCACATTATATCATCGTCATATCTAGACACAATCACATGGTATTCATATGTACCCATCGTGAGATCCATTAAAAGTAATTTTCTCCCTTGACATATAATGACTGCAAAATATCTTCCCAATTATCATCCTTTGTTTCATATTGAGAATAATGTGATCTCTTTATGATATCTTATGGAAACCAATCTTATTTCACATAATCCCATTATGAGATAAACTGAAAATATTATGGTGTCAAAAAGTACGTTGCAGGATCTCCTTATAAGAGCCTTTATAAATTATGTAATGATTTACATGACTACTTAACATGATCTATTTTTACATCATGTGATCCTATGATTACTCCACATGACCAGTTTAGTCACTCTCTGTGTGTGTTCATTTTAGACATTAATGCTTCACTTGATTAGTTTAGACATTACTTTTCTATGTTATCATATTAAAAATTCTTTGATAGAATGATTAGTTGATAAATTCATGGAAACACTTCATTCAACTTTTAAAAAACAGCTTCTGTTGACAATTTCTAACAATGTCAAAAAATTCAATCATGTAAAAGCACTATCACGGGGAATTTTTCCAACATTATGTTTAGAGAACATTATTAACAACCCTTGGGATGAGTCAACGTCTATAATGATATACTGATATATTGGTAAAGACTTTATTATATGGGTTTCCTTTTAATACATCCCATTATAGATAATATTAGTAGATTTGAATATTCCATAGCTGCACCTAGGGTTAATCAACCCAAAAAAGGTGATATGAGAATTGTATTTATCATCATCCCCATGCACAATAAGTAGTCAAATGACCTTAAACATTGTTTGATATTCTATAGGGATATTCTTTGATTGATTATTGTCTCTTTATAATCCACTATGATGGAATTAATTCCTATTTACATTATTGAAATAGGATGAGAATCCATGGGTTTTTCAATTTAATGTACCCTAATTAGAATGAAGAGATTTATAGGATTAAGAAGGTATGACATAGTTGAAATAAAATTATCATAAGTTGAAATGAATGTTTCATTATTGAAAATATATTTGTATTGAGTCTTTATATTCATATCGACATTTAATCCAATTATTTTAGATATTATAATAACTTATATGGTTTTATTATTTAGTTGAATCATAATTATGGTAATGAATATGTGAATTGTATGTCCCTAATACCTCATAAGAAGAAAAATGGGATAAATAGTTTCCCAGTCTTGACAAGGACTCTGTGGTGGTTATCATAGTAGAAAATATAATTTTAATTTCTCAAATACCCTTTTAGTTTCATCCGTTTGTAAATGATTATTATATTTTAAGAACACAATTTATTTATGGGGGTAGAATATAACGATCCATTATCTTGGATCCTTTAAAATAAATTCTATTTTCAATAAATTATGCTACACACTACACACAACATAAAAAACCACAATATATTAAGAAAATATTATTAATAAATACATAATAAATATTAATATGTTATGAAATTAATATATATTACCATTACATGTTAAACAATTTATATGAGTTAACATTGAATAAGTTATTTTTTACTAAAACATGTATTATTTTTATTATATATTTTCTTTTATAAAGATTAATTTATAAACATTCATAAATTAAACTGGATAATATAATATTCTTTTTTTAATTCCTCATAATAAAAAAGCTTAGGATTCATTTTTGATATTTATTAAAATAAATATGTTGTTTATAAATATTGAATACTTCTAATTTTTTTAATTCCATAACATTTGAATGGAATAAATGTTATTGAATCATTTTTGATATATAAATATATATTATAAGCTATGATAAATTATCTTAAATTTATTTTTTGAATATATAAATCCCTACCCAACATTTAAAAAAAATTAGCGTTTTAGTAAAAACTATTAATTTCATGTATTTTGAATAGTATAATATAATTGGATGAAATCATTATTTTCATTTCCTTTATTGATAAATAAATAATATTTTATGATAATAAATATTTTATATTTATTTAAATCAGTGAAATTAAGAATTAAATCTGAATTATAAATATTTTTTTCATAAAAGAATATTTTTTTCAATAACACGTTTTTACGAGACCCATGCACTAACAATATGATTAATTTTCCTCAAAATATAATTTTAATTTCATAAAATTATTCTTTTATTTAATAAAATAATTTATATTTTGTTTAATATTTCAAAGTTCACTTGCTATTTATAAAATTTATATTGGAAGGATTAATTTTAATTACCACAATAATGGTGAAACAATTATCTTAAATTATTTTTTTATTAATATCAAGGAATGTCAACTAAATAAATTAAATTTAAATATTAAATATAATGAATATTATATGATTAATAAAAGCAAAATATATTATCACTAATTTAAAATGAAATCCATACTATAAAATAATAAGAATCCATAATAGTAAAAATGGTGTTTTTCAACAAAATGTTTTTCACACACAATATCTTTGTAAATTGAAAAGTGAATTTTATAATATTTAGAAAAGGAAGTGGATTAAATATATGAAAAATTTATTCACATTAAACATATGTTTTTTATATGGGTTATATAATATTTTTATTCATATATTAAATAACTTAGTTAAAAACTAGTTGCCATGTTTAAATGTAGAAGAGTAAAATGTAAACATATATTGGTAAGAACCATATAAAAAGTTTAATTAATCCACGAAAACACATGTATGATTCGTTATAAATCTAAAAATAACACACACCCCATTATTTATAAACATTTCATTATTTTAACATGGAATAGGGTCATGGATGTGTAACAACCCAATGTTTTTCTATAAGAATTGCCTTCTTATAAATATGTCATAAAATCACATGAATACACAACATAATTAACTAATATGTTCTATGTGACCTTTAAACAGAATATTTTTACTACTATGTATAGAATTACGAAAATATGACATACACGGTTGCAATCAGTAAGTTATTTGGAGTCCGATAATAAAATTTTTTGGTGAATAGTAACATACCCTTATGAATAGTGATATACCCTAATGAATAGTAACCTTGCCTATGATAATATATAAATAATATTCATGTTGAAATTATGATATACCTATTTTATAGAATTAATAAATGAATGTTTTAAAACTGGTTTTTGATAATAAATTATGATTTTAAATAAATATTGAAATAATCATACATAGAAAATTATTTTTGAAAAATGGATTTTATTTTTGGATTATACATGTCTAAAATTGGTTGTAGTGAATTTTTTAGATTTTCCTGAAAAACATGATTTTTTAGTGAATTGTAAAATACATTAATTAAATGTATAAATACATTAGAGTTCAAATGCATTATTCTTAACATCAAAAGTGATGTAAGAACCCAAATATCTAACTCACATGTATATATTACTATTCTTGGTCCTGGAATACTTTCTATTTCTTGTATTGTGAAGAAATAACAAATTAATGATTATAATATTATGAAAACTCTACTCCCCTCCACTATAAATACCATCTATTCTACCCTTTTATCTTCACTTCTCTCAAGCATTGTTCCTTAACAATATTATCCCCAAATATCTCCCCACACTAATTCCACACTTCCAAAAGCCGCTAGCATCTTAAAAATATCCAAACATCTCTCATTAAGAGGTTCTCAAAGGAGGAAGTCTCAAGAGGTAAATTCATCTTTCCAATTCATTTATTTCTTTTATGTTATTTTCTTTTTGTTTCTTTTCTCATATCCATTCACCCAAATATTATGATAACTCAAGTAAATAACATGTACATGAATGTTTTTATGCTAATGGAATCTTTCATTATATTCTCTCTTTTCCTGACCATTTATTTGAAAGAAATGAATGCACCATTTGAGATGTGCTAATTTAGTACATTCAGGGAAAAAAGTTTATAAATTTATATTATCATAATTATGGATATAAAACCATTTGTTTCATGGTTGAACCATATTTTTATATGTAATATATCCTATTTTTGGTTCTTTAATCCTTTTGTACAAATTGTATTATTTTATAAAGAAAAATCAAACACACTGATTAACAAAAAAAGGTTGCCACTATGGTTTTATATAATAATTCGAATTCAATATAAGTGACCAAAAAAACTTTAAAACTATTTAATCTCATGGATGTCCACCAATAATATATAACTTCAATTATATGCAACCAATTTAATCTTACATTTTTATCCAAACATGAATATAAGTGAAGCTGTCATTAAAACCAAGTAAACAAACGAGCCCAATCATTGACATTGAACCTCATAACCCATCAAAACGGTTATAAATGTACTTAAAATTATTATACTAAAAAAATTAAATATATAAGAGAATATGGAATTATTAATTAATAAACACAATGTTTTTATTTATGACATTAATAACAAGTGGTGAACACCAACGGATTTAAGGTATGGGGTCCTCTCCATTTCTCTCTTAATCAAGATTGTCCTCTATGCTATGTCTTTGTATGGGTAATAATAAATGGTGGGGTATATTTTCAAACCTCCCCCATACCTCCTTAATGTATTATATGTGATGATAAAACCATTTCCTCTCTTATCATTCCCTCTTAGGTACAGCTAATACCATGCCAATAAACTGTAACAAATTCTACACAAACCTTCTTCGTTATTTCAGATTGTCTTATCATTATTTATAAAACAAATTTAGTTAATTTATCTATATAGTTAAATATTATATATAATTTTTAGTTTTATAAAATTCTCTTTTTAATACCATTTCATCATTCTCTATTTGGGATATACATGTTTTTAACGGATTCCCTCAGAACTTTCCGATAAACAAACAAATTTTGAGGGAACTTCCCATATTTTTTACACAATTTCAATTTCACTCTATCCTATTTTTTAATCCACATTTTTATTTATAAGATCAGTACTTTCACTATGAAATCATTATTGGTTCAATTCAGGTTGTATATAAAATATTGTCTTTTTTCTATTTTAGTATCTCTATATCATTTTCCATAAAACCGCACAAAAATGTCTTAATGCTAATGTTACTCAAATACTTTTATTATATGTTGTCACTTCTGTTTGAAACCTCTTACCATGTTATATGACTATTTTTCCTTATGAACGTCCATGTATGTTCTAATCCCATTCTTTTCATGGACACTTTGATGATACGCCCATTGGTTATGACATATGTCATGATTGTAGTACCTAATTCTTTCCATGGATACCCTTATATTTAAGTTCGATTGATTATGTATTATTATTTATGTGGAAAGATTATTTATGTGGAAAGAATATTCATGAAAATGTGAAGATGGGTGCGCCCAGATAGCACTCCAATGCATTGGTTAAAGTTAAGTTTCATGAGATGCGATGATAAATGGGATTGGAAGTTACCCTTGACCCATACTAAAATGCGAAACGGGATTGGTAGTTAGCATTGACCGATACTAAAATTGGGAATGAGATTGAAGGTTTTCTTGACCCATACTAATGAAATGTTTTATGATTATTCCACATTTATATGATTCCATGTTTATTTGATCTCAGGCTTATATTATATGATTTCATATGTTCCATGCTTTGGATATCCTTATGTCATGTCTCCTTACTCATGTGATTAATATGTATCATTATGTTCATTCCCATACATGGTTTTTTAGCTCATCCCTTTGTTTTGTTGTTCCCTAGGTTACCCTATGAAGATGTAAGGGCTCAAATCAAGTCAAGATCTCTTTATTAAGATTAAATAAAGATTTTTTTCCCCATGTTTTAGGTTTTATGTACCTAGCCTTCAAAGACCCTAGACTATAAAATCATGGTCTTGTACTCTGATATATAATTATTAATTAAATCATGTAATGTTATATGGAAAAGTCTTGGGTATCTATAATTTTTATTAGGTGATGGTCTAATTATTTTTGGACATTAGGAATAAAGAACCTTTGTTAGAACCATAAGGATTTGAATAAGTATAAGGAAACATTCCTAAATTTTGGTGAATATTGAGTAAGCATTTTATCACGGAAATACATCAGTGTCTGGATACGATTAAGTAGAGGAAGCTCTGGCATTGATGTAACTAGGAGTTAAAACTATGACAAGGAGATTCGGTCTTGACTTGGGGTATCCTGGTACACGACAACGGGCCTTTCTACACTCTTGGTTACAACAGTCCTGGTGGATATGCTTTGGTAGATTCACAAGCTTTGTAAAAATCATTATTAAGGGAAAAAATAAAAAAACCCTTAAGAATGTATGTTAGGAAATAGATCGAGCATAACGTATATATAAACCTAAGGAATCAAAATTTTGGATAAACATCTCCTTTACAAGTTTATCCTTTTATTTTCAAAGATTCATTTTTAGGCCTAATAGATAATTACTAATTCGCTCTAATTAAACATTCATTTTCATAGTTAAAGGAAAATATAGAAGAAGACGTTGCTACAAAAAATTTGATAGAAAATTTAATTATTTTCTTAATGATATGCCTCATATGATGGGAGTGGGTGCTCAAAACATCATGAAATTACATTCTCAAGAGGCTCAAGTTATGAATAGTAACGTGAATAATGTGGAACACCCTTCTCCCCCAAGGAAATAGCATGATGGAATAGAATCCTTCATTAGGATAAGGCCTTCCATTTTAGATGATATTTTGATCCCCTCATCATGGAAGAATGGATTAACTCCACTGAAAATATATTCTCCATCCTCTAGTGCTTGAAAGAAGAGAAAGTTGTACTGGCGATCTATCGTTTTGATGGGGAAGCTGATCAATGGTGGACACTGATCAAGAATACAAAGTCCCAAGAGGAAATTGATTCCTATGATTGGGAAGAATTTAAGAGGATGTTTTTATATAAATATTTTCCTCGAACCTTCCATCTCAAGATGGAAAGAGAGTTTCTCAGAATTATGAAGAAGGAAGACGAGTCCATCAAGGCATATGATGAAAAAATTACAAGACTTTCAAGGAAAACCTCTAGATTTGTCATTAACACCGAACACACAGTTGATCACTTTGTTAGAAAACTAATGGTGAGTCAATGAAAAGAATTGGTGATTCAAGACTTTGATAGTTATGAGGATACTTTCTATTGTTCCCTCATGGTTGAAATATAGATTAGGGACTCGCAGTAGTCTCATGGGCCCAATGAAAAGTTGTATAAAATGTATAATAACATGGGAGGTTCATCAAACAAATCCCATGATGGAAATAAACATGAATTTTTGTCCTTGAAAAAGTTGTGGGAAGAAGAATACTGGTAATTGTCTAAATGGAACCATGAATTTCTTCAAATGTGAAAAGTTGGGTCATTTGGCCAAGAACTACTATAGGGATATGATGAATCCCACCAATGCATATGAAGAAATGAAGGTCCAAATAAACACTCATCCTACATTGTAGTGTTAGAACTTCAAGGGGAATGGGAATTATGTGAACAATTCCCCTAAGCCAGATGTTGTGAGAGGCAATCAGCAACAACCTCCTAGGAAACAATGAAGGGATTATTTTATCACTACTAATGAGGTGGATCCAGAAAAAGATGTAGTGATATGTACTCTTGGTACACAATCAAGAATAGAAAACATACTATTTGATTCTAGTTTAACACATTCTTCCATATCTTTCAATTTTAGTAGAACTATTCAAACACCACCTCAAAATTTTGAGGAATGGTTATCTATGAGAACAACGAATGTGGAAATCATTGTGTCCATGGTTTATAACTCCTCCTCAGTTAATGTTTTTGACCAAAACTCCATTCAAATCTTGTCGTACTACCTTTAGTGGAGTTCGATGCTATATTAGGGAAGGATTGGATAACTTTATACAAAGCCAACATCAACTGTCGGGAAAAGGAAATCAGTCATCACATCCCAAAGCATCCTTCAATTATATACCAGTGTAAGGAGGAAGTGAAATATCCTTTCGAATCATTATCTCAAGTTTGGATATTGCTGCATTAGGAGAAATCATATCTAGCACAAATGACTAAGATAAAGGGGAGAATCATTCTTGAAGACATGCCCATCATGAGAGACTACATGGATGTACTACCTGAAGAGTTCTATGGTATTCCTATTGACTGAGATGTTGATTTCCCAATTGATCTTATCCCTGGATCTCTGCATATCTCAAAGACACCTTACAGAATATCCACTATAGAGAAGGAAGAGATAAAGAAGCTGTTATAGGAAAATATAGAGAAGGGTTTTATATGTCCATGTTCTTCATCATGGGGTGTTTTAGTCCTATTCGTCATGAAGAAGGAAATATCAAGGTGCCTATGCATTAATTATAGTGAGCTCTACAAAATCACATTAAAGAACTTGTATCCCCTACCACGAATAGATTATTTGTTTGATCAGATTTGTGGGTCTAGTTATTTAACTAAGGTGGACCGTTGGTCGGGATATCACTGATTAAAGGTGATAAAGGAAGATATTTCCACGACTACCTTTCAAATGAGGTATGGAAACTATGAGTTCATAGTGATTCCCTTAAGACTCACTAATTCTCTATAAATTTTCATGAATTTAATGTATAGAGTGTTTATAGATTACCTTGAAAAATTTATTGTAGTCTTTATTGATGATATTCTGGAATACTCTGAGATGGAAGAGGACCATGAGGAGCATTCAAATACTATGTTAAAGACTTTGCGATGGGAGAAGTTGTATGAAAATATAGTAAATGTGTGTTCTAGATAGAGGAAGTATCAATCATGGGGCATGTTATCACCAACAATGATATATATGTGGACACTTCCAAGACGAAGGCAATTGAAGAGTGGCCCAGGCCAACTTTTGTAATGGAGATCTGCAGCTTTTTTGGTCTAGCTAGGTATTATTGACAATTTTTTAAGAACTTTTCATGATTATAAATCCCAATGACCAATATAACATGAAAGGGAGTAATGTTTTTCTTGACTCAATAATGTCAATACTTTTTTCAAGGAGTTGAAAAGAACGCATATCACTACGCTAGTACTCACAATCCCTAAAAGTGGAGAACTATTTGTGGTGTATAGTGATTCTTCAAAGAAGGGCATAGTCTGTGTGCTAATTAAATATGATAATGTGATAGCCTTTGCATTATGGAAGCTAAAAATCCATGAGCCAAACTACCTCACGCATGATCTGGAGTTGGCAGATGTGATATTTGCATTGAAAATTGGGCGACAATATCTATATGGGGATGAGTGTGAGATATATACTGACCACATCAGTCTCCAATATAAATTCACAAAAAAAGAATATAATATGAACCATAGAAGATGGATAGATCTCATCAATGATTATGACTACTCAATACACTACCATCTCGATAAGGCTAACATGGTTGCAGAAGCTCTAAGTAGAAAGGATCCTGCATCTTTATCGATGATGTCACGAACCGAGTCGGATCGTCATCCAAACTGACGCTCGACCCGGCCCGCGGCAAGGCCCGAAGGGCGTTCCCGATCCCCACGGGCTGGCACAAGTGCCCGGGTATCAAAATAAACTTTGGGAACGATTTACCCGAGTGAACAAATATAAAGCAGCCAACCAAAATAAACCAAACAGAAGTAAAGGTTACATTCAAACATGTAGGTGACTAAACAGGTTTTTGGTTCACAAGTATTCAAAACCCAAATAATAGTAAAACAAGATGACCAAAAACCAACCTATGGACTGTCGCCCGGTGTGAGGACACTGCCTCTAAGCCACCACCAAAACGCCACGTAGATAGTCCTGCTAACAACCTGAACCACTGCTCCCAAAAGCTGGACCCCTACCTATATCAGGAGTAAACAAGTCTACCTACACCCAAGGGTGTAAGTAGGGTGTGAGGAATCGCCCAGCAGGATATCACCAAGAAAAGATTCCACGCACAACTATCAAAAGACAAACCATTTGCAATGCTAAAATAAAGAGAGAAAGAAGTGCAAAAGAAAAAAAAGGTTTTCATAAAACGATTTCAAAGAAAAGCAGTTCAAGATTAACACATTAGGATAGCAGTTCAAGTGACATATCACGTATCAGCATGCACGCAAAGTAACTGGTGGCACCAGAGGATGGGAAAGGCCCTATGGGTACTAGAACAAGTCGGATCCTAGAACATCGTGTCTAGGTGAAATGTGGCTTAGGCGGCCACGACCCTCAGATAACGTGGCTTAGAAGGACACGACCTTCAGAACAGATGGCTTAGAAGGCCACGACCCTCAGATATCATATGTTTAGTTAGTGTTGCAGTCGTCAAACCTGCCAGTGAAACCGGGTCGGGTCATCTCCGGAACACTAGCTCACTAGTCCCAGTCTCCCCACCTAATACCCCGGCTTCCCTCCTTGTGCTCACCTAAAGATCAAAGTTCATATAGTATGTCACATTGTCACTTAGAGTCAAACGTGTCACCTGCACACTGATATCCTTCTTGAAAACCACACACACACACCAAAACCTCCCTTTTCTTTTTCCTCTTTTAAAAAAACTTAAACCACACTGCAAAGTTTACAAATAATAATAAACAGCCAATGTGAGTTTCCGCAATAAAAGAAAAGGACTTGCACCACATAAATAGACCACTGGAAAATTATATGCACACAAATAAGTAATCAAAACTAATTTTTTTTAATATGGAAACTAATTAGCAGGGTGCTGAAAGATTAAACCAACACACAAAAGATCTCCAGATGATAATTGAGTGCGGAATCACCTACCTTCAACAGGAGAGGAAAAAGACACGGCGCAAGACTCCCGTTGCGCTGCGGTCGCACCGTCTTGAGCCGTCCACCAGGTCCTAAAAACAGCAGAACGCTCAACGGGTTTAGAAAATTGTTAACATAATAATAATGATGATAATAATAATAGCGATAACATAATAATAATAATAATAACATAATAGAATAATAATAATAATATAATAATAATAGCAATGATAATATAATATTATAATAATAATAATAACATACCCAAAATAGAATAATTATAATTTTATAATATAACAAAAAAAAAATAATAATAATAATAATAACAGCATAACCTTAATTTAATAATAATAATTTAATATTAATAACAATAAAAATAATAACATAATGATATTAACAAGACATTAATAATAACAATGACATTAATATAGCAATAATGATAACATAATAAAATTACAATAATAATAACAATATTAGTATAGTAATAATAGTAATAGTATTATTAAAACAATAATAATAATAACAAAATAAAATGTTAGGAACTTAGAAAATAAAATAAAATGATAGAAAAAAATAAAAAAAACCAAACAGAAAACCCTTTGGCGGAGCGGAGGAGTGCGCGCCGGTGAGCAGGACGGTAGCCGAGCAGGAGTAGCAGTAGGGGTCTGGTGCGGTTTCGAAGATCCGGCGGGAGGAGGGTGTGTCGGCCGGGGCGGATGAGGAATGAGAGTGGAGCGAGGGGCGTGCCGGCTGTTGATGGAAGGTGCGGCCGAACAGGGCAAGGCGCAACAGCGCTGTCCAGTGGGGAGGTCCGGCGGAGAGATCCGGCGGAGCACGACTGATCAGGGAGGTATGGCGGAGCACCGGCTGATGGTCCGACGTGGGTCAGCGGGAGCGGCGGCTTGCTGGAGGCTGGTGGAGGAGGTGAGGCCTGATTGAGCGGAGGGAGGGTGGAGGTGCAACCTCGGCTGGGCAAAACGAACCGAAAACCAGGAGGGCACGACCCCGGATAGGTTCGACTGGGCTGGGATGTGCGGGAGGTAGCAGGCAGTAGGGGGATAACTGGGGCGGCCCGAGGCAGGACAGCGGGAGAGGGGAGCGCGGATGAGTGGGTGAGGGAGAGAGCGCTGGTAGAGGAAGAGGAGGAAGAAAAATAAAGGGAAGAAGAAGGAGAAGAGGAGGGAGAGGAGAGAAGGGGAAGGAGGAAGAAGGGGGAGGCATGGCGAGTGAGCCGGGGAAGGGGTGAGCTTCGGATGGAGGAGAGAAAGATGTGGGGAGAAGAAAAGGAGAAGGAAAAAAAAGAAAAAGAAAAGAATTAAAAAAAATGGGAGTGGGGGTGGCGGCGGCTAGGGTTTCCTAGGGGGGATAGGTAAAAAATAATAATAATAATAATAAATCAATACCATAATCATATTAGAAATAATAATAATAATATTAATAATAATTATCAAAATCTTAATAATAATAATCGCATAACAATAATAATAATAATAATAATATGTTAATGATAATAATAATAATAATAATTATAAAGATAATAATGACAATAATAATAATATAATAATAACAATAATATATTAATTATAATACAATAATAACCAATAAAACCATCATAAAAATTTTTCCGGTTATTTAACGTTCGAGCATCGGCACCACGTGACGCGCGACGTGAAGCCGACGCGCACTTATCAACGCGCACTTAAAATAAATTTTATCCAGCTTGCTCGTGCCTTGCGCGCATGCCAAGCGATGCAAGGCCAACGCGCATTTATCAGCACCACTGCGGAAGCCCTTTATCGATTCAGTCCACACTTCAACCAAGCAATTAAATAAACCGGCAATTTAAACTCATGAAATTAAAATTTTAAAAAAATTAAAGTCGTACCTCTAAAAGACGACCGGGCGTGACAATTCTCCCCACCATGAAAACTTTCCGCCCTCAGAAAGTCAGCTCAAAGCCTGATCAGAGAATAGAAATGGGTACTCCTGCTCAACCCATGACTTCCGCTCCCAAGTCTCGTGTTCATCATTCCTGTGCTGCCAAAGAACACAGACCAGAGGAATGGACTTTCCACGCAACGCCTTTTCCCGAGAATCCACTATACACACTGGTCGCTTGACCACAGACAAGTCAGACTCTATCTCCAGCTCCTCCAAATTCAGCACATGCGACGGGTCGGGGTTGTACTTATTTAGTTGGGAGACATGAAATACGTCGTGAATCGATGTCAACTGCGACGGTAAAGCTATCCTGTATGCCACCTTGCCAATCCGCTCAAGGATCTCGAAAGGTCCGACATATCTTGGTGTCAGCTTCCCCTGCTTCCCCAAACGACGGTGACCCAAGCAAGGGGCCACTTTCAGAAACACTCTGTCCCCCACTGAAAACTCAAGGTCCCGCCGCCTCTGATCTGCATAAGACTTGTGGCGACTCTGAGCTGTCAACAACCGCTGCCTAATCAGCTTGACCTTCTCAAACGTCTCCTGAACAAGACTCGGTCCCAAGAGCGAGGCCTCTCCTACCTCAGCCCAACATAGAGGAAACCGACAAGGCCGGCCATAGAGCACCTCAAAGGGTTCCATTATGATGGAAGACTGGTAACTGTTATTGTAAGCAAACTCGACCAGCCCCAAATGGTTATCCCATGAGCCTCCAAAATCTAACACACAGGCTCGGAGCATGTCTTCCAGAATCAGATTCGCTCGCTCTGTCTGGCCATCGGTCTGAGGATGGTATGCCGTGATCATCTTAATCTGCGACCCCAAAGCCTTCTGGAGGCCTCCCCAAAAATGAGATGTAAAGTAGGGGTCCCTGTCAGAAACAATTGCCGATGGCATGCCATGAAGTCTGACCACCTCCTGAACATACAAGCGGCCCAGTTCCTCTACCTTCGCTGTATCTCTGATCGGAATGAAGTGAGCAGACTTGGTCAAACAGTCAATCACCACCCAGATATCATTCCTCCCTCAAGGTGTACGAGGAAATCCAATGATGAAGTCCATGGCGACCTCATCCCACTTCCAGGTAGGAATGGGTAATGGCTGGAGTAGGACAGATGGTCTCTGATGCTCTGCTTTCACTTGCTGGCAGGTATAACATCTGGATACGAAGTCGGCTATGTCCCGTCTCATACCTGGCCACCAGAACTGATGGCGATCATCGTAATACATCTTGGTGGTACTAGGATGGACGACCCACTGAGATTGGTGGCTATCCTGCATCACCACCTTTCGCAGAGACAACGGCACTACAACACGGCCTTTGAAGCATAGGACCATCTGGGAAGACAAAGACCAATCAGAAGGAGTTTCCCCACCATGAAGAAACTGCATAGATCGCTGACAAAACTCATCACCAGGCTTCTCCTGCTGAATCAACTCTAGAAGGGCAGGAGTCAACTGGATGCTTGCTAAGAAAGTACCTCCACTGTGCTCCCTGCTCTCTAAATGCATCTGGGTGAAGAGCCCCATCAAAGTCCACTCATCACTGGACTTCCTCAACGCCTGCACTGGTACTTTTCTGCTCAAAGCGTCAGCCACCACATTACCCTTTCCAGGGGTATAGACAATATCAAAATCAAAACCCTGCAGGTACTCGACCCAGCGGCGCTGCCTCAAATTGAGATCCCTCTGAGAGAAAATATAGGCCAGGCTCTTGTGGTCAGAATATACCAAAAACTTCTCCCCAAAAAGATAGTGGCGCCACGTCTTCAAAGCATGCATCACTGCCGCCAACTCTAAGTCATGAGTCGGATAGTTATTCTCATGCGGCCGGAGTTGGAGAGAACCATAAGCCACAACATGGTCATCCTGCATGAGCACACATCCAAGGCCTGTACCTGACGCATCACAGTACACCACATAGCCCTTTCCTGACTCTGGTAAGGTCAACACAGGTGCGGTGGTCAACCGCCGCTTCAACTCCTCAAAGGATGTCTGGAACTGTGGGCTCCACTCAAACTTCACCCCTTTCCGGGTGAGTGCGGTCATGGGGGAGGCATGCCACGAGAAGTCCCGGACAAAGCGCCTGTAATAACCAGCCAAGCCCAGAAAACTCCTGATCTCAAACACATTTCTCGGCTGCTCCCAAGACATAACTGCTCTGATCTTTTTGGGATCCACTGAGACCCCTTGTTCTGAGACGACATGCCCCAGAAACATTACTTCCCTGATCCAGAATGTGCACTTCGAGAGTTTGGCATACAGGCGGTGATCCCGCAAAGTGCCCAAAACAACGCGCAGGTGATGTTCATGCTCCTCCTCAGATCCAGAGTAGACCAGGATGTCATCCATGAATACTACGACAAATGAGTCGAGATATTGGTGGAACACCCTATTCATGAGCTCCATGAAAACTGCAGGATCATTTGTCAGCCTGAAAGGCATGACCAAGTACTCAAAGTGACCATACCTTCTTCGGAAAGCCGTCTTCGGGATATCTGCTTCTCTCACCCTGAGCTGGTGGTATCCCGAATGCAAATCAATCTTGGAGAACCACTTTTCCCCCTTCAACTGGTTAAACAAATCGTAAATCCGAGGAAAATGGTATTTATTCTTGATGGTTACCTTGTTCAACTTCCGGTAATCAATGCACAACCGAAGGGTTCCATCGGCCTTCTTCGTGAATAAAATCGGTGCGGCCCAATGAGAGATGCTCGGGCGAATGAATCCTTTGGATTCCAAATCGTCCAGCTGTATCTTTAATTCCCTCAATTCGGTGGGGGCTATGCGATAGGATGGAAGAGATATAGGCTGTGTTCCCGGCGCCAACTCAATCGAGAACTCCACGTCTCGCTCTGGGGGTAAGCCAGAAAAATCATTTGGGAAAACCTCTGGGAACTCATCCACTACACGAGGTAACCCACCCTGTGAAATACCACCATCATCCTCCAGCGCGAGCGATGACAACTGATAAGAAATATTTCCAAGCTCAGGGAGTGGAGGTCCCGCACATCTCGACAGAGGATCCCATTCTTCATGAAATAACTGAGGAGTCCCATCTGGTGTTGTAAAGATGACTCGGCGTTGATAGCAATCAATGTGCGCCTGGAAGCGCACCAGCCAGTCCATACCGAGGATCACATCAAATAGGTCCATGTCAAGGACCAAGAAATCCCATTCCATCTCGACTCCCGACACAGAGAGTGCGCACGATCGGCACTTAAGGCCTTGCTCCCTCTTTTTCCCCAACAGTGTTACCAACTCCATAGCAAACGATAACAGCTCGGTTGGTAGGTTCAGCAGATTCACAAAACGAGCAGATATGAAAGAAACTGAAGCACCGGTATCAAATAAAACTGTAGCTATAGAAGATGCAACTAGAATAGTACCTCGAACCGTCGAAGGCCTTGCATCAGATCCCACTGGTTCCTGATCCACAGCATGCAGTTTCCTGGTCCTTGCCTAAGAACGACCGCTCGCCTGAGGCTCTGCCCTGGTATGGCTCTGCCCTGAAGACGATCCGGTCCTACCACCACGCCCACCAAACTGAGATCCTGTCATCCTGGTCGGCTATGACTGAACTGATACCCCTCTGGAAGCCACTGATCCAACCCCACTCTGATAAGGGCGTGCAGTCCTGCAGAAGCGCTGTAGATGTCCTACAACTCCACATCCATGGCATGGTCTAGTAGGGTATGGACAAACATGTCGGATGTGCCCTGCCCTTCCGCACTGATGGCACACAACGGACCCTACACTAGAAGCCCCAGATGAAAACTGCCTGGGAGGATGACCTGAGCTGCCATCACCCTTCTTCCATTGCTCATCACGCTTCCTCTTCTTCTCAGATGAACTGCCACTGCCAAGCCCTGACACTGATCCAGAAAACCCCGAATTTACTTTCTTGTCAATATCGGCCATACAAGCACGATCGACCACCTCAACATAAGTCTTCAGTTTGAACAAGAAAACCTGGGAGTGAATTTCTGGTCGAAGGCCCTTCTCAAACTTCCGAGCATTCAAGAATTCGCTCGAAACTATTTCAGGTGTGTACCGTACCAGTTCAGCAAAGCGATTCGCATACTCCATCACTGTCTGATTCCCCTATGAAAGCTCCATTAACTCCCGAGATCTAGCATAGGCTACGAACTCTGGAAAATACTGCTCGTTGAAGATACCCTTGAAATCCTTCCAGCTCATGTGCTCATGCTTCCCAGCCTGGACCATTGATTCCCACCATTTGCGACTAGAACACTCCAGCTGGAATGAGGCACACTTCACCCTGACTTCCTCAGGCGTGTCAAGGAAATCAAACATGCATTCTATCTTCTCAAGCCACTCCTCTGCCTCCTGAGGTTATGAACCACCTCAGAAAGAATGAGGTTTGCTCCTCAGAAACACCTGAGCTCTATCCTTCCTGGAGCCGAATTCTTCCCCTATAGCTGGAACAGGGGCGGGGGCAGGAGTCGCCCATTGTCCTAAAGCCTGAACGACTCAGACCATCGCCTCAACCAATCTCTGATCAAGCGGCGTGGGAGAACTCTCTCCGGCTTCCTCCCGTGGATGCCTGGGAACTCTCTGGGGAGGCATCTTACTGAAAAAGAGCAGAAATCAAGAAAGAATACCATCAATAAAAATGGAATAAATTTTCCAACAAGATAAACATTAATCAACAAACCAAACATGAAAAAACGAATCCATATAAAAGCTTTACTTTCATTACCTGGTGTCCACGTACAGTCTGCAGCCTGCACGTCCCACCCAGAAAATAAGTGAAACAAGCACCCTGACATCCCATGGTGACTCAGTATCTGTCACGAGGCGTGCTGGCCAGGAACCCTACTCGCAACATGAATTCTGAGCCCCGACAGACCCAACTCATGTATAATCCAACTCATCCCAAATAACATAAACCACCAACAAACCTCCCTTTGATACCATTTTGTCAAAAACCGAGTCGGATCGTCATCCAAACCGACGCCCGACCCGGCCCGCGGCAAGGCCCGAAGGGCGTTCCCGATCCCCACGGGCTGGCACAAGTGCCCGGGTATCAAAATAAACTTTGGGAACGATTTACCCGAGTGAAAAAAATATAAAGCAGCCAACCAAAATAAACCAAACAGAAGTAAAGGTTACAGTCAAACATGTAGTTGACCAAACAGGTTTTTGGTTCACAAGTATTCAAAACCCAAATAACACTAAAAAAAGATGACCAAAAACCAACCTAAGGACCGTCTCCCGGTGTGAGGACGCCGCCTCTAAGCCACCACCAAACGCCACGTAGATAGTCCTGCTAACAACCTGAACCACTGCTCCCAAAAGCTGGACCCCTACCTGTATCAGGAGTAAACAAGTCTACTTACACCCAAGGGTGTAAGTAGGGTGTGAGCAATCACCCAGCAGGATATCACCAAGAAAAGATTCCACGCACAACTATCAAAAGACAAACCATTTGCAATGCTAAAATAAAGAGAGAAAGAAGTGCAAAAGAAAAAAAAGGTTTTCATAAAATGATTTCAAAGAAAAGCAGTTCAAGATAAACACATTATGATAGCAGTTCAAGTGACATATCACATATCAGCATGCACGCAAAGTAACTGGTGGCACCAGAGGATGGGAAAGGCCCTATGGGTACTAGAACAAGTGGGATCCTAGAACGTCGTGTCTCGGTGAAACATGGCTTAGGTGGCCACGACCCTCATATAACGTGGCTTAGAAGGCCACGACCCTCAGAACACGTGGCTTAGAAGGCCACGACCCTCAGATATCATATGTTTAGTTAGTGTTGCAGTCGTCAAACCTGCCAGTGAAACCGGGTCGGGTCATCTCCGGAACACTAGCTCACTAGTCCCAGTCTCCACACCTAATACCTTGGCTTCCCTCCTTGTTCTCACCTAAAGATCAAAGTTCATATAGTATGTCACATTATCACTTTGAGCCAAACGTGTCACCTGCACACTGATATCCTTTTTGAAAACCACACACACACACCATAACCTCCTTTTTCTTTTTCCTCTTAAAAAAACATAAACCACATTGCACAGTTTACAAATAATAATAAACAGCCAAAGTGAGTTTCCGCAATAAAAGAAAAGGACTTCCACCACATAAATAGACCACTGGAAAATTAGATGCACACAAAAAAGTAATCAAAACTAATTTTTTTTAATATGGAAACTAATTAGCAGGGTGCTGAAAGATTAAAACAACACGCAAAAGATCTCCAGACGATAATTGAGTGCGGAATCACCTACCTCAAACAGGCGCGGAAAAAGACACGGCGCAAGACTCCAGTTGTGCCGCGGTCGCACTGTCTTGAGCCGTCAACCAGGTCCTAAAAATAGCAGAACGCTCAACGGGTTCAGAAAATTGTTAACATAATAATAATGATGATAATAATAATAGCGATAACATAATAATAATAATAATAATAACATAATAGAATAATAATAATAATATGATAATAATAGCAATGATAATATAATATAATAATAATAATAATAACATACCCAAAATAGAATAATTATAATTTTATAATATAACAACAATAGAAATAATAATAATAATAATAATAATAGCATAACCATAATTTAATAATAATAATTTAATATTAATAAAAATAAAAATAATAACATAATGATATTAACATGACATTAATAATAATAATGACATTAATATAACAATAATGATAACATAATAAAATTACAATAATAATAACAATATTATTATAGTAATAATAGTAATAGTATTATTATATCAATAATAATAATAACAATATAAAATGTTAAGAACTTAGTAAATAAAATAAAATGATAGAAAAAAACAAAAAAAAACAAACAGAAAACCCTTTGGCGGAGCGGAGGATTGCGCGCCGGTGAGCAGGAGGGTGGCCGAGCGGGAGTAGTAGCAGGGGTCCGGTGCAGTTTCGAAGATCCGGCGAGAGGAGGGTGAGTCGGCCGGGGCGGATGAGGAAGGAGAGTGGAGCGAGGGGCATGCCGGCTATTGATAGAAGGTGCGGCCGAACAGGGCGAGGCGCAACATCGCTATCCAGCGGGGAGGTCCGGTGGAGAACGGCTAATCAGGGAGGTATGGCGGAGCACCGGCTGATGGTCCGATGCGGGACAACGGGAGCGGCGGCTTGCTGGAGGCTGGTGGAGGAGGTGCGGCCTAATTGAGCAGAGGGAGGGTGGAGGTGCAACCTCGGCTGGGCAAAACGAACCGAAAACCAGGAGGGCGCGGCCCCGGATAGGTTCGGCTGGGCTGGGATGTGCGGGAGGTAGCAGGCAGTAGGGGGATAACTGGGGTGGCCCAAGGCAGGACAGCGGGAGAGGGGAGCACGGATGAGCGGGTGAGGGAGAGAGCACCGGCAGAGGAAGAGGAGGAAGAAAATGAAAGGGAAGAAGAAGGAGAAGAGGAGGGAGAGGAGAGAAGGGGGAGGAGGAAGAAGGGGGAGGTGCGGCGAGTGAGCCGGGGAAGGGGTGCGTCACGGATGGAGGAGAGAAAGACGTGGGGAGAAGAAAAGGAGAAGGAAAAAAAGAAAAAGAAAAGAATTAAAAAAAATGGGAGTGGGGGTGGCGGCGGCTAGGGTTTCCTTGGGGGGATAGGTAAAAATAATAATAATAATAATAAATCAATACCATAATAATATTAGAAATAATAATAATAATATTAATAATAATTATCAAAATCTTAATAATAATAATCGCATAATAATAATAATAATAATAATAATATGTTAATAATAATAATAATAATAATAATAATAATAATTATAAAGATAATAATGACAATAATAATAATATAATAACAACAATAATATATTAATCATAATACAATAATAACCAATAAAACCATCATAAAAATTTATCCGATTATTTAACGTTCAAGCATCGGCACCACGTGACGCGCGACGTGAAGCCGACACGCACTTATCAACGCACACTTAAAAAAAAATTATCCAGCTTGCTCGTGCCTCGCGCGCACGCCAAGCGATGCAAGGCCAACGCGCATTTATCAGCGCCACTGCTGAATCCATTTATCGATTCAGTCCACACTTCAACCAAGCAATTAAATAAACCGGCAATTTAAACTCATGAAATAAATATTTTAAGAAAATTAAAGTTGTACCTCAAAAAGACGACCGGGCGTGACAGATGATGAGAATTGAAAAGGATCCGATCTTTTTATATTTTCAAAGGATGGATATGGGAATCATTAAGGGAGGTACATCATAAATCCTTTCACAAATTATTGCTCAACCATCACTCTTGGATAAAATAATGTACGCTCAATGAAAAGATGAGGAAATTCAGAAAAGGGTAGAATCTATCAAAAATGGGAAATCCTTCATTTTCAAAATGGATGTGGAAGGATTTTATGATTTGGTACATGATTATGTGTAACATCTGATCCAGAGATAAAGAAGGATCTATTTAGTGATGTACATAGCTCAAACTTCTCTATCCACCCTGGGAAGACATCGATAAATCAAGATCTGTGAGAAAACCTTTGGTGGGACAATATGAAAAGGGATATTTCTGAATATATATCAAAGTGTATGCTATGTCAGCAAGTGAAGTATGAGTGGAAATATTCTAAGGGGGTGATGAAACCACTACCCATACCAGCATTGAAGTGGGATAACATTACCGTGGACTTTGTCACTGGAATACCAAAGACATACAGAGGATACTGGGCTATATGGGTCCCTGTGGATCGTCTTACAAATATATCTCAATTGGTATAAATTTGATAGGACTTCTCATTAGGTCAAATTGAAAGAATTTAAATCAAAGAAATGTTAAGGCTGCATAGAGTACCAATGTCTATTTTATCTGATCATGATCCAAGATTCATCTTGAAGTTCTGGAAAAGTCTCAAACATTCTCTAAGCACTGAGATGAACATCAGTATGGACTATCATCCTAAAAATGATGTCCAATATAATAAAACTATTCATACAGTAGAAAAAATGTTGAGAGAGTGCTCTATAAAATTTAAAGGATGATGAGACCAACATCTTCCATTAGTTGAATTCTCCAACAACCACAGTTTCAACTAGAGCATCCGAATGGAAATAGATAATGAAATTTATGGGAGAAGGATATGATCCCCGACATGTTGGGATGAAGTCGGTGAGCATAAGATGCTAGGACCTGTAATGGTCGAATAAACGTTAGAGAAGGTAAAAACCATTCAGCATCATATCAAGGTAGCCCAAGGTCAAAAGAAACGTTATGCAGAAAAACATCGACGAGACCATGATTTTAAAGTTTGAGGCATGTTATTTCTAAAAATATCTCTTTGGAAGAAGGTCATGAGGTTTGGAAAGAAGGGGAAGTTAATTCCCAAGTCCATCAGCCCCTTCAAGATCCATGATCGAGTCGGAGGTGTGGCTTATTGACCGGTACTTGCACCAAACATGTCAAATGTACATGATTTATTTCATATATTCTTCTTAAAGAAGAACATAACAGACTTTTCACATGTATTGTCTTCAACGGTGGTATAGTTATAGGATGATCTTTCCTATGTAGAGCATCCATTTAAGATCTTGGATCACAGAGACAATTTTCAATGCAACAATACTGGTCATCTAGTCAATGTACTATTGAGAAAACCTAAGAATGAAAAGGCGACAAGGGAATAGGAGGTTGAAATGATGGAAAAGTACCTGCACCTGTTTATGGCATAGAATTTAAAATGAAAATTTGAGGGTGAAAATTAATAAGGGGGGAAGAATGTAACGACCTAATGTTTTTCAATGTAAAATCCCTTCTTATAAATATGTCATAAAATCACATGAAAACACAACATAATGAACTACACTATTCTAAGTGACCTTTAAATATAATTTTTCGACTATTGTGTTTGGAATTTTGAAAAAAATGACATACACAGGTGTAATCAGTATGTTATTTGATGTCTGAGAAGAAAAACATAATTTTTGGTGAATAGTAACCTACCCTTATAAATTGCAACATTCCCTTATGAATAGTGATACACCCTAATGAACAATAACCTTACTTATGATAATATATAAATAATATGGATGTTGAAATTAAGACATTCATATATTTGAGAATAAGTAAATGAATGTTTTTAAAACTAGTTTTCGATAATACATTATTATTTTAATAAAATATTAAAATAATCATATTAAGAAAATTATTTTTGAAAAAAGGAATTAATTTTTGGATTCTATACATAGAAAAATAGTTGGGGTCAATTTTTTAGCTTTTTCTGAAATACATGATTTTTAGTGAATAGTAAAATAAATTAATTTACCTTATAAATGTATTATAGTTAAAATCCACTATTCCTGACATCACAAGTGATGTATGCACCCAAATCTCAAAATGACATGAATTTATTACTATTATTAGTCATGGACCTCTTATTATTCCTTGTCTTGTGAAGAAATAATTAATTAATGAATATAATATTATGAAAACCCTCCTCCTCTGCACTATAAAGACAATCCATTCTTAACTTTTATCTTCACTCCACTCAAGCCTTGTGCCTTGATAATATTCAGCTCAAATATCTCCCCAATATCCTTCTCTATGTCTAATAGCCCCTAGACTTATCAAAATACCAAAACATCTCCCCTTAAGAGGTTATCAAAGGAGGAAGTCCGCAGAGGTAAATTCTTCTTTCCAATTTCTTCATTTCTTTTAAGTTCTTTTCTTTTTTGTTTCTTATTCACCTACCATAAACCAAATAGTATGATAAATCTTGTAACATAAATATATTGAAATGTTTTTAGGCTAATGGGATATTTCATTATCTTCTCTCCATTCCCCAAATTTTATTTGAATGAAATGAAAGCATCTTTTGAGATGTGCTGATTTCACACGCTCAAGGACAATTGATTATCAATTTCAATTATCATCTTTAATTGTGGAATTGAAACAATTTGTGTTATGATTGAACCAGATTTTTATATGTAACATTTCTTTTTTTTTTTGGTTCTGTAATCATTTTTTACAAATGGTATTTAGTTATAATGAACATTCAAACCCACCGATTAACAAAAATTGTTGTCACTATGGTTTTATATAAAAATTTGACTTCACTCTATGTAATAAAATAAAATTTAACACCATTTAATATTCAATAAGTTCACTAATAGAATATAACTACAATTGTGGACAACCACTTTCATCTTACATTTTTATCCAAATGTGAATATAAGCAAACCGGTCATTAAAACCAAGTAAACAAACGAGGCCGAACAATGAAATTTAACCTAATAACCAATCAAAACTGTTATAAATGAACATAAAATGATTACACTAAAAATATTACATATAGAATATGTTCTAGAATTATTAATTTATAAACCTAATTTGTTTATTCAGTTCTTTAATAACATGTAGAGAACACTAGAGGATTTAATGTAATGTATCCTCTCCATTTCTCTCTTAATCAAGATTTCCTCTATGATATGCAATTTTATAGGTAATACTAAATGGTGGGGTATACTTTTACACCTCCCCAATATTTTCCCTATGTTTTATAGTTAATGTGAAACACCTTTTATCTCTCATCAATCTCTCTTAGGTACACCTGATATAGTGCCGATAAACCGTAATGAATTCTACCCAAAACTTCATTGTTCTTTTGGGGTGCCATATCATTCAATATATCAAAATGGAGTTATTTTATCTATTTTTTTTTACATATTCAAGATTCAGTTTAGTTTTAAATAAATAATTTATTAAGGCCCGTTCATCACTCTCTTTTGGGGATATACATGTTTTTAAATGATTCCATTCTTAGAACATTCTGATATGAAATCACATTTTAAGAGAACTTCCCAAATTTTTACCCAAGTTCAAGTTCCCTAAATCCAATATTTTAATCCGCCATTGTATTTATAAAATTAGTCTTTTCACTATTAAAACCTTATTGGATCAATTATATTTTTATATAAAATATTTTCCTCTTTTTTATTTTAACAGCTATATAGAATTTTCCTTAAAACCACACAAAAATGTTTTAATCCTAATATTACTCAAATACATTTATTATATGTTGTCTTTTATTTTTGACACCACATACAATTTTATACGCCCCTTTTACCTTATGAACGTCTATGTATGTTTTAATCCATTTCTTTCATGGAAATTTTAATGATACACCCATTGGTTATAACTTATGTCATCATTGTGGTATCTAATTATTTTCATGGGTACCCTTATTTTTATGTATGGATGATTATGTATGATTATTTATGTGGAAATATTATTTATGTGGCACGAATAATCAGGAAATTGTTGGATGGGTGCACCCATATAGTGCTCCAATGCATTGGGTAATGTTATATCTCAAGAGATGCGATTAGAAACAAGTATGGAGGTTAGCCATAACCCATAATAAAATTCAAAATGGGATTAGAAGTTGGCCTTGACCCATGATGAAATGAGGAACTCGATTGGTGGTTAACCATGACTAGTACTAAAGACATGTTTTACAATTCTTCCAAATTTATATGATTCCTTATTTATAAGATCCCATGATTATATGATATGATTTCATATGTTCCATTCTTTGGATATCATTATGTCATGTCTCTTAACTCATGTTCTTAAGATGTATTCGTATGTTCATTCCTTACTTGGATTTTTAGATCATCCGTTTTTTCATGTGTTCCCCATGGTACCCTAGGCAGATGTAAGGGATCAAATAAAGTTAAGAGCTCTTTATTGAGATTAAATACAGAAATGTTTTTTATCCACATGTTTTATGTTTTATGTGTCTAGTCTTCTAAGACACTATACTTAATGATCATTGGATTGTACTCTGATGTATAATTTTTCTTAAAATAATGAATTGTTATATGGAAAATTATTGGGTCACTATAGTTGGTATCAGAGGAAGATCTTGTTAATTTTGGACATTAGGAATAGATAACCTTAGTGAGAACCTTAATAATTAGCATAAGTATAAGAAAAAATTATTAAAAATTGGTGAATATTGAGTAAGTGGTTTATTATAATAATACATCATTGTCTAGATACGATCAGGTAGAGGTGGTTGTGGCATAGATTTTCTAAGGAGTGGAAATTACGACATGGAGTTTCGGGCATGACCTAGGGTATCTTGGTACACGACAACAGGCCTTGCCGCCATCTGGGTTATGACAGTCTTGGGGGATATGCTTTGGTATATTCATGAGCTTAGTAAAAACCATTATTATGGGACAAAATAAGAAAATACCATAAGAATATAAGATAAGAAATAGATCGAGCATAACCTATATATAAATATAAAAAACAAAATTTTAGGATATATATATAATTTAAAAGTCTATCCATTTATGTTCAATGTTTCTTTTATAATGCTCAATAGTTAATTATTCAATCCCTATAATTATACATTCATTTTCAGAGTTAATGGTAGAAATAGAAGAACACGTTCCAACGACCAATGTGATGGGAAATATGAATATTTACCTAATTATATAGCTGATATAATGGGAGTGGGTGCTCAAAACATTATGATAGTATTTGATTAGCTGGCTCGAGTTATGAATAATAACTTGAATCATGCAGAACACCCTCCTCCTCCATGGAAATAGAAAGTTGTCGTAGATTCTTTCATGCAGAAAAGTCCTCCCATGTTCAGCGGATCTTCTGATCCCCTCCTCATGGAATAGTGGATTAACTCAATTGAAAAGATATTCTTTGACCTCCAGTGGTTAGAAGAAGGAAAAGTTGTACTGTAGGTCTATCATTTTTATGGGGATGATTATCAGTGGTTGACACTAATAAAAAATACAAATTCCCAAGAGGGTGTTGATTCTAAGGATTGGGAGGAATTCAAGGGGATGTTTTTCAATAAATATTTCCCCCAAACCCTCCATCTTAATTTGGAAATAATGTTTCCAAGACTCAAGTAGGAGGAAGATGAGTCCATCGGGGCATATGAAGCAATCTTTACAACAATTTAAAGGTACACCTCTGGCATTGTCAGGTCACCGAAAGAAAGGTGGATCACTTCTTTAGTGGACTATAGTTGAGTCTACAAAATCATTGGATATTTGAGACTTCTACAATTATAAGGATATTTTACATTGTGCCCTCAAGGATAAAATGAAAATTGGGGACACTCAGTGGTCTCGTGGGCCTACTGACAAGAAGCTAAAAATGGATAACAACATGGGTGGTTCATCAAACAAATACCACGATAGAAATAATCATAAGTTGTATCCTTGTAAATGTTTTGGGAAGAACCATCCTAGTATCTATCTGATGGGAACCATGAATTGCTTAAAATATGGAATGTTTGGTAATATAGACAAGAACTACCGCTGGGATATGAAAAATCCCACCAATGTGGAAGAAGAAAAGAATGTTCAAATCAATCCTCAACATACAATGTAGTGTTAAAACTTCTAAGAGCATGGGAATTCTGCAAAAAATTTCATAAGCTGAGTGTTGTCAAAGGAAATCGAAAACAACCTCCAAGGAAATCAGAAGGTCTTATGCTATCACTACTACTACGGTGGAGCAAGACAATGATGTGGTGACAACTACACTTGTTATTCATTAAATAATAGTAGACATACTATTAGATTATGGTTCTATGCATTCTTGCATATCTTGCAAGTTTAGTAGAACAATCCAATCACCACATCAAAATATGGGGTAAATTTTATTTTTGAGAACAACAAATGGGGAAATATTTACATCTATGGTTAATATCTCCTCCTCGGTTAATGTCTGTGGACTATACCTCCTGGAAAATCCCATCATACTTCCTTTAGTGGACTTTAACGCTATCTTGGGCATGGATAGGCTATCTTTATACAAATACAACATCAACTATCAAGAAAGGGAGATCACTCTTCACATCCCAAAGAATCCTCCAATTCTATACAAGTGTAAGGAGGAAGATAAATCTATTTTGGAATCATCATCTAAAGTGTGGATATGTCATCATTATAAGCAAGCATATCTAGCTCAAATGATTGACACAAAAAAGATAATCACGCATGAATACATTCCCATTCTGAGGGATTACACTAATGTATTCCCTGAAGAGTTGTCAAGTCTTTCTCCTGACCAAGATATTGAGTTCTCAACTGAACTTATCCCAAGATCACTGCCTATCTCAAAGGCACCTTACAGAATATCCATCGTAGGGATCGAAGAGATGAATAAGTAGATACAATGGAATATATGGAATGGTTTTATATGCCTGAGTGCTTCACCGTGGGGTGCGTCGGTCCACTTTGTCAAGAAGAAGAACGAATTAATGCGCCTATGAATTGATTACCATGAGCTTAATGAAATCATGATAAAAACAAGTACCCCCAACCACGGATAGATGACTTGTTCGGCTAGCTTTATTGGGACAATTATTTCTATAAGGAGGACCTTCATTCGGGATATCTCCGATTAAAGGTGAGAATGGAAGATATTCCCAAAAATTCCATTCGAACGAGGTATGATCACTATGATTTCATAGTGATTCCATTCAGACTCACTAATGATCTATAAAATTTCAGGGATTTAATGAATAGATTCTTTAGAGATTACCTTGAAAAATTTGTGGTAGTCAATAATGACGACATTCTGATATAATCCAAGAGCAGGGAGGAATATGAAGAGCATTTGAATACTATGTTAATGACTTTGCGAAGGTAGAAGTTGTATGAGAAGTACAGTAAATTGGAGTTCTGGATGGAGGAAGTATCATTCTTGGTGAATTTAATCACCAGCAAAGGGATATTTGTGGACCCTTCCAAGAAGAAGGAAATTTAATAGTGTCCCAGGCCAACATCTATAAAAGAGGTACGATGCTTTTTGGGTCTAGCTATGTATTATAGATGATTTGTGAAGAACTTTATACAATTGTCGAACCCAATGACCAAGATTTCATGAAAGAGAGTAATGTTTGTTTGGACTCATAAATTTGAAGATCTTTTCATGTAGTTGAAAAAGAGGCTTATCAATGTGCCAGTACTCACACTACATACAAGTGGAGAACACTTTTTGGTGTATAGTGATGATTCTATGAACGTCTTATGCTATGTGCTAATGAAAAAGGAAAAATTGATAGCCTATGCCTGAAGGCAACTGAAAATACATGATCCAAACTATTCCACTCATGATCTGGAGTTGGAAGCTTTGATCTTTTCATTGAAAATCTGTCAACATTATCTCTATGGGGAATGTGAGAGATATATACTAACCACATGAGTCTAAAATTTATATTCACATAGAAAGAGATTAATATAATCTAGTGAATACGCATAGATCTCATCAAGTATTTTGACTAATCAATCCACTACTACCCCAGTAAGGCAAACAAGGTGGAAGATTCTCTATTTGGAAAGGATCATACATCTTTATTAATAATGAGAATTGATAATCATCTGACCTTCTTACAGTTGTAATGTATGGACATGGGAATCATTAATGGAGGAATATTATCAATCCTTTCTCAAATTATTTATCAACAATCACTATTGGATAAAATAAAGGATGCTCAATGAAAATATGTGGAAATTCAAAAAAGCGTTGAAGCTATCAGAAATGGAAAATCCATCGATTTAAAAATTGATGAGGAATGAGTTGTAAGATTTGGGACATGATTATGTGTACTATATGTTCCAGAGATTAACAAGGAGTTATTGAATGATTCACATAGGTTGGCCTTCTCTATCCACCTAGGGAGCACAAAGATGTATCGATATCTCCAAGAAATATTTTGGTGGGACAATATGAAAAGGGATGTTACTTAATATAATCAAAGTGTTGGGTATGTCAGCAAGTGATGGTTGAGAGGAAAAAGCCGAAGGAGATGATGCAACAACTACCCATACCAGCATGGAAGTGGGAGAAGATTGCCATGGACTTTGTCACCAGACATCCTAGGACATCCAGAGGAAACAATTCTATATGGGTCATTGTGGATCATCTTACAAAGACAAATCACTTTATATCGATTCAAGAGGTCTTCTCATTGGATCAACATGAACTAATTTAAATCAATGAATTTTTGGGTTTTCATGGATTACCATTTTCTATTGTTTCTGATCGTGATCCATGATTCACCATGAAGCTCTGGAAAAGTATCCAACATGCTCTAAGAACTGAAGTAAATTTCAGTACGGCCTATCATCCTTAAACTGATGGCCAATCTGAGAAAACTATTTAGGAAATGGAAGACATGTTGAGAGAGTGTTATATGGAATTAAACGGAGGATGAGACCAACATCTTCTTCTGGTAGAATTCTCCTACAACAATAATTTCCACTTGAGCTTCTGAATGGTACCATATGAAGCCATTTATGAGAAAAGGTACAGAACACTGGCATGTTGGCATGAAGTTAGTGAGTGTAAGTTTTAAGGATATGAAATGGTCAATGAAATATTGGAGAAGTTTAAAACCATTTAGCAGCATATCAAGGAAACACAATGTCGATAGAAAAGGATTGCAGACAATCATCAATGAGACTTTTATTTTAAATTTTCAGACATGATATTTCTGCACTTATCTCCATGGAGGAAGGTCATGAGGTTTGGAAAGAGAGGGAAGTTTTGTACCAGGTACATCGGCCCCTTCGAGATCCTTGATTGAGTCAGATCTATGGCCTATTGACTGGAACTTCCACCTACCATGTCAAAAGTAAATGATGTATTTCATTTATCCCTCTTAAGGAAGTACATACCAGACCCTTCACATATACTCTCTTCATAGGTGGTATAGTTGGGGGATGATCTTTCCTATGTGGAGTTTCCAGTTAAGATCTTAGGTTGTACAGACAATGTTTTATGCAATAAGACTACTCATCTGGTCAAGGTATTAGGGAGAAAACATAAGTACGAAGATGCAACATGGGAACTGGTGGAAGAAATGAAGGAAAATTACCCACACCGATTTAGAGATTAGAATGGAAAATGATATTTTGACGGTGAAATTTAATAATGGGGGAAGAATGTAACGACCTGATGTTTTTCAATGGAAGTTCCCTTCTTATAAATATGTCATACAATCACATGAAAACACAACATAATGAACTACTATGTTCTATGTGACTATTAAACATATGTTTGTCAGTTCTGTGTTTGGAATTTAAAAAATTTGACATACACGGTTGCAATCAGTAAGTTATTTTGAGCCTGATAAGAAAAACATAATTTTTGGTGAATAGTAACCTACCCTTATGAATAGTAAAATAACCTTATGATTAGTGAAATAGCCTAATTAATAGTAACCTTACCTATGATAATATATAAATAAAATTCATTTGGAAAGTATGATATACCAATATTTTAGAATAAGTTATTGAATGTTTTAAAACTCATTTTTGATAATTAATTATGATTTTAATTAAATATTGAAATAATAAGATTTTGAAAATTTGTTTTGAAAAATGGATTTCAATTTTGGATTCTACATGTCGAAAAATGGTTGGGGTGAATTTTTGATATTTTTCTGAAATACATTAATTTTTAGTGAATAGTAAAATACATTAATTTACTGTATAAATAAATTATAGTTTAACTCCACTATTATTGACATCCCAAATTAGGTAAGCACCCAAATATCTTACTCACATTAATTTAATACTATTATTGGTCATTGAATACTTAATATTATTTGTGTTGTGAATAAATAATAAATTAATGATTATAATATTATGAAAACCCTCCTCCCCTCCACTATAAATACCATCCAATATTACCTCTTCTATTCCCTCCTATCAAGCCTTATGACATTCCAATATTCTTCCCAAATATCTCCCCAATCTCATTTCCCATATCCAAAATCCCATAGCCTCTTCAAAATACCAAAAACTCTCTCCTTTAGAGTTTCCCATGTGAGGATGTCTGAAGTGGTAAATTCCACTTTCCAACTCCTTCATTTCTTTTAAGTTCTTTTTTTGATTCTTTCCTCACCCACCTTCACCCAAATAGTATGATAACTACAATAACATACATTCACTGGAATGTTTTTATGATAATGGGATATTTCATTATCTTTTCTCCTTTCCCCACCTTCTGTTTGAAATAAATCAAAGCACCGTTGGAGATGTGGTAATTTATCACATTCAGGGAGAATAGTTTATCAATTTCTATTATCATAATTTTGGTCATGAAACCATATATTTCATGGTTGACCCAGATTTTTATATTTAGTATATCCTATTTTTTCTTTTATATGCCTTTTGTAAAAATTTTATTAAGTTATAATGAAAAATCAAACCCACTGATTTACAAAAATGGTTGTCACTATGCTTTTATATAAAAATTTGTTTTCACTCTAATTAAACAAATTAAATTTAAAAAATTTATTCTATTGTTTGTTCACTAATAATATGTAACTTCAATTATGGAAAGACACTTTCATCTTACATGTTTATCCAAACATGAGTATAAGAGAACCAGGCATTTAAACCAAGTAAACAGACGAGCCCAACCAATGAAATTAAACCTCATCACCAATAAAAATGGTTATAAATGAACATAAAATACTTACAATAAACCAATTACATATATAAGTGGTTTGGGAATTATTAATTAATAACCCTAAATTGTTTATTTGGGTATTTAAAAACAAGTGGGGAACACCAACGGATTTAAGGTAAGGGATTCTCTCCATTTCTCTCTCAATCAAGTTTGTCCACTGTGATATGAATTTTTATGGGTAATACTAAATGGTTGGGTATATTTTTACACCTCCACTATACTTCCCTCACATTTTATAAGTTATTATAAATTCCTTTTCTCTATCATCATTCCCTCTTAGGTAAACCTGATACCATGCCGATAAACTTTAACGAATTTTACACGAACCTTGTTTGTTATTTTGGGTTGCCATATCATTCATTAAATAAAAATTGAGTTGTTTTATTTATTTATTTTTAAATTATAGATTCTACTTATTATTACAAAATTTATTTATGAAGACCCTTTCATCACTCTCTTTTGGGGATATACATGTTTTTAAAATATTCATTCCTTATAACTTTTTGATAAGCAAACCTGTTTTAAGGGAACTTCCCAAATTTTTAGCCAATTTCAAGTGAAATATATCTTATGTTTTAAGAAACCATATTATTTATTAAATCTGTCATTTCAATATGAAAAACGTATTGGATCGATTTTGGTTTTATATAAATGATTGTCCTCTTTTATAATTTAAAATCTCTATAGCATTCTCCTTAAAATGAACAAAAATGTTTTAAGGCTAATGTTACTCAAATACATTTCTTTTATGTTGTCACTTCTATATGACACCACATACCATGTTATATGCCTCTATTACCTTAGTAACGTCCATGTATGTTCTAATCCTTTTATTTCACAGACACATTCCTGATACACCAACTGGTTATGACTTATTTCATGATTGTGGTACCAAATTCTTTCCATGGGTACCCATATGTTTATGTATGATTGATTATGGATGATTATTTATGTGGAAAGAATATTTATGTGGAATTAATATGCATGAAAATTTTTAAATGGGTGCAACGAGATAGATCTCCAATGCATTGGGTAAATTTAAGTCTCATGAGATGCAATGAGAAATGGGATTGGTGGTAAGCCTTGACCCACACTAAAATGGAAAATGGGATTGGCATTTAGCCATGACCAAAACTAAAATTGGAAATGTGATTGATGGTTAGCCCTGACCCATAATAAAGACATGTTTTATGATTCTTCCACATTGATATGATTCCATATTTATATGATCCAATGGTTATATGATATGATTTCATATGTTCCATGCTTTGGATAACATTATGTCATGTCTCCTAACTCATGTGGTTAATATGTATCCTTATTTTCATTCATTTATTGGGATATTTATCTCATCCCTTTATTCATGTGTTCCCCAGGGCACCCTATTCAGATGTAATGGATCAAATGAAGTAAGGATATCTTTATATATATTAAATAAAGAAATGTTTTTCTAGCCCCATGTTATATGTTTTATGAACCGGATCTTCCAAGACACTAGACATAACGATCCTTGGCTTGTACTTTGATGTATAATTATGCTTAAAATCATGTAATTTTATATGGAAAAGGCTTGGGTCTCTATAGGTTGTGTAAAAATATAATATGTATCTAAAATGGTTATATTTTCTTCTCTTATAAATTGAGATCACTTACAACCTTTCAAACACACAACTATACGACATATTTAAACATGAAACTCTTATTTTTTAATCTACCATGAAAAAAATCCTTAAAAACTAATACCATGACCCCTCATTGTCATCCGAATTCGTTATATTTCAACAAAATTTCTATGGAAAAACCAAGTCTCACACATAAGTATTATGTACTTATTATCATTTTTTATTAATATTACTCATACAAATATCTTTTTTCCATAATAATATTAAAAAATAATTTCAATTAATATACATAAATATTATTATATTATTTTTCTAAAACTTAATCATTCAACTAAATCTATATATTAAAATAAAGGAACATTGTTAGTGCATTGATTTAACTAGTTCTACCACGAAGCAATGTTTATATTTTTTCATTTCTACCTATCATAGATAGGATTAAAGGTTACAATAATGAATAAATATTATATTATATATATATATCATATAATTGTTATTCTAAAAATTAAATTTAATATGAATTATAACTCAGTCTCACATGTTTAGAACTAAGAACACTAATAATGCTTACATGCAGAATACCACCTCCATGAAGAAACATTTTTTTATTTTTAATTAAAAATTTATAGAAAATATAAAAAGCATGTAAATATGGTTAACCATAGAAAATTAAAACTAAAAACATTATTATTATGTTTAAAAGATGTTTTATCAACAGAAATAGTATATTTACCATACACACATATCTATTTAAAACGTGTTCTAGATCGGGTAGGTTTAACAACCAATTTAAAAAATGCTTTAATATAAGTCTATGGATGACTATGGGAAAATGAAAAATAATAATATTATAAATAATTAGACACCAAATTATTATTATATGGATAAGGTAATATTATAATGATTATTTAGATTATTATTAAGTTAACATTTTCCTTAAATGAAATTATTGAAATTTGATATTACTAATTCAGTTTTCACAAAACATAAAAAAATACATATAGATGTAAAAAAGAAAATTTTAAACAAATATAATTTCTATAATATTAATTGATATATTGATAATATTCTTATTATCATATTAGGGATATTAATATAAAAATTATTAAATATTAATAATGTAGATAATGCTTTGAAAATCAATTTATCATAATAAGCTATAACTAATTAATTTATTATTTTCGAATAATTATAATAATTATTTTGAAAGGGTAATATTAATGAATAAATTTTTAAAATTGGATATTAAGTTAGATATATATGTTATAAAAGAGTTCATTTTGTTTTTAATAAATTAATGAAGCAAGGTAATGGATTTCTATCTCAATTCCCCTCTTCATTGAGAGATTGTTTATATTATGAACCTAGTAAAAATATAAGTATTGTTTATAATTATAATATGATATATTATATAATTAATTATTTTCACATTTATGTTATACTTAGTTAAGTTTAATGGTTTTGTCCTTTATTAATTTTGATTTAAATGATTCACAAGCTGTAAGGATTGATTTTCAACTTTAATAGAAAAAATCATTACCACTAAAATGTGGTCATACATCTGGGGAATTTATATATTCATTTTTTTAAATACCCTATACTTCTATTCTTGTATAGGTTTCTTTAGTAAACATAATTTTTTTAATTATTTTAAATTGGGTGTTTTAATGTATTCTACGTAATTTTTATTTTTATAAAGGTATTTTAAAAATGATCAAATGTTTTTTACATCATTTTCAAACAAAATTAACATTCACTCTACATTTTATTTTGAAATCATTTATTCCATTTTAAATTTTATATTATTAATGTTTTTTATTAATGTAAATATTTTCAATGTATTTTAATTTCTTTTATTGAAAACATTATGTCTTTTTCAATTTCAATCACTAATGACACTTTTTAAAAGATTAAATTTTCAATTTATTTCAACTTATGTTTTTCGATTTTATGTTTACATTAACAAATATCAATTGTAAAAATAATGTTTTTTGATTATTTTTTCTTATTTATTGAAATATTTATGTCATTTTCAGGTATCAATTATTAAATATATTTCTTAAGAGTTACCATTTTAAATAAATTTTCACTTTTACTTTTTGAAATATTTATGTACTTTCAAGGAATTTATATTATAAAATATTAATAATAAGGTTTCCAAAATTCATTGATTTCATTTCAAAAAATTATTCTGCATGTCATTTCCAATTCACTATTTTATTATGGTTTTTTTGAAAACTTTCATATTTTTATATATATTTTTCTTCAAAAAAATTTTGATGCACTATTTCAATAACCATTTAAAATATATTATGATATGATATTTTTTTCAAAATGAGTGATTTGATATTATGCATATAACACCCTAACTACTATTACCTAGATTCAGTGCATTATTACATAACATTGGCATGATACAAGGTATCATATCCCGAAAGGACAATTAGTTTAGTATTCTTGGAACTACTGGATACATACATATGTTTTACATTACACTGTGAATAAAAAAACATTGTGTATTTGTTAAAAACTCTCAGATCCCTTATCCTATCCCTTTAGGTCATTGATAATATACTTCATCACCTCTTAGGTTAAATAAAACATAAGAAAGTGGTGACATTAGATGCTCAGTAAAGATAAAAATATTACGGAAACATTCATAAATAAGCATAAACCTTTAAGGTGTTGTATAAGACTAAAACAAAAGCCTTTTAAACATAAACATCAACATAATATGGCTAAGATGAATCAAATAATTCCATTTACTTATTTACATAGATATTATTCTAGTCTAATAATCACATGCAATATCAACAGCTAAAATTATAATGATGGAATGCATAATTTCAGACATCATAACCACATAGTCAAGGTCTCGTGCAAAGACTACAAATTAGATTTTTTTAAGGCCTTGTTCCATGACACTAGTTTTTCTCATTAGACCTACTGATGCATCAAGGATCTATAGCGGGCTCCTCCCATCACTTACAAAGTCTAATGTATTTTTTATATAAAAAGGATTAAACATAACATAAACATTACTATTAAAATGAGTATAAAAAATCATAGAAATATAACCATAAACTATGAATAGTATAAAAATAATACATCCACAGTCTAACATATAACAAAACCTTCTAAACAATATGGAATATTGTATCATTATAAATCAACTTCAAACAACTGTAAAATCTATCAAAGGATATTGACATTGATGAAATCAAAACTACTTGAGAGAAATATCTATTTATATTTTCAAATCTTTAAAATTAATTTAATTATAAAAGAAAACATTTATTTTAAAATATTTTTATAATAATTTAAGTGATGCTTTGAAGGTGTTGTAGCGGCGATAAATAGGCCCACTCGACGTATAAGTTAAAAAAAACATACTTACCATAATTTGTTGAAAAGGTCATAAAGTACCTTCATTGGAAAACGATGAAAATATTTCCTTAATTTTTTTTATAAAAAGTCAAACAAGGGTATAAATGACTTTAACCCATATTCTAAGAAATAATAAAGATGTTTTGAAACATATTTTTATGAAACATGGATGAATAGGATAATGAATTCCCCTTAGATACATACGTACAATCAACCTCGAATAATAAAGAGATTGTAAAATTAACCCTTCCCATGTACTTTTCCTTGGTTGTGGGTTTGTTAAACACTTGTATAATAGTTAAATAATTGTAATTAAATTATACAAGAAAATCATACATAAATAGGATATAATATATGATATTCTAATATTTCTTTGTAAATAATATTTTAGTAGTATCATTGTTTCAGGTGGTAACTGATTCATTTTTCCTTTATATGTTTTTGTTATTTAAGTGATGTTTGTTGTGGATAGGATGTAGTTGATTCACATCAAGAATGATATTATTTTCTTAAAAATTATTTTTAAATCATCAAATGAAAATTATTCTCTAATGGTTACAATAGGGAATGAGTTTTATCACATTAATGGAGACGGTAATCTGTACGTACGCAGGAGCGAAAATATCATCATATTGATGGTAAAATCGTATGCAATTGGATAGTGTATCATATATACAGAATCATTAAAATGTAATATTTATTATTTAAATATATTATTCTCATTATTATACTCATCCAAATAATGAAGTGTTGAATAAAAAACTACACCACAACGTGGACACAGTAAGTCATACGAACACACATATGGTGACATTGTCATTCATAAGATGGATAGAATAATGAATATGGTTTTAGCATTTTTATAATAACATTATTTTTTGTAAAAGATACTGGATTTATTATTTTTGGTATGTAAACAACAAAGAAATAAGAAGTGGAAGAAGAAAAGAACATTGGAAGAGGTGATGAAATTATTACCTCTTCTTTGACTGCTTCCTTTTGATTTGATCAAAAGGTCTACTTATGTTGGCTTTCTGATAAATGTAAAGACTATAGGATGAAGCTCGGGTTTTTGGGGGTATATTTTATCAGGGTTTGGCTGAACCAATTATCATTGGTGGTGTGAAATTAAGAGAAGGGGAAGTGCCTTTTTATAAGAGAGGTGAGGGTCACTTTAGAAAAATCATGAAATATTGGTTTTTTATATAATCATTTTCGGTTTATAATGGCTTTAAAAATATTTATTTAGAGTAAAAGGTGGGTAAGGGACGAAACAATCTAAACAAAAAGGTTTAGAAAATATTAGGTCACCATATGACCCTTATCTTTTAGATTTAACTATTTGTTAATTAGTTTAACTTTTACAATGTCTTCTTGTAATATTATAATAAATGCTTCATAAACTTATCATAATAATCCATTAGAATCCCAAGTAGTTATTTACTGATATATCTAATCTTATATAAGTCCTTTGCCTGAGCTAAATATTTTTAGGAATATTATATCATTTAATAAAATAGTATTTGTTTTAAAAACACATATATGTCAATTTTGACACAATTTAGTATTTGGTTTTTGTGAAATTCATAAAAACGTTATTACAAAGAATAAAATTATTTAATCAACCCTATAATGACATATTAACCTAGAAAATTAGTTTAATGCATCAAAAGTCTCAATTTTCATTAAATTTAATATTTAAAATATAAATTATTTTAATATTTCATTTACAAGTTAATTACTACATTATCATTGTGTCACAAATAAAGTTAATTATTTAATATATAGAAATTATAAATAAAATACCATTATGTATTAAATATTATTTTGTTTATAATGAATATTTATAGTAAAATTTATCTTATATATAACCCTATATTAAAAATGTTTTAGTTATTAGAATTTGAATCTAACACTTTTAACTCTTCTTTAAATAAACAATAATAAATGTTCTAATCTAATAAATGTAGATAAAAAAGGATAATATTTCATTTATAATGTAAATTTTTGTCAAAATACATTTATCCAATTTAATTAGGTCATGTTTTAGGGTAATTATAGTATCATTTTCTATCTTTAATTACCCTATTTACTTTTAATATTGGTAAATAAAATCCAATAGTTAATATTCACCAAAAATTATTTTCATCCAATTGAACCACATTTTATTTACTGATATCAACCATGTCTGTTGGATTTTAGAAATTAAACTCATATAAGTGGTAAGATTACGTTTTATGTAAATTTGCAGATGTGCCTAGAAGGTGGGTAAAAGAGGGTCAAAATTTTAAAAAAAATTATACATCTACTCTTATTATAAAATGATTTCAACGAATTAAATTTGACTAATATTGGTATTATGTATATATTTTTACATTAAAATAAATTTAAATAAAAATAATAATTCTTTAAATAAAATTCGATTTTAAATAAAAACAGTGTTTTCACTATTCATCAAAAATTGAATGTTTTCAGAAAAATACCAAAAATTTACCTTATGCTAATTTTGATATACCAAATCGAAAAATGAAGTCCATTTTGAAAAATAAAATTTATAAAAAATCAAAAAGTAGGTATTACTATTCATAACTACTTTTAAAATGGCTAGTTTAATTTTTCGCAGTGTGCTAGGACTCAATGATGTGTACAACGCAAGCAATTGTATTATTCAATGGGAAACAAACCATGGATTCTTGGGATGTAACATTCTTTCATCCTCCAAAAAATTTCATCCCTAGAATTTCAAGAGTATTACTGCATAAAAATAATTTGGTGGTTCTTCATCATATTTTCTTCAGGTTCCCACATTTTCTCTTCCATTTAATGGTTTCTTTAAAAAAAACTTTTACCAGAGGAGTCGTCTAGTTTCTCAACACATGTTTTCAGGTATCACGATTTCTGATTGGAACTTTACAATAATATAGGTCGTGTTCTAGTTCAATTTATTCATAGGAAAGTACAAGCGTTGAATTGGGCATGTATTTTTTCAAGAGTGATATGTGGAACACATCATGAACATTAGAGAGAAATGGTGGTATTTTCAAACGGTAACCTACAAATCCAATTAATTCTAGAATTTTAGGAGGTCCAATATACCTGGGTCTCAATTTACATTCGTACCGAATCATATAACACCCTTCCATCCAAATAAATTCCTGAAAACATGATATCCGACTTGAAATTCCAAATTCTTCCTTTGGTTATTGTCAAAACTGTTTTGCCTAATTTGGGGTTCTTTGATGTGAGGTTGCATAATCTTTACCTTTTTTATTGTATCCTCAACAAGTTCTAGGCCTCCATATTTTCTTTCACCAACATCATCTCACCATGTTGGTGTGCGACATATCATTCCATATAATTCTTCATATAGTGCCATTTGAATACATTAATTGAAGATATTATTATATGAAAAATTATATCAGAGGTAAATAATAATCCCACATTCAATGAAGGTCAAGTGATCAAGAACTCAACATTTCTTCTATGGTTTGAATAGTCTATTCTAATTGTCCCTCAGTTTGAGGGTGGTAGGCAGTTCTCAAACGTTGTTTAGTATCCATGGATTTTTGAAGACTTTTCTAGAATCTTGATGTAAAACAGGGATCACAATCAGAAACAATCAATAGGGGTACATCATGTAGTCTTATAACTTCATTAATATATAGTCTAGTCAAAAGTTCAAGTTGTAAATCTTCTCTTATAGCAAGAAAATCTTCCGAATTTGTAAGATGATGAACAATTACCCATAGCGAGTCATTACTTCTATGAGTCTTTGTTAGCCCTAGGAAAAAGTCCATCATAATATCTTCCCATTTCAACTTAGGTATGGTAAGAAGTTGCATTACTCCTCTAGGATGTTGTCTTCCAGCATAAACGTATTGAAAAACAATACATCATGACACATAATCAGCAACCACCCTCTTCATGTTGTTCCACCAAAAATGTTCCTTCAAATATCTATACATCTTAGTGATACTAGTGTGTATTGAGAAATTGAACCTATGAGCATCTTCCAAAAATTCTGTTTTTAGATCAGGTATATCAAGAACACAATGCCTTTTCCCAAATTTCAAAATTCCATCATTATATAAGAGTTTCTAAAATATTCCATCATTCAATGCCTTAATTTAATTTTAAAACTCTTTATCATCAGTCTGAGAACATTTTATCTTTTCCAGTAAAGACAGTTTTGTTACCATTTGGAAAATTATTGATGTTTCACCTTTCATGATTAATCCCATATCAATCTTTACTTGATCCAAGAACATAGGATCCCTTTCAATTCTCTTCTTGTTCCGAACACCAAGATATTTTCTACTCAAAGCATCTTCCACCTTATTTGCCTTCCCCGGGAGGTAGTGTATAGTGAAATAATAACCCTTGAGTAGTTTAGGATATTTCCTTTGCCTCATGTTGAGTTTTTGAAATGAGAAAATATACTTGAAACTCTTGTGATCAGTATATATCTCACATTTTTCATCATTGATATAGTGCCTCCATATATTCAAAGAAATTACAACAGCTGCTAATTCAATATCATGGGTAGAATAGTTTTTTTCGGAATGTTTAGCTGTCGTGATGCATATGCAATATCCCTATCATTCTGCATAAGGACACAACCATGCCCTTTAATTAAAACAACATTATAAATAATGAACCCATCATTCCCTGATTATAGAGTCAAGATGTGAGAAATGAATAATATTACCTTCAGTTCTTCAAAACATTCATCACACTATTACTCCAAAAAAACATTAACCCATTTCCGTGTGAGCTTGGTTAATGGGTTAGATAATCGGGCATAATTATATACGAAACACCAATAATAACATGTTTAACTATTTAAACTGCACACCTCAGTTATACTCGTCAGTGTTGGATATTCATGGATTCATCTTATCTTAGAAGGATCAACATAGATTCCATCCTTATAGAAAACATGGCCATGAAAAGAAATCTCCTGAAGCCAGAATTCACATATGCCAAACATACAATATAATTCATTTCATCTGAGGGTTTTTAGAATAGTTCACAAGTTATTTTCGTTGTCTTTATAGATTTTAGAGTATACCAAGATATCATTGATAAATACTACTACAATGTCATCAAGATAATCCTTGAAAACACTATTCATTAAATCCATGAAAATAGAGGGTTTACTAGCCAGTCTAAAAGGCATTATTGTAACTTGTAATGCCTGTAACTGGTTCGAAATGCTATCTTTGGAATGTCTTCCTTATTCACACAGAACTGATGATATCTAGATCAAAGATCAATCTTTGAAAAATATTGAGCTTTGTGAAGTTTATCAAATAAATCGTCAATGCGAGTTAAGGGATACTTGTTGTTTATTGTTATAGCATTGATCTCCATGTATTCAATGCACAAACTCAATGATCCATATTTATTCATAGAAAAAAGAACACGGGCTACCCATGGAGAAACACAAGGGAGAATAAATCCTTTATTACTCAATACCTCTTTTTGTTTCATTAGTTTCACTAATTATATAGTGGTCATTGTAAAAGGGGTCTTTGATATGGGCCTTCAACCAAGAATTAAATCAATGGAAAATTCAATTTCTCATTCTAGAGGATGTCTAGGTAAATCTTGTGGAAACACATCATCATATTCTTGAAGAATAGGTATGTACTCTATTTGAACTTTCCTTTCCTATCCAATAGTTATTTCACTCTCTTCCCCCCCAATAATTGAATTTAGTAGAGCTAATAGGGGTGCATCTAGATAAGAATCAGTTGGCCATGTTTCTAATCTAAAGATAAGGTACTCCTTATCATAATTTAAAATTGTATCCTTCTTTTTTTTATAATAAATTTTCACACCAAGGTCCGAAAGACAATCTATACCGAGGATTATACAAAATTCAATCATGGGGATGATGATGAGATCATTAGATTAATCTCTTTTATATGACCTAATGGTAAATGATTATCAAAACATTATTATAGTGATACTCCCCTTTGGAGTTTTGACAGAACACTCCCTTGTTAAATCAAATTGCAAATATCTAATTTTCTTGGAAAACTAGGATGATATTAATGAATACAGTGATTTATAATCAATTAAATCATTTTCTATATTTGAGGGAATAATTAATGTACCTACCAGCACATCATGTTGAACTTAAACCTCTATAGTTGTGATAACATAATCATGGACTTCTTCTCGAGGCCTTCTCTGAGGTATATTTCCTTGGTCCTTAGGAAATTAATTTGCATAATTCCCCATTTCTCTACAATAATATCATTACCCATTGACAACCTATTTTTTTCCCTAGCAATCACAAGCATGGTGGCCTTTTCTCCACACTTGTAATAGACTCCCATTCAGTTCCGGAAAGTACCAGGGTGTTTCTTCCCACATTTAGTATAGGATAGAAAATCAACTTTTCTCTTCTTCCCCATATTTTCATTTCCAGAGTGTTTAACATATCTATTCTCCTATTTATTTTATTTAAAGTCATAAGACTTGGAATATTTCAAATCTATCTGGATTTCACATGAGACTATATCTTCGTACGAATAGAATTATTGTGAGACTAATGCTTTAAGGAGAAATGGTTTTAACCCATCAAAGAATTGATAAATCTTACTCCTTGTGTAATGTATAGAATATGAAACATTCCTTGATAACCATGTAATGTTATACTCATACATTATAACATTCTCAAAATAATTTTGAATTAGACTCAGAAATTTCATTTCTATATTTGCTCGATGTTCACTAGGAATGCATTTTTCAATGAAAAGTACTTTAATCTCCCTCCATTACATATTTGATAAATCTTAATACTCCATTTTGTTTTGAATTAATGACCACAAATGATATGAATCTCTTGTAAGGTGATAAAATACCATGAAATTTTTTTTCGTTCGGTTCTCCCCAAAGAATTAAATATTTTCTCTATGGAACTTATACATTTCTCAGATAAAAAGGGATTTTAGTCCCATTTAATGTTGGTTGTTGTAGCCTCATGAAGAGGTCTAACATTGATCCTCTACATTGTGGATCAGTGTGCTCCAAACATGTAAGGTTATTATAAATAACCTGAGTGAGTTGTCCTAGTATGGTTATAAGTTGTTCAGAACTAGTTGCATCACCAGCTCTAGTATAATTATCTTGAGTAGGATGTAATTCCCTTCATAGATTATATTTGTTGATATGGTTTCCATTCCATCTACTAGGTACCATTTCTAAAACATGGAATATAGGAGATTAGTTTATGAATCACAATACATAATTCCAAACTTGTAATGCACCTGAATAAAATTAAATAGTTTATGGATATCATCCATAATCATAAAAATGTTTTTGTTGAGGAAGTATATACTCATAAATACTTCAAAATGGATTTGTAAATAATATAAGAATTATCCTAAGTATATCCACAGTGAGTTTTGTAACCAATAGTGCAGCAAGGACCGTTGTCGTGTACTGGGATACATTGGGTCATGCCAAAAACTCTTTGTCGGAGTTTTCACTCCTAGGTACTTCATTGCCAAAGTCTCCTCCACCTACTCGTATCCAGACAAGGATGTATTTCATGGAAAATTCGAAAAATATCTACGTTATCAAAATTGTAGGAAGTTCTTCTATACTAATTCTCAAGGTCTATCATAGAGTAATGTTATAAAATCAATGTTTTCTTAAATCTCTCTTCCAAGTATTGCACTAATATTTTCTGATACCAACTATAATGCCCCAACCCCAGTTACTCAAAATTAGTGCATTATTACATAACAATTTTATGATACAAGGAATAATGTCCTAAATGAACGATCAGTTTAGTATCCATGGAAGTACTAGATACATACTTAATATTCACATTACAATACAAATAAAAAACAACATTGTGTCTCAATAGAACACACACATATCCCTTATCCTGCCCATGCAGGTCAATCACAATATACTTCTTCACATCCTGGGATATATAAAACATAAAGAATGTGTGAGCTCATATGGTTAGTAAGGATAATAATTTTATAGAATATTTCATAAATACGCATAGACATTTATGGCGATGTATAAGACTAAAACACAAACCTTTCAAACATAATATTCAACATAATATGGAAAATATAAATCAAATAATTTCATATACTTATTTACATGGATATTCTACTATTCGAATAATCACATGTAACATTAATAAATAATTTCACAGTGATGGAATGCATAATGCCAGACAATATAACCAAATAGCCAAGTCCTCATCCCAAGAATACAAATAATTTTTTTCCAGTCCTTGTTCAAAGACACATGTTTTTCTCACTAGACCTACTGATGCATCAAGGATCTATATCAGGCTCCACCAATAACTTACTATGTCTAATGTATTCCTCATATGGAAATGATGAATCATAACATAAAAATTCATATTGAAAACTAGAATATGAAATGTTAACACCTTAACCATAAACTATGAATGGTATAAAAATAACACATCCACATTCGAACATATCACAAAACTAGAAATACAATATTGAATATGGTATTATAATAAATAAACTTTGATGAAGTGTAAAATCCATCAAAGGATTTTGACATAGATGAATTAAACACTATTTGAGAGAAATATATTTTTGTAATTTGAAATCATTTAAACATAATGTAATTATAAAAGAAAACATATATTTTAAAAATATTCTTATATGTTTATAAGGTATTCTTCAGAGGTGTTATAGCAGTAGAAAACAACCGCACCCATCGTATAAGTGAAAATATATTATTAACATAATTTGTCCAATAGGTCATAATGTTTCTTTTATTTTGGAAAAATTATTGAAAGATAACATTCAAAACATTTTGTAAAAAGTCAAAAGGGTATAAATTACATTAACAAATATTCTAGGAAATAAAAAAAATTGGAATAAATTTTTAAGAAACACATATGAGGATGATAAAGAAATCCTAGTAGACACTTACATACAAACAACCTCTGATAATAAAGAAATTGTAAAATTAACCCTTAATTTGTACTTTTCCTTGATCGAGGGTACATTAACCTCTTGTATAATAGTAAATTTATTGTTATTAAATTATAGAATAACCACATACATAAAAATTAGAGAATATATGATCTTCTAATATTGCTTTGTTAATAATATTTCAGTAGTATCATTGTTCCGGGTGTTAACTGATTTGTTTTCCTTTATATGTTCTCATATGCAAGTCATGTTTTTTTTGGTTAGGATGTATTTGATTCATATACAATATGATATTTTGTTTTTAAACATTATTTTTAAATCATCAAATGAAAATTATTCTCGAATGGTTATGATGGGGAATGAGTCTTATCGCGTTCATGGAGACTGTAATATGTACGTACGTACGAGCGACAATATCATTCGATTGATGGTAAAATCACATTAAATTTAATATTATATCTTATATAAATAATCATTAACATGCTATATTTATTATTTATATCAACTATACTCATTATTATACCCATCAAAATAATGAAGTGTTGAATAACAAACTACACAACAAGGTGGAGACGGTAAGTCGTACATACACACGTATGACGACTTTATCATCCATATGATGGATAAAATAATGAATATTTTTTGTACCATATTTATAATAACATAAAATTATATAGAAGGTATAGGAGTTATTTTTTTGGTATGGAAACAAAAATGAAAGAGGAGGTGGATAAAGAAAGAGGTGATGATATTATTACCTATTCTTCAAGTGCTTCCTTTTTATTTGATCAAAAGGGCTCCATAGGATAGATTTCTGATAAATGTAAGGCCTCTAGGATGTAGTGAGGGTATTTGGGAGGATATTTGATTAGGGTTTGGGAGTGAAAAATGGATTTGGAGGTGTGAAATTAATATAACGGAAAGTACTCTTTTATAAGAGAGGTGAGGGTCACTTTTAGAAAATCTTGTAATATTAGTATATTAATAAATCATTTTAGGTTTATAATGGCTCAAAATGGATTTATGTAGAGTATAAGGTGGGTATATTTCTAAATAATTTCAAAAAGTAGGTTTTAGAAATGTTTATATTACCATATTAACCTTATCCTTTAGATTAAACCCTTAGTTATGTGGTTTAACATCTGAATGTCTTCCTGTATTATTATAATAAATGGTTAATAAAGTTATTATAAAAATCCAAGAGAAAACCAAGGGGTTAATTATTTGTATATATAACTTTATCTATGTCCTTTGGCAGAAAACCAGGTTTTTTGGAATATTATATCTTTTAATAAAATTGTATTTTTTAAAGAACTTATTTATGTATATTTTGACACTAATAAGTATTTGGATTTTGTGAAAGTCATAAAAAATTTATTACTTCAACAAAAATTTATTTAATCAACTATTACATGTCATATTAACCTAGAATATTCGTGGAAGGCATTAAAAGTCTCAATTTTCATTTATTTTAATATATAAAATATCAATTATTTTAATCATTCAATAATAAAGTAATTATTTCATCATCATTGTGTCATAAACAAATTTAATTATTTAAGGTCTAAAAATTATAAATAAAATACCATTACGTAGGAAATATGTTTATCTTTCTAATTAATATTTATAGTCTAATTTATCTTATTTTAAACCTTATATTAACAATATTTTTGTTATTAGAATTTTAATTTAACAGTTTTAACTCTTATTTAAATAAAATATAATAAATGTCCAAATCTAATACAAGTGGATAAAAAATCGATCATATTTTATTCCTAAGGTTTATTTCTGTCAAAATACACATTTCCAATAGAATTAAGACATGTGTTAGATTAATTATAATATCATTTTACATTTAATTTTCGATTTACTTTTAACAGTGGTAAATGAAATCCAAAAGTTACAATTCACCAAAAAATATTTTCATCTTATTGAACCCCATTTTACTTACTGATATCAACTGTGTCTATCTGATTTATGAAATTCTATTCACAAAAGCATTAAAATTAAATTTTATTCAAATTTTCAAATGTGACTAGAAGGTTGGTAAAAGAAGGTAAAAAGATCAATAAGATATTATATATAAAATCATATTATAAAATCACTCTAGTGAATTAAATTGGACTAATATAGGTATTATGGATCTATTTTCATTTTAAATTAAATTTCAAAAAAATAATAATTATTTAAATAAATGATTATTTTAAACAATAACAAAGTGATTTTAAATATTCATCAAAAATTAAATATTTTAATAAGAATACCAAACATTCACTCTAAGATAAATTTTATATTCCAAATCCAAAAATGAAGTCCATTTTCAAAAAATGAAATTTATAAAATTTTAAAAAGTGGGTATTACTATTCAAAACTACTCTTAAAATGGATATTTTGATTTGTCGTGGTGCGCTAGAACTCGAAGTTGCATACAACGCAAACAATTGCATTATTCAAAGGGAAGTGTATCGTGGAATCTTGGGGTGCAAGAATGAGAATTTTTATGTTCATGTTATTTTATGTTTTTAAAGTATTTTGAAACCCATTCTTTTTCCATGGTTTATTTATGAAATTATGAATGAATTATTTTAAGGTGTCACAGAAATGTATTGATTATTGAATTTGTGGGACCTATATTTCCTTCCAACACATTGCGTAATGGATTATATTTTATAAGAGAGAAATTTTTGGTTAAAATCTTAGCAATTAACTAGGTTCACAAAGGGTGAGTGTCATGTAATTAATCCCTTCTCACAATATTAATCCAGAACATGTTAGAATGTATCTAGGTTCACAAAGTTTGATTGTTATTACATTAAAATCGACTCACAATTTCATATGTGAATTAGATAGAATGTATCTTCGTTTATAAAGGGTGAGTGTGATGGAATTAATCTATACTCAAATTATTATTTGTGAACAAGTTATAAAGTATCTTGGTTCATAAAGGGTGGGTGTGATGTTGTTAATATTTACTCACAATTTTACACGGGAATATTATATCATGTCTCTAGTTTCAAAAAGGGTGGGTGTGATTTAAATATGATATACTCACAAGTTTACTTGTTAAAAGGTTGAAATGTATCATGGATAATAAATATAATAAATCCTTTGTCTATTAATAGGACTCCTTTTAAATATTTTATCATTTATTCTAGGTTATAAGTGTAATGCCTTTTTTTAAATGTGTTAATCACTTTTAAATCATAATAAAATGTTTCACATTTATTTGTATTTATTTTTATGTTGGGACATTTAATTTTTCGTTTAATATTGATTTATTATTTTCTTAAGATTATCCATCAAGTGTTATGATTATTTTACATGGTATTTTGATATTTTATTACTATATTTGTATCATTATCACATTCTCTATCATATTTATGTTCAAATACATTATTATAATTCTACACCTATACAAGGTGTTTGAATTCTCCATTTCATAATTTTGCAGTATCTAGGTTAAATAGATGATTGTATCAGGTGAGATGTATTGAAAGGGGAAAGAGGAGAATTATTATGGATACAACATTTCAAGTTTTGTAAACTAAGTTATCTATGTGTCAAGTTTCTAAGACACTAAATCATTATATCCTTGGGGTTTGATACTATTTATGGATGTAATAATTAAACCATGATTTTGAATGTATTAATTATGGAACGTCTAGATTTGGTCACATCATGTTTTTACAACTTTATAATTATCATATAGATCATTCTTAACCATTGTGTATAATTGGATATAAAAAAATCCTTTTTTCTAATTGATTATAATATAAAAATATGTATAGAGTGATGACGACCAATTTACACTAAGGATTTTCCAAAAGATAATAAGGGTATGTAAAACATGAAATATCCATTGTTTCTTATGTGATCATTATTTTTCAATGTCTCATTATTTCCATGATTTTTTATGATCTAATAATGTTAATTAAATTGGAGTAATTTTTTTATAGGTGTTTTTAACCATATATTCATATCCCTTAATGCCAGTTTTCTCTATTTTAACCCTATCACTAAATATAGTTCAACAATTATTTCCTTCTAATTTTTATGGATAGGGTGATATTTTACCCCATGAAATCCATCAATTCAAATATAATGTTGATTATGGGTAATTTTTTCCCAATTCACCTATTAATTTCAGACTGATTTGATCATGGTTGTTCTACCCTAAAATTCATTACATCAACAATCCAACCATGGAATCCTCTAAAAATGAACCTAAATTTTAAAATATAAGTCAAAATATACTTATGGTTTGGATCACTCTAGGGAATTGGGATATGGAACGAAATTCATGGTTTATATGGTTATATAACACCTTAATATTATGTAGAAATGTATTTGACTTTTTTGGGGAATAATCAACTTCATGGGAAATAGTTCATCGTCCATCTTAAAAATATAGGGGATGATATTTATATAAATAAAAATGAATATGAAATTTTAGATCATAACAATTTAATGAATTGATGACCAATATTATTGGTACACATCATTACAGAATAAAACATTAACTTCACTAAAGATCCAAATGTGTTTTGATTCCTCCAATGAGAAGGGAAGATGAATCAGTGGAGGTCTATTTTTAAATTTTAATTTAATTTATAAATTAAGCACTGTGACTTATTAGTGTATGATCCACTAAAAATATAAAAACCATCCACACACTATCATGAAAAAGTGGGAGGAAAAATAACACATAAATATTTACACGATTCATATCTAGTGTGGAGTCATACTGCCTTCCATAACATGTTTTCCCCCAACTATATATTCTTTTCAATATAACCCCATGTGAAATCCACATACAAAAAATTGTTAGCATCCCACCACATAGTTTAGGATTAACACCCAACATCGTTTATTTTTGTTTCTTAAGAAAAGATAATTACAAAAAAAAACCAGAGGACCATGCTTCTTCACTAAAATATAAAATTTATATCCTTCCACAATCATTTAGAATATTGAAGGAAATACTACTCATAGTGATATATGGAATGTTATAAACAAATATTATCAAACATAGATTAAATAATCTAAAGGTGAGGGGTTCATTAGAATTTGAATAATGAAGAATAAAAACATAGTTTCAGACTCAATCAAAATCATTTCAGTAAATATAACACCCTATGTATCCACAATACATCTATATTTTTCATACAATATACACTCTTCCATGTTCCAAAAGCTTTTATTCTATATCATTCTTTCAATTCACACTGTTCTCCTAATAAGATCTCAATTATGTTCCCCTCAGTTCTCACCTTATTTTTTCCCTTTTTATATAAAAGGATATCATATATTTTTTGACATCATAGGGAAGTTCCCATGATCTTCATTCTCTCTATATGTTTTTCCATTTAGATTCTCCTTTATTTATGTCCCAACTATCATTGAACATTTATGTAGTGTGTCACAAAAAGTATATTAAAAAATACTTAAAAAAGTAATTGAAAAACTATTAGAAAATTTTGAACACCCATCAATCTATGAATAAATAAGAACTTGAAATACGAAGCTGAGACAGAAATATGAAATGACCTCATGAGGAATAATTCCTATATAGAAATTGGAAACATAGATCTCAATCAGCTATATATAAAATCAACTGCAAAGATATTTCTCAAAATGAATATATAAAAATCATCTATGTGGATCTCAACAACATGAATTTAGCTATAAAAACCATTTTTATGTGAAACATGAACCTAGATGGACAAAATAGATACATTTTTCTAAGAAAATGACTATATAATTGAAAATGGAAATATGGATTCCAAATTTGAATGTGTTAATTATTTGACTACCTGGGTTATTTAGCTACGTGGAAAAATCATTTACATGATTCAATAACATAGTGAATAGAGCGATGGGATCCTCAATTCCAAATTTACTATATGAGTAAACCCATTGAAAATCCAACTATATAGATCAGAATCCACTCAATCATGAATATAATTTCTTCAGCCAACATGCATCCCTTCTGAAACACACTTTTTTATAACATGAATATTTATTCAATGATATTTTTCACAATTGAAACTAGATTAAGAATCATCAAAGATAGGTTATCCATCATTGAGGTTAAAAAAATACAATTACAGTTTCTATTCAAAAACCTTTATATCATAATTCTTTCTCATACCAGGCCACAACACTATGGGGTTCCTCAACATACCCCTTCAATTTTATTGATAATCTTTTACAAATCTCATAAAAAATTGTAAAAAAATATTAGTACCACCAATGTATCATCATAGATGTGAAATAATTATTTTAATAACATTTCTACATATTTGGCGAGTTATTCCCTTCACCACTGCCTTCATTATAATCTCAGGTAATGATTTGTCGATGTTGAACAAAAATTTTAAGAATTTCTATATTTTTATCAATCCCAGTAACTTACACTCCCATTATTTGTCTTATTCTCCATTTAAAAAAATAATGAATGATTATATGTGTTATTTTAATGAAAAAAATTTATGTTTGTTTGGAAGGCTGAAAAGGTAGTTTCAACTATAACTCTAATAATCTCTTACGTGTTATATATTTTTTGAAAACATATTCAAGATGGTATTTGGGAAAAAAAATATTTCACCTAATGAAACCATCTATTTGATAATGCGATAATAAATGTCGATAAGTTTTGACAAATAATATTAAAGTATTATTTTTTAAATATCAGTTGAAAATTGATTTTCAAAAAGAGTCATCAAAAGTATCTAAAAATCATCCAATAGATTAATTAGATAAACATTAATCTAGAATGATTGTGTAACTACATGAGTTGATGAAACATTATCATATTTGACATTAATAATAGTGGAAACATTGCTATTTACAATACCACATTACACAACCATCACTAAGAATGAAAAAACCACTAAAGGTGGATATATGGTCTGTAATGCCACCTACCCATCAACATTAGTGTATATAAGAAGGTCAAGATCTTCATTTCATCTATTCAGTAGAACAAAATACACTATACCTTAAACATATAATATAAATTTCTTAATTTAAATCAGGTGCTACTACCTTATCTAAAATTTATAACATGCACATAGAGTTTCTAAATAAGAAATTTATAGCCCAAATTCATTGAGATGCAATAGGATTCTTATCATACATTTGAAAATATTTTGATAAAATTAGTTTTTATAATCATGTTTGTTCAGAATTTTCCCAAAAAATATAAGTGTATAAAAAAATTTAAAATATTATATTCCATGCATTCCTATAATTTAATTATAATTATTTTTTTATGAAATAATGTGATACTGATTATTTTTCAAAATATTCACTCCTGCAAAATTATTTATTTCTCCAAGAATGGTATCTCATTTTACTTCTTCATCCTTTCCACAATGTCCTCACATTGAAAAATATTATCACTGGTAAAAATTAGGTTATTAACATAGGCAATAAAAATCAATTTTTCAATGTAGTTGTTCTTCAGTTACATGTTTCTATCAATATTACCTTTAACATGTGGCATTTGTTTTCAAACAACCATCAATCGTAGAATTCCAGACCCTTAGAGATTGTACTAAGATGCATGAATCCTTCTTCAATTTGAAAAACATTATTCCATTAATATAAATAATAAAACAATATAGATTTTTAAATAATGTCCTCTTCTTCTAGATCACTTTTTAGAAATACAAATTTTACATCCATTTGATAAAATTTATAATGCTTATGAGATACCACTACTAAGAACATTTTTATTTTCTAATGTCTAGAAACAGAATCAATGTTATCTTCTAATTAAATTTATTCCATTGGATAATAACCTTTTCTAATAAGTATATCTTTATTCTGTTTGACTTTACCATTCTCATTCATCTTATTCCTGAAATCACATTTTTTACGATCACATTTTTAGATTTTGGTCAAGGAACTAGTTCCCATAAATTATTTTTCTCAATTTAATTTTGTTCCTAAATAATTTTTTTATCTATTTTACATTATCAATAACCTTATTCTCTTTCCTTTGAATAACTTTAGATACAAGAGCTATTTTTGTCTAAAAACACAGTCCTCGTCATTTATAAATTGGTTCATTCTGATTTCCGTTGATATTACAAGTGTCAACATGTTTCTTCAATACATGAATCAAGGTTCTGTTACCAAAAGTACTATATTCATCATCACTGGAACACTCATAATTACAATCAACTGTATTTGTTATAATTTCATCAAATCTCTTACACATTTCATCAACAATTTTCTCATTATCATCTTTAGGATACTAAGAATATTATTGAATTTTTTTATCATTTTCCCATATTTCCATCAACCTACACATTTTATCTTTCAATAGTCTTATAAAATATTTTATTATATAATTTTTAGCATTCCCATTGGATAAATAACCTAAAGAGACTCTATCATCATTAATTTATTGAATGTTTTCCAATCCGCTTCCATTGATTTTAATAGAAAAAGGACTTCCAAATACATTAAAATATTTCACTATAGACTTATTTTGGGACAAAATTTCATAGAATGTAAATGTAATTTGGTTATTAAGAACCATTCATTCAGAATGTGGACAGTAGTACACACTACTTCCCTCTAGAAGTTTTTCTAAAAAATATTCGTTGTCTGTATGGGCCTACCCATTTCACAATATTCCCATTCATACTCTTGAAAACAACAATCTATTTGTGTTTATATGGTTTTCTATATTGATACATGATTCCATGCTTTCTATGATATGTTGTAAATGCATTAGACATTTATTCAATCCCATTATCTGATATCAGTTTTTTGATACTCAATGAACGCTCTTTTTTCACTTTACATCGACATATTATGAATATATTCACAACCTCAGACATGTTCTTGATGAAAATAGCTTTATTCATCTGAGATAATTTATAGATTAATGTAAGGGACTAAATACTACTTTTGGTAGACTAATTTCTAAAGGGTCCTCAGAGATTTGTGTGGACTGACTCCAAAAGTCTCAGGGTTGTATTATTCACCTTCTCGTGAGTCCACTAAGTCATTTTTCACTCTTAACATGTTCAAAAAACTAAAACATAATCCCAATTTATCATAGGTATGTGTTTTCTTCTCCATGGTTCAAAACGATTCTTTGGATTATCTTATGATTCCCAAGTGTTCTATAATGTAAAAAGTTATCACCATTCATGCTTGTATAAAATTTATTTGACAGACCCCTAGTCTCTAATAAAATTTCCTTTTTTATATAAATTGATAAATATAGTCTCCATCACACATGATTTTAATAATGAATATATTTATCTTTAATATTTATTTATTACCCTTATCAAAAATTTGGATAATAAATGGTGTGTTTTTTCCACTCAACATAATGAATATCATATATTTTCAAACTATCATTATATTTTTGAGATGTGCCTATGAATTTGACCATTATATAAGAGTCATTAAAAATGTTACCACACCTTATTCATGTTTTTTAATGTTATTAAGACATTTAGGATCACCAATATTGTGGGAGGAAAACCAAAGATAAATTATCCATGACCTTGTCTTCTTATCACCATTAAAATACACTTAATACAAACATGAATTTTCATGATGGCACACTTAAATGACACTGACATTATCATTGAAGGAGGAATAATTGGGAAATCCTTTCAGGAATTTCTCTGCTCTATGGCCTTTTTGATAACATCTGCTTCAAATTTATTCTATATAGTTAGATAATTTTTCTTTTTTCCACTTGTAGCTATTTCAATTTTTGATATAATTCATCTAGTATATGATTTCCCCTCATTGAAGCACTACCCAAGATTCATGTTTTATTAAAGGAATATACATGTTATTTCAATATGTAAAATATCTATGTTTAAACATTCCTCAACACCAACAACAACCCCAAAATTTGAAATTTACTGAAAAGAAGTTGTATCTAGATATTGTTTTCCTAGAAATTATCATTCAATGAGCTATTTAGGATAATTTTCTCCCATAATTATAATATAATTTCTATTAAATATGTATATATCATTAAATATTCTTAAAGAAAATGTATCTCCATTATTTTTATCTATATTTTATTAGAATTATTTTAAAGACCAACATTTTTAGTATCTATAGTTTCAAAAATAGATTTTTAAGATGAGGATTTTACAACAATTTAACCATAATATTTATAGGTTTATCTATTAAATTGCATTGTGGTTTTAAATCCCCTCTTGATATTTTCTAGGTCTTTATCAACATTTAGAAATTATTATTACATTTATGATAGTCTTTCTTCATTCAAAAGAAGTTTTTGTTGAAGATATTTGATCATCGTTTACATTCCACAGTTTTCAATATGAGATTTTTATTTTCATCCACATGATTTTTCTCTCTATTATCCTCATATCATTTTTACCAACTATTTTCTTTTTCTTTCTTATAATAGAATCCTTATCTTTATTGATCATGGAAGTTTTATCATGAAATCCCCGCAGATCATCTTTGTTAATGTATTCTTAATTTATTTGTATATAATAATCTTCTTCACTTATTTATGAATAAATAATATATTCAACAAGATCCATAAAATATATAATCATTTTTTGTGTCTCTTCATCATAATCTCTAAAAAGAAGAATATCAATTTATTCTTTTATACTGGATAGAAATATTATTTTGTTTTTTGAAATCTATTCTTGTATCTGAAATCCTTTGAATCTAATATATAGTTCTGTACACCGATCATTCATAAATATATTCATTATATTTAGATTATTAATATGTCATTTTTTCTTTTGAAAATTAATTGAATAATTTCGAACACCATTACATTTTTAACATCAATAAAAAAATATACTATAGTTATTTATTCATTTTCTTCTAAAATAATTTTTAAATAAATATATGAACTATTTGATATTATTAATAATTTTATCAATTACTTGTGTCATTAATATATTCATAATTGATATTTTCATGTTCCTCATGGATTAAAAATACATAACTTCTTTCGCTATATTTTTAAATAATGACTTCTTTAGAATTTCATAAGTAGTTGGAAAATTTTAGATCTCATAAATGGAAATATTTTCTATATCTTCAAGAACTAAAATATTAGGATCAAATATATCAATAATATTTATCACCAATATTACTATTGTATAACATTAATTATTTTCACTAAATAATCAAATGTTACTCAAAATTTTATTTACCTGAGTGAAAAATCATCGACTCATTTATTCTAATCAATTTAAATGTGTTCAAATTTGTATCTCTAGATTTATAAATTTTAAGATCTAACATTTACTTTTCCTCCGTAACTTCTCTCCACCATTCCCTACATTTATTTTTTATTCTTATACCCAAAAATTTCATGTAATCTTTCTCTAATAATTATATGAGAATAAATTATATTTGTTTCTATCCAAATCCATATTTCTTCTTGTTAGAAAATATCATCCAAATATCCTTTGAGAATAGTAGAAAACCCCTTATATCTATATCTCTAAATTATATTTCCATAGATAAATTATAAAGAAATATTCAATTTTCCCATCTATGAAATTTTTTTCATTAATATTTATGTACACCCATATCGTTATCCGAGTGGATATTATGCACAAATCAAAGGATAATATTTTTTATTACAAAGATTGAACAGTTCTCTGATACCAATTGAATATCAAAATTCGATTAGTTTCCTCTATAGAGAAGAAAGGATGAATAATTAGAGGGTATTTTTGAAAATTAATTTTCAAATATAAATTAACTTATTTGGACGGTTAATGTATGATCCACTAAAAATAGAAAAATTGAAACTCAAATGACCATGAAAGAAAGAAAGGGAAAGGAACACACTAATTATCACAAGGTTCACATCTAGTGCAGAATCCTACACATTCTTATGGATAGATAATATACCCAATAATGTATTCTCTTCACTATATCCCCATGTAAAATTTATTTACCAACAAACATGTGGAATCCCACAACACATGTTAGGGGACACACCCAATATCGTAGCTTCATACTGTAGTGAAAAAGATAATTATAAAAAATAATAAGATCAATAAAATACATGTTTTCTTATAAACAATGAAAATATATATCATTCAATGATCCTGGATAATATTCTAGGAAATACTACGCACATTGCTATCCAAAAATAACTGAAAAAATATTCTCAAATCCAGATTCAATTTTATATAGGTTAAAGATTCATAATATGTTTAATGGGGAAGAAAAATAACAACCCTTCAAAATCAATGAATGTAATTTCTAAAAACATCAACCCATTTTTCTCCATTGCACATCAATTTTTTTATTACCATCATATCTCCACCATGCATGAATATCATCTCACTATGTTCATGTTGTCTTAGGGAATCCCTCATTTTTATTACATAACTTTTCATTACATTTAACAAACAGAATATCCTTCAAATTTTGTGTCTTGGAAATCTGGAATATAAAACATGAAAACATAGAACATTCTTCTAATCCACGTGTATTTATTAATTATATGTTCTTTCTATGTAAAATTATTGCATCTCATATCCAGAATTCATGCATCAAAGGAAAGGGGGGGTAGAAGCCCTAGTAATGAAATCAAGGGAATTAATTTACTTTTGATATCAATAAGAACATGATGAAAAACATAAATACTTGAGAAAAGGAAGTATAGGAAAAACATAATTAAAGGAACATGAACCATAACTAGAATATGTGGCTATGGAATTTATTTTAGACATTCATGAACATATCACTAAGGTTCATCCCAATGGTGTCATAATCATTACCAAGTTTATTCTCAAAGGTATCATGAAATTGATAGTAATAAGGATATATAAGAACATACCCAACATAAAAAGAAAGAAACTAGAAGACCTAACATAAAGGAAGTCATGACTTAAAAGAAGAGGGTGAAAGGTTCCCTTACCTTGAAGAGTAACTTCAAAAGCCTTAAGTTTGGGACCATGGGGGGCTTGAGGGAACCTTGGAAGGACTCTTTATGAGGTAAAAATACCTGAGATTGATTGAGGACAAATATTTAATGAAAAAATGGAAGAATGTCTTGGTATTTATAGTGAAAGTGATAGAATATTTAATTAATTTCCAAGGGACACCTCATCGGTGGTATTTGAAAAACCATGGGCTTTCCATTGGTATTTTCCCATGGTAATGGCCACTAGGGACACCAAATAACATATCTTACTATTACCAAGTCTACCAGAATTATTACATCATGAATATATCATTAATAAGGTCATTAAACACACCGAAACTCAAAACTATATTTTCACTATTTACCGAAAAACAAAACATTTTATAAAAATATCATAAATTCACCCTAACTGTAGAGACCAAAGCTTGTCATACATAGACATTACATTACTTTTTTGGAATACTTAGTGCATATCAAAAACAGAAACACAAGAACCGTAATAGTTTAGTGTCTTTTGAAACTTGGAACGTAATCTTCTAATCGTTGTGAAAGATCTTCAAAATCTCCCATAAAGATCTTCCCATTTTTGTTTCCTTACCTAAAATCTTTCTTTTAATCCTGGGGGAAAAGAAAACATAAAAAGGATGAGCTAAAATTCTCAGTAAGGGTAAGCGTGGATAAAATAAAACATACCATATAAATTTTAACTTAAAAAAACATGAACATTAAAAATCTTGAGCAACGAAATAAAACATGGAAGTACATAACACATAGATCATAACGGAACATTTATCATGATAAAATATCAAGGGAATAAAACATGTAATTGTGGAATCGATTAAGGACATGTAATTATTTCCATAGTAGCCAAGGCATTGCTGCCAAGACCATCTTAGTGGACAAAGTCCCTTTCTGAATCGAGTTCACTCCTCGTTCCAGTCCTGTAATACTGAACTGGATTAACTTACCATTCCAGCCATATCTATATCATGAGATATAAATCTTTAACCAATGCATTGGAGGGAGATATAGGTCCCACCCATCTCATAATGAAATCATTCTTACTTGTGCCACAAAATAAACTTAAAACATTCATCATAACCCAAAGAATAAAATGGTTTTCATAAACATCATCCCATCATCACATAATCCATATAAAATAAATGGACATCATTTCATAATAAGAAAATTGAAACCATGTAAATAATAGAGAAATTATACTTGAAACATACACATATGAAATAATTTCATCTTATATGGAAAAAATGGTTTTGATAAAACACTTGAAATGAATTCTTGAGGGAAATATCCTTTCTTCTTCAAAATCAATTTCTTTTCACAAAAAGTCATGCAATTTTAAAAGAAAAATATTTTGTTGAAAGTAGTCATGAAATATTTTGGAGGAAGCTTCATGAAATTAAGGCTTTATAAAACCGTAAAAATCCTTTCATGCCGTATAAGTTAAAAAAGCATTCTTCTTGTACTTTTGATGGAAAATTCAAAAAGTACCTCGTAACGTAAACAAAAGAAATATTCCTTACATACCATGTAGTAAAAGTCAAGAATGGGTAAAAAGGAATTTTTACATACATGAATACACTTTTATAAAATATGGACATGGATGATAGAAATAACCCCAGTAAATACTTACGAATAAGCAATCTCGGATAAAAATGAGATTTGAAAAATTATCCCTTACCTTAGGTCCGATTTGCTTTGTAAGTGTCTGAACCTCCTATAAAATGATTTAAATAATGTTATTGACTTATTACAGAATCATATTAATTTTTATAATATCATATATGGTTCACTTATGACTTTATATTACTCGTTCTTTTGTAAATTCATGTTAAAGTAGCGTTTTGGGTAAAATCGTTTCATTTGTCGTTCGTGTTTTAACTTGTAATTATTCATATGATTAAATAGATAATGATTACATACATCCAGAATTTAAAACATGGTTTATATATAATATATATTTAGAATATACATATATATAATAGATCGATAAATGGAAGGAAATACACCGTTCATGGAGACGGTAGGCCGTACGTACGCATGAACGTTGTTTTCGTTTCCCATTTGGATTGAATGGAATTAAGTAAAAGACATACATATATATATATATACATAAATCCAGTATCATTATTATGTCATATATTTCATTATTATTCATTATATATACTTTATAATCATTCATGAATGGTTAACATGGATAGTGTATCTCATCGCATTGTGGAGACGGTAGTCCGTACGTACGCACGAGCGATGATATCATTCCCAAGATCGTGGAATTTTATTAAAGTGTATGTATAATATTAAATAATCAATATCACTTTAATATAATCATATATATTCATTACATTCACCCTTATACCCATCCAAGTAAGGTGGTGGTGGAAAATAGATTACACCACGGCGTGGAGACGGTATTCCGTACGTACTCACGCGCGGTGATTTCTTTTTCCGTTGGATGGATAGATGGTGAAATATGGTTGTTTAATAATTATAATAACATATCAGTATACCATTGATACTGATTTTATTACCTCATAATGAAACAACTAAAAAATCATAAGTGGAAAAAGAAATAAAGTGGAAAGAATCGGTAATGGACATTACCTCTTCATTGAAGCGCCTCTTTGAGACCTCCTCTTAGGGCACTAAAATTGGTCTTTTAATAATACCAGGACCTCTAGGATGTTTCTATGGAAGTGGAGAAGAGAATTTGGTAGGGTTTGGACGATCTTGAAGGCTCAATGTGGTGTGAGGAAGAGAGGGAGGAGGTTCCCTTTTATAAGGTGGAGAGGGGCACCTATGGAATTCTTAAAAATATTAATTTATAATAAATCTAACCCCACCTAAAAACATCCAAAATGACTCATATCCAAATATTAGATGATATAGGGTTGTAAGCTCATCAACCAATCAAATTTAGACATGTTAGGAATTTATTTTAAACATTATCAACTTGATTTATCCTTATTTAATCAATTTAATTTTATTTGTGGTAATAACATTCTAAATTTTAAATTAAATGAAATAATTACTTATTTGTGGTAAATTTTACATAATTGGATACTTTATAACATTTTAGACCATATAAATTTAAATTTATAATTTTTAAATATTTTTGTGATTTTTGAACAATTTTATAATATGATATTTTTATAAAATAACAATAGTGTCAATTTTGACACTATTCATTTACATGAATTTAAATAAAATATATACATAAGATATGTTAGAACTAAAATCTTTAATAGATTCATAAAGGGACATATGTTTCTTGAAAATTATTGGAGCACATTAAATAGTTCATATAATATTTATTTTATTATTTTTAAAACCATTTATTTGGTTTATCTCTTAATAAAATTATTACTACAACATTTTTGTATAATTATTTAATATACTTATTTTTGCATAAAAATTAAAAAATAAATCATATGATGAAGATAACTCTATTAAATTTCACAATAATACTTTTACTAGAATTTATCATCTAAAAATCACAATATTTAAATTGTTATATTTATTAAATTATGAAGGTGACAACTTTAGCATCACTTAAAATAAAATAATATAAGTGGCATAATCTCTTTTATGAGGCTCCATATGGTCAAATATTAGACCATTGGATTATTAGGGTTTACATTTACATTACCAATAAGTTTTGGTCAGGGTTTTGTGCATTTTAGGGTTACCATTAGTTTAATAAAAACAATATTCTTTATTTTTCACTAGATAAACAATTTCTGCATCACTATTGTGTCACAATTAATGATAATTATTTTATCCCTAAAAATTATAAATAAATTCATATGATGTAGATAATTTTATTATATTTCTATAGACTATTCATTTTCTATTTTTCATGAAGCGTATCACTAAATTAAAATTATTATACTTATAAGATTTAAGAGACTGACATGTTGTCACTTTCTTTGGTTTTAATAATAATTAACTTATTTTCAACGTCAACCGTCCATAAAATGAATCTAATCTGATACTTAGGTGATATGGTTATACTTTTAGCCATCCAATAGAATTTTAGCATGTGTTATGGTAATTTTATAATATTATATTTACCCTTAATTACCCGATTTACCTTTAACTATGGTAAATAAAATTTACCATAATTACTATTCATAATTCTCATAAAGAAAAAATAGTCTGTTAACATAATTTGGACCCAATGATTCCAAATATGGATTCAATTTTTTGAAATTCAATACACAAAAGTTTCATAAATTAAATTAAAATTAATCCCGTTGTCGAAAGAAAACGGGTTTTTGTTTAAAATATTGTAAAAGATTGAATTGATTTAACCTACGAATTCAAGGTAAAATAAATTCTAATGACATAAATTATATTAAATGGTAAAAATATATTCTATTTATACTTAAAACCCATTAAATATTATAATTTAATCATATATATTATTACGATGAAAAAATTTGTTTTGTAATTAAAATATAGCGTGTTTTTACTATTTATTAAAATATGAAAGTTATCAGAAATATATCAAAACTTTATCCAATGTAAATTTTTATATCTTTATTAAAAATAAGAAGTTTATTTTGTAAAATTAAATTTATAGACATGTCAAAAACTATATTTACAGTGGATATTCCATCAAAAGGTGGAAAAACTGCATTTTTTTAAAAATACTTATTTTACCTGAAAAATTTATTTTGTTCTAATACCATGTTTTAGAAAATGTGTAAGATGAATAATAATGTTATAAAATTAAAAGTTTAGTTAATAATATTCATAACAGCTAGTTCATAATAATATTATAATAATATATCGATGTTTAGTAAAACCCGGTATTGCGTACAACACACACTATTGAGGAAGGTCGTGATTGCGTGTAATGCAAGCCAAGTCAGTGTTGCGTGTTGTGAAAGACTCCTCCATTGTTTCTTATAATAGAATCCAACCATATTTCATTTATACATTGAATATATATATATATACACTCAATGTTTCGTAGAATAACTACTATCAAAATTGTGTGTAACATGATCCAAGAATGGTGTTGTGTATACTGCAAGCTTATACGGTGTTGCGTATAGAGCAAGGTAATCTTGCTTTAGCATACAACACAAGACATCAATGAAATTAAAAAAATATTTTTTTTCATAAAATCTCGAGGTGTCACATTCTACCCCCCTTAAAATGAATTTCGCCCTCGAAATTCGTCGGGGTTATAAATCATTAACTATTTATAGAAACCCACATCGTAAAAAGGAATACTAAAACATAATTTTAAAAATTAAAGTATTAAATGTAACAATTACCCAAATAAACTCATCACTTGGTCTCCATATATGAGAACATAGGTGAAAATATGGATATGGAAGAAAAATTTAACCATCAAGTTCTGATGGAGAGTGGTTGAGATGGCTATGAAAAATCCATCAATCACAAAACCATAGATTTGTGATGATCTAAGGTACGATATGATTCATTGGATATAAGGGAACTAGGACAACATTTTTTGGTTTTCAAGATCATTTCTCTAAAGTTGATGAAATAGGAATTAGAAGAAATACATTCGTGATTTTGGTACAGTATCGCCGTTGGTCGTTCTTTGGACAATTTCCACTTCATCTCTTAAAGAAATGAAGTTGAATTTTTCATTCATGAAGTTTTAGAAGATCATGTGATAGAATGATGGGTCATTCCATCTCTCTCAATCAAAATGTTATAAAAGTTATCAAAAATACATAAGTCCATCTATTGTGAGATTAATCATATATGGTTCCTAAAATGGACTTATACTTCATATATCATACTACTTTATATAATAAAAGTATTTTATACTAAACAGAGGCTTCATGTAGGCCAGTGGTAGGCGATAAAGGCCAGTTGCACTTCAGTTTTGGGTTCAATTCCCACAGCCTTGTCCGACGTGATGGGTTGTCGCCCATCCTACAGGTTGTCCTTTTTCTAAAACTACATTACTATAACATCCCATCCATAATATCAAAAAAAGTTATATCCTTAAACAATAATAACTTATGTACAACATAATCCATTCCAATCATTAGTCTTATCTAAAATACTTCGTTCCAAGCTCATAGTATAAAGAAAATGATTACTTGAAATGTCACATAACAATCACGTGAATACCATCATTTATCCCCAATATATCATAAGATATATCTTGTTGGTCAAATTACAAACATGTGAATACCTTAATCATGTACTATCTTGAAGAATAAAAACCCATTAAACCTTAGAGAAAACATGAATGTTGTTAAATTTTAACACTTTACACATACCAAAATCCCAAAAATTCTATATACTCAAACCACAATATCACTTAGTCCTTATATCAGTCATGAGCTCATGAATACAATCAAACATCTCATTAATTTCTTATCCTTTTATTATGCGTATATCATCTACTTTCCAAAAATATATGAATAACCTTTCATGGTTACCGGTACCATTCAACATATACTTTCAAATACTTTAGGAAAACAATAGTGTAACAATACTTAGATGATTCTTTATTCCATAGTACCATACATTATTCTTTAAAAACATACAATCATTCCACTAAATTCTTAAACCATTTATTATGCTTCATCATTTCTTTCATCTCATATTTCATTTGTAGTCTCTTCATCATCATCCACATAAATAATACTCATATGACCATGCTGATTCTTTTCATTAGATTTTCCCTTAGGGAATTGGTTTGCATAATTCCCATACATTCCACATTTAAAACATCTAATCATTGTTGATGTCGTAGCAATACCATTATCCTTGTTCATGCTGTTAACTCATCCTTTTACTTTGCACTTACTGGCTTTGTGTCCTTCTTTTCCACACCCAAAGCATCTTCCAGTTCCTTTGAGACATTCTCCTTGATGCCTCTTCCCACATGATTTACATAGGGGAAATTGAACTTTCTTTCCTCTATGATCATCATGAAACTCCATCTTTCTCTTATTAGCTGAGTCAGGAAACTTACCAAATTTGAGTTTATTGATCATATTATGAGATTTATGAATCGACATAATAATGATGTTTGGACTTCCAAATCCCATTTCATTTGGTTTCTCATGAATAATATCATTCCATTGTCCATAATATCCTTCATTATCGTGAATCATCTTGTTTCCAACCATTTTCTAAAACCCAAAAAGAATAGTGTGAGAGGAAAAAATCATACTAGGGAAAAAAACATAGTAACGGGGGAGTACCATCAATATCTAACATCTTAGGTTAAATTATAAGATCATTAGCGTAGTTCTAGGACTATATCCTATACGTATACTTATCCTTAGGGACATCCCTAGACATACCTTTGAAATATCTCCCGGGATCTCACTAATGTTTTCACATCCTAGTTTCCAAAGGTTGACTAAACCTTTCCTCTGATACCAACTATATAGACCTGAAGCTTGACGTACATAGACATTACATTACTTTTGCGGAATACTTAGTACATAACAAAAACATACACACAAGGGCCATAATAGTTTAGTGTCTTTGGAAACTTGGAACGTAATCTTCTAATCTTGGTGAAATATCTTCAACATCTCCCATAAAGATCTTTCCATTGTGTTTCCTTACCTAAAATATTTCTTCTAATCTTGGGGAAAAAGAAAACATAAAAAGGGTGAGCTCAAATGCTCAGTAAGGGTATGCATGGATAAAATAAAACATACCATATACATTTGATCTTAAAAAAACATGAACATTAAAAATATTGAGCAATGACATAAAACATGGAAGTACATAAGGCATAGATCATAATGGAACATAAATCATGATAAAATAGAATGGGAATAAAACATGTAATTGTGGCATCCATTAAGCACATGTAATTATTTCCATAGTAGCCAAGACATTGATGCCAAGACCATCTTAGTGGACAAAGTCCATTTCTGAATCGAGTTCACTCCTCATTCCAGTCCTATAATACTGAACCGGATTAACATACCGTTCCATCCATGTCTATCTCATGAGATATAAATCTTTACCCAATGCATTGTAGGGACATATAGGTCACACCCATCTCATAATGAAATCATTCTTACTTGTGCCAAAAAATAAACGTAAAACATTCATAATAACCCAAAGAACAAAATGGGTTTCATAAACATCATCCCTTTATCACATAATCCATACAAAATAAATGGATATCATTTCAAAATAAGAAAAGTGGAACCATGTAAATCATAGAGACATTATACTTGAAACATACACATATGAAATAATTTCATCTTAGATGGAAAAAATGGTTTTGATAAAACACTTGAAATGAATTATTGAGGGAAATATACTTTCTTTTTCAAAATCAATTTATTTTCCCAAAACGTCATGCAATTTTAAAAGAAAAGGATTTTGTTGAAAATATTCATGAAATCATTTGGAGGAAGCTTCATGAAAATAAGTCTTTATAAAACTGTAAATATACTTTCATGCCGTATAAGTTAAAAAAACATTCTTCTCATACTTTTGCTGGAAAAAAGTCAAAAAGTGCCTCGTAACGTAAACAAAAGAAAGATTCTTTACATACCATGCAGTAAAAGTCAAGAATGGGTAAAAAAGACATTAAACATACATGAATACACTTTTATAAAACATGGGCATTGATGATAGCAATAACCCTAGAAAATACTTACGAAGAAGAAATCTCGGATAAAAATGAGATTTGCAAAATTATCCCTTACCTTAGGTCCGATTTGCTTCGTAAGTGTCCGAACCTCCTGTATAATTATTTAAATAATGTTATTGACTTATTAAAGAATCATATTAATTGTTATTATATCATATATGGTTCACTTATGACTTTATATTAACCGTTCTTTTGTAAATTCATGTTAAAGTAGCGTTTTGGGTAAAATCGTTTCATTTGTCACTCGTGTTTTAACTTGTAATTATTCATATGATTACATAGATCAAGATTAATTATATCTAGAATGTAAAACATGGTTTATATATAATATATATTCAGAATATACATATATATAATAGATCGATAAATGGAAAGAAATACACCGTTCATGGAGACGGTAGGCCGTACGTACGCATGAATGTTGTTTTCGTTTCCCTTTTTGATTGAATGGAATTGAGTAAATGACATACATATATATATACATAAATAAAGTATCATTATTATTTCATATATTTCATTATTATTCATTATATATACTTTATAATCATTCATGAATGGTTAACATGGATAGTGAATCTCATCGCGTCGTGGAGACGGTAGTCCGTACGTACGCACGAGCGATGATATCATTCCCAAGATCGAGGAATTGTATTAAAGTGTATGTATAATATTATAGAATCAATATCACATTAAAATAATCATATATATTCATTACTTTCACCCTTATACCAATCCAAGTAAGGTGGTGGTGGAAAATAGATTACACCACGGCGTGGAGACGGTATTCCGTACGTACGCACGCACGGTGATTTCGTTTTCCGTTGGATGGATAGATGGTGAAATAATGTTGTTTAATACTAATAATAACATATCAATATATTATTGATACTTATGTTATTACCTCATAATGAAACAACTAAAAAAGTATAAGTGGAAAAAGAAATAAAGTTGAAAGAATCAGTAATGGACATTACCTCTTCTTTGAAGAGCCTCTTTGAGACCTCCTCTTAGAGGACAAAAATTGGACTTTTAAGAATACCAGGACCTATATGATGTTTCTAGGGAAGTGGAGAAGAGAATTTTTCATGGGTTGGCTGATCGTGAAGGCTCAACGTGGTGTGAGGAAGAGAGGGAGGAGGTTCCCTTTTATAAGGGAGGAGAGGGGCACCTTTGGAATTCTTCAAAATATTAATTTATAATAAATCTAAACCCACTAAAAAACCTCAAAAAATGACCCATATCCAATTATTAGATGATATATGGTTGTAATCTCATCAACCAATCAAATTTAGACATGTTATGAATTTACTTTATACATTATCAACATGATTTATCCTTATTTAATCAATTTTATTTTATTTGTGGTAATAACATTCTAAATTTTAAATTATAACAAATAATTACTTATTTGTTGTTAATTGTCCATAATTGGATATTTTATAACATGTTAGACCATATAAATATAAATATATAATATTTAAATATTTGTGTGATTTTTAAACAATTTTATAATATGTTATTTTTATAAAATAACAATAGTGTCAATTTTGACACTATTGATTTACATGAATTTAAATAAAATATATACAGAATATATGTGAGAAATAAAAGCTTTAATAGATTCATAAAAGGTCATATGTATCTATAAAATTAGTGTATCACATTAAATAGTTTATATAATATTTATTTTATTATTTTTAAAACCAATTATTTGGTTTATCTCTAAATAAAATAATTATTACAACATTTTTGTATAATTATTTAATGTAGATATTTGTTGCATAAAAATTAAAATTAAAATCCTATGATGAATATAAATCTATTAACTTTCGCAATAATAATTGTACTCGAATTTATCATCTAAAAATAACAATATTTAAATTGATATATTTATTAAATTATGAAGGTGACAACTTTGGCATCATTTAAAATAAAATAATATAAGTGGCACAATCTCTTTTATAAGGCTCCAAATGGTCAAATATTCGACGATTGGATGATTATGGTTTACATTTACATGACCAATAAGTTTTGTTCAGGGTTATGTGCATTTTATGGTCACTATTAATTTAATAAAAACTATATTCTTGATTTTTCACTAGATAAACAATTTTTGCATCACTATTGTGTCACAATTAATGATAATTATTTAATCCATAAAAATTATAAATAGATTTATATGATGTAGATAATTTTATTATCTTTCTAGAGACTGTTCATTTTCGAAGTTTCATGACGTTTATCACTAAATTAAAATTATTATACTTATAAGATTTAGGAGAGTGACATTTTGTCACTTTCTTTGGTTTTAATAATAATTAACTTATTTTCATGGTCAAAAGTCCATAAAATGAATATAATCCGATCCTTAGGTGATATGGGTCATATTTTATCCATCCAATTGAATTTTGGCATGTGTTAGGGTAATTTTATTATATTATATTTACCCTTAATTACCCGACATACCTTTAACTATGGTAACTAAAATTTACCGTAGTTACTATTCATAATTCCCAAAAATAAAAAGTAATCTATTAACATAATTTCGACCCACTGATTCCAAATATGGAATCCATTTTTTGAAATTCAATACACAAAAGTTGCAGAAATTAAATTAAAATTAATCTCGTTGTCGAAAGAAAACAGGTTTTTGTTTAAAACATTGCAAAAGATTGAATTGATTTAACCTACGAATTAAAGGTAAAATCAATGATAATGACATACATTATATTAAATGGTAAAAATATATTCTATTTATACTTTAAACCCATTTAATATTATAATTTAACCATATAAATTATTACGATGAAAAAAGTTTTTTTTAATTAAAATATAGCGTGTTTTTACTATTCATTAAAATATTAAATTTATCAGAAAAATATCAAAACTTTATCCAATGTAAATTTTTATATCCGGATTCAAAAGAAGATGTTTATTTTGTAAAATTAAATTTATAAACATGTCAAAAACTAGATTTAATGTGGGTGCGCCATCAAAAGGCGGCAAAAATGCATTTTTTTAAAAATACTTATTTTACCCGAAATATTTATTTTGTTCTTATACCATGTTCTAGAAAATGTGTAAGATGAATAATAATGTTATAAAATTCAAAATTTAGTTAATAATATTTATAACGGCTAGTTCATAATAATAATATAATAATATATCGTTGTTTAGTAAAACCCGGTATTGCGTACAACACACGCTATCGAGGAAGGTCGTGATTGTGTGTAATGAAAGCCAAGTCAGTGTTGCGTGTTGTGCAAGGCTCCTCCGTCATTTTGTATAACATAATATAACTATATTGCATTTATACATTGAATATATATATATAAACTCAATGTTTTGTAGAATAACTACTATCAAAATTGTGTGTAACATGATCCAAGAATAGTGTTGTGTATACTGCAAGCTCATACGGTGTTTCGTATAGCGCAAGGTAATCTTGTTGTAGCTTACAACACAAGACATCAATGAAATTAAAAGAATATTTTTTTCATAAAATCTCGGGGTGTTACACTAACCTAATATCGTTGATCAAAATTCAACAATGAACTTCAGTTTATGAAATTAAATTTTTAAATATTTGTAATTTAATTTTTATATAAAAACATTATTTATTCAAAAAAAGAACTCTAAAAATAATACTTGTTTTGTAACACCTCGAAAAAGAAATCAAGGTCCCATAAAATTATCATATATCCATATGAAAATAAAGTAACAATTTTTTATTACATTTTTTGAAAATAAATTTCAATTTTAAATTATTAAATTAATTATAAAATTGTAAATAAAGTATTTATGACATACAAAATACTAAAACTTATACTATGATCATTTTTTTCACATTTAAGTTGTCTAAATTTTATTTATACATTCATGGGTGAAATTTATTATTTTTATGCCGATTTACTATTAATTACTATTCCTCACTATTCATTACTATTCATAAGGGTGTTTTATTATTCATACTTTAATTTTAACTAAAAATAATGTTGATCTTATTTGACTTTAAATTTCATTCAGATCAAAACTATAGAAGACCATTTTTTTAAATCATTTCAAAATATTAATTGTTTAAAGTACCCATAAATATTTTAAAATACCATTTTTCCCAAATTCATCAATAATATGAATCATATATAAATTCATCCTGTATTTATCCAGTCATTTGAAATTCAGAAATTTAACATAATAAGAAATAACAATTTTATTTATACAAAAGGATTACACAACGTAACTATGGTCTCGTTACATATACCCATATAACCCCTGCATATGACCTAAGTGTAAGATGTGCTATGGTGATATAATCACGGGGTGTCTCAGACAATATTGCTAGGGTGGTGATTTGAATGAGCTTGAACTTCTCCTCAAGGAGATTTTGTTCAAGCTTCACATGTTGATGTTTCGCTTGGGCGGGGTCCAGGGTAAAGCCCTATGATGCTACCTCCTTACCATGCTCTGACAGATGGGCTTCGTACGACCAGAGTCTACTAGATGAGGCCATCAACTCTTCATTCTGTAATAATTAACCAAGATCACACACACACACACACAGAGATATATATTTATATAAAATAATCATAATGTTAACAGTTTAGTTTCCAACTATCATATTGACCAATAGTCATATAACAGTTGAAACCCAATGAAATCACTTATTTAATTAATGTATATAGTTTTGTGGAGTAAAAAATTAAATAACACAAAATTTTGGAAACAAATATTATTCCAAAGTTCACGTCGTTACATTCATCCCCCCTTAAGAAATTTATTCCCTGAAATTTTAACTTGTACTCTCAGAAGAGAAAATGGGTGGGTACTTCTGCATTATAAACTCCTCTAGTTTCCACATGGATTCTTCACATTTGTGGTTCCTTAATAACACCTTAACAATGTGGGTAGTCTTGTTACGTAGAACATTGTCCCTAGAATCCAAGATCTCCACTGGTTGCTTCTCATAATGGAGGTCATGTTTTAGTTGTACCTCCACTGGATTTAGTACATGTGAAGGGTCAGGTATTCACTTCCTAAAGAGGGATACATGGAAGACATTGTGATGTTGTGACAGATTTAGAGGAAGTGAAAGATGGTAGGCCACTCCTTCTATGTGATCATGGATTTCATAGGGTCCAATGTACCTAGGGAAGAGCTTCCCTTTCTTTCCAAACATCATGACTATCTTCCAAGTTGAAATTGAAAGAAATACCGTGTCACAATCATCAAAATCTAAGTTTCTTTAAGGGTTGTCGACATAGATATTTTGCCAACTCTTAGCATCCTTAATGTGTTTCATGATAGAATTGACCTTTTCTTTCATCTCTTGCACAAGATCAGGCCCGAGAATAATTCTCTCACCTGCTTCATGCTAACAAGTTGGAGTTCTACATCACTTACTATATAGAGCTTCATAGGGTTCCATTTGAATTCTCAAGTGGAATATGTTGTTATAAGAGAACTCAACTAAATGGATATTTTGATCCCATCAACCATTAAATTCCATTGATCATGTTTTAGCACATAATTGAGTATTTGAATAGTCATTTTCGATTGGGCATCAGTTTGTGGGTGATAGGCCATACTAAAATTCAATTCGGCACTCAGAGCATATAGAATACTTCTCTAGAATTATGATGTGAACCTTGGATCATGATCATATACGATAGAAAGTGGAACTCCATACAGCCTTACCATTCTTTTAGGTAAATCCTGGAAAGTTGATCAAGGGAGAAATCTTACCAAATAGAGATAAAATGGGCAGTCTTATTTGGATGGTCCACAATAAATCATATCACATTGTTTCCTTTGGATGTTCTCGATAGACCAGTGACATTGTCTATTGTAATATTGTCCCACTTCCATGGTTGTATGGGTAGTGGTTTCAATACCCCTTTGGGAATTATTTTCAATGACTTCACTTGCTAACATGCCAGGCACCTAGATGTGTATTCCGTAATATCTTTTTTCAGATTATCCCACTAATAATGATCACGAAGGTCACTATACATTTTTGTTATTCTTGAATGTATATAAAATGTAGAGCTATGATCTTCATCCATCAACTCCATCTTTATTTCAGGAATACATGGAACTCATAGCTTTGTACAAAATTTCTGTTCACCTTCTTGATCAATATTGAACTCAGGAAACTTCCAATCATTCAATGCCTCAATCTTCTTCTATAACAAAGGATATACTTTTTAAGATTTGTTGATATTGTCTAGTAATTACGGTTTAGAAATAATTTGGGTAAGGGTTAATGATGTCCCTTATCTTATAATTCCCATGTTCATCTTTACTTGGTCATTGATCAAAGGATCTCTTCGAATCCTCCTCATGGAAAGAACAACTGGGTCATTCCAGTTTAATGGATCAACGACTTTGTTTTCTCTTCCAGGATGAGAAGTAATTGAAAAATCGCAGTCTTTAAAAAGTTCAAACCATCTCTTATGTCTCATTTTCAATACCTTTTGAGTGAAAACATGCATCAAACTTTGATGGTCTATGTATATATCACATTTCAACCCATAAAGATAGTGCCTCAGTATCATGAGAGAAAAAACAACGACAACCAGATCCAGATCATGTGTAGTATAGTTCTACTCATGATTCTTCAGTTGTCGAGATGCATAAGCAATGACTTTGTCATTTGGCTTGAGGATTCACCAACTCCCTTTTAGTGATGCATCTCTAAAATTAATGAATCCTTATCCACTTGAGGGATGATTTAACCTCGATATAATTACCTATCACTTCTTCACCTTTTGGAAACATACCTCACACTCCTTTCTCCAGATTAACATGACCCTTTTTCAAGTTAACTAGGTTAATGGATTCGAAAATCATGAGAATTTATTCACAAACCACTAAAAATATCTTTCAAATCCAAGGAAACTATGAATTTCAGTTATTCTTGTAGTCTGAGGCCACTTCTCTATAACTTTTGTATTTTTCGGGTCAAATGTGATTCCTTGATTGGTATCAATGTACACCATGAAAGAAACTTGTTTTTAACTAGAATTCACATTTTATGATGTTTTTAAAAATAATATCCTTCCGTAGAGTTTGAAAAAATAATACTTAGATGATCCTAATGCTCCTCAAAAATCTTTGTATATATCAGGATATCATCCATAAAAACTTCCAAAAAGTTGTTAAAGTATAGCTTTAATATACTATTCATCAAAATCTATAAAAATAGTAGGTACATTAGTCAGTTTTAATGGCATTGCAACAAACTCTTAATGCCCATATCATGATTGGAAGGATGTTTTTATAATATCTTCTTTCTTCACCCTCAATTGTTGATAACTAGACCAACGATCAGTCTTAGAGAAGAATTGAGCCCCATGAATTTGGTCAAACAAGTCATCAATTCTTGGAAGATGATATTTTTTATTCATAATGATCCCATTTACGTCTCTATAAACAATGTATAGCCACATTGATCCATCCATCTTATTCACAAATAGAAAAGGTGCTCCCCAAAGAGACACACTTGGTCGGATAAAGCCCATATACAAAAGATCATGGAGTTATTTCTTTATTTACTCTAGCACCACATTTTCCATCCTGTAGGGGGTCTTTGATATTATATGAGATCTAGGTAAAAGATAAATAGAGAAATCTACCTCTCTTTCCATGGGATGTCCCAGTAACACCTCAAGATATACGTCAATGTATTTTTGGACAATGGGGACATTTTCTATCATCAAAATCTCATTTCCTTATTCTTCTTCACTGATCAACTATATAGAAAAGAACAAATGTGGTTTTTCTAGACAAATATCCGGTTTAGATATCTCTCTGTAGAAGATAAATGTAGTTTTTCAATTCAAGACTACTAAGAATTCCTTGATTCTGCATTTGATCTTATAAGTATACATTGAGAGCTAGTCCATCCCTAATGTAATTTCATATTACAACTTTGGAATGATTATTATATTTGCGATAATATTATGCTCACTAATGTAAATACAAGGGTTTGTAAACATAGACTATGATTGGATAATTCGACTAGTTATCTTGGCTGATAACTCTACATTTAGAAAATCAGGGTTTGGTTATAAATTCATTGAAAACATGAAGGAGATAAAGTAATGCGTAGAAACAAAATAAAACAAAGTACTTGCTATATTTGAGAGAACAACAAGAGTACATGCCACCACATTATTTGGTTCTTAAACTTCATCCATTGTGATTACAAAAGTATGAACATGTTCCCTTGACCAATACTGAGGCTGATGGTGATTCCCCTCCCCTGCCCATGGATTCAGACAATGAATGGAAAAGGGTCCAAGTTTTCCTCACTTATATCATTGCAAATAATGTAGTGCCTGCACCATATTCCCTTTTTTCATTAGTGTTTGGGAGTTGAGGCATCACCCCACAATGCCAATTCAGTGAAATAAGCCCATCTCTACTATACTTGTGGCACTTCCCACTTCCATAAAGACAGTTCTTTGAATTATTCTTCCCTCATTTATTATACGTGGGATTTTTCACATTCATTCCACTTCTTCCAGGATTGAAACTTATCCCTAGTCTTGGATTTGTTGATCTATTCTTGTAATTATATTTATTAGGCCATTGAATCTCTCCAAACATCAGTTCAACTTTCAACGCACTTCACACAATATCCTCAAAGCTATCATAGTCCCAGTAGGGTAGATTCTTCGGCATATGAAATCTCACTCCATCGAAAAATCTATCAACCATACCATATGGATCCATGAAAAACATATAGGTGTAACGTGTAAGACTTGTGATATTTAAATCATAGCTTCGCACGCATTCATTCCACTTCTTCTTCATCTTGAGAAAGTCCTTCTCCATTCTTGTTCTCATTGATCAAGGGAAATACTTGCTGAAGAATATCCCTTGGAACTCTTCTCACTCCATAGATTGAACATCCACACTTTCCCTCAAGTTATTTATTATCTCCCACCAATGATAATCTTCTCCCTCTACATGGTAAACAGCAATGGTGACCTTCTCTTGTTCCAAATAGCGACGCACATAAATGATCTTATTTAATAGTGCTTATCAACTGTTCTGCAATCAATGGTTCAATAGATCGACTGATGTTTTATGGTCCTTAGCACATAAAAGACTCAACATATGTTGTTCCATTCACAGTGAGATCAGTCTCTCAGCTTGATTCAAGTTATTTCCCATAACATGAGTCAGTTGGTTCATCATTCTCATGAAAAGTATATATTCGAGCTTCCATTGGAGGAACTTCAGCACAGGGTCCATTACAGTCACCATTTGCATGGTTCCTTCTATTTATTTCCATTTTCTAAAAGAATAAAACCATAGTGAGAAGATTATTTCATTTATGATTCTTTTAACTATAACGGATTTTTTTAAATTTTAGTCTTAAACAATTACAGTTCTCTATAATTCCTTTATAATGATTCCTAAAAATCATGTGATTGACCAAATATATCTCTCAGGAGTGTTAATACAGGAGTGAAGCAAGGCCCTCTATACTATACCTAGATTACCTGGATCAAGCCCTATAATCATTTATAGTGTTTTACCTCATAGGTACATTTGTTCTAGAGCCGCATCCACTTGTTCGTATCCAGATATGGATTTATATGTTCAGAAACTACTTACTTAATGTTTCAACAAAATACCAAGAAGTTTTTATATATTAAATATTTTATATAGGGTTATTCCAAATGATTTCGTAGCCTAATTTCCTTAAATAACTAAGATATCCTTTAATACCCACTATTAATTCCCACCTTTTTATTACATAACATTTCATTACATTTTCCAAATAGAGGATCTTTAACGTGTTTTGTCTTGGAAATTAGGAAAATAAAAAATGGAAACATAAAATAATCTTCCAATCCACTTGTAAAAATTCATTATAAGTTCATATTATGTAAAATTATTTCACCTCATAACATGGAAACATACATCAAATGATAGGGTGAGGAGAAGGCCCACGAACCAAAGCAATGGAATCAATTTACTTGTGATATCAATAAGAACTTGATGAAAAACATAAAGACATGAGAAATAGATGTAGAGGTATAAGATAATAAAAATAACAAGAACCATAACTTGAATATTTAGCTAAAAAAATTTAATTTAGACATTCATGAAAATATCACAAAGGTTCATCCCCCAGGTAGCATAAAAATTACCAAGGTTATTCACCAAGGTATCGTGAAACTTGTAATCTCTAGAGATTACATTCTTTACCCAATGAATTAGAGGATTATCATAGAGCGACCATATTATTTATTTTCCATGAGAGCCACATATATCATAATTATAAATTCCATAAATAACCAAAATATAATAAAATAAATGGGTTTTATATAAAAATCATGACGTTTTAAAAATTGCTTGAAAATATGTTTATTATGTAATTTATAACCCATGGAAAGGGAGTGAGGATTATATGTATGTAAATTACAGAATAAAATAGATCCATTTTATGTCTTTATTAATACCTCTAGAAATGAAAATATATTTGGTTATTCGAATAAATAAAACATGATAATTTTTTGAGAAAAAGAGAGAGAGATTTTGAGTCAAAAATTCTACAACATAACGGCTAAAAAACATGGTTTTTGAAAACAATAAAAAAGTGAGGGAAAGGGTCTCCATTCCATAAATGAATCATTTTAAAGTAGATGGACAGAATAAAATTAAAATAATACCACGTTGTGGATATTTTAATGACATACCACATGAAAAGATAACTTGAAATAAAAGTGAAAATATGATTTCTTTTACGAAAATTCTGCAGCCTAATGATGTCACATAAAAATTCATAAAATCAATTGATGAGAGTGGAGAGCATCTATAATCATTCTTAAATGAAATGGACAGTAATAATGATATATAATAAAATAAACAAACATAATAATATGGAAAATAGAAGATACAACATAAAGGAAGTCATGACTTAAAAGAGAAGGGTGAAAGGTTCCCTTACCTAGAAGAGTCACATTGAAAGCGTGATGTTTGGGACCTTGGGAGGGCTTTAGGGAATATTGGGAGGAATAAATGGGAGGTAAAAAGATCAGATTTTCGTTTAGGAGGATTGTGTAATGAATGGAACGGGGGAATTTCTTTGTATTTATTGAAAAATTGAGGGAATAGTTAATTAATTTCCAAGGGACACCTCATCGGTGGTATTTGCAGAACCATGGGCTTTCCCATGGTATTTTCCCATGGAAATGGACACTTAGGAAACCTTATAAGATATATTACTATTCACTAGTAGAATAGAATTATTACATCAACATTACATCATTAATTATGTCATTAAACACATCGAAACTCAAAACTATATTTTCACTATTCACCAAAAAATAAATCATTTTATAAAAATCTCATAAATTCACCCTATCCTAATATAGATGATATGAATTCAAAAATGATATCCATTTTATGAAAATAATTTTAAAAATATTTTTATTTTAATTTGTATATAAAATTATTATTCGTTAAAAAAATAACTCTAAAACAAAAACTTGTTTTGTAACACATTGAAAAAGTAATCCAGTTCCAATAAAGTTATTGTATAACCATAATAAAATAATGTTAAAACTTATGATTATATTTTATGAAAATAAGTTTCCATATTAAATTATAAAATTAATTAAAAAATTGTAAATAAAGTATTTATAACATACAAAAATACCAAAACTTATACTATGGTCATTTTTTTCACTTTTAATATGTCTAAATTGTATTTATAAAATCAGGGGTGAAGTTTTTATTTTTTGGATGATTTTATATTCATTACTATTCATAAGAGTATGTTACTACTCATACTTTACTATTCACTAAAAATCAAATTTATCTTATTAGACTCTACATTTTTTTACTAATCACAACTATATAAGACCACTTTTTTAAAATCATTTCTAATTATTAATTATTTAAAGTATCCAAAAATGTTTTAAAAATCCATTTTTCAAAAAATTAATCAATAATATAGATCCTATATAAATTCATCCTACATTTATCTAGACATTAGAAATTCACAAATTTAACATAATATGAAATAAAAATTTTATTTATTCAAAAGGATTACACAACATTACTATGGTCTCGTTACATTGCCCATTATAGCCCCTGTATAGGACCTAGGTGTAATATGTGCTATGGTGATAGAATATTGGGGCGGCTTAGATAACATTGCCTGAGTAGTGATTTCAATCAGCTTGAACTTCTCCCTTAGGTGATTTCATTCAAGTTTCACATGTTGATGTTCGACTTTGGCATGGTCCAAAGAAAAGCCCAGTGATGCTACCTCCTTCCCAAGATCTGATAAATGGGCTTCGTATGACCCGAGTCTACTGGATGAGGCCATTAAATCTTCTTCCTATATTAATTACACATTATCAATTGTATTTATAAATAATAATCGCAACGTTACGGGTTTAGTTTCCAACGTTCATAAAACAGTCGAAACTCAACGGTATCGATTCATTAATTAATGGATATTGTTTTGTGGAGTAAAAAATGAATTAACACACAAATATAGGAAAAAAATATTATTCAAATGTTACGGTCATTACATGTCTATCGATGATTCTCTCATAATTAGTTATCCACTGTGGACCACTCTGTTCTCACCTTTTAGGTCCTATTTTTCAAAGTAGTCACTCTCTCATTGTTAAAATACAGAGGAAAAATCCCATGATATTCATTACTTCACTTCTATTATTCCATAGAGATCACACTCCATAATCTATATGTTTTTCATTTTTTACACCCCATGATCACTATCATAACTGAAAAAATGTATCTGTAGTTTGGATTATAAAATATTTTCATAAATATAAAACATTCCATTTAAAACAATATATAGATAGGTAAGAACCCCATGAAAACAAGTGGGAAGAACAAAATTAAATATGAAGCATAAAAGGAAATATGAATCCACTGCATGAAGATTACATTCCTATGTAGAAATTAACCTTATGGATCTCAATCGACTATATTGAAAATTTTATACACGAACACTTCAAAAAATTACTTCATTGTATACTACTATGTGGATATCAATATTATGAATTAATCTATGTAAACAATTTAGTTATGTGAAACATTCACCTTTGTACACAAAACAAATTCTTTATTCTGAAAAATAACTACATTAATGAAAGTGGATATAAGGATTCCAAATTTGGCTGGGTTGATTATTTGGATACATGGATTATTCAACTACAAGGATGAATAGAACATGGGATTTACCTATATAGTGTGAAATTGTTATTTGATCCATTTCATAAAATTCGATGTGTGAATCATCCCCTTAAATATTTAACTCTGTGGACCATAAGGCACTTAACATTGAATAGAACCACTTTAGCCGAAACTCATACCTTCTAAAATAATAGTTGATTGTTACATGAACAACTTTTCCATGATGTTTATCAAACTTTTAACAAGATAAAGCACCATAAACACAATGTATCCTTAGTTTATGTTGTTAAAAAATACAACACCCAATTCTATCCTAGAACAATGAGACTGTTTATATATTTCATAACATGCCACCACACCATACATTTCTCCATTTAACAATAAATATTTCCTGAAAAACCATCTTAGTTGATATGATACCTATGATAGTCCCATTTATAGGAACATAGATTCCCCAAATTATGAGTATGGATTGTGCAAATCATTAATTTAGTCTAGATAAATATAGATATTGGCTTATAAAGACCTCACCAATGTGGCTTCTGATTATCTAAGTAGAATACCAATATTCATATAGAAGGCTGTACATCTTAGTAAAGTGTTATTTTTAAAATTTATTATATCATGAAACTATATGACAAACAATATTGAAGGGGTCATATATCTTTTTAAAAAATTTGAAAAATCCGTAAACACTTACATTGATAGAACAAGGTTGTTTTCAATGATAATAATTATGTATTCTTTGAAATAATTTTTCAAGGATATTATTTTAGTGTGTTATAATGATAAAATAAATCAACAGGGATTACAATCACCTAAATGTTTTTTCAGTTAATTTTATATCTCACTCATTAGAGTTTCATCCACTCAATATGTACTTCTAGAATCATGATCACTGGAATTTTTATTAACATTGTGAGATATCCAAATTACGTTTTCAATGATCATATACTGGAAACTAAAACTTCTTACCCTATAATAAAAATGTTAAACCTAATGTTGAACTACCCACTATGATTGTATGAAGAATTAAAAAATATAGTAGGACATTCAAGAGAATAGTTAGTATTTCCACCACATGTTTTATGATGTTACTATATTTGATGGAATCTCCCTTGGAATCGTCACCCTAGTAACAAAGGACCCAACCCATGAAAATATACGGACTTAAAAACTATATAAAAATACTAAATTAATAGATACATAAATAATAAGACAAAAAGATATCTAATCTCACCTATTTAAATATGTGTAACTATCATCGTAGTTCTCCATTGGCATCAATGATGATGAGGTAGTGTTATTAAAAAGGCATTCAAGAATGATATAAGGATGTTCTATTATAGTTAATCAGCTCATCCTTAAATAATTATACAGTCCCAATAACTGTTTCGTCCACCATTAATTACCAATGCATCAAAAACTCCCTGATTGGTTCAGCTAAATCCATGTATCAAGGAGTGGATATCTTAGTAATAATAATAAGTATTATGAATATTATAACGAAAAATTTTCATTTTATTCATGGTTAATGAAAAAAACTAAAAAATAAATATGTTTCTTCATTATTATCTAGGAATCAATTTAATTTGTCAAATCATCTCAATCATCATCAGTAATCATAGATTTATGGTCATTGAGACTTATTGGATAAATCTATCATCTCAATTAAATGGTTTTACCTCTAATAGAATAGATAAAACATTATAATTATGAGATAAATTTCATTTTCTTGGTCTTATTATCAATTTAAATCACATCGATAAGGATTTATTTATTTTTTCGTTAATGGATATGAATGCTCATCCAAGGAATTCTGAATACAAGATTTCACATTATTAGTATTTATTTTTTCACATAAAAAATAGTGACGCTCTTGGTTTAAATAATATAGTGGGGTATATGACTAAACACTATTTTTTATTATACGATAAAAAATAATTTATCTTTTGGTGATATTTTTTCCGATCCAATTTCAATAATACCCCACATTGTTTTATCATATCAGATAATATGACTTTATATTTCATTGATTATAAAATTTTAATTATTAAATGTGAGGTTTTTTTATCATGACATGGGCTATGAAAAAGTTCCATCTTCTCTATTGTCATAATATTCTACATCTTATGTGTAAATAATATTCACTTTTATATAGATATGGTCAATTAACTAAGAATAATAACTTATTTTGTATTTTCATCAGGTACAATCATATCCATGATTAAATATAATTACGACAGAATTATTAGAATAATTCATAGATAATATTGTAATATGGGCTTGAGGGCCATCCCATATCATCATATACTATATATTTTTGTGGAAAACATGGATCTTTTTTACACAAAATTTTGAAAATTCTTCTAGTATCATCATGTGAGAGAAAGTATAATAGATTTATAAAGAGTTAATGTTCATATACATCTAATATTTATTTTTTGATAATGTATATTACTAGAGTTTCATACCTTGTTACTGCCACGTTTTTTCAATCACAATGGTTTATAGAACCATGATTATCATTACCGTGAATAGAACTTTTATTTATAGAGAGAAATTAAATTGGGAGTGTATTTATAATTCATTATTCATGTATCGATCACCACTTTATTAACTCTAGATCATGGATATCCTATGAATTTGTGATTTGAATTTGAATTAATAGATATAGAACATTCCCAAAGGAATGTGGGTTTTGGTTTTTGGAAATCTATACCAATAGAAAAAAATGAAACTCATATAATGACTAAAGATTTTCCCTATTACACATGTGACATGGATTGATAAATACTAAAGTGTACCATTGCCACTAGGATTATCAGTATTCCCCGAACCAATATAACTATCATTATAAATATTCGAATTTTTACTCGAGTTTATGAATTTAAAAATAATAGTACATACCAAAATTAAAACATAGTGAAAAATCCATCCCATCATAGTTTGGGATAAACCTCAATGCTGATCCAGAAGCCCAATTCCTTATACAAATCATTTTCCTAATAAAGATATTAATGACTATTATCCCCTCTCACATGTAGACGTTGATATACTAGTGTATGGTTAATATATTTTTCATATCTATATAAATTTTGTAATATGATCATCCATGTCTCAAAACAAATTGGAGTACATCATTAGGGTTACAAAATTATAATACCATTCACTTCCTCTAAAATGGCGCACAAAAGGGCCTAGATTTCTCTGTATCCCAAATTCTATAATTGGATTGAAATTAATTCTATAAGTGTTCCCCAAATATAGATCTCTCAAAATATATTAATATAAAATATATTGATTCTAATATCAATGTTTAATTGGTATAATGTGGTTTTTTATTCTCCCTCTACTTGATTATTTTGGATGAAAATTTATGTGTATATAATTATCTTTCTATAAAATTTAAACAATATCATAGATCCCTATATATTTTATATATTCATAAAAATTATAAAAAACATTCTTACTTTGAATTGAAATATCTATTATCATTGAAATCCTCCGTAGAGAATAATTACAAACTCATACACTTACTCTAATGTTAACTGTTTGGTGATAAGTGATAAATAGTTAAGTAACTATGTGTCATGGTATTAGGAACATGACATTAGTTTATAGGGGTAAAAATATTTTACCAATCTAGATAAACTACTTTATAATGTTCCTCCTTGGTATATAAATGATATAATGAGATAATTTAAATTGAAAATTCTTTTATATGATATATTAATCAAAAAAATAAAATTAATATTTTTGTAGGGGGTGGTTGTGAAAATTATTTATTTAGTGAAATAAAATAAAATGAATTTCAATAATTGAATGTTTTACGAATTTCGTTATGGTACATTTTCATGAGGCATAGTCTAAAATATTAAGTAATGAGCCTATTAGGGCTTGATACCATCATTTATTACCTAGATTTTCTTAGTGGAAATATCTAAACAATTGGTAATGCATCCTAAGATTCTATTTCTATAGGAAATATCATAATTTTTGATGATTAAATTAATAAATAATTATTGGAGATAATTTATAAGTTATAAACCCTAACATAGTTTACACAATTAAAAAATTTAAAAAATATTAAAATTTGAAGTTCTAATCCCATCTATTGTTATCCTATTCCATGATGTATTACTAAAGAAGTTATTTGAAATAAATTGATATAAATAATTTATCAACTGAATTTTTTCCATAAAAAAGAGTGAAAATATTATATGGAATTCACTTATGTTATAAAGAAATTCATTTGGTGATTTTATTTCAATTTATATATTAAATGTTTTTATTCATCCATTAACATTGAGAAGATTAGAGAATAACAATCCCAAGTACTCTTTTTTCACCTAAAATTAAATAATTTACACAATATAAATATATATTTATTATAAGGGAATAAATGTATTACAATTTTTATTTATTAGAATTTTTGAAATCCATTGAAAATTTTCATTGAATATTATATTTTAAAAATATTAATTCCATAACTAAAAATTGTTATTTTATATTATCATAAATCCCTTTTAAGTGCTTAGGGGTGACCAACATGACATCAATGACAAAAAAAACCAGGCCTCCACAATCCAACAGTTAATGGAAAAATTAAACTCAAACTAGTGTATATAGAAAAGCCCCTCCCCAGCATCAAAAACATTAAGAGAAACATTAAACTTATCATTTCAAGTTGGATAGTTGTCCCGTGAATGGATGCATGGGTCTAGTACTGATATTAATTCCATACCCACTCAAACATCTAAATCTGAATAACAATTACCAGGCGAAAACTCTCTTCTCTTAACCTTATATAGAGAATCCCCTTATTGTTGAATTGTTTTCCTAGACCCTTAAACGTGTGTCGCATGGCTATGATGCAATCAATAACTTGAAATGGATTCCGTGATGTCAAAAAAATTAAACAACAGAACACACAAAACCTTCTCAAATCCAAAAAAAATCCTTCACAATGTAGCCTTCATGATTAGGTTGCACATCCACTAAAAACATCATCTCAAACGCTTCATGTCATTCTCTATTTGACTGACACAACCACCACAACAATATTAGCCACCAAAATATGAACAAAGGAATGAGAAAACTAGCAATTTTTACCTAGGATAGAATTACCAAACACCACACTGATGAAAAGTCACTGATGAAGAGATTAGTATCTATGAAAAAGAAATTCCTCTATGGGAATTGATCCGCTCAAATATGAATCATGGATGCACCATCCACGATGTCTGAAGAAGTAAAACCACAAGAAGCGGGGGATAGCACCAGTAGGGAGAGGCATGGAAAAATTTGTTCCATCAATTCCACAAATCCACCGACATAACCTCCAATTTCAATGACATCAAAACGAATCACAAAACCCCTCGAACTACAAAACCACCGTTGAAATGCGTGTCCAAAAAATACACTCCTAATATATAATATAGAGCTGACTCCGAGAGACACTAAAAATGAAACATCTAATCCACTATAGAGCCATTGTAGTGCCCCACAAAAGCTGAGATAAGTCCTAGATGAAGCTGGAAACATTGTTGAGCCACTCCGGAAACGATAAAGCCTAGATCCACTCTGGAGCCATCGATGAGCCACAACTATACTAATCCAAGATCTAGAGGCAGCTGATGTTGAGCCACAGTAAGCCACACCAGAGGAGGGGAGGAGATTACTTTGGAGTGGATTAACACAAAAAGAACATAATGATATACAAAAACAAAGAGTAAATATAACTATTATCTAATAATGATTCACATATTATAATAATGTTAATGAAAGTATAATGAGGTACCTTCACCTATAAATATATAGTTTTAATTGACTAGTTGAAAAATAATTTAAAATATTGACGATGTTAAAGATTAATTACCAAAAAATGACCACTTTCTTAATACATGAAATGATATCCATAAAATAAATTTAGAAGGATCAAATACCAGTGATTTAGGAGTAGAATGATTGGGAGAAGGAACAAGTTTTCTTGTTTTTTATTTTTAAAAGGTTTTGTCCAAAAATACCATCATGCGAAGAAAATTTTCAATTTACTAAAATTTAGGACCCAGTGAAGTTCACTATTTGATGTTGCTTTCGAAAAATTATCATAAAGTGAAATTATATCCATTCAACTTGGACAAATAGAGACTTTTCTTGGGGTATTATAGTATTTTATAATCATAAATGTATTTATAAACCCTCAACATCAATAAGGTAACCAATATTTGAAATGAAATCATATTTCATATGAGTGGTGGTAAGAAATTATATGTTTTCAATTTACCCCATAAAATATTTTTAATTATATTTTTCATAGTGGTCATGGTAAATAATATTTTGACAAGGTGGTTTCCTCTAGGATGTGATTTTTTAGAAATTTAGTGATACCCTATTATGATTGAGAACCATTTCCTATATGGAAGGGTCCACTATAAATCTTTGTTTATGAAATAAAGGGTTAAGAGAATTTTACATAAAATGATCTAAAAATGTGTGCATCCCCATATCAAATTTGAATATACCATGAGAAATCACCACCATTTATTTTTATGTAATATTTAAACAACCTCCAGTATCACATTAATTTCACTTTCTCACTCTATAACTAATGACTATCAAATGATTGTTTCATGGTTTTTTATCTAATGTTATATATTATGAACATTTCTTCAAGTGGAATATCATTTTTAAATTTGAGTCATTATGGAAAATAATTTTAAAAGGGGTATAACTATTCATGATTTATATGATCATTCAACATGGTTGAAAAAGATAATTGCAGAAAAAATGAAGTTAAATCTTTGAAGCATCAATATAAATGTCACGAGTTTGGGAATTTCATATCATTATCCATTCTTCATTCATTATGGATATTGATAAGTGTTTCTTCTTTTAATATATTCTATATTTAGGGAAAATAATGTCATTTTAATTCTTATATTATCAGTCTTATGTATTTATATTCCATTTATCTTGTTATATAATTTTTAATCCAATTATTACTCAATTATCATGGAATGGAATTTAAAAATATTTTCTTGAGTTTTTAATGATTCATATTGATTATATTACCTTTTACCATTTATTTGAAAAAAAATTAATTTTTAAATAATTTGTAAAAAACATTTCCATGTGATTATTGTATAATTATGGGTTTCTATCTGATATCCATCCACTAGTACCATATTTGCATTACCCACATTACATTTCATTCCTTTCTCCCCATGAAGCAAGTTCACCACCATCCTTCAAAATGGCCCACAGTTCAATCATGGGGTAAGTAATTGTGAGAAATTGAGTAATGATAAAACTATTGTGGATGATTGGGTGATTTCAGAAAATTTAGAAATATTTATTAAAATAGGAGGGGCATACACATCTAGTAATATGAAATAATGGAATGAATAGTTATATTAATAGAAAAATCAATTATATTGGGTACCTGATAATTAGTTAGAAAATGAAATTTCATTTTTATGTTCATATTCACTTATTAGGTTATGTGAGGATATAAATATCTTGTAATGTGTTCTTTTAGGTCACACAATATGGTTCAATGGATTTTTATTGTCCAAATTGACGGGACTTTATATTTCTAATAGTACATGAATGTTTAGCGATTGGGATCCACACACTCTCTAAATATTTGAATATAGTATTTTTCCCAAATTACCAATAAATGTATAGTACATGTTATATTATTCATATTTACCATACCCCATGTATAAAAAATTATATGTATTTTACTATATATTCCTTGTTTTTGAAAAGTTTTTATTAGCAGGGTGTTATAATTTTCCAACTTAACAATTTATTTTGAGTAATTTTATTTGTAAAAGTATATATATTGAATTTATTCATCATTAAATTCTATTTCCATATTTATTAGTTAAAATGGAGCACCATATCTTTAATAATATGACTATGGATTATGAGTAAGAATTTTAGAAATTGCATGGGGTTACTGATCCCCTGATTTGGTAATGATGAAAGGATGTGATTCCTCAATTTATATTGATTTTTTAGTAAATTCCCATGGGGTTCATGACTAGGGTTCCCTTTTTCTATGTGGTACTTTTACTATCCTGATCTTGATAGGTCATGAGTCATACAAATGACTATTAACTCACCCTATTTTTACTATTGTTTCAAAAATTGTCTATGTCTTCTACTAGGGTGGGTACTCATTTAATTGTCATTAATATATTTTTATAGTTTTTGATTCATTTATAAATTTTTGGAGATATAATTTCATGGATACAAAATACAAGTTGAATTCTAATGTGTTTCTTGTGGAATTTAGTTTTCTCAACATATACCCCTAAGATTAGCTACAAATGCTCTGAATCATAATTTATTCTCAACTAAATATACCTTTACAGAATATCTTGACATTATTGTATTTTAAAAGATTTGATATTTCATATATATATATATATATTGTTTTTGGTGAATCCTACTATATAATTCAATGTTCACCCCTACAAAGGAATCCTAAAAACCTATGTACTTCTATTGTGGATGAAAAAATAGTTCATAGGTTATTGGGGATGATGTAGTGTTAGTGGAACCAGAGATTATTATATATTGCATGTTATCATTAGAGACAATGTTTGAGCTACTGTCTTGATGAGGTGATGGTATTAATTTAATGTTTTACTAGTATAAAATATATTTCTAGATGTAGGCATCTTGTGATTGCTCATACTAATAGTAAATTTTACTGAAATATTATTTGGATTTGAATCATATTTCATAAGATATTTATATTAAAATTAGTTATATAATATAATTGGGTTATTAATTATTCGATTAGAAACATGTGTTACGTTGATTATTGTTGATGATAAATTATCCTATGTGTCTAATATTATAATATGGTACAATTCTCCACCATATAGCTTATTGGAATTTGACTTAGGATGGAACACTCATTTTATTTCTTGAATAGGTTGTGTCCCAGTGTGCTGAGTTGTTATTAGGTGATATTGTATAGAATATGAGTCTTGGAGATGGGTTTTTATTTACTATTTAATGAAAATTTATTGGGGAACATAGATAAATAGTGTTAATGGTTTTGAGTTTCATTAACATAACATATAAATTAGTTATTTAAAATAATGACCAATGTATCAATTCATGATGATAGTAATTGTGATTCAATTGAGAATGACCTGTAAAGAAACAAATAGTGGGTAATAGGGTGGTAAATGCATTATATATCATGTAAGTTGTGTTATTATTCACACATTTCCATATTCAACAATAATATCTATAAATTAGTCACCATGGTTAATAAATTTATATTGATTATTCCACACCATAGATAGTTATAATTGTTATAGTGTCTGAGTGATGATGATCCCTTGCTAGTACCTCTTCCTCTAGTTTCTAGTCAGTTGGATAATGAAGTGTTCTTATGGGAATATTGTTTTATGGTGTGACAATATTGTAATAATATATATGATTCCCCACTAATTATACTCATATAAATCTTAACATTAGAGGATTTTGTATTCCATTACAAGAATGATGAGACTAACCAAACATTAAATGAGATATATGAGTTTTAGTGATAAGATCATCATTGGTTTTGAACTGAGTTAGATTATTGGGTGGATTAGGGTAGGTTAGAGTATGTTAATAACATTATCCATGTTGTCTATAAACCCACTAATTATATAATTATTTATACATTAACTATTCTGGTAGCATGATATGACATTGGGGATGATTTCTAGTCAAAATCACCATGAGACTAGGAAAACCTAAGTAATTATAAAAATTAAAAAATTTCACATCTTATTAATGTTTAAAAATAAATATTATAGATCATATATGATATGATTATTTTATATGACTTTTTAGTTAGAAAGAAAATGCCTTTATTTTATTATATATATATTTTATAAAACATATTGCTTTATTTTAAATATTAAATTTAAAAATATATAGTTTTAAATTTATTAAATTATCAAAAAAATTATTAAGCACATTAAAAATATATAATGGTTTATTTTTTGGAATTTTTAGAAAAGTTTATTTTTTGGGTGAATAGTTTAAATATCGGTATATATTAAAAATTTAAAACATTTTCAAATATTACTACAAATACAAATCTATTTTGTAGTATATTTGAATCTAATTGGTTAATTTGTAAAAATTATAATCTAGATAATGATAATAGAATTAGTATTATATTTGATTTTTGTATAGATTCGTTTTTTTCGTAAAAATGACAATTAAAAAGAACTATTTTCATTTATTTTTTTGTACATGTATTGAAATTATTTTATTAAACATCTATAATTGAATAAAGAATAATGAAATTAATTTTTGGAATAAGGAAGATAATTTTTTTATATATGTATAATTTTAATTTTAGTCATAATGAATTGTTATCATGGTAGAACATTATCACCGCCATCAAATTTAAAAAGAATAACAGGTTGAATAAACTATAATACAATGCCTAAAATATCGCTAAAACATGTCTAAAGGTGTTTTTTAGTTGGTTTAGAACATATAAAAATCGTAGATTCTAAATTATTCCATTTTCTTCCACTTTTCATTTAGATAAACATTTATTATATTTAAATTATTAACTTATATATAAAATTACCACACCCCCACAAATATAAATGGAATCCAATTATGTAAACTTCATCACTACATTTATGTAAATTATCTCCAAATATATCTACCCAAATGATTTTAAAAAAATATTCCCAAATCCCTAGAAATCCTATTTTTCTCTAAATTCCAATCCCTAAAGGATTAACATGTAATTCAAAAAGAGATATCTTATGGGGTGGTATAAGTCCAATCTATCCATCTTCACAAATGATTATTCTTATAAATTCATAAATTATGTTCTATCCAATAATTAATAATAATATTATGGTATTTTATATAAATAAATGTTACTATGTCAATGGAAGAACACTTTTATATTATTCTTTAACGTAATGGGAAATAAAAACATCGCTCGTGCGTTTGTGTGGAAAACCACCTCCACAAAGTGACGTGATTCATTTTCCATAAATATTTTATAATATTGGTTATAAAGATACTATTAATAAATATATATTATATATGTGAATTTTTTTATTCTGGAAGGATATGATATTTGTTTCCATCATAACATTTTTTTAGGTTAAAAATTCATTACATCGCTCATGCGTTAGAGTGGAAGACACACTCCATGATGCATTATGATTCATTTTTAATTATCTCAACACATGGTTGCTGATAATGACAGAAAAAAAGAATTAAAATGAAAACTATAGTATAATTATTATCCTATAGAAATAATATTTAATATTCCGTATTTTTTGTCTATTTAATAGGAAAAATGGAAATGTCACTCGTGTGTACATTTATAGTACCACCTCCATTGTATTATGTATTTCATTATCGTTGTATAACTTCTATGGTTACATCTAAATTTTTATTATTATATAAATATTATGAATCTTTCAATATTAATTTTTTTGGTGAAGATAGAACCATGATCCATTTCAATATTTTCAACCTTCAAATTTAATTTTGGACACATACACCGAATGTCCTCAAAACAACCAATATTATCTTATAATTTTTATTAACAAAATCAAATATCATTATAAATGAAATAAATAGAATATTGATAATGAAATGAATATGAAAAATGTTTTAACGATGTATAAATTAATTATAATTTTATTAATTAAGTGTATAGACCAACAAATTGTGTGAGTCGATAGTTGAGGTATCTGACTTTATTTTAAAAATTTCTATCTAATATCTCCCATATATTTATTTTAATTTTATATTAAGTTTATCTAAAATGTTTTATGAATGATAATAATAATTATTCATTGTATTATAAAGTTAATTTAAAATTATTTTATATTTTATTTTAAAAAATAAAATTTGTCATTGTAATATTATTTTTAGGGGTTATTTTTGACATTTTACCGAAGTGAAAAATAAAGTTTCTTTTAATTTTTATATATTGACCACATTTTTATAATATCACAAAATTTATTAGTTATCAAATTTCCTTTAAAATTTTAAATTTTTATCTCTAAATGTGTTCTTTATCTCAATTTTCTAGTAGTTTTATTATTTAAAATGTTTTCATATAGAAATAGAATTTTATTCAAAATTTTACGGGATAATTGAGGGTGTTAATTGTTATAGGATTGAATAAAAATTAAAATTATTGTCACAGATAAATTGAAATAAATATGTGTTTTACATGTTCAAGGTTTTATGTATAGTTCATGTCAATGATGGGTGATCCTAATATAGTTCTGAAAATGGTTGACCCCTATATAGTGCTCTAATACATTATGCAACTTGAAAAACATTACTAGTAATATGATACAACTAATAGATGAGATGATTATCTCGTTATGTGAATCCATTTTAACGGTTCTTGTATGCATGAATGTATGTATAATATCTCATTGTACAGATATCTGATGTGCTTGAAATGTCTTATTAAGGAAATCATTTGGTTCCAATGGATTTTATTCCAAGGAATGGTATCCATGATTTTCCATTTTTTTCCAAGAAACCATTATTAATATAAATTATCATTTATGATTTCATATGGAATAATTTATAAAATATAATAATATATTAAATTATTTTCATGGAAAATTAAATGGTTAATTTTTCACTATTCATTATTATGAAAAAATATCTAATTTAAATAGATATAATAGTGTTAGTAATGCACTAGGGGTTTATTTTCATTTATCCCTAATAAAAAGATTTTCTTTTCACATCACATGTAGAAAAATAATTTTAGAGGGAATAAGAATGATTATAAATGTTAATAATGTCACATTTCTAGTTTCTAGAGTTACCATGAATGAAAAATATGTGTCTTTATGAAGAAAATGTTTTATTGAAAAAAGGAACACTATGTGACTGTTTTCAAATTGTTATATAATGTTTAAAAAATTTCTCTAAAAATATAATCCTAAAATATCCTATAAATGGAATTAAGTGAATATTTTATTGCAAATATTGTAATTATTTGTCAATTAAGTTGTAGGTTTTTATTTTTAGAATTAGGGAAAATGTAAATATAATAGTAGTTGTTATGATGATGACAAAATATACTGTTAATAGAATCTATTATATTTGTTTATAATCATGACATAGATTTTATGTGTATCAATGTTGATGTATCTAATAGTTTATTATTTACAATGTTTCTTAATAGACTAAATAGGGATGCTAAGGTATTAATTTAATATAATTATAATATCCTTCAAAATAAAAAAAAATTAATGAATTGATTTGGAAATATCTAATGAATATTTTATTAACAAATTTTACCAAGGCCATTAATAGTGGTACTAATGAAATGGACAGACTGAATTCCCTATTTAGTAATATTTATATGGTAGATAAATTTATTATATAACAAAATTTGAATTTGGTGGATCAATTATCCAAAAGAAAATTGAATTATGTATTACTTCGCTGGTGAATATAGTAGATGTTATATAATGTGATGATTTATTTATATTTATTATTTTGAAAGGGATATCTATCATCTGTGGTTTCTGATTATGAATATTAAGAAAATAATGAATTTATTCTTTGTATTGGATGATATTTAATGATCACATTCTTTAGATATATTTCCTTAATGTTATTTACTGAATATTCTCAATGGAAATTACTCTATTTGAATCAAAGGGATAATGAATCTATTACCGCATTTAGAGATAATTTTACTAGATTATCCCTGGATATACTAAATATCATTATAGAACAAGATATTGAAATAAAATAATTTTACAATAAATTGAATCTATTATTTCATAGGGATTTGGTTATTCCTCAGTTATAATGATATGAGGAATTTTTTTTGTTTACATAGAAAGTTGAGATAATGTTTCTAGTAATTTAAAACAACTATGATAAGAAGTGATCTATAATTTAAGTAATAGGGAATCACTCCTCAAAGAAAACCTAAAGGTATGAAAATTCACTTACCAACATTGGATAAGTGTGGCTAGAATCATTATCTTGAATTTCTTATAAGATCTAGGATGGTTAGAGATATGGAAAGATTAAACACACGACTAGGGACTCTAACGAGAAGAGCCCTGATATAGGTTCGAACAATACTGATGTATAGTTAGTGATATGTTTTTGTTGTAATTATTGATGAAATTATGCTAATTCATGTACAATTTTAGTTACTAAAGGTGGTAATATTAATGACTAGAAACTGAATAGTGAAAGAAATAGGTTTTCTACTCTTATAGAGGTTGTGTGACCCTCAAATAAAGTTGTGATAAGTACATTACATGTATATTTAGATTATTCATATTCCTTTTTTGATATGGGATATAAACATTCTTTTATAAATATGATATTTTGATGTAAAAAGGGAATAAAATATTAAGAAATAATTACATCAATATTGGTAAAACTATTGGGTGTCTTATAAAGTCAATAAAATTAATAAAATAATCTTGGTATCATTTGAGGAATAGTTTTTCCTAAAATCCTTATTGTCTATAAAATTATAGAGTTTATTATTATTCTATATATGGAATAGATTTTATTTTATCACAATAAGAAATTTTATAGAGAAAATAAAGTTATTTTTGTGATTGATTTTTCATTTTTATATATGGAAGAATTCATTCCTCTGATAAAATATCAAAATTTTTAAAAAATTAGAAATGATGTATGTTAAATTTTGCATTAAAATATTATTTATAATGGAGGAACTATTCATATTATATATGTTATAATTGTAAATTAATATATATATTTATTTGGGAGTATTTTCTTAATGTTATTATTGACCAATATGATGGGATTAATATTGTCTTTGTTTCATATTAAGTTAAAATTTAAAAACCTCCCCATCAAATTTCTTCAATTGAGTTGTTAGAATTGAAAAAATAGTTACATAAATTGCTTCATAAGTGTTTAATCAACCCTATAAATTCATCATGATGTGATTATTTTTATTTTTTCAAAATTAAAGATTGTTCCTTGGGACTTTTCACTGATTATAAAGAACTTGATAAAATCACAGTTAGAACATGTATCATTTTCCTTCTATCGATGGATTGTTTGATCAGATCCCGGGAGGAAAATAATTTTTAATGGTTGAACTCATTTAAATATAGAATTAGCTCAATTATATTAAATACAAAATGATAAGGATGATGTTCTATAATATATATGTCAATGATGAGTTCATGGATATTCCTTTTGTGTTAAAAACACACCCAATATATTTATGGATCCAACAAATAGAGTTTTCCATTATTATTCAGATAAATTTATGGATGCGTTTATCATAAATTTTTGTTTAACCTAAAACATAAGAGGAAAATGAGAATCATTTATGAATTGTTACACTAACATTACAAGATAATTAGTTATATGGAAAAATTTTCAAATTATAGTTTTTGAAATAACATATTTCTATCAATGTAGATTTTATTTCTAATGATTTAATATGTATTATTCCTAATAAAACTAATCTTGTGTAATAGTTGATAAGGCCTATAAATTTCTTTGAGATTTGATTACCTCTAGGATTACTTGATTACTACTAATGTATTTTTTTTTAAAAAAATCTCATCTATCTAGATCAATAAAAAAGTTGACGAGAAAAGAAGTAACATTCATCTAAAAAATGATATGATGTATGTTTTAATAATAGAAGAGTTTATTGGTTAATAAACCATTATTATCCTGATCATTAATAAATTTGGATTTGTAGATTTAAAATGATTATTATATAAAGGTACTTTGTTGTGTGTTGGTTTATAATTCGGAGCTTATCAAGTTTTCATCTTATTAATTCAATCCCCATGACCAGAATTATCCTACACATGATTTTGAGTTGGATAAAATAGTTTTTTACATTAAATAGTGAGGTTCATAAAATTTAGATATTCAATTGTGAAATATATACTAAAATTAAATGTTCAACATATTCATTCACTAATAAAGAGTTCATCATGATGAAAATAAGATGTCTAGAAATGGTTAAGGATTATTAATGTGCAGTTAACCATCATCTATGTAATTAAAATATTTTATTCAATTCCATGATTCAAAAATATAATAAATCTTTAAATTTGTTATGTATTTATCAAGATCATTAATTTAATAATTTAATAAAATTTTTCCTAAAAATAGTTAATGTAAAAACTAATTCTATTTTGTTTCATGTAAATTTATCAATATGTAACAGAAAAAATAACGACAAATTAAATGAAATACCATGGTCTCTAAAAGAAATTAGAGTTGAGTAATGATGGTAAATTTCTAACATGAATATAGACAGAAATTTTATTATTATTTTTGAAGGAGGTTATATGTTACATGATATTCATAGTTGATGAAGTAATTATTATGTGATTCTCATGGTTCTGCATTTTTTGTTTCTCATAATATCCCTAAAATATTTATAGATATTTTAGAATAATATTGGTCAGGAGGTACCAAGATGTGAATTTCTAATTTTATCATGAAATGATTGAATTTATAGATGAAATAATCTTAACAGAATGTACAAAAAGGGATGGTTCATACTTTTTTAGTAAAAACATGGAAAGGGGATGACATATCAATGGATTCATGGTGGTATTACGAATCACAGTCATGGGAATAATTTCATCTGTGTTGTTGATGAATGTTTGAAAAAATATAATACTTTTGTTCATATTCAAGATAATATTCCATTGGATGATAATTATATTCATTATATTAATGTTATATTTAGGTTACATGGAGTTTCTACCACTATGTATCTAATAATGATCATAGGTAAACCTTATAATTTTAGAAATAGATTTTGAAGTTGATGGTACTAAAATAAGATTCAATAAAACCTTTCATATTCAATCTAATGGAAAGGAGTTTAAAATTAATAATTTAGTGGATATAATTTCATATTTTTCATTATTTTATTATGAATATTGGGGTTATCATTTCTATTTATTTAAATTTTCTTATATTAATAGTTGTAATTCATGTAAATAGATGGATCCTTATAAGGAATTGTATAGAAAAATTGTCTGAATTCTATATGATTGAATGATATTGTTTAGAGAAAATTTTTGTGACAATAATTGGAAATTTTTATGGATAATATGGTAAATATGATTCAACAATACATAAGGGAATAAAAAATAAGTCAAATGACATATAAAGATAATTAGGGGGAAGGAAATTCACTTGAGGTAGGTGGTCATGTCTTCCATAAAATGTGTCATTTTAAAGGTGTAATGTGTTAAGGTAGCAATATTATAGTGGAGCCCATAGTTCATTGAACATTATGAAATTCAATAGAATATGATGCCAATTTATTGTTAGGAAGCCTCACCTATGTGTTTATCTTCGGTATTTTATGGGTTATATATTTATTTTCTATGGAAATACAAACCTAATGTATATCATGTTTTGAGCTGTGAAGTTATTTAGTTAGAGGAGAATCTAGGTTATTATTAAATTTTTGTTCATATTTCAGACCACATACAAAATGTGTAAAGATATATGTATATTCGATTGGTTATGTTTTTATGGAAGAATTACTTGATTTAAGAAGTAACATTGGAATCAGAAAAATAAACGAGGGAAAAATATAGCCACTTTTTAATGTATTGAATGAAACTATGAGAATGCATTCTGTAATAGTGGAAGAATTTTTTAAACTTGTCAATTCTAATAATGAGTCAATATTATGTCTTATTAAATTACATGGAAATAATTAATTGAATCATATATTTTTTGTTAGACCCATTATATTAAATACTCTGAAAGGAGGGGGGTTAATTATGGTATCAAAGAATATAAATTCTACCCATTCAGATATTGTTTCACAATTAAACAAAACACTATTTTCTATCCATAACATAAGAATGTATGAACTGAATTCAAATGATGCACGAGACAAAATAAGTTTACATGTATCACCCTCAAATGGAAATGTCTAAGTAGAATAAAATGGCAATGTATCGATGCACCAAATCTAATAAAGCTCACTGTTATTACAAGTTCAAGCATGATCCCATCAATGCTATGGAAGACTACAATTACAATGTTTAGGTCCAACTGACTTTTTTTCCATGGGATAATCCCTAGGTCTATTTCTCTAGATCACATCTACTGGAAAGGATCGTAGTATTTTTCTTCCTTCACTCACTGCTCTTGGAAGTTATCCACTCATAGTTTATGGTCATATAGCCCCCTTCAATTGGATTAAAGAATACATCTTCAACTAATGATATATTTTATTTTGAAGTCCCATTTTCAACCATAGATGAAATCCACTTTTTCGAGTACTATTAGTTTGTGGAAATTGATATTGTATACTATTTTAGTCCCTTTTAAAACATCCTCACGTAAACCTTGAACTACATTTTCCTTATAGTGCAAGTGCTTCATGGACCACCTTTCATTCCACAGACTATCCCTCCTTCATAGAATGATTCTTCATCCGGAAAATTCTTCTCTTATGTGGACGACTGATGTACCACAGAGCACCTATCCTCTATGGAACCTTCTCTAATTTGAGGATATAATTTCTTGCAAAACTCTTTTTTGAAATGTCTTCATAGGCACCGTTCATAAAATTTCTTCACCGTGAACTCTCTCTTACACAAAATCCCTCCCCAAAAACTCTTTCAGACATCAATAAATTCTTCACTAGGAAATGAAGTTTTTAATTAATATAGATATATATATATATAATTATTTGATCAGTTTTCTTTATATTAGAAAACAGATCTATAAAATATTCTAATCTTATTTACTTAAAATTTTGATGTGGTACAACCATCACTATAGACTATTCTTTGCGGTCCATATAACACCTTTCCTTCCTCACAAAAAAAATGATCTCTTCTATAGATTAAAAATCATTGAGGCTCCAAAAAATAGCCACCTCCATTTAAAAAATGACAATAATCACATGAACATCACACTTCCCATGATCTATGATCCTTCGAAAATGAATTTTCCCTCCATGTTCTGTTTTTCATGCTTCACGGACAGCATTTCACTTCTATGAGAAAATCCTTACGTTACTGATTTCCTTCTCCATTTGATATATGAACTTTCACTTTGAAAAAGTATCTTCATGGTAATATGGATTTTTTCAAAAAAACAAAATCACACCCAAAAACGCCGAGATGGAACCTCTAGGGATTTTATCCCAACCATATTTAATAATTTTATATGATTATTAAGTATGAAAGGAATGTGATTTATTATAGATGAAATGTTTTTGATAAAATATATATTTTTATTTAGAAAAAAATACTCTAAATTATATATTTCTAAATTGTTAAATTCTATATCAATTTTTAATTCAGAATATCCAAATTATCTTAGGGGTATTTTTTATTATTTTTATGAAAATATGTATTTTCTGCATATTAATTAAAATTATTCTTTTTATATAAAACAATAACTTATTTTAAAATATTTTAAAATGTAATATTATATTATGGATTAAGTTTAAATATAACATTTTTCTACTTGTGTAAAAATAATCCAATTAATTTCATAGTAACTAGTATTTTATTTTCTTTGACTGTAAAAAAAATATTCTTAAAAACCAATTATTATAAAAAGTTATTCTTTTAGTTTTTCTCATAAAAATATTTAAATAAATTTATAAAAATTATTTAAATAGATTCTTTAAAAAATTATTTAAAATGTATTATCATGTGGATAGAATTATATATTTTTTTCAGTTTTATTTTTTATCCTAACGCATCATTTCCATGGTAAACATTATCACTCTGAAAAAATATATATTAGATAACAAGGGTGAAAATAAATGATAAGGCATAATATATCTACAATTAATGAAAAATTTTAATTTATAAAAATATAATTCCCTTAAAATATCTATTTTTTTATTTTTTTTATTTTTCCCACATGAGCATGGAAATGGAATATATTATATTTACATGTTTGAAGAATTTAACATCATGCCACTACCCTCACTTATAAAAGGGATCTTACTATATTCCTTTATTCACAACTTTTACAAAAAAATCTTGAATATATCTACCCAATTTTCATATAACAACCCTACCCATGTTCTATAGGTCATTTTATTCTCAAAATTCAAATCCTAGAATTTTTATGTTACAATATAAATGTTAGTTTATACAGGGAATGCAGTAGTCCAAACCTTGTTATATCAGGTTTATTTCTTATTCTACCTCCTTAAAATAAGTTATAAGAAATTTAAAATAATTACATATGTATATAATCAATATTTAAAAGTTACAATTTTTAATAACTATTTTAATTTCTTTTAATCCAAGGGAATTGAAAACATAGTTAGTGCATACATGTGGACTACCACCTTTAAGAAGTGATGAATTTTTTTTCTGTATACTCCTCACATGGATGGTTATAAATAAAAAAATAAATAATATTAAATATTATTATTAAATTATTATTATTTTATAAATATTAATTATAACTTACCTTATTAACTTTTGTAGTTCATTCAAAATTTATAATGTTTCTCACATATATGTGTGGTATAAGACCTCCAGGAAGTATTGTGATTAATTTTTCATTATCAGCTCACATGATTGGTGATATGTATAAGATTAATTATTAAATATAGTATTCATAATATTAATTATTATTACATAAATTTAAAATTATATATATATATTTTTCTTCCATCTATCAAAAAATAGAAACATCACTTATTTGTATGTGTATAATACCATATCTATGATACTACATATAACATTATTCAAACCCACCAGCCATATGAGGAAATAAAGATGTTATTAATGTATAAATATAATAATTTTTTAGTGATTAATATTTTGTAGAGTATGGGACCATGAACCCTTTTAACCTTTTCAACCCACTGATGTCATTTGGGACTTATATACCATACATACTTTATATGACTACCTTGATCTTTCCAATTTATGTTTCTAAATAAAAAATGCTTACAAAAGAAATAAATTCATAAATAATTTTGGAATTAACATGGATATTATTATTAATCATGTAGAAAAATTATATAATTTTATTATTATAGAGGATATACATCTGAATGATAAGATATAGGTATCGAGGTAAAGTACATTCTTTGAAAAATATTTTTTTAAAGTATTCCTTCCAAATATTTTCCTTCCCCGTCATTGTTCATTTAAATGTTCAAGAATGATATTAATTATGATTCAAAGTTTAAAAAAGGTATATTTTTTTAATTTATTAAAAATTTATTACAATTGAATATTTTCATAATTTTATGTATGGGTTATTTTCCACAATTCACAAAAAAAATGAACATTTTCAAAAGTATACAACATGCACACTATTTTATAAAATCATAGCCATTATTCATTATCAATATATCATTTCATGAATCCATTTATTTTTTGAGATTAATTTATTATATTAATATATTTTATGTTTTATTTAAATTTATAGATAAGAAAATTAAATTTCATATCCAATATATAAGATAGTTCGAGTGTTATTGTTTTGGGGATTGAAGATTTTTTTAAACTGACTCTTATTATAAAAGTACAATATATATATATATATTCCTTACTATAGTTCATGAATTTTGTTTATGAAGGATTGTTGAGATCAATATAGAACTAATGATAGTTGAACATCATATAGCTCCTTAATGAAATATGTAAAGTGATAGAGATTACCAGTTATACATTAGTTATAAGAGATGATGGAATTATCTAATTATATGAATCCATTTTAAATGTTCATTTTAGGGTGAATTTAAAGATATGTTTACTATGTACCAACATGGTACGCCTATAATTATTTATATTTTTTCCCAAATTATGAAAAATGATGTTATATTTTTTAATTAATTTGTATGATTATTTTAATAAATATGTTTTAATTTTTTTTTACAGGAAAGGTATTCATGAGTATTAATTTTATTCTTAAAACCATTATGATTATGATTTCCCATAAGGATTACATGTTTAATGGGATATAAAATATATTGAGAAATTATGTTGTTTTATGGGAAATGTAAATGGATAATTGAGCATAGATGTTAATTATTAAAAAAGAAATAAATCATATAGATTTATCAGGTTTAAAAATGAACATTAGGGTTTAATTTCTTTTATACCCCTTTATGAACTTTTGTTTACTCATCTGATGTTATAAAATGTTTTTCATAGGTCTCAAGGGTGATTATAAATGATAACAAAGGCATTGTTCTAGTTATTGGAGATACCATTAATATAGAAATTATGTCTTTATAATAAACATGTGTCGTTAGAAAATGTATACATTATTAATGTTTCTAAAAATGTGTTTAATTTTTTACATAATTATATAAAACTGTAGAATTTAATGACCATTGATATTTATAAAAGTTCAATCATTATTTTAAATCAATAAATTAGGGTTTGAGTAAGATATGTGTTGTTTTAATGACTTATTTTACAAGGTAAATGATTGTGTTTTTAATCGAGGATGAGTTATAAAGAGAAATATTATGGATAATTTTAGTTTATGAGTTGTGTAAAATTACTCATAGATATTTTACTATTCCTAAAAATGCATCGTGATTCATAGAAAATGATTGTAAATCTATAAAAAAAAATTCTGATAGATTCATGTGCGTATAAATATTTTACATTGGTATTTGAAGTTATAATTTATTTTAGGATGAGTCATTATGTAAATTTATATATGTTGGGATATTTTAGAAAAAAATGAAATAGGGAACACCCAAATCATTATTTATGTCCGTATTATATACATTTTTTGTTTTCTTGGGTAGAGTCATCAATAATAAAAATGAACTATTGTCAACTAGATTTATTCACCCAATTGATGGGGATAATTGACAAGAAATACATGCATGCTAGAGGATATGATTTTTTATTTTTATGGATGTTCTGAAAAACATTCTCATTATTATTTTAGTTTTTTAGTTGAGGACAATAGAAAGGTTTTTGACATGGATGTTTCAAAAATATAATAACTAAAAGGTGACAAGGGACCTCCTTAATGTGTATATGGTTCACATCATTATGTTGGTCAAAAAATATGCACTAGTGGTTTAGGATATGGTATGTGTGAATGGTACCTTGATCTAGTTTAACCAATTCCAGGCCCATGTGGACCTTGTTCGGTGCTTGGAAGAATAAGGTAGTGCTACTTCATATTTTACGTGATTAAGGACTATCATATGGAATTTAATATGATGGTTCAACATATAATCTATTTCAATTATACTTTTGATGACATATTAAATGACACCTATAAGAAACATTAAATTCATCGTTAATTAATAGATTAGGAAATTGAGATTTTATTCAAACTACTATTTAATAACTTTTACCTAGGGAATCTTATTTGGGGTTAACATACACTCACCCATATCAGGTGATAATGTGAGTTTAATCATTGGTGAGAAAATTTTATATGTGATCTATACTATGTGGAGATGATACACTATGAATTTGTTTACTGATAATTTTTCCATATTCATGGATTATTTTGGTTTATTTCACTACAGAGTAATATTTCATCGAGCTTGAAGGATGACATTCCCCTTCACTAGAGAGTGGGATCCTTAAATAGGATGAGAAGTGGTATCCCATAGTATTTTTTATAGTTAATAATTAATTTATGAGTCAAGCTCTATATTCCATATATTATAAAATGGAGATGTAAAATAAAATAGTTAATAAGAATTGGGAATCATTGTAACGGGATGTTATACTGCTATCTATGATGAAGAGATTGGTTTTGACCTTGATTCAGAGCTTGCAATCACACTAATAAATTTGGAAGATTATCGAATGTATCATTCTAACCCAAGGTTCTTGAATATATAGTTAAAGGACATTATATAGTTTATTCCCTTTCATGGTGGACTCCTGATAAGATAATGGATGAGAAATCCACCCATTATCCTCGATAAAGTTGGTATTGATTCAATAATGATATATTTTACACCTTCATTAAATGTTGGAGGACACCTCATTTCGTTACTAGGTTAGGAAGGCCAAATTTTGAGATATAAATTGTGATGTTTTTCCTGAGCATATATTCTTGAATAACACGCTTGAATGATTCTTTAATGGGTGTAATTTCATCATCTTTTAGGGATGGATTATTGTTCCAACTAGTATTTTAATGAAATATTGACAATGGTCCATACATCACCCTTAGTGATACGTTTTGATGTCAGGATTTTATGAAGGAACCATTGAAATAATTTTTTTTGGGGATTACCATGAAGTATTTAGTTTCATAGTAAATATCATTCTTTGTTAACTGACAATAGTTGAAGTATTGGTTCCATGTTTCCACCCATTTAAGCTAACCCCACGAGGTCCCTAAGTGGATTTGTGAAAATGTGTTTATATAATTTTTTATTATACATCCATGATTAGTGACGAGTCTAGATACATTATGGGTGACTATTAAAAAATGATAATTGTCCACTCACATCCACCCTATCTAGTAGTAGACATTGGTGGAGAGTATTGGATAACTTTACATAAAGGGATTTTTATATTATCAATTGGTTCCCTTAATGATTCTTTGAATATTTTATTAATGATTCTAGTTATGGTGTAGTGGTGTTTTTAAGAGGTATTTGGGACATAGTTATTTGTTATCTATGAGAATCTTTTAAAATAGCAGCATCCAAAAAAATTGACAATTCATTTTCTCAACAATAGTTTTACGAATCTATCATTTATTTTAATAGGAGTTGTATAGAACATATACCATTACTGGTGTTTACATATAAAAATTCCCCAAGTACAATATTTTTATGGAAGTATTTGATTCAACTTATGATAGACCATGAAATTTCCACATTTTTGGATGAAAATTATTGAATCTTAACTATTAGGGATTGTGCCCATGTTATTGATGATAGATAACATTTACTTGATCTTTGATAGAATAATGATATACTCGAGTCACTAGTAGGTCTATACACACAATATATTGATACCTTGGGAGTAAAAGGATGAGGAAATGTATTTAGAAAGGTCCCTAAAAAAATTCTTCTTTTGGAGATTTTGTTGTGGAATGAATATATTATCAAGGAATATCAATCTATTATTGATATTTTTTTGTTTGTAATGGGTTTTTATTGACTAGATTCACCCCCACTGATGAACTCGGTGAAAAATGTTTTAATTTTTTTATATTTGAGGTTGTATTTCTATTACCCATTTGACTTAATTGATTTGTGTGGGTTGTATATTGGGGAATTCACAACTTTTATAGTGTTTCTATCAACTATAAAGGATATTTAAGATAGTATCACCCATGGATGAAAAATTACATGTGTTTTTAACTTTTGATAGTATGTAAATCGTTGGATGTTCATGGGTTTCAAATTATATTATTTGAAAATAGAACCCTAATCAATTTGACTATGTTATTATTTTCTAAATAAAAAATATTTTTATTTAGGGAGGATATAAAATATTATTTTTTATATTTTATACCTTTTAATAGTTATAATAATATTTATAATGTTGGTTTCTTGAATTTGAATTTTTATACTATAGTTGAGTCTATGATATTCCTTTCTAGAATTTCTCTATGACACTAGTAACATTCTATGACCATTTACATTTGACATGGACCCTCAAAATGCAGTGGTTATGAAGTGTAGGATAAGGGGACTTATAAATAAATAGTAATATAAATTTTTTACATTCCTATTTTGAATTGGTTTGACCAATTCACGTATAATCCACCTAAATTTTATTACATGTTCTTACCCCCTCCTAGTTGATGTTTATTTGTTTTATATCTAGAACCATATATAAATAGAGGTTATATTTGTAAATATTTATCACTGGTTATGGATGTTATGATTAAATTTTGACATGGTAAATATCGGCATACTATGGGAGAATATTGTGAATACATACTTTCTTGGTTTCATTTATCATGACTCAAAGGATTATAATTCATAGATCATTTATCAGGAGAAAAATATGAATGATGAAACCATGATATATTTTTATAAAAACAATGATGATATGAATTTAACATTTTTATCATAAACTTGATAACTATGAAAATAATTCCAAATTCTTTATGTGTAATATGTTAAATATATCATGGAAGTGACATGATTAGAATTCTTATATTACATTTTTTTGTTAAATTCATTTATCATTCCTTATGTTATTATATTTTAGTACCATATTTATTTTATTATCATTTATTATAATTAAATATTTCATTATTATGATTTTTATTACATACATTGTTGAGATTTAAATTTATTGTATATCTGATTTCATCATTTCCATTGAAATGTTATTAAATATAATATTATATGTGATGAATTTTAGAAGATTTTGTGTGTTTTCATCATCAAGATCTAGTTTTCAATTATATTTAATCCCAATCTCTTTCAATACTTCTTCCTTTTTTACCATGCTAACTATTTTATTTGTCAATGATGTATGATTATATTATGGAAAATAAAATAGAGATAAAGAAGAGAAATAACCATATAAAATAGATAAATGTATTAGATTACATGAGGTCCCATCAAATGTGTAAATTTGAAAAGGAGGAATGTTGGGAAGCACATGGAAATGAAAAACATTGATGTAGTGATGCAAGAGATAATAAGACATTCTATATAGTGTATATAAAATATAACGGAATTTTTTTAGGAATGATTGTAGGACTGGGGATAAAAATATCACGTACTCTATGACATGGTGTGACAAACTATATTTTATGGTCTCAACAAGTTTCATTGTAACTCAACTATATTGTTATATATTTCCAAGATTAAATAGTTAATGGGATCAATACACTCTATGAAATTTCATTCATGAAATAATGGTTTGTGTCATTAAACGACATATTGGATGCACAAACAAGTTCATAAAAGAACCATAACAACCATTTTCAAACAATTATATAACATGTACTATATATTCTAAGGTGTTTTTAATATTGCCTCACATATGGGTCTAAACAAGATATACTATTTATCAATCCTAAGGGTATTTTTGTTGATCATGATGATGTTTAAATCATTTTCATTAGGGTTTATTTGAACAGTGTTTTGAATAAGTTGACATGTTCAACATTTTTTAGATACTTTTTTGTGGCATATTATGAGAATACCCATGTTTGATACTCCCTTTATGACCCATTGTAGATTGGGTGGGGTTCATTTATTTACAATAAGTGGTTGAGTACTCCCCCATGGGTCTATGGTGTGAATTATCTATTCTATAAGGGGTAAAATACCCCATGATCAGAAGTGGGTTTGGGTCTCCCAAATAAGTATATACTCACTCTATCAAAACTATTATTCCCAATGAGGCATGAGTCCTCTCCTGGGGTCAGTACTCCATCGATTGGTAGTCCTACTCTGGTGAAGTGTCGATGCCCCAGAATAATTAGATAATGGAAACTTAAAAGTTATGCAATCATATTAGTTCATTACTATGATTGTTTTTGAGTTATAGTATCCCTCGTACACACTAGAGTTGTTCTATGAACAAAGGGAATCACACATTATCACTAGTTACCACTATCTTTATATAAAATCTTGGTTTTTTTGAGATAACTTATTATTAAATTTACCTATTTTAGGTAATCCTATAGTTATATTTATTATCCCCCCTATATAGGTTTCATTCCCAATAATGCTTTGTCTATGCAGGTGAAACAAATTTTAATGGTGTCATGGGTTTTTTTGTGTGATTGTGGAGTTCGATCATATAGGGGCTCAGTGGTCATATTTATTGACTATGTTCATGTTTTTTTTACATGAAGTAAAGTTATCCTTTCATAGTTTTTTATATTTAGTTATTAAGGAATGAAATTAGGATCTTTATATTTCCTGTACATGATAGAGATAATATTGTTAATCTATTGGGATGTCTATCATTTTTTGAATAAATTTTATATTTTATTTGGGTGTAGGATTGACATGAATTGAAATATATTGTTCTAAAGACATGGGGATATTTTTAGATTTATTAGGACTAATTATCCAATGCGTGGGTTATTCCCTTTTAATCATAGTCACCAGTTGATGATTATTAGATATGTCTTGGGATTTAGAACATGACGTACTACCAGCCGATGTGGTTTCTTGGTTGGAATAATTTTTTCAGTGAAGATGTTATGTTTATTATCCATGATTCTATAATTACATGGACCTAAAGAGGATAAATTTATAATGTTTATTTCTTCACACATATTATTACATTTTATAACCCTATCACCATACTTTTATAATAACCCATAACCATTCATTTTTTAACATAGATGATCTAAAATTTACTAGTGGGTGTGGTGGTTCCCCTTAAAGAGAAAATTGATGTTTCTACACAGATTTTATGATTATTATATCCTATGAAAATGTCTTACTTATGAGTTCATTATCATCGATGATATTATATAATTTACATCGTATATAAGATCATCCACATGTTGATTCTTTTATAAACTATGGATCCCTAGTGCATGATCAATTAAAAAACCCATTTATAATGGTTATTTTTTCATCTTTAGGATCCCAAAATATACATCTTCCCCGCTTAGAATTTGAAATTTTTTTCCACATAGATTTTGGTAGTTTTATGGTTTATCTGAAAAATCCTCCCAAATAATTCTAATTATAATTTCCGTATTTGGTATTGAAAATACATAGTTCTACTCAATCATCTGTCCCAACAAGAACCAGTCTATTAAATAGATATTTTATAAATTTTGATACATTCATGGGGTTTCTTAAATTATATAATTTTTATCATCATAGTTTTACGAACATAAACTATACGAAAAAAACTATTAGTTAATTATATATAAACTAAAAAACAATGTGTTCTTTCCACATGACATTAAATTATTTAATAACAGCCCTTAAAATATTTAAAAAAATTGAATCACATGAAATAAATAAGAAGTGAATTAAAATGAGCGATATAGAATAAATTTAAGGATTTAATAATATGTTTGAACATGATTTTCAATATAAAATTATATGTATCATTTTCTAACGATATGTGTTACTCTCTATCATTGGTCTTTAATTAAGTACATCGAACAATATGGATTTTTATTCTATCAATCGGATTTTTAGGATGACATCTGGCAGTTTAATCCAACCATTATTAAAAATACCCCTTATTTCACCATAGTAGATAGATTTATATTCATGATCACTATTCTATACTACTTTAATTTATTACATATCCATCCTTCCACATGTGATAAATATGGTAGTCATTTTACCCTATGTGCATGTTGATTTTTTAAAAAAAAATGCATCAAAAATGTGTATGTTTTATATAACCATTTTTTCAATGATATCATGTATTATTAAATAGAATGTATTCTTTAATATTTTTTATTTTATATATTATGTGTGCACTATAAAACAAGTTCCTCTCTGGTATGAGATAACCTCCAATTCACTAAATTTTAATGTGTACAGATTAACAAAACATTATCTACTAAAAAATACAGAGATTAAATGGTGGATTATAAAATTATGAGAATTAATGGGGTATTTTAATGTACCACCCTCACCCATTAGCTTTGGAAGAGGAATTGGGTTTACTATGCTTATGTTACACCAGAAAGACACCAACGGTTGATAATAGAAGATGAGGGATTCATAAAAATTATGTTGTTGATTTTACCTTCGAAAATAAAACAACCATACCAATATAATCATATACAATAAACGAATATATGATTCATGATAAAAAAATTAATAAATCTAATAGGGTTACCAAACCAACAACTAACAATATTAGATTACAATATGTGAAACAACACCAAAAGAACTTAATGACATCAATGTCATCAACTTATAAACTCCCAACCTACTCCGAGATCTGACTCCATAATCCATGCCCATTGTATCATCATGAAACACTAGTGAAATGAGACACCTTTCTTTTACCTATGTATTAATATACAATATCTATAAATGAAAAACGTTCCAAAAATGGGGTTAGTACAAAACATAGTATGTTTTCCCCATGTACATTCCATCTTACACCACTAGGATAGAAAATGATATTAAATTTTTATAAAATAGTTCAAAACCAAATATAATAGAGTAATATCAAAGTATAAAACAATTTTCAAAACTAATCACTTTTCCATGGAATTAGACCAAAATTTTCATTAAAGCAATTTCTTAGATTTCATTTTGGCATACCCATCCATCTCCACACATCCATGAAACTAAACACATACCCGCATGAAAATTAATGATGGTTCTACCTATATTTATGAGTGTTGAGTCATCCATTCATCAATCCATCATTTTGTGATCCATTTTGACAAGGGAAAACTCATTATCTTATATACCCTATATTGATGGGGGAATCTTCATGGCCTTAATCAACCCAAATGAACATGAACACACGCAATCCAAGTATGAAAAAACCCATGAAAAATCATATCAATACAACATTTATTTTATTGAATAAGTTTAATAGTCAATTTTTATGCATTAACAACAACTGAAATATGATGATAATCATATTAAAATGTATAAACTAGTTGCACCTTCCACAAAACAACCAATTTATAGAATTTTCAAAACCATAAGTAAAGAGGGTTTCCAACAAACATTTCACCTCAATTTAACCATCCAAATCAAGAAATATAATTAATTTTATGAACAAAATTATGTTCTAATAATTTTTAGTCAACTTTGATGCCACCTACCTCACGACTATTAGATAAAACATAGAAAAAAATCATTGAAAAATAATCTTGAAACTACAAAAATTGAGTTTATATCTTGATACCTTCAACCAAAACAACCATATGTCCACATTATTATCATAAAAAACATGAAATTATCCCTGAAAGAGAAAATATATTATTCCAAGAGAGGTAAGAAGATGAAATCTAAGGAAAACAATGAATACCAATCACTTATAACCAAATATGACCTCCATAGAATCTAGATTATCCAAAGAGTTACTTTGGAATCAAGTGCAATGGTCTCCATACGATATATATGAATATGAATTTTGGTGATGAATTTTTAGTAGAAAAACAAGATTTTTTGTGGCTAAATTGAGTTAAATCCACAAAATCCAGATATAAAATTTCAATGTTGGGAGGTTAGGGAATAATGTTAAGAAAAAATTTTCATTGATCATGCCATTTCCTCCAAACCCACCTAATATGATTGGTTTTCAAGGTTATGAAAACCATGAACCAGCCATGTTGAACCCATCAATTGGAAATTTCGTGGTTTCTCTATGGTGGCTACACAAGTTCTCCAAACCATGTGCCAATAATTGAACCTTTCCATGGCCCACTATTGTAGTATCATGGATTATTGGGTGTAGTTTCATGGATTTTACTAACTATGCTTATATCAAGCACATCCAGAAATGGCCCAAAATCATTTTATGACTCCTATGAACATCCCAAAACATAACTCTATCATCACACATACATAAAATACATAATTAATATGTCATATAACTGAAACAAAGGGCTATAAATTCTCCCCACCATTGGTATTTCCATTCCCTAATATTTTAATACCATAATTTTCCCACAATTGTTCAAGAAATTTCTTAACTATTTCATTTTCATGATCCTATGTTTCTTCATGAATCTGACCATGTTTCCATATAACACACACTTGACCAATTATTTTCCCATCCATGACTCTTTCGTTACAATAATCAATCCACACTAGAAGATAAACCAATGTAGCATCTAAATCTATGTTAATATGATTGAATAAAATCACATGATAAAGATTTGGTTGATACTTCTTCTACTGAGATACAAGAAACCCATTATGCACGGATCAAAACCTTGTTAGAAAATTCAAAAAATATTCCACCTCATTAAACTATTAAAGTATCTCAAAATGGACTACATATCGAAGATATGACTTTCCATACATTCCAAAATGATGATGCCTAAGAATTTGATAAATTGTCAAGAATACATGATCACTCAGCTTAAAAAATGACCATAAAGGATGATATGTTGATTATTTCTGATGACAGTACACCATTTTTATTGTCTTCATAATCAATGGAATAATCTTTAGTATCTCATGACCATGGAATAGTTCAATGTGATATGTCTCATCTTTTTTGACCCCATAAAGGGAATAATTACAAGTACTCTTATACAATTCTTCAAAATGATCTATATGTATTAAGGAACCATAACTATTATTATACGATAAATCATATAATGGTATTTTTTCCTAGCATGAGCCTCTAAAATAAATTAAACAATCTTTAAGCATGCCATATAGTGTTTTATCATTCATTCAGATCTTATATATATCTGAGGATGATATATCATTCTCATATTCAACTAAATCCAATGGTATTTCTATAATGATTTCAAAAAATGAGATGTAATCCCCGGATCCTGATCTGATACTATCGAAAATATTACTCCATGTAATTTTATGGCATCTCAATTATAGATTTATGATAAGTCCCCCACCATTTGAGATTCAGAAATTGAAATTAAACGGGCCGGCGTTTTGAGCCGATCCACTATCACCCATATGGAATTTGGTTTTGAATCCAACCTTCATAGTCCGATCAGAAAATGCTTGTGTTTTTTCTCAAATTTCCATGTTTGAATTGGTAAAGACTTTAGTATACATGTTAGATGTTAGGGATCTTCCATAATCTACAGATAGGTAATCCATCCCAAAACAAACTCATCCACCATTATTATCATTACAAAAGACCAAAATTGTGATTTAAATTCCTTATAATATTATGTATTCCTGGATGAAAATACCATCTCAAATGGTGTCAATCATGAAAATTTTCTTCCCAATAAGCCAATCGTATATCCATCTGATATCAAAGCAATAAAATTGTTCATAGGTCACTCTTACACCCCTCAATGGTCTCCCGACAATTTATCATTAACCAAAAAATTACACTTTCAGAATCAGATTATTTTTCCTCTTTAACCTTATCAACCAAATAAGAAATAAAAGAAACCATAATGAAAATAAAAAAATACCTTAGTATTCACAATACATTTTCATGTTTTCTATCAATGAAATTATATGACACTTATAAAAATCCTCTTTCACCAACTGACTATATGAATTTTTACTTAATGCATCCACCACAAAATTTCCTCTACCCAGGGTATACTACATGGAAAAGTCAAGCATTTAGAGATACTCCATCTATCTTATTTGTATCACATTAATTTTATTTTTTACAAATTTATTTTCAATATAATATGATCTATAATAAAGATAAATTTCACACCAAATATGTAATGATGGAATGTATTGAAAGAATTGACTGTAATAGCTAATTAAAAATCAGGTGTTTGGAAGTTCTTCTCTTGAAATGGTAACCAATGTGAGACATAACCAATAATATGATATCCCTGACAGAGAAAAACATCCCTACCATGTTCCCAAAGCAATTCAATACACCACATAGAACTATCCTAATTCTAGAAATATCAATAACGTTGCTGATAAAAGGTTAACATTAAGCTATAGAAAATGATTCTAACATTCCTTCTTTCATTGGAATGGAAGAGTTTTCCTCACCAAATATTTCATCAGTGAAGAAGATAGAAAGGAATATTCATTAATAAAAAATCTGTAATAACAAAAAATGGAAAGTAATCTTTGTATCTTAAAGGCATTTTGTGGTGGTTTAGGTGAGATCCCAACTTCAATTTTTTCTAGAACTATAAAAACACGCATATCATAGATTAGAGGTTCATGGAAAAATACATGTTGTATCCAAAACTCACACATTGAAAGTTTTTCATATAGATTATGACCACATAAGATACCTAGTACTATTTCTAAGTGTTTCTCATGCTTAGCCTCTGTCGTTGAGTAAACAAATATGTTATCCACATACACCATCCCCAAGGAATCTAGATGCCTTTGAAATATCTGATTAATTAATGGAATAAAGAGATTTGATGAATTCCTTAGAATTAATGTAACAAACACATAATCATAATATACATATATACATCTGGAAGCTATATTTGGAATATTAACCCTCAATCCCATAATTGGTGATATCATGAACACATGTAAACCGTAGTGAACCACTGAGCTCCCATCAGTTGATCAAACATATCATCAATTATTGGAACTGGATACCAATTATTTGTCATATCATGGTAATAGTTAAGATAATCCAGACACATCTAAAGAGTTATATCCACCATTTTCACAACAAAGCTAGTGTTTCTCATAGATATGTACCAGTCTGAGTGAAAAATTTTATTTCAAATTATTAAAACGGATCATTAAATTACACTAATTATGTTGGATCTTTCCAATTAGATGAATCTGAAACTGTATAGGTCCCTGGTAAGAGATCAATCATAAAAATAACTTCACATATCGGTAGAAACCCTAATAAATTATCAATAAAAATAACAGTAATCTTTTAAAAAATGTTGGAAAACTATTATCTTGGATATCATTCACTTTTTAAATGGTCAAAGTAGCCATGTGGAAAGATATTGTTCTAAAAATTTACACTAAAAGAACTATTCCACATATATTTTCATTTCACAAACTTATAATGTTATTCTCAATAAAATCATCTATTGTGAGACTAACCCTTAGGGTATAATAGTTGATGTGTTATTGGAACATTATCAACCAATCCACACCCATGATTAAGTCATATACATATAATTCCATAATCAAGAAATCCAATATCAATTTATCACCATTGGTAGTTATATAACATGTTTTTCACATGAATTAATTATGTTCACATTTTCCAAAAAGAGATTAATGTTTCAAAATAGTAGTCATCATATCAACATGAAAACCTAAAATATCAAAATTACATGATGAAATAATTGAATGGGATACACCCATATCCAATATTGATTTCATATGGGTAGAATAAAAAATAATAAGACATATCACCATCAATGGTCATGATTGATCATCCAAAAAAATATTCTTCATCTCCCACAATTTCTTACACTTTTAACTTTTTTTTTTTAATCCTATTTAGATATCGCAGTTCGAGGATTCCTTGAATTTATATTATTACCATGACTTTATCAGTTCTTCTGGTGATAATTATTAATCTTCCATCATCCCATTGATGAATATGAAATATTATAAACATGGGACATGACCCTAGAACCTTAAATTTTTTTATAGAGACAATAGTGATGAATATGTTCCATTTGGTTTTAGTTGTGACATTCTCTTGTTGGTGCCATACAATATCTCTTAATATAATCGATATAAACACATTGAAATAAAATATGATTAATATTTGGTTAAGTTGTAATATTATCTTATCCCACAATATGACTTTGAGTCATAACACTACCTTGGAAATAGTTGTAGCTATTCTATTTATTCTTTCAATTAGAGTTCCCACCATTTTCCAAAGGTATCAACATGATTTATCTTCCCACATTACATTTAATTTCCCTTTCAAACACCACATATCTATTGAATATATATATAATATATTATATGAACCATAAAAATATTTTAGCGAATCTCTATATTCAAATCTAATTAAAAAAATTCCTAACTTAAAAGGAAATTTGTTTGGAAACATCATGTTAAAAAAAGACTAAAAAATGAAATTTTTCATCATACTCTATGACTAAAAGATTATCCTGCTTCAAAATGAAAAATTTCATTATTATAGAAATTTGGAATGTGTGAGGACATATTTTTTGAAAAATTAATTAAAAATCATCCAATTTAATGCCATGGTATAATTTAGAATGATGTAGTAAATCCCACCACTTTTGTTCTAGATCCTCCAATATCTACATTACCGTATTTAAATTAAACTCACTTGGTGTGATTAAAAAATTAATTGATTCATTCATCCTATTCATCTATAAATTTAGTTTATTATTTTATTCGGATTCATTCAAAAGGACTGGTGGATTCTGATCCTGGAATTGAATTAATTGATCTAGTTCCCTTGGTTTTTCCTTTTTATTCCCTTAATCCATATCATAGAACGGTTTGAAAAAACTCTAAACTAGCTGTTGGTTCACCTTTGGCGTAGGTTCAACCACATTTTCATACAACACTTTTAGTTGGTTTCGATGATGCCTATTAGGTGATGTTTTCTATAACCAAAATAAGATTCCATTAAGTCACACTATCTAGAAATTGAAATATGAGAAATAAAAAATTAACCACATCGCAAATATCAAAATAATACCTTTGAAATTTCTACAATTTTTATTTTAAAACCATTTTTCATAAATGTACCATGATTATTGAAAACCATATATTTTTCATCTATTTTCAAAAATCAACAACTTTTCACAAAATTATTAATCATTATTGAATTTGAATTATTCAATCCTAGTTTAAAGTCATTACTATCAATGCATTTCATGCTATTCTTATCATATAAACCCATGATGGTGTGGTTACAACTCCTAAAATTTTATCTAAATAATAATTTACCCAATATCCATGGTAACATTAAGTTTAAAATAAGTATGTTATCTAATCCTTTTTATGCACTACAATTCATGTTCTGATGATCCTACCTACTTTCTACACCTCTAACATGAGGTCTAAATAATAATTATTTTTATCATTAGGATTAAAAAAATTAATACAATTTGTAAAATCCCACCCCTCACCCATTGGATTGGGAATATGGGGAGGTTTTATTGGCCTTAGGTGACATCCTAAAGACACCAAAGGAAAGAAATAAATGTTAAGGTATTCAAAATCAATAGTTTCTTATAAATACATTGAAAATAAATCTACCATACAAAGAAAATAATAACCATAAAACCACAATACAATGCCTCAGAAAAATGTAATACATTATAAAGTAAAACCAAACCAATAATAAACTATATCAGAGTATAATAAAAAAACCAGACCAACAAAACTCAAAGACACCAAAAACATCAACTCAGAAAAACCAACCTTTTTTCATCTCAAACTCCACAAGCCACGAAAATGGTATCAAGATGAATCAAAAAATAAATGATATATCATTCCTTTACCTATGTCTCAATATACAGTAGGTGTAAATTCACAAAATATCCCATGTACATGGTGATTATATAACTTGGTAGGTTTTCCCCTACTATATTGGAACTCATGCCACTAGGAATGAAAACGTTAAAACATTTATATGATATTGTTTAAAACTGAATTTGAACCATTTTATATCAAAGAATAAAACCATTTTCAAAAGTGATAATTTCTCCATGGAATGAAATTAAACCTTTATTTAAAACCATTTCTCACATTTCAATAATTAATACCCAATCATTCATACATATCCACAAAAGCACAAACATCCACCCATATATTTCAATCATTATCCTCTCAAAATTCAAGATTTGTGAGTAATCATTTCACCAACATGTCACTTTGTAGACCATTTTGATGAAGGAAACATCACACCTTTAATAATACCATTTCAAATTGGAAAGTATTGTTCCATAATCCATGTCAAAATAACATGAAAACATGAAAACCGTGTATGAAAAAACCCATTGAAAATCATTTAAATAAAATTAATTTTATTGTAAAGTATTATATTTTTTCTGATGAATCAATACCAACACCAATTTTAAAATAATTAATTTAAAATTATAAAAAAAATAGATCACTCCACATAAAAAAATTATAAAAATTAACAAACCATCACTAAAGAGGGTTAATGTCAAACATTTAACTTTATTTTTAAAATTCAATTTAAAAAAATTAATCAATTTGAAATAATTCCTTAAAGTTATAATAATATTGACTATAGAGTTAAGACACATACCTCAAAATCAATGTTAAAATAAAAAAAAGAGGCAAAACATTGAAAACTAGGCTTGAAACTCAAAAATATGTCCTTATATCTTTTTTACATTACCAAAACAACCATATCCCAACAGAATTGGATTAAAAAAATGGATTTGTCCCCCAAAAATGATATACATGATGTATGAAGTGACACAACGCAACTGTGGTTGAAAGTGCTTTTTACGATATTCCCCATGCAAGGTTCTATATTTTTGACATGATGATCCATATATGAGTTTAGGTAGGATGGATATGATGACCTACTCATTCACGATATGAAATATGTTTGGATGATTCATATTGATATAAGTAGTTTGTTATGGTTTGATAATGAGACTAATGAACTGGGAATGTTGACTAATATTTCAGATTATAGTGGACATGACATACCACATATGGCTGAGAAGTCAGATCAAGGATCTGGGCATGTTAAATGATTCTATACCATATGGAATAGTATATAGGACTACTATTCCTCAAATATCATGCTATAATAGAACTTTGGGAATGAATGTTGTTAATTCATATATGGTTGTTGGACTGATTCTCTTAAAACTATTATTTATGACACAATAGTTGTTTTTTGTCTAATGATCTTGTTTTTAGTACATTTACATGGATTTAGTACCTAAGACTGATGAATTTAGGAATCGAGGAAGATATTTTGAGTAAATTCATTAGGGTTGGTTTAGGAGGCCATGATTATAGAACCCACATGTTACATGTGATGCCTAGTGATTGAGATGTTCTCAAAGACCCCATGAAATTTGATGAATAATATATTATCAATCAGTGTCTCAGTAAAAAGGGGAAATTTTTGTTTTTTCATCTATATTTTAGTTACGTTAGGGAAAATATACGATTAAAATATGAGTAGGCCCTTTTGGAGGAAGATTATACATCCACCATTGGTGGTGGAATATTGAAATTTATTTATATCCACCAATACACAATCCTTAGTCTATGAAGAGACCACATGTCATCTTTGAGGTAAAACACATATGTGTGACAAATAGTACTAAGGAAATGGCTTCAGGATTAGGTAGATACACTTGTATGGTGGCTGATGATTGGGCTGGAGAATCTTGAAAACTTACTAGATACATGGCATGTGGTATGGATTAGAGTTAGTTGTATATCATGATGGATTTATTTCTTTTCAATTATTTATTTTGAATATGTGATCAAACCCAAGGGTGATTAGTGCTGTATGTATATAATGGATATTGAATCCTTTATTTTAGTTCATTTTATTACAATATTTTTCTATTTTAGTTTATTTATTATTTATTAGTACTCTACTGTGTATGATGTTTTTTTATTTTCTTATGGCTGTGTTCTCAAATATGGGGGTATATTCACCTAACAATAAAACATTAGAACTCCACCACTAGTCAGCAATACTAGGTGAATAAGGTAGTGCACTTGAGGCCTTTTAGAGATCCACATTGGGGTACTTGTTTGGTGCCATCTAGGGAAAGACAATACAAAGTGTTATAAGAGTGTTCAATTTCATATTTTATATTTTTGGGAATTATTATATAAAGATATAGGAAATTTTTAGATCCTATGATGTATATTGGCGGGTGCCTCATTAAAATCTATTTTAGTTGTTAGCCTAGTGAACCAGGGGAAGGGGTTGATGTCATTGGTATTAGATGCCATGGTTTTATAAGATTTTAACTTGGGATATGCACATGTGGTTTTTTATGTTTTTATTTATGATTGATTTTTGTATCTTGGACCAAAGAACAAAGAGAAACTAAAAAATCATGATTGAAATATATTATCCACATGTTATAGTATTTCTAGTTTGTGAATTGGATACTGATAGTGGAACAATTGTTTATATTGTAACCAACATCTCATTTCGTGTTTAATCATATAACTACTTCATGTAATTATAATCAAATGGGAAAATATATATGTTTATATCTCTTTTGATGGAAGGTTATATAGATCTATGTAAATATACTCGATGTTGAGTTTGTTGGAATAGTCCTCGTGTACAACACTTGTTGTGATATATGTGAGTCATATCGGTATAAGTGTATGACCATTGGACCCCTTTTCAGTGGTTGTTCTTTAGATACATGTACGTGTATTGGTATCAATTCATGTGTCTTCATCCTTCAGGGAGCGGATTGATGTGATGATGCTCTAAGAGGACGAGTGCCCTGGCAGTGGGCCACTAGTTTGGAAGGTGATGTATTTGGGATGTGGTAACATATAGTTGGATGTATTGTTATATGATATTGTTTGACATTGGGATGGGAGCATGTTTGATTCCCCATGAGCTATGACCTTCTCTTAGTCAGGGTTTTTTAGGTAGTTGGATGTAGTGACTTTTCATGATACATGAATATTACGGCTAGATTGTAGATCATAATGTCATTCATTAACTTATCTTTGGTTTAGGGTGTTAGTACCTTGTTTCTTTTGAAGGTGATCCAGTAGCAAGGTTGGTGGGGTTATGTGTTATTTTAGGTGTGTGAGACCCATGTTGATGCTCTATGAATATTGAAAATGGTAGACTAAGGGTGTATCCTAGTATGATTTTATGCTTAAAGTATGGCTTTCGTTTTTATAGAGACCCCATGTGATAGTGCTTCATACTTGTGGTTGGTTTCCCGATGGGTAGGTTCGTTTTGGTTCATATACCTAGAAATGGTTGTGCATGTAGGTTGTGCTTTGTGACTATGAGTTAAATAATAGGTAGAAACTGCTCTAAGGGATAAGAGGAAAGGTACAATGATCCACATTTTCATGCGGTGTGACTCACTAAAGTCGAATATTGTTTTGTATATGGGATATAAATGTGAATGTGACAATTAAGCGTTAGTGGGATCATGGAGACATGAACATCTGGGGGACACACTATGATGTTTGGAGTATAGATAGGGTGATATAGAAGCATATTCACGTGATTTTTAAATTGAGAAGTTGGCTACAAGTAGGAAAATAACCACTATGGTTGTGATGGAAGGATTATGAGTATGGTGAGCTGAGGCCCTCAAGACAGTACAATAATGATCCAAGATTGGATTATGTTGTAGTGTTACTAGTTGATGACATATTAGTGTACCCCATGATTAGTTATGGTCATGGAAAATTTTTTTAAATCATCTTAAGTATGTTGAGATAGAATTAACTATTCTCCAGGTGATATAAATTCCACTTATGTTTGATAAAGTCCCCACTGGGATGTTATAATTGTGGATTGGTGTATGTTAATTCTAAATGTAGGAGTGTGCTATCAGTCATCAATTGATGATTTCCTCATGATAAATAAGATACTGATGAATACCATTGATTCTTTATTGATTTATTATAATAGGTGATATTTTAAATTTCTTTCCATCACTCAGGTGAGAGAATGATGGACACTCTATGTTCTATGGTTGGGTTGTGTTTAGAATATAGAATGTAGTTTTGGTGCTAAGTTGTAAGGTGATAATATGTATAATATTATGGTGGGATGTACTAGTCCCATCATGGATTTTTAAACCTTGTGAGGGTTGGGTGTTGGATAATGTTTGGAAAATATCAAGTTGGTTGGTGGACCATTTAAGATGTGTTTCAATAATCCACATTAATGGTGGGATGTTTCTTGAACAAAAATCGTCCATTGTTGGCCGAATAATATGGTCGGGACCACCATGAACCTAATTATAATTTTTGGATTGTTTAGTGACTCCTTAATCTATTTGGGTATATTCAGGATCTATTTTTTTTTATTTTCAATGGTTTCATGTGGCATCTTGACCTTGGACAATTTTTATGCTTTCTCTTTGGAGTTATGTAAAGAAACTTAGTTGTTATACTACAGGAGACCGACACAAGTAAGGACGTAATTGATGATTGATGTTGGTTTAGATGAGTGGTTGGAATACCACGGATCCTTCTTGAGAATGAGAAGGTGTATGATAGTTGGTTTGAATTAATTATTATTTTCAGTGTTGTGAAATTGACCATAATTGTTTTTCGTTCAGGTGATTGTGAGTGGTGAAATGGCCATTTTTCCTTGTACAGACTATCTTGGATAATTTTCTAGACCACTTCATCAGTCTTGGAATAGTGAATTTAATCTATAATGTTAGTTTTGTGGAATTAAAAACCATTCATGTTTTGGTAGAATATTTTTATTTAATTATTTATATATCAAAAATATTAGTGTATGGTTGGGTGGAAATACCCCATTAATGGAGCATGATATTGTCATCCCAACTCTACGATTGAGTAAAAAATGGTTTTTTTCTTAGTCAAGGTATAACAAACTTCATGTTACGAGACTCCAGGTAAGTGCTTTAAATTAGACATTAATTAGTTAATAAATTAGTAAAATTTTCAAAAGGCTATAACCATTTTTTTATTCCCCCGCATGGACGTAGATGATGGATATGGTTATCCATCAATCGGTTGATAGACTAGGTGGGAAGGGGATGAATTTTCTATTATACTATGTCTATGGTGGTGATCGAGATAGGATTGAGGTGTATTGGCTTTCAAGATCAGATTAGGACCAGATGCTTAAATTTTATCATCATAGGGTGGAATAATTTTTGGGTTTTACCCCATGATGACTATAGATATTTAGTGAGACTTTTTATAATAGTTATATACAAAATGAGGTCAATCTATTTCTAATCAAGGATAATGTGGTTTAGGGTTGTTTTTATGGGTTACCTTTTTAAAAATCTTGATCACATGGAATGTACATCAGAAACAAATGGAATGAGTTTATTATTATTTGGAGAATATGTAATTTTTGAACTACACACCATGTATTTTGAGTAAAACCATGCAGTTTTTCATGGACATGTGGTCAAGCACTTGGGTATATTAACATCAGAGCTACATGCTATGTAGTTGAGGTTTATGGAATGAATTGGGGGCATGGCTATCTGGATGGGTTCATGGAAAGACCCCCGATGATAGGGGATACAACCATGTTGATGTTTATGACTAGGTCCCATGAATAACATGTTCATGTAATTATAAATTTCCAAACCCAATATATGTTATTTTTCATGTAATGGTACATGGATAAACTCAAGTGTTCCTATCCATGTAAAAGTTCATGGTTAGGTGTATGATTTTGGACTACATAATAAGTACATTGGGTAAAGACCATATATTTCCATTTTCTTATCCATTGTGGGGTTTAAGTGAATTTTTACCCATTGAGATATAATGATAAAAAATAGGTGCCTTTTTTTATTGTTTGTCCACATTAAATTTAATGGAAGATCCTTTATGGTGTTTTGAAGACTTCTAATATATGGTGTGGGGAGAGTATTTTATGATTGATATGTTTTCATCAAAAATATTAGTTTCGGTGTCTCCAAAGAGTGAGACATGGTATGAGGCCAGGGAGAGAGGGTTATGATAATGATTATAGGATGTTTCATGGGTTTTATGGAGACATTAATTGATGTGGGAAAGATCTTTTCCCTATAATGAATTACTATGTTGTGATAGTAGGTGGATGATAATTTCAGTATATGAGACACCCTAGGGTAACATGGAAATGATTTGGGCTTCATGCCAACTCCCTTATGAGGATTTATTAACATTTAGGACTATGAGGTTATGATATTTTAGAGACTAGGTATCTAGTTGTTTTCCCTCCAGTAGATGGGTGTTGGATTCAGAGTTTGGTTATCATTATGGATTAGAAAAGTGTTGACTCTTTATGAGTATTAGTTATAAGGATCCAACAAGTGATTCCCCTATTAATTTGTGGTCCTAGAGGTTCAACAGGGTTTCAAATTTGTAGGAATACAATGAGTGATTATTTTTTGTATTACAATGGTCACATGTGTTCCATTGGGCCATGAATTGATGTATGATCCAATTGAGACCAATATGTTGATGATGGGTATGGTAATTTGGTCAAAACTTATTTTGATTCAATTTTAGTAATGGTTGAGACTTGGTTAATGCAATAGGGGTATTTTGATCTAGCTGGACGACCACATTTTGAATATTGGTTTAATGTTATTGGATGCCATCACTGGGAATGTTTTACATTATGATTTAAAAAGAACATTCCAGTTGTCTATAATATTCCTTCACATTTGAGGCTTGGAGAGAGGGACATGATGTTCCATAGATATGGCTCCATATTTTTGACATGATTTATAACATTTTATGTAGATAGAGTTGTACTTGTTGTTTAATATTTATGGATTCTGTTGCCTACCATGACAGTCCACATCCGAGGTTAGGTGTGTTTGACATGAAACTACATGCCCGTTTGACATGTGAATGGACAATTTGTTCTGTGTATGTACTGATATTTTTTTTATGGTTTCATTTCTATACCATGATTCATGGAACATTCATAGAATTTCTAATTATTCTAATACTTATGTAACACTTTTTTTGAGATGTCATAATATGGATTTGGGCATGTGTGGTGACTGTATATCATATATAATAGTGTGTTGGAATGGTGTTCCCAAATTTTGGGTGGTTCTAGACATTCTCTTTAGTAACAAATAGTGTTGATGAATTTTTTGGTGATGGATAGTTTCAAAAATTACAATCATTTATGAAATATTTAATTTAGTATGGACTGATGTTCAAGGTTTTGGTAGTACTTTAGTGGAGAATGAGTAACCAATATTAATATGTCGTGGTACCTATTAATAAATAACATGTAGAACCACAATATTTTTGTTGTGAAGCCATGAATGTTGTTTTCACTTGTTAATTATGGTGAATGGTCATCAAGATATGCTCAGAGGCACCCAGACATTGGATGAATATGTTATGGTTGATCTAGGGCTTATACTTAATGATTGATGGGGTGCTATTTTCATATTTATATTAGCTATGTTTTAAATTAGGATATGTAAATTTCACGATCATGTTTTTATAAGGACCTTTTATAGGTTCAACATTGGGAATGACCTACTGAGATTTATTTATCACCCACGTACACGCACATCAGTTTTCATGAAGATCATATGTCCACTTGTAGGTTGTGCATTGACGCACAATGGATAGAAAGAAGTCCCAAGGATCCAAGATAGAGTGAAACAAATCATGTGGTGATTGATGATCAAGATTGTATATCTTAATAGGGTACATGATACCAGGTATTTGGTATGTCTTAGAGATTTAATATGAGACTAATTAATTTTTTTTATTTTTTTATATGTGATTCACCCAATGAGTGATCAGGGTTGTACGTATGGAATGGTTTTTCAGTTATTTATTGTATTTTATTTTATTACATCATGATTTTGATTAAATTTATGTATTGATTCCATGAACTATAATGTGTACAATGTTTGGGTTTTTAACATATGGTTATATAGTCTGATACAGGTTTATACTCTTCTCACATTTCCACATTAGACCCTCACATCTACTCATCGTCCTCTCTTATATGAGGATGTGTGCTTGAGGCCTTGTGAAGAATTATTTTTGGAATTGGATTTTTAGAATTTATGTAGGGATTCTACATTTAACAATAATGTTATGCACCTTAAAACAGAAAAATAAATATATTACATGTTTGAAAGTTTAATGAAGGAAAAGTAATTGTCAAAGAGAAAAAGATAATGATTCATATTAGAAAATATAGGTAAATCCAAATAAAATAGGATAAATGAAATGATATTTTTTCACTTATGTAAAAAAAATTATAAATAAAATTTGAGTACTTTATGAAAAATTTATGGATTACACAATTGTGAATATTTTTTTATTAAATTTTCCAGATAGACTTGATCCCAAAATTTAAGCTCATGATGTTAGTTTAGTTATTTTACATGATAATTTAAATAATATTCCTTGTATTTATGAAATGTGTAAGATTCTAGAATACAGAATGTAAGTAAAATAACATTTGAATTTTTATTCCATGAGGAATTAGAATGTTTTCAATGATAACGATCTTTGTGAAAGAAGTGATTATGATAATTAAGAATAATATCAATGATTTTTTACATTCATTTGTAATTTATTTTTGATGGGTAAAACCAAGAATAAAGATAAATTAATTGGTATAATTTATAAATTCCATGGTATTTAACACTATCAAATATATTTTCTATATAATAAAGGTGAATTTTGTGAATATGAAAATAATGATAACACCCATTGAAAGAAATGGAAAAAAATAAAAAATAGGCCTCAAAGGGTAGTGTAAAAAATAATTAATTTCAATGAAAAAAATAAATAACATGATGAACAATTAAGAGTAAATTGATATCATATCGAGAATTTATTTTCAGGAAGAGACACATAGAAATTTTAAAATCTTATGGATCATGTAAAAAAAGGGATTTATCTATCAGGGATGATGAATATTTATGATATATAGATTATGAATACATTATTAAATATGATTTAGAGGATTATCTTGATAATAAAAATAATATCAAGAGAGATAATAATATTTTGTTAAAAGTGAACATGAACCTGGTCATTGAATAGTTCTCCAAGTGAAAATAGAGATATTTATTACAAAATAAAATAATAAAAAATGGTTTAGATATTTGAAATATTATAATATTGTTAATGATTTATAAGAAAAAATCCCTTTAGAGGATAAATAATTATATATGAAACAATTAAATTATCTTGATGTTGAGAAATGATAAATAATTAAAAATAAGGAATTAAAAATCTATATTGATGTTAATGGGGGAGTCCTATCACGACCCAACCCATGCCAGGGATTTAGCCAAAACTACATTGGTCCCACATCCATAGGGTATGGGTAGGCGACATGTGCTGAGGGCACAGAAAATGAGGGGATGACTTTTACTTTGTACCTATACACACACTCACAACCACTCAATGAAAATGTGTAGAGGGAAATGTGTAATAGATGCTACAGTGTTGTAAATAACCCGAAACATGCTTGAACCACTAAACACTAAAAATATAGTAATTTAAAGTGAAAGGATGATAGGGGAAAATTACATTCCCAACAAGAAATGTGTTTGAACATAAATGAAAAACTATGAATGTAGAACAGCTAGAAGATCCCTACTCCAAAATCCAAATCAACCACCACAATACTTGGTCTAAGAACCTCTATAACTGAGATCCTCTGAAGTCATTATCAAAACTTTCTATCATATCCATAAGGAATAGGATTTGTGGGTAATTTCTATTTAGGGGTGTGTATAAATATACCCAATACGATTCCCTAAAATGGTTTAGGGGGAGAAGTAATAGATATATTCAAGAGTAATGTAGTAGATATGATAATGTATTGTAATAGTGTGAAAATCAACCAAATAGGAGTGTGAAGTAAACACATCAAAAACACAAGGAGACAGATACATTGAGAACATTTCCTTTTTGTCGATTATTCACTAACTATAGCTAGAGAGTGGACTCGTCCAACCATAAAAATCTAGACACTAAAAGCATGTCGCATACCCGGTGCTTATTCACATATCTTAGAAGGAGAGTATCCAAAAACCAAGGATTGGGTACTAAAATGAGATATATATATATATATATATGCTTAGTCAAAATAATCATAAATGAGAGAGTAAGGGGATATCCATCTCTCAAATCAGTCCGATAAGAGAAGTCATCAACCATTCTAGATGTATCAGCCAATGATTCCCAACATCTAATGATTCTACCCAAGAGGCAGAAGTCATAGGCGATCAAATCATGACAACATGATATAATCTAATTTGGGAATCTCTGACTCACCTACACTGTTTTAGGCCATGTTACAAGGACCTGTCTTAATGGGGGAAAAAACTCATCTCCTTCATGATTCCAATGGTATGTCAAACCACACCTTGTCAATGTGAATCACAATTGAGGGTCTTATTTGGTATTCACCAAGGAAGACCAATATGAAAAAACAACAAAAGTGTATGCCTAGTGAGTCTTTAGAGAAATTACACTTCCCAGCCCGGCTGGAGGGTTAAACATAGAAATCCATTTGGGAATTCCACTACCCAGCCTAGCTAGAGATTAGACTCAAAACATTGAGGATATACATTACCCAGATCTTACTAAAGAGTAAATCAAAAAGATTTTTAAGTAATTCTAATACTTATTCCTACTGGTGGGTAATCCCACAAATTCCATCAGGGAACACAGCTCCCCAACCCAGCAAGAGGGTAATCCTGGTAGTAAGCTGGTAAATCTACTTGATCGCTTCCATGGATTATCATCAAAAACATAAAATGTATCTTCCACTAATATTACTCCCATGATTAAAAATTGAATGATATCATTAATAAGGCTCCACATATCCAAATGGATCACTTCATTGTGATCCTTGAGAAAAAACATGCAAGGTCGACTACTCATTCACCCCAATTAGACATACAATGAAAACAATTTATTTTGGTGCAGTATGATTGAATTGTGCCATTTCGGGCATAATCTACAATCATAGAATTATTAAATGGTTTGTGAAATTATGACCCTCATGAAAAAACAGATGGGGTAGGAAATTCATTCATCCAAAATGGACCGTGGGTTAAATAGCCATATTCTAGTACAAACGTCCAATCCATGCCTCATGGGTCCCACAACTTGACTTCGTTTTTAGTTCAAAAAACCATTATTGAAATATCCACCTCAATTTCAAGGTCTTGACACTGCTAACAGTGCATCAATTGGACGTTTTTTAGAAGATATAGATGATACAAAAATTCTAAATAATAATTACTCTATTATTATTATAAAACATAGACATTTTGTGTCACCCAGCCATGAAAAAAAAATCTTAAAATTATAAAACAGGACATAAATGGGTCTTTGTGTTATGAGGAACACGTGTTCATAGAAAGAGCATCAAATAGATGCCCAGATAAAGAGATACGACCATTTGATGTTTCTCTGGCCCGATTCAAACTAGTCTTTCTCATTATGGATGAACCACCCCACATGGTCTAGCCCACACTAGCCAGACCAACCCATCATGATGGCCCACGACCCAACCACTTTGGCATATACCACTCTTAGCAGCATTGTCGGGTCCCTCCTCGGTGCCTCGACCCCATCAATGGAGCTGACTACCTACCCCTTTTTTTGATGCACTGATCCCTTCTACCTACCTCGATCACTCCACCCCACTGACCCCGACACTACACCTTATCCTAGCAGTGGAATCTACTTTCCAAATACCTCAGCGCCTCATCAACCTCCTCAGTTCTCCACTGGCCTCTACCTTCTTCTCTGCTCGCTAGCTGACCGAACCACCACCCACATCTAGACATGCTATTATAAAGAAAAAGTACAACTTAACGAGGATCAAAGACCACTCTGACTATATTTGAGGTGTGAGATGGTTCTAAAAGATCCATCTCATGTTTGGCTACCCCCGGTTGTGGGTTTGTGAGGATGATGTTATGATGTTGTATTTTCAATGTCTCTATGGTCACAACGGGTTCATAGTGATGCCATTTGGTTTAACAAACTACCACATCATCTATATGGATTTGAATAACCAGATCATATATCCTTACATGTACAAGTTTTTTTTCTTCCTTGATGAAATACTTGTCTACTCTATGTTAGAGGAGGAGAATACATAACACTTTTGGATTTTCTTTGACTCGATTCAAGAGAACCGATTTTATGGAATGGTCTCGAGGTGCCAGTTTTGGATGTAGGAGGTTCACATTCCGAGACATGTCATTACTGAACGAGATTTTTCTATGGTTCAAGAAAAGATTGAAGAAGTGATTTATTGGGATCCACCAAAGAATTTGTTAGAGGTGTAGAGGTTTCTTCGATTGGCAGGGTACTATAGGAGTTTTGCAGAATAATTATCTTGGATCACTACCCCTTTGACCACTCTGACACGAAAGAGACATCCATTAAACCAATCTAATAAATTAAATTAGGCCTTCGAGGAGTTGAGGATGGGGATAAAGAGAAATACAGTTTTTTAGACTACCAGATGAAGGAGTTGATTTCGTAGTGTATTGTGATGCCCTGGGAGTTGGGCTATGTTGTGTGATGATGAAACAATAGCTAGTCATACCATAATGTTTGTGTCAATTGGGACCCCATGAGTAGAACTATGTGACTCACAACCTAGATATGGTATCGGTAGTATTATTTTTGAGGATATAGAGGTGCTACCTTCTAGGAGAGAACATTAAGGTTTACTCAGAAGACCCAATCTTTATGTACATATTCACATAGATAGAACATAACCTGATGCTTCAACACTAGTCTGAGTTCCTACAAGACTTCGACATGGAGATTTCCTATACTATAGGAAATGGAAATATTATAGAATATTCTCTTAGCAGGATGTCTTGGGCATGCACAGTAATGGAAAATTATGCGCAGTTAGCTTCTTTGCAGCTAACCCTAGTGGAGCCGGAGGGTATAATTTTTCATGTAGTCAGTGGTGTTGACTGTTACACTCCTCTATCATGTGAAAGAGTCCCAACTACGTTACATTGAATGTGAGGTTTTTTGTGATCATATTTCTCTATGTTACACACTAGATGGAAATTCAGAATGAGGGAATCATCAGATGTTGTTCTTGGGGAAGATAGTGATTCCAATCATGATATGAGAGGAGGTGATGTGGGAGACCCGCACTTCTCACTTAGATATACATACCATTGTGGGTAAGTTGTACAATGATATTTAGCATCAGTTTTAGTGGTCTAGTGTCTATATTTGTCTCATTATTCCTCACCTGACAGTTGGTTAGGGTTGTTCATTAGGTTCTGATAGGTCTTTTGCAGGCTCTTGATATTTAGGAGAGGAAATGAGATGGTATATCTATAGAATTCATCACAGGGATCCCATATAGATCGAAGGTCCATGACTCTATCTGGGTGATAGTGAATTAACACGTGATGTCACCACATTTAGTTGTTATCATGGAGTAGTGTTCAATGGAGAGATTTGAGTAGTTGTATTTATGGGAGACCATCTTCCTTCATGGGTTACCCTCAACGATTGTATTTGATCTTGACATAGTATTTATATCTCAATTGTGGAGAGGCCTACAAGAAGTATTCAAGACCCATTCTCGGATGAGTACAACCTTTCACCCCCAGACCAATGGGCATATGAAGCACACTATCAATGTATTGAATGGTATTATGGGAGATTGAATGTTATATTTTAGAAAGTGTTGGTTGGATCTACTTCCTTTGGTAGAGATTGCGTACAACAACATTTACAACTCTACCATCAGTATGGAACATTTTGAGGCCCTATAAGGGATACCATACTAGTCACCTTTGTGCTAGAATGTGGTTGGGGATTCATCCCTCATGGGAATAAAGATGGTGTAAGAAAAGACATATAAAGTGTATTTTATATATTAATGGATGAAGATAACCATGTGAAGACTAAAATTTTACATAAATTGTAACGACCCAAAGTTTCATTAATGGAAACCCCTCTTGATATAATTAAAAGTCTCTTTATGTTTGTATAAAATGTTAACTTCATTGGTTTTATGTTAAGAATTTTGACCGTTGCTAATAGAGCCGTTGAACAGTGATCACATGATTAGTATAAATATATGACTTTAACAAATCCAATTTACTCAGACAAAGGAAGCGATGGCCTCATCCAGTAGAATTACCCCATACGAAGCCCATTTGATGGAGATCGGAAAAGAGGTGGCATCTTTGGGTTTCTCCCTTGACCAAGACCTTGCTGAGCTTCATCATGTCAAGCTTGAACGTGACCGTCTATGGGAAAAGTGGAAGTTGATTGAAATTACCACTCGAGCGATGTTATCCAAGCCACCCCTAGAGTCTGTCACCATCGCACGCCGTACCCTTAGGTCTTATGTGGCTGTTTTAAGGGGTTATGTAACAAATATGTAGTACTATGTTCATGTAAATTATTTTTTTGTATATAATAATGAATATAATTTCTAGTCATTTTTGATACATTATAAATAGTTTTTAAAGTACAAATGGTGTTTTTAGTTATTATTTAATTAATAAATCTATTTTATTAAATTAATGGATTTTTTAATTAAATATTATTTTAATAAAATATTATTATTATTATTATATTAATATTTATTAAATATTTATTATCTTATAATTTTATGAATGCAATAAAAAAATTTATTATGGTCTAAAAGCCATTTTTGTCTAAACCCGTGAATTTTCAATAAATGTCGATTTTTATTTTAAAAGTAAAAATTAACATATTTAGAAAATTATTTAGATAAAATAAATATTATTTATGGAATCAGGATGTCAAAATTATCCAACGGTGAATTTTTCATAATTTTCTAAGATAATCAAATTTTTGGGTAAAAATTAAATACCGTTTAAATATATAATGTGTTTATGACATAATAATGACCCAATGGTGATGTAATAAAATACTATAATCCTTATGTTCGGAAAATATATGTTTTTCCATTAAAATAATGTGATTTTGGGTTTGTTTGACTTACTTTTCAACGCATTAATGGACCCCTCAAGACTTATTCAACAACATGCCTTTTTAAATTAATTTCCATGGGAGTGTGACTCACCTCCACATAAGCAACCCTAATATTTATGAAGTTAGGAATTTGGCCTTATAAAGTAATGTTGTCCTCTTCCCTTTTCCAAAAACCATGGTCAAAAACCATGGGATGGTTTGTGGTTTGGATTAATTTAATAGAAGGGGTCCCAAACCTAAATAATAAAGAATTTCCTCACCATTCCTATATAAACCCACCCAAGATCCCACTTCCTCCTCACTAAAATCCCTTGGAGTTCATCCAACCTCTGCCCTAATCTCTCTATAATCCTCCCCTAATACCCCAGCTCCCAATAAGCCTCTCACAAGCCTCTCTCTAGCCTTTGGAAGCACACTTCCAAGTAAGGGTCTTTTCTTCCTTTCTCATTTTTGTCCAATTTTCTTTAAGTTGTTATGAATATTAATTTCAATTATGAATGTTGGGGTATGGTTTCTCACCTCCCTCATACATCCCTATTTATGTTTGAATGATGGGAGAACTCTTTCTCTCTCATTAAATTCCTTCCATGTACACCTGTTACTATGCTGAAATTCCGAAAGGAACTTCTCTCTCCTCATTTACATTCAAGCAATACATTTGTATCATGAATATATTTTCCATTACAATTGATGGGACATGTATATATATGACCTCATTACTGTCCATTACATGTAAATATTATGAGGAACCCCTTTCTCTCTCATCAACCGTTTTTATGAAATCTTATGTCACGCCGTTACGCTACCGAAATCGCACCGATTTTCTAAGCCAATTCCATTGTGTAGTGAATAGAATGCCCATTTATCCATCAAGGGTATTCACCTTTATGCACATTTACATATTGATTATAAAGTTTCATGTATGATTTCCACATTCCTTTATCATGGAATAAATGATTATGTTTTATGAATCAATGTTTTATGATCCATGTGGCACACTTATGCATGAAATGAAATGTTTAAGAAGGGTGCGCCCTTATAGCGCTCCAATGCATTGGGTAATGTATAGTATCATGATACGTCATGTTTAATGTGTATTGACTCATGATAATTCAAGTGAAATGAGGGTTTAATCATTCTTTATGTGCAATAAGGATTTACTCATGCTCTATGTGTAATGAGCCTTGGATCATGCTAATTCCATGTTAAGTGTAGTTGCCACATTTCCATATTATGAGTATCATGCTTTATCATGACTTTATGCTCATGTTTCTTTTATGATCTATTGATATTCCTATTGTCTAACATGTGTTTTACTCCTCATGTTATTCCATGTGTACTCCCTTACTGCGCTTTAAAGCTCACCCTTTTCTTATGCATGTCCTCAGGTTATCCCATGCAATGCTAAGTACGAGGGAATGTAGTGGTCATGTAAAGGAAGTTTTTAATAAAGATGTTGTATTTCATGTTTTAAGATTTTATATAATGATCCTAAGCCCCAAATACACTAAACCTCTCAATATTTTTCTTTGTATCAAGTGATGTTTTATGTAATAATTCATGTTCAAGTTTGTAATAAAATCAGGGTTGTCATAGTTGGTATCAGAGGATAGGTTTAGTTATTTTTGGGATTATGAAACCCTGGTAAAGCCTTAGAAACAAGACTAGGTATAATAAAAACATCCCTAAGTTTTGGTAAGTACTAAGTAAGTGGTTTATCAAACAAATACATCCATGTTTGGATACGAGCAGGTAGAGGTGGCTCTGGAACAGATGTATCCTAGGGGTAAAACCCGAAAACACCACTTTGAGCTAGACTTGAACGAAAACTGGTGCACAACAATAGGCCTTGCTGCACTCTTGGTTACGACACTCCCGGGGGATATGTTTTGATAAATTCAGAAGCTCAGTATGAACCCTTATTAAGGGAATTAAAAAAGATACCCCTAAGAATATATGTTAGAATGTAGATCATGAAAAGCCTAGATTGAAGCCTATAGACTCATGAGTAAGGAAATAAATATTTATTTATAAGTCATAAACTTTTTTCTTTGGATTACCCTTTATGTGTTACCCCTAACATTACATTTATTCCAACCAATGGCCGGTAATAGGAAGACTCGGGCTAACAACCGTTGTGAAGATCAGTGTGATGATTGTACTAATGAGATGCCAAATCCAGTGGGAGTGGGAATCACGAACATTGTCACGCATCCCTCTCAGATAAATCAAGTTTTGAATAGAAACACGGGTCAAGAAGAACGTTCAACCCCCCCACCCTAAGAAAGAACAAGTCGCTATCGAGAGCTTCATGAGACAAAGGCTTCCTAATTTTAGTGGATCATCTGATCCCACGATCGCTGAACAATGGATCAACTCCATTGAAATGAGTTTCTCCATCCTTCAATGTACTAAACAAGAGAAGGTTCTCCTGGCTGTATATCGTATGGAGGGTGAAGCTGATCAATGGTGGACGTAGATCAAAAGAAAACGAAGCCTGAGGAGGAGGAGATGCGTTGGAATGGAAGGATTTCCGGAATATGTTTTTCGATAAATATTTTCTGCGAACCCTCCATCTTAAGATGGAGAGGGACTTCCTTTCCCTCATGAAAAAAGATGAATAATCTATTGGAGCGTACGAGGAAAACTTCACAAGTCTTGCACGATACGCTTCCGGCTTTGTCGTTACCCTAGAATGCAAAGTTGACCACTTCTTTGGTGGGATGAAGCCTAGCCTACAGAAAGCATTAGTGATCCATGACTTTGACAGCTATGGGGAGATTGTCCGATGTGCCCTCAATGTCGAAATGGAGATCGGGGAATCACATGGGTATCATGGGGACATGAAGAGTAAGGTGGACTTCAATGCTGGTGGTCCGATGGATAAATCCAACGGTGATAAGAAGATCCAGCACCCCACTTGCCAAAAGTGTGGAAAGAAGCACCCTAGAAATTGCCTTAAGGGGACGGGAAAATGCGTCAGGTGTGGAAGAGAAGGGAACCTAGCAGTTAACTATCGGCAAGAAAGACCCACAGCTGCGACTGAGGAGAGGAACGCTCCATTCGAACCTAAACGCATTGTTCAATGCTACAAATGCAAAGAACCGGGTCATTTTGAAAATTAGTGCCCTAATCCAAGGGTTTTCAGAGACAACCAACAACCTCCAAGGCAGCAAGGAAGATCTTTTTCCATCACTTATGCCGAAGTGAACCCAGACAATGATGTGGTGATAGGCACGCTAGTTATTCATTCAAGAATAGCGAAAAAACTTTTTGATTTATGTTCTAAGCATTCTTTTATATCTCGAAAGTTTAGTTGAACAATCCCAACACCACCACAAATCATGGAAGTAAAGATGTCGGTGAGTACAGAAAATGGGGAAATCATTGCATCCCATGAATATAAGTCCTCCCCTGTTATAGTCCATGGATTGAATTTCCCAGCGAACCTCGTCATACTCCCTCTGGTGGAATTTGATGCAATTCTTAGCATGGATTGGATTTCCTTATATAGATCCAACATAAATTTTCGAGAGAGGGAAATCACACACCATATGGAGAATCGACCCCCAATTCTTTACAAGTGTCATGAGGTAGATGAATCTCCTTTAGCTCTATTATCTCAAGTAAGGATATTACTGCCTTATGAGCACGCGTATCTGGCTCATATGATTAAGTCCAAGTAAGAAACCATCCTTGAAGAAATGCCTATTGCGAGGGAATTCGCTGAAGTGTTTCCCCAGGAACTGCCTGGTCTTCCTCCAAGAAGAGATGTTGAGTTGTTAATTGAAATTATACCTGGGGTGCTACCAATATCCAAGACTCCATATAGAATGGTTGTTGGTGAGCTTGAAGAGCTCAAGAAACAACTACAAGAGAATCTGGATAAAGGGTATATATGCCCCAGTGCTTCACCATGGGGTCCACCAATCTTCTTTGTCAAGAAGAAGGATGGGTCAATGCGGCTTTGCATCGTTTATCGTGAACTTAACAAAATCACGATAAAGAACAAGTATCCTCTCCCAAGAATCGATGACTTGTTTTATCAGCTGTGTGGAGCACAATACTTCTCCAAGGTGGATTTGCGGTCGGAATATTATCAAGTAAGGGTGAAGAAGGATGATGTCTCCAAGACTACTTTTCCTATAAGGTACGGGCACTATGAGTTCATAGTAATGCCTTTCGGACTCACTAATGCTCTAGAAATATTCATGGACTTGATGAATAGAGTCATTAGAGATTACCTTGACAAATTTGTGGTAGTCTTTGTATATGATATTCTAATATACTCCAAAACCAAGGAGGATGATGAGGAGCATTTAAAAACTGTACTAGAGACTTTGCGCAATGAGAAGCTCTATGAAAAGTACAGGAAGTGTGAGTTCTAGTTGAAGGAGGTCCCATTCGTGGGCCATATCATCACAAGCAATGTGATATCTGTGGACCCCTCAAAAACAGATGCAATTGAGGGATGGCCGAGGCCAACATCAGTAACAGATATCCGTAGCTTCTTGGGGTTAGCTGGATATTATCGACGATTTATGAGGAATTTCTCACGATTTTACAACCCTCTTACCAAGATAACTCGAAAGGGAGTAAAGTTTTCTTGGAGTGATGAATGCGAAGAAATCATCAAGGAGTTGAAAAGGAGGCTTATCACTGCGCCCATGCTCACTTTACCTATAAGTGGGGAACTTTTTGTGGTATTCAGTGATGCTTAGAAGAAGGGATTAGGTTGTGTGCTGATGAAGAATGATAAAGTGATATCCTATGCCTCAAGGCAGTTGAAAATCCATGAGAGAAACTATCCAACGCATGATCTGGAGTTGGCGGTTGTGATCTTTGCCTTGAAAATCTGGCGGCATTATCTCTATGGTGAGAAATGTGAGATATATACTGACCACAAGAGTCTTAAATATATATTCACACAGAAAGAGCTTAATATGCACCAGAGAAGATGGATAGAGCTCATAAAGGATTATGACTGTTCAATACATTACCACCCTGGGAAAGCGAACAAGGTGGAAGATTCCCTAAGTAGAAAGGGTCCAGCGATTCTATCAATGATGAGAATGGGGAAGGATCCAATATTCATAGACTTGATGAAGATGGACATGTGAATCATAGAGAAGGTAACATCATCAATCCTTTCACAAATTATTGCTCAACCATCTCTTTTGTAAAATTTCAAGGATGCTCAAAAGGATGATGTGGGAATTCATGAAAAAGTGGAAGCTATCAAAAAGGGGAAATCCTCAGAGTTTAATGTAATGAAGAAGGTATTGTGTGGTTTGGGAAGAGACTATATGTTCCATCATGTCCGGAGATAAAGAAGGATCTTTTGGATGATTCACATAGTTCAAATTTCTCTATTCACCCAGGGAGTACAAAGATGCATCGAGAACTCTGAGAAAACTTTTGGTCGTATAATATGAAGAAGAAGATCGCTGAATATACATCAAAGTGCCTGGTGTGTCAGCAAGTGAAGGAAGAGAGGCAGAAGTATAAGGGGATGATGAAACCATTTCCCATACCAGAATGGAAATGGGAGAACATCACCATAGACTTTGTCACCAGACTTCCGAGGACATCCAAAGGCAACAATGCAATCTGGGTTGTTGTGGATCGTCTTACAAAGACTGCACACTTCATTGCTATTCAGGAGGATTTTTCATTGGATCAACTGGCATGGATATATATCATGGATGTGGTAAGGTTTCATAGAGTACCACTATCTATTATGTCTGACTGAGATCCAAGATTCACCTCTATGTTTTGGAAGAGTCTTCAACATGCTATGAACACTGAACTGAACTTCAGTACGACGTATCATCCTCAAACTGATGGCCAATCCGAGCAGACTATCCTAACACTTGAGGATATGTTGAGAGTGTGCCCAATGGACTTTAAAGGAGGATGAGATCAACATCTTCCTTTGGTTGAGTTCTCTTATAATAACAGTTTCCACTCAAGCATCCAAATGGCACCATATGAAGCCCTATATGGGAAAAGGTGCAGAACACCGGCAAGTTTGGATGAGGTCGGTGAACGTAAGCTTCTTGGAATAGAAATGGTTGAATAAATAGTGGAGAAGGTGAAAACCATTCAGCAACATAACAAGGCAGCTCAATGTCGACTGAAGACTTATGCAGATAATTGTCGACGAGACATTGAGTTTAAAGTTGGAGACATGGTTTTTCTATGCATATCTCCATGGAAGATGGTCATAAGGTTTGGAAATAAAGGGATGTTAAGTCCAAGGTATATTGGCCCCTTCGAGATTATTGATCGTGTTAGGGTTATGGACTATCAACTAGAACATCCGCCTACTATGGCCAAAGTAGTTGATGTCTTTCATGTATCCCTCTTAAAGAAGTACATACCAGACCCTTCATATGTACTCTCTTCTGAGGTGGTACAATTGGAAGATGATCATTCATATGAGGAGCAACTAGTGAAGATCTGAGATCATAGGGAAAAAGTTCTACGAATTAATACAATGCCCCTCGTCAAGGTGTTGTGGAGAAACCACAAGTTTGAAGAAGCGACTTGGGAATCAGAGGAAATGATGAAGCTGAGTTACCCACATTTTTTTTAGTGTGGGAAAAGGAAAATTTCGAGGGGGAAATTTCTTAAGGGGGGAATATTGTAACGACCCAAAGTTTCATTAATGGAAATCCCTCTTGATCTAATTAAATGTCTCTTTATGTTTATAAAAAATGTCAACTTCTTTGGTTTTATGTTAAGAATTTTGACTGTTACTAATATAGTCATTGAACAGTAATAACATGATTAGTATAAATATAGGATTTTAACAAATCCAATTTACTCAGACAAAGGAAGAGATGGCCTCATCCAATAGAATTTCCCCATATGAAGCCCATTTGTCAGAGCTCGGAAAATAGGTGGTGTCTTTGGGATTCTCCCTTTACCAAGCCCAAGATGAGCTTCATCATGTCAAGCACAAACGTGACCGTCCATGGGAAATGTGGGAGTTGATTGAAATTACCACTCGAGCGATGTTATCCGAGCCACCCCAAGAGTCTGTCACCATCGCACACCTTACCCTTAGATCTTATGTGACTGTTTTAAGGGGTTATGTAACAAATAATTAGTACTATATTTATGTAAAATTTTTTTTTTGTATATAATAATGAATATAATTTCTAGTCATTTTTTAAACATTGTAAATAGTTTTTAAATTACAAATGATGTTTTAATTTATTATTTAATTACGAAATTTATTTTAATAAATTAATGGATTTTTGGATTAAATAAAATTTTATTAAAATAATAATATAATTATTAAATTAATTTTTATTAAATATATATGATCTTATTATTTTATGAATGCAATTAATTTTTTTTATTAATGTTTGAAAGCCATTTTTGTCAAAACCCGTGAATTTTCGATAAATGTCGGTTTTTATTTTAAAAGTGAAAATTAACATATTTAGAAAATTATTTAGATAAAATAAATGTTATTTATGGAATCAGAACGTTGAAATTATTCAACGGTGATTTTTTCATAATTTTCTGAGGCAATCAAATTTTTGGGTAAAAATTAAATACCGTTTAAATATATAATGTGTTTTATGACATCATAATGACCTAATGGTGATGTAATAAAATACTATAATCCTAATGTTCGGCTAATATATGTTTTACCGTTAAAATAATGTAATTTTGGGTTTTTTGGACTTACTTTTCAAAGAATTAATGGACCCCTCAAGACTTATTCAACACCTTTCCTTTTTAAATTAATTTCCATGGGAGTGTGAGTCACCTCCACATAAGCAACCCTAATATTTTAAGAAGTTCGGACTTTGGCCTTATAAAATAATGTATTCCTCTTCTCTTTTCCAAAAAACATGGGCAAAAACCATGGCATGGTTTGTGGTTTGGATTTATTTAATATAAGGGTCCCCAAACCTAAATAATAAAGAATTACCTCACATTTCCTATATAAACCCACCCAAAATCCCACTTCCTCCTCACAAAAATCTCTTGGGGTTCGTCCAAACTATGCACTACTCTCTCTAGAATCCTCCCATGGTTCCCCAAGCTCCCAAGAAGTCTTTTAAAAGCCTCTCTCCAGCCTTTGGATGCACACTTCCATGTAAGGGTTTTTTCTTCCTTTCTCATTTTTGTCCAATTTTCTTTAAGATGTTTTTCCTTTTAATTTCAATTATGAATATTGGGGTATTGTTTCGAACCTCCCTCATACTACCCTATTTATGTTTTAATTATGGGATACCACTTTCTCTCACATTAAATGCCTTCCATTTACACCCGTTACTATGCCGAAATTCCGAAAGTAACTTCTCTCTCCTCATTTACATTCAAGCAATACTTTTGTATCATGAATCTATTTTCCATTACAATTGATTGGACATGTATATATATGACCTCCTTACTATACATTACATTTAAATATGATGAGGAACCCCTATCTCTATCATCAACCATTTTTACGAATTTTTATGTCACGTCGTTACGCTGCCGAAATCGCACCGATTTTCAAAGCCAATGCCATTGTGTAGTGAATACCATGCCCATTTCTCCATGAAGGGTATTCCCATTTATGAACATTTGATTATTGATTATAATTTTTCATGTATTAATTCCACATTCCTTTATCATGGAATAAATTATTATGTTTTATGAATCAATGTTTTATGATCCATGTGGCACACTTATGCATGAAATGAAATGTTTAAGAAGGGTGCACCCTTATAGAACCCCAATGCATTGGGTAAAGTATATTATCATGATACTTCATGTGCAATGAGTGTTGACTCATTATAATTCAAGTGCAACGAGGGTTTACTCATGCTTTATGTGTAATGAGGATTTACTCATGCTCTATGTGCAATGAGCCTTGGCTCATGCTAATTCCATGTTAAATTTTGTTGCCACATTTCCATGTTATAATTATCATGCTTTATCATGCCTTTATTCTCATGTTTCTTTTATGCTCTATTGATATTCCTATTGTCTAACATGTGTTGTACTCCTCATGTTATTCCATGTGTACTCCCTTACTGGGATTTATAACTCACCCTTTTCGTATGCATGTCATCAGGTTATCCCATGCAATGCTAAGTACGAGGGAATGTAGTTGTCATGTAAATGAAGTTTTCAATAAAGATGTTGTATTTAATTTTTTAAGTTTTTATTTAATGATGCTAATCCCCAAAGACACTAAACCTCTCGATCTTCTTCACTGTATGAGGTGAATTTTTATGTAATAAATCATGTTTAAGTTTGTAATAAAATTAGGGTTGTCATATAGATCACCATTGTAGGCCCTCGGAGTTGGATCAAGGAGACTATGTATTCATGGGAGTCTCCCATGATGAGGAATGAAGTGGTTCGATCGGGGAGGACAGCTTTCCCTAGGGTTCATCCGGCCATTCAAGATCATGTTGAGGGTTGGTGAGTCTACCTACCACCTTGCCCAACCCACATCGCTTGAGTGGGTGCACGAAGTCTACCACATGTTATTTCTGAGGTGATACATGCATGATCCTATACAAATCATCATCTGGGAAAAGAATGGATTTGAAGAAGCAGACACCATTGCAAATCACCCGGTTAAGATTGGGGATCGATAGGGGTAGACCATGTATGGAAAGACCATCCCTTTGGTTCACATGTTGTAGCATCATAGAAAATGTGTCGGAGAGTTCCTATAAAATGGGAGAGATTTATGTGGGCTCAATGTCAAAAAAATATTTTCCTAGATTTTGTTTTTGGGGATTAATAATATTAGGGGTATATACATAGTTTTCTCCTAGTATGATTCTGAAATATTTCTATATATATTTCCCAATCTAGGAACATAGACAATGTGCAATTCTGAGGCCCGGTATGCTCAGAATTAATTTTATAAAAATATTATGTATATTTTATAATGTGAAAAAAATAAAATGGGAAAACTATTGAATGGATGATCATATCAGGAATCCAAGGTCATTTTTGAGTCTGGAAATTTGGTATTACCCTAGGTAAGTCATAAATGTTTTCATCGTGGGACTTCTATAGAAAAATCCACCCAAATGTAAAATTGTAAATAAAATACTTGAAATTAATTATTTTACCACTTATATTGTTTCAAATAACATTTTAATGGAGACTTGGATTAGAAATCCAAGACTGTCTATGAGTTTAAAATAGGGTGTTTTAGTTAAGCACGACATAAAATGATAGGGCACATGAGGTTCAGTTCTCTCTACTGTTGGTGGGAGTCTCGATGTTTTTCTATAGATATGTACTTAAGAATTTATTATGAGATTTTATAATCTAATACTACCATTAATCGAAATCCATACCTCCCTTTTTCTCATCATTGAATCAAGGAAGTTTCATTGACAAAACTTTGGTGGATCGAAGAAATTGTGTGAAGAATGGGTCATCAATGATAAACAAATAAATAGATGTATGATTCTTGTTGATTTTTTCACCCCAATTTAAATTCATGATTTATTCTAGAATTATGTTTCATGTCCCCAGTTTTAATAATCATGGTGATTTCTAAATAAACATGGCCATAATTTGATCCTTGTTTTTTCTCATTCTTAACCATTTTCACCTTTAATTTTCTCTACATCAAAACATAGACGAATCCTCAAGAGAAGGATGATTTTGTGATTTCCTCGACCCAAATAACCCAATATATTAAGATTTTTAATTTATTGACTACTGGAGTATTCTTGCATATCTACCGAAGGAGAGGGATCATGTGATGGCATTGGCCGATGGGGGACTGTGGTGGATGGGAACGATGTGACTGGTAGTGTAGTCGGCTGGAGAGTGGAGACGAAGGTGGAGGTCGGATAGGCATTGAGGAGATCAGAAGGGTGATGAGGCATTCAGTGAGGGGATGTCATGGCTGGGCTGAGGTATAGTGCTGAGGATATAAGGACTTAGAGACTGAAGAAGGTGGCTGGTCGTAGGGCCCCATAAATAGTGGGAGGCTGTCGGCTTCATTGAGGCAGAAACCAGCAAGGCCTCTTAAAGTAAGATGTATTGATGTGTAAGTCCAGACTAGGAGTAGGTTGTTAGGATGATGATGTGTGTCACGCCACTGATGTCTTCCAAAAAATACCGAGACCACTCCAATGGTGAGAAAAAATTCAAATGAGAACTATTTTTGGATCCTCCAATTGGGGGCTTTCCATCACCAGCCTCCATTTGATGATTCCTTGATGTTTTGATGTAGGGAAAATCAAATGAAAAGAACTATGAAGCACAAAAAAAATGAGGACTGAAAACAAGGATCATATAATGACCATGTTCATTTTTCCATGCCCTTGATGTTCAAACTAATTTATTTAATGAAGGATTGTAGAATAAATTATGAATTGGAATTGGGGTGCAGAAATAAACAAGAATCCTACCTCGACTGATCTGTTTATTGATGCTGACGCATTCATTGCACTCCTACTTCAATCATCTCAGGTGACATAGAATACATTTACAAGATTCAATGATGAATTATGGGAGAGGTGGAGTTTGGTTCATAGGATTATTAGGGTGGAAACCATAATAAAAAAAATTTATGTTCATATTTGTAGAAAAAAACTAAGACGCCTACCAACGGTCACAAGAACCAGACCTCCCGCACACTATCATTTTATATTGTCCTTAGGAAAATGTCCCTATTAAAAACTAAAAAATGGTATAATTTTCAAATATTGTTCACCATTCATATGTTATTTGAAATGATGTCAATGGTAGAATAATTATAATTAATTATTTTAATTACAATATTACCCTTCAGTGGATTTTTCCACAAAATTCTTGAGTTTAAAATATTTGTGTCCTACCTAGGGTAAATTACATGTTCCAAAATCAACCATGGACTCAAATTCTAGATCCGATCAACCATTCAACATATATCATGTTTCCTTCATTTGAACATTATAAAATTTCCTTAATATTTTTATAAAATTAATTCTGGGCACACTATACAACATAATTTCACATCGTCTTATTGACTAGCTCTAGAAATACATATAAAAATATTTCAAAGTATTATATAGTGAACATTAGGACTCTAAAAATCATCCTTATATTCTGGAATAGTTATGGTAAATCCCCCATATAAAAACCTATTTTTATTATTTTTGACAATAAAAAAGATAGTATAAATGCATATTCTATTCAAAAATGTCACATGAAAAATTGAGATAACTTGATTGAAAAAGATATATAATAATGAATATGATTTAATGAATCATCTAATCAAAAGCGTAGATTAAATCAGACTCAAACATTTCATTGTATATCAAATTCTAGAAATGAAAATTTTGGATACAACTATGTATCCTTTAGTAAAAACATGTTCGATGGTTATTTTTGGTTCTATGTAATGTTTGGACGTAAATAAGATATGTGTTTGTGTAAAATTCCTTTATATGGTAGAAGGTAAGATCCTAGGGTGATCAATCCAAATGATAAGAAAAAATACATTTGAAGAATGTGCACTAAAATGGAACTGGTTATATGATGCAAACAAACTGGTGATTTAATTTTCATGAAGATCTTTGTAGATGTTGTGATCAAAATGGATATAATGAAGATAAATTAATTACAATATTACACATTAAAATCCCACAATATGATAAGTTTATATTAGTTCATGTGCACAATGAAGAAAATTCATCCATGTAATAAGACTCATTTAAATAAATAATGATAAAAAAGGCATAAATACATGACGTTGGTAGGTCCTCTCAAATGATCGGGGATTCTAAAATATTTATGAAAAAGAAGAACATGGAAGAGTTTTTGTAACTTATGGTAATAAATCATCATAGAAAATCAATGGCCTTAGGGAAAAAATGGAGAATGATAATTTAATCATAGATGATATTCATTATGTTTAAGGGGGAATTTTTTTATGAGTGTAAAACAATAATGTGAAAATGTGAATGAAGTATCTTTTTGGATAAATATATTCCTCATTTAAATAACTAGTGGTGTAAGAATGGTCGGTCAAGTTATTAGAAGAAATTTAAATTTTTTCTTCATTGGTGATGCTTCTAGTATTTATTAGTTGAGCATGAATGATAATAACTTGTTATTGAATAGAATACCATAAAATCATGGATAATAAAAGCGTCGAATGATTATAAAATAAAAATTTATAATATATTTATCTTATAAGATTTAATATCATGTTAATATATTTGGAACATGTCAAATGAGATACATAACTCAGAAGACTCACATTAAGGTGGATATTAATTCTGTATGACCATTAGTGCAAGTCAGCATCAATATTTATAGACCCATGAGATAAACGTCTACCCTAGGTGATCTTTGTTTGGTTTTTTTCAAATATGAAATAACTCAAGTTACTAATGTTCTTCTTCTAAGAAAAATTATGATCCTGTTAGGTTTTATAAAATGTTCAATTGGTAGGTTGAAAATGTTTTTGAATTTTCTATAAAAAATCAAATATTTGAGAGTGGAATTCAATACATGAGTGATGCATTTCATAATTTCATTATAAAAAATATAATCAAGCATAAATATATAACATCTTATGAAACCTAATAAAATTTTTTTTTAGAAAGGAAGAATATGAGCATTGTGCAAATGGAATGAAAAATGATTGCAGAGAATGATGTATCAACACAAATATGGAGAGAATCAGTGTGAATTAAAGTGAATATTCAAAATTGATGTCTCTTTGTTCCTAGGACACATTATAAACCCCATTAAATTTTGTAATAAAAAAATTTTACAGTGAAATTTTTCGTTGTCTTAGGAAGTTCTTTTTATAATAAAATCTTTTGAAGAGGTATGGAAATCTTTGAAGAAAAATATAATAATGGAATATTTAGGGAAAATATAGAAAATTTATGTGGTTATATTTATTGGAATAAGTTATTTGATAAAAAAATTTATTTTAATTTTTGAATGTTGATAAATATTTTGGGAAAAATTAATTTTATACAACCTGATTTAACTTATCCTCTTGATAAAATTTAATTGATTTCTAAAAAATGGTTGATGAATTTTATAAAATCGGAACATAAATAGTTTATGGAAATTATGAATGCTCTAGTGATAAAAATTATATTATTTGTGGTGAAATAGAACATTTATAGAAATTAAATAATCGTACATAAATTTAGAATATCATATAGAATAAATATTTATCAGTTCATAGTAGAACAGGAAATAGATTTGATAAGGAAAAAAATCTAGAATCATAGGTCTAACCTTGAGTCTTCATTTCACTTATTGACCATGCTGAATGAGAGATATATATGAATAAAAAAGTAAATAAAATTGGGAAAAATCTATATAGTCTGTTATTATTATAGTAAAAACTAAAAAATTTAATTGTATAAAAAGTGTTTCTAGGAATAAATTGAATTTATAATGGAAAGTCTCGCATTATAAGGCTATACTTATTTAAAATGGTTATTCTGAAATTGAGGTTATAGCATTTGAGTAGGCTCGTGCTCCAGTTTCTAGATGAGAGGCATTAAAAATGTTCTTAATAGTTCAAGCTCATTAGTGTTATAAAGATTACCTCATCAATATGATGTCTATGTATCTAAATGGTGACCATGAAGAATAAGAATACATTGAAAAACCAAAATATTTTAATATGGAAAATGATTGATGAATGTTATGCATATTGTTTAAATCAATTCATTTATTAAAATATATTCCAAATGACTGATATTCAAAACACGATGACAATTGAGAAAATTAGGGTTTTCCAAATTCTTATTTAATAGAAACATTTAATAAAAGAACGATTACATAGACACAATAATAGTTATTTTATACATGGATGTAATTTATTTATTGTTATAATAGTTTCATATGTGTCTAAATATAAAAGTACACTTAAAAGAAGTTAGATATGTACATTATTTCAGAACTAAACTATTTTTTAGTCTTAGAGATTGAACATAATTGTAATTTTTATTTATTAGAAAAGAAATGTATGGAAATTAATTTATGAAAAATTAAACATTTTTTGATTATAAATAGGATTCTAAACCATTATCAGTTTTCAAAATGTTGAGAAAATATAAAAATGGAATTTGATTGGACACTATTTATAATTATGATTGCAGGCCTTTTGTATCTCAAATTGTCCAGAACGGACATTTCATATCAAGTGACTCTATGTAAAAGGTATAAAAGTGAACTGAATAAATAAAAAATTCATTATACTAAAATAACTATGAGGTATTTATGATCTCTGAGAATTTATGAATTACTATTAATTTTTTTTGTAGATCTAGAATTTTTTGTTTACACTGATTCATATAGTGAATGTCAATGTTAAAACAATAGATTGACATCATGTTGTGTTTTTACAGTGGTGATATTTATTTTATATGGTACATTTAGAATAAAAAATCTATAATCCAATGAAAAACTAAATCATAGTATTTTAAAACTACTCGTGTATTTATACAAGCCCTATGGATACAGATTCATATAGAATATTCGTTGGTTGATGTCTAAAGACCAACCATGATAACTTATGATGATCAAAGTGCTATTGTTTTGATAGAAAATAAAGTTGAACCTTCTCAATCTAAAATTTCAGAAATATGATATCATTTTATCAATGATATGGTTGATTCATGAAAAAAACAATTTTTTTTATATTGGAATCCAAGACGTTCTTTTATACATCAATACAAAATATATTCTACATGATATATTATTGGGAGTTAAGGTTGAAGTTTCACATCCATCCATCCCCATACACTTGAGAATGTATTTCGATATGATCCTTTATGGAAATTTTTCATATTTTTCCAAAAGGGGATATAATTCCATGATGATGGGTAAATTTAACTAAAATTTTGTTTATCGGTTTGGATATACAATCATTTGAGTCACATGGCCTAAAAATGCTTGTCACTAAGGGTTAAAAATCTCTTAAAACACATCATTATATTATAATTTTGGGTCATGATAAATCTATTAATGTTCAGATATGACATAATGATTCATGTGTTGAGGAATGTTATGTCATTGTGATTTATATTTTTTAAAAAATATCTAATGGAGGTGATTGAAGAACACCACAGATTGTGTCATAGTCCGAGAAATATCAAATATCCCATTGACCATGCTGAGGTTTTGTTGTTTTGTTTTTTAGGAACCACTCTTAACATGGGCCTTAATTATGATGTTCCATGATATGATTTTAATGGATTTTATATAATGGAAGAATGTGTCATGATGATAGAAAGTAATTTGAGATGTGATGGAGGTTGGATGATGCAATTCTACTTGAGTTTGAATGAATACATTATCCACATTACTGAATTAGAAAAGTGAAAACTAATGTCTTATATTCATGTAACTATTTACTCACTAATTTGAAAATTAAATAACTAATTATTCCTTGTAACCAAATGTATCACGTAGAAAAATGGTCAGTGAGGTCTTTTTTGGAAATCAGTTCACTATTCTCATTGGCATAACAAAATGGGTCACAAAAAGAATTTTTAATGACAATAGCATACATGATTTGTGATATATTGTGAATTCATGTAGCTAACTCACATTAAGGAATATTATAAATATCTAATTGATATTAATATATCCAGATCACATAGTTGAATATTACATATATCCAATTAATAATCATGCATCTTATTTCTATGTTGTTGACTGTTCTTTTAGTAGCCAATTACTAATTCTCATTATGTATGGATTGGATTTCCACAGGTTTTATGAATTAAATTATTTTGATGAAAGATATTTATGATGATTCTAGGATAGTATTGATTCTATAATAATAAATAGATTCATTTTTTTCATCCATGGTTCAATCGTGTATTAAACGATTATGAATTTGTTCTTTAAGAGAGTTAAAATGTTATTTTAATTATGCTGAAAAATGGCCCACAATGATGTTATGGTTTTACACAGTACATATAGAGACTGTGGGGGTACTAAAAATATGGAGATCATGGGATGATCATTATTTTAATATTGTGGGAATATTGAAATATGTTTCCTTTTATTTGTTACAAAAATAAATTTAGATGAAGGGGTGAAAAAAATAATTCATGAATTATTCTATCATGTGAGAATAGATAATAAGAAGAGTAGTCTATATCCACGGATAGAAAATAAACAATAAGTATCTGGTGAAACTTATTTCTTTAAGAGATCTTATTTGATTGTAATAATATTTTTTGAATACATTTATGCACCATGGAAAATTTTCTTATTTCTTTTATAGGAACATTGAAGTGGATGTTCATATTTTTTTTTTACCAAAGTAGCCTAATTTATTTCTTAATCTTATTCAAATTTATAATTTTTTATTACAATGTGATGGTATGATGTTGGGTGTGACTCATGACATGTTTTACAGGGTTTTTCATGAATTATTATAATAGTGTATCACTTTGCGGTATAGTAAAAATAACACATGGTTGGGGGGAATGAAAAATAAGGACAACAAGTAGGATTCCACATTAGATATGAACTTGGTAAAAATTGTGTGTAACATGGTCTTTCCATTTATACATGATTTTGTGAGGACAAATTATTTTGGATTTGAGTGGATCATTTTCTAACAAGTCTAAAAGAATTAATTATATTGGAATGAAATTGAAAAAACCTTCCACAACTAATTCAACACACACTTTTTAGTGTAGATAATAGAACATTCAAGACATTTCAACATCCTTTGGTGAATCAATAGTACTACCCAACACATAACTTAGTGATTGAGATAGTTTTACATTCTCAAAATGGACAGTATCACATTATATTTACTGAGTAGAATTTTATGTAAATAAAATTAATATAAAGAAATATACCATTTCTAATTAAGAGCTGAATATTAGGTAGAGGGATGGGGTTAAATATATAGTGTAATTTACCATCGATATAGATTATACCCATCTAATGGGTAAATCTACAGATTATGTACTATAAAATAAAAGATAATTGTAAATAGTTCATAAACCAAAGGAATAGTGTATTATGATGTGTCACACATTATAGTGGCAATTTGATATGACTAAGAATGGTTAAAGGTTATCTATGGACTAATAGGACATTGTATCCAAAATAATGGATAGAATAATGTATATTTATATTTTAATAATTAATTGAGGCATTTTATTAGAGTAATTATATAACCAAGTACACATTATATAGTATAAAACAGGTAGATTTTCATTCATATAAATGTAAAAATGGTTGTAAGTAAAAAAACATACATGAGGTCATTTTATGTGAATCAGATGGAAAATGATTTGAAAATTACCTTGAGTTGATGAAAATGTCAAATTAAATAAAATTCATGTTTTAAATATAATAATGGAATATGATATAAAAAACTATATCTTATAGAGAATCACATACTATTTTGTAAATTTTGAGAATTTGAGATACACATATTTTATAAAGACAGATTCTATTTCAATGTGAAAAATTTGATGATTCCATGAAAACACCATATTCAGACTACCATATTATCCTTAATTTTGGGACCTAGAATAAATTTTCATGGACATGTTTGTAAAGGAAGAACACTTCCTACCTATATGTAAATCATAGTTAGTGGATAATCCAAGTAATATATTGTTACGTGAAACTATTGTATTACATGTATATTCAATGAAAATATTCTAAAACTAAGATGAGAAGATTTTAAAATGAAATTATAAGGGTTTTCATTGACTCTGGGTAATTTAGTAGAAGATTTGTTTAAAATATCATTGAAATGATATGAGATGTCTGATATATTCATTAAGAACATAGATGGTATTTTTTTATGAATATATATTGTACTTTAATGGTGTGTGGAATGATAATATATCATTGAAATAGTTTTCTTGTAGGAATAATTATAGACGTCAATATAGATGAAACTATTCAAGGCTTGATATAATAGGAGTTGTTATTTCACTATATATTCATAAAGGGAGAAGTTTCAATGTTTTATTGAATCAAACATATTAGAGAGACTATAAATGATGTATTATTAATATGAAGGCCTTTTAGTACCAATAAGATAATATAATATAAAAAAAACATTGATTAATTTACTTGATATTAGTGATTGGGTTTTCTTTTGAGAGATAAATGATGTCGAATTTTCTATTTTGGAGGTAGAGAGAAGGGACAATGGATCATGGGATCATTTGAGTTTCAGGAGATAATATGAATAATTTCATATAAAAAAGTACTTCCTCTATGATGTAGTATGATGGGCGGAATACTTTGTGAATAATAGGATTAAAGATGTGATTTAGAACATTAATTTGCAATTGGTTACAAAGATATGGATTTGGATTTTGTTCCCTTATTGGAGATGTGAATACAATAGATCATTTATCATATAGATATGATAATTTTAGGAAGGGATAGTTACATTATATTAATTTCAATGTATATATGGACATATAAATATGTTAACAAACAAGTGAGAAGAGAAACTAAGATATAATTGGTCACGGTGTTCACTGAGGATTCTTGATGAAACAATATAATGATAATATGGCTTCTCAGGATTTTTCTAATTATATATGGATTGTTATAATAATTTTAATTGATATTAGGGTTTCTCGAATATAAATAAATGTGTTTATATCTAGGTTAAGTGTTATTAAAGGTAGAGTGGTGAAAACATTTTTTAGATCCACTAGAATTTTTATAACATGACAAAGTGAATCTAAAACATCAATTCATACTCGCTAAATTATATATATTTGTTGTATGTGGTTGAAATAACATTTTATATTAATATTAAAATATTTTATGTGGCTAGAGGTTTGGTGGATAAATATAAATATGATAGAGGGTATAGTATAATATTATTTTCAAATACACTAATAAAAGTTTTTTTTGTAGTGGAAGTGTTAAGAAATATTGGATGAATTTAATAAATAACATCACTAAAAATTCCATGGATAAATATAATAGTAAAAGTGGAAATCCTTTGGAAATTGAAGATTCATTTTATTTCTAATATCTTATAATGTTTTATTTAACAATAGATTGCATAACTATCCTTGACTATTATATTGTTGGTATTAATTCAATTTAACTACCATGCTTTGTCATATTATTATTATTTTGTAGGTGATTCATAAAGAATTATTATATACGATTTTTCTGAAATGTTTTACAATATATCTTGATAGTGGGTGAATGATCTTATAATCATTAATAAATATATTTATTTAGGATATGAGTAAGTAGTTTCTGATATATTTCGTGGTTTATTATATTTATTATGTCATATAGAATGAATGAAAGTGTGATAGAGGCAATTAGACTTCTATATGGAATGAAAAGGTATAAATTTGTTATAGAGAACTATTTTTAGTAATTAATTAAATGTTGTACATTGTATTTGCGATAGTGATTCTAGGGGTCAGTTAAACACAATTAACATTTTGGATTGATTGGTTAAAGTGACGTTACTTTGAAGAGAAAGTTTCTAGGTAGTTAATAAATTAATGGATACTTCATAAATCCTTCCACCACTGTAAAAACTTATCTTGGAATGGTAGGATAGTAGATTGATTAATTTATGATAAACCCACCCTGGGAGTTATTATATAATAATGGTAAATATGAGTCGTAAAGAATATGTAGTCAAATAATTCAAGATCCAAAAATCAAGGAGTCTTTCATAAGATATGAAAGCACTAATAGTGTATTTTGAGTCATTTGACACTTGATATGTTAATAGAAATAGGAATTTTTACAGTGAAATATATTATTTAGTGAATATGTTTTGAAATAATGGCTTGTTATATAAAGAATTATATATGTTTTCATGAAATTAGGATTGACACTGGATAATGTAACTTCATGATTTAGATTGTTACTATGAATAAGATTGGATATATAATGATATTATCTTGTATTTTAATGTAATCATATTAGAGGGATTGATACAAGATTACCAACAGAAATGGTGGAGTGTGTTACTAATATTACAAGAAACAATATGATGACACACCACATAGAGAAGATGATAAATAGGATAAGTAGTTGAAAAATTTGTTATGGAACCCCACAACATCGATTGATATTATAAATAGTATAAATAATTTTTTATAGAACTATTCACTATGGATGTTGGGTTTTTATTACCAAATGTAGCAAAATTAAGTGATATTGAGATGATTTTTTTATGCTCAGGGTTATTAATTTTCATACTGAACTATACATTTACTAACTTATACACATTTTTAGATGACATAGGTGTACCTTTGGGGTTTTGTACTATGTTTTTACCCAATCCCCTCATAGAAATCATATTATCTTTGTATACATCCACGTTTATTGTGAAATAAATGGTGGAAACCTCATATTGTTTTGTGAGAAATAGTTTTTATAGTGAAATAGATATTATAGCAAGATGTGGGTAGTGATAGTTATTTGTTTAGAGTTTCCAAGAAATCTTTTATTGATTATTGTTTACTTCTATATATGTTGTTAAACCAATATAGGACAATCATTTTTATGCATGATAAACATGAAAATACCTGAGCTATGTATGATTTTTCCCGATGACATATAATTTATTTTTGAATATCATTCTGTTATGATACCAAATAGATACACTTATATTATTATTAATTGATTATTCCTTTTTTATATTATTTATTAGTATCTTATTGAGGGAATAATATCCTCTATTATCATATTATACATATATATAGTTGGTAGCCTCTAGTGTTTAAAATTCATTAAGGATGTTTTGTCTTTATATTTTATTTGAAAATGAGCATTTATGTTGATCATGGGAATGTTTTATGAAGTAATGTTTTATTTACTGGAGAAAATTGAGAGTCAAAAGAATTTTGGGAAATTTTTAAAAATAATTGTTTCTTGATAATTAATGTAAAATTATTCTACCAAATAATTGAGAAATTTTTTTAGATTAGTGTACATTAACAATAAAAATAAACATATTGAAGAATTATTAAATACAATAATAAATATTAATAATTTTTTAATAGTTGAATAATAATAATATTTTAATAGATTTGTTTTCAAATAAATTTCCCATGTGATAATTCGTTTGATGTGTAATGGATATTTCATCCATTTTGAAACATTATAATATATTAGTTATTATTTTCATAGCTATACATTGAGTCAGAATTAGATTTTGGGGCTCGGGGATGATCATTTATTATTTTATAAAATATAATATATAGAATATCATGTATGAACAATTTTCATAAAATAATAAAATAACGCTTGAATGAAGTTTCATATGTGAAATCCAAGAACACGATTAAATACAGAGTATTTTTTCTAACTTAGGTATCACAAAACCATGGTTCAAATTTAGTGTCTGGATTATATACGACTTTTACTAGGTTAAAAGCTGAATAAATAAAATTATTTTTCTATTTGATAATATGACAACCAAACTGAATATCATTTATTTAAAAAGAATTTTGTAAAATTCAATGTTTTAGATTCATAAAACTATGGATTTGGGAGGATCTATTGGATGTTATTCTTTTTAAAAAAACAAAAAATTTGGGATTTATGAATGGCGTTCTAATGGTGTTTTTGGATGTTTCCATCGACCAGTAGTGTTGATCAATTATTCTTTAGTAATTGATCCAGACTCGAGGAATAATTTTTGTTGTTGGTGGAATTATTCCTCTTATTGATTATACCTTTTCAAAAATCAATGTTTCCTTATAAAAACATTATTCATGGGAAAAAAATTATATTAGGTTTTGATTTATCTTACTAGAATTTGGAATGGATGTAGTTTTGACTATTATGAGTTTATTAAATATTTGATAGCCATTCTCATGGAATCAAATTTAGGCCATCCCAATCAATCTAAAATGTTCATTATTATGTATTTATTTGGTTTATTTATCACACCATTCTCTATAAGATGATAATAATAATTTTAATTGGTCGATGATTCGATAAATACATAGGGAAAAGTCATTGTGCATTCATTTTTGGGAACAACATATCGATACCTCTAGATTAATTTTTTTATGGATGAAAAAATCGAGGTGTAGTGATGGAAAAAATTATCAATTAATTTGATGTTTTTCATGTGTAGTTGGGTGATATAGAAATCCATAGAGACAATAGAGTCTTTAAACGTAATTGGATAGTCAAAATATGGTCATCATTGACCGTTACACTCAGTCATGCCCAAATCCATGGTATTTAGTGGATTTGGTATAAAAAAGTGGTATTGTCGGTTGAAACACATGTTCATTCAATTATTTTTTAGAAATTCAAATTATATAGTATGTACTTCGGAAGAACACATTCCATATGGGAAACATACTATGGTGTCATTGGTTTACATGTATAAAAGAATATTACATTCCATGTGGCACCTACAACAATACATGTGACTCATGGATATAGACATAGAATTTACCCCCAGGGGAAAATGGTATTGGAATATCCAAGTACATATGCTTGGATAGGGTACATGGGAATGATCATATACTGTGAAATAACAAGGCATATGATGAAAAAAGTGTATATAGGAATGAACAGAATACATAGACACATGCACTCAAACATGGGGAATAAGCACAATTAGATCTAGACTTTGTGGGATGTGATGTTTACTCATAGTACATGTTATATAATTATCTTAGGATTGGTTCAGGACCTCATAGTATTTAATTTAGACTAGTATCACTATGTTCCATCCCCTTGGTCCATTACAATTAGAATATAGTGATGTATCATAACCCGAGCATAGAATTTAATCTAGTCTCTGAGAGTAGTCTTGAATAGATTTCGTGAATCTCTTAATGTGTCATTGGGTGTAATCCTCTATCATCCTTTTATTTCCATGGTAGGGTTAGTTTTTTTCATTACCTAAATATTTGGGTGTTTGATCCCCTACATATTTGGGTTTTCAAGATAGGTTCTAGTAGAGTACATAGTCCATGGTTGATATCCCCTATTAATTCATTAATATAATTTGAGTTCTATTTGGTACTTATCCATTGATGGAACAGTTGATAAAATCCTCTCTATTGATCAACATCATTGTAATTAAACTTGTGGAGTACGTTCTCACGGATGAGTGTTACTTTGAATCACTGATCAAGATCATTTGATAATAGTTTAGTTGTAGGAAAAAATAGAAGATCAATATGTACCATGAGTACACTTGGTTTGTTGTTATGATATATATTATATTGAAATTTAATTCCCTTTATGATGAGGTTTTAACACCTCCCTTGAGGTTTTATGTTTCGTGATTTTTAGGGGTCCTACTAGGTATGTATATAATCAACATTACATCAAATCTTCTAAAACATTTTATATCTTATTAAAATTAGTGGCCTTTGGATAGAGTCTTAGTTCAAACATGATTAGAAGGTGCATATTTGAGCTTTAAAGTCAATGGTTCGTACCAAGGATTTTGTTTTATGGTAGTCCCATCCCTCATAGTTGGTTGGTCTCTTCTTACCACTTTAGTGGGATAATATTTGGAACATTAGTTTTTCAAGTGGATGTGTTAAATTTTGATGTTCAATATTGATAAATTAATTAATTTTGGTATCATTTTTATTTAAATTTCGACATTGTATGGGTATTTGTAGATGTGTGTGTATTTTCAGGTACCTTAGTCTAAGGAATACCGTGTGTGTGACTTCCTACATGGTGATGGTTACTATCTCCTGGTATATGGGAGGAGGTATTTGGGTGTCATACTAGGCATACTACCTGCTAGAAGGTCTGAGTGGGTTAGGTCATGATGGATTGTAATTAGAGGTTTTTCAACATTGGACCAAAGATTACAGTTTTTCTGCATGTGAGGATTGATTTTGGAATTATGGAAACAATGTTAATGTGTTTTGAGTTTGGTTAATAGGATGAGGAATCAAGTACTTGCATGGTTATAGGGATATACATTCATCAGGACTCTAATTACTATTTTGTAGACTTGATATATGTAATAATTGGTTATGGGTAAAAAATTGGTACATTCATCATATATGAATAAGTTATGGATTCCTTATCAATATTGACTCTATTCCCCAGATAGACACTTTGATTGTGGTGTATCTCGATGTTTAAAAATGCCACAAAAATGAAAAAAATCAAGAATAACATAGTAGTTTCATGAAGATGATTTTCAAAAGATCAGGATTTGGTACATGTATTATATAAGATGTGGAATCACTAGATGGTTTACAAGACATATAACCACCCATTAAGAAAGGGGATTCCCTAGAAATACTAGATAAGGATATGTAGAGGAATAGAAAAAATTTAATGTACTAGAGTCAGACACAATCATGTTTCAAGGAAATATAGACACTTGGGGAGTATATTAATGGATTCAGTCAGTTACATGACTTTTCTGCACAATTAGGACCACACCAGATTTGATGGTGGTCCTAGTGACGAGAAATATTCTATGATTTTCATGTGGATGGTGGTGTCTAGTGACTTAGAAAAACAATTAGGTGAATCATTAATGGACATATTTTTATCTTTATAAGTGTTATTTCTAGACACATTTTGAGCCATAAACATCTAGAATATTATGCTACCATAGAACGGAAATATTATTATGGTTGTGTATTTTTTGATGTTCACTAACCTCTAGTGATACTATAAGAATATGGTTTGAGTTGCATTCTTATGATCATGAACCCTGAATCATGAAATATAAATATATATCATCCCTAGAGTGATATCTAGTTACATTCCACTATATGATGGAGTACTCAATTATGCATTTGTATTCGAGTTATTATTGCCAAGGAAGTTGCTGAATGTTGTGGCTATTAATGGGTATCATTGATAAGAGAATTCAGAAGCTAGTAGATGAGATCATATTCAATGATCCATGAGATCCTTGAATTTCAAGTGAATATTTCATGAAAATGTATATATAGTTTTGGTCTTATTACATGGTACTAGTTTGCTGAGGGGGATCTTGTGTTACTCCTTTGATGGAAAATAACATCTCACAATGGATTTTATGACCCACCATGTTATATATAAAGATATGGTTGATAAAATAAATAGGATGAGTAATTCAAAAGATCTAGGAGGTCCATAGGGGTACATATTTTGAAGAGGATATAGAAGAGAAGTAGGAGGTGGGTGATGTTTTGACCTATTAACACCACCAGCCCCAGCTGGTTCACATCAAGCTCATAGAGATAGTGGTCATGGAAGATATCAACAGTAGGCATGGAGGCCTATGAGTGACAATCTAAAATTATGATTATATAAATGATATTTTTATTTTCTAATTTTAATTCGGTACTAATAGAAACATGCATGATCTATCATTTAATTTTTAAATACTTTATTTGAAATCATGAAATTGTTATTGAGCTAAATGTTTGACCCTTTCATGTATAGATTCATATTAGAGGGGGTTTAGTGAACATAATATAATACTAATGATTTTAACTGACTCCTTAAAGATATTTCTTTTCATGAGATCTATTTCTAGAATCTATGAGGCCTTATAATGTCGTATTTTGTACTAAGTGTCTATTTTTAATTCATAAACATATTGATTATTTTATTTCGAGGATGTGGTGAATGCATGTTGATAGTATGGGGTATTCCATCATCCATGGGAAGGAATCCTTGTAAGGGAATGATGAGATCATATATAAGAGGATACAACCAATTACTCATTTTTTGGCTAGTATTTTGTTTCATGTAGTAGATGTTATAAAAGTTTATCTTCTTGAAGTTGTGGAAAATTATGAGGATATTGTTCCTAATGATGTGTTGGGATAAACTACCCACAAAGAGATTGAAATATATAGGGAAATTCTCCCATGAATGTTCCCAATATCTATGATATAATATCATATTTCTCTCATAGTGCATTGTGATATAATGGTGTACATTGTGGAGTTGTTGATTAGGTGCATAATTAGAACCAATGTTTCCCACTGGGCAGTCCCAATGTTGTTCTCTATGAAGGAAAAAGGGATATTTAGGTTATTTTTAGACATTTGATTCTTGAATTAGGTGATTGTAAATAATAATTATTCATTGTTGAGTATTTTTGACCAACTACAATTGTTGAAATTGATGAGATGCTTCTCAAAGATTGAGCTCAATTCCATAAATCACTAGCACCATGTTCAAAATGAGGCTATAATGAAGATTATGTTTTGATTCCACTTTTGTCTCTATAAGTACTTAGTGATTCCCTTCAACATAAATAATTACCCAGTAGTGTTCATGTGACTTGTGAACTAGTTCTTGCATAATTTCTTATATTGGTTTTTTGTTTCTTTCCTCGATTATATTTTGGTTTACACACTATCAGATGAAGAGAATGTGAGACATTTGAGGATGGACATGGAATATTCCAAGAACACTAGATTGATAGAAATCTCTAAAAGTGACCATTATAAATTCCAGAGGTCTATTTCCTGGGACACATCATCCTACAAGAGGGAGTAGTTGTATACCCCATGAAGTTTGAGTTAGTGAATTTTTTGTTACCTCCAAATACTATGTACGGGTTGTGGATCTTACTTTGGTAGATAAGATACTATAAAGGAGTCATAGCCATTTTATATAGGATATCAGAACCCTTGACTTTTTTGACTCGAAATGTGTAGCTTTTTAGATGGATGAAGAGGTGTGAGATTTCATTATTGGAGTTTCAATAAATTTTTATGAGCTCACCCATCTTGGGGATTCGAGAGAAGGGTTTTTATTATTTTATTCTATGATTCCACAATGATTGGATTTATATTTGTTCTGATGTAGAGGATGCTGATTATTTTCTGTTGGTCCTAGTAGGAAAGGGACCATTAGATTAACTAGGTGAACCATGATATAGAGCTGAAAGTGGTGGTATTAAAACAATATAGGTGGTGAAACAATTTTAGGAATGAATGGTTTAAAATCTTTTTTGATCTCATGAGTCTCAAATATATAATTTTATGGTAAAATAATATTAACTTTATATAGATTTGGGGGATAGAGTTTCCTGAGGATTATAAATTCCATATAGTCTATACTTTTGGGATGGGTAACATGGTGGTTGATACTCTCAGTATGAAATCATGTTGTCATTTTTTGAGTGAGGTGTTAGGGTAGATAACCTCATGATAGAGTCCCTTAGAGAAATAGGATTTCAAAAAATTCTTTCTATAGATGTTTGCTACACATTCACTAATGCATCATGTTAGTGGAGATTTTCTTTCCGATATTGACTTTCAGACATTGTTTTTTTATATATCCATTGGCTCTACTCCTTATGTATTTTTTGAAGGTTGTTCGTACGATATCATTTGTTGGAGAAAAACTATGGTTATTCTGATGCTGAAGGAAGACTGTTTGAAGGAGCTTCATATTAACCCTGTATAGTTACATACTAATGTGATGAAGTTGTATTATGACATTTAACATCAGTTCTAGTGTCTAGGAATGACGAAGTGCGTAGTGGATTTTTTCTCACGATGCCTCACTTGTCAGTAGGTGAATATAAAGAACTAGGTTCCAATGGGATTACCTTAATACCATGAGGTTTGTAAGTGTAAGTGTGGTGGTATTTCACTGAAAATAGTGATGGAGGAATCAATGGTCATATAGAGGACATGATTCTATCTAGGTTCTCCTAGACAGATTTAGCCTTATTCATAGTAATCCAAGAGATGAGTTCAGTTGAGGGCTATGGTCTCTTTTATATCCTAGAAATAGTCTGTTATCACAATGTTATAAAGTATAACATTATAGAATATAATTATTTCATCACATCGTGATGATTTCATCACATCATGATGATTTAATCACGTCATGATTATTTAGAGGAATTTAGAAGGCAATTGGGAACGAGTTTCACTTCAGGATAGAATTTCTTTTAAAGACAAATGTAAAGACTGAGTGGAACATTCATGTTCTAGAGGGAATTACTTAGGATTTGATGTGGGATGTTAGTAATTTTTTGGAGCATCACATATCCTTAGTGTATATAGTGTGTAACAACAATTACAATTCCACCATCGCTACGACACCATTAGAGGCCCTATATAAGAATCCATGTAGGTCACCACTATGATAGACTGATCCAAGAGAGTCAACACTTATGGACATAGTGATATAATGGGATACAATAGAGGAGGAGAAGATTATCTAGGAGTAGATGAGGACATTTAAGGGAAATAAAAAGTCTAACATGGAAAAAGTACAATTTTATTTTGGATTTTGATGGCAGAGGGAATGTGTTCCTATAGGTCTCACCTTGGTGAAAATTATAGAGATTAGGTTAGGAAACATTGTAAAATATAATATTCACTGGCCCTTTCCAGCTGCCACATAGGGTGGATGAGGTGGTTTACCACTTATCCTTGCCACCGTAATTCGACCATATGCCTGGCTTCTTCTATGTGTCATAGCTGTGGAAGTATGTGCACGACACATCAAATTTTTTCAGATGGGGAGAGATGGATATCAATGATGGAGCTATCTTTAAATAGTGCCAAGTTGATATTGATGATCTATAATATATATTTATTCATGGGTGATGGAATCTATTGGTGTGTGTCCTGGGAATGTAAATGAATATTTAGAAGATCGCCTGGGAGCAGGAGAACCAGATGCGAGCTCAGTACCATCACCTATTTGTTTAGTTTTTTTACATTTGATGATGAAAATCCTTAAGCTGTATAGAATTTAAGGATTTTAATTTTCCTTTTATACAATATGAATAATTTGATGAATATTTTTAGAGCACAAAAATGATCTAGTTTTTGATTTTGTGGCCTGGGGAGCCTCAGTTTTTATATAATAAATAAATATTATATCATGGGAATGTTTTTTCTAAAATAATTGAATAACTACTAATATAGTATCATATTAAAAATATTAAACCACCATTCAATCAAGAGTATGGGTTTTACCTTTTTTTGTGGAATAACCTATGTGACCACTAATTTTCTATCTTAAGTGTAATCATTGTAGATTTAAAAAATAGATAAATAAATAAATTTTATTTTCTAATTTCATATTTGAAATCTCATTCTAATATAATCTATTTATATCATCATATGAAAAATCCTTAGGGTTAGCCGCCAAACATGTTCCCTTTGAGAGGAGCTTTTGAAGAAATGTTCTTTGAAAAATGACAACATATTATGGATTGGAAATTAGTTCCCTAAAAGTGATCATAGATCTAACCAATGACTAATTATTTGAAACAATTCTTCATCATTGATAAATCTAAATACAAGGTATGGATGTTTTTTGTTTCATTTATTCCTTGTACAGTTTTTAAAATTTTAAATTCAAATCAAACTATCTATCAAATTGATCCATAGGTAGACAATTTGTTTTTTGGTTTTTTCATATTACAATAATTATGAATGGATATACTTTGGATTAATCATGTGTTATTTCTTCTCTGTTTGAAATTCTAACAACCAAATATTGAAGCTAACCAAAACAATCACTAATGTTCATTCCTCGTGTTTGTGTTTTGTGAATTTCTCCCATTGTTCATCATGTGATGATCACCAATGTTTACATTAGATGACGTTTTGATAAATACCCTATGGAAATAATTGCATAATTATTATTTAGCATAATAGATCAATATAAAAGGTTTTATTCTTAATGTTCCAAAAAATTATGGTATAATAACGACTATGGAAGATATATGATCATATCGATGATGCTCATGGATATTATAAGGATCGAGCATTAAACATTACATAATCTTGCGTGAAGTCAAGAATTTACATTCCTTCAAAATGATGATCTTTTTAGGTTAAGTGTTTTAGAGAATTGGGCAATATATATTACATAATAACTCTACATAATACTACGTAGAAACTTCTAATCACTATCCATTTTTTCACAAAATCAAAATATATAGAATAAAACATGATTTATATTGTTGATAAATATCTTCTTATCATTTATCTTGACATCCACCATTGACTTTCCATTCTTACACCCTATGAAAACATTTTTAAAAAATTGCATGAGCAAAAAGATATTAGTAAAGGAGATAAGATATGAAAAGAAACTGTTAGTCTATTAATTCATATAAACCCATGAAATCATTCATTTTTACAATAAAACAGAATCACTTTAATATAACTCATTCAATAATAAGATTCAAGAAAAAAATCCAAGAAACCATAAATCATAAAGAAATCATGTGGAATCCATATCATACAGAAATTATAGCTTTCACAACTACATATGGAGTAACCTTCATGGTTTCATTTGTAATACCCATTATAGTTTTTTTCCTAAATCTATTAGGAGAAACCATATCGTTAAAATCAATCACATTAGACAATGAAATGAAGAGCTATCACAGGCTCACCCACACTTGTATTATCTTAGAACCCCCCATATACATAATCAATTTCAATAAACTGTAACATAATCATCACACATAAAACAAGTATAGAAGAAAAAGAGCATTTCTACATTACAATCAAAAAATATAATTTCAAGATATTGATATAATAAATCCTTTATTAAAACCATTTTCAATAACAAAATAAATTAAAATGGTATATGTTATTTATTTTTCTTTAAAAAACATTACATCCCTTAGGGGATTCCAAATATCAAATAATGTGCACAACAATAGATATGTCATTGTCACTACCTAAGTCAAAACAATCTTTTCTTTTTTTATTTAACAAAACAATTCATAGAAAAATATTACTCTTTTAAACAATTGAATGATATTAATTTCCAAAGGGTTTTATTATAAACCATATAAAAGTAGGTTTATATTATCAAAATATACCATAATGAAAGGAGATTGAGATGAATTCCCTTACATTGAGTACGATTCGCGATGTACAATCATTATATTCATAGATAAAAAAACAGGTTAATTTATAAATTATTGGGAACCATTTTTGAGTTTATTACTCTTTTTATATCACTTAATACCATGTTATAATAATTACATAATTATTTATGTTCATATCAGATGTTTAGTTGATGTACAATACATGAGTCGTAAATGAACCTATATTGATGTCAATAGTCAAAGTTATCAAACATCTATCATCTATAGAATAAAATTAAATACATAATAATCACTTTTATATAGCAATTATAATTAAAAAAACCATTTATTTATGGTATAAAAAAATGAGTAATATTATAATCATGGAGATGGTAGCCCGTACGTACACATGAGTAACGTTTCTATTATTCATTAAAAATTATGGAAATAAGTTAATAAATAATTTTTTAAGAATTATAATAATATAATTTATACCATAATAACCATTTAAATAAATATATATATATATAATATATTTGATACAGTAAAAAAATAAGTAACATCGCTTTGTGGAGGTGATAGTTTACACGTATGCATGAACGACGTTAACATTTTTATGTGCACTGAATATAATAAAATAATTGATATATTATTATATAATAATGAATTATATTCCATGAATATCATATATGAAAATTAATTCCATTATTATAAACAATAATGAGAGATATCTATGGAAAAAAGAATTAGATCGATTCGTGGAGGTGATAGTTCACACATACGCATGAATAATTAATTACTTTCACATTTAATAGAATATGAGATGGATTTAGGTGATTGAATTAACATAATATTATCTCAATATATTTTGGATACTGTATTTATTATTTAATCGTGGAAGAATAATATTTTAAAGAAGTGTAAGAGGAAATAAAATATAAATACTTAAAAAATAATACCTCTTTTTCGGTTGATCAACTTTGAAGAGATTTTTAAAAAATCTATTAAGGGTGTTTGGCCGAACACATGGCCTCAAGAATATGTGTAGGAATTCTAGGAAGGGTTTTGGGAAGATCTCGACTGAACGAAATGGTACTTGAAGTGTAATTATTAGAGAAGGGCTGGTACTGCTTTTGAGGAGAGTGAAGGGGCACCCTAGGAACCTCGTAAATTTTTAAATTAATATAAATTAATTTTTTTAATCCAAATGACTCCAACATGAGTTATGTAGAAGATCAGATGAGGATATATAAAAATCCTCTCATCCAATAATTTTTTTTCCAGTATTAATTTTATTATAGACCATATATTTTTGGTTTAACCTTAATTTTTATCTCTTAATTTTAATTGTTGTAACAACATTTTGAATATTAAAAGGATATACATTTTACTTAAGTGTGGTAAATTCCCCATAATTGGAAAAATGATGATCATTTAGACATTATTTTAGCCACATTTTATTTTAAAAATTATTTTTTAATATTTCTAATGAATTCAATAAATTATAATGTTTATAAAATATCAATTATGTCAATTTTAATCCCATTCAATTTATATAATTTAAATAAAATCCAAATTGAGAGATAGCATAAAAACCATATAATAGACTTATAACATGCCATAGTCACCTAAACAATTTGTGAATAGAAAATAATATTTTAAATAAAATTTACTTTAATATTATTAGTATAATTTATTTTATTTTCCCTTTTATAAAGTTTTCATTTCATCATCACTATATCATAATTAAATTTAATTATATATTTTATAAAAATTATAAATATATTTCCATGATGTAGGTATTATTACTATATTTTTATTGATTATTTATAGTTGAAGAGATCACATATAAATCCCCCTATTAATATTGATTTAGTAATAATAAACAAGTTTATGATATTTTTTATTTTAGTTTAAATAAAATGTTATTAATGTCATAATAACACCTAATTGGCCCTTGATGGAAACAATTTCAGCCCAAGTATTTTCATGGTCGGCCATAACTCACCTAATTGGATTAGGACAAGTGGTTTAGTAGTTTTATATTATTATAATTTTATTATTACCCACATTTACCTGATTTACCTTTAACCATGGTAAATAAAATAATAAAATTATTATTCACCAAAAAATATTTTGATCCCATTAAATCATATTTTTCATACTCTGTAAAACCACATTTTTCAATTTTTTTAATATTTAATTCACTGAATTGGTTAAATTTTGTTCAACACCAATCCTTTTAACAGATCAAGAAATCATATTTTCAAAGTAAAACGTTTAATAGTTTACATTTTTTTTCTACTTAATCATAATTTGAAATTGAGTCTAATGAATTATACGAGATTAGCTTATTAAAAAATAATTTAGTTATTACATAAAATAATTTAAAATTAATAATCTAACATTACAAATAAATTATATGAAATGGCAGTTTTGAAATAAAATGTTGTATTTTTTACTATTCATTAATAAAATAATATTATCATAAAAATAAAAAAAATGTAAACCAAAGTTAATTTTTATATCCCCCTTCTAAATAATAATTTTATTTTTCCAAATGGAATATATAAAACTGATAAAAACTATATGTAAGAATGGCCCCCACTAAAGGTGGTAGAATTACATTTTAAAAATATTAGATTATATAAGAATAAAATTGAAATTATTCTAATTTTAAGCCTCTAAAATTTATTAGAAGAAAGTACAAAAAATATAATAAACATGTGTAAAAAATAATATAGTTATTTCTCTTTATTTTCACCAATACAACGACTAGGCGAGAACTACAATTTAAAATAAAAATATTTATAATGTATTATATTTGGTATATCTGAGTCTTGTGTGAAAAATATGATTTAAATGAATGCCATGGTTGGGTGTTAGTTATGATATCACAAATAGAGTCCCCTTTAAATTAAAATTAATATCTAATTCATAAATATTGACATTTATTAATATTTATTATTCTATAATTACCTAGGAGGTAATATCCTTCCCCCTTTTGTAAATTGCATCCTCTTTATTTTATTCACATTTCAAATAAGTGGGTTTATTTCTTACTAATAACATTTACAGATTTCCCTGTTGCCACTTCAACCATATGTGTTTTCCATTAATACATAATTTGATGATTCACTTTATTCTGTAATTAATTCTCTTTATGGTCAAGAATTTGGACATGTTTTTCATCATAAGAATAATTCAATTCCAACTAAACGGTTTCTAGACTGAGAACCTTATATGGATTGGGAATAAAAAATTTAAACATTTGACCATGAAAAAAATTATGTACGCTGGATAAACATGTAGGTAAAGGCACTCGGTAGGAAAATAATCCAACTTTATCTAGGATTTCATAGGGTCTAATGAACTGTGGACTCAAATTCCCATTCTTACAAAAAATTCATTACACTTTTCCATGGCGAAAAATTGTAAAAGACATAATCACTTACATCTAAATAATGATCTGTCCTCTAATTATCTGCATATCATTTCTGCTGGCTCCGAGTTATCGTCATGTGCTTCGGAATCAAATAAATATTTTCTACCATCTCTTCTAAAAATTATGGTCCCATCATCTTCCTTTCACCAACTTCATCCCAAAAATATTGAGCTCGACACCCCTTTATATATAATGACTCAAATGGATCGATCTGTGAACATAAATGAAAACTGTTATTATAAGAAAACTCAACCAGTGAATGATGTTGGTCCCCACATACCTGGTAATCAATTGAACATTTATGCACCATATCCTCCAATTCATGAATTTATCATTATGTCAACCAATTTTAATTTAGATTAAAAGATGTACTAAAATTTAATTCAATACACAATGACATCATAAGGCCATCTAAAAGCTAAAAGTGATATTGGTATCATGATCATATACAATAGAGAGTGAAACTCCATTTCACCTTACTATCTATCTATGATAAAATAGAGGATTTTGATCTAGAGGTAGTGTATCATAAATGGGAATAAAATGAGAATATTTACTCGTTCAATCAATGATAACCCAAATCTCATTGTTACCTTGAGTTGTATTTGGTAATCTCACTACGAAATCCATGGGTATGCTTTCCCAATTCCACTCTAGAACTTGAAATGGATGAAGCATCCCCTATGGTAACTGTCGCTCTTATTTAACATGTTGACAAGTCAAACACTTCATTGTAATGTCAGAAACATCTATTTTGTTTCTATCCCATCAGTAATAGTCTCAAATGTCCTCGTAAATATTAGTGCTATTAGTAATAACATAAAATTATGAACAGTGGGCTTCACATAAAAACACTTTATTCATCCGTAAATGACAAGTCACACATAATATCTTACTAAATAAAAAAATCATTATCAATTTTAAAATCACGAATCATACCTTAATGAAACAATTCTTCATTTTTTTCAAATCACGATCTTCCTTTAATGCTTTCTTAATTCTGTCAGATAGAGATGATTTTACAGAAACCTAAAAAAATAGGGGATTTTCCTACACCAACAAAATCCATGAAAAAGTTCATTAAATCATTAATAAAAGGGTCACATTACAAATGTAACATGGTTAACGAATCATTAATTTTATAAATCAATTCATCAACCACTTTTTTATTTATTGGATGGTAATGAATTTTCCAATCTTTTTTATTGATTATTTTCAATCATATTCTCTGTCTCATGTTCAATTAATTATGAGTGAATATATATTTCAAATTTTATTGTTCATTATATATTCCACATTTTACATTGTATAGAAGATGCCTCAAAATTTTATAAGAAGAAAACACAATCAGCTAATTCAAAATCCGATGTTGGATAATTTAACTCATGAGTTTTCAAAAGAAGTGAAGAATAAAAAATTACATGATCATTATTCATTAGAAAAAAACCATGTCCTTTCAATGAATCACCACTTTAGATGGTAAATATACCATTTTAGGAATGCAGTACCAAAACAGGAGCATTCAAGAATCTCTTTTTCAATTCTTCAAACCAATCATCACATTTTTTTGTCCAGATGAACATAAAACCCTTTTGAGTTATCTTAGTCAATGGGCTAGATAACTGTGAATAATTTTCAACAAACCTCATTGAATATCTTGGTAAACCAAAAAAACTATGTATCTCGGTTATATATATGGGCCATGCCCATTCATAAAAAACTTTTATTTTAGTAGGATCAATAGTTATGACAACTTTAGAGTCAATGTCACCAAGGGAATAATTTTTTTCTAACCTAAAATCACATTTGTTGATTTTCCCATATAGTTTCATTTATTTTAAAGATATCAAAAAAACCCTTATATGCCTATGATTTTCCTCTAAAATTTTATAATATACCAAAATGGTATCAACAAACACAACCATAAACATATCCATGAACTCGTAGTAAAATCTATTCATTAGATCCATGAATACATCAGGTGTGATAGTCAATCCAAAAGGTATAACTAAAAATTAAAAATGGCCAAATCTAGTACAAAAACATGATCTTTAAAATCTCTTCTTCTTGTTCATTCAATATTTGGTACCCTATTCTCATGTTAACCTTAAAACAATTTTATTCTCCTTGGAGATGATAAAAATCATCGATATGAGGAAAAATATACTTGTTCTTAATAGTGATGCAATTCAAGAATTTATAATCAATGCAATGTCTCATTGAACCATATTTCATTTTAATAATTTAGAAAATACCATACCATGGTGATGTTCTAGGATAAATGAAACTATTATCTAATTACTGCTGGAATTGATTCTTTAACACTAAAAGATCAATTTGAGCCATTCGATATGGGGGTTTTGAAATTAAAATAGAATTAGAAACTAAGTCAATATGAATTTCAACATCCTGATTAGGTATAATACCTGAAATCTCATCAAGAAAAACAAATGGGTTCTCAATTAGCACTAACACATCATTAATATTATGAGATCCTTTTTCAAAAATATGTGCATGAAAACATTAATTTCAATATTTCTGTTATGACTTAGCTTCCTGATGTGTTATCTATAGTAAGGGTTCATTCATGTACACTAACTGAATCTCATTCTGAAATGAATCATATTTATACCTACAGTCAACTTTATTATGGTAAACAAAAATCCAATCCATACCTAAAATAACATTAAACTCTATAAGGGGAAAAACTACAATGTTTCAGGTAAATTGTTTCTTTATATAAGGATAAGAAGAAACTTATAATTAATTTATTCCTCAACATTTTCCCAATGTGTTTTTACCATATGATATGGATTCATTTCATGAGGTTGAATTTCTAATTTACCAGAATATTTATCAGAAATTAATAATTTTGTAGAACCTAAATCAGACAATACATTGAAAAAAATATAAATAAACAAAAAATGTACCTAATGCCACATCCTTTGATGGACCAAAATCTGCTAATGTAGCTGCAATGGATTTAACCACACCTTTATGCTTATATTCAAGTTGATTTAAATTATATTAATTCTTCACCAGAAACTCATTTTCATAATTACCCATCTCATTACATTTTAAACATTTCACTGAATGTAAATCATATTTTGACTTACCACTACCTTGATATTTTTCAGTGAGGTTACGAGCCTTATTCCAAATTTGACCACATCAGAAGCACGAAAAAAATTTATAATGAATTATCATCTTTTATTTCACCACATTTTTCACAAACTAAAAACATAATTTTATTATCATCATAATTTTTTGAAGAATCATTCCCTTTCTCATTCCACCCTGACCTATTAATCTGTTCAGTTTTCAAGTAAAACATGAACATTGGAAAACTCCATTTTTTTCATTCTCCACACATTGAAAAACTTTTACACAACTTTAAAACTCAATAGAAAACAAAACCCTTAAATAATTTGTATTTAATTTGGAGTAAAAACAATTGATTTTATTATCAAGAGTCCTAATGATATTTGAAGCCTACCTTTGCAGTCGAGTGAGTTTTTCATTGTAAAATGCCACTGAGTCATCCTCCTACCTCATTTATGAGAATTGTTTTTCAATCCTATGTCCAAACTAAAAAGGAAAATATATCTCATGAAATATATTCATAAATTCATCTCGTTTCATTGAATCAATATATTAACTATCGTTGGTAATCTTAACTATCGACCACCCCTAATTTGATCCACCTTCATAACGGTAAACACAAAGTCTAACATTTTAATTTCCATAACACCCCATGACATCAAAAATTATTTTTAAAAATTTTATCCACCATTTATATATAATGAAGTTAGATGATCATATGAATTATGGGGTATTTTTCCACATGAAATGCTCTACTAATGAAATACTTGAAGAAAACAATACATCTTCTTCGACAAATAACCTTTAAAGAACAACATAATACTTATAAGAAGGGCTTTTCACCAAAACTAATGCCTCAAAAATGTGGGAAGGTATTATTTGAGGGGTGTGGAAAGATCTTGGAAGAGACAAATTGGTTCTTAGAGTGTGATTATTGGAGAAGAGTGGGATCTTTTTTATAAGAGAGGGGAGGGGAACAATTGAAAACTCATAAAATATTAAATTAATATATTTTTTTAATAAAAATTACTCCAAAATTTGTTATGTAGATGGTAATATGAGTATAGTTCTAAATACTTTCATATAATAATATTTAGACATGTATTGGGTTAATTTTCAACCATATATTTTCAGGTTACCCTTAAATTTTCACTCTTAATTTTACTCGTGGTAATAACCTTTCAAATATTAAAAGGTGATAAATTTTACTTATATGGGGTTAATTACCGATAATTGGACACTTTGTTATGTTTAATAAATTATTACAGTCACTTTTTAATTTAAAAATATTTACATGATTTTTAAATAATTTAATAAATTATTATTTTTTTAAAATATTAATTATTTCAATTTTGACGCTATTCATTTTATTGAATTTACATAAAATATAAAAATAAATATAAATTCAAAAAAATCCATTGAATAGTCTTATAACATGCCATAATCACATATAAAATTTATTTTTCAAATAAAATATTTTAATTTATATTTATATTAAGATAATTATTTACATTTATTGGATTCCTCCTTTAATAAAATTATTATTTCATTATCATTATGTCGTATTAAATTTAATTATTTATTTTTAAAAAATTATAAAAATATTACCATGTTGTAGGTAATAATTTTATATTTCTAATGACTATTTATAGTTTTATATATCACTTACACATCATAATATTAAAATTCATCAAGAAATAAGATACATGTTTATGATATTTTTATTTTTACATAAAATAGAATGTTGTTAATGTCATAATTGCCCCAATGGGGATTCCAAGGGGTAGAATATCAGCACATGTCTTTTCTAGGTCGAACATAACTCATCTAATAATGAAAGTACATGTGTTATTGTAGTTTCATTTTATTATAATATTATTTTTTGGGTTTCTTATTGGCTATATATATATATATATTAACCCCTACGTGATCTCAACCTAAATATGTCATATCTTATATGGGAAATATTCCATTTGATAGAGTCCTAGGTGTATCATGAGTAAGTGGAGAATAGTTGAGACAATCAAAACATTTTTTATACAATGTGTTTCATTTTATGCCTGACCCCCTTCCACTAAAGTTAGGCTCTTTTGACACCTTTGGTGGGTTTGTAATTAGTAACATATTTTGTACTGCACTTGATTCATACTCTGATGTGAAATATATATGTGTCCAATAATTTTGGTATCATATGAATTTTAGCATTCAGTATTGTATGGGTATTTTGAAATGATTATTCGTGTATATATACATTATGAAAACAAATCCAATTAATGTGATTTCCCAATCAATTTTTTCACCAAACCCTACCCTATTGGGGACGATCTAGGGCTATTAAACGTGAATTCCCACCAACTAGGAGGGCCCTGGTGGGTCTTTTGGTGATAATAATTGTTTATGATAAAGTTTTTACATCATATAAGGTAGAGTTTATGAATGACTTATATGTACATTTCATAAAGTTGTACCTTTTATGGAGATGAGGAATGTAAATATTATGTAATTTTAAAGTGGAATAAAAATCTTTTTTTTAAATAAGAGGAGTTAGTGGGTATATTATATTTAGTATGATAAACTAAATAATGATAAAGTATATAATATGTGTTAGTATTTTACTTCAAAATTTTTTATAAGATGAAAAATTATAGTAATTAGATTAATGTGGACTCTTAAAAAATATCATTGAATTTAATAGTTTGGAAATGAATATTTCTCACTAAGAAAATATTCTATGAAAATTATTTTATTTTTTATACTCAAAAGGTAATGATTATATAAAATATTAATCTATGTATGGAAATAAGTAGAATTCATTGAATGTAATGATTTATGATATTGAAAAAAATGTATTCTGTGTGTCATAGAATAACTAGAATTGTGATGTTATTTTATTTAACTCATATTGAAAAAAACAAAAAACATATAATGTAATACATTATGTAAATATTTTTTTTCAAATAATATAAATAAAGGAAGTTTACATTAATGTAATAATTTATATATTTAACTATTAACATTACTAATAATGATTATTTATATTTTTTCTTGATAGGTTTTTGAGGTATTCTGTGGGACTAAATTTTACTTTTATAAGATAATATAATTTGATATCTCATAAAATTTAAAAATATGAATTTGTTTGATATCACGTAAAATTTGAAACACTGAATGAAATATTAATACTCTTTTTTGAAATGATAAATAACTAATTATTATGATTAAATATTTATGTGTGATGGTTTCAAATATCATGAAAATTATTGACGGAATCAAAAATAAATAATAGAATGTAAAAAATGAATCATGTCATTGATGATTGTGACAAAAAAACAAGGGACCATCTAAAATAGCATGTTTAAGGATACTATTAATTTTTGTATCTATAAATAATTTTACAGTACTACATATTTTACATATGTTTTCCATAATATAGGTTAATCTATATTTTAGTATAATTGAAAATGGCCTAGAAATTTTTACTCATTTACAATTTCCAAGATATACATTTGATATGATTGTAAAATACTTTATAATACCATGTATTTAATCTATGAAAACAAAAGTGACCATGATGTTCACATAATATAGTAAAGAATTAATTCAAACTAAATTTAAATATAAATATTTCAAACTTAAGTGAAATATTAACAAATATTATAGAAGTATATTATATTGGTTCCATACTTATCTATTTAAATAATGGATAGTTTTCCTTAAATTAATTTTATTTTAAATATGAAAGTGGTATCGTTGATAATGAAGAAATGATTTAATGATGAGTATTAGTTTGTATTTATGATGACCTATAGTAGAAATATACTATTAATATTGTATATTATTAATAATATAAATATTATTGTGATGAAATATTTTCATAAATAATGAGAAATTAATTAATTAATTAATTTTAAAAATTATGGGAATACTTTTATCCACATCAAAGAGATTTTTGAAATAAAATATTGGTGGTACATAAATTATTAATCATTGAAAATCAATGATAGTGAAAAATTTATGAATTCTTTGTGAAAAAACATGTGATGATTTCATCAAATAATTCATATTCAATGAGACAAGATATATATACATTTTGAGATTTAGTATTCATCAGTACCATGTTATTATGAATTATTTTTTAAGGAATTCTATAGTACATTTATATTATTTTGTACTCTAAACACATATTAAATTGACTGATTAAATGATATAGATACCTCAAAAATATAATAGAACCTCATTTTGATTCATGATATTTTCATTATTTTGTAATAGGGAGAGGTTTTTTTAAACCAATAGAATGTAATAATCATATGGGTTAATGGTGGTACCATCTTAAAAATCAATATAATATTAATTTTTAAATATGGTAATTAATATATGATATAGATATTATGTATACCATAAAATATATTTCCACCCACATTGGGGATAAAATATATAAATTCAACATATATGTTAATGATCATTTTATTATCGTTAAATGTGTGACATGTAACCAAATATATGAGTAAAAAATTCTAATGTAACAGGTAAATGGTTATTGACTAAGGTAAATCATAATGATTAATTTAAATATATCCACACTCTCTAAGTGTTGAATCCATTTAAATTCAAGGGAACATCATTTTATATGAATTTTCTATCCTTATTGATCGTATCTGTCATATATATTTTAGAAATGAAATGGATAAGTTATGTTATTTAGACTTCCATCAAATATATAAATATTATCCCTACGAATACATGACTATTAGATCACTCTCAATCACCAAAATATACATTTCTATGATCCTTTCTACTCAATAAATTAACCAAATTGTATTAGTTTTTCTATAATAATCTATAATATAATAATAATCCATTTGTTGAATATAATATATATTTTTTAAGAATCAATTTTTATATATTTACTTTATATCAGAACTAATATTTATGACATGATTAAATAAAATATTTTTTTAAAAAAAATTTACAAAATTATATTGTATTTATAGAAAAGTGTAAACAAAATGTATGATATTGTAATATATTTTTTATTTATTATAATCTCAAATACTTTATATGTATTTATCAAAACTATATTAATTATAAAAAATGTTATGTTTATGATTTTGGTATCCAAATTTTATATACCCAAAAAATATTGGAATATATTTTTCAACCTAGTGAAGCATATAATTCAATGTTTTATAAATTTAACAAAGAAATGTTGGAGATTCATGGAAAATAATTAGATAATACTATGCCTCTTATTGTTAAACTGATAGAGCATGGACGATTCTAATACTCAATCAGATGAATAAACCTAAGAGTTATGTATCACTCTAAGACATAATGATGATATGATTTCATTTACTCATGATTATTTGGATGAATTTAGAAGAATTAAAAGGAAATGGATGGTGGATTTCGAAAACCTGAGGGTACATCAAAACTAATGATATAGGCATAAACAAGATGTATTTTTAGGAATTACTTGTAGATAATGTTTTCTTAAATGAAGATGTTTGGTTTATAAGTAAATTCTTTTGTTTTTATATATAATTTTTTTTAATTAAAATGGAATGCATATAGTGGAAGAAAATAATTTTTTAATAATTTAAATGAATGATTAATAGTGTAATTATAAGTCATAATAGGTTATAAAAATTATTATTACAAAGAGACATGCATTTGAAAAAAATTAATTCATTCACTATAAATGAAGTACTGAGAAATTAAGATCAATTATGTCGATACCAAGACATTAAATATCATGGAAGTGAACTATTAAATTTTTGATATATATTATATTATACGGTATGTATATATCTGCCAATATAAAAAATTTAGAAAATATTTTAAGGGGGGACATATCATAACACATTTTTAGTGGGTATATCTCGTAGTGGTATACTACTCTATACTTTTTCTCTATACGACAATTATTCTTGTACAATATAATGAATTAAAATTACATATCATAGGAACTCATAAATTTTTATAAACAATGGATAAAAATAAATTGAACAACAAAAAAATGATTTTGAAGGTCATGATGGATGTGATGTGTGGTAATGTTGTTTTAAATCAACCAGGTAATAACCACAGAGGTAGTTATAGGAATAATAATTTCCCAAAAAAAAGAGTATATATAGTTATAGTATGTGTGATAAGATATCAAAAAGGATAATATATATCAAAAGAAGGTATATACACTTGTCATACCACATGAATGAATAAAAAAATAATAATTATATAAAGGTATGTATATCCCATTTTTTAAAATTGGAATATCATACAATGTTATTATTGGATCACATTAGTTTCAAATATAATATAAAAATGTTGAAAAAAACATACTATTAAATATTAAATTCTCTGTTAAGGAATATGTTATAATAATAATTGATTGATCATATGATGTTAATATTATAGGATACATGTAACTTTAAAAGTAATATCACTAATTAATTTGTGTAAATTTACACCCACATTATATTTTCCTTTAATAAATATAGGTTTATTAAAAAATTTCAAAATGGATTTGATAAAAATAATTATATATTAAGAATGTTCCTAGAAATGTAATTATTTATAAAGAAATTTTTTAGAATTTTTGATTTTATGAAACAAGGATAATAATTCTCATGAAAAGGTGGTCATGGTTTATGTTTTTTAATACCTAGGAAATTGAGGAGTGTAATTAGTAAAACCCAAAGAAGAATTGAAATCATCCAAGATAACTATGAGAAAATCATGGTATTAGAAAACAATTTTTCCACAAGTTACAAGACAATATATAAAAAATTTAAGGAAATACCTTAATACTGGGATGGAAAATAAATTTTTATTCATAAGAATCTACACATGTGATATAAAAATTTATTTATGGATCAACCCACATATAAGATAAATAATAATAAAGGGATATGTATATTCTCATGAAAGGGAAAATAATGAGTGAAATGAGAAAAATTATTAATCTTCAAAAACAAAGTGATATCCAATATAATTTAAATAATTTAAATATATGAATAATTATATAAAATAAATGTGACCTCATTCTCATGTAGAGCAACAGATAAATAGAGATTGACCCTATACATTATACTACAACAGTGTGGCCTAGAATTATAGGCTATGGGGTAATAAAATCACCATATTCCTTGTATTGGAATATATATTTGAGGCGAAACCATTTAACACAATTTTTAGTCTATTTATATTCATATTGACTTGGTGTACATATTTTATTAGAAACCATTTGAGGAATATCCATTTGGTGACATATTAGTAGTCATGAAAAATGATCCTTTTGGTTTTGTGGTTATGATCCATTTGACTAATGTATAATAATTGATAAAAATGGATCAAAATTACATTATGTGCAGTCACCTAGATTCCCCCCCCCCCAGAAGGTGCCTTATACTGTGACCATATAAATGAAAATTTTCATTTTGTCTCCCATAAGTGGCATTATTATAAAAATAATTGTTGACTGGAAGAAAAATAAATTCAAAAACATGAGTATATATATATATTATAGAGATAAAACTGAATAATATAAGATTGCAGAATGTGAATAATTTCAAGATAAATTGTTTGAAGGGTTTATTAGTATTCTAGGGCATTCCTTAATCATTTATGTTAATCATTAAAAAATAAATGTGATTTTTAAAATAGTAATTCATGACTTACAAGGATCCACATTGACTGATATTTATGTAATCTATGACATTTTTTAAATTAATTAATTTTTAATTAATTTTATTATTGTTAGAAATTGATTTTCATAAAATTTGATAGATAATATAACATGCGGATATTGAAACATATAAAATTCACGAAATTTTTTAAAAAATGATTAATTTTTTATGGAATTTCAAAATAAAATATGCACATATAGAATATTTTATTAATCGATTATAAATTACATGAGAAATAAAATTATATTTTACAACATTGGACATATGTGTTAATTTATAATGAAATTATTCCATAATATTACTTTCAATTTCAAATTATTAAATTAGTTCTTTAGTAAAAGATGATAATTTAAATTCTTAAATATGTACGTTATAATTCAATGTATCCTAATTTTTCTTCCAAATAATAATTTTTTTCATGGAGTGGGTTAAAATTTCATATAAAATTAAATTCTAATGAGTTATTAATAAAAATATATATTTAGAAAATAGATTTAAATTTTTTTTTATTTATTTCATTTCATTTCCTAGATTCTAATTGCCATACAATAATTTGTTAAATAAAAAAAATTACTATAAATATACTTAAAAAAAATTTCTTACAAACATCTTGTGGAATATTTTAATCATTTTTATCAATCACCTTTCTCTTTCTTGATTATTTAAGAATTGAAAAGATATTTTATAATGTTTGGAAGTAATAAGTAGTATAATAGTTTTCCATTATGATCTATTAATGAGTTATTTTTGAATGTTTTATCATTTTCATATTAATTTAAATTATAATTTTGTAATTTCATATAAATCTATTATTTTGTAACTATATTATTTATTTTCTTATAATATTTAAAGGTAAACATGTAAATTTCTTTTTAATGTATGAAATTTAATGGTTATTTGTTTTATTTTTATTTCACTATTAGAGTTGTTTTTGAAGGTTCGGGGCGCAGCAGAAGCTCGTGGGTGGATGTGCCCACTTGGATTTTTGTCAATAACAATGGTCAATCCAAGTTCAATATGATGATAAACACCAGTCTCCATGGATCAAATCACAGAAATGGACCAAGAAACGGAAAGGTTCGGAACCACAAAGTATGGTCGTTACAGGTTGATTATAATTAATTTAATAAATTTAAAAGAAATTCTTTTTGGGCGTTCTTTCATCATTCATGTTCTTGATCACGTTCCTATGTGATTCATCGTTGCATCGCAGAAGCCAAGTGTATACTTCCTCTAGCGGTGATCCACACGTGTACCTAATATCTCAGGACGTTGCCAAAGGAGTCTCTAGGTGCTAGCATGGTGAAACCTTTGCTTGCGTTGTCCGCCGTAGATCGTCTTGATCTGATGGAAGAGGAGCTCTCTCGATGCTGAGAGCGTTCTTGGAGGAAGAGGTTCTTTCGGCCTTGAAATAATTCTCCAGAGGTGTGTGTGTAAAAGTGTTGGGGTTGTGGGGATATTTATAATCGATTTTGAGGTTGTAGAGTTATGATAATAAATAAACGCGTTACATGTTTCATTTATTCCATTAACTCTTATTGAAAACCCCCATGTCGAATAATTAATTCCTTGACCTGCTCTCACACTGATTATAATAAATATCATTTAATAAAACAATATTATATCCTAAAAACCCGACTGGAAAAACTACACGGCGTGTAATAATAAATACACGGCGTATACTTGTTTTTCATTGAAAACTACACGGCGTGTACATTAAATGTGCATAGTGTGTACTTGTTTTCAAAATAAAAACTACACAGCGTGTAATAATTAATACATAGCGTGTACGTGTTTTCATTTTATTCTTCCTCCAACATTAAAACTATTTAGGCTTCCTTGAATAATTATTAAACAACGTATGGGAATAATCTTTATTATACTTGAGATACTTGAATACAATTAGTGTGTGACCCTCTAGGCCTCTTTCTCGTTCGCATTAGGAGGGCTTGCCTAAAGTCCAAGATTACTATCTAGCAATGCGTCAAGGCACCTAAGAGAATGAAGTTGATGCCACATTGACGTATCACCACATATGAATTCTTACTGTGTAATTTAATCGATTTTTCATGATATCTCATCAAGAAGGTTTCATGGCAGTTTCATTAACCGATATGGTTGATCTGTCATTCTTTGACTAACTGAAATAAACTCATCGTTTAAACCATGGCCATGGAATTTAATGCGACAGTTCTATTTCAATCAAAGGGCCGAGATATCAACTTCCACAAATGGAAGGTGCAAATCCTTCCTTGACTTATCCATTAACAACATGTCACTCGTGATGCCCCCAACGTACCCTAAATCCCGCCAACTGTCTGCATGACGGTTTTTGTCCGTAAATATAACCGTGTGAGTCATGTCAGAAGTTAATGATAATCTTCTAGTCTAAGGACCATTACACACACTCACAGATAGTAATGTCCGATGACACCAAGACATGTAGAATTACTAGTGGAGGGTCTGTTCTCATAGTCTCCCATCTTGGAGTTTACCAAGTGAAAACTCTATGAGAGAGAGTCTCGTCTTCTTAAGAGTACTCACACATGACGGTCTATATACTATGTATCCTATCATAGTATGTCATCCTACCGTAGAACTTTATTTAAGAATATTGTTATAGCATTTCATGGTTCTCATCATAGTGGGGATCTTCCAAGACATTATTAATGCAACAAATATTCCAGGACAATTATTATATTATAGTCACGAAGAACAATGAACAATATATAATAAGTGAACATTTACATAATCAATGTACAAAACAGTTGGTTATCAGGGCACAAACCCTTACAAACTCCCACTTGGAATAGAGCCAACTGCATATGACTTTTAGTCTGCTAGAACTCACATGATGATCTTGTTTCTGCTGATTCAGGGTTTTAGTCAAGGGGCCATCTATGTTGTCTTCTGTGGAAATAATGCTCAATGCAACTTCACCTCTCTGAGAAAAATCCCTCAAGAGATGATACTTCCAAAGTATGTTCTTTGTCCGATGATGTGACCTTGGCTCTATTGAATGTGCCACCACTGCAGTATTATCACAATAATATGTGATAGGATCTTTACTGCTCGGTACTACATCCAACTATTGGACGAAGATTCACATCCATACTACTTCTTTAGCTTCCTTAGAAGCTACAATATACTCAGACTCCACTGTAGAATCTTCCACCACACATTACATTGAGATCTTCCAGCTCACTTCACCTCCATTCAAACTGAAGATATATCCAGTCTGCGACTTCATGTCATCTTGATCAGTCTGGAAACTAGCATCTACATGTGCTCTGATTACTAGTTCCTCTTCCCCTCTATAAACCAGGAACATATCCTTAGTATGCCTCAGATACTTAAGAATCGTCTTGACTGCCATCCAATGGAGGTCTCTTGGATCAGCTTGATATCTGCCTACATCACTTAATGCGTAAGAAACATCTAGCCTCGTACAGATCATATCATACATGACATACCCAATCGCAGATACATAAGGGATCATTCCCATTCTTTTTCATTCTTCATGTGTATGAGGACACATTTTCTTGGAAAGATGAATTCCATGTGACACTGGAAACAATCCCCTCTTGGACTGTTCCATACTGAATCTCTTTAGTGTCTTGTCAATTTATGTACTTTTACTCAGGCCCAGCATTCTCTTCGATCTATCACGATGGATCTTGATCCCATGAATATATGCTGCCTCTCCCAAGTCATTCATGGAGAATAATTTTATGCAACCATGCCTTAACTGACTGTATGACAGGTACTTCATTTCCAATTAGTAATATGTCATCAACATATACTATTAGGAAAACAAATGCACTTCCACTAAACCTCTTGAAGACACAAGGCTCACATTCATTCTTAACAAAGCCAAATTACGTTATAGCTTCATCAAATCAAATGTTCCATGACCTTGATTCTTTCTTTAATCCATAAATGGATTTTTGCAACTTGCATAACTTGTTGGCATCCTTTGGAGTCACAAAACCTTGAGGTTGTGTCATGTAGACATCCTCCTGGAGGTTCCCATTAAGGAATGTTGTTTTGACTTCCATTTTCCAAATCTGAAAGTCATGGTAAGTGGAAATGGGCAACAGGATTCTGATGGATTTCAGCGTCGCCACCGGTGAAAAAGTTTCATCATAGTCCATTCATTGACGCTATCTAAAACCTTTTGCAACCAGTCGCGCCTTATAGGTGCTGACTTGCCCCTCCATATCCATTTTCTTCTTGAATACCCATTTATTACCAATAGTATTTACATCAACTGGAGGATCTACCAAAATCCAGACATGGATTTGGTACATGTAATCCATTTCAGAATTCATGTCTTCTGGCCACTTGGAAACGTCTTTTCCTTCAACTGATTCCTTATAGGTAAGAGGATCATCGTTGTCAACAAATAATGAGTCACCATCCTCAGTGACAAGAAAACCATATAGTTCTAGTTCTATCACCTCTCTCAAGATCCTATATAGTTCTTGTGTATCTGGAATAGATTGTTATTCCATAGGGCTTTGTGGAATCTGTTCATGTACCAACTCCTATGTATCTTGAGCCTCGACTTCATCGAAGTCTATCTCGCTCCCACTATCTCTTTTGGAGATGTGCTCCCTCTCAAGGAATATGGCATGTCTTTCTACTCTCACCTTTTTTTCTGAGGGGTTTTATAGTTAATATCCCCTTGTTTCCATGGGATATCCTATAAAGATACACTTTGTGCCTCAGGGTGCATGTTTTTTACCTGAAGAGGCCTTAACAAATGCTTCGCTACACCACACATGTGAATTCGATAACATGGATTTGCATCCACACCATAACTCATATGGAATACCATTTATCGATTTAGTTGGTACATTGTTTAGTATGTGTGCTACTGTTTGTACTGCATATACCCAAAAAGATAATAGAAGACTCGCATGACTCATCATTGATATCACCATGTCCAACAAGGTGTGGTTCCTTCTTTCACTTACACCATTCCACTGAGGTGTGTAAGGAGGAGTGAGTTGAGATTGAATCCCAAACTCCCATAATAAATTAATGAAGTCCTAATTAAGATATTCTCCTCCTCTATCTGAGCGGAGTTTTTTAATCTTCTTACGAAGCTAGTTCTCAACTTCATTCTTGTATTCTTTGAACCGATAAAAAGAATCTGACTTATACCTCACTAAGTAGATATATGCATATCTATTAAATCATCATTAAATGTTATGATGTACGAGAACCCACCACTTGATTCAACTAGAAATGGTCCACACACATATGTGTGAACTAATTCTAGAAGCTCTTTAGCTCTTTCACCATTCCCACTAAATGGGGCATTGGTCATTTATCCCTGTAGACATGCATGACATACACCAAGTGGTTTTAGTTCAAATGATTCTAAATACCCATCTTGATGTAATTTTATCAAACGTTTCTCATTGACATGACCTAGCCAGTGATGCCAATTTTGGGTGTGGTATGAGTGATGTGAATTAACTTTTTCATCGATTTCCATTACTTGGTTTTTGTAGTATAACACATAAAGGCGGTTATATAAATGTTTCCTACCAAAACAAATGATATATTTATAAAAGCAGCAACATACACTTCCAAAATTGAAGATGAATCCATAAGTATCTAATCTAGATACTGAAATAATGTTTTTGGTTACAGGGGTACATAATAACATCCTTTCAAAACCAAGACCATCCTTGTAGGCAATGTGAGATGGTAGTCTCCGACAGCTACAACAGCGAGTCTGGCTCCGTTGGATGCTCATCGATCTACCTCCCCCTGATCAATCTTCTTGAATCTACTTGGTTCCTATATATGGATATAGATGTGAGCATCACAAGCAGTATCTAATACCCAATTTGTAGAAACAGATAGATGTCATTCAATGAAAAACGTACTTGAAGCTTCCCCTTGCTTCCTAGGCTGGGTGTAGTTTTTCTTCCAGTGGCCCTTCTATCCACATGTGAAACAAACAGCCTTCTGCTCTCTTTCCTCCCCTATGATCTTCTTTTTCTTGGAAGTCCATGAAGAAGATTTGGGCTTAAATCTCTTCACCTTACCTTTCCTTTTATTTACCATAAGGACAGATGACTTTTCACGCTTCATGTCATTATATACATGGTGAATAACGATAAGGAGATCAGATAGAGACTTCTCAATGTTGTTCATGATGAAATTAATAACAATGTTCGAGAAGCTCTAGGGGAGTGATGCAAGAATGAGATTGGTGCCCAGTTCTTTGGATAGTTTTAACCCTTGAACCTCCAAGCGCTCAATATAGCCAATGAGATTGACTACATGAGGCCCAACTGGGGAACCCTCTCCAAGAATGCTCTAAAATAGAGCCTTGGAGATCTCAATCCTTTCCTGTCTTGATCTCGCCTAGTATAGACCACAGTGGTGATCGAGCATTCTATAGAGATCCATGTCTTCAGGAGACTTCATGAGCTCACTAGACATCGATGTTAAAATCAAACATTGAACATCGAGAGCATCGTTCAAATGTTGATCATAGACTATGAAAGATTCATCACTCACCCCTGGGGAATGAGAATTAGGAAGTGAGGACTCCAGCACGTAAAACTTTCGTTCATGGCGTAGGATAACCAGAAGGCGCCTAAACCATTCCTGAAAGTTACTGTCGGTGATGATATTGTCTTTATCTAGAATTGATCACAGAGTAAATGTGTATGTCGAGTTTTCCATTTCGATTATACAAATTTAAATAGTATATTTATCATTACTTTCTTGACTACATTTTATGAAAAAAAATAAATGAATTTAGTAATTCTCCCACTATTTTATCAGGTCCCAATGGCCCTCACCATTGAACTCAGAATATCCTGTTTCTTTGACATTATAGTGGAAAGGATCCATATTCCCCTTTGCATAACCCCAACAAGGGTTGGTCAAGCTATTTGAAGGTCTTTATGTAGGAAGATATTTTCCAACTGTGAGATTAATGCTCCTTGATCTCTTGAGTGGACTCCCCAATCCTGAAATCCTGACTTTGATTTTCTCAACTCTTGCCTCCAATATTACATCATGTCTAGAAAGGGCTACTCCTCTTTATGTAATATGGTTATGTCAACCCGAATCCTTTCATATGGACTTCCTTTATAAAATTATGTGTCCCAACAAGGGTTGGTCAAACAAATAGTTTTATTGATTGTTTCCCTTAATCAAGTAACGGAAGGCTTGTTCTGACTTAATATGGTATTTGGGGGATTTTATTCTTTATGTATAGTTTTTCATTATCACATGCTTGTTAATATTAAGTGATGCTTGATTAAGTGATTAACCATATTTTGATAATGTTTACGCATAGTCCTATTTTTTATTTTATTCCATCTTTTCATGCTTGTTCATTTTATTAACTATGTGATCGCGACAACACATACATAATAAATAAACCATTAAATTTAGACAGAAATAAAATAATATGGCATGATGGTGATATTCTATTGGTTAACTAATCTAGCGGTTTTGATAAGATAACCCTAACCTAGGGAAAACACCTTGAACCTGATGGTTAGTATTTTGCAGCTCTCACCTCTCCACCTTTGTATCTTCTTGCGTCGGTTTTGCCTCGACTTCGGGATTTGAACCGTCTCCTTTGGATTTTGGAGATCCTATATTACACTGGTTTACATTAAAGAAACCATGTGCACACATGCCCTACATTTTATTAGAAGAAGGCTCGCATGACAAAAAATTTAAATTAAATAAATTTAAATGAAACCATATACATACAAAGGGTTATTGGTCTAGCTCATGATCATCCATAGCATGCAGCGACATTTAAGAATATTTAGATTTCAAATTATTTTAATCGTTCGTTCATTTAAGATAATTTGCACTCGAATTCAATTAATTATGATCTTATAATTAATCAATTATTTATCTTAAATTTATTTATGAATTTCCTTGAGATTCTTCTCATCCATATTCCTTGTACGGGTCTTTGTACATTGGAGGAAACCTGGTAAAATTACATTTCTGGAAAGTACATGGTGTGTAGTTTATAATTACACGGCGTGTATTTCTTTTCACTCTTTATACAAAGTACACGTCGGGGCTTTGGAGTGTTTTCTATTCTTTTGAAATTTTGGAGTATACGGCGTGTAGATAAATAATACATGGCGTGTACTTCCTTATTATGTGGTAACTGGCCTGGCCATCCCGTTTACGCGGTACGTGGCTTATCTTTGTACATGCTTTCACCTAGGCCGGAACGGACTACACGGTGTCTTTCTCCAACATACACGTCGTGTATTCCGGTTCCATGGGCCATTCAATAATAGTAAACACAGCGTGATTAATACTTAGGCATATTCAATTCACACAGCTTGGTTTGGCGGACCTGTGCCGGTTCATTGAACCTAATTACACGATGTGTAGTTTTAATTACATGCTGTGTAATCCCGTGTTGTACAGGCATAAAGAGCAGCTCCTCCGGATGAGTTGCTCATTTTTATTTTAATCAAAAATTAGGATTAAAAGGTCGTTTCTGTGATATGAATTGAGAAACGAATGAGTAAGAATAGATCTCGTTTATTATGATTAATAGAACGATAGATTTCGAATTGAATCAAATATAAATGCGTAAATTATAAACAAAAATTAAATAACTATAATCAACGTTGTAACCTCACCTCTGATACCATTTGAAGGTTTCGGGCGCAGCGGAAGCGCATGGGTGAATGTGCCCACTTGGATTTTTGTCATTAACAATGATCAATCCTGGATCAATACGACGATAAATGCCAGTCTCCATGGGTCGAATCACAGAAATGGAAGAAGAAAAGGAAAGAACCATAACCACAAAGTAGGATCATTACAGATTGATTATAATTAATTTAATAAATTTAAAATAAATAATTTTTGGTGTTCTTTCTTCATTGATGTTCTTGATCACGTTTCGGTGTGATTCGTCATTGCGTCACAGAAGCCAAGTGTAGACTTCCTCTAGCGGTGATCCACACGTGTACCTCGTATCTTGGGATGTCACCAAAGTAGTCTTCGGGTGCTAGCATAGAGAAACCTCTGCTTGCGTTGTCCGCCTTAGATCGTCTTGATCCGATGGAAGAGGATCTATCTTGGTCTTGAGAGGGTTCTTGGGGGAAGAGGTTCTTTTGGCCTTGAAAGAATTCACCAGAGGTGTGTGTGTAAAAGAGTTGGGGTTGTGAGGATATTTATAATCGAGTTTGAGGATGTAGATTTATGACAATAAATAAACGCGTTATGCATTTCATTTATTTCATTAACTCTTATTGAAAACCCCCATATTGAAAAATTAATTCCTTGACATGCGCTCACGCTGATTATAATAAATATCATTTAATAAAATAATATTATATCCTCAAAATCCCGACTAGAAATAATTAACGGCATGTAATAATAAATACACGACGTGTACTTGTTTTTCATTGAAAAATACACATTGTGTACATTAAATGTACACGGCGTGTACTTTTTTTCAAAATAAAAACTACACAGCGTGTAATAATTAATACACGACGTGTACTTGTTTTCATTTTATTCTTCCTCCAAAATAAATACTATTTAGGATTCCTTTAATAATTATTAAACCACGTATTGATATAATCTTTATTCTACTTGAGATACTTGAATACACTTAGTGTGTGACCCTCTAGGCCTCTTTCTCATTGGCATTAGGCGGGCTTGCCTAAAGTCCAATATTACTGCCTAGCAACGGGTCATGGCACCCAAGAGAAAGAAGTTGATGCCGTATTAACGTATCAGCACATACGAACGCTTACTGTGTAATGTGATCCCTTTGTCTCGATATCTAATCAAGCAGGGTTCATGGAAGTGTCATAAACCTATATGCTTTATATGTCATTCGTTGAATACCTAAAATAAACTCGTCGTTTACACCATGGCCATGGAATTTAATGCGACAGTTCAATTTCAATGAAAGGGCCAAGATATCAACTTCTATATATAGAAGGGGAAAATCCTTCCTCAACTTATCTGTCATGACCCGAACCTACCCGTGCTCGAGCTGCAACTACCCCACGCCCGCCTCTATAGGCCAGGGGCTGGCGACCGGCACCGAAGGCACAATAACTCGGGGAGGCCTTTGCCTAAGCACCTGTACACACACACGCAGCACACTCAATGCAAAAGTACAGAGTAAAGAAAGAACGAGAAGAGTAAAAAGAACAACTGCTATATATATAAACCACAGATGTGCATCGACCTCTAAATAGTACAAAGTACAAGCTGAAAAGAAAAGGGGCAAAACACCCGCCCAACCAAAAGTTCCACAACCCGGCAACAGGTAAACAAAAGAAACAGCTGACGGGTCTCCCACCTAGAACCCGACCACGACCACCGCACACGGTCCAAGCTCCCAAGCTCCTATGCTCCACTGAAGTCACGCTCCACATGTCTGTCGTCTGCAAGGGCACACCAAGTGCTAGCAAAGCCAAAGCAGGGGTGAGTATAAAAATACTCAGTAGGATACCCTGAAGGCTCGAGGTACCAACAAAGGAGGTACCGAAGGGTGAGCAGTAGAGCGAACACGTTAAAGTAGAGGAGTACAACTGTAAGTAAAGTAAAGAGTCCAACTCAATACAACAAGAGAAAAGAATGTAGACTCGTCCAAACAGAAGGAGTTGGAAACAGTGAGAAGATGAACTTCCCATCGAGTCTTCACTACCTATAGCAGGAGAGTAGACTCGTCCAACCACGGGAAGCTAGACACGGAAAGCACGTGGCATACCCCGCGCGTCTTCACCTCACCTAGAAGGAGAGTAACCAAACCCAAGATGTGGGTACCGTAAACAAGGTATATACATGTCCATATGCTCAAACAAGAAGCCCGAACAATGTCGTAAGGGGATCTCCGTCCCGTAGCTCAGCCTAAGAAAAAGTAGCCAACAGTCCCAAAAGAAACACCATCGATGCCCAGCATCCCGCACGTCTTCCCCGAACCGCTAGCCAAGGGGCTCAATCACCACACCTCGACACTATCCGCTTTGGGCGGCACTGACTCGCCCGCACGGTTTTAGATCTCGTCACAAGAACGCGTCTCGGTGGGGAAAGCACCCCTCGTACTTGAGAGTTCTGGGGAAGTCAAACCACACCTCATCACTGCCCTGCAGTCGAGAGGTCTCCTCAAAGTCATTCCGTCACAACACTGACCTTTATAACCAAGGGTCCCGCTCCAGTAATCACGGAGGAAAGCCACAGACTAGCCTAGTCGAGAGGACCGAGTCTGGAATGTCAACCGGTGTCCCCACTACCCAGCCCTGCTGGAGGGTAATTCACAACCAGATATCGGGTGACCCACTGCCCAGCCCTGCTGGAGGGTAAACCATAATACATCATCTGGCGACCCACTGCCCAGCCCCGCTAGAGGGTAGACCATAATAAAACACTGGGTGACCCACTGCCCAGCCCTACTGGATGGTAAACCATAATTCGTCATCAGGCGACCCACTGCCCAGCCCCGCGGAAGGGTAGACCTGGAATAAGTCGACAGGAGACCCACTGCCCAGCCGTGCTGGAGGGTAGACTTGGAACTAGACGACGGGCGACCCACTGCCCAGCCCCGCTAGAGGGTAGAACCTAAAAGGTCATCGGGTGACCCACTACCTAGTCTCTGCTAGAGGGTAGACCATAAAAAGACACTGGGTGACCCACTGCCCAGCCCTGCTGGAGGGTAAACCATAATCCGTCATCAGGCAACCCACTGCCCAGCCCCACTGGAGGGTAGTCCTGGAATAAGTCGACAGGCGACCCACTGCCCAGCCGTGCAGAAGGGTAGACCTAGAACCAGATGACGGGCGACCCACTGCCCAGACCCGCTAGAGGGTAGACCCTAAAAGGTCGTCTGGTGACCCACTACCCAGTCTCTGCTTGAGGGTAGACCCTAATAGCGTCGGGTGACCCACTGCCCAGTCTCTGTTGGATGGTAGACCCTAATAGCGTCGGGTGACCCACTGCCCAGTCTCTACTAGAGGGTAGACCGTAATAGCATCGGATGACCCACTGCGTAGTCTCTGCTGGAGGGTAGACCCTAATAGTGTCGGGCGACCCACTGCCTAGTCTCTACTGGAGGGTAAACCCTAGAAGTCAGTGAGCAACCCACTGCCCAGCCCTACTGGAGGGTAAGCCCGAGGAAGTCAGTGAGTAACCCACTGCCCAGCCCCTCTGGAGGGTAGAACTCAGAATTGCCCTGGCCATCTCCACTGGAGGGTACAACACTGGCCAACCGAACATGGAGTGGGTATCGCGCAACCACCCAACTCCAGCACAAGTCACCAAAAGGGGTTCATCGCCTGTTCCATCACTAGGTGTCACTAGCACCGCTACTGGCCGATCCATCGCGAGCGAAACCAGGGGGAGACCACTCAACCCTGCTGGTCAAACAAACGAGCACAAAGGGACCCTCTACGCCACGAGAGGCCCAAGTACGCAAAGCAGAACCTGGCACGCATGTGGGGCCCACACGACGTGTGTCCCCAAGTCAACCCCAACCAAGTGCACGAACGTTTTCAGGTACGAACAACCATATGTACAATCAAGAATTTCCATATACTCCCAGAGTATACATAGTCTCAACCCAAGGGTCATCGTGCACACAGCACCCAACGTCAACGCGAAGGCGTGACGTAACAACTCCACCTCAAAGGCCCAGGCACGGCCAATCACATCTCGTGAACCATTCATATCACTCTCCCAAGAGTGCGCGATCACACGCCAAGGGTGCGCTAAAAACATGGTAGGTCGAACCACCACTAGAGCACCTTCCATTCTTCCACTGTTAACAAGATCGCGTAAGAGGATCCGCACTGCCAAACGGATTACACCGTTGTAATCCTCGCGGAAAAACATGCAAGATCCACTATATACTTGCCTCCAATGAATATACGACGAAAAAGTCACCAACACCGCCTCACGCCCGAAGGGCGTCCCGTGATCCTGAGCCTCGGCCCCGAAAACAGTCAGGCTCATCGCACCATTGCGATCCCCTAGGGAAAACACATCAAAAGCACTACTCACTTGAGTGCAACAGATATCCGGAGAAAAAGGTGCATCCCGACGCACCGCACACGAGCGGAGCCACTTGGGACCCGCATCCTGGTCCCGAAACTCAACGAATGGATCGCACAGTTGTGATCCTCTCGGAAAAGTACACAAGATGGACTACTCACTCATCCAAAATAGTCACCCGGTGATAAAGCTGGAAATCACCGTCAACTCCCGAAACGGCCCTCGCGGGGCCCGCACCATCGTGCGGAATTTAAGCAGGCAGACTGCGCCAACACGATGCCCTCGGAAAAACACCCAACATTGACTGCTCACACACCCCGAACAGACGTCCGAGGAAAAAGTCGTGAAATGCTGCACGCAGCTCAAGAGGCGGGCCGTGGGGCCCACACCTCAACTCCAGCCTCAATGCCTGGAACCACACTGGAAACCTCCGTCTTTGTTCCAGGGTCACAACGCCGCTAACGGTGCTCAAAACGGACATCAGACGCGCCCGCGCCATCCTAAACAAGAATCTCGGGGATTACGCTCGACCACTTAAGGACACGTCACGCCTCAGCGGCCCCTCGTTTCAGGAATTAAAAATTCCCGAAACCATCTCAAGAAGACTGTCTCGTCAATACAGATCCACTGCCGTAGACGGTACTCAAAACAGACACCCGTAGAAGAAAATACGGGTGTCCGAACACCGAGGGGGAAAGCCCCTGGGGCTGGACCAGCCTGGGCCGGCCCGCGGCTTGGCTGCGCGGCCGGTCGCGGCTGCCGCGTAAAGACCCTCGCGGCGCGGTTCTTGGTCGTGCACAGGGGTGGCACGACGCAACCCCGCGGTCGCCGCTCCCTGGTGACCGTGCCTCGCCGGGTGCTCCGCCAGACACCCCCACCGACGCCCCAGCACCCCCGCCGGACACCCGCGCTGACACCCCTGCCGCACCCAGCACCTCCACCGGACACCCACAGACACCCCTACCGTGCCCAGAACCTCCACCGGACACCCACGGACACCCCTTCCTCGCCGTCCTCCCTCGCCGCGCCGCCGCTCGAACCCGCCGGAAACCGAAAACCCGCAATGTTCGGCGGATCATTGCGGATGCCACGGAGCTCGAAATTTGAATCCGAAAGATGCGTTGAAAAGGTAAATAACTCTACTACGTATTCATGGGTTTTGATCAATGATCGAACAAAAATTCGAGGGTACAAATTAGGTTCGAATGAGGTGATGGAATGAAAAACGCAAACGATAAACTCCTACCTCGCGGGGCTTCGCCCGAAGCTTCGCGTCGATCCGTCGGCACCACCGCACCTTGCCAGAGTTGCCTCGCCAGAGCTCGCCTTTCCAGAGCTGGAGGAGGAGAGGGAGAGGAGGGTCTGCCAGGGGGAAGGGGAAAGAGAAGAGGGAGGGGTGTGTTAAGAGTTTAAATAGAAAACGCTTAACCACCCGCCCGTCGGCCCGAACCCGAACCCTCAGCAAGGTCGGGGTTAAGCCACCCCTGGGGTAAAAACGATGTTCCGAGAGCAACGGTGGTCTCAGAATTTTAATCCGAGACCCCGTTCAAATGTTATAAAATTTAACGTCTGAAGCTGCTAAATTAAGAAAATGCCCCCTGAGCCATTTTTCAGAAACGGCCCGTGCCCGCAAAACGTACACCCCTCCTAGGGTAAACGGCACGCTCCGAACTCAACGGTGCCCTCAGTTTCCCAATCCGAGCCACCGTTTACGAGATACTAGCATTTCAACATTAAAAGAATAAATTAATTAATTAATTTATCCATTTAACCATCCGAAAGCGAGCGAGGGGTCCAAACATCCCGCGCTGACAAGTTTTATGTCGTTCCTAGGGTAAACACCCCATTCTGGACCCATCCGTACTCTCAGATCCCTGATCCGGATCACCGTTTAGGAGTTATCACATTTATTTGGCGTGTCCAGTGTGAACGCACTAAAAATTTAATTCCGGCCACTCTGGGGCTCGGAATCGCACGCCGTCTGAAGGCGCTGCTCTGGAATATCATCAAGAATATTCCAGTCTTTCACAGCAAAAACAGGGGTCTTACATCATTCCCTCCTTCAAGATTTTCATCCCCAAAAAGCAAAACTAGGGAGCAACGCAGGGTACTAAGCCCACACCTGGCTTTCCCATACCCAGAAGAACCCACGCACAGCTCTGTTCCTTCCTCCAAACACTAAAGGATTGATCTGTTCACGCGAGGTCAGCCCTTGCCGACGTTGTGCACCCACTCCAGACTTTGGGGTTAGGGCAAGGCGGTATGGTACCTTGCCATCCCTTTGCATGGTCTCAAACGGCCCGAAGGCCCTCAGGGGTAGCTCACCTCCCCGGCCAAACCTCTACGTCGCATGCCGCGACTGGAATCATCGCCCGCACCTGAAACAAGGCCCGGTGATTTCCTCCTTCAGAATATCCATATGGTGAAACACCCAAAGATATCTGGTCACGTAAGGTTCCACAGTCGATGCCCTCTTAAACGCTCAACAGGCGAAGGATCCAACACCACCGACTAAAGGAAAAGGTCTCACGCCTTTTTCCTTACCAACACAGGGTTACACCCGATGCCCTGCGTCACCCTGGTAACACCTCAAACAAGGAGTAGGGAGAAAGCCTTTCACATGCAGAGCCTAATAATTCTACTACAAAAAGTAGAAGAGTCGCAAGGGGTACCTCTCACCATCCCATGCTTTGAAGGATCGTAGACATCCAAAGCTCGCGGCTGTCCTCGGTCCCAACTGTCAGCTCCCGGAGCCTGATGTGGACCACCTAGTGGTGATGGGAAGACCTCGTAAAGTCATCCCCCACTACCAGCTCCTCCCGCTCCTCTGCTAGCACCACCTCCCTGGGTACTAATCTGATCACGGCGCTGCATCTGTCGTGGTGGTGCGCCTGCTGCCTGCCCTGTAAAGACCCGTAAATTTCAAGGAAATTTTTTTCTTAATTTTCTTTGGAATTTTACATGAACGCAGTTTCTGACGACGCCTGATTCCGAGGCCCGGTGTTCCTGGAATCATTTTCCGAAGTTTGGCTCGGGTACGTTCAGTGAACGGACGAGCGGGTTTTTCTAACTTTTGAACTGGTGCCAAGAATCGAATTCTGAGGGCACTGATGAAATCACAGCGCCGGTATTCACTTAGAAACGCCTCTTCCGGAGTTGCGTTTGCTCGGGTGTGGTTTTCAGTTTTCGGGCTTAAAGTTAAGAAATAAAATAATTTTGCGACAACTTTATTTTATTTCACTTAAGCCGCTTGGAAGCCACTTGAAGCCACTTAAAGGCGGCTTGAACTTAGTTGAACTGGATAGGGTGCTATCCAGGAATATCCTACCCCCTTGGTAGGATATTTGTGAGGTGGGCCCCGCACGAGCCCCACCGTTTCTTTTCTTCTTAAGTAACGCACCCGCACCCCCCTATTAAAAGAAGTCAACCGTGCGTTTTTCTGGTTAAGAAACACCCCTTTTAATTGGGCTGTTAATTTGTTACAATTAATTCTTTGAGATTAATTGATCGTTTCTTTTCTTTTGAAATTCAATTTCTTATCTTGTGTTAATAAATTAATACTTGGGCATATTTTATTTTTTTGAGTCTTGTCACGTTGGGAGGATTTGGGAGGCTTGAAGAACATCTTCTTCAACGACGAAGAACGTGAAGAACGAATCGGTCTCCGACGAAGAACATCATCACGTCCTTCTTCCGAAGAACGACGACGCGCCATCCCTCATTCTTCTTTCCACATCCAAGGAAGGGAGACGCTGTTCCACCTCGGACAACCTCCGTCTTCATCTACGAATCCTCTTCCGCGACGACGCGACGCCTTTCCGCGACAACGCGACGATCCCCCTCTTCCGCGACGAGCCTTTCCGCGAAGAACGTCCGCGCGCGACGATCAACGAGGTAGGGATTTTATAATTTTGGAATACCCCTCTTTATATTCCCGTGAACGTTCTTTAAAAACTTAAGAGCCGGTTTCAAATGAACAATTTTATTTTATTAAAATTATCAGTTCATGTGTTGAACAATTTCTCCCGTTGTTTTTATCTAACGCAGAGGGTGCAGGTCAAACGAACACGGCCCGGCAACCCTCCGCCATTCTTCGTGTTTTGCGGATTTGGCGGGCGACGACGGAACGTGCCGCAACGGGTGTTTGATGATCCCGCAGTAAAGAACGGAACCCGGGAGGAACAACGGCGTAGACGAGAAGGAAAACGGGCCACCGGAGCGACTCCGGCGGACCGCGGAAGCCGGTGGTGGCGTGGGTCGCCGGCACGGCAGCGCCGGCAGCCGGATGCGGCGGCACCCCGTGGGTGTCCAGCGCGACACCCCGCGGGTGCCGCGGGGTTGTCACGCGGCACCCCGCGGGTGTCCAGGGCGACACCCCGTGGGTGCCGCGGGAGCGTCACGCGGGGCGGCGGCTTTCCCCCTCGTCGGCCGCTCGGCCGAGCCGAGCCGGACCGGCCCTGGCCGGGCCGGGCCGGGCCAACCGAGTTGGACCCGACCCGGTTCGGGCCAACCAGGGGGGGTCGCGCCGGGTCGGCCCGGGCCCGGACCCCCCGTCTTCGGACGGACTTCGTTCAAATGGCCCTATCTTGAGCTACGAGCCTCCAAACGACTCGCCGTCAGCGGCAACACAATCCTTGGAGCGAGTCGGTCGTTTCGGTTTATCGCACTCAAAGTTTCGGAATACTTTGGGTTCGGCCGGGTTGGTTCGTACACGAAACCAACCGGGCCCTCGGAGCGGAAACGCTCATATCTTGAGCTACGGACGTCCGATTGACGTGCCGTCAGCTTTGTTAGTTTCCTCTTAGTGTGACAGATCTTTTGGCTCACTCCGCCCGAGGATTGGACGCAAGTGGAGTACGGTCGGGTTGGTTTTGCCTTAAAAACCAACCGGGCCCCTGGGACGAAAAAGCCAATAACTCTCAGACCGGGCGTCCGATTGACGCGCCGTCTATTGCGTTGAGTTCCTCTTGATGAGACGGAACTTTTGGCATCCTCCGCCCGAGTTTTGGATGCAGATGGATAGTGGCCGGGTTGGATCGCACTGAAATCCAACCGGACCCCTGGAACGGAAAAGCTGATATCTTTCAGACCAGACATCCGTTTGACGAACCGTCAGCGGCATTGGTGATCACGTTGAAAAACGGTCCCTATGAGTATACCATGTGAGTGTTTGGGGTATAGTTGAGTTACGGCCGGATTGGTTCGCTCACGAAACCAACCGGGCCCTTGGGACGAAAAGGCTAATAACTCACAGACCGGGTGTCCGATTGACGCACCGTCTGTTGCGTTGAGACCCCAATGACGAGGTTGTCCTTCGAGATACTTCTTGCGGGACTTTGTGATACTTGGAGTATCGACCAGTAGCTCGTGGAGCGGACCGTCCCGGAGACGAGCGGGCGGAGCACGGAGACCGTGTAGCTGACTGAGACCCGACGACTGCTGATCGAACGACTCGGTGTTTGACAGAGGTGCGCTTGGTTGTAGCGGAACATGGGAGCGCTTGGTTGTAGCGGCAGACCTACGACAGAGGTGCGCTTGGTTGTAGCGGCACATGGGCGCGCTTGGTTGTAGCGGCAGACCGACGACAGAGGTGCTCTTGGTTGTAGCGGCACATGGGAGCGCTTGGTTGTAGCGGCAGACCCACGACAATGGTGCGCTTGGTTGTAGCGGCACATGGGAGCGCTTGGTTGTAGCGGCAGACCCACGACAGAGGTGCGCTTGGTTGTAGCGGCACATGGGAGCGCTTGGTTGTAGCGGAAGACCCACGACAGAGGTGCTCTTGGTTGTAGCGGCACATGAGAGCGCTTGATTGTAGCGGCAGACCCACGACAGAGGTGCGCTTGGTTATAGCGGCACATGGGAGCGCTTGGTTGTAGCGGCAGACCCACGACAGTGGTGCGCTTGGTTGTAGCGGCACATGGGAGCGCTTTGTGGTAGCGGCTGGCCCGCTTTACTCGATAGGTGGAGTACTACAGCAGTCTTAAGTTAGTGGGCAGTACCTCGGAGTTGTGACAGGAACACTGTACACTCCAGAGACGGAGCTCTTCAGTAGTTACGGTTTCGATGATGAAAATCCTGGTTTGAGCTGAGACTTTTGACCTTGTGTTTGCCTCATGATTGAGATGGGTTACTTGATAACTTAGGTATATGTATGGGCATATATCTAAGTAGATGTTATCTGTTGAGATATTCTTGTGGTTATCCTTGTTGGTTTTAGTGAGACCTTGAGGGTCTCGGGGTCCCTACTGAGTATCGTTATACTCACCCCTGCACGGGCTATGCCCGCACTACGTTGTGTTGGTTGCAGACGGCGGACAGCGCTGATCGTGGTGGAGGCGTGCGGAGCAGGACGGTACCTGGAGGTGGACCACTGGGTGGGACGTACTCGGAGCGGTCAGGTGGACCCGAGGTGCAGTGGAGGCTATCTGTACCCACCCTTTAGGTGGGACTTCCAGAGGACGGCTTGACGCTGCGGATTTTCCTTTCAGTGGCTGTTTTTTTTTCTTTCAGTTTTACATTACAGTTGGGCTTGTATTTCCGGCCCCTTTTACTTTCAGCACACCTTGTACAGTTTTTACTTAGTGTTTACTTTTCCGCTTGCTTACTCTGTGGTGCTTGTTTACTTTTCAAAGGCAATGCCTTCCCTTTTTTTGTTGGGATTTACGCCTTGGTGCTAGTCGCCAGCCCCTGGCCTATGGAAGGCGGGCATGGGGTAGTCACGGCACGGGCCCCGAGGGCGGGTCGTGACAAATTGGTATCAGAGGAGTTCAGTTCTACCGCGAACTCTGATCTTTTCTATGTGAAGCAATAGTGTTTAGCGTATTGGGTGTGGTTATCAGTCCAGGGAGTCCAGTGTTGGTGCGGCGGCCGACGTATCCGTACACCAGGACCCTGACTTCTGATTTCAGACTTAATTCACGAAAACAATGATTGCATGTGTGTTTCAAATTTTCCTTGTGATTACTTGTGTCAGCTCACCAGGTATACTGTCCTGACCGTGGCGCACCTGTTTCTTTCAGGATGGCCCCACGACGACAGCCAGCTAGGATTCCGAGAGTGGAGCGTGATGACAGCCCACCGAGTGTCGAGGACTCGGTACAGTGCCCTTTGACAGCTGAGGCACTGGCGGTACCTATACCCGCCAAGGCACCGATGCTACCAGCCCCATCCGCTGACGATGCACGTCGCCTTAGTGCACTGCATGAGCTCCAGCGCCAGCGACCGCCCAGGTTCCACGGGGAGACGGACCCTCAGGCCGCTGAGGACTGGCTGGAGGCAGTTGTTCGGGTTTTCAGATTAGTGAGGACACCAGCAAACCTCATGGTGATCCTCGCAGCGAGTCTCCTGCACGCGGCAGCAGGCAGATGGTGGAGCTTGATGGTCCAGGTGCACGATGAGGCCTCCCTCATCTGGACGGACTTCGAGAGCCTCTTCCACTCAGAGTTCGTCCCGGCCACCCTCCGTGCGGTGCGCATTCAGGAGCTTCTTCAGCTGCGGCAGGGCAGCTTGACGGTAGCCCAGTACGCGGTGAGGTTCACCGACCTTTCTCGCTACTCGACCGACATGGTACGAGACCCCTTCTTCCGGGCCCGGACCTTCGAGCAGGGATTGAGACACGAGATCAGGGCATCGATGATCTCCCTCAGCATCCCGACCCAGGCAGGAGTGCTAGAGCGATCCCTTCTGATCGAGAGATTTATGGCTGAGTCTACAGCGAGGCCTACCGCAGGGCGGCAGGTGGCGGAGTCTTCGGCAGCAGGTAGCCGACGGATGACTCATGGTTCCGGCAGACGACCTCGGGACACTGGCTCAGCAGTGCGGGGCACACAGCGCGAAGCTAGCCTTCTGAGAGGCAGGCAGTGCTACTCGTGCGGCGGGCAGGGCCACGTGGCTCGTGACTGCCCGACCCGCCGTACTGAGGAGCAGCAGACGGTGGAGGGGCCACCCAGGCAGAGGCAGAGGGTCGACCGTGGCGGTCTGTAGGGAGGAGGCGGACGAGGCAGAGGAGCTGGCCGAGCAGCAGGTGGTGGGCGACGCTTTGAGGCTCTGCCCCCACCACCACCAGGCGGTCCACCCCGACCGCAGGGGACAGGAGGACATGGGAGAGCTCATCTTCTGGAAGTTGAGGCCTACGATCATGGGGCTCCGGGAGCAGATGGACAGGAGTGGGACTAGCTCCAGACTTGGAGACTTTTGTTCATGTTGCTTATAGTTTTGTTGCTGTATGTTTGTAGATGCTTTGTGTCTTTGTACTTGAGATGCAGTAATAAAAGACACCTTTTCTTGTGACATTTACTTCCCTGTCCTCTCTTGTGTTGTTACTAAGAGGTTCCAGTTTTGACTGTTGACTTGACCCTCACTTGTGAGACATCTACTGGAGGAGACCCAGTTACCACACACTGATGCTGACAGTGTGACTCAACCCTTGGAGGCGAGAGTAACGGTTGGATCTCTTGGTAGTAGCGTCGAGGCCTTACGACGTCATCCTTGGTATGGATTAGTATCATCCATGTCGGGATTGACCGTATTAGGCGAAGAACGTGGTTCATCCAGGGGATGAGACCAGATTTCTCTTATCGGCAAGGAAGAAATCATAGCAGCTCTAGTGGGACCAGAGGTGGTCCGGGCCACGATAGAGAAGGTCCAGGTGAGCACATGGAGCGGAAGGCTCAGATGCGTGCTCAGTACCGCCTTTGTATCCCTAGTTTGTGTTGAAGCTTTACGGGGACGTAAAGCCCTGTGGTGGGAGTAATGTAAAGACCCGTAAATTTCAAGGAAATTTTTTTCTTAATTTTCTTTGTAATTTTACAAGAACGCAGTTTCTGACGGCGCCTGATTCTGAGGCCCGGTGTGCCCGGAATCATTTTCCGAAGTTTGGCTCGGGTACGTTCAGTGAACGGACGAGCGGGTTTTTCTAACTTTTGAACCGGTGTCCGGAATCGAATTCTGAGGGCACCGATGAAATCGCAGGGCCGGTATTCGCTTAGAAACGCCTCTTCCGGAGTTGCGTTTGCTCGGGTGTGGTTTTTAATTTTCGGGCTTAATGTTAAGAAATAAAATAATTTTGCGACAACTTTATTTTATTTCACTTAAGCCGCTTGGAAGCCACTTGAAGCCACTTAAAGGCGGCTTGAACTAAGTTGAACTGGATAGGGTGCTATCCAGGAATATCCTACCCCCTTGGTAGGATATTTGTGAGGTGGGGCCCGCACGAGCCCCACCGTTTCTTTTCTTCTTAAGTAACGCACCCGCACCCCCCCTATTAAAAGAAGTCAACCGTGCGTTTTTCTGGTTAAGAAACGCCCCTTTTAATTGGGCTGTTAATTTGTTACAATTAATTCTTTGAGATTAATTGATCGTTTCTTTTCTTTTGAAATTCAATTTCTTATCTTCTGTTAATAAAATAAGACTTGGGCTTATTTTATTATTTTGAGTCTTGTCACGTTGGGAGGATTTGGGAGGCTTGAAGAACATCTTCTTCAACGACGAAGAACGTGAAGAACGAATCGGTCTCCGACGAAGAACGTCGTCACGTCCTTCTTCCGAAGAACGACGACGCGCCATCCATCATTCTTCTTTCCACATCCAAGGAAGGGAGACGCCGTTCCACCTCGGACAACCTCCGTCTTCGTCTACGAATCCTCTTCCGCGACGACGCGACGCCTTTCCGTGACAACGCAACGATCCCCCTCTTCCGCGACGAGCCTTTCCGCGAAGAACGTCCGCACGCGACGATCAACGAGGTAGGGATTTTATAATTTTGGAATACCCCTCTTTATATTCCTGTGAACGTTCTTTAAAAACTTAAGAGCCGGTTTCAAATGAACAATTTTATTTTATTAAAATTTTCAGTTCATGTGTTGAACAATTTCTCCCGTTGTTTTTATCTAACGCGGAGGGTGCAGGTCAAACGAACACGGTCTGGCAACCCTCCGCCATTCTTCGTGTTTTGCGGATTTGGCGGGCGACGACGGAACGTGCCGCAACGGGTGTTTGATGATCTCGCAGTAAAGAACGGAACCCGGGAGGAACAACGGCGTAGACGAGAAGGAAAACGGGCCACCGGAGCGACTCTGGCGGACCGCGGAAGCCGGTGGTGGCACGGGTCGCCGGCGGCCGGAGGCGGCGGCACCCCGCGGGTGGCCAGCGGGACACCCCGCGGGTGCCGCGGGGTTGTCACGAGGCACCCCGCGGGTGTCCAGCGCGACACCCCGTGGGTGCCGCGGGGTTGTCCCGTGGCACCCCGCGGGTGTCCAGGGCGACACCCCGTGGGTGCCGTGGGGTTGTCACGCGGCACCCCGCGGGTTTCTGGCCGACACCCCGCGGGTGCTGCGGGGGTGTCACGCGGGGCGGCGGCTTTCCCCCGCGTCAGCCGCTCGGCCGAGCCGAGCCGGACCGGCCCTGGCCGGGCCGGGCCGGGCCAACCGCGTCGGACCCGACCCGGTTTGGGCCAACCAGGGGGGGTCGGGCCGGGTCGGCCCGGGCCCGGACCCCCCCGTCTTCGGACGGACTTCGTTCAAATGGTCGTATCTTGAGCTACGGGCCTCCAAACGACTCGCCGTCAGCGGCAACGCAATCCTTGGAGCGAGTCGGTCGTTTCGGTTTATCGCACTCAATGTTTCGAAATACTTTGGGTTCGGCCGGGTTGGTTCGTACACGAAACCAACCGGGCCCTCGGAGCGGAAACGCTCATATCTTGATCTACGGACGTCCGATTGACGTGCTGTCAGCTTTGTTAGTTTCCTCTTAGTGAGACGGATCTTTTGGCTCACTCCGCCCGAGGTTTGGACGCAAGTGGAGTACGGTCGGGTTGGTTTTGCCTTAAAAACCAACCGGGCCCCTGGGACGAAAAAGCCAATAACTCTCAGACCGGGCGTCCGATTGACGCGCCGTCTGTTGCGTTGAGTTCCTCTTGATGAGACGGAACTTTTGGCATCCTCCGCCCGAGTTTTGGATGCAGATGGATAGTGGCCGGGTTGGATCGCACTGAAATCCAACCGGACCCCTGGAACGGAAAAGTTGATATCTTTCAGACCAGACATCCGTTTCACGAACCGTTAGCGTCATTGGTGATCACGTTGAAAAACGGTCCCTATGAGTATACCCTGTGAGTGTTCGGGGTATAGTTGAGTTACGGCTGGATTGGTTCGCTCACGAAACCAACCGGGCCCCTGAGACGAAAAGGCTAATAACTCACAGACCGGGCGTCCGATTGACGCGCCGTCTGTTGCGTTGAGACCCCAATGACGAGGTGGTCCTTCGAGATACTTCTTTGCAGGACTTTGTGATACTTGGAGTATCGACCAGTAGCTCGTGGAGCGGACACCCCCGGAGACGAGCGGGCGGAGCACGGAGACCGTGTAGCTGACTGAGACCCGACGACTGCTGATCGAACGACTCGGTGTGTGACAGAGGTGCGCTTGGTTGTAGCAGCACATGGGAGCGCTGGGTTGTAGCGGCAGACCTACGACAGAGGTGCTCTTGGTTGTAGCGGCACATGGGAGCGCTTGGTTGTAGCGGCAGACCGACGACAGAGGTGCGCTTGGTTGTAGCGGCACATGGGAGCGCTTGGTTGTAGCGGCAGACCCACGACAGTGGTGCGCTTGGTTGTAGCGGCACATGGGAGCGCTTGGTTGTAGCGGCAGACCCACGACAGAGGTGCGCTTGGATGTAGCGGCACATGGGAGCGCTTGGTTGTAGCGGCAGACCCACGACAGAGGTGCGCTTGGTTGTAGTGGCACATGGGAGCGCTTGGTTGTAGCGGCAGACCCACGACAGAGGTCTGCTTGGTTGTAGCGGCACATTAGAGCGCTTGGTTGTAGCGGCAGACCCACGACAGTGGTGCGCTTGGTTGTAGCGGCACATGGGAGCGCTTGGTGGTAGCGGCTGGCCCGCTTTACTCGATAGGTGGAGTACTACAGCAGTCTTAAGTTAGTGGGCAGTATCTCAGAGTTGTGACAGGACCACTGTACACTCCAGAGACGGAGCTCTTCAGTAGTTATGGTTTCGATGATGAAAATCCTGGTTTGAGCTGAGACTTTTGACCTTGTGTTTGCCTCATGATTGAGATGGGTTACTTGATAACTTAGGTATATGTATGGGCATATGTCTAAGTAGAGGTTATCTGTTGAGATCTTCTTGTGGTTATCCTTGTTGGTTTTAGTGAGACCTTGAGGGTCTCGGGGTCCCTACTGAGTATAGTTATACTCACCCCTGCACGGGCTATGCCCGCACTACGTTGTGTTGGTTGCAGACGGCGGACAGCGCTGATCGTGGTGGAGGCGTGCGGAGCAAGACGGTGCCTGGAGGTGGACCACTGGGTGGGACGTACTCAGAGCGGTCAGGTGGACCCGAGGTGCAGTGGAGGCTATCTGTACCCACCCTTCAGGTGGGACTTCCAGAGGACGGCTCGACGCTGCGTATTTTCCTTTCAGTGGCTGTTTTTTTTCCTTTCAGTTGTACTTTACAGTTGGGCTTGTATTTCCGACCCCTTTTACTTTCAGCACAACTTGTACAGTTTTTACATAGTGTTTACTTTTCCGCTTGCTTACTCTGTGGTGCTTGTTTACTTTTCAAAGGCAATGACTTCCCTTTTTTGTTGGGATTTATGCCTTGGTGCTAGTCGTCAGCCCCTGGCCTATGGAAGGCGGGCTTGGGGTAGTCACGGCACGGGCCCCGAGGGCGGGTCGTGACATGCCCGAAGCTCTCCGCAACTCGGGTCAGGCAGTTTCGTGGCCAGTGACCTCGCCCGTCAGAAGCATAGAATCGGCGCTCTCTGGGCTGCCCTGGTGCCCTCCGGCGCCATTGTGGTGTACGACCATGGCCCGGGATCCACTCACAGAAGGGCATCCGCGGCTGAGGCCCTGCGCCTTTTCGCCACAGTGGTATACGACCACGTCTCCGAAACCTGTAGTGGGAAGGCCAACTGCACCGAGGTCCTGTCCTCCGGCGCCTGCTAGCTACGGAAGACGTCCTAGCTCCGTTGCGCCCACTGCCACTACCAACCGCGAAACATGACAGGAAGCCCTCTATCACCAGCGCCTGCTCTAGCACCCCGTCGTATGTGGAAATGCCCAAGGGTACTCTGACAGCACGAATCTCTCAGTGGAGACCCTGCCCAAACTTCCGCGCTCGAATGTTGCCGTTCTAGACGCCGGAAAAGTCCGTTACTCCTCAAACGAAGTTCCGGATGAGGAAAGCGAGGTCATATTTGGAGTCAGAAGCATGTTTCGGAAGGCCCGAAGGCCTTGCACGAAATATCGGAGGCCCGCGCGCAATATTGGCTAGGCGCGCGCAATCCTTACGGGATTCGTGCAATGGGGCGAGTCGGCGCGTAATTTTCCGCGCCCGACGTCCCTGCGCGACCCTATTGCGCGCCGGGCCCTTATTTCGCGCCCGCGCCGAATTGCGCGCCCGCGAACCGAATTGCCCGCCCGGGGTTGCCTATAAATACAAAGCGACCCCCGACGTTTTGGAGGTTGCCAGAATTCGAAGAGTCGCTCGTGCGCGCAATCCCACCCCCTCCGCGCGCAATGCCGATCTTCAGGTAACCTCCTTTATTTCGCGCAAGCAAGCCTCGGGGTTCGCCTTCGCGCGCAACCCCTTTGGCTTCTTTCCTTTGACCATCTCCTCGCCCAAAGGCCTTCGCACGCAAAAGAAGCCTCTTGCACGCAATTGCCCCCCCGGGTGCGCGCAATCCAGCCTGATTGCGCGCACCCCCTTTTTACTAAGTGGCCATTCGTTAAAGAATGGGCTGTTGCCCCCGCGCGCTATCAGAGGCCGGTGCGCGCAATCTCCATCTTCCGCGCGCAAAGCGCTGGCCCAATTGCGCGCCAACCCGCCCAATTGCACGCCGACCCGCGGTATTGCGCGCCAAGATCCTCTTTTGCGTGCAAACCGCCAGGGTCGCCCCCTTTGACCCCCTGAGGGTACCCGCCTATGTGGCGCCCGATGATCTTCATCCCGGGTGCCCGCACCGTGAGTTGTCTTCCCGTGCGGCCCTCCAGGCTCGCGCGAAGTGACATGGACCCATTGGCGGCACAACTACGTCCGAGCTACAAGACGTTAAACTGTTCAACATCCGTCCTACATGACGCTAAACTGCACCTTGTCCGCACTGCAGGACGTTAAACTGCCAGGCATCCATCGTCCAACATGACGTTAAACTGCATTCGTCCAAGATGCACGGCGTTAAACTGCCTAGAATATGGGCCTCCTCAAGGTGCAAGCCCCAAACCCCATCGTCCTCAACACACGAAGTTAAACTGTACTTCATCCGGAAAGACGTTAAACCGTCCGCTTCGTCCTCAACACACGACATTAAACTGTACTTCGTCCGGAAAGACGTTAAACCGTCCGCATCACCTGATCCCGTGCCTCGCACGCAGGGTCCCCCCCGATTTGGATGTGGCCCCCACCCGCTTGTCTCGGCAGGGATGTCGGGATTGCCCCTCTTTAGGGACGATTTATTGGAGTGGCCTTCGCCCACGGGGGTAGGGTATTACAAACCCCTAGTTTCTTGTGGGGGACTACACATGTGTACCTCCATTGTGCATCCCCACTGCCGAAGCCAGTAGAGGGCGTGACAGGGATCGAGGTCTCTTACCTTCGGCCCAAGTCCCTCTTCAACTGAGCTTTGCCGCACTCAGGTTACCTCAGTGCGTAAGTCCTGACAGAATGAACTACGTGGACTTTGATCCCTGTCTCCTAAACAGGGTACGTAGGAAGCCTCCCTGAGGTTCAAGCCCACCACTTGGTCGTCCCGGTCGTATTCACGTCGGTTCGTCCATCAGTGGACCCCTCCCGGGTTCACATTCGCGTCGATTCACCTATGAATCCGCCCTTGTGGGGGACTGAACATGTGTATCTCCATTGTGATTCCCCATTGTCGAAGCCAGTAGAGGGCGTGACAGGGATCGAGGTGTCTCTTACCTTCGGCCCAAGTCACTCTCCAACTGAGCTTTGCCGCATATGGGCCTCCTTAGAGTGTAAGCCCCAAACACCAGCGTCCAGCATGACGTGAAACTGTGATCCACCCGGCCGTTCCATCCCCCTCTGTGCGAGGTGGTTCGGTTCAATCCTCCGCTCGACAGCCTCGACCTCCTCGTGAGTCGGATTGCCAACGTCCAGCATGACGTTATACTGTACATGCGAACTACGCTGACTTTGATCCGCGCTAACGCGCGGTACGTAGGAAGCCTCTACGGGGTCCAAGCTCTTCACTCCATCATCCATCCTGATCCTTACCCGGGCCGCCACATCCCGGTGGGGTCATGCCACTTCATTCCACTCCACTTCACTCGGGAAGCCGCCCATGTGCTGGCCCCAGCATCGGAGGTTCCCCGCAAGAGGTTCTGTCATCTGATCCACTCCTCGTGTTGATCAGTCTGATGTCGTCCCTGCTAGACGTTAAACTCACGGCATACCCCGTGTTAAACATGGAAAGCTGAGGAAAACCTCAGGTAACGCAGTTCCCCGCACCCAGCGCGGGATGCCTCAGGCCATCACTCCTTCGAGAAGCCCTATTAGGGACGGAAGGCAGACATGCAGAGCCGCAATGTTAAGACACGCCCCCAACACCCAGAGCTACCCGGTCTCCTCACCGCAGGTTTCTGCCCCGACCAGACTCCTTGGAGCGTCTGGGTGGAAGCAGCGTAACTAACCGGTGTCCATGAAGATATGGCGCCGGGAACGAGATTCACGAACATTCTTAAATCTATGACGGAGACCCGGATTAGGCGACGAGTTCCGAGGAGACGTCCACGGAAGGAAGAGCCGACATCCCATCATCCCGGTTTCGATCAAGGAGCAGACGTCCCTGAATAAGGGACGTATGCCGCCCGCCTTTGGAAAGCGGGACTGCGGGACCACAAGCTGCGCTCCCATCCCCTCGGGTCGCCGGGCGCACGCACGAACGCGTCCTGGCGGAACAACGTCGGAACAGAAACCCGACGCACATCCGCACCGAAACTGAAAATGGTGAACCCGACGTGAATCTCTTCTCCTCAATACGAAGACCGATAGCTTTCGGAGGTGTTGGAAGGCTAGAATGTTGCCCGGCCGAGCATTCAGCACCGGGGCACGGAACCCACCAGGGGCTGGGGAAGGGAAATCGGGCACTCCGTCTCACGACGTCGATGGCCTGGGTTCCCCCCACGGAAGGCGTCGTGGCACTAATGATTGGTTGTCGAGTCCTTTTTCTGTCAGTATTAATGGGTTCTTCTCCCTATCTTCAGGAATCAGGTCTCCCAATCCAGTGCCCGATCGCCGCCCGCCCACTGGCGCAGGGGTAGGGGAAAGACTGACGCGGCTACTCCGTGCGGTCCCGCCTGTTCCACAGCCGTCCCAGCAGCCGCAACTGCGGGGCAACCACGCCCTCTCTCCCCCTCGGAGGTCATCCAGAGAAGGGTGATCAACAACTTGGTGCGGAGATATGAGGAAGAGGGAGTCATCCCCACCAGGGACATGGCTCGCCTAGACATCGAGGAAGCTGCACCTCGCCACCAACGCCGCCCCCGAGGGCTGCGCAGGGAGGCACCGCGGCCTACCTCGACGTCCAACCGCTTCGGGAGTTTATCCCCGGAACGCTCTGACAGCTCCCTCCCCTATGCGGATGTGGTGGAGAATGTCCGGGACCACCCTATCCGAGATTCGCTCTAGGGATCCTTGAAAAGGGCTCCTTCCAGGCCACGTCGACACCGCCGGCAGGCTTCTCAAGTCGAAGAACGGGCTCTCCACCTGCCTGCGCTGCTAATCCCGACTCGTCTGTCCCGACACCAACGTCGGGCACGAGTGGAAGAGGATGCCCACCATGGGGCCCTAGCAACAGCAGCCGCGTTGGCCCAAGCCACTGCTGGCTCCAGTCACCAGGCCCCTGCGCATCCTGACCAGGGGCACATCTATGCCCGACCTGGATCGAGGCCCCAACCGCCCCAAAGGCAGGTTGGGTTGACTCTCCCGGTTGCTGGTACAGGCAATAGCCACCGCGGACCACCTCGCGGTAGCGCTATTCACCAGCAGGGTCTACTCCGTGTGGCCGATCCAAGAAGTATGGGTTATCCCACCTTCTGATCCCGGCCCGGAGGCCTGCCTGGAATCATCTCTCCCCGCGTACCCTTTGATATATGTCCCGGTGCTCCTCGCACCTTGGTTTCCAGTCCTCTTGGCCCCAGCACCGGTGTGGCCAGAGGACGCCAGGACAGAGATCAGCCATGCCCCGAAGAACCACCCAGGGGCAGGAAGGCGAGGCGTCGACGTCGAGGGAGGAATGTTAGGGAATTCCGGACATAGATCCGACCGGTTTGTTTCTATGATACAGAGGCGGAGTATGATTCGGTGACGGAGCCCTCCCCCTGATCCTGCCAGTCAGGGGCAGGGGTAGGAATGCGGCACGTCAGCCTCGTACTCCCCGAGAGCGAGATCGATGTGATCCCCGCTTCTCTCCGAAGGTATATCCGGAGTAGCGAGGCCCTGGTAGACCCCCAAGGATCAAGCTTGCGGTTGGTACCGGCCCCTCCGGAAGTGCCTTCTGCCGCGATTGGAGAAGCCGGAGACCTTTTCTGGGGACCGACGGTCGAGCCACGATCAAGTGCACCCTCGGCGAGCACCGACGCTACGGCAGGATGTTCGCTCGTCGGCCCGTCCTACCGTGATGTGGTAGCTGGGGCACCGCAACCCTCAGAGGGCGGCCCGAGATATGGAGGCCAATCGGTCTGCTCGCCGTATTCACCGCCGGCCAGCCCGCCGGCCCAGCGGCCCGCCTCGGCACCACTGTCGGTTCCCCGTCCATTCCAAGTCGCTGAAGGGGACCAAGAAGACCTGGGTCCCGAGTTTGAGTCGTGGAGCTTCTAGACCGTCCTTGCAGAGGGCCACTTCCCTGAGATGTTTTGGCCAGTCGCAGGACCGGACTTTGATGCACCAGAATCGCTCACCCCGGATGAGTTCGAATGCTTCCGCCGAACTCTCCAGGAGACTCACTCCCGTCTTCACCGCCTACAAATGTCATATCCCGGGAGTCAAGCGCACCTGGAGGATACTGGTGAGCAGTGCCGTCAGATCGACCTGGCCACGCTCCCCGTGGTTCGGCACCCCAGGTCATTTGGGTACCACGAGGCCCTCCAACAATGATGCGTTGAGTGTTTTCAAGTACTCCGCAAGGTTATCGAGGAAGCCACCCCCCACGTGTATATCCTTGGATGGGGGAAGTACGCTGCCCTACGCTTCAGTGCGATTCGCCGATAGCCCGATTCGCTAGGTGGCCCTGAGGGTACATCCCCAGGGACGGAAACGGTCAATATGGCTGACCTGTCGGGAGAGGGGAACGACTTGGAACATCTCGACGGGGGCTCTCCCCCCGAAGAAAAGTCGTCGTTGGGTCCATCGGTGAGAGTTAATCGTCACCAGAGGAGCCTCCTGGGTCTCCCCACACCCACTGAAGCACTGACATTGAGCCGAAACGTCAGCAAAGGTAAAGAGCACGGCGGGGCTATAAAGCCCGCCGACCCATCTGCCACCATGCAGAGGGCAGAGGAGGATCCCGAGAAGGCCACACTACGTCAACAGCTCGCCGAGAAGAAGAATCTAGTTGACCAGCTCCTCGCCGAGCGCGCTGCAGAGCGGTGGCCTGACTACGGTGATCCTAGGCCAGGACAGCAGGGACAGGAACAACCACTCCTCGATGAGACTCTCCCGGGCAACCGTGATTATGCTGTGTTTACCGATAGGGGAGAGGCCATTTCCTATGGCAAGAGGGCGCGGTATGTTTCACCACACCCTCCCGAGCGGCGTGACTACCTGAGAGACCCCGCTCGGATTCCTCCCGCTGCCCCAAGGGCCGCTCCGCCCGCCATCCCACGAGCTGCCGAGTTCGACGACCCGGTCGATGACCCGATTGAAGAGCCATGCAATGCGCTCGTGGTTAGAGATCCTCGCCAGGACTGGAACCCATGTCCAGACGATCCGATGGCAGCACTCATCGCCCGCTTGGAAGCCTTGGAGACTCGGCAAGTGGCGATCCCACCGGACGGCAAGCCATACCCAGCATGGGTGGATGACATGCCGGCACCTCCGGGATTCGGGAACCCCACTTTATCCCACTTCAACGGGACTGGAGATCCGCCACAGCATTTGGCCCATTTCAACTCGAGGTGCTGGCCTATGTTGGGAACTCCGGCGCAGCAGGAGGCCGCTAAGCTTCGCTGCTTTGTCCAGACACTGGAAGGGCCAGCATTTGTCTGGTACAGCCAGCTCCCCGTCGGGTCGATAACTAGCTGGGAGGACCTTCGTAGACAGTTCCTCTAGCAGTTCTGTTCCACGACCCGGAAGACGAGTATCGCAGACCTCTTTAAGTGAAAGCAAAGGCCTGATGAGCGAGTCGCGGATTTCGTCGCCCGATGGAAGGGTCTCACGTATTCCCTTGACATGCCATTGACTCAGGAGCAGTTGCTGAAAATGTGCGTCGGGAACGTCAAGACCGAGCTGGTCCCTTCCTTGATCACTCAGAATTACCCTGGAGGGTTCAGGGACTTCTCAGACAAAGCTCAACATCTTGAGGAAGCCCTGAAACAGGCCAGTCAGGCACACCCGCTGCCTCCCATGATCCATGCAAGGAGAGTCAGCAGGACTGAGCCCGCTGCTGTTGCCCAGATAGAGGCCCCCAGGCAGTTGGAGCTGCTGCCGGTGAGGCCAGCTCCACAGCCTCACAGGAATCTGCCTCCATGGGCTCAGTTCTCGGCCCAGCAGCGGCAGCCCCAGAACCGGCCGACCCCTCCGCGTAATGTACCGCCACAACCCAGGCGAGATAATCAGGGTCCACCTCCTCGACAGGCCCCTCCATCCCCTCGTCAAGACCACGCTCCCAGGGCCCCGCGATACCTGACTTACTCATTTCATGAGGATCAGGTCCCCGGTTATTTCCGGAGCGCCCTGGAGTAGAGGATTGTGCGACTGCCTGAGTGTTGGAGGCCAGAGGAGGCACATCTCACGGATAACCCCCGCTACTTTTCTTACCATCTGGCCCTGGGGCACACCATCCGGCGATGCTACGTGTTTAAGGACTGGCTCCAAGACCTGATTAACAAAAATGTAATCAGGTTGGGCCCAGCTCCAGCACAAGTGGCGGGTGTGTTCGTGGGATCAGATGACGATAGTGGCGACGGGGACGAATGGCAGCTGGTCTCCGATCGCGGATCCCAGAAGTATAATGACTGGATGGCCCGCAAGACGATCATTCGCGCCCATGGAATCATCTGTGCACACTTGAATCAGTCTGAGCCCCCAGAATCTGCGGGTGCTGCTTCGACATCGTCTTCCCAGCCTGCCTCTTCCGAGAAGAGCAAACGGCGGCGGCGCAAGAAGGAAGAGCGCGCCCCGCCAGTTCCGCCGCTATCCCGCACTCTCGGCGATTTCATGCCCCCGGAGATGGGGATCCCTCCCCGGATCTTCCCGGTGATGAATGATTCGTCCGATGACAGTGTTGGGTACGCTTTGGTTAATACCATCGAGCTGGTAAATCTCTTTTCGGTTCTCGACGTTGAAGAACACCAGGTGGACCTCCCTAGTATCCCCGGTCGTCGCCACCGTCGGAGGAACCGCAACAACAGGAGTCGCTGGGGCACGGCAGTTGGAACCTCCAGCCAGGCCGTGCACACCACTGAGACTAGGCAGTGGGCTCAAAACCGAGCTCAGCGCACGCAGCCCCCCCATCCGGGGATAACTGATTCGCCTCCGCCACCGTTTGTGGTGTGGGACCAGGCAGAACCGCCTCAGCCACGCCGCGACCAGCTCCGTCCTGCCACGAGTCCATCCCGGCCTCCTGGCCTCAGTACGGTGACCACTTCCCGGGCTTCAACCAGTGAACAGAGAGATGCGCCAAGCACCAGTCGGCCGCCGGTCCAACCGGCAAGGCCCGTCATGCCTCCAACCGCAGAGCAACCTCCTGCAACCAGGGGCTCGCGCTTGGCAAGAAAGTATGATGTCCTGAAGCACTTGTCAGACATCCCAGCAAGGCTCTCCATCCTTGAGGCTCTGCGCCTGTCACATGAGATGCGCGAGGCGCTCGCTGAAGCCCTGAAGAGCCCCCTCCAGTTTGAGATGGAGGTTGCGGCTGTAGAGGCCTTTCACGCCGAAGCGATTGAGAAGGCCGAATGTTAGGCAGTTATCTTGTTCTCTGGTGAGGATGAAGACCCTCCTATACAGGGGCACATTCGTCCCCTGTATGTTACTGACCAGTTCAATGGCCTTGAAGTCCGGCGCTGTCTTGTCGACACAGGGTCTGGGATTAACCTGATTCCAACTCGGACGCTCCGGAGATTGGGGTTGTCTGAGGATGACTTGATTCCCTCCGACCTCAGGATCTAGGGGTACGACCGCACCGAGCAAACTCCGGTCGACAAGATACGTTTGAAGACCCAGTTCGGTGACCTGGTTGCCAACACCGAATTCATGGTAGTCTCTCAGGACACTGCGTATAACGCCTTGATGGGCAGGCCATGGCTCCACCTTCATGCGGCGGTTCCCTCATCATACCACCAATGCCTTAAATACTCCCTTAATGGTCGAGTAGGCGTGCTTCAGGGAGATGCCTCTCCGTTTGCCTCATGTGAAGCCCGCTATCTGGACGCAGACTATTACAAGAGCAAGGATAAGTAGATCCTAACAGGTGAGGTTGAGCCTGTCGCTGTTGCAAGTGATCCCTGAGAAAGTTTAGATGACGCTTACGTCCTCACGATCCATCGGTTGGATGTAGCCATGGTCTCAACGGCCTGTGAGTCTCCTGATGAGATGATCGCGACCGCCCATGCCAGCACCAGCGGCCCAGCAGGATCTGCTAGCCCCAATGCAGTTTCCAACACAGTCTCTCCCGTGGACGATCCCCCCCCCCCCCCCCCCCCGAGTGGAGAGGATGTGGAAGATGCACCCCCAGCCTTTGAGGAGGGCGTCTCCGCCACGGTCGATGAGTTAGTACAGGTGAACCTTGGAACTGAGGCAGATCCAAGACCCACATTAGTCAATGCCGCCATGCCCTCTGAGGAGTGGCAGTAGTACGTGGACTTCCTCAGACAGCACCGTGATGTGTTCGCTTGGGGCTATGACGAGATGTCGGGGCTAGATCCTCAGGTAGCCGTCCACCGCCTTGGTCTCCCGGCGAACCATCGCGGGTTCAAGCAGCCTCCCAGGAAGATGCACCCATTCCACGGTGCCATGGTTGAGGCTGAAGTTGACAAGCTTATCAAAGCCAACTTCGTGAGGGAAGTTCAGTACCCTAGATGGCTGGCCAACATCGTGCCGATCAGGAAGAAGAAGGGGCAGATCAGAGTCTGTATCGACTTCCGTGATCTCAACCGCCACTGTCCGATGGATGACATTCCCCTTCCGGTGACAGAGCTGTTGATTGACACCACGACAGGGTTCCAAGCTCTCTCCTTCATGGATGGATACTCCCGATACAACCAAATCTGGATGGCCCCTGAGGATGAGGAGTTCACTGCCTTCAGGGCCCCCCAAGGTATCTTTTGTTACCAGGTCATGCCCTTCGGCCTGAAGAATGAAGGTGCCACCTATCAACGGGTGATGCACCGCATATTCAAGACAATCCTCGACACACTGGTGGAATGCTATGTCGACGACTTGGTGGTCAAATCGTGCCAGCTTCAGGACCATCTCAAAGATCTTGAGAAAGTGTTCGGCTTCCTCCGGTCTCGCTGCCTGAAGATGAACCCGTTGATGTGTGCCTTCGGGGTCACATCCGGGAAGTTTCTTGGCTTTGTGGTAAGATACCGGGGTATTGAGATCGACCCAGAGAAGATCAGGGCGATTATCCAGATGCCTCCCCCAGGTAACATCTGAGAACTGCAAGGGTTCCAAGGCCACTTAGCCTATATACGCCGATTCATCGCGAATCTGGCCGGCAAGTGTAAGCCCTTTTCTCGGCTTATGAAGAAAGGTGACACCTATGTATGGGATAAGGAGTGTCAGACCGCTTTCGAGGAAATCAAGCAGTACCTGCTTCAACCTCCGGTTCTGATGCCGCCTGTATCTGGGAGGCCGCTGGTCCTTAATGTGACCGCCTTGGAATGGTCCCTTGGTGCCCTTCTCGCCCAGAAGAACAACGAGGGAACAGAGAATAGCCTCTATTACCTCAGTCGCATGCTCCTCGATGCGGAAGTTAGGTATTCCCCCATTGAGAATAGCTGCCTGGCGCTCATATTTGCCGTACAGAAATTACGACACTACTTGCAGCACCACGAGGTACAGTTGGTTTCTCGGGTAGACCCGTTGAAATATATCCTGAGTCGGCCTATGTTGACTGGCCGTCTAGCGTGGTGGGATGTGATTCTCCAGCAGTTCAACATCAGGTAAGTGTCTCAGAAGGCCATCAAAGGGCAAGCATTGGCAGACTTTCTGGCTGCTCACCCGACCTCCGCGGATCAGCCGCTGGATCTAGGTTTTCCTGATGAGGTCGTTCTCTCGGTCGATCGTGCCAATCCATGCTGGAAGATGCACTTTGACGGTGCCTCCCGGATCCCCACCGGTAGAAGACTCGATAATCCTAAGCTCAACAGAGTGGGCTTGGGTATCGTCTTCATTACCCCGGAGCAAGTCGTGCTGCCATACTCTTTCCTGTTGTCAGAGGGCTGTACCAAAAATGAGGCGGAATACCATGCCCTCATCACTGGCCTCGAGTTAGATGTCGAGATCGACGTGCCCCATTTGTGTGTGAAAGGGGACTCCGAGCTGGTCATTAGGCAGATCAATGGCGACTATGTTGTCAGGAAGCCGGAACTTGTTCCATTGCTGGAGTGCACCCTCCTCCTGATGGCCCAGTTCCCTTCTCGGCCAGAAATTGTCCATATTCCCCGGTCGCAGAACGGTCGAGCAGATGCTTTGGCCAGCCTTGCTGCGTCACTCGCAGAGCCTGAACAGGACAACCTGATCATCCGCGTAACGCACCGCAGGCTCATCGCTCCTGTTATCCCGGAGGGAGATCACGGCCCATCGGTAAGTAATATCACCACGGTTGCCCCTGTGCCTGGAGCCCCGAGTACCACATATATGGCAGTCGAATCATCCCCTGATTGGAGGACGCCTTTGGTTGAGTACCTCCAACATGGAATTCTCCCGTCGGATCGGGCCGAGCGCGAGCGAGTTCGACGCCGCGCATCGCAGTTTGTCCTCCAGAGCAGTCCCGGCCTGGAGCAGATCCTCTATAGACGCGGATTTGATGGTGTTCTCCTCCGTTGCCTTCAGGGAGTTGAGATCCCACGAGTCATGCAAGAGGTTCATGCTGGTTCATGCGGTGCCCATCAGACTGGGCTGAAGCTGTCCCACCAGATTCGGAGGTTGGGATACTTCTGGCCCTCCATGATCCATGACTGCATCGAGTATGCCAGGAAGTGCCATGCGTGCCAGGTTCATGCGAACTTTGTGCATCGGCCGCCGGAGCCTCTCCATACCACCAGGTATTCTTGAACCTTTGCAGTCTGGGGGCTGGACGTTGTGGGACCTTACCTGCCGGCGACGGCTCGCCAGTGCCGGTTCATTCTGACCGCCACGGACTTCTTCTCCAAATGGGCAGAGGCGATTCCGCTCAGAGAGGTCAAATCCTGTTCTATCGCTGACTTCGTAACCTCCAACATCATTTATCGATTTGGAGTGCCTCACGCTATCCTCACGGATAACGGAGCCAATTTCCGAGCAGCCGAGTTGAAGAAGTTGTACGCCAAGTACAACATTCGCTCGAACCATACATCTCTCTATCATGCGCAGGCGAATGGACAGATTGAGGCGTTTAACAAAACCCTCTCTAACATTCTGCAAATGATGGTTGGTCAGAACAAGAAGAGTTGGCCGGACAAGCTCCCCAACGCCCTCTGGGCTTATCGGACGACGACTCGCAATTCCACCTAGATGACCCCTTATTCCCTGGTGTATGGAGCTGAGACCGTCCTGCCCATTGAGATCCAGTTACCGTCCTTGCGCACTGCGGTCTACGACCAGCAAGCGCCGGACAGAGCTGCTGAAGCCCGTCTAGTCGAGTTGGAAGCACTGGATGAGAATAGGCTTCGCGCTTTGCACAACTTGGAGTGGCATCAAAGAAGAATGGCTCGAGCTTTCAATAAGAAGGTTCGCCTCCGCTCCTTCCTGCAGGGTGACCTAGTACTAGACCTAAGAGCACCAATGATCCCCGGCAGGAAGCCGCCCAAGTTGGAGCCCAAGTGGGAGGGACCTTTTTTCATCCACAAGGTCTATCCCAATGGCGCGTACTCCCTAGCAACTATGGATGGTGAGCATGTCACTCCTCCCACCAACTCTAGGTTCCTCAAGCAATACTTTTCCTGAGTGTCATTCGTCCCGCATGACGTTAAACTGCACTCCGCCCTGCATGACGCTAAACTGCACCACGTCCGAGCTACAAGACGTTAAACTGTTCAGCATTCGTCCCGCACGACGTTAAACTGCATTCGTCCGCGCTGCAAGACGTTAAACTGCCAAGCATCCATCGTCCCGCACGACGTTAAACTGCATTCGTCCCCGCTGTAGGACGTTAAACTGCATGCTCCATCGTCCCGCATGACGTTAAACTGCACTCCGTCCTACATGACGCTAAACTGCACCACGTCTGAGCTAAAAGACGTTAAACTGTTCAGCATTCGTCCCGCATGACGTTAAACTGCACTCCGCCCTGCATGACGCTAAACTGCACCATGTCCGAGCTACAAGACGTTAAACTGCTCAGCATTCATCCCACATGACGTTAAACTGCACTCCGTCCTGCATGACGCTAAACTACACCACGTCCAAGCTTTAGGACGTTAAACTGTTCAGCATTCGTCCCGCATGACGTTAAACTGCATTCGTCCGCGCTGCAAGACGTTAAACTGCCAAGCATCCATCGTCCCGCACGACGTTAAACTGCATTCGTCCACGCTGCAGGACGTTAAACTGCATGCTCCATCGTCCCGCACGACGTTAAACTGCACTTCGTCCCACAAGACGTTAAACTGCCTCTCAATAACTACGTACGGCTTGATTCCCATCCTTATGGGATACGTAGGACCGCCTGGACGCTTGTGTTCCAGGTCCAGCCCCGTCTCTTGGTTGATCATGGGGATCTGCCGTCCTTAGGTTGCTCTCAAGGTGAGTCCTCCTACCCTTTTCGGTGATCTGTTAGCATGTTTTGGGGTACTCCGGTCTATGACCTATAGTGTCGGATTCAATCCCGACAAGTCCTGTGTTACTTTTCGGGCCTCGCACTTCCTCTTTTTTTGGCCTTCCTGGGCAGCAAATCGATATGAATCCTGCGCTTGAGCGGTTGATGCTCGTTTTCTTGCCTCATCCTAGGCTGACGTGATCGGATGTTGTGTTGCGAATATGGTCAGTAACATTCTTGATCGCCATGTCAACTCTTTCAGGCTCTGAACATTGGTTGCGCAGTCCTTATCACACTCCGCCTTAGTGCGTTGTAGTGGAAACTCGACACTCTCTCTTCATACTGACCCTCAGTACACCTCAACACGTTAGGCAGGCCAACCAGGGTAATGGTGCCATTCGAGGCTCCCACGATATGAGCACCAATGATAGATGCTGATGTCCTCCCTAAGGGCCATGTGTAGCTAGACCCTCGCCCCCATGAGGAGGAAGGAGTCGCCCGAACAATCGCGTTCTGGGCCCAGCATAGCTGGAGGCTAGCATCTATGCCCCTCGGTTGATAGACATATGCAGGCCCCTATCCCAGGATCCTTCCCCTGGAATTGTGCATGACCGCAGGGCTGGGATGTGTCCCCACCTCCGCTGGGTCCGCCGTATCTCAATAAGCGGATTCCTCCATGGTCTGAGCCACACGACCTTAAACTGTGTTGCCTGGTCTTACCACACGACCGTAAACTGTGATCGTCTTGGCTGCCCGACGAGAAACGGCACTGCATCGTGATGTTCTCCTCAGGGGACACTCACATTGGGCGCTGGTTAATAACCACGCCATTTATCAATGCCTTTCATGGCTTGATTATTGTGGCGACGCCAGGGATTTCTTAATCACAGGCATGTCGCTGCACAAAGAAAAACCATCCACCTTTAAGGACAAACAAGAAATATCAAATACCGCTTCTTTTGGGTGTGAGGGCCAGACCCGCACCCCTCCCCGCGCTGGTGCCCGATTGTGTTGCGCCACGCTTCAAAAACTACATGTGGCTTGATTCCCATCCTTATGGGATACGTAGGAACACCCGGATGTTTGAAACTTCGGGTCCAGCCCCCCACCTCTTAAAGATTACCCCTTCTCTGGGGAATCCGCCGCCTTCGGGTCACCCTCAAGGCGTGTCCCTCGACCCCTTGCAGTGGTCCACCGGTGTCAAGAGTACTCTGGTCTATTTCCAGTAGGGTCAGGTTCAGCTTGGTCAGGTTCCTTCCACTTTTCAGGCTTCATGCTCCCCTTCATTCGGACCCATCACCTACGCCCTAGGTGGAGCCCCCCGTGAGCGGTCTGGATACAATGCCTCAGTGCTCTCCCATCGATCCGGGCTGGTGCCCCCAAGGGCCTTGGGCAGCAAATCGATATGAATCCTGCGCTTGAGCGGTTGATGCTCGTTTGCTGCCTCATTCCATCAACGGTCAGTGCGATATTGATGCTGATTTTCCGCCAAGGTCGGCAGTACTCCCATATCGTTACGCCGGTTCCCCCAGTCCTTGAGTGAATGGACGCATGATTCACATTACGTTTTCCACCCCCCATTCTGACCAGGCAAAATCTCGGCACTCTTGACACTATCCCTCAGTTCATCTTCGCATATCTAGGGGATAGGACCATTATGTGGCGTACTTTGAGGTTCTTATGGTCCGAGCTCTAAGACCTTAAACTAAGATCTGCCCCTATGGTCCGAGCTCTACGACTTTAAACTAAGATCTCCCTAATCGGGGTTCTACGTCCCGCATGATGTTAAAACTGCACTCTCAGAACTACGTGTGGCTTGATCTCCAGCCTGATGGAGTACGTAGGAACGCCCGGGCATCTCGACTCGGGTCCAGCCTCAGGGATCGCTAAGTCCCGCCCCTCCTCGTCGCAGGTCGTCTGGCCTGGCTTCTGGTAGAGTGGTGCGGTTGTGATATTCTCCCTGATTCAGCTCCGGATGCCCCATTTCAATGATGGGAAGTGACAATTTCCTTGTCAAAGAGGTTCTGTCTGAGAATTGGGGTGATTCACGGCCAGATTAGTGCATCCGCCTAATACGCTTTCCCCACGGTGGCGCAATTTTGGGAGTGTTAGATTCTGTCCGAACGAATCATCACTTCGCCCCACGCTTCACATGCCCTTTTGATTCGGATTTCCACCCTTGTGTCTGAAGGAACCCCAAAGCGGTATTGATGATGACATGTGATCCTCCTCCTGCAATATGAATGATGACCTTCGGTCCGTCTATTGCAGTAGTATGGTCGATTGATCCATTGTCCGCTTGCCGTCTTGGGCATTTCTTGGAAGGCCGACTGTCGTGGATTTCTGAATTCGGGACACGCGATTCACCCTTTCTCATTTCCCTATGTTCGGATAAAATCTCAATGCCCCTAGCGTTGTCCCGCTCGTGTGTCGGAACAAGTTGGGGGGATGGTACATTGATTAGGTCTGAGGTCTCCCTTCCTAGGAATGACCTCCCTCTCTTCCTTAGAAATCCAGACCCAATTGTGGATGCCTGAAGCTTGGTTAATGCTCCCGCAAGACAATGGATTGCGGATGAGCACGTTAAGCCAAAAGATGCAGATAAATATGTTGGTTCATACAAATGGATCGAAGTATTGAGTAGCGGAAGCAAAAGGTTCCGGGAATGGCAAAAACAAAGCCCCTAGGGATTAGCGTGCTGAATGGATCTTTCCAACGTCGCTACCCTTTGGCTGGCGGCCTCCAAAGCTGCTTCTCGCTCTTTGCATGCCCTCTCTTTGTCGGCGGTCGCAGCACGCAGTTTGTCGATCCTGGCTTGTGCACGCTCCCGCTCGACTTGAAGTGTGACCATCTGGTGGCCCGCCTCCGTCAGCTGTACCTGGGCGTCATCCAGCTGGGCCGTCAGTTGCTCCACAAGCTCAGTGCACGCTGCGACGAAGGCCTCCTTCTCTGCCGCCTGCCCTTCGAGGCGCCGGACTTCCTGCTCCACCACGAGGAGCGCCCGCGTGTTCTCCGACATGTCCCGACATTGTGCGACGTCGGCACGCCGGCGGCCTTCGCGCATCTTTTCGGCCATGAAATCACGGACCGTCAGATGGAGGCGTTGAGCATCAGCTCCCCCGGCACACAGGAAGCACAGCCAGGTTTGAAGCGATCCCATGCGCCCCATCCACTCCGATGGGGGTCGCTTGAGGAAGCGCTGGATGCACTTCCACCCCCTACGGCGCGTTATCCGGCTCTCCTCGACCGCCTCCGAGTCTGAGTCGTCCATCTCCTCGGGGTCGGCAGGCCGGTAGGCAGGGAAGGCAGCCAGGAGGTCTGCTGCAGGGTCCGCCCCCAGGATGTCCTCACAGGGAATAGGTTCCCCAACATCTGGGCGACCTTCTTCTCTCGCCCCAGCGGCGTTGACGCCCTCGTTATCCCCCGACCTCTCTCCGATGGCAGCACCGCCGGCGTCCGTTGCCCCCTGATCAGCAGTTGGTGGGGCTGGCTTGGTGTGAGAAGTCTGTTCCGAAGCAGGTGGCATGTCTGCCACTGGTCCACTCGTGGATGGCTCGGGTTCGACAGCCCGACGAGCCTCCAGTATTGAGATCACTGCGCAAGGCATTCCGTGGTTAGTCACGGATCATCAACGGCAAGCACCAACAGTAATGTAAGAAGACATACGGGAATCCAGAGCGTCATCTTCCGTTGTCCCGGCCGTCGTAGGAGCAATTGCAGCAGGGGACCCCTCAGCGCTTGTCAATTCAATGATGGGTGTCTGGCCCCCGCCCTGTCCTGCTGGCGCCTCTCCTACTCCTACTTAGGATGCCTGACCAACATCCGTGCACTCCTGAGGAAGGTGAAGAAATGGGTTAGAAGCTGCATAAGAGAATGGATGAAGCAGGTTGAGTAGGGATAGAAGCGGACCTCGAGGAGCTCAGTGATGTCGATATTGTCAGAGCCGGCCACCTCGCCGCTCTCCCACAGGCTCCCCAGATGGGACCTTCCCTCAGAGCCTTCATCCTCCCCCGTCTCATCCTCTTCCTCGGAATCATCGTTACTATCATCTTCCTCTAGCGACATCTGTTCTGGAGCAGGCTCTAGACCGAGCATCACCTTCACCAGAAGGGACGGCTCCGCACGCTGGCCATGTTGGCGCGCGTACTCGTCCATGGCCGTCAGATACGCATACCGCCGGTGGAAGTTCACCCTTTCGGCGACCTGAAGGCGCCCGACCTCTGGCAGATGGATTCCTTCTCTGTTTATCTTCTGCCAGATGGTTTCGGTCCCCAGCGACTGCCGCAGGGTCATCCAGGCCGACCACAATGCTGGGAAGACTGCATCGTGGGAGGGTTCGAGCAGACACCTTATCTACTTCCCGGGCCGCTCCCCGACCACCGCATGTGCCCCCTCTCTGGGCGCTGAAGCCGTGGCGGCAGTCTGCGATGTGCCCGCCGTCGAAGTCCCTGCTCGCGCCGGCTCCGCTGCTTGGCGCGCCTCCATTCTCCCCCACGTAACGGTGCCTCGCCTCCTTCCTTGACGCCCAGTCTCCGCACGGGTGACCTCGAGCTGCCGAACTGGCTTCCGTAGAAGCCCCTCGGGGTACGCGATGGCCCAGTGTTCGGCGTACTCGGTTGCCAAGCCTGCGTCGACCCTAGTAGGAGGGAGAGTGATGACATCGCCAGAGCTGAAAGCGGAAAACATTAGCCACATCTGGCGAAGGACACAAGGGTTTGTCTCCTCCCGGACAACAGCGAATACCCTCTTCGGCATCCGTTGAAGGCACCCGAACTGCCTGGCGAACCGGGTTGGCACGTAGAGCTCGCAGATCACCTTCCCGTCGATCCGATCCACGAGCACCCCGCCCCGCATGCTCAGGAAGTATTCGTGATGCTCCAGCAGACCCTGCCCATTGTCGATCATCTGGCCAACGGGAGTGGGGAACGGGCTGAAGTTGAAATTGGCGTGATTGCCAATCCGAATCCTCACGCCCTCCTCATTTAGGGTCATCGGAGTGACCCCCGCGATGTTCAACAGGGAGGGTCGTAGGCCGTTGCCCGGAGGAATGACGGCGTTTGAAAATGTGTACCCACTGAGGTGAGAAGCCACCCAGCCGTGGAAGAATTCAAAGGGCCCACAGACCCTTCGTGGCGACCCCCCTCGCGAGATGCATCCCAGGATGGCGTACAGCTTAGCCAGCACTAGGACCCCGAGGTTGAATCTTTTGTTGGCGGCCATGGCGCCCGCCATCACCAGTGTCGTCGGGCGGATGCCCATCCTCGCATCCCGCACTGGCAGGAGCCACCCACTCAGAAAGACGGCCAGGAACGCCGCGTACCAGACATTTGGGTCCCGGGCCTCGATGACGCAGTACCCCCATGAGCGGTAGTCTCCCGTCTCCAGGACCCGCCAGTATGACCCGTTCCGGCTCCTCTGAGCCGCGGTCGGGCACCGCTTCCCCCTGCCTAGCATCTTGACCGCTGGGTCATGCTCCAAGAACTGGCTGAACCACTCCTTGTAGGCTATGTCCTTGTGGAAGTCCTTGACCTCGAGCCGCTGTGTAGCCAGGTCCAGTAGATGCCATGTCAGGATGGGAGTTCATGACCTGTCGCCCCAGGTGTTCCTCAGAGGCAGGAACTCATCGTATTGGTAACCCTCCAGCGGGATACCTCCAATGCAGTGGATGTCCCAGAGACCTATGATGACCTCTCCATGGTGAAGATGGAAGGTGTTGGTATCCGGGGACCAGCGGGTGAACAGCTCTGGCCCTAGCTCGAGCTACTGGTAGAAGTGGAACTGTGACATCCACACCGCCTCAAACATGCCGATGTACTGCAGTTCCTCCGCAAAGTGATCGCAGGTGTGGTGTACCCAGAATGCCCAGGCCCACTCACTAGTGAAATTGCCCCCAGACCGCAAGTCCCAGTCCTTCAGCCAGCCCCTGGTGTCGTCAGTGACACTCTGGCGATACGTGCTCGAGTAGAGGACGGGGGAGTTCTCCGCAGTAGGTTCACTCCCGGTAATGGTTCGCGTCCTCGGTTTCAGGACATAAACATCTAAGTGTCTGGTCTCCCTGGCAGGATACCCGTTGTTGGTGATGTTGTAGCGGAGAAGCTCGTCCTCCCGAGTCACCCAGGTCCGTGGCGCGTCAACCTCGAACCCTGGCATCGGAACCTCATCCAGGATGCCATAGTTCCAGAGTGGCAGGTTGTCCGACAGCGGTTATGTCTTCTGGGCCGGCGTTAGCAAATCGAACAAGGATTGATTGGTGGAAACAATCTCCTTGGCTCCGTAGATCTCCTCGTTCGCCGCCATCTCAGCTCTGCGAATGGCGGCATCCCCCTCATTCATTTGATTCGCGGCCATCTCAGAAGCTCCGGGAGTCGTGTGGGTTAAGGGATGTGGCGTGCGGAATCGGAGGAGGCTGGTAGAGAAATTTGGGAGTTGGCGCGCAATCCTAGTGGACGACGTGCAATTGGGAAGTCTGTCGTGTAAAACCCCGGGTGTTCGCGCAAAAACAAGCCGAAATCCGGATGGGTTTGTGCGCCGAACGGGCGAATTTCGTGCCGTCAAGGGAAATTTCGCGCACGAGAGCTGGGAAGCTTATCGCGCGGAAAGCCAGTGTATGGCACGCGGAACCCAGGGCCTCTATTTATAGGCGAGGCCGGGTGTCCGCGCCACGCGGAAAGCACTTTGCGCGACCACGGCAGCGAATTTTGCACCCGACGCCCTTTTTGCGCGCCAAAGCCCCGCCCCACCCAGGACTTTGGCATTCCGACATCTCCCTCGGAACCCGATCGTTGCGACCTCTCGCCGATCAGATTCCGAGGGGGGGCTTTTGTAGACGCCGGAAAAGTCCGTTACTCCTCAAATGAAGTTCCGGATGAGGAAAGCGAGGTCATATTTGGAGTTAGAAGCATGTTTCGGAAGGCCCAAAGGCCTTGCGCGAAATATCGGAGGCCCGCGCGCAATATTGGCTAGGCGCGCGCAATCCTTCCGGGATTCGTGCAATGGGGCGAGTCGGCGCGTAATTTTCCGCGCCCGACGTCCCTGCGCGACCCTATTGCGCGCTGGGCCCTTATTTCACGCTCGCGCCGAATTACGTGCCTGCGAACCGAATTGCGCGCCCGGGGTTGCCTATAAATACAAGGAGACCCCCGACGTTTTGGAGGTTTCCAGAATTCGAAGAGTCGCTCGTGCGCGCAATCCCACCCCCTCCGCGCAAAATGCCGATCTTCAGGTAACCTCCTTTATTTCGCGCAAGCAAGCCTCGGGGTTCATCTTCGCGCGCAACCCCTTTGGATTCTTTCCTTTGACCAACTCCTCACCCAAAGGCCTTCACGCACAAAAGAAGCCTCTTGCGCGCAATTGCCCCCCGGGTGCGCGCAATCCAGCCCGATTGCATGCACCCCCCTTTTTACTAAGTGGTCATTCGTTAAAGAATGGGTCGTTTCCCCCGCGCGCTATCAGAGGCCGGTGCGCACAATCTCCATCTTCCGCGTGAAAACCGCTGGCCCAATTGCGCGCCAGACCGCCCAATTGCGCGCCGACCCGCGGTATTACGCGCCAAGCTCCTCTTTTGCGCGCAAACCGCCAGGGTCGCCCCCTTTGACCCCCTGAGGGTACCCGCCTGCGTGGCGCCCGATGATCTTCATCCCAGGTGCCCGCACCGTGCGTTGTCTTCCCGTGCGGCCCTCCAGGCTCGCACGAAGTGACACGGACCCATTGGCAGCACCACTAAGTCCGAGCTACAAGACGTTAAACTGTTCAGCATCCGTCCTGCATGACGCTAAATTGCACCTCGTCCGCGCTGCAGGACGTTAAACTGCCAGGCATCCATCGTCCAACATGACGTTAAACTGCATTCGTCCAAGCTGCACGACGTTAAACTGCCTAGCATATGGGCCTCCTCAAGGTACAAGCCCCAAACCACATCGTCCTCAACACACGACGCTAAACTGTACTTCGTCCGGCAAGATGTTAAACCGTCTGCTTCGTCCTCAACACACGACGTTAAAGTGTACTTCATCCGGCAAGATGTTAAACCGTCCGCATCACCCGATCCCGTGCCTCGCACGTAGGGTCCCCCCCGGTTTGGATGTGGCCCCCACCCGCTCGTCTCTGCAGGAATGTCGGGATTGCCCCTCTTTAGGGACGATTTATTGGAGTGGCCTTCGCCCACAGGGGTAGGGTATTACAAACCCCTAGTTTCTTGTGGGGGACTTCACATGTGTACCTCCATTGTGCTTCCCCACTGCCGAAGCCAGTAGAGGTCGTGACAGGGATCGAGGTCTCTTACCTTCGGCCCAAGTCCCTCTTCAACTGAGCTTTTCCGCACTCAGGTTGCCTCAGTGTATAAGTCCTGACAGAATGAACTACGTGGACTTTGATCCCTGTCTCCTAAACAGGGTACATAGGAAGCCTCCCTGAGGTTCAAGCCCACCACCTGGTCGTCCCGGTCGTATTCACGTCGGTTCGTCCATCAGTGGACCCCTCCCGGGTTCACATTCGCATCGATTCACCTATGAATCCGCCCTTGTGGGGGACTGCACATGTGTATCTCCATTGTGCTTCCCCACTGCCGAAGCCAGTAGAGGGAATGACAGGTATTGAGGTGTCTCTTACCTTCGGCCCAAGTCCCTCTCCAACTGAGCTTTGCCGCATATGGGCCTCCTTCGAGTGTAAGCCCCAAACACCAGTGTCCAGCATGACGTGAAACTGTGATCCACCCGGCCGTTCCATCCCCCTCTGTGCGAGGTGGTTCGGTTCAATCCTCCGCCCGGCAGCCTCGACCTCCTCGTGAGTTGGCTTGCCAACGTCCATCATGACGTTAAACTGTACATCCAAACTACGCTGACTTTGATCCGCGCTAACGCGCGGTACGTAGGAAGCCTCTACGGGGTCCAAGCTCTTCACTCCATCATCCATCCTGATCCTTACCCGGGCCGCCACATCCCGGTGGGGTCATGCCACTTCATTCCACTCCACTTCACTCGGGAAGCCGCCCATGTGCTGGCCCCAGCATCGGAGGTTCCCCACAAGGGGTTCTGTCATCTGATCCACTCCTCGTGTTGATCAGTCCGATGCCGTCCCCGCAGGACGTTAAACTCGCGGCATACCCCGTGTTAAACATGGGAAGCTGAGGAAAACCTTAGGTAACGCAGTTCCCCGCACCCAGCGTGGGATGCCTCAGGCCATCATGCCTTCGAGAAGCCCTATTAGGGACAGAAGGCAGACATGCAGATCCGTAATGTTAAGACACGCCCCCAACACCAAGAGCTACCCGGTCTCCTCACCGCAGGTTGTTGCCCCAACCAGACTCCTTGGAGCGTCTGGGCGGAAGCAGCGTAATTAACCGGTGTCCATGAAGATATGGCGCCAGGAACGAGATTCACGAACATTCTTAAATCTATGAGGGAGACCCGGATTAGGCGACGAGTTCCGAGGAGACGTCCACGGAAGGAAGAGCCGACATCCCATCATCCTGGTTTCGATCAAGGAGCAGACGTCCCTGAATAAGGGACGGATGTCGCCCGCCTTTGGAAAGCGGGACTGCGGGACCACAAGCCGCGCTCCCATCTCCTCGGGTCGACGGGCGCACGCGCGAATGCGTCCTGGCGGAACAGCGTCGGAACAGAAACCCGACGCACATCCGCACCGAAACAGTCGTCATGGACAAAGTCCGGGTAAACGCGTGCACGGTCTACAAAACTAGCCGTGTACTTGGCCACCGTCATCCCTCCCTGCTGAAACTGTAGAAGCTCCTGAATCCGAACGGAGCGCAAGCAGGAGGGGAAAAACTCCTCACGGATCAACAACTGAAAGTCGCCCCAACTAAAGAGATGGCTCATCAAGAAACTGAGGCACCAGTGCCCACCAATGCCGAGATTCTCCACGAAAAAGGGTGGCTGCTAAAGCCACACTCTGATCTGTCGGCGTCTGCACAAGCCTGAAATGGCGAACCACTGCCTCAAGCCAAACCTCTGCTGCCTGAGGGTCTGGCTCACCACTGAACCTCAACGGTTCCTGCCGCTGGAACTCACGGAGAGCGCTCAACATGCGCTCAAGCTCAGCCTGCTCTGCTGAAACTGTCTGCTTCTCAACAGGTGGGGGTGCTGCTACCGGCCCACCCAGAGGAAGGGATCGCACGATGGGTCCTGGACTGTGGCCTCGTAGCTCATAGGGTCGTCGTCCCACACCCAAAGATAGTATCCTAGCTGACTGTCTTCGCAGAGACATCATGAATATTATCAAGGAGTTCCGCGGTCAGATGAGCATAATGTATATACCAATAACAATGATGGGGAGATGACTCAAGAAGGAAAGTCAAAGACTTGATCCTATGTGATGCACAAACCAATTCTTCCCTGCAGCAAGTGTCTCAGCATGCCGAGTCGACAAGCGGGTTATCAAGGTCCTGGTGAATGGATACGTCGGCCGCTGCACCATCACTGGACTCCCTGGCCTGAGAGCCGCTCTAGAGACACGTTAACACTGTTTCCCTATATCCCAACCAATTCCTCATTTTAGGGACGTCCGCACAACGGCCCAAGGAACGAACCACCTATGATACCACTTTGTCACGACCCGACCCTACCCGGGCTCGAGCTGCAACTACCCCAGGCCCACCTCCATAGGCCAGGGCTGGCGACCAGTGCCGAAGGCACAATAACTCGGGGAGGCCTTTGCCTAAGCACCTATACACACACACGCAACACACTCAATGAAAAAGTGCAGAGTAAAGACAGAACAAGAAGAGTAAAAAGAACAACTGCTATATATATAAACCACAGATGTGCATCGACCTCTAAACAGTACAAAGTACAAGCTGAAAAGAAAAGGGGAAAAACACGCGCCCAACCAAAAGTGCCACAACTCGGAAACAGGTAAAAAAAAGAAACAGCTGACGGGTCTTCCACCTGGAACCCAATCACGACCACCACACGTGGTCCAAGCTCCCAAGCTCCTATGCTCCATTGAAGTCACGCTCCACCTGTCTGTCATCTGCAAGGGCACACCAAGTGCAGGCAAAGCCCAAGAAGGGGTGAGTATAAAAATACTTAGTAGGATACCCCGAAGGCTCGAGGGAGAAACAAAGGAGGTACTGAAGGGTGAGCAGTAGAGCGAACAAGGTAAAGTAGAGGAGTACAACTGGAAGTAAAGTAAAAAGTCCAGCTCAACCCAACAAGAGAAAAGAAGGTAGACTCGTCCAAACACAAGGAGCTGGAAATGGTGAGAAGATGAACTTCCCGTCGAGTCTTCGCTACCTATAGTATGAGAGTAGACTCGTCCAAACACGAGAAGCTAGACACGGAAAGCACGTGGCATACCTCGCGGATCATCACCTCACCTAGAAGGAGAGTAACCAAACCCAAGAAGTGGGTACCGGAAACAAGGTATATACATGTCCGTATGCTTAAACATGAAGCCCGAACAACGTCGTAAGGGGATATCCATCCCATAGCTCAGCCCAAGAAAAAGTATCCAACAGTCCCAAAAGAAACACCATCAATGCCCAGCATCCCGCACGTCTGCCCCGAACCGCAAGCCAAGGGGCTCAATCACCACACCTCGACACTATCCGCTTTGGCCGGCACTGACTCGCCCGCACGGTTTTAGATCGCGTCACAAGAACACGTCTCGGTGGGGAAAGTGCCCCTCGTACTTGAGAGTTCTGGGGAAGTCAAACCACACCTCATCACTGCCCTGCAGTCGAGAGGTCTCCTCAAAGTCAAGCTGTCACAACACTGACCCGTATATCCAAGGGTCCCGCTCCGGTAATCACGGAGGAAAGCCACAGACTAGCGTAGTCGAGAGGACCGAGTCTGGAATGTCAACCGGTGTCCCCACTACCCAGCCCTGCTGGAGGGTAATTCATAACCAGATATCGGGTGACCCACTGCCCAGCCCTGCTGGAGGGTAAACCATAATACTTTATCCGGCGACCCACTACCCAGCCCTGCTGGAGGGTAGACCATGATAAGACACTGGGTGACCCACTGCCCAGCCCTGCTAGAGGGTATACCATAATCTGTCATCAGACGAACCACTGCCCAGCCCTGTTGGAGGGTAGACCTGGAATAAGTCGACAGGTGACCCACTGCCCAGCCCTGCTGGAGGGTAGACCTGGAACTAGACGACAGGCGACCCACTGCCCATCCCCGCTGGAGGGTAGACCCTAAAAGGTCGTCGGGTGACCCACTAACCAGTCTCTACTAAACGGTAGACCATAATAAGACACTTGGTGACCCACTTCCCAGCCCTGCTGGTGGGTAAACCATAATACGTCATCAGGCGACCCCCTGCCCAGCCCCGCTGGATGGTAGACTTGGAATAAGTCGATAGGCAACCCACTGCCCAGCCGTGCTGGAGGGTAGACCTGTAACTAGATGACGGGCGACCCACTGCCCAGCCCCGCTGGAGGGTAGACCCTAAAAGGTCATCGGGTGACCCACTACCCAGTCTCTGCTGGAGGGTAGACCCTAATAGCGTCGGGTGACCCACTGCCCAGTCTCTGGTGGATGGTAGACCCTAATAGTGTCGGGTGACCCACTGCCTAGTCTCTGCTTGAGGGTAGACCCTAATAGCGTCGGGTGACCCACTGCCCAGTCTCTGCTGGATGGTAGACCCTAATAGCGTTGGGTGACCCACTGCCTAGTCTCTACTGGAGGGTAAACCCTAGAAGTCAGTGAGCAACCCACTGCCCAGCCCTGTTGGAGGGTAAGCCCGGGGAAGTCGATGAGTAACCCACTGCCCAGCCCCACTGGAGGGTACAACTCAGAATTTCCATGGCCATCTCCATTGGAGGGTACAACACTGGCCAACCGAACATGGAATGGGTATCGCGCAACCACCCAACTCCAGCACAACTCACCCAAAGCGGTTCAGCACCTGTTCCATCACTAGGTGTCACTAACACCGCTACCGGCCGATCCATCACGAGTGAAACCAGGGGGAGACCACTCAACCCTGATGGTAAAAAAAAACGAGCACAAAGGGACCCTCTACGCTGCGAGAGGTCCAAGTACACAAAGAAGAACTTGGCACGCACGTGGGCCCGCATGAAGTGTGGCTCCAAGTCAACCCCAACCAAGCGCACGAATGTTCTCAGGTACGAACAACCATATGTACCTCCAATTATTTCCGTATACTCCCAGAGTATACACAGTCTCAGCCCAAGGGCCATCGTGCACACAACACCCAGCGTCAACGCGATGGCGTGACGTAACAACTCTACCTCAAAGGCCCATGCACGACCAATCACATCTCGTTAACCATTCATATCACTCTCCCAAGAGTGCGTGATCACACGCCAAGGGTCCGCTACAAACAAGGTAGGGCGAACCACCACTAGAGCACCTTCCATGCTTCCTCTGTTAACAGAATCACATAAGAGGATCCGCACAGCCAAACGGATTACACCGTTGTAATCCTCGCGAAAAAACACGCGAGATAGACTAATTACTCGCCTCCAACAGATATCCGACGAAAAAGTCACCAACACCGCCTCACGCCCGAACGACGTCCCGGGATCCTGAGCCTCGGCCCCAAAAACAGTCAGGCGCATCGCACCATTGCGATCCCCTTGGGAAAACACGTCAAAAGAACTACTCACTTGAGTGAAACGGATATATGGAGAAAAAGGTGAATCCCGACGCACCGCACACGAGCGAGGCCACGTGGGACCCGCATCCCTGTCCTGAAACGCAACGAACGGATCGCACCATTGCGATCCTCTCGAAAAAGTACACAATATGGACTACTCACTCGTCTAAAAAAGTCGCCTGGTGATAAAGCTGAAAATCACCGTCAACTCCCGAAACGGCCCTCGCGGGGCCCGCACCATCGTGCGGGATTTCAGCGGGCAGACTCTGCCAACGTGATGCCCTTGGAAAAATACCCACCATCGACTGCTCGCACACCCCGAACGGACGTCCGAGGAAAAAGTCATGAAACACTGCACGCAGCTCAAGAGACGGGCCGTGGGGCCCATGCCTCAACTCCAGCCTCAACGCCTGGAACCACACTGGAAACCTCCGTCTCAGTGCCAGGGTCACAATGCCGCTGACGGCGCTCAAAACGGACGTCGGACGCGCCCACGCCGTCCAAAACAACAATCTCAGTGATTACGCTCGACCACTTAAGGACACGTCGCGCCTCAGCGGCCCCTCGTTTCGGGAATTAAAAATTCCCGAAACCATCTCAAGAAGACCGTATCGTCAATACAGATCCACTGCCGTAGACGGTACTCAAAACGGACACCCGTAGCGGAAAATATGGGTGACCGAACACTGAGGGGGCAAGCCCCTGGGGCTGGACCGGCCTGGGCCGGCTCGCGGCTGGGCTGCGCGGCCGGTCGCGGCCGCCGCATAAAGACCCGCGCGGCGCGGGTCTTGGTCACGCACAGGGGTCACGCGACGCGACCCCGCGGTCACCACTCACTGGCGATCGTGCCTCGCCGGGTGCTCTGCCAGACACCCCCGCCGACGCCCCAGCACCCCCGCCGGACACCCGCGCTGACACCCCTGCCGCACCCAGCACCTCCACCGGACACCCGCAGACACCTCTGCCATGCCCAGCACCTCCACCGGACACCCGCGGACACCCCTGCCGCGCCGTCCGCCCTCGCCGCGCCGCCGCTCGAACCCGCCGGAAACCGAAAACCCCCAATGTTCGGCGGATCATTACAGATGCCACAGAGCTAGAAATTTGAATCCGAAAGATGCGTTGAAAAGGGGAATAACTCTACTACGTATTCATGGGTCTTGTTATAAGATAAAACAAAAATTAGAGGGTATAAATTAGGTTCAAAGGAGGTGCGGGAAAGAAAAATGCAAACGATAAACTCATACCTTGCGGGGCTTCGCCCGAAGCTTCGCGTCGATCCGCCGGCACCACCGCACCTTGCCCGAGTCGCCTCACCGGAGCTCGCCTCGCCAGAGCTGGAGGAGGAGAGGGAGAGGAGGGGCTGCCAGGGGGGAAGGGGAAAGAGAAGAGGGAGGGGTGTGTTAAGTGTTTAAATAGAAAATGCTTAACCACCCGCCCGTCGGCCCGAACCCGAACCCTCAGCAAGGTCGGGGTTAAGCCACCCCTGGGGTAAACACGATGCTCCAAGCGCAACAGTGGTCTCGAAATTTTAATCCGAAACCCCGTTCAATAGTTATAAAATTTAACGTCCGAGGCCGCTAAATTACGAAAACACCCCCGAAGCCATTTTTCACAAACGGACCGCGCCCACAAAACAACACCCCTCCTAGGGTAAGCGGCATGCTCCGAACTCAACGGTGCCCTCAGTTTTCCAATCCAAGCCACCGTTTACGAGATACTATCATTTCAACATTAAACAAGTAAATAAATTAATTAATTTATCCGTTTAACCTTCTGAAAGCGAGCGAGGGGTCCAAACATCCCGCACCGACAAGTTTTATGTCGTTACTAGGGTAAACACCCCATTCTGGACCCATCCATACACTCCGATCCCTGATCCAGATCACCTTTTAGGAGTTATCACATTTATTTGGCATTTCCTGTGTGAACGCACTGAAAATTTAATTCCGGCCACTTCGGGGCTCGGAATCGAACGCCGTCTGAAGGCGCTGCTCTGGAATATCATCAAGAATATTCAATTCTTTCACAGCAAAAAACCGGGTTCTTACATTATCCATTAACAACAAGTCACTCGTGACTTACCCAACATACCCTACTTCCCGCCAACTGTATGCATGACGGCTTTCGTCAGAAAATCTAAGTGAATGAGTCATGACAAGCATTAATGATAATCTTCTAGTCTAAGGACCATTACACACACTCGCAGATAGTAATGTCTGATGACACCAAGACATGTAGAATTACTACTGGAGGGTCTTTTCTCATAATCTCCCATCTTGGAGATTACCAAGTGTAAACACCATGAGATAGAGTCTCGTCTTCTTACGAGTACTCGCACATGACGGTATGTATACTATGTGTCCTATCATAGTATGTAATCCAATCACATAACTTTATTTAAGAATTTTGTTATAGCATTTCAAGGTTCTCATCATAGCATGGATCTTCCATGAAATTATCAATGCAACAAATATTCCAGGACATTTATTATATTATAGTCATGTAGAACAATGAACAATATATAATAAGTGAACATTTACGTCATCAAAGTACACAACAGTTGGTTCTGAGGGCACCAACCCATATAGTATTTAGGTCAATAATTTATTAATTTGACCCTATTGAGGTGTTAAAAATGTTGGTACAGGAAGAATAATACTATTATGAATCAATACATATCACTAAACATTAAATCACTATATCATATTTTGGTGATGGGTGCGTGAATAAAGATGTTTTGAAACTACCATAGTCTATACAATGACAATGAGTATATAACTACATGAAGGGTTGTGGGTTATTTTTTAAGGATGAGGGTAAATGATGATCACACATTGTCCAAGAGGAATCATAAAGTTTTGCGTCATTGATGTTAGAATATATGGATGATTTCCACATTATTGAATTTCCCCGATAAGAAAATGAATTGTTATGTATGGGTAAGACAATGTGTAAAATTTTATACCATGGAAAATATTAGCAATGAAGGGATATTTTATCATCTCTAAGAGTCATTTCTTGTGGGAATATCTAGATTGGATCACCAAACCGTTAAGGTTAAGACCATTATTTTGTGTGACCTTTGGATGTGGAGTCGTGATTTTAATTGGGGGAGTTGTGTTAGGCCATGAAAATAGAGGTCATGTTGTGACCTACCACACCTAATTTTTTATGATTAAGTAATATTATTACTGAATTGAATTACATATTATCCTTTTAAACTATACACACATTATAAAATACCCTTATTTAATCAATCTTGGTCAAAAATGATGACCCTCTAATTTCTCCTCCACGTTCACATGATTCATGTGAAAACCTTACTATGAATAATCTTGTATGTGGATATCCTTGTACTTATTAATTATAAACTCTTCTTCCCATCATGTTTCATCCTTCATAATATCTATTTTGGGATATAGTTTATATTGATAATTCTAATTAATTGGGTTCATTATATTATGGTGTTAACTTTCCTTTTTATAGATCTTCAATATTAGATAGTGTGTTCATCTATTTAAGGATTTTGGTTTTATACAAACCCCTCACATTAATAACCTTATATACATAATTTTTAAAAATATTTTATAAATTAATTTTTTAATTTTAATCAAATATTATGGAATTTTATATGTTAAATAATTGTTTTTAAGATTCCATTTTTGAATTGAGTTGACAATGTGGTGTTAAATTTATGTTTGGAATATTCTAATTAATTGTTCATATTATATACAAATTAAATTACCTATTCTATAGAATTATTTATTTATGGATATTGGAAACCACTAAAATTATAATGAAACATTAAAATCATATATTTTTAGGCAAGGATCCTAGGACCACTACATTTTAGGGAATGTTGCTACAACAGTTAGCCACATCCTCTCTATATATGATGCTACATACATCAACCCAACCTAAACATGACTTTATTCAACACAATTTAAAATAATTAATACATTAACTTTCATTTATAATAATATAAAATGCAACATTGGGTTCAATTTATTAAGGTACTAGGTACATTATAATATTATTTTAAAAAACTCATGATCATTTATCCTTAATAGAAACAAAATAGACCATATTTTAGACACATCATTAGTATAACTCATCCTAATAATATTTGGAATAAAAAAATGAGAATGTGGTCAGCTCAACCGCTTAGTAAGTGGTGAATAAAATTTCAATCATTGATTATTTCATCAAAATAAATTATTACAAGATAATATAAGAAATTTCATAACATATGAGTGATAACCACAAAACATATGTTATATTCCAAGTAAACAGAATAAAAACTTAAATAAAAAAAGGTGAATCTGGAAACATAATACCTATAACATGGTTTATAATCTTTTAATGTAATACCTTAATCATGATAGTATATGATCATAATTAATAACATCATTAACTTTGGGAAAAAAGTTAACATAGGGAAACATTACAATCCTGATCCATAGAATAAGACAATGAGATAATAATGCAGAAAATATTTAAAATAAGGAACATACATTAGTATCGAGAAAAATTATGTTCTTGATCCCCATTATGATAATATAATATAAAAATGAAGATCATATTTATAGTATTCCACAAAAATTACTATTGTGAATTGTTACATACATGAGCCACACCATGATATCATAGGATAAGAATATAATATATATTTCAGATACGGAACATACAATAGTATAAGGAAAAATTAATCTCATGAGATATATCATGAGAGGAGTAGATAAGAAAACACAAAACATTTCAAATACGGTAGATAATTTATTATAGAAAAATAATACACTAATGACCCACACCATGAGATATTATGATATGAATGGGTAACATCATTAAAATATGGAACATATATTTGAATAGAAAAAATAATTTTCATGTTCCAATATATCTGTGCCCACACATATGAGAAACTAAAATATACGCATGAATTATTTATGTCTTGAGATATTAATATTTATCCTAACCATTAGAGGGATATATAATACCACAGACATCATATATCTATAATTAAATATCCTAGTTAATAATGATTCCCTATTCATGTAGTAATGATCCCATGAAAATGAAAAGAGTTGTTTAAAATATCCAAAACAAAATCATTCAATTTTTTAACAGGCCCATTCATAAAAAGATTTGAGTCATAAAAAATCCAAATAGAAATCACTTATTTTCCATAATAATACACTAGATATAAATTGGGATTCATAAAAACTTCTATATAGTGTTAAATAATGTCATGTAAAAAATGGTTTTATATAGAAAACATGATCACGAAAAATGATTTTTACAAAAGGAATAATTATTAATGAAATTCCCTTTGTGACGATATTAATTATCCTATAATTATCTGTGGTTGTATAAATAATATTCCCTTATTTGGTTTTATTATATTGCATTGGAATTAATTGACAACTAAGAATCATAATGATCGATAATATATCCATTAAACAATGATAATATGATTAGTATAAATATAGGGTTTTAATAAATAAAATTGACAAATACAACGTAAGTAATGGCATAAACTAGTAATATCATGTACAATGAAGCCCATTTATAGGAGTTTTTATGGGATACAACATCAGTAGGATTTTCACTAGACAAATCCAATGATGATATAAAAAAACTAAACCATCAAAAACCCATTTACGGGAGAAGTTCAAGATGATCAAAAGCACAACCCAAAACATGTAACCCAAACCAGACCATGAAAATATAACCATTTCACAACTTACCCATAGGGAATTTAGTATTTTAATAATGGTATATGTATCAACAACCTACTAATATAAATATGTCTGTTTTATATTATAATTGTTATTTTTACTTTTTATTAATGTTACTTTATATTTTATTTTGAATTTGATATTATAAAAAATTTGTATTTTTGGGTAATATAAAATTTGAATTACGATATTTATAATAGAGAATCACTGGATTTTTCGGGAAACATATATTAATTTTTATAATATATTATTATTAAATAATTATATTTATGTGGAAATGAGAAATTAATTATTATATTCTCAAACTTAATTTTTATAAGTGTTCAAAAACTCTTATTATAAAAAATCCAGTAGTTCTCAATAAATGTCAATTTTATATTAAAATTGATAACTAAAATATTAAAAAATATATTTTGAAAAAATAAATATTATTATTGGATTTTTCATATCTTAATTATATAATGTAAATTTATTCAAATTTAATGAGGGAATCAACTTATTGGATTAAAGTTTGATATTTTATAAATATATTGTTGGTATTACAACATCATAATGACGCAAAAGTGAGGTAATAACTTATATAATGGGTATCCACAAAAAATTCAATGTTTATCCATTATAATAATTTTTTGGAGGTTATTTTATTATTATTATTATTACATTATGAATCATCTATAACCTATATTACATTGGAATCTTTTAAATTCATTTTGTTAATAACAAGATTAAATTCTAGATAACTATAGGTAAAATATCAAAAATATTGGCCCATTGCCTTATGAAATAATTAATAGGACACTTGTTTGGAAGAAACCATGATAAAATACACTAGGAAGGTTTTTGGGTTTTATTAGTTTATATTATGTATTATGAAAACTATTTTTGAGAAATAATAAATAACTTACCTCTGGTTTCCTATAAAAATCCACCCGAGATATGCATCATCTTCACTATAAAACCTATGTGAACATTATTAATCATCATTACCATCTCTACATTCCTCCTATGGTTCCCCTTTCTCTAAAAAATCACATCAACTACTTTTAGTATCACTATCTGAAGGTAAGGGATCCTCTCTATCTTATCTGTATTCAAGAATCTACATTATCTTATGTCATTTATCTCTAATTAATAATATTGGGATGAATTATTAACTATATAACATATCACACTAACTATATATTAATGGTTAGATACCCCTTTCACTATCATTAATCCCTCCCATGAACATTATATTTCCGCATTATGCTGTTGAAATTTCAGAGTGGGTTTCGATGGAAAGAAACTATATAGTGAATACCCAGACCCACATCCTATCAAGGGAGTTAAAATTTATTAATATATGATAATTGTTTTGGGGAATTACATGTATGTAATCCAAAATCCATTTTAATTGGATTAATGATGAAGAAATATATTATTATGTATAAAATCTAGGTGTAACACTTAAGCATGTATATGATATAATTATTATAGTTGTTCCCATATTTCACTCAAATGCATTAGGTAATGTTTTAGTAGCATGATAAACCATGTATAGCTCAAATGAGGTTATCCTAAGGACATTATTTTAAGATATCTTGGTGGTTATCCTTGACTAATGTTTATGATTTCAGGTTTTATGTTGTTACAATATTCCCAAATTTCATTTATGCTATCATGCAATATTATTTCTCACTATTCAGGTTCATGATTATCACCTCTTTTACATACCAATAAAATATCAATTTTCTATTATGTGATATCTTATTCCTAATATGGTTTGTTTATTCCATTGCTCATTTTTATCTCTCGCCCTTTTCTTATGCATGTACCCTGGTTATCCCTTGCATTTTTTAATTATGAAAGAATATTTTGAGAATGTTAAAGATGTTTTCAATAAAACTATTAGACCCCATATTTTTTTGTTGTTATAACATTTAATTAATTATAAAAAGACAAAATATTTATCAATTTCAAGGGTTTTATTGTGTGTATTCCCATGTTATAAATTAGGAATTAATTAGTATCAAAGAAAGGTTTTATTATTTTTTGGGATTATGGTTAGAAAACTATAGTTAATTCCATAGGGAAGAGGATAAAAATAAGAATAAAATTTTAAAGTATTGTAATGTATATAGTATGCAATTTCTAGGAAAAAAAATCTCTATATGGATACTACAAATAGATTTGAATTTGGAACAAATGTACCTAGGTGAAAGACCCAAAAAATACATCATTGATCTAGAATCAATTAGGAATTGGTGTATGAAAAAATTTCTTACTGCACAACTAGTCTGACACTCCTAGGGGATATTCTTTGGTATATTCATAATCTCATTATTTTTTATTATTAAGGTAACAAAAAAAGACCATAAATGTATTTTTTAAAAAATATATCATGGATAACATAGATTAAATCCTATAATTTTTTTGTCAAGATAATTCATTTAATTTAGAAATTATCCCTTTAATAATAATGGATTATTTTTAATTTGCCTAATAGTTTAAATTTACTTATCCATAAAATTAACCTTTTTCTAGTTAATGGATAGATATAGGATGAACTATGTCCATAACCAACATGAAGGGAAATGCGATGACTGCCTAAATGAGATTCCCAACCTGATGAGAGAAGGAATTGAGAACTGTGTCCAGAAACACTCCCAGTTGGCTCAGGTTCTGAATAGAAACCTAAACCAGGAGGAACAACAAACCACCAATAATAGTGAAAAATATATAATTGAGAATATTATTCGACAATGGCCTCAAAATTTTAATAGATAATATGATCCCCTAATCAAGTAACAAAGGATAAAATCCATTTATAAGATCTTATATATTTTTCAATGTTATGATCAATAAAAGTTTATACTAGGTATTTTTCAAATATAGGTAGAAGTTTGTCAGAGGTTGTCATTAATACAGAATATGAATCATGATAATGTGATCTAAGTGATGGGGGTAAAGAATTATAGAAATTTTGCATTTGTAAAAAAAATTTCTTTAAACTCCCCAACATAAAATGGAAATGGATTTAATTTCTCTTCTAAAAAAGATGTTGAATCCATTTGGACATGTGAAGAAAACTTCCCAAGACAGGAATGATATGCCTCCCTCTTTTTCATTACCCCCTAATGAAAATATCTCCACTTTTGGTGGTATAAAACCATGTCTATGATAATAAAGAGTGATTTAAGGCATTGATAAATATGAGTAAATTGTTCGATGTGACAACAATACTGATATGGATATCAGTGAATCTAAAAGATATCATGAGGACAAGAAGTTAAACATCGGGTTTAATTCTGGTTGAGCAATGTTGAAATATAATAGTGGTATGAAATTTCAATTTCAAGATCACTCAAGCAAAAGATGTGATATGGAAAAAATATATACTTTCTCAGTTGTGATACATGAATCATGTAATCTATATTCATCATCAACGGTGGTAGTGATAAATAGTAAGAAACTTCCCCCTAATAAAAAACCATAAAAGGTCCCACAAAATGAGGTGTAAGCTTCCCTTACCTCTCAAGACATTGATGATGAAAAAATATCTAAACAATCAGGAACACCATATCATAAATAGAAAACTCCAAAGGTATATGAAATCAATTGGAATAATACTTTATATCGATATTGTGATGCGAATATTCATGGATGAATCAGCTGAATCTTATTTTTGATCTCCTACACCATGATTGGTCCAACATAGGAACTTTCACTAACCGCTAACAAGTATAATGATAATTTACAATTCCATGCATTCAAGGCCTCAAAAAGTGTCATCTTAATCATTAACTAGTAACTGTTGTTATAGGAGAACTCAACCGACCTGTGTGATCATCCCAAACTCTACTGATGTTGAGCACACAAGCGTGAAGCATATCCTCAAGAATATCTATAGCTCTCTCTGTCTTTCCATCAGACTATGGATTATAGGTCATGTATAAATGATCCTGGGATCCCAGTTCCTAAATTATGCCTCTCCAAATGGTAGGAAGTAAACCAAGGATCCCCATCAGAGACTATAGTAGATGAAACTCTATGGAAATGACCAATCAATCTAACATAGAGAACTCCCAACAACTCAAACTTTCTTGTATCAAAAATATTTATAATGTGATCCAACATGGTCAGACTATCGATCAAAACCTATATCACATTATTCTTTCTATGGATATTTATAAATCCACCAATAAAGTTCATAAAGACCTCATCCCACTATCATGTTGGGGCTCGAAATTGTTGAAGAAATCTCAATGGTTTTTGGTGCTCGTTATTCACCTGTTGGCATATTTAGAAATGGAAAAAAAACTCAACAATGTCTCTCCTAATCCATAGCCACAAGAAAAACTCATTTAAATCATATAATTTTTTTGGTTACTGAGTGAAAATCTTACTAAGAATTAGGAAAATCACCCATCAATTCCTTTCTTTCCACTAAAAGCACAACAAAGTGATTCTGATATCATAGAAAAAATTCTTTGGAGAATGACCATTGGTCCACTTTCTCTCCACCATAAAGAGAGTCTCTAATGATAAGGAATTAATCATCACGGACATGGCCATGAATAACCATGTCGAGAATATTGGATTCCAACTGAATGATGGATAAATAAACATCAACCCCTTTCTCATGAAATCCAAAATGAAACAGTGAAAAGATATCCATCAAATTCCACCCTTCCAGTGATTCATTCACATCATGGGATGGATGTTTCTTGCTCATTGCATCTAAAATGACCTTTCATTTCTCCGTGGTATAGGTGATGTCCAATTTGATGGAATACATGTACTCAACTTAACGCCTCTGATGAATATTCAAATAATTTTTAGAGAATATAAAACACAGTATTTTATGGTTTGAAAAAATGGTAAAACGTTCTCCATAATGGTAATTCCACCAACTCTTATGTGCATGAATTAATGTAGAAAGTTCAAGGTTAGGGGTAGTGTAATTCATCTAATGTGGAATAATTAGATGATATCCAAAAGATACTACATGGTTTCCCTGTATAAGAACACAACCCAATCCCGAACCAGAGGTAACAAAAAAGACCACATAGGCCTACACATCCTCCGGAAGAGTCAATATCGATGCATTAGTCAGAAGTTGTTTCAACTCAACAAAATAACCTTGACATTTATCATCTCAAATAGTCATCACCCCTTCCATGTTAATGCAGTAATCGGGGAAGCCAACATTGATATGTTATTCAAGAATATGTGGTATTATCCAAATAAGACAAAGAATATTAAAATTTCAAAGACATTTTGGGGTCACACACTAAGTCATAACAACCTTCTCCTTATCAGGATCAACGGATATACCTTGTTCAGATACCACGTGTCCCAATAATTTGACTTTTGAAATCCTGAAAGGACACTTCTAAATCATGGTATAGAGTCAGTGACTTCTTAGAAGACTCCAAACTCTTCTCCTATGATTCACATTCTCCTTCTAGGATTTTTATTATATGAGGATTTCATCGAAAAACACTACGTAAAAATTATCACGCTACTTGTGGAAAATCATATTCATTAAATACATGAAAACTACAAGAGTATTTGTTTGACCAATGGTAATGAAAAAGTACTCATAATAGTCATACATGCTATGAAAGGTAGTTTTATAAAAGTTAGATTCCTATATCCTTAACTGATGGTAACTAGGTAGAAGTTCAATCATTGAAAACCACTTCACGCGATTCAACTGATCAAATAGATCATCAATTCGTGGAAACAGATACTGATTCTTTATCATAACTTGCTTGAGCTTTCGTTAATCAACACATATGAGACGAAAACAATCAGCCTTCTTAGTAAATATAACCAGCACTGCCCAAGGTGAAACACTCAAGTGTATAAATCCTTTCTTAAGAAGTTCATCCAACTGGGAATTCTTCTCTTCCAGTTCATATGGTGCCATGTCGTTGGAGGGAATTAAAATTGGTTTATTACTAGTTATTAATTCAATTGATAACTCAAATTACCTTTACTGGTGGTAGAATATATTAATATGAAGGAAACACGCCGGAAATATCAATGATTACTAGAGGGAGATCAAATCTCATAGATTCACACTCTAGATAAAAATAAAACATTGATACCACTTTCCCCAACTCTAGATAAGAATCTCTAACCCTACTCAACTATGGGACCCAATCTCCTTGAATGTTAAGAGATGCACCATAGGGTGTAGTAGTGCAGACCCGTCCAAGATAAAAATCAATCCGACAATTATTGGAAATGATCCAATCCATCCAGAATATACTTTCAATTGATTTAATATCATGATCTAAAAAACTCAAGGTCATTCAGAATATGATATAGAGAAAACCCAAGAAGAGCTACATAAACCCTTTTCTCTATTCAAACGAAGGGGTGTAGTAATATCCACAATACAAGAAAAAATCAACATATGACGATTGATAAGATTAATAATACTGGTTCAAATAAATGAATTAGACATGCCAATATAAAATATAGTAGTCACTAATGATGATGATATAGTAATAAAACCTCTCAAAGATGATGAAAAAGTGTCTGCTACCTCTGGAGACTCTTCAACTATGTGATGTAGCTTCATACTAGAGGCCAGTGGCTAGAACCCTATTATATAAGAATCATATGATTTCCATGCAGTTTTATCAGGTGATGATGATCATTTTCCACTATGCGGAGTAGAGATGTGATGGTAGAATCCCTGTAGGTGATCTGAATTGCAACAATAGCTACAATTCTTGGGTAACACAGTGGAAACCCTCTTGGAATGCACAAGATTTCCACACTAGTAGGAAACAAAATAAATTTTCCCTGGAGCTGTAGGAATTCTGGAAAAAATACTACAATGAGGTCTGCCATGAGGATCATCACACATCTATTTTCCTTTGAACGAACTCACACTATAACTAGCAGAAAAAGGAAATCTCAATAACTATTACTTTTCAACTAGGTCCATCTCAAAAATCATCACCATATCCAGCATTGTAGAATAAGTGGGAGGCTTTAAAAAGAATACATAATAACTAATATGTGGTCAATGTACTAACTCAAATCTTTGAGCCTTCAACCTTTCATTAGATACAATCTCAGGTGAAAATGGATCTAATTCAGCACATTTATTTGAATACTAATTCATTGATTTTAATCTTTCTCAAGTTTGAAAAGATCCATAGCCTTGTCCAACACCATTAAATCTAGTTAGAACAAATAGTTTAAATGAATCTTGTATTATTTTTACTATAATCACTATTTTTACCCTACCATCACCATCATGTCCCACAATCTATTATGCCATCCTTCCAACATGAATGTGGCACACTACACCATTGTCATGTATGGTGTCTCTAAGAAGTCAAACAAACATTCTATCATGCCCAAACATTCCTCATCATGTTGTGGATCAAGGATGAAATTAAATATTGGTGGCATATGGGAACAAATTCTTGATAAAAATTCCAAAGTATATCCCACTCAAAATCCATTGTTGGATATAGAGCTAAACCTGGTGATGTTTTATGTGATAGAGCATGAATAGTACATCAGATCACCTCAACTAGACTCTAATCCACAACAAGATTTTATTGGTGAGGTTCAGCAGCATCCTCTTATTGTATCTGTTTCTGAATTCTTCATGGAGGAATGTTTCTTACCAACATTAGTAGATAACAAGGAATACATTAGATAATGATTGTACAGAGTAATGATAGAAACATGATCCTATCCAACAGAATAGACAATATTTTTATTTCACCCCATCCAAATAAAAATTTTGAAGAGACTAGGAATAATCTGCATGAAGTCTTTACCTAACCACCAATGGATACTTATGGTTTGTTGAGGTGAGAGCTGGCCAGTCACTCAATCACAACTACCTCCCATGTCCCGACATGATTTTAAAAATTCATACTGACTGAAAGAAAAAGATTAATAACTTCTTCTAATACCACCTTTTCAAAAAGAAGCTCAGGTTCACTGGTAAACCTATAATTTACCTGACCCTAATGTTGCCTGAAGGGTGTTACCGATCCACATGGGTCGATGAACAACACCCTTTATCATAAAACGTGTAAGTGTGAATGGGTTTCCCATAAGTCATAGAGAAGAAAAAGAAAAAAGATAGTAAATATTACAAGGAAGCTCCACTGGGAGTAATGTACCAGAATATAAAGATGTATAAATATATAAAAGTATTACAACTAAGGAAAAAAATAGGGAAAACAACCCATGGTTCCTAAGGACATAACTCACCATAACCATGGTTCAACACCTAGTTCATTCTCAAAGATATCATTTCCCCTTTCTCAAAAATGGAATAAGAAATTCCATGAACACCCAAATAAAATGTTGGGTGTGAGACTAAGCCCATAAAGATACCACTAAATATTCTATAATAGATTCCAAATATTTTTTATCCAAATAATGGTTTTCATGTTTAAAAATAAACACATTAGGAAATTTAAACTCATATTTAAAGAAAACATGCTCTATAATTTTAAAATGATGGAAAATAATTATAATGCACAATATTTACATTGGAAGTGATGGAATACTTATTACACAAGGGATTAAATAAAACAGTTACAAATTTTTTTTATGAAAGTCTAGGAAAGGTATTCAAAGTAGTTTTTTCCACATTGGAAGACATTTATATTTCAAACAGAAATAAAAAATCCCACAACATGGTCATCTACCAAGTAGGTATGATATTATTAGCCAGATATATGATTATGAACACTCTATGTGATCGCATAATAATGGGCGTACTAAAGTCCACCTGACACTGTCTTGAGGTGACTCGTCACCCTCTCATTGGGGATATGACTCGCTACAATTATGTTTTGGAATGTTGAAACATCGTAGAGTGTATTCAGATAACTCAAAAACTACCTAAGGATTGAATGTGATCTTATATGATGGGAAATTTATTCTTAGAATCATTAAAAAACTAAATCCCATTATTCTTTTTCATTGTGCCAATTTTTTTCATTTAAAACCAAAATAGGTTATAATAAAAAACATGTCATTATTACAAGATAAAACCACTAGGTTTCAATCAAATCAATTTATACCAATTTTAGAAATTCAAAATCTATTAAAAACAAATTATATACTTTAATAAATTTATTTTCAATAATTAAATTCATAAATTTAATTTAAATCATTTCCATAAAATCTAAAATTTAAATCATCAAATTTTAATGAACACTCTCCAATTCAATGTAATTGGTGTGTTTTCAAAATTTCTATGCCAAAACAATTTCCAATATCCCAATTCAATAGAATAAGGTTTTGTCAATTTATTTGAAATAAAATTTGAGAAATTAAATTGAAATCAGAAACGGAAATAAATTAAGCAATTTAAAAATAATCAATTTTTTAATTCGGGATGAATCAACCTACTTCATTCTTGAATCCCAACACTTCCAATGACCCTCATCAATGTGATAGAAGGAAAATAATTTTTTGCAACATGAACTAGAAGCATGAAATAACATCACATTTCAAATATAAATCAATTACAAGATGAAATATAGAAATTCCAAAAGAGGATAAAGAGAGATAGATAATGAAAATAGAATAACTCTTATGTGAATATCACCCGCCAAAGCAATGATGATCGAATGCCAAAAGAATTCACCTAGTAGAGTTGGAAGGCTCCAAAAATAACTAGGGAAGGCATTGGGTTGAGGGAGAGGAAACCAAAGAATACGATGAGTTAAATTCCAAGCACACTGCTTATTTAATTGGATATTCCTAGGGAATTATACGCTGTTTAATCCAGTTACATGCTGTGAAATATTAAATTTCTGTAATAGAAAAAACATGTCGAATTTGATGTGCCGCATTAATGTTGGGGTATTATAGGACATATAACCATTATTCAAGTCATGAAATTCTTTATATTAATAACCTTAAAACCCTATCATTTGACAATAAAAAACAACCTAATAATACTTCAAATTGTAAAATGGGACTTCACAGCATATACCCAAGACACTGTGAGCCACACATCATAACATTCACCAAGAAGTTGTCAAACAACCTGCAACATAGTTACACAGTGTGTAACATCCTAGAAGTTTACAAATAAACAATTTTAAAGAAAAAAAAATTAAAAAATTTAGAATATACTATTATGGGCATACTCCCAACTCAAACTCAACCATACTCTATTAATGAAAGGAAAAAATGGAGACAAGGTTAGTGATGTACTTGTCAGAATGGTAACATGATGTTTCTTATATAGTTGATTAAAAAATGTTATTAACTTATACCAAAACTATATTAATATTTATAATATTATATATGATCATTTTATAAAATCTTATCACCCATTGGTTAATAATTGTTCATTATTTTCATTGTTTTAGATGTTAAATACCTTGTTTTATAATTCATTCATTATCATTAAAGTATTTATTCTTGTCCATATTATATTGTTACATCATTTAAAAAATAATAATCATGGAAAAATTATCATATTTTTAAATAAATTATACTTTTAATACCAATCATGAATGCTATTTTTGAAAAAAGAAGTATGTTACCATCTTAGAGACACCATGCCATATGCACGAATGAGTAATGTTTCTTTTTTAAAAGACCATTATGGGAAGTATGTATATAATATTTTATCATAATATAATGATAATGGTACAATAAATTCCATTATATTTGTCTATATATTATTATATACATATCAAAAATGTGTAGTGTTGATGGAAGGAGATTCACATCACTTCGTGATGGTAGTAGCCAAAAGTTACATGAAAAACATTATCATGTTTTATAGAGTGAAGATGTATGAAATAAAATGATATATTACATTTTTAGCATAATAATTATGTAATTAGTAAAAAAATAATTTCATTTATGTCATATATATTCATGAATTTTATCCTTATGACCTGTCAAGTAATGAATTAGTGAAAAATGAACTGCATCGCTTCACGAAGAGGTAGTCTGTTGTATACATGAGCGATTATATCGTATACCCCATGGAGTGGAAAGTAAAAAATTAATACATGATTTAATGAATCTAGAAGTTTAATTATGTTATATATATCATATATTTACTTTATATCCATCATCATATCCATCTTTGAGAGTTTTTGAATGAAAACTTGTTACATCGATTCACGAAGAGGTAGTCTGCCGTACACACGAGAGACATTACAAATCCCCAATTGAGGGAAGATGAGACCGATATAAGTCATTATATCAACAGAAATAAATTTATGTATTTTTTATATATTTCTGTTACTATATAATCATAAATTAATTATATTTGAAAGAGGAGGAAAATTAAATTAATCAAACATGCACAGTTCTAAATTTTACCTCTTCTCAGACCAACTCTAAAGGATTATACCTAAAGTATTCCTAGAATGTATTCATTACAAAAAAAAATTCTTATATGATGATATTATGAAATTTGGAAAGTCAGTCGAAAAGATATTGGATGATGAAGGGTTAGAAGGTCAAAAGAAGAGAGGATATACTTGACCTATTATAAGGGAGGTGAGTGGAAAACATGTAATGTTTTAAAAGAAAATTATGAAACCAAATTTTCCACTTTCCAAATGGGTAAAAAAGAGATTATTATTTATAATTATACATTATATGGTGAAATATGATCATAAAATTGAATTTATAAATCTTTATGGGTTATTTGACCCCTTATCTTTTTAGTTAACCCCCCTTAGAAAATCAATTTTTATAATAACAATAGTAATAAATTTTATAAATTTCACTATTAATTTTATTAAAAAATTTAAATTAATTGGATTCCAATTATGGAACCCATTTTTTAATATATGAAGAATAAATTAATTTAAAATTATACTAGTAGATGTGATGAAAAAGTGAGTTTTCAATGAGGAAAATATCATAAGTATAGAAGGTTTTAAATTCAAAATTATATTTGAAGTTGATTACCATGACATAATTTAGATAAATAGTAACATAATTTTTGTAATTATTCTTTAATAATAATTTAAAATATAGTTTTTAATATTAATTATTTATAAAAAATAAAATTTGCAACAAAAGTAAATATTTTTTAAAATTCATCGAAAAAGGAAAAAATTTCATAGAAATACAAAAAAACCCTAATTTAATGTTGATATTATTATATAAAAAAAGAATTTCTATTTTATCTTTTAAATTTTGTAAATGTGAAAACAATTTGATTTAAATTATATTTCAAAATAATTACTAAACCAATGATGATTTTTTGACACATTTTAACCATATATATTGCATAAATATTATATTTTATTTAATACCCACCAATTTAATGACTATTTTATAAGAATATACTATATTACAGTTTACATAGATTTGGGGTTGCATGATCTGCAATCAATCAAAGAGATTAAATTTGAAGGAAAATGTTTCTTGTGTTGATTAAGCTATGTGTTGTAGGTCACATATTTTATTGAATAAAAATTAATGGTTTAATAATTTTGGGGGGATACATTCTCCCCATCAAAAATGAATTATGTGCTTGAAATTTTAATTTTTTTTAATCAAGGGATTGAAATTTTTGAATACCATTATTGAAATCGCACATTTTATATAGGGTTATGAAATAAACCTATTAATATAAAAGTGACATAAAATGTTCATATGAAATTAAAGATAATTAGTTTTCTAAGTATAATAAAATTAGTTTAATGATAGGAAATTGTCATGGAATAAATTCATATATAATTATAGACAGTGATAGAGGTCATTGGTCCAAAAAATTGAGTGATTAAAGGAATGTTAAGTACAAAATAACCATAATCATGTAATTTTTTGAAAGACCATTTGATTATTCTGATATGAAGGTAATATGATAAATTTTTAATTTGAACATGATTTCACTAATGATTAAGAATTACATTACTATTTAACAATATATAGAAATTTTATTACATTATATACTGCTATTTTATAAGTATAATTTCGTCCTTTGGTTATGCCTCGATAAATTTCCAATTCACCACTAACTCCATGAAATGAATATCCAATTTTTTTCCTAGACCTGTAAAATTCACTTTTAACAATAGATATGTTTTATAACTGAGTTAAATGTCTTTCCATATATCTTTTGAATATTTAAAAAAATCAATATAGTAACTCCAAATTTAACAAATATAATAAATTGATTTGTAAACCACAATAGTAATAGAACTGATTCAATATTATTTATTAGGAAAATTATTCAACTAAATACAATAGTATATTAAATAAAATATCATGATGGCTTGTTCTAGGTGTTAATCCATTAACATAATTCATTTATCAGTTCATACCCGCTGACCTTTCTAGATGAAATAGGTTGTCGCTTGGCTTGTGGGTTTTCTTTTTTATAAAACTATATTATTATAAGTCCAATAAAATTAAAATATTTTGGTGACCCACATTTACCACAACCTCAAAGATAAGATAAAAATTAAATGTTACAAATTCTTTTAATCTTGTGTCCACAAATTTAATGACATTATTTATCAAAAAATATTCATATTCTAAACCACTAGGTTGTATTTTTAAAATGATTCTCAAAACATATCCTAATGTATCAAAAACTCCCATTGTATAAAACACCAGAATTTTAATTAATGTCATTAAAAATATGATCAGACTTACAGTTATTAACCTTAAAAATATTTGTTCTATCCGAGGACAGTAACTATGAATTATAATAATTATATCCTCAGAGAGTGTCAAAATAGTTTAGTAGTAGGGACCATCATCATAAACAATATGGTGATTTGTTTAATCCCATTGATCCCTTTTTAGATTTATCAATATTATGTACAACAGTTCTATGACCATGTCTACTTGTAGTATCCAAATAGGGATGTATTTCATGGAATAAAAACATAAAAATTTATCATGAAAGTGAATCTCAATACTACAATTAGTAAAAATAATAATAATAATAAAAATATATAAAAAAACAATAATGGTATGAATACAATGTATAAATAGTGGAGTAAAATAAATGAATTTTCTATGAATAAAAATACAATAAAAAGATCTTTCAAAACAATATTAGGGAAACAAATTTCATTTTAAAAATCACCTTTTAAATATAAAATTTCAAAAATAAAATTATAAAATAAATATATGAGAGAATATAATTTTAAAATAATAATATAATCCTAAAAAATTGTAGAAATCATGACAGCTATTAATTAGGTTAATGTCATACACATTAATACAATGATTCTATTAACATTTTTTGAAAATGCCAAATGAGCCATGTTTTGAAAATAAAATAAGGATTCCCTAAAAAAATAAAAAATGTGAGAATGGATGAAATTTTCATCAATAAATAATTTTTGAAAGGTTAATTTCATTTTTTATAACATTTATTTAAATCATTAATTGTGATGAAAATCGATTTTTGGCCGAAAAAATTCAGATTTTATAAAAAAAATTATAATTATTATTGGTAAAATAAAGTGTTTTAATGTTACTATTAACATAAAAATTTAATGAAATAAAAATGAGAATAATATTAATTGGGATTAGTATTTAATTATCAAATAATTTCTTCCAATGGAAATTCCATCATAAATAATCCCAAATAAAATGAGATTGTGAAATTAACCCTTAGAAGGATCATAATTTTGAAGTAAGAATAATCAATGAGTCAATTATGCATATCAAATGTAAATTAACATAAAATAATTGATTGTATAAAAAATATAAAAAATATAAAATATAAATAATCATTGAATATAAACATAAAAAATTAATATAGCCTCATGAAAATAATTTGAGTTATTAATTTGTTACCACTTTGTTATATGCATGTACAATAAAGAGGGATGAAATTATTAAAAATTGAATGAAAAATACAATGAATTATTAAGTAATCGTTATATTAAATGTGTAATGGGTTGTATATAAACCAATTAATAAAAATTAGGTTCATAACATTACTATATTTCTCAGAAAATGTAAATTTAGATGAAGTCCCTTACCACATGATTCCTTTTTGTTTATAGTTATTTAAACTCAATTATAGTGTTTTTAATCATGTTATTAAATTGTAAAATAACCATATTAATATTTATAATATAATATATGATCCTATTATTTCATACAATCACCTGTTCATTAATAAAATTTCATTATTTTCATTCTTTCTTGTGTTAATTGCCTGGAATTTTCATTCGTACATTTTCATGAATGTTATAGTTATTTTGAATATTATACAGTTCAATAATATAGTGAAAAATAGTCATCAAATAAAGAGAATATTTATACATAAAATATACTTTTACAACCTATCATGAATGTTTTTTATGAATAATTATGTATGTTATGATCACAGAGATGATAGGCCATACATATGCATGACAAACATTTCCGTTTTTCAATGATCATTATGCATAGAAGGTAAGTAATATTTTATATATCTAGAATGATAATTATATAATAACTATAATATTATTTACTTAAATATATATATATATATATATATATATATATATCATACATTTGGTGTGGTGATGGGAAGAGAGTCACATTGCTACCTAAAGGCGGTAGTCCACACATACAAGAACGACATTAACATATATCAGTGAGTGATCAAATTAGAATGGATATGATATATTATCCTTTCTGAATGATAAATACGTAATGAATATAATATTTATTTCATGTATAACACATATAATCATTAAATTTATCTTTTTTCCTTCCATTTAATGAATTTATGAAAAAAAATCACATTGCTTCGTGAGGCGGTAGTTCGCTACACACATGGTTGATGTTATTTTATCCAAAGGAATGGAAATTTAAAAAGTATATATGATATAATGAATATTGAAATATAATTATGTAATAAATAACATATATATAATTTATATCTGTCATCATACCCAATTATGAGAGGTGTTTCCAGAAAATGTGTAACCCCAGTTTGTGAGGCAGTAGTCCACCGTACACATGAGCAATGTTATCATATCTCATTTGAGAGAAGAGAACATGGATATAAGTAATCAACTTAACATAACAACATATCAATATAATAGGACCATTGGTGTTATTATATATTCAAAACTTAATAATAATTAAAAAATGTGGAATAATAAATAAAAGAAACACGAATTTTTAGGAATTTTACCTCTTCTCGGACAACCTCATAATGATTATAGAATAATTAGTAATATAATATATTTATGGAAAAATTTATGATTATAAAATTTTTTTATGGATGTCGTAATTTTATTTGGGTAGACATTTTCAGATGCAAAAAAATTTGAATATGTGATGGATAGAGGAGATGGGTGACATTTTACATGTGATTTAAGTGACATATCTATAATTTTAAAAAATAAAATGGTGTACTCACATTTTCCACATGAATGAATTTTAAAAATTGATTATTATCAACATTTAGAAGATATCATGTCAAAATAGTCTAATAAAATATATGTTAGAAGTCTTTTAAATCCATTCTAACCCTTATCTTTTTTGTTTATCCCCCCAAAAAACAAATTTTGAACTTATCTATGGATATTATTTTTTTATTGTTTTCACAATTAATATTGGTTAATTTTTTTGAACATATTATAAAATTTATATTATGATAACTACAATTTTGGACCCATTCTTTCAATTTAAATTCATAGATTTGGAAGAATCTAAATAAAAATTATACATAGAGACATGAAGAAAAATGTTGTTTTTAAAGTGAAAATATTCATAAGTGTAGAATGTTTTAATTACAAAATTCAAAATTAAATTTATTTAGTCTAACTAAATTATATAAATAGTATTATTATTTAATAAAAATACTTTTCTTATAAAATAAAATATAATTTTCCCATGTAAATTATTTATAACAAAACATTCTTTTCAATACAAAGATTTATTTTTTGGTATTACTTGAAAAATTAGACATTTCAGAAAAATACCAAAAATTCACCCTAATATAATTTTTATACGATGGATTCAAAAATTAATTTAATTTTCTAATTAAAAAATTAAAAAATAATTATAATTTTTTTTTTCAAATTATTCACGCAAAGAACAACTAAATCATATTTAAAAAATTACAATTTTTTAAGAATACATTTTTTTTCTTTTAAATGATTATTATTTTATTTCTAATAAATTGATAAATGATATTTAAAAAAAACATTAATTCTTATAATTTTTTTATTGATTTAATACAATTTTTACCCCCTTCCCCCCCAATTTAGTGGATTTGTTGTAATGATATACAATATTACAGTTCATATAGAATATGGGTTTTTTCCGTTAAGTGTTAAAGAGATTAAATTTAAAGAAATATATTATATGTGTGGTTTAATCCCAGTTTTTCATGTCACATAATATATCGAATATAATATTATTCTTTTAGAATTTTAGAGTGTTAAAAATCAATATTAAATCATGTCATTTCTAAAGGTCAAATCAGAGCATTTCTATCAATGGCGTGGCACTCCCCCTCTATGAAGCCAACATGCCAATCTAATCTAATTTGGTTTCTATAATATAGTGGTAGAGAATTTATACATGAATACCAAGATAATAACTATGATTGAAAATAATAATAATAAAAAATCAGTTTAGAAAGGGGTTTAAAAACTATAAATACTACCACATGATAATTATATCAAGCAAATGCCTCATAGGAACACACGCACTAACATGCGATTCATATCATGGAAGGGTATCATATGCTACATACACACCCAAATAGTAATCCTATTATGAAATTGTATCGCAAACAATCATTCATAAACATACAAATAAGTGAATATTAATTCATAAAATTGTACACAAATGGTAAGGAAATCAATCTCATGTGCACTGAAAAAAATTTCCAAGAGTCATCACTAAACCCTATTTGTGCACTATATATCCCTAAACCCAATACCAATTCATCATTAAAAGGGTTCTAGAATCATGATTTAATAAAAAATATTAGGGAATGTGTTTATAGATTGGTGAACTAACTAAATGGTAACTACCTATCCTAATAGATCTACAACTATTCAATGGATGGATGGTAATTCTATAGATCCAAAATATTTCCATAAATAAAACAAGAATTTCCAACTACTCTAAAATAGATTATAAATTTAGTAATAATTTATTTTCATCTTGTTATTAAACTAAAATTAAAAAGAAAAAAAAATAGCGGCAGTTTTTCCATAGTTGATGCTAAATTTATTTTAAAAAGAATATATTCTTCCCCCATTTTCTCCCAAACCCACCCTCCCCTTGATCTTCTAATCCTAAAACATCACTAAGAATATCCACCTTCTCCCAATGTCTCAATTCTATCCCACATCTCCCCAATACCCCTCATACCAGAGCCCTCACCACCAACCCCTTTTCTCCCCTAATCCCCATAAGCCTAATCCCTCATCTATGGCCCCTCTTTCCCCTGAGCACTCACTACCTCCCCTTATCGTACACTACGCTCCCACTACAATACCTTGTTTCCACAAATTACGACTATCAAACTCCCCTATTCCTATTTATTATTTATCTTTTCCACTCCTTCACTACTCATACAATATAGATAAACCGTACACTAATTTTCAGTGTTCCATTTGTTGATTCTTGTGGTATAAGGTTTGTGATCCTCAATTGAGGCCAATCTTTTATAAAATCATTATAATTGATGGATTCCCCATGATTATAGGTTGTTTTTTATTTTATTCTTCCATTTAGGATTGATTTTAATATTGGTTTCTTCATTTTTAGTTGCCACATTGTTCTCTATGGTGTCATGTACTGTGTTTATGTGACACAGTTCCACCATTTTCCATAGTGATGAGTTTCATGTCGTTTCCCATTTTTTGTTCTTTAAATTTTAGAACCATTAATTCTTGTAATATTAATACTTAATTATCATATCAAATTACAATAAGAATTATTTTCAATTGGTATTTGATGTTGAAAAAAATTGATATCTACTTTGGTTGTAATATTTTTATCAATTTGAAATTTTATTAAAATCCTACTTTTATCCACTTAAAAGCAGAATGTTTGGTAAATGACTGAACAACCATAATTTGATAAGATAAAAGTTTTATGATAAGATTTGGTTTTTATAATAGGGTTATCTATTATTATAAAAATCTTTATTAATGTTATACTCATTTAAAATAACTTTCGATATATACATATATGAATATTTATATATATTGATTCCAAACTTATATTTTGTTTTATTTCTATTTTTCATATGTCTTCATTACTAAATACCTTTTATTATGCTTAAAATTTTCGAAATATATTTTCTTGAAGTCATTTTTATATGATTAAATGGTAGAAATACTAAGGAAGAAATATTTAAAAAATCTTAGTAGTCATAATTGATGTAACCTAAACCACATATATAACTGATGACATATCATGCACCATCAAAAAAATATCTAGGACACCCTCTGTATTCCCCATCCCCATGTTGAACAACCTTTGTCTTCATCCCAAAAACATTTTTCACACCCTCCTTCTCTTCCCCATCAGCATCGGGCACATTGCCTCAAGATTTAAATAGATGGACATGAATAAAAACAATGTGATGGAAATGGTGGTTACTCCGATTTTGTTGTAAAAATATTACGGGGTGATATTTCAAGGTCAAATATTTTATTTGAATAATGTTATGTAACTTTATCATTCTAATAGGTATTTTTTTAAAAATATACATATATAATGTAAATCCTAAGAAAATATTGACATTTCATTTTTTTGGAATCTAAACAGGTTGATGATTGTTTTCCCATTTTTTGTTATAGAGTTCGGCCGATGATACAATGAGATTATTTGGAAAGATTATAATCTAATTGGAGGTTTATCTAGTTACCCATTTAGTTAAATATTCTGATTGGATGCATTTTCCTCAATCAAAGATGAATGATTTATAAACTTCATATATAAATGTAATTTTAATAAATTATGGGTAAATTAAATTACCTTTGGTTAATTAAATTATAAAATTTTAAAAAATAATATCTTTTTACAGATGTTTTCTACTTTATAATTTCTTATCATATCACACGGAAAGGGATATTGAAAATTTCTAATAAAAACTAAATGATGTTAAATATGAATTATGGAATGAATTCAACAATACATCATTGAACACATAACTGATGCATGAGAATATGCCAGATGGGGAACCTAGAGACTAGTGTATAGATTTTGTTGATAGTAATCGACATGTGACACACATTGTTTTGAAAAATATACAATAATAATAAAATAATTTCACAGATAAGTAGATGAAATTGTATACATTACTATTAAAATACATGCTATTTATATCAGGATGTTTGAAAAAAACGTTTCAGGTCGAGGTAAAAAAATCAACCCTCACAACATGTGTTGAAATATTTTTTCAAGAAACAAATTGAATATGGGAATATTTTCCTCAGTTTAAATATTAAATGAAAGAAATTTATCTATTTCATATAATAAAGATTTTATTTATATTTTTTATGGTTTGAAAATAATTTAGGGAACCAAGTCTCCTGAATAGATTCTTGGTAAAATGTTCATACGAAATCTGGTTTGAGTTATGTGAATGATGACACCAATAATGTTGTGTTATGAATTACTTTTTCCATAATAATAATTTTTTTTTCATGTTGATACATTTTTAATAAGTATTTAAATAAATATGACTGATAATTGATTTTTAGAGAAAATACAAAACAGTGGGAGGTCATTAACATTTATCCCTTCTTGGTCTACCAGGTTGATCAATTTAGATATTTACATTGAAGTAATTTCTTTGTTGTGTGTGCATCGTATGTTTGGTCCCAGTAGAATTTTTGTTATTTGGAAGGTCACCAGTTATTGTAGATACATCTACCCATAGTTATAGTAAATCCCTACCCAAATTTGTTGAATGGTACTTTATTATAATTAAAAGAACAATTCAAGAGCATCGAAGCACAATCTAACAATTGGGGGATCATATAATGATGCATCATGAAGAGGTCATTGATCTATAGTGAGAATTAGATGATTTATTTCATAAGTTTATTGGATGTGTCCCTAGTGATATTATGTCGATATATGGTTTGATTGTTAAGGTAAACCAAATAACATTATAATAATTTATTTCAAAAACTATTTATTGTTTTAACTTTATATTTAAATATAAAACACTACTTAATTTCCCCAAAATTTTTATACAACTGTTAGTTATATGGAATAGAAACATGGATAGAGACAATGTCAGTCATAGTTCTTCATGTATTGTTGAGGTTCTACGATGTTGATGTGTAATTAAAATAATGATTGAAAAAGACAATGACATGGTTACTAGGAATCCATATTTTGGTTTTAGGTTTGTTTTTCTATACATCTTTATTTATTTGACCTTCAATGAATTATTTATTTTCATAAAACTCTCCTTTTAATCCTTATCAACCTATATAAACCAATATTGTTGATGTTAAATAGGTTTATATTATACCAATGCTTTCCAAGTTTGAAATTAATTTATTTTATACTGGATATCTTGTTTTACACATATTGAAACATTCCATGAATAGTTTGTATATTGGACAAAATTTCTAAGAGGAATTTTTCTAATTTTTTATTCAATTTTATGTTTCAATATTCTATATTATTTATAAATTATTCTAAATAATATATTTTTTTTGATTTAAAAGGATTAATATCAATGGGTGTTAGGAGGCGGGTTTTGGAATATGATTTTTTATTGGTATTATGATATTACTTACGATAAGATTACTCACATCCATTCCCTCGTTTAATCCGAACCATGGGTAACTAGGTGGAAGATCATGAAAGAGTTATTACGATATGCATGATGTGAGTATTTCAGGAATCCAATTGTGAATGATATGATTAGTCTATAATGAGTTCTATATAGTGAGGATTGGTTTTATAATTACATTCCCAATATGATCATTCTGGATAATATAAATTATTATTCACAACTATCAAGCATTCTATCAGAATTGCAATGTAAAAATAATGTCTTAGTATTACAATGAGGTACCAATATATTATAATACCCAACATTTTACTCCCTTGATTTTCATCACCCATGGGTCAAGTCATCCTTCAATATGAGTAGTAACTAATAGATAGAGAAAAAATGGACCTCTAAACTATTTTAGGCACGAATAATAAAGGTTCTCTTTTGCATAAGTTTCATACTACTCCTATTCTACATAATCACTCATGAAGGACATAGTCATATGATATTAAAGTGTAAAACACAAAATATTATCCACTATGACACCAAACTGATCATAATAGGTCATATATAATGTAAATAAACATTAAATCATTCATTATAACTGGACTACCATTAAAGGCACCATAATGGTACTCATCACACGACCTCAAAAGGAGTGTTATGCTTCTTTAAATATTAACAAACTCTATTGGTTGTTTTCAAATTGTTGTTCTATAAAGAAGTCCCATTCCATGGGATGAATTCCAAATCCATGAAAATTTTCATGTCCATTGATGATAATTAGTTTTAGAGTTTATAGTTATAATAAATTAAACCAAACAATAAATAAATAACAATAATTTTATTTAACATATTATACACACATTATTTAGAAAAGAAATTTAGTCATCAATCAAATTCATGAAAAGGGTAGCATAAATTATCAATGTGAAGGATTTCATGAATAATCATAAATTCATAAGAGAGTTTTAGACTATGAATGAATATCCCAAGTGATTTGGGCGAAACATCAATCCTTTTATAAAAAATACCTATTCACCCCATAATGTGATTGATAGGACCCCCACCATTAGAAAGTGGGAAAATCACATGGGACCTGAATAACCAAAACATTCCTTTGAAAAAATAAAGCAACAGAAATAATTTATTTATGAAATTATCATCATATAGTCTTAAAAGAATTGATATATATATTTTATATTCATATGTTCTCATATATGTCAATTTTATTGTTACAAGGATCATATAGAACAAGCACTATATACATTCATTGGGATGATTTTTGGAATATGATTATATAATACCTAATTAATGATAAAAAACTCACCCAAACCCATTTATCATAATGATCCATTTATATTTAAGGAATATAATATAAGTATTCATTAATTATATTGAAATTTATTAATTTACTAAAATATTTAATAATAGTGGTACTCGTGACTTGAAATCATAATAAATTGCCCAGTGAATCATGCCTTACTATCATGGCTGTATTCCCTAAATAAAACAATTTAACCTACTCCAAACCATACCCAAAATCAAATTTTATGATGCAAGATGATAATGAACAATATATATATACTATAGGATGAGAATATGTGTTTGAGTGTGTGTGTGTGTGTATATGTTTGTATCTATGTATGTCTACTTGTAAATCCATATCTATCTATCCATAGAATTATTTAGATTGATTGAGTTTTTACTATATTCTATTGATAAAATTAATATAATTATTTTTGTGATCATATTCAAAAGGAATACATGAAAATTTTTGGTGGGTGGATTAACATGTACACTTATTGTGATTGATGTTGTAAGACCATATGATTGAACCTGAGTGGGTTTTGAAGTGTTTTAGAAGTCCTATGGTGATTTTTAGTTAATGATGAATGTATATGCATGGATAACACATCTTATAGTTACTTAAACCACACCCAATGAGTGTGGAATCATTAATGGATCGCAGATCATGCATTAGAATGTAGTGTTTGGATAAAGGGGCTGAGTGATCATGTGATAGAATAGAGATCAATATTTGTTAATATGATGTGAAACCTCAACAAAAAAATAAAAAAAAATTCGGGAACAAAATTAATAAGTCATAATATACATCCAAATGAGTCATTCTTGGATTTTCTCTTTGGACCATATGATATTTCCCAGGATATAAAAAATTCTACAAGTATTTTCTATTGTTGAGTGTTGATTATTTATTTGGTACTTTATTTCTATTTCCATATTACTTGTTCATAATTTTCATTATATTGAATATACATTTTGATTATTTCTAGACTTAAATTAAATAAATTTCTGCATTATAATATGAAATTATTTTTTTAATCTTATATTTTATCTTTTTTAACTTATTCCATGTTTTCCTTGGTTTAAGACATTGAATATTTTTTATTGTTTTATATTTTTTTAGGGTTTTTTTTATATTTTTTTCTCACTATTTTTTCATTTAATTAAATTACTAAATATTAAAAATAAATATATTCTTTTCTTTGGGTTATCTTAATTATCTACCCTTTGTTCATGCCTCTTGATATTTACCTTTTTTAAGTTAGATATGTATACATTATAATATTCCTTGTTTCATTTCGTCTTATGTCAAATAATATTTATTTTGATATGGATGGAAGTCCAATGTGTGGATGAACCATAAATTGATATATTCATTCTATTAACGGTTCTAATTTTATATTTGTCTTGTTTTTCTAAGGCTCTAGTTTCTAAAGATATATTTTATTTATATCACTGTATATCCACTATTTAAACCAACACTAAAGTTTTGTCATTTTTAATAGCGGTTTAAACTACCTTGATATTTGTTCAGAACATTATAGTAGTGGTTTAAAATTCTATTATATATTTATATATTTAGTGTTGGTTAAAACTTCTAATAAATACATTGAAATTTTTTAGATGGAAGACCACCTCTAAAAATTAAAGAACCACCACTAAAATTGATTAACATAATTTATAGGAAACCGCCAATAAATTAGTGAAACAAACAATTTCGTTGTTAATGAAACATTCCTTGGTAGAAATAGAAATATTTCACAAAATTTATTTTATGTGGTTTAATCCACCTCCGATTAAAAATACATCTATTAGACACCTATAATTTTCTAGTGTAGATGATGATTAAATCCATTTATCTATCCAAAATATCATAGATCGTTGTTTTATGAAATTATAAACGGATGATTCTAGATAGTATTGTTGAATCATACCATTTTAGAGTCAATAAATCGATCCACTCCCAAAAAAGGATATGAGAGGGGAATGGGAGATCTAAGTCAATTGAAATAGATCTTCTATGCTTTTTATGTAAACATTTTAGTAGAAAATAGTGATGGTGATATCAGAAATTATTTTTAATTTAAATTATATTGTCACCCTCTATTAACTGTCCGTTTGGGCACTACCAGTAGAGTGGTGGATCTTTCAACTAGATGCTTATTTGAAGTTAGTAGGCTAGTAGCTATTGGAATAAGACTCTACTATTTATCACCCAGCATAATAGTTTATTTTTTTGGATTGATCTATGAACATAGGATGTCTTTTTTTCAACATCAACCTCTACCAGATAGATAGTTGTATTGTTCCGATAAGTTGGTGGCACACTAGATGTTCCCTAATTATTCTGGGTGCTCTAATATCCTTATTTTTTTGATTCCCATCTTCCAAGATCCTATAATAGTCTATAATCATCTGAAACCACAATCAAGATACATCAAATCTATTAATATAAAAACATGTAATATAAATGATGTTACTAATAGAACACAACCAAGTACTACCTATCTATAAGATGTGTATTTATCTATCAATGATAAAAACTAAACCCATTATTCCCAAACATTTCATTCCCTCTCCCAAGTCCCCTCATAGATTAATCTATTCAAAAAAAGAACTCGAAAAAGTGGTATAATATTCCCACTGAATAACTTATCAAATTTTAATACAATCAATTCATGTTTCTATATAATCTAATCCTCCTAATCAAACAAAACATCATCATTATTGATCACATCTTCTAAATTAGTCTCATAACATCAAACCTAAGACACATGGAAAATTATACCATGATACCATGGAGAGAGGTCCATTATTAAAAAAATATTGATATGATCAATATTCTCTTATAGTCTCATAGACCATGATACCGAGTCACTTTATAATCATAATCATAAATTCCCCATCTGAGGTGACAGCCATAAAAAAGGAAGTAACCAATTACAAAGTCAAATGGTTTTCACTTATAGTTGGAAAATAATATCTTCATACGTAGATCAGTCATCAACCAATTACGAATCAAATAGACCCTATCCATGGTACCATATACCATATTTTCCTGAGAATTTCTTCATCACCATCCTTATTAAAATATAATGTTGAATGAAATAGTTAACCATAAAGAGTCTCAAATGGATCCTTCTAAATTCAATAAAAGTAATTGTTATTGTATGAAAACTATAAAATGAAATGATGATGGCGTTATACACCATATAAATATGGGATGTATGTAAAATCATATCCCATAAAATCTACATCATCCACTTTTGATTCCAATTTTTATGTAGAAGATATGTTGTACTTGGGATCAACCATGTACTTATCTCATTCTATATGCTTAAAAAATATTATGACATAAAATTAGTGTCTGGGTTTGTAAATATTTTCATATATAGTTTAGGAAGATGAAATATTCCTCAAACATAGAGTTTTTACAACTCATCTCTGGGAAGAGACTCTTTGATCAATAAGGGATATGTCATATTCATATACTAATAAACGAAAAAATACATAACATCTTGTCCTATAGTAGTTCTATGATAAATTGTAATGAAGCTGGTCATCACGTCATCTGATATCTACATGGGGTAAAGAAGATTCTAAAAAAACTACTAGGATGATGATGTTTTTCCTAAATCCCTAAAGAGGTAACACTAGAAGAGATAAAATATGTGATGCACCTCTTCTTAACTAGAAACCTAGAACATTTTATAATATAAAGATACATCTTTTTTTATCTTTGGTGCACATCCCACTATGATTCATGAGAATCCTTCATCAACTCTTCCTAAATGTATGTAGGAAGACAAACTATCCCATGAATGTTGACAAAATATACACATATAAATATTATCCTGGAATTGGTATATTCTATGAAAACCATTGTTACATCCCTAAACACTTTAAATATTATTATTAGAATGATTTCACAAAGAAGATAAATGAAAAATTGATAACTGAGGAGATACTTTTCATCATAACTTGATCATTCGATTCACCCACAATCAATTCATCCAAAAATATAATCGATCACTATTAATTATCTTATGTGAACTATGTAAGACCCCCAATATTCCTAATAATATAATATATAACAAAATATCATTTTCTAGGATTATATTCCATCTAAAATAAAAATATTAGTAGACACTCAAACCAAATCAAATTCCTGAGATTTATGTCCCACTAATAGAAGATATACTATAAGATCTTATGGTCCTCGTAGTTGAAACCCCAATCTGTAAAGAGATAATGGGTCCATCACTTCAGGTAATGCACAAAAACCATGAACGTAAGGTTACAAATTGGGTATTCACACTAATGAAGTCTTATATAAAGATAACTATAAGAATCTACCAAATCTTATAAAAATCACCTATATCAACACATGGGGAATAAATGTAATCCTTATATCTGATAATAAAAATATGTATTAACAAAACCATAGATAATGTCAATCTCTACCTCTACTCCAAGAGGAACACTTCACACTGATCATTTTACTAAAAATTTACCCCCTTCATAGTAAGAAATACCATAGGTAACACCAAATAAAACCTTCCTCAACTGAATTTTTTTTAAAACCATGAAAAAATTGGAAAAAAAATCATCTAAAACATGTTCTATGGGAATTTCCAAGACATCACTACCTATCGCATATCTAGATCAATGATGATTCCTAAATCAACAGATGAGGAATCAACGTAATCCTCATATCCAATCATATTCTTATGTATGAAAAAAATAGAACATGTTGTCAATCTCCACATTATCTATTAGATAACCACATCACACTAATATATCCACAAAAACTTTACCCACTTCATTTTTAAAAACATTATGAAAAAACCAAATGAAATATTTCTTGAATGATAAATTTTTAGAACCATGAATGAATAATGGAAACTCTTGATCTAAACCACGTTATATGGGAATTTTTATCACATCACTACCTCTACCATCTTTATATCTATCATGATTACCATCTTACAAATAGTGTTCCTAAGGAAAAGATCATTTTGAATATAAAAGTGACACTTATAATGTTTGGAATAATGAAGATTCTCCAAAAAAATTTCCCAAGAGAGTATCATAGAGCTAAAAATTCATCTATGAGGTTCATGATTATATCAGGATATAATCAATGAATACAATAAAAACAACTCAATATATAGATGGAAAACACTAGTCATGATATCCATAAAACCTAGTAGATCATTCAGTGAACGAAAAAGAATTACAAGTTTCCCATATAATCCATATATTCTTCTAAACACTATATTTGGTATATCCTCCCCTCTATCCCAAAGCTGGTTGTATCCTTATCAAAAATCAATCTAGGAGAAAAACTGAACTCACCAAAACTATCTAAAATAACCACTAATCCTCCAAAATAGGTAAATATTTTTCACTCTGACCTGATTCTTCATTCTAAAATTCATTTAATGTGGAAGGATTCCATTCAAATTTTTAGAAAACAAAACCCAATTTTTCCATGGAGATGTTCTAATTCTAATAAATTCCTTCACCTTTAAAATCTACGGTTTTACCATGAGATCCTTATGTTAAACTGGTTCCATATGATCCTAAGGGATCAATATTGTCCATGATCCTTGTAGGAGATTTATTTTTCATTAAATTCCTATATCAATAGTAATTACAAACAAATCATGTATAACGATATTCTCATAATAGTATACCACTAGAGTAAATGAAGGGAGATCTGTAATAAATACTTCTAAGAGAACTATTCCTACTCCATGCACTAGAATAGATCTAATATGTTTCTTGTAATACATATTCTTCTTGCTACTACATCCCATTCATTGGTAAGAACAAATGTAATCATATTATTCATGAAATTGGATAATCATATACTATATTTTTCAAAGTGAAACTCATCGCTGGTGAACTAGTCCACTAAGAAAATAAAATTGATTCCAATCATCTGTATGATCTTAAGGTACCATAAATTCACTTAAAAATTAAATACTACAAGGAAATCAATACATATATAGTGTTTGACTAACTTCTACAACAATGGTGAATCATGATTGACAAATTAAAAGGATAACCATACTAGTAATTGTAACTCATCAATGACATGATAAGATATACATTAATTGGAAAATATAATATAAAACAAATAAATAGAAAGTATATTGGTAATCAGAACCATACCACTGAATATAAAATTATTTTCTTCCCCAACATCTAAATCATGGTATATCACATGAACCATACCTATGTTTGGTCAACAACACTATCCATAACTACGTTGAATCACTCAAGAAACATAAATTTTTAGATTGATCATCTACAAATGGGGCTTAGTGACAATTCCATGGCCTGATATCCTTCAAACCAAACCTGATGCATTTTCACAAAAGAGTTTTCGATGTCTTCTTTTCCCAAATCGATAAAAATTATTAAGTATATGTGCTACATTATATGATATTATACCTATACATAAAATATTATATCATTAGATAGACCCCCTTTAACTGAGGTAAAATAAAAACCTCTCATCTACTATGGAAACCTTATACCTCCATGGTTAATTATACAAAATTATTTTTACTACTACTATAAAATTCCCTCATAACAATAATGAGAATGACACACACTGGTACATTGAGATATTGGAGAATCCCTACATATTTATCCCCGTCTTTTCCCTTGACTGTTATAAGTTCCTTACAGATCACATCATATTATGTTTTAGGTTTGAATTCCTAACCATTCCCTATATATCTAGTCAAAGGCCAATCAAAATCATCCAAGAAAAAAAATCATGTGATACAACATATTAATTCTCTTACATGAGTCATTAGTTATGGAATGGAGTGTCACATGAAATCATAGACACATCCTTGTACCCAAGAGGATACTGAAAAGTGGAGTGTCTTAATTGTTTCATACAGAGACCATACCATTATTAATAATATTTATATAGTAGAATATATATATATATATTAATAAGAAATCTAGAAAAAATAATTGTAACTAAACCATTATCATTATTCTATAAAAAATGATGTTATGTTAATAAATTAAAATCTAATTTAACACAAATTTTGTAGGTTAACCAATGTATTCTAATAATCTAAAATAATATAATCTATAAAACCTAATTTTGGATTCTTTCTCAGAATAGCCTCTATCAAAACGTCCCCTACAACATAAAAAATACACATTTTTTGTTCCCCCAACATTGGGAGCCTTCGCATAGTTTGAACCTTAGAAATTAATTCTACATGTGTAATGAGATTATGATGCTAGGATAAATTATAAACATATTAAGAAACCTCCAATGTGTCCTTAGAATAAACAAAACAATGTATAAACTAAAATTTTATATTTTTTAAAAAATTGTAAATAATCAATAATTTTCTTAGTCATCATATGCTAAACAATCTACCACAAACCCCAACTATTCCTTCTCCAACTCTATGATTAATAGATTATTAGAAGTGACTAGTGACTAAGATAGAACATACTAAATCCTCCACACATCATCTTAGAATATTCGACCATCTTTCCAATGTCAGCATTCGAACTTCAATGAATAACTCAATTCCTACATTAATCAAATTTTCATTATATCTATTTGTTAACCCAATTGATAGCTTAGGGGAAATCCAAACATCAACATGTCATCCAAATATAAAATGTAGGTGAAACTCATTCACATATATTAATCCAATATCTGGTGCTATTGAAATCCATATTACAAGAAGTTATTTCTAAAGGTGAAATGAAACCCTTCTAATTACAATAGATACTCTCCCCTTATAAGAGTCCAAATAGTCATACTAGGTGTATTTAGAACTTAGAAACCAAACAAAAAGAATCGATACGTTAATCCTGATAGATGACAGAAGATAGAAAAATAAATAATAATCTCATATTAAGAATGGGTATTATGGGACACACAAACACCCACAGTTGAATCATGTCAAGCAAGGGTCTCATGGGGAAAGATGCACCACTTGTGAATCCTATCAAAGTCCAAAAAAACCACATGTGATCTATATCATGAAATTGAATTAGGGAAAATATGAATAGACATGAAAATCATGTATTATAAATCCATATAAAGGATAATAAATCCTAATGACTTCCTCCTTCAGGTGTGCATATGTCATCTTCTAAGAACTCAGAATAAATAATTCATATGAAAAAACATTCCTTATAAATAATCCAAATTTATCAAAACTATGGTTAAATAATATCATTTAAGATAGATAATGAGGCATGAGTTTAGAGATAAATCAATTAACCAACAATATCCTCTTCAAATGGTATATCTATATATATTTTGTAGGAGGGATGAAATTCTCAAGATCCAACCTCTATCCATCAATCAATAGAAAATTACATAGTAGATCAGAATTGAAACCATAGTTATTGTATAAATAGCACATATGTGGGGACCATCCTATAAAAAGAGGATGATTCAAATTTAATGAAGGAAATATACCATATGGGAGTAAATGGATTTATCTAATATCAAAATGTTAAAGAGGGTAGTAATATATATCCAAATCAATTGAAAGAGACCTCATAAGGATATTTTGTGTGAATGTGTCTCCAAAAGGATGAAGTAGATGTAAAATATGTATGTTTTTGAAAAATTACATAGGTTCCGATAACTAATAGGCCATCCTAGTTCCATCGGTGAGATAATTGGAATTAATGGATGCCCAGTTGTTTCCGGCCATCTATCAAGTATTTATTGGATGAAACATGGATTATTTCTCGATACAGTTAATCGCTGGTGGAATTAAACCATTTGGATAGTGGAACCACGGAGGTTTCTTGGGATTCTAACACCTCAGCCAGCCATTCAGTTCCCCTGCTAGAATGTCATTGGCACACCTATAGTACCAAATAGCGGGTTTGTTCCCACATCACTTTCACTTCTGATTCTTACAATAAAGGCCTAAAAAATCATAAATAGTGAGAAAATAAAATAAGAATTTACTAAAATTAAATTGATCATACCATTTTATTTTATATGACGATACACATGAGTATGAATTAATGAGTTTCGAGGGGTTGATATAAGAAAAAATATTATTAGAGGTCATTTTTATTTTATGATATTATTTCATACATAGTAAAAAATAGAGAGTATGGTTATAATTCATGATTAATATATATATATATATAACTTTTACTACTAAACACTGGTTTGACATGGTTTTTAATAAATAAATTGTTTTTATTTTGGGTTTGATTTATATTTCTCCTATGTGAGAGCTTACATTATTGAAAGTCATTGGAATATCAACCAATGAGTTTCATGTGTTGGGTCCATGGGCTATAGGAAATTTAAACATTTAATGAATCATGAAATGAAGGAGGGGTTTGTTCCTTAATTTCACTATGTGTCATAATGATTTCCATTAATCTATTGAATTGAATCTTATTTTTATTAACTTTGTATATATTATATAATATTAGTATACCATAGATTTTTATACATATGTTTAAAGGCCATATGTGGTAACATTATTTTCATGAGTTTGGTTTTACCTTTTAATTTTCTGTCGTTTAATTATAACATATTATTTTAAAAAATGGGATTTTTAAGGAAATAATGGTTCTAAAATTTGTGAATGAATTTAACTAGAAAGTCTTCTTTTGTGTGAATTAATTTGATTAGGAATTTTTATTATTTTAAACATTTGCAATATTTATAAAAAGATTTATTGAAATTTTATATGTCCCAATCATGAGTTTATAAACAATTTAATCAATTTATTATATATATATATATATATATGTGGGGGGGGGATATGGATGATGAATTTCAAAAAGGGCATTTTATAATTTTATAGTATCCATAACATGAAATTAACATTGACCAAAATATTTTTTATGGTAAAAAGGTGTTAATTAATGTTGGTAATGATATAATTTCAATGTTTTAAAATGATGAATTTTAATTAACGAGTTGACATTATTTCATAGCTTTATGTGTTTAAATGTGATATATTCAGGAGTCATTAATATCATTACATGTATCTATTTACCTCATTATATGATTTTTTCTTTGAAATAATCTTATTTGAGAGGATTTTACATAGTTTTGTAGTTTATGTATATTTAATTCATGTGTTATTTCCAATTTAGTATATTTTTAGTAGGGCCAATAAAATTGAGTTGTATTTGCATCAATTTATCCATCTGTAAATGCTTTCATAGTGTGGGTAAAATGACTAAAATCAATAGAGAAGACATTATTATGGGATTTAAAATTTAATTTATAGATTTTGAAGTTTTAATAAAAAATATGTCATTTGTATATATTTTTTTAACTTCAATGTTGTATAATTTCATTAGAAAAATAATGAATGTTCATGTGTAGAACATAATTTTTTTATTAATATTTTTTAGGAGGTGTTGTCTGATTGGGTATTTAATCATTTATTATCACTAAATATAAGATATTTATTTTAATATCTAAAATTATTCCTCTGGAATAAATTATGAGGTTATTTCAGAAATTTAATTACTTTTAAAAGAAAAAAAACCATTTTATGTTTGGTTTTTTATAGGGTTCGCGTGTTTTGATAATACATTAAATTTAAAAAAAAAATTATAGGTGAATATTATTAACCAAATTATATTCATACTAATTAATTCAAACAATTAATTCTATAAATATTTTTCTTCCATCAATGTAAAAAGTGTATTTTTTCAAGATATATTTAAATTTAAATATTCTTTTATATAACAAGTACTATTTAAGGTTATTACATTAATTTTATTTCCTTTTGAGACTACTAATGTTTTTCACTTTTGGAATTATCATTCCTCTTATATTTGGAAAATATGAAATGTTCTGTATTTTTAATATACTAATTGAATTTATATCAGTTACAGAATCACTCAGAATGAGTTTTAAATATTTTTTCATCACAAAACAATGAAAAATATAATGAGAAATGAAAATTTAATATATATAAAATCATATTTAATTTACATTTTTATTTTTTTATGTATGGTGTTTTGGATTTAGGACACCACTAACATGTGTTTTATATGTTAAAATTGAATATAGGTTATATTAATATTTTTTAGATACTTTGAATATAAATAAACTTTCTAAATTATTTTAATATAATTTATGAATAGATTCTAACATTTATCACATATATGTTTTGGATTTGGGAGGTAAATGGGGCACATTATTATTATTATATGGATTTTATTATATGTTATTTTATATTTTTATATGATTTTATTATACCGATTATTTATAATTTATTCTGAATTATTATTTAAGTTGGTTTCTATTAGGTGTTATATATAGATTAGTTGGTGAAAATTTGTTTAAATAATTTTTTGTTCAAGTATGAACCTTCATGGGTTTAAATTAATTTAGTTTTAATTTTTTTTCAAATATAATTTATTAATTAAGCTCTTGAATGATATCAAATGCGTTTTTAACTATTGTATATGTTAAATATTATTATTTAAATATTATTGGTTAGATTCTAAATGATTGAAGTTTATGTAATAAAATATTCAGGGATTTCAAGAATTTATTGGAAATTTTCTTTCAGTTTTATTTGATATTAATTTATATTATGAATAATAATATAATGGGATTTATAATAATGTTTGTCTTCATAGAACATTAATTTTTTAAATGTTTTCTAATTTTAATGGATTATTTTCTTTAACTAGAGTATAATATTTTAGATAATGTTTTTATATGATTTGTAATCATGACATATGGGGCTATGGGGTCAATTTTAGTTTTATGAAATATTCTATTTTTAGTTCTTGAATGAGAACACTATTTTTTCCAATTTTTTTTTGTTTTTCATAAGGGAATATGAATTAAAATATATAATATTATTTCCATATATATATTATATATGTTTCATAATATATTACTGAAATATATTTAAATTTAAATTTTTTTTTCAAGATTGTTAGGGATTAGGAGAAGTCTTGTTACATTAAATTTATTACTTTATATTTTTTTTTTCAATTTTCAAAATTTTTAATATTTATTTTATTAGTATTAATATTTTAGAGTCTGCAAAGGATAAAAAGGAGTGGTGAACCCCACCTATTTAGTTTATTTATATAAACATATAATATACTATTAAGATGAAAATTATGATGATATTAAATGTTATTTCATAATTTATTATAGATTTTTATCATTTTCCATCATTTTCAAGGTTTTAGGACATGTTTGGACATTTAATTTTTAACTAATTCTATTAAAAAAACTCCCACTGTGCATATTGTTTCTGTATTTTTTAAATTATTTTGTTATTCATCAAAATTTGGGGGAATTTTACACCTTTTCCCTATTTTTTATAGTCAATATTTATAGCATTTAATTTATCATGTGTAAATCATGGAAACCTCTATTTGTGTAAAGTATGACCGTCATGTGATTGGTTAAATTATTCCAACAATTTTTTAGGAATCAATAGAATTTTGTTTTCTAAATACTTTCATATAATCTATAATTTGTTACATTTATGTCTATATAAATATATTATTGAAGTATATTTTTCTCATTTTATGGTTAATCTCTCTCTTAGTGACTACAATTATAGTGTGGTTTTGTTTTGATGCTTATATATGATTTCAATGAGGATTTGAATGGAGAGATTAGTGACACACACACACAGATATATATATATCTGTCTATGTGTGTGTGTTTGTGCAATGGTAGAACACAATTTTAAAAAATTATAATAAAATGAAAAGTCTTTCATTCCCTTGAAATAAAGCACTATGTTGTTACATCATAGTGTTATCTCATAGTGATAAAAATCATTTTTTTGGAGTTGTAACCAAAAATATTAATTAAATATCCATAATTATGTCAACATTATAGTTATTTAGTGTTAAAAGGTTGGTGTAATTTTTGTAGAAATATTTTAATTTATAGAATGAATTTTTTTTCATATATAATATTTTTATTTATTGATTTATTTAGAATTTTTGTTCAATAATGTAATTTTTAAACCCTAATAAAGGTCCAAAGGTGTTTCTAAAATCCTATGGATAAAATATAATGGAAATCTAAAATAACATTTCATGAATCTATACAAAAAATAATAGAGAGTGGCTGCATAAAAATCAATATATTACACTGGTTTTTTTTGTAAAGACATTGTCATCGGGACATCAAAATGTGGAAGTATGGTGGAGTTTATTTTGTTTTGATTTTAAAGGATGATAAAAATACTCGAACAGGTAGCATGGTAGGATTGGATTGTTAAAGGTTGTCACTATATAGATCAAATTTATACTTGGGTTATAGTGAGAAGTGGCTGTGAATTAGTTATACACGACTTTTATAAATTTTTTCTAATTCGACTAAAATGTATATCTGATGTCAAAATCCTCTAACTCGTGAATTATTATAGACTCTCATCGTTAGAAATAGAAATAGATAATTTATAACATACATATATTTACAATTTTTAGATATAAATTATAACTCTTTATTATGTTTGCATAGATCCCCCATTCATGGATTCTCCACTATATATGCATATTGTAACACCATGGACCTTTCATGTCCCATTAAAATAAAGACCAACTATATTACTAATATAGAGCTTGAATAGAATATGTAACATCCCACTAATAACTTACAAACATATGTTCCAAAATAGTCGAGATCTCATTCTACCCTGGGTATCTTCAGAGCATCATGATGTAGATCTCACCCCATAAATGAGATGGATCAATTGAACTATTAATATACCTTTAAGAACCATGGAATCCTATGAAAAATAAAAAATCTACTAGTATGTGTCTCCATTATTTAGATATTAAATAATTTAAATCTTTATATAATACATAAATACTCTAGAATAACATGTTTCTTCCTCCATTAATGGATCATGACATTAGTCACCTTCTTCTCTCTATGATACAAGTGTGTATTGGGTTTTCTCAGCATCATGATTTTCAAACAGCATTACCAATTAAAATGTACATATTTTTATTTTCACACATAGATAAATAATAATAATAATATATATATACACATATCCTGAATACTAGTTTCTAAAAATGAATGGTTGAAACTCCATAATATTAATTAGTGTAAGACTTATTCCTCTTGAAATAATTTAACAAAATTATAGATTAAATAATCTATTCAAACTCATTTGAATTCTATTTCAATCATTACTTCTATATCTTCAATTCTCATGGAATTTTTTCATCCATTATTTCGAGTTTAAATTCCTTTTAATTATCTATGTGTGAATGATAATCCTACATGGTTGTGTGGAATTTGGATTTGAACTCATCTCTACAATACCTACTTCCTCAGAAATATTCAACATGAATAATGACCCACTTGGATGATCATGGGGTTTCAATCCTTGATGATTAGTTAAATCTAATTTTTAGATATTGATCTTATTCAATTGAAATTGTAATATTTTTTATAAAAAAATTCAATTATTTCCATCATTAAGTGTTCATGGATAAATTGGTATGATTGAATGATTATTATAGTCTTTATATCTTATGAAATGAAAGTTCTTATTAAAAATACAATCTCTTGTCAGTCTTTTATCTTATGAAAAATCCATTATTACACTAAATACTTATTCTAAAGAATATTATAAGATGTGTTTTTCTCACATTATACAAAGGTATCTTATGAAAAATCACTTCCTATAATTTTCATAATATTTTATCAAATTAATAATTTTCATAAATTGTTTTGATCCCTTTGATAATTCAGGATCCTAATGATGAATTTTTAATAACATTAAATTATCACCATGAATATTATGTTAATAAAATGTACCTATTGATTATTGAATCTTATATAGGTTAAAATATATGAATATACATGTCTAGTTTGATAAATTAAAATCAATATTAGTTTCAAGACTAAAAGTTATGATTTTTGGAAACAATCTTATGAATTCATCATATAGAAAATTTAAAATTTGATTCATCTATTATAGAATAGATCTAAAATATTATTAAAATATTTTCTCCTAAAAAATTCTCAGCATCTCAATCCTCCATAAAATTATATTCTTCTCTCACTTGAAGAAGATTTTAGATTCTAATAATAATTAGGACGAACATTCAATCAACTACTATTTTCTTTTTTCAACATCAAACTGATTTTTTAATCATCCCATTTTTTTCTTCTCAAACATCTATTAGAAATAATACATAGTAATTTATTCTTCTATGATTTACAAATGTCCCGGACTTTATGATCATCTTATCAATCATCATAATAAAATTCTAATGTTCATGAGTTTCCCAAGAAAATTCTAGAAGAAGCATCATAGAAGATCAATTTTTATGTGATCAAGGCATTCATCTTTAAAAACATAATATGAAACACACTGATCAACCTCAAATTGAAAATGAACTAAACCCTTTCACTTGGAAGCTTCAATGTCACAATTTTTTTTGAAAACAACTCTTTCATATTCTAAAATTTAATTATAGTTTATTTAACACTAATTTTTAATTTATGAAAATGGAATAATGTTTTTTCTCATATTAGTTTCTTTACATTTTATTTAATCAAAATTTTACCCTCTTTTTATTTATAATGGCATAATGTTTCAATATTGTTGAAAGGATGCTAAAACATTGGAACTGTTTTATTTCACCTATAATTAGTCAACTACTTTTCTACGATGGATAACAGTCTATAAAAAATAATATTTATTTGACTATTAATAAAATGGTTATCCATAAATACACATGCATGTGATAGTAACTAAATTCTCATTTTCAGGGATTCTTCAAAAATATTTATCACGAGATAGTTAATCATCTACACTTCTCTACAGAAGCATCATAACATACAATCTCTATGGTATAAAGCAATGAAATTATTAATATTATTATCATGAAAAACTAATATATAAAAATAAGTATTATATAGTACCAAATAACATTTATATGTATGGCTATTATTCAACATTGGTGGAATTTTTTGTGGATTTTGAAAAATTAATGATTCTATATAGCAGAAAAATTTGATATATCTCACTCATATTTTATCCACAATATGGTATGTATATAATTTTTAAATTTAATACTAGTTAATAGTATTATAAATAAAAATAACTTTTTATAAAATATATATAGCACCCAAAATTCCCATCTTTTTCCTTAAAATGACAGCCTAATTAAAAAAAGACAAGAAAATGCAGAGAGAACTCTTATTTCTTCAACATAAATAGAAATGGTTATAGTTTCTTCTCAACCAAAATTAATCATTCTTACCAATCATAGAAGAGGTGTATTTATTCATTTATCCTTTTATATTTTGAATCGTTATAATTTTCATGTTAATTTTCATCCTAAGAATTGCATCCTTATATAGAGATGTTTTCATCACATCAGTCATCAATGTAATTCTAATGATTTATTTTTATATTAACCATTACATTAATTATTCATGAACTATATCTATGTTCATAAAATCCTATATATTATATCTTACATTATTTCGTCATTCAACAATATTTTAATGAACCATTATGTAGTAAATTTTAGTAAACATATCATTCACTAGAACTAATACATTTGAAATGACATTGTTTCCTAATTTAATTAAATTAATTCGGGCTTTACTCATTTTTTAACTATATAAAATTTATCTTACTATATAGTTTGTAATTCATTATTCATTTTTATATTATTTAGATACTTCACATGAACTCTATTAGTATTAGTATAATTCCATTTTCCTTGAGTTATCATCTGAACATCCTTTACTTTTATGGTATATAAAACATGTCATATTATCTTATCCATAACATACACTGATTTTTTACCCTCTGTTTTGTTGCATCCACGCATTTATTAAAAACATCCGAATAATGTTTTGGCTAAATTTTATTTATATTTGAGTGTTTTTTTCCTAGAACCAATCCCCATCTTCAATATATTTCTCCCCTAGGTTTCAATCCCCATTCCATATGATGATGTATTAAATAATTATGAGTAATCCATGCATCCATTGATTCAAAACACAATATAGAATATCCTTAAACTAAATAATTCTACCCTGAAAACAAATATGTCTGTAATATTTTGGTGCATCCCTTTTTCAAACCAAGAAATTTTATGTTTGAAATAAGTTTTCTTCATACAATATTTATACCAAAATTTATTATATATGTGGTTCTATCAATATTATTCTTTTTATAGTAATTTATTATTTCTTTTTGTGACATTCAATATAAGGATCCAGCCTTAAACATTACTTATTATTGAATTAAATTAATAATTCACATAGAGGATCTTTTCAAGTTCAGAGTTTTATAGAATTAGATCATAAATCATGCATTACATTCTACATTTAAACAAAGTGGTTACATAAATGATAGTATTCATTTTTCCCCATCGATGGCAACATATTTAAAACAAAACATGTATTCTTTCATAACACTTCCTTGACCCTATCATCACATCATGTACCTTTCCCTTGACCTATGAAAAACATTTCAAAAACTTGGGATGAGCCTAAAAAGCTCAGTAAGGGATATAAAAGTACGAAATGAAAAAATTAGTCCATGTATGAAATCATAATTTACTCATAAAACAAAATCAATTTAACATACCTCCTCAAATCGTGAATAAATCATAGAAATCATAATACATGAAGGTAACTTGAGGCATTCATAAAATTCTAACGTAGGGAGTAACCCTCTTGGTTACGTTTGGAATACCCATCATAGTATATTCCCTAAATCTCTTCAAAGAAACCATAAAGTTTAACTCCTTCTCGTTACCCAATGAATTGGAGAGCTATATAGGGCTCACCCATCCTTAGATTATCGTGGAACAACCCGTCTTCATAACCATTCCCAAGAACCATAACATAATCGTATCACATAAAACATTCATAAAGGAAACATAAAACATCCACATTTCAATCACAAGATATCAATACAACACATTGATATAATAAAAACATTATGAAAACCATTTTCAATACCAAAATAAAAGAAAAGTAAAACATGGTATTTATTTTCTATTAAAAAAAAGGTTATGGCTTGTAGAGGAAGCCAAAAACTGAAATAATGGTCATGGTGGCAGAGAAGTCATTGTGCCGCATATGTACGAAAAATAAAAACATTCCCTTTTTTCGTTTAGTAAATGATTTGTATAAAAAATATTCTTTTTGAATAAACATAAAAGTCAAAGGGGTTTATACACCGTATAAAATAAAGTTGTGTATAAAACAAAATATGCCTCAATGGAAGGAGATTGAGAAGTAGTCCCTTACAAAGATGGTATCCTTGGATTAAAGATAAATCAATTACATAATTATGTGTGACAAACGAATACACCAAATATAAGTGGATATTAAATATAAAAAAATTAGAGTCCATTCACACATATTCATATAAAGACATATTCAATGAGTACAAGTTTATCCCAAAGAATCAAAATTGGGTTAAGAAGTTCCCTTGCAAAAATTCGACAGCCTAACGACGTCACTTCAAACATCAGAAAATTAGTTGATGAGAGATATAAAGGGTATCTCATCACTTGGACATAAAATTTACATCAATAAGGATGTAGAAGAACATATCCCAACATTACAATAAGTAAATTAAATGACCCAGCAAAGTAAGTCTTTTAAAAAGAGGAGGGTGAAAAGTTCCCTTACCGACTTGGGTATCTTTCGAAACATACACCCCATGAAAGAAGGACAATACAACATTGATGTAAATACTCATAAAAGAAATTATATTGCACAAAGAGTAGAATAATGGGCAGTATATATACCACTCAATAGAAATAGTGTCAAATGTAGCATAAATCTCACTGGAATAAAAGTGAGATGAAAAATCCCTTACGAAAACCTGGTAGCCTAACGGCGCCACATAAAACATCCAAAAATGGATTGATGAAATAAAATAGGGTTTCTCATCATATTAAAATAAAATGAACCACAAGAATAATATAAAAGAACATCCCCCAACATAACAAAGAGGATCTTAAAAGAAGTGACATAAAGGAGAGTACAAAGAAAGAAAGAGAGAGGTTGGATCTCTTACGAATATTTGGCAGCCTAACAGCGCCAATCAAGTCTTCCAAAATGGATTGATGAGAGAAAATTGGGTCTCTCATCATATGAACATAAAAATTACAGTAAGAGTAATATAAAAGAACATTCCAATCATAAGAAAGATTAGCTTAAAAGGAATGACATAAAAGAGTGTACTTAAAAATAAAGAGAGGGGTAGGTTCCCTTACCTCAAGTCCGACTTGACTTGTTCGTTTCTTTATATTCCTGAATAATAATCTTTGGTTAATTTATAATTTCTTAAGGAAATCCTTTATAGATTATTATTCAGTTAATATCACATATTATAATGTTATTATAATTGTTTAATAATGTTAGTTCATATCTGACATTTTTGCTGATGTTTGGTACGTGAGTAAAAAATGAACTTGTTTGAAACTGATTTCCCATGTAGTGATAGGTAAATAATTTCAAGAGTAGTATTAGTGATTAAAATATCATATATATCCAGTACATATTCATTTTATACTATTACATAGCATTTGGAGATAAAAAATGAAAAGCACCGTTCATGGAGACGGTAGGCCGTACGTACGCATGAACGCTACTTTCATTTTTTTGTCATATTAATGGAATTAAAAATAAATGAGATATATATATTATAATTACAGTATAATATATATTTTATATAGGTCACATATGTTCATTAATTTCATTCTCTATACATTACATGAATTGCATGAACGAGTCACATCACTTGAGGGGGAGGTAGTCCGCACTTCCTCATATTAAATTACCGCATTTGCACATCATGAAAAGAATAAAGGTATGTTTTAAATATAGAATACAGAAGTATATAGTAAACATAAATACCATATATATCATATATAAAATACAGTGACATCATAATGGACACCTTTAAAGGTGTTAAAAGAATATTGAACAATCATCGTTTCATGGGGCATAAAATCACCAACCACAGAAACAGTATGTTCTTTAACCATTAGACGAAGGTGTTTGTGGGTGTAGCTCTAATCCATCTCATAACAAAATCCTAGTATATTTAATATACTTTTTTTGCTACAAAAGAGAGGAATAAAAAGAGTTTATGTGGTTGTAGAAGAAAAATAAAACATAAGAACACAAGAGAAGACACTACCTTGAAAATGGGTAACTCTTTTTGATTTGAGCTCAAACGCTTCCTTGGAAAGAATTATGCCCAATTTGAGGCTTATAGGAGTAATAGAGGGATGTGGAGAGAAAAAATGGGCATGTTTTGGCCGAGCCAAAGGCTTGAGAGGTGTGGGTAAGGTGGTAGAGGTGGGGATCTTTTATAAGAGGAGAGGAGGGGAACTCTTGGAAAGTTATAAAAGGTTACTTTATTATCAAATGCTTTTTGGATTATAAAGGTCCCGAAATTATATATTTAGAGTATAAGGCGATAAGAGTAAGAAATAAACCCATCCAATAGGTTTTTGACAAGTTTAGGTCTTAGATTTTACATTATCTTTTCATTTTATTTAAATCGTTAAATAATGAGGTAATCACTGCATCATCATGGTGTCATAAATAATTTAATTTATTTAATGTCTAAAAATTATAAAAAATATATCATGATGTAGGAAACCATTTTATATTTCTGTTGAATATTTATAGTCAAATTTATGACTAGTATAACCACATTTAAAAATTGTTTTAGTAAAACAACACATGTTTGTGACATTTTTATTTTGACATTAAATAAAAATTATTAATGTCATTTTCCTACCAAAGTGGCTCCATGGGGTCCCCAAGTTGACCCATGGATTTTATTGGTCTTCCATGACACATAAAATAAGGGTAGGATATGTGTCAAGGACATTTCATATTATTAAAACATTATTTTTACCTTAAATTACACTAATTACCTCTAATTGCGATTAAAAACTTAAAAGTTACTATTCACCAAAAAATTATTTTAATCCCATTTAAGCAAATTTTACTTCATAATGAAAACCATTTATGTCGGATATTTGAAATTCAAAACACAGAGGTGGTAAAATTTCATTTAAACGAAAAATCAGTTTTTTAAGTACCACTTAGTGGTTTCACTATTCATCAAAAATTGAAGTTTTTCAGAAAAATACCAAAAATTCACCGTAATCTATATTTAGTATTCAGAATTAAAAAATGATGTCTATTTTAAAAAATTCAAAAAATATAAGTTACACTAATTCAATTAATAATTAATTCGTGTTGTCAGAACAAATAGCGTGTTTTCATGAAACAATATATATCAAAAGATTGACACCAGTTTAAGTCCAATTTTAAAGTGAAATAAATTTCAATGACCACTATTGGGTTAAATGGTAAAAATATATTCTAATTTCACTTTAAAACCAATTAAAAAGATAATCTAATCATATAAATAAATTAGATTAAAAAGAGGTTTTGAACTAAAATACAAAACTTTTCACTATTCATTAAAAAATGAACTTTATCGGAAAAATACCAAAAATTTACACAAAGTAAATTTTGATGTCCCGATTCTAAAGAATAATTTTATTTTGTCAGATATAACAAATAAAATTGTCAAAAAGTGGATTTAAAAGAGATTCTCCATCAAAAGGTGGTTAATCAACCTTTTAAAGAATATTAGAATGTTTACGCTTAAAATTGGATTCATTCACATTTTTAATGCTCTAACATTTATTATAGAAAGTAAAAATATTTGAAAATCATATATAATAATTTTTTAGTTATTTCTGTTCATTCCCGTCATTACAACGGCTAGGTGTTAACTAACATTTAAAATAAGGTTATTTTATTATTAGAGTGCAACGTAAGATTTCAAAGGAACTCGTTGTTGCGTATTGGGTAAGCCATCGAGCATAGCGTTCCCTTTAAATTAATATTAAAATTTTATTCACAAATAGGGATAAATATAAAAATTTCATATTCTTTATTTACCTGGGGAGTTACATCCTTCCCCCCTTTTGAGAATTTCGTCCTCGCAATTTTAAAATTGGGCTCGAAAACATCATTGAAAGTCCCACATCCGAACAAGAGTCGGTAAAACAATCACTCTAAAGGAAAGAATGTGAAGTACAAAGGTCACCAAAGTAATCCCATACTAGGATTCCATGTAGGAAAACATGGATATTGAAGAAAAATCAAATGTTCATGTTCTGAGGGAGAGTGATAGAAAACAATTTTTGGAGAAAGTTAACCACAAGAATATCACAAAATTGTGGTGGGTTAAACGGTATTTGATTCCCCATTAGGAAAAGTTAATTGACAACATTTTTTAAGTTACTTTTCATAGAGGAATTTATTTTTGATCTTAAGGAAACATACTTACTTGTCTTATTGACTTCCAGCTTTTACTAGATTTCTTACACAAACTCATACTTTCCCCAAAGGATGAGTATTTAGGAAGACGTGTTCACATTAAGAGTACTATAATAAACTAATTGAGAATCACCAAATACTAAAAAGAGAACTATATATTTCCCATGTCTTTAGACCTTAACCAAAACCAAAACCAAAAAGGTTAGTACAGGATTAGATAATTACTAAAAAGTATAATCCTTTAAAAAAACAAATCTATTCCTAATCTCCAAAAAAATTCAAACAATACCCAAAGTTTATCAAAGACCACTCAATAAACATCTATCCATAAAATTATTCAATGTAAACCAAACTAAGATTGAAACCCAAATCTCTGAAGGATTTAATCACATAGTCTCCTAAGATAAATCTTACCAATTTTCACCAAAATAACATCAGTTACTCTTACAGTCTCATACTGAAAAGTAATTAACCTAATCAAATATCCTCCATGATAGGCTAATCATTTCCCTTGATAACCCAAAATCAACTTACAATTAATTCATAAAATCATCTAACTAAAAATAAATACTCAAACTAACCAAAGACTTCTCGTAGTCCAGTGGAAGGGGATAAATAACAGTCGCACGTTGGTTGTGGGTTCGATTCCCGCATCATCATCCGACGTGACAGGTTGTCACACGGTCTACGTGTTGTATTTTTTCCAAAACTACATGATTCTTATAACATTCCCCAAAAAGCAATAAAATCTTCAAAAATAACCATAACATAATTTAACCTCAAGTTTATCTCATGCCTTCCATTTTCCATCATAACATATAATAACCCATAATTACCTTAAAAGTAAGAACCATATAAAACCTAATGGTTACCTTTATAATTATTACTTGAAATTCCACATCTATTTTGTCATCTCGTACCTGATGAATTAGAGAGCTCACCAAGGTTCAAGTGGTTGATCATGACTCCTGATAGTTGGTTTAGAATAACCACAAGATTTCTCAATGAATCCCCCATTTCATCCAGTCTCTTAATCAGAGAACCACCACATATTCCTTCAAATCCATTGTCACATTGGCGCCTGCTAGATCCATCTATTTACTAAAACCAAAAATGTCAGTGTGAGTATATCAACAAAATCATTATGTACTAAAGAGGAAGATAAACACTAAGATATAATTATCCAAGTTCTCTCAAACTCATTCCAACCTTCAAAAATAACAACAACTCTATCTAATATAATTACCATTGTGGTTATACACAACTTTTCACTTAACACTCTAACCTCTAAATATATCTAAACGGTCCTTTGATACCAACTATAAGGACCCGACCTTAAACATTACTTATTTCTTAATTAAATTATTAATTCACATAGAGGATCTTTTCAGGTTTAGAGTTTTAGAGAATTAAATCATAAATCATGCACTACATTCCACATTTAAACAAAGTGGTTACATTAAAGATAGTATTCATTTTTTCCCATCAACAAAAACATGTTTAAAACAAAACATGGATTTATTCATGACACTTTCTTGACCCTATCATCACGTCATGTACCTTTCCCTTGACCTATGAAAAACATTTCAAAAACATGGGATGAGCATAAAAAGCTCATTAAGTGATATAACAGTACGAAATGAAAACATTAGTCCATGTATGAAGTCATACATTACTCAAAAAACATAATCACTTTAACATACCTCATCAAATCATGAATAAATCATAGAAATAATAAGACATAAAGGTAACTTGAGACATTAATAACATTCTTACGTAGGGAGTAACCCTCTTGGTTACATTTGGAATACCCATCACTGTATATTCCCTAAATCACTTTGGAAAAAAACCATAAAGTTTAACTCCTTCACGTTACCCAATGCATTGTAGAGCTATATCAGGCTCACATGCCCTTTTTTTATCATGGAACCACCTGTCTTCATAACAATGCCCAAGAACCATAACATAATCGTATCACATAAAACATGCATCAAGGAACCATAACATTTCCACATTTCAATCACAAGATATCAATACAACACATTGATATAATAAAAACATTATGAAAACCATTTTCAATACCAAAATAAAAGAAAATTAAAACATGGTATTTATTTTCCATTAAAAAATGGTTATGTCTTGTAGAGGAATCCGAAACTGAAATAATGGTCATGGTGGCGGAGAAGTCATTGTCGCCCCATACGTATGACAAATAAAAACATTCCCTTTTGTCATTTAGTAAACACTTCATATAAAAAATCTTTCTTCTGAATAAATGTAAATGTAAAAGGGGTTTATAAACCGTATAAAATAATGTAGTGTATAAAACAAAATATGACTCAATGAAAGGAGATTGAGATGAAGTCCCTTACAATGACGGCATCCTTGGATTACCGATAAATCAATTACATAATTATGTGTGAAAAACGAATACACAAAATATAAGTGGATATTAAGTTTAAAACAATCAGATATAATTCACACATATTCATAGAGCGACATATTCAAGGAGTACAAGTTTATCCCAAAGAATAAAAATTGGGTTAAGAAGTTCCCTTGAAAACATTCGACAGCCTAACGACATCACTTCAAACATCAGAAAATGAGTTGATGAGAGATAAAAAGGGTATCTAATCACTTGGAAATAAAATTTACAACAATAAGAATATAGAATAACATATCCCAACATTAAAATATGTAAATTAAAATACCCAACAAAATAAGTCTTTTAAAAGGAGGAGGGTGAAAAGTTCCCTTACCGACTTGGGTATCTTTCGAAACATACACCCCATGAAAGAAGGAAAATACAACATGGATGTAAATAATCATAAATTAAAGTATATTAAACAAAGAGTAGAATAATGGACAGTAAATATACCACTCAAAGGAAATGGTTTCAAATGTATAATAAATCTCACAGGGATAAAAGTGAGATGAAAAATCCCTTACGAAAACTCGGCAACCTAACATCGCCACTTAAAACTTCCAAAAATGGATTGATGCGATAAAATAGGGTATATAATCATATTAAAATAAAATTTATAGTAATAGGAATATAAATGAACATCCCCCAACATAACAAAGAGGATATTAAAAGAAGTGACATAAATGATAGTACTTAAAAAGAAAGGGAGAGGTTGGATCTCTTACGAATATTTAGAAGCATAACGGCGCCAATCAAATCTTCCAAAATGGATTGATGAGAGAAAATTGGGTCTCTCATCATATGAACATAAAAATTACAGTAAGAGTAATATAAATGAACATCCCAATCATAAGAAATATGTGCTTAAAAGTAATGATATAAAAGAGTGTACTGAAAAAGAATGAGAGGGGTAGGTTCCCTTACCTCATGTCCGACTTGACTTGTTTGATTCATTATATTCCTGAATAATAAACTTTGGTCAAATTATAATTTCTTAAGGACCTCCTATAAAGATAATTATTCAGTTCATATCACATATTATAGTGTTATAATAATTTTTTAATAATGTTAGTTCATATAAGACATTTTTGCTGATGTTTGGTACATGAGTAAAAAATGAACATGTTTGAAAATGATTGCCCATGTAGTTATAAGTAAATAATTTCCATAATATTATGAATGATTAAAATATAATACATATCCAGTACATATTCACTTTATACTATTACATAACATTTCGAGATAAAAATGAAAAGCACCGTTCATGGAGACGGTAGGCCGTACGTACGCATGAACGCTACATTCATTTTTTTGTCATATTAATGGAATTAAAAATAAATGGGATATATATATATATATTATAATTATAGTATAATATATATTTTATATAGGTCATATATGTTCATTAATTTCATTCTTTATACATTCCATGTATTTTATAATGAGTCACATCACTTGAGGGGGCGGTAGTCCACACTTCCTCATATGAAATTATCTCATTTGCACAACATGCAATGAATAAAGGTATGTTTTAAATATAAAATAAAGAAACATATAGTAAACATAAATTCTATATATATCATATATAAAATACAGTGACATATTAATGGCCACCTTTAAAGGCGTTAAAAGAATATTGAACAATCATCGTTTCATGAGGCAGAAAATCGCCAACTACAGAAATAGTATGTTCTTTAACCATTAGACGAAGGTGTGTGTGGGTGTATCTATAATACTTCTGATAAAAACATATGAGTATATTGAAAATACTTTATTGTTACAAAATAAAGGAATAAAAATAGTTTAGTGGGTTGTAGAAGCAAAATAAAACATAAGAACACAAGAGAAGACAATACCTTTAAAACGGGTAACTGTTTTTGATTTCAGCTCAAAGGATCCCTTGGAAAGACTTCTGCCCCAAGTGAGGCTTCTAAAAGTAATAGAGGGATGTGGAGAGACAAAATGGTCTGGTTTTGGCCGAGCCAAAGGCTTGAGAGGTGTGGGTAAGGTGGTAGAGGTGGGGGCCTTTTATAAGAGGAGAGGAGGGGAACTCTTGGAAAGTTATAAAAGGTTACTTTATTATAAAATGATTTTCGGGTTTTAAAGGTCCCAAAATTATATATTTCTTGGATAATGTGATAATTGTTCTAAATCCACCCATCAAATATGTTTTTAACATGTTTAGGTCTTATATTTTACATTATCTTTTCATTTTATTTAAATCGTTAAATAATGAGGTAATCACTACATCATCAGGGTGTCATGTATAATTTAATTTATTTAATGTCTAAAAATTATAAAAAAAATTATCATGATGTTGTAAATATTTTTATCTTTCTGTTGAATATTCATAGTCAAATTTATGACTTGTATAACCCCATTTAAAAATTGTTTTAGTAAAACAACACATGTTTGTGACATTTTTATTTTAACATTAAATAAAAAGATATTAATGTCATTTTCCTACCAAAGTGGATCCATGGGGTCCCCTAGCTGACCCATGGATTTTAGGGGTCGTCCATGAAACATATAATAAGGTTAGGATATGTGTCAAGGTCATTTCATATTATTAAAACATTATTTTTACCTTAAACTACACTAATTACCTCTAATCGCGATTAAAAACTTAAAATTTACTATTCACCAAAAAATTATTTTAATCCCATTGAACCACATTTTATTGCCTAATGAAAACAATTTATGTCGGATATTTGAAATTATAAACACAGAGGTGGTAAAATTTCATTTAAACAAAAAATCAGTTTTTTTAAGTACCACTTAGTACTTTCACTATTCATAAAAAATTGATGTTTTTCAGAAAAATACCAAATATTCACCCTAAGATATATTTGATATTCATAATTCAAAAATGAGGTATATTTTAGAAAATTAAAAAAATGTAAGTTACATTAATTAATTTAATAATTAATTCCAGCTATCAGAACAAATAACGTGTTTTTATGAAACAAAATATATCAAAAGATTGACAGTAGTTTAAGTCCAATTTCAAAGTGAAATTAATTCCAATGACCAATATTGGATTAAATGGTAAAAATATATTCTAATTTCACTTTAAAACCAATTCAAAAGATAATCTACTCATGTAAATAAATTATATTAAAAAGAGGTTTTGAACTAAAATACACCATTTTCACTATTCATTAAAAAATGAACTTTATAGGAAAAATACCAAAAATTTACACAAAGAAAATTTTGATGTCCCGATTCTAAAAAAGAATTTTATTTTTTCAAATATAACAAATAGAATTTTTAAAAAGAGTATTTAAAAGAGGTCCTCCATCAAAAGGCGGTTAATCGACGTTTTGAAGAATATTAGAATGTTTACGCTTAAAATTGGATTCATTCGCATTTTTAATCCTCTAACATTTATTGTAAAAAGTAAAAATATTTGAAAAACATATATAATCATTTTTTAGTTAGTTCTGTTCATTCCCGTCATTACAACGACTAGGTGTTAACTACCATTTGAAATAAAATTATTTTTTTATTAGAGTGCAACGTATGATTTCAAAGGAACTCGTTGTTACATATTGGGTAATCCATCGAACATAGAGTTCTATTTAAATTTATATGAACATTTTATTCACAAATAGGGATAAATATAAAAATTTCATATTCTTTACTTACCTGGGGTGTTACATCCTTCCCCCCTTTTGGGAATTGTGTCCTCACAATTTTAAAATTGGGCTCAAAAACATCATTGAAAGTCCCACATTGGAACAAGAGTCGGTAAAAAAATAACTTTAAAAGAAAGAAAGAGAAGTAAAAAGGTCACCTAAGTTAACCCATACTAGGATTCCATGTATGAAAACATGGATATGGATGAAAAATCAAAGGGTCATGTTCTGAGGGAGAGTGATAGAAATCATGTTTAGGATAAAGTTAACCACAAGAAAATCACAAACTTGTGGTGGGTTAAACGGTATTTGATTCCCCAGTAGGAAAAGTTAATAGACAAAATTTTTGTTTTAAGTTACTTTTCATTGAGGAATTTATTTTTTATCTTAAGGAAACATAGTTACTTGTCTTGTTGACTTTCAACTTTTACTAGATTTCTTACACAAACTCATACTTTCCCCAAATGATGAGTATTTAGGAAGACGTGTTCACATTAAGAGTACTATAATGAACTTCATGAGAATCACCTAATCCACAAAACAGAACTATATATTTCCCATGTCTTTAGTCCTTAACCTAAATCAAAACAAAAAAGGTTAGTAAAAGATCAGATAATACCTAAAAGAGACAATCCTTTAAAAAAACAAATCTATTATTAATCTCTAAAAATTTTCAAATAATACCCAAAGTTTAACAAATACCATTCAATAAACATCTATCCACAAAATTCTTCAAAGTAAACCAAACTAATATTGAAACCCAAATCTCCGAAAGATTTAATCACATAGTTTCCTATGATAAATCTTAACATTTTTCACCAAAATAACATCAGTTACTCTTACAGTCTCATACTGAAAAGAAATTAACCTAATCAAATATCCTCCATGATAGGCTAATCATTTCTGTTGATAACCCAAAATCAACTTACTCTTAATTCATACAATCATATAACAGTCACACTTTGGTTGTGGGTTTGATTCCCGCATCATCGTCTGATGCGATAGGTTGTCACACGGTCTACGTGTTGTATTTTTTCCAAAACTACATGATTCTTATACATTCCCCAAAAAGAAATAAAATATTCAAAAATAACCATAACATAATTTAACCTGAAGTTTATCTCATGCCTTCCATTTTCCATCATAACATATAATAAACCATAATTACCTCAAAAGTAAGGACCACATAAAACCTAATGGTTACCTTTATAATTATTACCTGAACTTCCACATCAATTTCATCATCTCATATATGATGCATTAGAGAACTCACCAAGGTTCAAGTGGTTAATCATGATTCCTGATAGTTGTTTTAGAATAACCAAGATATTTCTCATTGAATCCCCCATTTCATACTGTCTCTTAATCAGAGAGCCACCACAACTTCCTTCAAATCCATTGTCACATTGGTGCCTGCAAGATCCATCCATTTACTAAAACCAAAAATTTCAGTGTGAGTATATCAACAAAATCATTATGTACTATAGAGGAAGATAAACACTAAGATATACTTATCCAAGTTATCTCAAACTCATTCCAACCTTCAAAAATAACAATGACTCTATCAAATATAATAACCATTGTGGTTATACACAAGTTCTCACTTGACACTCTAGCCTCTAAAGTTATATAAACCGTCCTCTTATACCAACTATAAGGACCCTGCCTTAAACATTACTTATTATTTAATTAAATGTATAATTCACATATGGTATCTTTTCAGGTTTAGAGTTTTAGATAATTAGATCATAAATCATGCATTGCATTCCAAATTTAAACAAAATGGTTACATTAAAGATAGTATTCATTTTTTCCCATCGACGGAAACATATTTAAAAAAACATGGATTCCTTCATGACACTTCCTTGACCCTATCATCGCATCATGTACCTTTCCCTTGACCTGTGAAAAAAATTTCAAAAACGTGGGATGAGCATAAAAAGCTAAGTAAGGGATAAAAAAGTACCAAATGGAAACATTATTTCATGTATAAAATCATACTTTACTCATAAAACATAATCAATTTAACATACCTCATCAAATCATGAATAAATCATATAAATCATAAGACATAAAGGTAACTTGAGACATTCATAACATTCTTATGTAGGGAGTAACCCTATTGGTTATGTTTGGAATACCCATTACAGTATATTCCACAAATCTCTTCAGAGAAACCTTAACCTTTAACTCCTTCGCGTTACCCAATGAATTGGAGATCTATATCGGGCTCACCCGCCCATAGTTTATAACGGAACCACCCATCTTCATAAAAATTCCCAAGAACCATAACATAATCGTATCACATAAAACATGCATAAAGGAAACATAACATTTCCACATTTCAATCCAAGATATCAATACAACACATTGATATAATAAAAACATTATGAAAACCATTTTCATTACCAAAATAAAAGAAAAGTAAAACATGGTATTTATTTTCCCTTAAAAAATGTTATGGCTTGTAGGGGAATCTGAAACTGAAATAATGGTCGTGGCGGCGAAGAAGTCATTGTCGCCGCATACGTATGACAAATAAAAACATTCCCTTTTGTCGTTTAGTAAACACTTCGTATAAAAATGATTCCTTTTGAATAAATGTAAAAGTAAAAAGGGTTTGTACAACATATAATATAATGTTGTGTATAAAACAAAATATGCCTCAATGAAAGGAGATTAAGACGAAGTCCCTTACAAAGACGGTATCCTTGGATTAAGGATAAATCAATTACATAATTATGTGTGACAAACTAATACACAAAATATAAGTGGATATTAAGTGTAAAATAATCATAGATCACTCACTCATATTCATAGAGCGACATATTCAAGGAGTACAAGTTTTTCCCAAAGAATCAAAATTGGGTTATGAAATTCCCTTGCAAAAATTCGTCAGCCTAACGACGTCACTTCAAACATAATAAAATGAGCTGATGAGAGATAAAAAGGGTATCTCATCACTTGGAAATAAAATATAAATCAATAAGGATATAGAAGAATATATCCCAAAATTACAATATTTAAATTAAAAGACCCAATAAAATAATACATTTAAAAAGAGGAGGGTGAAAAGTTCCCTTGCCGACTTGGGTTTCTTTCGAAACATACACCCCATGAAAGAAGGACAATACAACATTGATGTAAATACTCATAAACGAAAGTATATTACAAAAATAGTAGAATAATGGGAAGTACATATACCAATCAATGGAAATGGTTTCAAATGTATCATAAATCTCATGACAATAAAAGTGAGATGAAAAAACCCTTTCGAAAACTCGGCAGCCTAACGACGCCACTTAAAACTTCAAAAAATTTATTTTTGAGATCAAATAGGGTATCTCATCATATAAACATAAAATTTACTGAAATAGGAATATATAAGTACATCCCCCAACATAAAAAATAAGATTTTAAAATAAGTGACATAGAGGAGAGTACTTAATAAGAAAGGGAGAGGTTGGATCTCTTATAAAAATTCGGCAGCCAAACGGCGCCAATCAAATCTTCCAAAATGGATTGATGAGAGAAAATTGGGTCTCTCATCATATGAACATAAAAAGTACAGTAATATTAATATAAAATAACATCCCAATCATAAGAAAGATGAGATTAAAAGGAATGACATGAAAGAGTGTACTTAAAAGAAAGAGAGGGGTAGGTTCCCTTACCTCAAGTCCGACATGACTTGTTCGTTTATTTATATTTCTGAATAATAAACATTGGTCAATTTATAATTGCCTAAGGACCTCCTTTAAAGATAATATTCAGTTCATATCACATATTATAATGTTATAATAATTGTTTAATAATGTTAGTTCATATCATTCCTTTTTCTGATGTTTGGTACATGAGTAAAAAATGAACTTTTGTGAAAATGATTCCCATATAGTTATAAGTAAATAATTTCCAGAATAGTATTAATGATTAAAATATCATATATATCCAGTAAATATTCATTTTATACTATTACATAACATTTGGAGATAATAAATGAAAATCACCGTTCATGGAGACGGTAGGCCGTACGTACGCATGAATGCTACTTTCATTTTTTTGTCATATTAATGGAATTAAAATTTAATGATATATATATATTATAATTACAATATAATATATATTTTATATAGGTCACATATGTTCATTAATTTCATTCTTTATACATTCCATGTATTGCATGAACGAGTCACATCACTTGAGGGGGCTGTAGTCCACACTTCCTCATATGAAATTATCACATTTTCACAACATGAAAAGAATAAAGATATATTTTAAATATAAAATACAGAAGCATATAGTAAACAAAAATACAATATATATCATATATAAAATACAGTTACATCATAATGGCCACCTTTAAAGGTGTTAAAATAATATTGAACACTCATCGTTTCAGGAGGCAGAAAATCACCAACCATAGAAACAGTATATTCTTTACCATTAAACGAAGGTGTGTGTTGGTGTAGCTCTTATCATTCTCATAAAAACATCCTAGTATATTTAATATATTGTTTTTGTTACAAAAGAATGTAATAAAAATATTTTAGCTGGTGGTAGAAGCAAAATAAAACATAAGAACACAAGAGAAGACACTACCTTTAAAACGGGAAACTCTTTTTGATTTGAGCTCAAAGGTTTTCTTGGAAAGACTTCTGCCCAATGTGTTCTAAGAGTAATATAGGGATGTGGAGAGACCAAATGGGCAGGTTTTGGCCGAGCCAAAGGCTTTATGGGTGTGGGTAAGGTGGTAGAGGTGGGGGCCTTTTATAAGAGGAGGGGAGGGGCACTCTTGGAAAGTTATAAAAGGTTACTTTATTATATAATGAATTTAGGATTTTAAAGGTACCAAAATTATATATTTCGAGTATAAGGTGATAAGAGTTTGAAATACACCCATCCAATAGGTTTTTGAAATGTGTAGCTTTTAGATTTTACATTATAGTTTCATTTTTTTTAAATCGTTAAATAATGAGGTAATCAGTGCATCATCATGGTGTCATAAATAATTTAATTTATTTAATGTCTAAAAATTATAAAAAAATATGATTTAGGAAATATTTTTATATTTATTTTTAATATTTAAAGTGAAATTTATGACTTGTATAACCCCATTTAAAATTTTTTTTAGTAAAACAACACATGTTTGTGACATTTTTATTTTAACATTAAATAAAAAGATATTAATGTCATTTTCCTAACAATGTGGCTCCATGGGGTCCCCAAGTAGACCCATGGATTTTATTGGTCGGCCATGACATATACAATAAGGGTATTACATGTGTCAAGGTCATTTCATATTATTAAAACATTATTTTTACCTTAAACTACAATAATTACCTCTAATCGCGATTAAAAACTTAAAAGTTACTATTCACAAAAAAATTATTTTCATCCCATTGAACCAAATTTTACTTCCTAATGAAAACCATGTATGTCAAATATTTTAAATTCAAAACACAGAGGTGGATAAATTTCATTTAAACGAAAAATCAGTTTTTTTAAGTACCACTTAGTGGTTTCAATATTCATAAAAAATTGATGTTTTTCGGAAAAATACCAAAAATTCACCCTAAGATATATTTGATATTCCGAATTAAAAAAATTATATATATTTTATAAAATTAAAAAAATATAAGTTAAACTAATTAATTTAATAATTAATTCCCACTGTCAGAACAAATAGCGTGTTTTTTTGAAACAGTATATATCAAAAGATTGACACTAGTTTAAGTCCAATTTAAAAGTAAAATTAATTCCAATGACCACTATTGGATTAAATGGTAAAAATATATTCTAATTTAACTTTAAAACCAATTCAAAATATAATCTAATCATATAAATAAATTAGATTAAATAGAGGTTTTGAACTAAAATACAAAAATTTTTACTATTCATTAAAAAATGAACTTTATCGGAAAAATACCAAAAAATTACACAAAGTAAATTTTGAGGTCCCAATTCTAAATAAGAATTTTATTTTGTCAAATATAACACATAAAATTGTCAAAAGTGGATTTTAAAGTGCTTTTCCATCAAAAGGCGGTTAATCGACTTTTTAAAGAATATTAGAATGTTTACGCTTAAAATTGGATTCATTCGCATTTTTAATCCTCTAACATTTATTGTAAAAAGTAAAAATATTTGACAAAAATATATAAACATATTTTAGTTAGTTCTGTTCATTCTCGTTATTAAAACGGGTAGGTGTCAACTACGTTTTAAAATAAAATTATTTTATTATTATAGTGCAACGTAAGATTTCAAAGGAACTTGTTGTTGCGTATTGGGTAAGCCGTCGAGCATAGTGTTCCCTTTAAATTAATATTAACATTTTATTCACAAATAGAGATAAATATAAAAATTTTATATTCTTTATTCACCTATGGTGTTACATCCTTCCCCCCTTTTGGGAATTGCGTCCTCACAATTTTAAAATTGGGATCGAAAACGTCATTGAAAGTCCCACATCGGAACAGGAGTCGGTAAAACTATCACTTTAAAAGAAAGAAAAAGAAGTACAAAGGTCACCCAAGTTTACCCATAATAGGATCCCAGGTAGGAAAACATGGATATGGATGAAAAAGCAACGGTTCATGTTTTGAGGGAGAGTGATAGAAAACATGTTTAGGAGAAAGTTAACCACAAGAAAATCACAAACTTGTGGTGGGTTAAACGGCATTTGATTCCCCAGTAGGAAAAGTTAATAGACAACATTTTTGTTTTAAGTATCTTTTCATTGAGGAATTTATTTTTGATCTTTTGTAAACATACTTACTTATCTTGTTGACTTTCAACTTTTACTAGATTTCTTACACAAACTCATACTTTTCCCAAATGATGAGTATTTAGGAAGACATGTTCACATTAAGAGTACTATAATCAACTTCATGAGAATAACCTAATCCAAAAAATAAAACTATATATTTTCCATGTCTTTATACCTTAACCAAAACCAAAACCAAAAAGTTTAGTACAAGATCAAATAATACCTAAAAAGGGTAATCCTTTTTAAAAAAACAAATCTATTCATAATCTATAAAATTTGTCAAACAATACCCAGTGTTTAACAAAGACCATTCAACAAACACTTATCCATAAAATTCTTCATAGTAAACCAAACTAAGATTGAAACCCAAATCTCTAAAGGATTTAATCACATAGTCTCCTATGATAAATCTTAACATTTTTCACCAAAATAACATCAGTTACTCTTAGAGTCTCATACTGAAAATTAATTAACCTAATCACATATCCTCCATGATAGGCTAATCATTTCCATTGATAACCCAAAATAAACTTACTCTTAATTCATAAAATCATATAACTAAAAAGAATTAGTCAAACTAACCAGGGACTTCTCATAGTCTAGTGGTAGGTGATAAATAATGTTTCACTTTGGTTGTTGGTTCGATTCCCGTATCTTCGTCCAACGCGACAGGTTGTCACACGGTCTACGTGTTGTATTTTTTTTCCAAAACTACATGATTCTTATAACATTCCCCAAAAGCAGTAAAATATTCAAAAATAACCATAACATAATTTAACCTCAAGTTTATCTCATGCCTTCCATTTTCCACCATAACATATAATAACCCATAATTACCTCAAAAGTAAGGACCATATAAAACCTAATGGTTACCTTTATAATTATTACCTGAACTTCCACATCGATTTCGTCATCTCGTACATGATTCATTAGAGAAATCACCAAGGTTCAAGTGGTTGATCATGACTCCTGATAGTTGGTTTAGAATATCCACAATATTTCTCATTGAATCCCCCATTTCATCTAGTCTCTTAATCAGAGAACCACCACAGCTTCCTTCAAATCCATTGTCACTTCGGTGCCTGCTAGATCCATCCATTTACTGAAACCAAAAATGTCAGTGTGAGTATATCAACAAAATCATTATGTACTAAAGAGTAAGATAAACACTAAGATATACCTATCCAAGTTATCTCAAACTCATTCCAACCTTCAAAAATAACAATGACTCTATCTAATATAATAACCATTGTTGTTATACACAACTTGTCACTTGAAACTCTATCCTCTACTGTTATCTAAACCATCCTCTGATACCACCTATAAGGACCCAGCCTTAAACATCACTTATTATTGAATTAAATGAATAATTCACATATAGGATCTTTTCAGGTTTAGAGTTTTAGAGAATTAGATCATAAATCATTCATTACATTCCACATTTAAACAAAGTGGTTACATTTAAGATAGTATTCATTTTTTTCCCATCGACAGAAACATATTTAAAACAAAACAAGGATTATTTCATGACACTTCCTTGACCCTATCATCACTTCATGTACCTTTCCCTTGACCTATGAAAAAATTTCAGAAACTTGTGATGAGGATAAAAAGCTCAGTAAGGGATATAAAAGTACGAAATGAAAACATTAGTCCATGTATGAAATCATACATTACTCATAAAACATAATCACTTTAACAGACCTCATCAAATAATGAATAAATCATAGAAATCATAAAACATAAAGGTAACTTGATACATTCATAACATTCTTAGGTAGGGAGTAACCCTCTTGGTTACATTCGGAATACCCATCATAGTATATTCCCTAAATCTCTTCGGAGAAACCATAACGTTTAACTCCTTCATGTTACCCAATGCATTGGAGAGATATATTGGGATCACCCGCCCTTAGTTTATCATGGAACCACCCATCTTCATAACAACTCCCAAGAACCATAACATAATCCTATCACATAAAACATGCATAAAGGAAACATAAAATTTCAACATTTCAATCACAAGATATAAATACAACACATTGATATAATAAAAACATTATGAAAAAAAATTTCAATACCAAAATAAAAGAAAAGTAAAAGATGGTATTTATTTTCCATTTAAAAATGGTTATGGCTTGTAGAGGAATCTGAAACTGAAATAATGGTCATGGCGGCGGAGAAGTCATTGTCGCCGCATATGTACGACAAATAAAAACATTCCCTTTTGTCGTTTATTAAAAGTTTCGTATAAAAAATATTCCTTTTTAATAAACTTAAAATTCAAAGGGGGTTATACACCGTATAAAATAAAGTTGTGTATAAAACTAAATATTCCTCAATAAAAGGAGATTGAGATGAAGTCCCTTACAAAGACGATATCCTTGGATTAAGGATAAATCAGTTACATAATTATGTGTGACAAATGAATACACAAAATATAAGTGTATATTAAGTGTAAAACAATCAGATATCATTCAAACATATTAATAGAGTGACATATTCAAGGAGTACAAGTTTTTCCCAAAGAATCAATATTTGGTTAAGAGGTTCCCTTGCAAAAATTCGACAGCCTAACGATGTCACTTAAAACATCAGAAAATGAGTTGATGAGAGATAAAAAGGGTATCTCATCACTTGGACTTAAAATTTACATCAATAAGGATATAGAATAACATATCTTAACATTACAATATGTAAATTAAAAGACCCAACAAAATACGTTTTTTAAAAAGAGGAGGCTGAATTGTTCCCTTACCGACTTAGGTATCATTCAAAACATACACCCAATGAAAGAAGGAAAATAAAACATTGATGCAAATACTCATAAACGAAAGTATATTACACAAAGAGTAGAATAATGGGCAGTACATATACCACTCAAAGGAAATGGTGTGAAATGTAGCATAAATCTCACGGGAATAAAAGTGACATGAAAAATCCCTTACGAAAACTTGGCAGCCTAACGTCGCCACTTAAAACGTCCAAAAATGGATTGATAAGATCAAATAGGGTCTCTCATCATATTTAAATAAAATCTACAGAAATATTAATATAAAATAACATCCCCCAACATAGCAAAGAGGAGCTTAAAATAAGTTACATAAAAAAGATGACTTAAAAAGAAAGAGAGAGGTTGGATCTCTTACGAAAATTTGGCAGCCTAACGGCGCCAATCAAATCATCCAAAATGGATTGATGAGAGAAAATTGGGTCTCTAATAATATGAACATAAAAATTAAAGTAATATTAAAATAAAATAACATCCTAATCATAAGAAAGATGATCTTAAAAGGAATGACATAAAGGAGTGTACTTAAAAAGAAAGAGAGGGGTAGGTTCTCTTACCACAAGTCTGACTTGACTTGTTCCTTTCTTGATATTCATGAATAATAAACATTGGTCAATTTATAATTGCATAAGGACCTCATTTAAATATTATTATTCAGTTATTATCACATATTATAATGTTATAATAATTGTTTAATAATGTTAGTTCATATCAGACATTTTTGATGATGTTTTGTACATGAGTAAAAAATGAACTTGTTTGAAAATTATTGCCCATGTAGTTATATGTAAATCATTTCCAGAATAGTATTAATGATTAAAATATTATATATATCCAGTAAATATTCATTATATACTATTACATAACATTTGGAGATAAAAAATGAAAAGCACCGTTCATGGAGACGGTAGGCCGTACGTACGCATGAACGCTACTTTCATTTTTTTGACAAATTAATGGAATTAAAAATAAATGATATATAAATATATTATAATTCCAGTATAATATATATTTTATATATGTCACTTATGTTCATTAATTTCATTCTTTATACATACCATGTATTTCATGAACGAGTCACATCACTTGAGGGGGCTGTAGTCCACACTTCCTCATATGAAATTATCCCATTTCCAAAACGTGAAAAGAATAAAGGTATGTTTTAAATATAAAATACGGAAGCATATAGTAAAAATAAATACCATATATATCATATATAAAATACAGTGACATCATAATGGCCACCTTTAAAGGTGTTAAAATAATATTGACCAATCATCGTTTCATGAGGCAGAAAATCGCCAACCACAGAAACAATATGTTCTTTAACCATTAGACGAAGGTGTGTGTGGGTTTATCTCTAATACTTCTCATAAAAACAACATAGTATTTTTAGGATACTTTTGTTATTACAAAATAATGGAATAAAAAGAGTTTAGTGGGTTGTAGATGCAAAATAAAACATAAGAACAAAAGAGAAGACACTACCTTTAAAACGGGTAACTCTTTTTGATTTGAGGTCAAAGGATTTTTTGGAAAGACTTCTGCCCAATGTGATGCTTCTAGGGGTAAGAGAGGGATGTGGAGAGACAAAATGGGCTGGTTGTGGTAGAGACAAAGGCTTGAGAGGAGTGGGTAAGGTGGTAGAGGTGGGGGCCTTTTATAAGAGGAGAGAAGGGGCACTCTTGGAAAGTTATAAAAGGTTACTTTATTATAAAATGATTTTGGGATTTTAAAGGTCCCAAAATTATATATTTAGAGGATAAGGTGATAAGAGTTCAAAATCCACCCATCCAATAGGATTTTGACAAGTATAGGTCTTATATTTTACATTATCTTTTCATTTTATTTTAATCGTTAAATAATGAGGTAATCACTGCATCATCATAGTGTCATAAATAATTTAATTTATTTAATGTCTAAAAATTATAAAAAAATATTATGATTTAGTAAATATTTTTATATTTCTGTTGAATATTTATAGTCATGTTTATGACTTGTATAACCCCATTTGAAAATTGTTTTAGTAAAACAACACATGTTTGTGACATTTTTATTTTAACATTGAATAAAAAGTTATTAATGTCATTTTCCTACCAAAGTGGCTCCATGGGGTCCCCATGTTGACCCATGGATTGAATTGGTCGTCCATGACACATCCAATAAGGGTAGGACATGTGTCAAGGTCATTTGATATTATAAAAACATTATTTTTACCTTAAATTACACTAATTACCTCTAATCAGGATTAAAAATGTAACAGTTACTATTCACCAAAAAATTATTTTAATCCCATTGAACCAAATTTTACTTCCTAATGAAAACTATGTATGTAGGATTTTTTGAAAGTCAAAACACAGAGGTGGTTAAATTTCTTTTAAATGAAAAAATCAATTTTTTTATGTACCACTAAGTGGTTTCATTATTCATCAAAAATTGATGTTTTTATGAAAAATACCAAAACTCCACCCTAATCTATATTTTATCTTCTAAAATAAAAAATTATTTCTATTTTACAAAATTCATAAAATATAAGTTACATTAATTAGTTCATGCTGTTAGAACAAATAGCGTGTTTTTATGAAACAATATATATCAAAAGATTGACACTAGTTTAAGTACAATTTCAAAGTGAAATTAATTCCAATGACCACTATTGGATTAAATGGTAAAAATATATCATAAATTAAAATAAGAAAAAAATTAAAAATATAATCTAATCATATAAATAAATTAGATTAAAAAGAGGTTTTGAATTTAAATACAACATTTTTCACTATTCATTAAAAAATGATCTTTATCGAAAAAATACTAAAAATTTACACAAAGTAAATTCCGATGTCCCGATTCTAAAGAAGAATTTTATTTTTTCAAATATAACACATAAAATTGTTAAAAAATTTGATTTAAAAGTGGTTCGCCATCAAAAGGCGGTTAATCGACCTTTTAAAGAATATTAGAATGTTTACGCTTAAAATTGGATTCATTCGCATTTTTAATCCTCTAACATTTATTGTAAAAAGTAAAAATATTTGACAAACATATATAATCATTTTGTAGTTAGTTCTATTCATTCCGGTCATTACAACGGCTATGTGTTAACTACCATTTAAAATAAAATTATTTTATTATTAGAGTTCAACGTAAAATTTCAAAGGAACTCGTTGTTGCGTATTGGGTAAGCCATTGAGAATATGGTTCCATTTAAATTAATATTAACATTTTATTCACAAATAGGGATAACTATAAAAATGTCATATTATTTATTTACCTGGGGTGTCACATTCAATGTTAGATATAATATATTATTTTTTAATCTTATTGGGTATATATTCTATATTTCGGTTGGTACCCTTCACAACACCATCATTAGAATTCTCCACATTCACCTAAAATGGATTTCTACCATCTACCATGATGTTGTTTAATTCCTTTTATTCTTATATTATTATGGAATTTTATCATGACCAACTATTATTCATTTCCATCCATATCTTATTTAGAATCACTCATTTCATAAACAATGAGTATATTATATAATATATCCAATGAATGATTTTTTTATCATTTAAGTATGGTATTATTTTATCAATCAAGTGTATAATTCCTTTCATTAAATATTTATTAATTATATAAGCACCCAATGTCCCACTATGAACTTTGATATTTCCCAAAATAACAATTATTCTTCTAAACTAGTCTTATGTTGTCTCGTCATCATTGATTTTAATATCTTCAAATAGTCTCCTTCACAAATAAAAGTTAGCATTATTAAATTTTATATTTATTTCTTTTATGAACCATATTTTATCTGAAATATTATTGGTATTTCCATTTAGAATGGAAATTTTTATACTTATTTTGATAGGTGAATCAAAATTTTTATTTGAGAATTTCTACTGACATCGATATGTCTCTTATCAAAAAAAGGAATATTGTAACTGTAAAAAATTTGTTGAAATCCATTTGTTCTATAATATCATTTTTCTTTTAAAATTGATATAACATCGATAAACAATTTATTCCATAGCTACGTTAGTTATTTCCATCTAATGTAATGAAATATCATTTACCAAAAATTTTAATTATCCATATTCAATTACATTTTAATAATTTGGATGATATTTTTACAATATCATTTATTACTTATAGCGGCCTAATCATGTTACGTGCCACTGTGTGGGGAGGTTAATTACTGGTATAATTTTTTTATGACTTTTTAATTCTTTGTTTTGAATTATTTAATATATCGAAGCTGTCAATTAAAAATAAACATAACCTCAACACCTATGTATTGATTATAGGTAAATTACATCATGAAAGGATTTATAAAGTTAGAATATAAAATAAAACAAATTTTCATTATATTTTCTCCCCCTGAATATAGATTATACGGAAAAGGTGAAGGTGTTTTATAAAAGGACCTTCCCATCATTTTCAACAAGTGCCACATAGTGTTCCTTCTCTAGTTTTCAAAAGGAGTATAAAACAACCAAATACCCACACAAAAATGTGTGATCCAAAAAATGTATGATCTATTTTATTTCTAGGTATATAACCGAACTCATCATGCATATAATTATCCATGAAAAAGATGGATAAACTACTCTAATAGTATACATTGAATAACTCAAATAACCAATGAACATGACAAAGTCTGCTAGTGATATTCACTATTCATCATATCATTAACTATCTGAATCTTCTAAAAATGTCGAAACACTGAATATATGTTTTTTTGTAATCATTTAATGTGTATAAGCTTCAATTTCCTTATTCTATGTTTTTATATTATTGTATATTGATTTATCTCAGTTTTATAGTTTTTTCCAAGAATTATCAAGGACACCAACCTTCTCTATCAAATAACACACAAACAAATATATATATACATATACACAAACATACATAAAATAAAATTTTAAAAAAATATATACCATAAATATATTTTATGAAACAAATATTTATTTGCATTATATTTTTCTGTCCACTTAAAATATATCAATATACTCTTAATTTAATTCTCTCGTTTGACCTCATTTGAATTAGCGATTGTTATTTTTTCAAATATTAAATTTACCTAGGTTTTAAACATATTAAAATATCTATTTTATAATAATAAATAAATCATTTGAATTATCATTCAGTGATTTATAGTGTGACATGGATGTGTGGCTTGTGAGGTGGAACTTATCTTAACAACAACTTCATCCTCAAATTCATTAACAAGAATGAAAGCCTATGTCCACTATCATTATTTTTAAATTTATCAAGATCATTTATTGGTAATAATAAAATTTTTATTTGATACATAAAAATTTCATTCCACTATTACACATTTCTTTAGAATGATATTCATATTTTTTTCTTATGACGATGCTGCATAAGAATTTCATAGGATTATATAATTCGTGTTGTTTTTTGTTGTTATGAAATACAAAATTTTATTATAAATAAAGATTTTTCTTAGATCTAAAATCTCTAATAAATTCATTATAAACCAAAATAATTTATATAAGGAATCTCATCTTATCTATTTTCCTCATTTCAAACATAAGTAAAATAATTGAACTGATATATTTTAGTTTTCATAATATTTCATGAAGATTAATTTTTCAAATTTTAGTTTTACCTTTTCAAGCTTAATTAACCATAAAAAGTATTCATTATACCATATTATGATTAACATGAACCTTATGATGACCATATATACCTAAAATTTATTAATGCATTTAAATATCAATGCTTATGATTTCAATTGTTTGTTAAATTTATTAGAAGTAAAACTTATAGAAATTAAGAATGAATTTAATATTTTTTTGTTTAAAAACATATGAAGTCAAAACATACCCAGAATTAACTTATGTTTAATAATTTTATAACTATGCTAAAATATTTAAAACAAATATGTTAGAAACCATAAACCCTTCCAGACTCAAACCAAATACTTTATTCATCCACTCAAAGATGATTTTGGATTCCAATATTAATTTTGATATACTATCTCTCGAAAAATATAGGAATTTGTATTATATATATTGATTTATTAGTCATCCAACTTTTTTGTGAAGAAATCCAAAATATTAAATAAGTCTTCTATAGTGTCACATCATCTATCCTCATATGTCTCTGACAATAAGATCAACTCATCAGTTATTACAACTAAATGCTAATTTATTGAAGCTATCCTATGATGTTCTTTAAATAGAAATACACAATATCAATTTCTATGTTATTATATAGATCATATTTAACAACATATTTTTATTTACCATCTTCAAAAAATTATTAATAATAAATAAATCATCTAAATTTTAAATAATGACCTTATTAAAATCATAATTATATATGGGTAGTTTATGTGTAAAATTATGGACCCTGAATTTTTTAGTCTACTGGGAGAGTTCACACATTGGCATGAGGCATTACAACATAAAATGATAAATAGATAGAATGATATTATGAAATAATACATATTAAATAAACATGATTGATCTAAACTACATGTTCCATCATAGATATTAATACCGTGCATAGTGAGAATTAGTGTGGTGAAGGTGATCATACTAAGAAAATGTTTTTTATTCTTCTGATGGAGTCCACCAGAGAAATCATCATCCTATGGATGTCATTTCTTTTGAGGTCTCTACACCTTGAAGTTAAGGTTAAAATTTCATAGTTAACCTGGGATGTAGAGCCATCATTCTACAAGAGTGAGGTGTTTCATTCCAAGACTGAGCAAGATAAAATGTGACAAGTTTTTCCTTGTTTAATGAAATTTTAATAATTTATCAAAATTAATGGAATATGTTTTTTTTATTCTGGTGATCTCTTCTAGGGAAAATCATTTATTCAAACCCTATTATATATATATATATATGTAAACAATCTTGTTTCTCCTCTCAGTCAACAATATCTAGGTATAGTATTTTGTATGAATCACTGTATATGTGGTTTTAATTCCCCTTTATAGTTTTACAATTTCTTATATATGGATTTATACATCCCAATATCATTCATTTTATAGGAGTTTTATGGTTGAACATAATAATTATGGTACTTTTTTAGCGTTTTCCCTTCAACTATAAATTTATCCTCATCATCATATTGTTGTTTTGTTGGATTATTTTATGTGACAAAAAAACTCATCCATTTCATGACTATCCTTATGTGTATGGATTTCCAAATGATTTTTAAAATTGTTCCAATAATTTTATTCCAATTTTTAATACATTCAATTATGATATAAACGATTCTATGAATTTTTATTATAATGAGTAATTATAGATATTTTAAAAACATGACTTACTTGTGGATACTAATGATTCTTCATATGTACTTGGGTAGGAAATCCTTTTATATAAAAGATTATGTAACGATATTAGAACCATTTAAATGATTTTTTGTCTTTGAATCCACATGTGTTTGGGTAGAAAACAAAAATAAGTACATGTTTTGGAATCATGCCACTCTACCAATCCTTTATCATCATATCCATGATGTAACTCATGATATTCATAATTTAAATTAATTTAATATATAACATGTTATAGAATCATTGTAAGATTATTGTGGTGTTGTAAACGGACAAGTACATGGATCCAGGTTTTCCTTAAATATAGTTACATAATAGCCTATACTGGGATGCCTGGATTGAATTAAATGTTTACATATCACATAAATTAAATCATAAATTTGTTAAATCTAGAAACATTTTCCTTAATATTTAATATGTAATTTATATTTTTTATTTTTTTAAAAAAATTCTTAGATTATTCTAAAAAAGTTTTCCCAGAAAACATTTGTCTGATCCCTCTAAGATTATTAATAAAAAATCATACATACACTATTGGGGTTATATTTGACTTATTGTTACTAATACAGGTAAATAAAATGAACCACTTCGAGCTAGTGGGTTCTCATGATAACTGAGTTCATGTTGGAGGAGGAGACTTTGTGGGAGTGATTTCTTATGTTCCATAGTGAAGAGTAGTTATAGTTTTTTTTGGAATTTTCTATATTTGTATACTAATTATTGATATCACCCTATGCAATTCCCATATATTATCATTTATTCGATTTTGGATTTCCATGTATATTGACACATGGATCATGTTTATTGTAAACATTTATTATGTTTTTACATTCATTCCATTTTTTAATTTTAATTATTTTAATTATTGATAGTATTATTATTATTTACATTTTAGTGATATAATCACTGAAAAATGGATTGGTCATGTGGGTATCATGATCACTATCCTTTTGATGGTTATATTGATCAAAACCAATATAAGGGGTGTGTCAAAGCTTCCTACTAATTTGTTTCCAAAATTTGTGTATTTTGAATTTCATATGGACCTTATCATTTTCCATCTTATATACAAGGTTGGAAATAGACTAATTTATTATTGGGTTTTTACACTATAAATTATAAATATGAATGGAATCACAAACCTTGTGTGATGTTTGGTATTATTTTTTATACCAAAGAAGGAAAATGAAAAATATTATTATCATTGGAATGTAATGATAGTTTTGAATAAAACTATTTAAAATAATAATAATTTTCTATAGATATATCCTTTATAAACCCCCACATAACTTACATACGTGTTAACTATTATTATTTATAACATATTATGGATGAATAATGGTACAAATAATTGTATAAATTTAATTCTATTTTTTTGATATATTTTCAACATGTAATGATATAATATTTCATAAGAATTTATATCCCCCAAATAATTGGTCAATGATTCATATTTGACTATATATTTTATTGTAGTTTTATATATAGAGAAACCCATTATGTCAAAGTGACACAGATGGTTAACTATCAATATTCAATTTTTGTTACTATTCTTTACCAAATTCTTTTTATATGTTATTTGTTAAACCATAAAAAAATATTTTAAAAATTCACCCATACTAAATTATGATGGTTGTTAATGATTTTTGAATTATTTATGATCAATCCTTAATTATTCATTCAATATTTAACAAACCATGTTTCAATGTTTGTGAAATTCTAAGGGTATTTTGGAATTTTTCTTACCATGGTGGAAACAACATTTTTGATATAGGTATATGGTTATATTGAAATATATAACAAAATCATTTTTAATTTTAATGGACATTATTATAATATTTCATTGTATTTTCTATTTCAATATGGGATGAATATATCTGATGTTAGTATATGGGATTGAATCGAGAATTTTTTTGTATATAAATATTCAATTAAGGCCACGTGTCATGAAAACATTTACCTTATATTAACTTTATAAAATTAATATTTTAAAAAATTAGATGATTGATAACAATCCCACATGGTATGACTCATTGGAAATACATTTTAATTATTTTTACTCCTCAATGTTATCAATATTTAAAGAAAATGTACTATTATAATTATAATGATATATTTATTAATATTTATTTAATTAGTATTTTGAAATTTTTCATTCTAAATGACATGTGGCAACTATAATGTTTACATTCAATTACTACTTATTATTGGACTTAACTCATTTCACACTCATTATGAATACTACATGGTTTTGATCACCCCTATTTATTTAATAAAACAGGAAAGCCAAGATTATTTATCATGTCGTCATTGATCAAGGTAGAAATTGGTTATTCAATAAATTATGTGAAAGAGTTGTAAATTGGGGTTTTAATTATTATTTGAGGGATATTTGTGAATAATATTTTGGATCTAATAATATAAATAGGGGGTTTCATTTCAATATTTTATGTTTTCAATCTAATAGAATGAAATTTGAGGGATAGGATAGCAGAAACTTATGTTGGATTGAAGAATTATGGGTAGGTTATCTGATTTAATCTTTATCAATATTTAGGAAAAATAATTTTAAATTTGACTGATTCCAATATTTCATTTTTATTTATTCTCCATTTTGTTGGATTCCTGGACATTGGGTGTGGTAATTCAAATTTAAAGTGTCATATAAATGGTAGAAGAAATTTATTCAAATGAATATGTAATTTAGGTGTAAAATGGAATGGAGATTCATGTGGCCCATTACGGGATTTCACTGAACTATCTACCCAATGTGTGTTAGAATTATCTATTTTTTTGACATTTTCTAGGATTTTGGTGAAACGTGTTGCTGAGTTTGGATAATGTAGCCTAATTTTCAATAATTTCCCTAGGATTAGTGCACTGCATTGGCCTAGATTTTAGCTACCATGAAACACATTTCCACAAATAATTACATTATGGGTAACTATGTCACTATTTGAATGTGTATAAATATTTTTGAAATATTTTAATTATTAAAATGATTTATTTTTTCTAATAAATAAATTTCCAATGTTAACATTTTTCTATTTATATCGTGATGGTGATATTTTTTATGATAAATAATATAATTTAAAGAAATTTATTAATTCTAAATTATTAGAGACAAAATTTGAATTTTTGTTAGATGAAAAAAATCTTATGAAACTATTTAATTTATTTCACCATGTAAAATGAAATGAGTTCATCTATTAAATAATATAAATATCCAATGACGATAAAACTCAAAAAAAATTATTTTGATGCTACTATATAAATCATTGTATGAATGGGTTATACAAAATATACATTATATAATGATATTTCAATTTTATGACCCACAATATATTTGAATTTCATTGACAATTTAATTATATTTATTATGTGAAATGTTATAATGGTTGGTTGAGTGATTATATATAATAATTATATTTTCTTGTAACTATCTAACTTCTTTACCTCTTTATTTTTTAATTGCCTTATAAATGATGTAAAGATATATTTATGTAGAGGTTTTTACCAAACTGTAGTATAGTATTTGTATTGGAAGTTACAACATCCATATATACATGTGGATGTGTTCTATGAATAATTATATCATTAAAATATATTCAATATAAACATAAGTGATAGTCAGTTGTAGATGATATATAATTTGAAGATAATTATTTTTTTGAAACAATTATGGTTTACATATTAGAATTTTTATTTTGTTTGGGATACTATGATATTCTTATTACTATAATTTTTATAATAGGATAAAAGATAGATCCATTGAGTATTTAAATACTACCAAATTATGTTTTATAAAAATATAACCTAAAATGTATTTACTGCGTTGAATATCTAATGGAAAATCATAGTGTTCCCCATCACCACATTAGTTGCTATTTATTGGATATTTTGGTTATTTTTAATATTGATTTAGAATTCTATAATAGTAGCCCAGTGGATTAATGCTAAATGTTAAGGATGCATTTTGTAGTGTGGGGAGTAAGTTTGTTGGATTCATTTTAATATTTTGATCATTGGATTATGTTATTCCTACAATTTTATTTAGTATATTTTAGCCTTAGTATTATTTTTTATGTTTTCTAATGTCCCACATACAAGAACGTGTTCAAAATATTACGAGGATGAGATATTCTTTAGATACGAATTTGTCAACTATTATTAATATTATAAATAAATAACATGATAGTTAATATTTGTTATTATTTTAATTTATTGACTATTGTTCTATTGTAATATTTATTATATTTCTATGTCCTTTTATAGATAACATATAATATATGTGATTATACTCATGAAAGTATTTATATATTGTTCTACAAGACCCATTTTTGGAGAAGAAAAATATATTTATCTTAAAATTTTGAATTTACAATTGATGATTGAATTTTGAGACATCTTTCATATACTATATCAGTATATTATTATTTTTGTTTTATTATTGTTTTATGGTTCATATTATTCTAAGGTTGTATCAGTCATCTATTTATTACATGAAATTCATGAAATATTGATTATCATGATAGTATTTGTTAATCGATTCATTACATTCCCCGGTTTAGGTTTTTCATATTTCAGTTATTGTATTTTACTATGTTCACTACAAGGAAAAACCATCAATCTATGTGATAAATACCCTCGACTCACATCACCAACACCTAACCTATTCCAATAACGATTGAGTTGACACTCTCCATCTGTTAACTAATCTAGGTACATGTAATTTTATGAATGTGTTGGTTAATAATAAAGAATCATATTCAAAATTAACATGATATTTTTTTACGACACTCTATATTGAATATTTCTAATCGAAAATTAATTGTTCTTATCAATACCTTAGAAATAGTGAATAATAAAAACAATTTATGTAGTATGTATTGTTAATAAGGAGTGAGAAAAACATAAATAAGCTCATAGTAAATGATCATGTATTTTTTATTCATTTTTAGTACACTTATTTCCTAAAATCACATATATTTTTTATATAATTAAAGGAATAAAATATTTTTGTTTCTATTCTAAAATTTATAATATCTGTTTACTATATTCAATTTGATGGTCATTTAAAATTAAAAAATTTCCTAATGTTTAAATCATATTTATTATTATATACTACATAATATTTTATTCAATAAATATTTTATACATACATCTACAAAGATAGTTATAACATGTATTCAATGCTGAAGTTACTGTTAATACCTCAAAGAAATATTATTATAATTTTAATCCTGATAATTCGATTTTCAAAATGAATAATTTAACACCCTTTAATTTTATTTATGAATGTATCCAAGGCCATTACAAAATGAATTAGGAAAGATAATAAATTCATAATATCATATTTCAATTGTCAACATTATTTTATCGAAAATATTTATCATCAATTCATATAATTGTTTATCATAGTAATATTACATTAAGATGTATATTCCATGACATGTTTTATTAGTTAGTAAACTCATTAATCCACTAGACGTGTCAAAAAACACCAATACAAATTGAATAATCATTTAATGAAACATCTGAACAATATAATGTTCATAATTATCCATTCTATAGATATATTGAAATTTGACGAACAAATATATATGTTTTCACTAATAGCCAACTGTTAAATGACTATAACATGTTTTATCCTAAATTAACAAATAAGTTTTCATTTAACTCACTACATTATAAATTTTATATTCAATGAATTATTTACATTCTCCTCATAGATCTCAAACTATATAATTCTTCCATTAATAAAAATATCACAATAGTATCTAAATAATGAATCAAAATAGCAATCTTGAAACCCATAAATAAGAAAGTTGAAAATATAATCTAAATTTCCTGACATTATACTCATAATATCCTTATCTAGATTGTATTTTTTTCAATATCATATCCCATACTATTACCATTTTGTAATGGTAGGATGAAAAAATAATAAATTCAATATTTCTTATTCTCCTTCAAATTATTGAGAAAGAGTCATCAAGAAATAGAAATAATTTCTTGTTAATGAAATATTGTTCCTAAAAAATATATTTTCAATATAAATAAAAATAAAATTATATTTTTTATGAAAAATAATTGTTCATCACTTCATGAAAAACTATATAAAAAACTCATGTATAATGAAATACATTCAATTTATTCATTGATTTAAAAATCATACCTCATAATTTTCATAGGGTATTTTTAATATTAATATCTATTCAAGGATAATACAGAGAGATAATAGAAATATTCAATCCATCGTAGGTGAAATAAATTAGTTGATAAATATATTAAGGTGTCCCTATAAAATAATTATTTTATCATAGATTATATTCTATTTTTTGTTTAAATTTTCTACCCACTCAATAATAATTTAATTGAGACGACCCATTAGGGGATTCCTTGGAAATTAGTCATGTGGAAAATTTTTTTCATAATAATTTTTTATAACCCCTAAAGTGAATGAAATTAATTTTTTCCATGATTTAATTGTGGAATTTTACTTTTATAGACAATAATTACTTGGTGTAACATGAAACTATTGTTTAACTATAATTACTATGTTTTTTAATGAAAGGAACCTATAAAACCAAATAATATTATCCCAATGTATTTTTAATTCTTGTAGAACATCGTTTAATGTTCTTACGAAAATATTGAGACTAATAATTTATTACATCCCATAATATTCTTTGTCAATATTCATGAATTAGTGGAGTTTTTAGAATCCCAATCAATGGAATTACTAAATAATTTTTTGAAATTTTCTAACCAAAATATTTTGAGAGCCTTAATATATATCTTGGATTTTGAAATTTTTTTATCTTTCATCCTAGATATCTACTATTGTTGACTCCATTATTTTTTGGGGAACTAATTAACATATTGACCCATTTTATTAGAGGGTAAAATTTTCATATTAAAACACTCTAACATTACAAGGAATATATATTCATGTTGACATGCATCAATAAAATTCAATCATAAACTTAATCCCTTATAGTAATCACTCGAGTTATTTTTGTATTGATTTATCATTTTATAAGTCAAATATATTAATTGTTATAAATAATATCAAGGTTTTTCAATCTCATTTAAAACCATTTTCTATTAATGATTTAATTTTGGAATATAATATTTAAAATAATTTTTTTCATCAAATAAGTAGTAACAATCTTTTTGTATTTATCAATGCTATATGATACTATATATATTCAAATATAGACCATAACCGATAAACTAAATGTTCAATATTACTTCATGGGATATTTACAATGAATTTAACCTGCATTAATAAATATATAAAGTTGATATCACACCCAAATATTATATATTATTTACTTTATTGGAAATTTATAATTTTTAATCCACATGTAACCATTTTTTATGAGGTAAGTACATCACCATGATAATCATTTGGAATGATTTCATATCCATGATTTATATATGTTTTCCCTTATTAGTTTTTTATATTAGTAAACACTATTTATCCATAATAACTATTAATACGTATAAAAACCAAGAAAATTTATTTTTAGGGCATTATATTGTTTTAAATATATTTTATTGAGACCAAATCCATTTAGTTTCTAAAAATATAATACTAGCCCCACTAAAATATTATGGTTTCTTGTTGATGAAGTTATCCATGATAGTTATTCAATATTTATTGGATGAACTATTGATGGAAAATTATTTTTCATTAGCATATTCAAATTGCACAAAATAATTATAATATGTACGAATTAATGTCAAAGGTAATGGTTCTAGACAGATAGACCAACCATTAATTTTTATCTCTTGTTAAAATTATTCATATTTCTTTTTTTTGTTGTGTTTTCCAAAATATAACGTTAAATAATTAGTTATTGGGAGAAATAATAATTTTTTTGGAGGGTAATATTAATATAAGATATGATTTATATGTTATAAATTTTTGTATTAATATATTATCTCTTATATATCATTGACTTATAGAACATTAAACCTAATTTAGAACATATGTTAAGATATACTATGGGCTTAAAAGAAAATATTATATACTAACTTTTATCATATATGTATATATATTATCCATATTATTTTTTTAAAAATCATTTAAAATATAAACTATACCCTCCCAAATGTGATCTATATTGATTCAAAGAACAATTATTTCTTGAAAGTATATTTTATAAGATCAATCACATTGATTGGTATTTAAATATTTATAAATATTATAATTTATACTTCTTAAATTTATGTTATTAAAATAGAATGTAACCCCCAAATAATATTATAGTATGTTTCATGTAATATAATTTCATTTTTTTTATTTTGATGAGGTTTGTCTATTGGAATGTTGTTAGTGGCTTGAGGGTAAGAAAATTTGGGATATAATGGTGGTTCATGGGTGTAATAGCAATAATATCACAGGGGTCGTGGTGCTATGAAGGGAGTAGTGTCATGATGGTCATGAATTGGGAAGGTTTATTAAGAAGCTATAAAAATTTCCACATGTAGTATCTATAGTGTGGACCATTGATGATAGAGGAAAAATTTCCTCTATCAATAGTGTATTCTAGGTTATAATTTCCCTATGAAAAGAATATCATTTCCCCTTGATTAAAAAGGTCACTATATCACATAGCACTGAACGATGAGATATAAATATCACGGTCACACCAATACATGTATCATCAACATCAAATTTAGTTATTTTTTAAAGTTCATTGTTTTGGGGAATTTATTTTTCATTACATCATCTCCCTATACTAGAGACAAGTTGATCATTGTTTTGGATTAGCTCTAAAATTATTGAATCCCTCCAAACATCATTGGACTATTTGTTACAGTCTTTTAACTTTTTATAATCCTAATTTGGAATTTCAAAAAACCAAGATACTTAAACTGATGTTTCTCTTACAATTCATTTTTTCCATGTGTAATTAATATTTCTAGTTTTTCTCTAGGTACATTAATTTTGGTTGATTCATATTTATTATGGTGGAATGTCTAGGTGTTTTGGAACATTAATGTTTGTGTTATAATATACATAAATTTTAAAATGATTATATTGTTTCTATGTTGTGTCATGCTTAGAAGTGCATGATATTACATTGTATTATTCAATATTGTGTATCTGAATAGTCCTGAGTTTCTAGAGTGATGATCTTTTCCACTTAACTGGTAATGATAGGTGGAAAGTATTGATAATGATAAAACCATTCCTTACAAATTATCTTGTTGTTTAGATGTTCACATTGGTACATTTGGATCAATTTGAACATTTTTTCTTAGTTGAGGTTTGGATGATATTGTGGGATGGTGAATCAGCATGGGTAATGAATTACATTAAATGTGATGTTTTTCTGTTAGAATGCATTGCTAATGTCAGTGAACTTGAGAGGATTAATATAGAGTAACCAATGTGTTATCCTTGAGTAATTTTTCTGACATGGTATCCATTTGGTATTTGTGGTTGACTCTAGTGGATTGAGTGGAATCTTAATGAGATTACTACATATTATATATTATTTACTGAGTAATATGTGTTTCAACACATCATAAATGTGATGATTATATACCAAGATGATTTATTTTGAACACATCCTGGGTATGTGGGATGTTTCTAGTGGAGAGGTCATGTGAACAAATCCCTAGTAATGGGATGTTGGCTTATGATGTGGAAATGTATCCATACACAGATCTATAGGGTACAAGTATGCAATGATTATGTATGATGACTCATGAGTTAATGGATTTTTGTTTTGGATTCAATTTGGTTCTATTCAATCAATGAAAAGTTACATGTATTTTTATAGAATATACATATTGTGTGACATTAATCATCCTAATAAAAGGGATAAGAATAAGTTATGGTATGGGTTCGTGCAAAAAGTTTTATTCTATAATGTCCCAAATGGGATTTATAATTTTTTTAATTTTTAATTTTATTTGTATAACACTCCTAGGTATCCATGAATATTTTTCTATGGATTTTTTGGAGTTTTCCAACTAAACCATTTTACTCACAGCCTACATAGGCAACATTGTGTGTATACACAATTTATTTTTTGGGATCTATCCTTTGAAGGGGGATTTTACCATCATAAAGAGTAGGTGGAGCTAGTTCCATATAAACATAGTTATAGGACATATTTTTAATCTTTAGTAGACATAGCGATTTATCTTATATTATGTTTTATATAATACAAAATTATCTACTACTTATAGTGATACCTTTTGACTATAGATGTATGAACTATTGCAATAATTGTTTTAGAGGTTATGAGGATGTTTGTATACTATTATTATCATTGGAATTCCTTATTATTACCTTCATTTATAATTTATTGTTTTTTTGTTTGTATTGTTTATGGTAACCGAGTCCAAGTTCCTAATTTCCCCACTCTATGATAAAATCCCCCACCCCCAGTCAATAGTGTCATATATATGTGGAGAAACACATGAGGCAATATAAACTACCATATTGGTTTTGGTAAACAGGATTAGGGTTTCACAACATGGTATTAGAGATGATTTTATTTTTAATACATAATTGAAAGTAGATATAATGGATATAGGGATGTTGGCACACACATAAGATGAAATATTTTTTTTGCTACACCATTATAATGGTTGTTTGAGTTCCGATGTCTATACGAATCATTTTATTAGCTATGTTTTTATGGTTTCATGGCGGTCCTACAATGATATTTTTATGTAAGGTTTTAGCGTGTTTTCCTTATTTTTCAATATGGTACCCTTATAAATATGATGTTCTTAAGTTTATATTACATTGTTTTAGATTAGCTTTTGATTAGATTCAATTTAAAATATTGTATTTTTCTAGAATTTATCATTGTTTCATATATAGTATTTACATAAAATGAATACCCTATCTGTCATGACACCACCCAATGGGGATTGAGTTGTGACTCCCTAAGCCCACCTCAACGGGCTAGCTGATAGTGTTTAGTGCCGTGTAAGCAATCACTCTCAAGAAAAAAAAGTCTAATGTTCTTGTATGCACACACCCACATACACATCGCTATGAAAGTGTAGAGATATATAAACACTAAAAATAAATTCATGCATACAACAATCCCAACTAGATTACAACTGAAGTAAAATGGTAAAATATAGGGACTTCCAAAAGAAATTCTCAAAATCTTCCAACATTTTATGATGTAGGGGATATTTATCAAAAACACCACTCGAAAACTCATCAGCCAACATATGGTACATTGAATGGTTATTCTCAGTATGATTTTCTTGCTCTGTGTCCCCCTGGGACACCGTCAAGAGTCCTATGGTCTTCAAAAAAACAAAAAACATGTGTAGTAAAATCCTATGCATGGGTGAGTATAATGATACTCAGTATGAACCCCAAAACCCGCAATAGAAAAGGACAAACTGATAAGAATAAGTGTGATCATCCCAACTAGAGGGTACCAAAATGATAGAGAAACTCCATATCAAGACTATTTTTAGTGAAAACTAATTAGTCATCTCGATTTCTCTAGTATGCCAACAAAACAGAACATGCCACAAAGACTCAAAGAACAAACCAAGATATAATCATCTCTATGTCTCATGGTATCGAACATAGACTAACCATGGGAAATGAATCGAGCTTCCAAAAAATAACTCAATATAGTCTCATGAGTTACCAACCTCAAAGACACCATCAAGATCCAATCCATACCTAGAAGTCCACAAAAAAATGTTTCAAGCATCGACAGCTCGAAGTTGATAAGACAACAACACCATCTTTGGTAGAACTCAACAATGTGATACCACCAACGCTAACCTGATCCTAGTTTAGGGTCAGAAGAACATCCAAGAGTCCAAATTATCACCACTTCCCCATACTTGAGGGTGTACCAACTCTTAATCCAACTCGTGAAACCTATGTCGATCCTTTCTGGAGGCTCCCTCACCACAGTATGTCGAGGGAGCACTAAATCCTAAAATATTACTATGTGTCACAAGTGGAGGGGCCCTCTCCCCAATGTAACCATGAATTGGATTACACTACTCCATAGGTGTGTACCCACAACATATTATGTCATGGTATTACAACCATATGATATGTGAACACACACCCTAACAAAATAGGGGAGCACAAATCCATAAAATGTGATCCTGCAACCATAGTAGGGGAGAACCACTGTAAGGGATATGATCCCGCAACTAGGTAGGGGAGCACCAATGCATGATATGTGATCCCGCACCCTCTTTAGGGGAGTACAACACAGAGGATTGTGAGTCTATGCCCATGGTAGGGGAGCACGACTAGAAGTAATATGATCCCACACCCATGGCAGGGGAGCACCAGAGTGAGGCTAGAGGACCTGTACCCTTGTATGAGTGGGGTGTATCGACTCTACCATACAAAGATATTGGAGACCCCGTACCCTCTCACAGTATGGGTGTAAATACACAAACTTTATAGAAAAACTACACCCTATTCCATCATGGGAGTAATAACCCTATATGAAACTAGCCAACATTTATTGATCCCACACCCATTTGATGGGGAGTTCTATCTACCAATGCAGAGATGTGTGTGAAACACATGCCTCGGTGACAAAAGGGAGTACATGACCCAATGTATCTCTTCAAAAATCACATATCTCAAGAAACATCCCATCACTACTCCATAAGCATCTTTCTCAGTGTAAGCCTCATCATATCCCGAAAACTATAACAAAAGCCATCATCTCCTTCTTCATGAAAAAACACACATGATGTGATATTTACTCACCAAAAATGGAAAAACTACGAAAAGAGAATTATTCACCACAACAGTTCCAATATATTAATATGGGACCTATTCCTTGATCTCCAAACACATCAAATGGGTTTAACCATTTCAATACTCTCGAAAGAACACATAGAACCTTCTATTATCTGGTCCAAAACAGAAACTCGATGAAAAAATAATGTTTCACCCTAAATGCCCCAAAACATACCTCATTGGGACCATAACATGATTTTAGTTCAATAACATGTAATTTTTCTTGATATGATCACCTTACCATCGAGGTCACAATGCCAATGATAGTGTGTCAATTTGATGCTCCGTGCAGAAGATATTGCAGGTCAATGTTTAATAGTGATAAAATATTATTATAATTTCAAAATTATGTGGACATGGAACAAAAAATAGATAAAATGCCCCATAAATTATAAAAGGGTTTGTATTTACATAATGGTCACATATCCGTATATGGCATGCAAATCAGACGCCTGGTTTGTGAGTTATGGCGGTTTAAACACCCCCGAAACCATTCTGGCTGTACCAGTCCACTGACCCAGAGCCCACAGATCCCTACGACCACCAACATTCCACTACCATAATCCCTGAAAAAGCCAAAAATAATTGTTTCAATTTTTTTGAGCCATGCTTCACCTAAAATCACTACGCTTCTCTGAAAATCCCCACTGGATTTTTCGCGGACCACAGGGAACACCACGATGGTCGAAAAACGATTTGAAACATGTTTCTGAAACCTCGTGAGGTGAGCTTCATCGCCATGATAATGATTTTAAATAAAATTATTCATAAAAGGGAATGGAAATTTTTAAAAAAATCTACCTCATAATAGATCACCAAATCTTCTAGGCAAGATCTGTGCTCCGCTACTACTGTTTCTTGATCGAGGAGTAATCATTGTCAATATCAGACTCTGACGACACCTCATTTTCTCAATTTCAACCGGTAATTAATCAATTAATAAAATGAAGAAGAATGAAATTCCCATATTTTTTATTAATATATGTATATAATGGGTGGTTTAAGTTATTTATTATATTAAATTTCCATTTAATTAATTATTCCTCCATAAAACTACTTGTCCACTCACCACCATCAAAACACACAGCACTGACAACATTAAGTCACACCCAGGGTTAACATGACATTCCAAAGTCAACTATAGTATTATAAATTTGATCTCATACACCATTCAGGAGTTATTCGATCTTGTTTAAAAAAAATTTAATTTTTTTATTTAAAGAAATGATTTAGATAGCGTTTTCTATAGGAGGCCCGCATAGACAAAACTTATACCCTGCCTAGAGTAAACGACATGCCCCAGATGAAACCATGTCCTCATATTTATGCTCTAAAATACTGTTTATGATATAACCACTATCTTCCACATGAATTGTATAAAAATACATCATATTTTTATGAAATTAATTTCTAGCACACTGGGTCACGGAACCATAAACTATCTGACCACCTAGCAGTAGAATTATTTTTTGGAATATTCCAAAGCCTGGAAGGGATTAACAAGAGTATCTACACTATTGAAATACATTCGAAGTTGTTATGTGGATAGTTATTAATTTCATGTTATTATTTTATGGGTGGCTCATGGTTGGGGTCAAACAATACAATATAAACAATAAATGTTTATTGTACAATTGTGATTTAATTGTTGGAACATTTTTTTAAAAGGTTATGCATTGGTAAAAGACGAAAAAAGCACAAATATTATTAAAAAAGAAGGATAAAAAGAGTCTAAAAATGGTATCATATTACAATATTTTTCATGGATGGAAGGTAGAGCAGTGGGATGATCCTTGAACCTTGTAATGTCTTGATTGATTCCCATGTTGGCCAGACCATCTGAATCCATGTTTGTTTCTCGATACACATGTGTGATGATATAGTTATGATTTCTAAGAGAACAGAATCATTCCATCCAATAGGTAGTAATCGTCCAAGAAATATAGATTATTCCATTTAATATTTCATGGATCATATTCGTGGAGTCACTTTCGATCAATAGGTTTTTCCAACCAAAGTGTTTGGAAAAACAAATGGCATTAGTCAAGCCCAGCATCTCAGCTTCAAGGGAGGTGGCAATGCCACATTATCCCATGAATAATCAGAGGATTTGATTGTTGTAACATATATTGAACATGGTTGTGGAAGATATGTTGATATAATGATTCAGTGATAAAATTTCTGAAATTGGGATTTTTTCATTATTGGTGTACAATTTTGTTAAATATTAATGAAAACCATTAGAGTGTACTAAGCTTTTTTGGTGAATGATACATTGTTCGTGAGTAGATTACTAAAAAGTGTATCCCAAAAAATGTATTCTACATAGTATTAATTTAATAGTAGCTTTATTCATTTCAAGAATTGTATATTTGTTTTTGTATCCTCCACTACCCCCTGGTTTAGAATACCCTTTATGTGATGTATTGTGATCCTTCAACCCTTCCACTTCAATTTTTCAAATACTATAATTAATTTCAAGTGGAAATTAGATGGTAATTTCCTATACTCATATTCATCTATTAATCCATTTCTCTATAACGTGGATTCTGAGATATTACCAAAACCACAACTTCATGTAATTATTCGTATTTTATTTTAATGTGGTTGTAAATGATACTTCATCAATTGGTTAAAAATTTATCATCGAAAGAAAATCATTGTGATTGGTTTCTTCTTTAATGCAGTAGGTGTATTTATTTTGTTTTTTTATATTACATGTAATGAGATGCATGATTAATTTTTTTTAAAAAATTATTCTAGATAATTCATATGTATTCTTCTGATGAGGGGTAGGAGTTCATTTTCAATATTTTTTTCAACACATAACATGGACCTGTAATATTACAAATGTTCATGAAAATAATCTAGACTCACATTTAAAAGAATTATTGTTCATTGATAAGGATTTTGAAAATAGTTTTATATTCAAAGTAATGGTTTGGTATTTTAATGATATTGTTCATTAAAAACAAGAGTGTGACATATATTTAATGACTTTATGATATCTTGATATTGTAGAATTTTAACGTGATTGAAAATTTAAATATATTATTTTAAATTGGATCTTAACCTCAAATAAATTGAAAAAATGTATTAATAGGGTGGTTTTAATAGTGTATAATGTTTATTTTCCTTATAATATTAATTTTATTTTTTGTTTTTCACATTTTATAAAGGAATTTTTTAAATAATAAATCACCTTATTACTGAGGAATGGTTTTTTATTTTGATCAATATAGTATATATTAACATTGCAGGTTTCTTTTATTTATTCTATTTAATGGATGTAGAAGGGTCGTTTCTGTGCAATGTTGATGAAGGTGGGATAATGTTTCATCATTATTTTAATATTAATTTTTTTGATGATCTTTTGGTATATTTATTTACTATATTTTTTTATTTCATATAAACCTTATAAAACATAGTAAAATGTCTTGAATGTGTTATTCATTCTTTGTGTGATTTTATGGATTGTTCACATGGAATATTGTCCCCTTCTAGGGGTTTATTTAATACAGGGTGCCAAAATGGGTGTTTAGGGGGATCTTATATTATCACATACGAGTCACCTAAAAGGAGTGAAATGAGGAAACCATACCTAGTATTATTTATGTTATAGACTGATAAGTTTCTAATGAGGCATAGATTTTTCTAACAATGATTTTTTGGGATATCAATATATTTACATCTATTTTACCTCATTGAATTCAATTTGGTCCCATTGATACATGTGTTGTTTTATTTATTTCATCTTATTCCTCTGAAATAATGTTTCCTAATGTGTTTATGAAATGTTTTGATAATGGTACATTTTTACCGTTAAAATTATTTTTAAATTGTTTTAAGAGTATGAAAATTTAAATGATATGTGATGTTTATTTTGAAATTGGAATTAAGAACGGTTTCTGAGAAAGAAAAGAAGTTATCAATATGAATATGAATATAATATTATTATATTTATGGTTCCTAAGGTATGTTAAAATAATTTTTTATATTATTGGTTGGACGAAAATATTTGTTTTAGCCTATATAAGCCACATTCATTCCTAAAATCTATTATCATTTTTTTTGAAAATAAATAGATACTTCATGATACATATTTTTTTAATTTAATTTTCATTAGAAAATATAAACAATGAAAAAATTACTTTTTATGGAATGTAACATTTAGGTAATAGTATATAATATTTGGTGAAATATAATTTGGCTTGTTGGATGAATCAATTACCATACACTTGTGTGTCTGGGTGTGCATCTCTTATTTTTTATCTCTAGAATTTATTTTTTTGGTCCCATTCCATGATCTTGTTTTTTGGTTCCATATTTAGATATAGTGATACATGTTTGGTGATGATGAATTAGGTTTATATTATTTAGATTATTTGGGTTTCTATTTTAATTTTATGAGATTTTATGATTCAATTCACCATGGTGTATTATATATATTCCTCTTCAATTTTATTAAAATTTTTCAATGTAACGAGTTATTTTTTAGTATATGTATATTTTATTATTACATTTATTTATTATATTATATTTTTAATATTCTTATTTGATCATTATAGTTGTTAATATTTAAGATAGTTCATCATAAAATTTCAATAGTTTACATTATTTGAATATTTTTTATATGAGGGTTTAATCATTCCAAAGTGTACAATCATGATTCCAATGAACTTGTTTACATCCCAAAGGGATCATGAATTTCAATTATATGTACTAGAAAATCATCCTATGTATTCGTCCGATGCTATACTAATTTGGTTCATTATATATGGTTTCAAAAACAAGGTTATTAAGAGGTCATTTTTTTTAAAATTACTCTCCTGTAATTTGTGTGTGTCATAGTATAATTTAGATTCTTATTTTTTGGGAATCATTAGGTTTTTTATAACTATGTTACTAAACAACACCTTTTTTATGATAGTTTATTAGGAATGAGTATACAATATTAAGATTCCTTTCATCTATTATCTTGGGATTAAGGTATTTAGTAGTGGTAGTTTTAAACTCCTTATAATTATATTTTTTTTCATACGGTTTAATATTTTGGGAATAAAATATAAAAAAATTAAGGGGTGTGAGGTTATCTTACATGACCTTCCAAACCATACAGTGGCCAAGAAAAAAATGTTTTAAAAGTTGTTTCTTGTCTGCCACATGGAAAATCCAACCATGTGTCAATGTCAATCATGGTTATATATAATTTTTTTTATTTATACTAAATATTTCATGGATTTACTTACATAGTTTTAGTACTAGTATGAGAATGAAAGATTTTCTTGTGATATATTAACAATTTTGGATTAGAATATGGATTTAAAAAATGCAGCATTCTCTTGCATTATACAATTTTATAAAAAATTGATCTCATGGAAACTATCATTTATTAGTAATGAGTTCAAGGATATATTATCAAAAATGAATGGATTTTTTTTATGAATATTTTTAGAAGTAGTTAAAATCATATTAAATATAAATTTTGTTTTTATTTAAAACTATTTAGTGGTCTGATTATTATTGATCTGTTTCTCTTCAGGGAATTTTGAAGAGAGTGTTCATGATTAAATTTTAAAATTGAAAACAAATTATGACAATTTTAATACTGTCTATGTGTTTCAAAATAAATAATAAGATTAAAATATATAATTTGGTTGTTTTTATTAATTAACAATGGTTGTTCTTTGAAAACAAAATTATTTAATTTTCATAGGTTTTTACCCATTAAGGTTATAATTTCAAGAATTTTAATTTTTGTAATTTTGTAAATTATATCTTGTTAAGGAAAATTATGGAGAATTTTTAGGTCACTTTTTTGAAAATAAATGAGATATTTTGGAATATTGATATGGTTTCATGTTCAAAAAAATAATTTTTTAGTTTTCAATGTTAGAAAAAATTATTAAATCTCTTTTAAGGGGTATCTATTTTTAATTAATGCGAAATTTTTTTCAATAGTTGGGTTGTTTAAATGGAAATGTGTTTTGGGGTGTGATATTTGACTCCTTATATAATGTTCTAATTTTTAATGAATGTAATATTTTTGAATTTTTTTTTCATGATGATGTGTGATTCTTGCATTTTAACTTCATAAATTGGGATTGGTTGATATGTTTTTGGAGACAAGAATTACTTGGATTAATGATTTTAATCAAATGGATGTCTCTTGGAATGTTCTTGAAAAATGTTAGAAATCATATTTTTTGGGATAACCCTTAGAGTGAATCCCCTAAATTCTTATTCATGGTCATATTCGTGGCATGAACTACACATACTCCGAATGGAGTAGAAGTTGAAATTATTCCATCTCAATATGTACCAATTCCTTTAGGAGAATTATTAAAGATGGTGTTTTAGCAGTGGAATTATACTATGATTTCAAAGTTGGGGAAGCCACTATTTTATGGAGCATTTTTAGGTATGAGTATGAGGTAATGGATTATGGTTTTTATTTATCATATATATAGAATATTTATTTATTTCATCCTCAAATCCATTCTATACTCTAGCGTGGAACAATATTCATTCTAAACATGTTGGTTGTGAGATATTTGATCATATTTCAACTGACCCTCAAGGTAACCATTTACAATTTAATTTTGAAATAATGTGGGATGGGTTTTTAGATGTGATTTATATTTGGTTATGGGTCTATTATGGGAAACTTACTCAATGACAATAGAGATATTTAGTTTTTCAGGTGACCATACATTTTTGTATATATAGTGTATGTTAATGGATTACCGTATTGTGAGTGATGGTTTCTTTAGGATGTTTAGGCTTCTTTGTTTGTCATTATATTTTATTGAATAATTTTTCATTCAATGATGTTCTCTTCTGGGGGAATTTTTTACATTTCCAAACCATATTAAATAAACTATTAATGGTTAGGAGAGAAAAATAAGGTATCCATATTCCTAGATAGTGATGATGTATTCTGGAGGTGTTGGTTATTCATGATGTTATTCTTTGTTCATTGAAGATTTTAGTTGTCCGTTTGGGGTATAAATGTGTGGATAGACGGTTTCTTGGTTTTATGATATTCTCATGATTTTTCCTTAATCCCTCCCACATTAATTATAATGGGTGGATATTAAGGTTTTATTGTGATCCTAATTGTTGAGGGAATTATGGGGCACAAAAGTGGAATAGTGCCTGGAATTATAAGACAATAGTTCAATATTATTTTATATATGAAATTCTATTAGGATAATCTACATTCTCATGAGTGTTTATTTTTAATCATAATTTTTCATGATTTGTTTACTAGTTTTTGGTTTAGTATGGACCTATTAGATAAAACTACAGGGGAAGTATTCTATCAATTAGTTCAAATTCAAAAAAAATGGATGGTATGCATGGGTAACAATGGTTTTGAGGACAAAATCCTTGGCGTTATATAAATCATTTGAGTTATTTTTTTCTTTGTGTGTTTTTTCATGTTGTTCATAGTGTTATGGGAAACTATAGAGGTGACCATAAAAAAGTGTTATAGTCATTAATATTGGGATTTTCAATGGTTGGTGTATGATACTGTAAACCATACTATCTAAAAATGTTTTTGTATTAGGATTTTCCAATACTAGCCATATGGATGGGGATAATTTTATCAAAATGTGTTTCCTAACCATGTGAGAATCCAAATTATCATTTAAAATTGATTTTATAGTTTTCCAAATATTTATTTTCTATTTTCCCCCTATGTTTATGTTCTCCTCCCTTGGTCTACTTCCATACGGGTCCTAGTGAGATCATTACTACCTTCTTTAATATTTTGGGACCTTATTTTTATAACTTCAATCATGTATCAAATGATTATATTCTCTGTTAATCATCTAACCATATCCGTTTTCTCACTCCCCTTGATTTTCATTCTCTTACAAACCTTGATGTTTTGTTGGTTATGATAAAGAATGGATATGAGTATAATATTAATACAATGATTCTATAGGGATACTAGAGGTTCATACCATCCATGGTCGACCACATTTAATCATTGACGATGTAATGTTGTTTATTACCTCTTCAAAGATATTGGTGTTTTTTTATTCCAATAAAACATTCTATAAACCTCTCAAAAGTTATAAAAAATTATCCTTCAAATGAGTGCCTATATATGTTATCCATAAAGAGTTTGAGATGATTTTAAAATTTCTTCACTATGTAGAAATAATTTCTAGCATGCAATGTGTTATTGAAATTTTCTATGTGTTAGTTTTAAATATAATAGTGTTATTTAAGGGGGTGTATGACACCTACATGATTTAAGAAAAAAATATTTTTAAAAGTGTTGTTTTATAAAAAATGGGTGTTTTATCTAATATTTAATTAAATTTTGTTATTTTAATCCAAAAATCATTTAGATTTGTTTAAATGGAAGATGATTGATTTATAATGGGTTGTCGGGACTAATTAAGATCATAGAATGTATGTATTGAATGGGATTAATAGTGGATAAAGCAGCATGAAATTACCAGTTTGGTATCAAAGAAATGTTTTATTTTTTTAAAGGGTATATTTTAAATTTTTATTACCCCTAATATTTGGCACAATTAATTTTTATACTCATTTTGGATTTTCTTCCCATTAGGGATTTATAATTTTCATTCCTTTGTAGGGATTTTAAGATGGTTTATATACGTTGGAAATGGAGGATATATTTTTTTAATCCAATTTTAGTTTAAATATTTATTTATATTTTTATCTTTGGATTTTTTTATTTACTGACCTTGTTTTTTTCATATCATCATAACAGTAAGTAACAATATATAATTTCTGAGGTCCTATTATGCTAGTATATTGTTTTTAGTAATGTTGGTTCCATAGGGTCGTAACGTCCTCCTAGATGTTTATTTTGTAATAGGTGAATAAAAAGTAGATTGAGTGGGACGTTTTGGATACATATAAAAGTACCCTTAAGGCAATGACTTGATAAAACCATGAATATATATTTTATTTTAGAGCCTTGTGTGTTTTTCATGATGCTTTGATCCTTTATATAATTATTTTGGGGATCGAGAAACCAAAAAAATTGTTTTAATTCAATATAATTCAGTTTAGTCACATGGAATAATAACATGGTTGTGGTTTGTTTCATTTTAATCCATTGATATCACAGTTTCTGATATACTTATATCATGCTTTTGTTATTATCTAAGTATATTTTATTATTTATTTATAAATATTTTAAAAATTGATGGTTTTTTAAATGAAAGGTGATGATTGGATTCAGAAAAGTTTTGAATATATTTGGGAAGATTAAAAGAAATGGTCTTTGGAACATGAATTTAATATTAATCTTTCAAATGTTTTGAAATAAGTTGGTTAAGATTCTGGTTCTAGTCCATAAATGACTTGTTTATTCATAATATTCATAAACCTATTTTTGGTATTAATGAGATATTTCAGGATAAATTTTTTACAATCTATTATCATATGGAAAATCTATTTTTAATTATATGTTGAAATATGAATATATAGAATATAATACGAATTAAAATAAATTGGATAGTTGGTGAAATCTAAGGTGGCATATTTCATCGACACTATATATATTCACTATTATGTATATGTATATAATGCTCCAATGTTATGTCTACAATTATAAACGGTTTATTCTATGTATTTATCACATTTGTTTTGTTTGTTGTTAGATGTGGTGGGATACAGTGAATGAATGTGGATCATGTAGATCTTTTGACGGAGTGGTTCTCCTTTAATTTTATATTTAATAGACTGTATTATCAAATTCATCCTATTAAATGTTTTACAATATATTTCTATTGTAATATATTTATTTACTATACATTGATGTTTATTTGTAAATGGGTTTTTATTTTAATATTCATTGTTTGTTATGTTTCTTCAATTTTATCTACATATTTGGTATGAATTGATATGAAATTTCTAGATAGGTAATGTAATATATTATATAGTTTCTAATATTTATTTATTTATTCATAAAAGTGTGAAATCATACCAATGTCTAAATTATTGATAAAAATAACTAGATACCATCGCTCATGTATTGAGAATTCTATATCAACTGTGAATTTTTGGTGGGGGAGAATTCCATAACAAGTATCAATTTTATAGATTTTGGTGGGTGGGTAAACAATATTCTTGATACTAGGACCAAATTATGTGGGATAATTTAACCCAGGGACTATTTCAGATGTGTTTTAACTCATGGAATGTTACTCGGGGTTTTCAGTAGGTTTTTTGTGTGTCAGAAGAAAAACAATATAGTTTTAGGAAATTCAATATTAGTTCACACTGTTTGGAAAACATTGGGGCCTCCCTCGTGTAACCATGAGTCCCTAAATCTTCACTATCCATGGTTTGGAAAACATTTTAAATGGAACATGATGAAGTTGGATAATTCTGTATTTTTAGCAGTGGATTCAATAATAGATTGCACATGGTTTGCAAAATATTGATGGCCAACCAATTGGTGTGTGGTTCTTTGATAGTGGGTGTTGCATGGTTGGTGTAAGGTTAGCCAAACAATGTGTCCAAAACATTTAGGTCAAATTAGGAGGTAAAATTTTGAGTCTCCCCTCCTTATATTTTGGTTTTATTTGCCACTTTTCTTCTCCACCCATGTGAATAACAGAGGGGTTCTCCTAAATTTAAAATCCTCAAGGATTTAGTCTCCACTCTTCATCTGAGCATTATTTTTAATGTCATTGATCTCAATGGAACCACATTAGTAAGATATTTAATCCTCATACTTAATCTATTCTTTTCTCTTTCCATACGATACACTAAATCTTTGATATCTGTTATACGCTTTTTTTGAAAATTCATTTAAAATTACAATTTCTTCCAACTATCTACAGTCATAGGAAGCCACAAGATGGGTATATATATATTAGTAAAAGGTATGTGGTTCCTAAAATTATCATTAATTATTATGTGTTTCTAGGGGGTATTCTTTTGAGTTCCATTGGTTATTCCAAGAGTAACCCTAAATAACGATCACATTGTCTTTCAATTAATTATAAGATATTGTGGGATGCTATTGGTAATTCCCAAGACATGATAATTCTTCTTAGGTCTTGTTAAAAGCTCAAAAAAATATGATAGATTAGTAAATGGGGTTTTTTTATTTATTTAAATTGAATTTCCATATTATTATTCTTGGTTCCAATGAAAGTAGAGAGAATTGGATAGAGAATTGAGATTGTGTTGACTGTTTTGATATAGAAACATGGTTCATCAAGTTGGTCTTGCCCCGTATACTTGAGGTGATGATTGATCACAAGAGCAGTTGACTTAATCTCTAGGATAAATAAACCTGGTTTTTAGGATATGGGAATGGTCCATAAGATATTGGTTGGTGTTTAGATTTAATTTGAGTGACATGATCGCAAGTTCATGTGGTTCCAGGATGATGTGGATTTGGTATTTTGTTTGCAATTTATGCTACCATCAATTGGTAAATGTGCTATTGGGGTCATGAGAATATTCATAAGACCCAGATGATGGTATATACCTCTATTATTTATGGAATAGGATGGTGCTAACCATTATTGAGGGTGGAGAATATCTCCATATAAAGGCATAAGGATGTTTAGGATCCATCAATTTATGTTGATGAGACCATTGGATGGGGATGTGGCTCACTATACATTGATGGCATTGGGTATAGATTATTTTTTAGAAAAGAAAATATTCATTCCATTGGACATCAACTATTGATGATTCAATGAATATTGTTTAAAAGGAGTCATATTTGTGCCTCTTGTATCGTGCATCATGCCGATAGGGATTTTATGGTTTGTGGTCTGAGGAACCATGTAACGGTTTGGGTGTGACTTCAGGATGATGGATAAATGGCATTGGCATGGGAGGTGTCGATTTGTATGAGGTGATTATGGCACTTGTACAAGAAGATCCTTAAGGATCTCTATATTGTAACTCAAATTGGGATGATTTGGTATTTTAGCTAAGGATCCTTACTAATATTGTTATATATATATGAATACATATCATTTTATACAATATATGAATCTAACATAGTGCATGTGGTATACAATCAAATGTAAACGAATGTTATTAATATGATATTAGTGTGATATTTTATTTGTATTTAGTTGCACATACATAATCACATTTGTATCATATGATTACAATGGCGGTGGCCTACTGAGACTAATTCTCACACCCCACATGGGCCCTTTGTGATGGTGGAAGATTTAATTATTTTTCAGTTAGGTAAAGGGTCAGGCTCAAAAAATTGACCATAGTGGCCATAATGGGATATTTATAATGGGATGGATGTTAAGGACCTTGAGGTTATTATATCATCATGAGTTAATTAGGATTTTTATGACCCCATTATGCATATATATACATGTAAAGTGGTTGTCTATGTATGTTCATAACCTTTTATAGAAATTTTTATGTTTTTTACATGTAATATTTTAACATTAACTAAATAATATCTATTTCGGTTGAATGTCATGCATGGTTGGGTAAAAAATTTAGAAACTGTGGAAGCAATGGGAAAGGACATGGTTGGGGCATTGTTTTCCCATACCATGAGCCCCATCCTATAAAACCATTAGAATCCAAATAGACGGGATTCACATGGCTGGTTTAGGTTATGTGAAACTGTGTTCCCTCATAGGAGAAAGTATTCAGCCCCCCAGGAGAGGCACATAGTTAAGCTGCATGGTTTGGAAAACCATGTGAACCTACCCAGGAAACCATTCACTACTTTTTAATAAGCCTGAAAATCAGTTTTAATAATACCTAAACCAATGAAACTCTCCCAAATAGACTATAATTTGTACCATATAATTTTATTAATATTTTGGAGTCTCACAGATGAATTTTATGCCCTATATACCTCCTTTTATGCAGAATCATAGGGAATATTGAGGATCTACACCTCTCTAGTAATGAGTTTTCTTCCCATTTTGATCTCTCTCTCTCCCACTTAACTTCCTAGAAAAAATAGGGATGTATATCCACTATTGGTATTATATCTAAATCTATTATTGATAGATCTTGATTCAACTAACTTTGTATGAAGGATCTAGATCTAGATCATGTTATTCATTATGGGTTTCACCTGTCTGTTTTGAATTGGGGATATCCATTAGGAAACCACTTATTAATGAATTGTAGTTGGTGGTATATTATTAAAATCAAAATGACATGATTTCAATTATGTGTATGTAATTATAGAATTTATATTCGATGATTTGGAATTCATTTTCATAGAATGAATGAATTAATTGGGTTAGATAATTAATTAAGGTATATTTAAATTAGTGATTCTGAAATCATTCAAAAAGATTAATTAATTATTTATAAAATTAATGGAGATTGTTTTTTTTATAAAAATTGATTATAAAAAATATATTATTTTTAATTAATTATGTGGATATTGGGGTTTTTGAATTAATTAACAGATATATTTTGTTTACAAAATTAATTGAATTGGGATAATTAATTGTTCAATTAATAATAAAAATATTCGGATTAGATAAATGGAAAAATTAATTGTTGAAATAATTAGGAGGATATTGGAATTGTAGAATTGGAATAATAAATTGTTGAATCAATTCTTGTTATATTCATATTGTTTAAATGGATCTAATTAATTTTTATATAAATTAACAGAGATTTTTAGGGTTATAAACTTGATTGGGGGTACTAATTAATTGTTGTATTAATTAATATGGTTGAAGTGATTAATTAATTGTTGAAATAATTAAAAGAATTGAGATGATTAATTTATTATGTAATTAAATATTGTAATTTATGTGATTAATTAATTATTTAATTTGTTAATGAATTGCATTGATGAATTATAACAATGGAATTCTGGGATATGAATTGAGATAATGAATGGTAAAAATGGTATTCACATATTAATTGAGATGATGAATTATAGAAATGGAATTTAGAGATTAATTGACAAGATAAATGGTAACAATGGAATTGAAATATGAATTGGGATGATTAGTGGTAACAATTCCATTTAGAGATTAATTGTGATGATGGATTGTAATAATCGACATCATAGATGAATTGAGATGATGAATGGAAAAAATGAAATTTATATAATAATTGAGATGATGAATGGTAACAATGGAATTCAAATATGAATTGAGATAATGAATGGTAATAATGGAATTCAGATATAAGATATCCCTTAGGGATAGTTCAAAATATGGCATGGTTCTAAAAAGGTATGGAGTTTTGGGTATCCACAGGAACCCAAGGTTTTATGTTGTTAAATATGGAATAGTTGATTGTTTGATAATTTTTTACTTATGAATTTTAATTATATATTTATAAATCAATATAAAATATTCTATATTGGATATTGTTTTTGGAACCATTGTGGTTGGTTTATTGAGTTGTAATCACACCAAACTTGGGCTTCCTCATGGGTAACCAAATAGACATTTTGTTTCCATGGCCAAATAAGGGAAAAGGTCATGTGTTAGATGGTTGAGTTGGGATGGATCATGTGTTTTGGGACCGACATGGGAGTTTCTAGAACATTTATGTATTTTCAATCTTGCATATTTACACTTGAAATGTATTGGCATGACATATCTACTATTTAGATTTTAATATTTTATTTCTTATTTTGGTCATCATTTGAGTTTGGTATTGTTATGGTTATGGTTATATAATATAGTTATTATTATTCACTTATTTAGGCAAGTGTTTTCATCTAATAAAGTTGGAATAGTTTCCACATGATTTATATTAGACCCTTTATTGTAGTTAGTAGCACCTGTAATATTTGGAGGCATGATTGAGGTCATGTAACTATCTGATGTAGGGAACCAGTGTGTGGAACCTTGGATGGGACATTATTAATTATTATTGGTGCCCGATTCTCATTTCTTTTCTTTTTCCATAATATTATTTTAAGTAAGACATGATAATAGAAAGAGTTGGGCCTTTTTTTATGATATTGTGCATGGTAATATCTATCCCATGTATATGTTAAAACCCATGTACCAGGGGTGGGATTACTGTTATTGGGTTTTGTGGGTATAGTTAGATGTTATTTCCCCTTTTATGACACACTTATTATGTGATGTAAATATTGTTTTTCTGTATTTATGATATGTGAAATATTTCCTAGCATGAAATTAGTGTTGATTATGCTTAAATCATTCAAAGTAGTCATGATTATTTTGTAAAATTCATCATTTTATGAATTCCGTGAAAAATGTTTTTGGGTGAAATGATGAAATTGAAAATAAAATTACAAGATTATGAAATTGAACTGAAAATGTTGGATGATGTGAATTTAATTTTAAAAATGAAAAATGAATCAAGATATGAAGAATTGGGTAAATGATATGAATCTTGAATAATGCTAATGTGATTAACTTTTTTTAATCATGAAATAGAAGCAGAATGGTTAATTGTAGTGAAAATAAATTGGGTTTGACTATGTTGCTTGGTTTGAAGAATAAATTGTTATAACATTATGTGAATTCCTATAACTATGATAATATGGTGTTATTTGTCCTAAGATGCGTGTTTGGAATTGTATTGATGTGCCTCCACGATGATTCTTGTTGAGAGGGTGACATGAGGTCGTGGCTAGAGATTGTCCACCAGTAGTGGATCTTGAGGCACCAATAGTGGATGTTGAGGAAGCATGGGAGTAGTTCCAAGAGAACATTTATTGGTTTATGAAATTTACTGGGAGAGACCCAGATAGGGTGATGAAGAGTATTTATAACCTCACAAGGGAATTTCAGTAACAACACCCTCCTACATTTACTAATGATGGTAGAACTAATGTAGCAGAGTTCTGGTTTGAGTCCATCCAGACAATAAATTACCTTTTGGAGACTCTGGTTGACTATAGATTCTGTTTAAATGCTTATGTGTTATGTGTATCAGCAAAGAACTGGTTGGATGTTTAGGCTCATACTCGATAGGTTGAAGATATTATATGGATGGAATTTATATAGAATTTCATGGAATAATATTACCCATAGATTTTGAGGGAATAGATAATAGCTATGTTCATGAGGATTACACATCAGAGTATGTCCATGATGTACTATGCTGAATGGTTTAATGATTTTCATCCATTTTCCCTAGTTATGGAAGTGGATTAGCCTACTACAAAAACTCATCTCCATTATATACATAAATGCGAGAGTATGTCCCATGTTAACATCTTCCAATTAAAGATGTCTTTTTTTGAGGTGGTGGACCTAGCTCTCATAGATGTGGGTAAACCGAGGGAGGCTTGTATTAGAAGAAGTGTGATTACTACTAGATGATCATGATGTAAATATTCTGAGATTAGGATGTGTCCCTATGAGGGTGTTATCAAGGGGGATAGATTGAAGAGTACCCACGGTAGAATAATTAGTTACTCAGGACCTTACTGAATTGTCTACCACCAGTGTGGAAGGTCAGTCCCCTATCGTAGAAAATACCCCCATCCACCAGTAGAGTTCCAATCTCCCGGAAAGATAGGAAGTTTACTAATGTTCTATAAGAACCAATGACATACATGTAGAGATACAAGAGATATACATAACTTGACCGCGTTAATGTGGCATTCTTCATTATATTATTTTGGACGATAGAGTTCTACTAGCTATGGAGAAATAGAAATTGGATGAAGTTCTTCTAGGAAAGGGTACCTATTTCAGTAGACTGATGAAGCTCACTGCACTTAGACTACATTGTATAGGATAAGGGTATGACCATTTTATGTCGTTCAGCCTACACTAGTTGATAGTGAGGCTAGAACATTAATTCTAAGAGGTACAATTCATGTTGATTCTATGCAATAAAGTTCCTTATTAAATGTTGGTGCCTCTCATTAATTTATTTCATCACAACATTGGAATGGTTTGGGCCTAGCAGTGGACATTGTGAGCGGGGTATTGAAAATATAAACACAATTTGGAATAAAATTGAGAGACATCTATTTCTACAAAGGGTTCTTTCTCAAGGTATGGGAGTATCATTTTAGTTTGGATCATTATATCCTTGAGATATCATGCTCTGACCTAATTATGGGTATAAAATTGTCAGTAGCATACTAAGACCACGTATATTATTACAATAGGATAGTGAAATTTATGTATCCTTAAGGAGGAAATTATGTTCACCATGGTGAATGGGATATCAAGATGGGATTTTCAGGTCTAGTTCACCAGAAAATAGAGGATCTTACCACCCACATTGGATATTTGTTGCTGGATAATGGTGGTGTGCAAAATTATGTATTTTAAGCTGTTGTGGTTAGGTTTTAGTATGTGTTTTCTAAATACATCTCAGTGTTTACTCCTAAGAGAGATGTAGAGTATACAAGTGAGCTCATTTTTAGGGCTGAGAAAGTATCAATTCCACCTTATATAATGGGACAAATATATCTTCAAGAGATCATGAATGAGTAGGGAGAGTCGATGGATAATGGGTTTATCTGCCCGAGTACGTTTCCCGTGGGTTCTCAAATCTTTTATAAAAATAAGGATAAAATATCCCTACACTTGTGTTCTGAATACTTTAGGTTGAACCGGATGAATCTGAATAACCAGTACCATCTTTATTGCAATGACAATCAAATTAACCAATAGAGAGAAGATTTTTTTTGCAAAGGTTTACTTGAGATCAATGTATCATCAGTTTATACTTTGACCTTCTAATATACCTTATACTACTTTTAGAAGAATTTATTACCAATATGAGTTAATTGTAGTTCCATTTATGTTCATGAACACACCAATATTATTTATGTCCTTGATGAATAAAATCTTCTATACATACCTGGTTTGTGTGTGGTAGTGTTTTTAGTTGATGTCATGATTTAATAAATGACTCATTATGATGATACCCGCCATCATGACATAGACTAATGTACAGTATGAAATCATCATCTATATGCTATGCTATAGAAGTGTCAATTTTGGATTGAACTTGTACAATTATTAGATCACACCATCTGAGAGGAAGGAGTGTCAGTCAACCTAGAGAATGTTTAGCTAGTTTTATCTTGGGATCACAGTAAGAATTATTTTTATATCTATAGATTTCAAATTGTATTAGGAGATTATCATAGGTTCATCCAGGTCATTTTCCATTTTGGAGCCGCACTATCAGGCATGACCAAGAAGGGGGTGATGTTTTATTGAACAAGAGAACATGATAATTTCGCTAAGAGTTGATTATGTTCTTGGAAACAACACCAATTATGATCCTACCATAGTTAGGTGAGGAGTATATGATGTTATTTGATACATTTCTAATTGGATTTGTGGAATTGGTGATGTAGGGAGACCGAGTATTTTAATATGAGTTATGGATGTTGAGGACACATGAAAGGAATTACCCTACGAACAACCTCTAGTTGGATGCATTGGTTTATGATTTAATGTATTAAAAAAATTATCTTTTGGAAAAAATCATTACTATATATATGGGCCAAAATATTTTAATTTACATCATCTCAATGAATTACATGAATAACCAGTTGCAAAGATGGGATGATTATATATATTCATTTTATTTTGATTCAAGAATATACTCCCAGGAAATGAAGCATTGTTTATGATTCATTAAGCAATAAAACTGTGACTCAGGTTTTTTAGGGGTAAACTATTGAGTAGAAGATGATCACATTGCAAGCAGGGATGTGTGTTATGGTGTAGGAGAGATAGAAGAAGATGACACTTGTATCAGTTTCATTGGAATCTACACTTATTAGATTGATCAGGGTTAGGAAGTATGAGTACCCATAATGTTTATCCATGAAGAAAATCTTTGAAGGAGTGGATATACCTTAAGACCTGAACATAGATGAGTATTAATACATCTATGTCAGGAATTAGTTAGTTTCTCCTACATGTATATTAGAGGTGCAAATGTAAGAATATCATTCCTGAAAGTGGACAGTAAATCTAGGTGTGACCAAAATGTACCATTATATGTGATGAATGTTATTTTGGTCTATCATGAAAAGGAGATAAATGGTTTGACGACACGGTGTTATTCCAATAAATAGGTGAAGGCTATGAATTAACAACCCGATGGTTTATAATAGCCATTTCCTATTTAATAATAAAATAGGATATATGTTACTTTGGAATTTTTGGTTGGTATCCCAAAGAAGACTCTAAATAATGACACTAATTCAGTGATTGTGGACAATTTTTCAAAGGTATAACATTTCATACTAGATTTGGTGACTTTATATGTGGATCACTTGAGTGAGTATTATGTTAAATATATTTTCTACTTTCACCGGGTGACACAGACTATTTTTTTAGTAAATGACTCACAATTGACATATCATTTATAGCTAGTCTTATAAAAGGTTCGTGGTACATAATTTTTATTGTGTATGCTTTTCCACCCACATATGGTTGGGTAGTTAGAACATACAATACATGTGCTTGAGGATATTTTTCTGTCTTGATTTTTAGACATTGGTGGGTCTTGGGTGAAGAAACTACTATTGGTGTTGTTCTCCTATTACAATAGTTATTAAGAAGCTATATAGATGTCACCATATGAAGATATTTGTGATACTCCATGAGGTCCACCTTTATGTCGGATAGAGGCAGGTGAGACTCAGTTGTTGGGAGAGTGTCTCAAATTCAATACATCAAATCATGTTCAGTTGAATCAAAAATATATTGCTACAACATATTGTAAATATGTGTATTATCATTATATACACTGACGACACCTAGATTTTAGAGAGTGTGGTCATGTACATATTTGGGTATTGCATGGATTGGGACACCATAGGATATGGAGGCAAATAAATATAGTTCCCAAGATCATTGGATCATTTTAGGTTGTCGAGAGAATCAGGTCAGCGGTGTTAATGATTGGATATTCAATAGAGATATAGTGATATAAGGGATTTATTCCATGTGTCACAACATCAGCGGTATCATGCCAACCCTTCTCATGTGATCCATGAGGATGATGTTTGAGCATCAGATTGATGCATCCTTTGAGGAGCATATAATATGTGTACATTATCATTGTAAGAAAGTTTTTTGGGGAAATACCGTAATGATTTTTCTTGTATTGTGGTTACATGGGATGTTAAGGAGAAAACAAAGGAGATAGAATTAGATATTCTATCTTAGTGGATCCATATTTATGAATTGGAATTATATAGATTCATCGGAGTACAAGTTGAAGATGAGCTGCTATAATATGGGGAGAGTGTATGATCTTGGCCTTTTTGGAGATTTCATGGGAATGTTTACAGGTGCCATTATTCCTTTCTTTAGTACTTTTTGTTTGGGTATTATATTGGGTGTGTTTGGAGTAGAATATGATATTTTTTTGAAGGACAGGGTAAATGCACAGTTGGTTCATGATTTTCCAAAATGATGCACCCCATCCCAAAAAACTATGTTAACCAAAACCTAGGGGATTCACATAGCATGGAGATAGTTTGTTAAACACTGCACTCTCTTAAAAGAAAACATGAACCCCACCAAACAAGAGGCTCATAGTTAAGGCACATGTTATGAAAAATTTCCACCCTTAACCAGGAATCCATCTGTAAATTTTTAATTATCTTAAAGATTAGGTTTAAAATTACTTGAACCCTCAAAACTCACCTTAATTGAACCTATATCAGACTATGTTTTTTATATCATTTACGATGTATCTTAGACAAACTAAAATTCATCTCAACCACTATTCATGGAGAACTGAAGGGAATAATGAAGATCTACACCTCCCTAGGTAAGTGTTTTCTTCCCATTTAGATATCTATATCTTTCTCCTTCTCCTCTTACTAGAGAAATGATGGATGTTTATCTGCTATAGGTTTTAGGTGTGGATCAACATTTTCTATATATTTATTCTTTTGAATTTGGTTTGAGGCTTCAGATCAAGAATTTGTTCTTCATTGGGGGTTTGACCTATCAATTTCAAATTGGGGATTTCTCTTTGGGAATTGATCATCAGCGAACTGAGGTAGGTGGGATATTATTAAAATTCAAATGTCGTGATTTCAATTATGTGTATTTAATTATATAATTTATGTTGGACGATTTGAAATTGAGTTTCATAAATTCAATTAATTAATATTGTATATTAACTAATTAAAGGATTATGAAATTAGGGATTTTGAGATCGTTGAACAGGATTAATTAATTTTTAAATTATATAAGGGATATTATTATGTTTATGAAAATGATTGAAATATTATAATTAATTTTTGGATTAATTATTGGTATATTGCAATTGTTGATTTTTTAATTAATTTTTGAATCAATTAATTTAGATTGTAGTGTCTATTAAAATGATTTAATTTTAGTAATTAATTATTAAATTAATTAATAAAATATTGAGATTATATGAATGAATGAATTAATTAATTAATTTAAGTATATTCGATTGTAGAATTTGGATAATTAATTTTTGAATTAATTAATTTTTTATTTAAATTGATTTATTGGATTTAATTAATTATTATATAAATTAATAGATATTTTTATGGTTATAAAGTAGATAGAGATGACTAATTAATTGTTGAATTAATTAATAGGTTTGAGGTTATTGGTAAATTACTATGTTAATTAATGGAATTGTGATGATTAACTAATTGTTGAATTGATTAGTTTTATTAATGTGACTATTTATTTATTTATTTATTTATGAATTGAGGTGATGAATGGTGACAATAGAATTCTAAGATATGAATTGGTATGAAGAATGATACCAATGGATTTCATATACTAATTGAGATGATGAAAGGTAACAATTGATTTCCAAGATTAATTGAGATTATGAATGGTAATAATGAAATTCACTTATGAATTGAGATAATGAATGGTAATAATGACATTTATAGATTAATATAAATGATAAATAGTAACAGTGGAATTCACATATGTATTGAGATGATGAATGATAACAATGGAAATAATATATAAGTTGAGATGATTAATGGTAAAAATGGAATTCTATTATATGATAACCATTGGGGATAGTCTAGGTTTTAGTATGGGACAATATATTTATTGAGGTTTAGGTGTCCATAGGAAACTGAGGGTTTTTGTGTTTAAATAAAGAATAGTTGATAATGTAGTAAATAATTACATATGCAATATAATTATTTATTTATACGACTATATACATTTTTTTAGACTATATATGTTTTTAGACATTGTTGGTGGTGGCGTGTTGAGTTAAACTCACACCCTACTCAGGCAGGCAGATCAGTACCCAAATAGACATTATGTTTACAGGATATGATACGAGCAAATGATCCTTGTAATTTGGTTGAGTCTGGATAGAGCTTGGAGGACAGAATCGAATGTGTTTCAGAACTCATATAGGAGTTTCAAGTTTTATTTATTTATTTTGGGTTTTGCAAATTTATACTTTATAATTATTTCAATGACATATCAACTATTTAGTTATGAATATTTTATTTCATGTTTTGGTCATCATTTCATTCATGTATTATTCTAGTTCTGGTAATAACATTTGGTTATTTTTTTTTATTTCCTCTTGTTAATTACTCTAATAAAGATGGTATATTCTACCCATGATTTATAAAATACTGATGCTACTAGTTGGCCTCTTCTTGCGTATGGTGAAGCATGCTTGACGTCATGTAGTAGTTCTTCTTGGGGAACTGGTTTCTGGCACCTAGGTTTGGACGTTACATGCCACATGTGACCCTTCATGATTACTGTTTTGCATGAACTGACTTGTATATATGGTTATAAAATTCTTATCTTCATTTCAAGTAGATAAAATGGTGTTATATTTTTCATGTGGAACATTTTATCTTGCTGATTATTTTTTCTTATATCTGTTTATTCATCTATTATTACAGGTCACTAGTTTAGATATTTTATGGTCTTTATATAGTTATTTCATATACATATAAAGAATTAATATTATCATCACGTGAGTGTATAATATCCTCAATATCACATTGTTACACCCTTAATGTTATTTGGTGGCCTTTTTCATATGGGGAGCTACACATAAGGCTCAGGGGTACTTTATCACTAAGCACTATTCATGCAGAAAATAATGTTGGGGTGATACAAATGATATTAAAGTAGTTTACAACCATGAATTATTATTAGCGTTCAGTAGGCTACTAATGGTATCAAATTATTTTCTTCTTAGTTAGTGTTACTATTTTGGTTATGGTAGACAATAAACATGGATGTAGTTAGAACATGGTATAGTGATCATGTTTGGGTTCTAAGACATGCATGCAGTGTAAAAAAAATATCTTGGTGCAGGAAGTTAGTTTTCTAATTTTTTCATTTATAGTTAATTTTATTTTGACTTTAAATAGTGCACTTTAGAGTGATGGTTGATTTTATAGGGATTTGACCCTTGGATTTACTTGTTAAGGTAGTTGTGACTTTTTTTATGATAGTATTTTAGGTAAATAAAATGTTATTTTATTTTGATCTTCACTAGGAAAAAATATTTTCTAAGAGGGGTTGGGTTATTTTAAGGGTCAACAATGGAGGTTACATAGTTTTTTTCTTATCCTTCTTTGGTGAAGTTTAACTAAGACAACACCAAGATATGGTTTCAATGAAATATGTATGTTATTTGATATGTGATATAAATGTTTAGGCTTGGCTGTAGTTGGAGTAGGCTGGGATGATGATAGTTAGTGGTATGTTTAATGTTCAAAAAAAGGAATCTAAATATTTTTTTCCCGATATATATTCTCTTCATTGGCGTTTCACATCGCTACCTCTCATTAGATGTGACATATGACCCTATTGAGGGATGGTGAAGGGGCATTAGGCCATAAGATACATGATTCCCAACTTAAATATTGGTAGGTAGGGGACCATGGGATTGGGTGGAATGTGACACCAAACAAAAATATTTTTGGGTTAAGGGCCACAATGTTTGATGTTTTGAGACATGGCGTGGTACAAGAGTGTAAGGGTGTGGTGGTTTTGATATTTTTTATATATTTCTTATCTATTATATATATAATTTCATGGATATATGACCATGTTATTGGTATTAATTTATATTTCACCTAAACAACATCTAGTGGAGTGTAATAAGGGAAGTGATTTAGTAATGTTTGATCTTGTAAACGAAGAGGCCGTGATATGTAAAGATGAGGCCCTAGAGGGTCGGCTATATCACACGATTTTTTGATAGTAATGGGTGCATATTCTAGTATAAGTCGGTGTTCCGCTAGAATTGATAGATTTTGGACCATGGTTTGGTGAGAAGATTAGGCTGAGGCTAGTTTGGGATCTCTAGAACATAAAAACTGTTTTTAGGGAGTAGATCCTTCTATGGGATACATGACTTGAGAGTAACATTCATAGCACAATCCAATAATTTTGGATATAGGAGGACCACATGTGGTTTAGAAATGAATAGAGTCTTTGAAGACCATTTTGAACAGCTCGAGACACCGCCAAAATGGAGGTTGAAGCTGAAAAAATACATTCCTAGTGTATCCGATAAGTGTTGGTTAAATATATAGGTTTGGGAAGGTAGATATGAGGGAATCTCAAAGAATGAAATTGATGATATATTATTTGAAAACTTCATTTCAGATACACTAAGGTAGGATAGATCTTGGAGTTATTAAACCTTTAATAGGAAGACATATCAATAATGGACTATGAAGCTACGTCACAGACTTATTTTACTTCACACCCAGTATTGTGGGATATGAAAACTCAAGAGTGAGGGGTATGAATGAATGTTTATGGCCCAAATTAAGGTACAGGTAAACATCTTCATGTTAGCCTCATTATCATAGTTCATTAAATAGGTGCTGATAGCCCAAAGAAAATTGACAGACCAACCATATTCATGATGAGTGATGCAGTCAGTTGATTACAAAGATGATTCATAAGATTGCATGAAGAGAGGTTGTGAGGATTACTAATATGGTGTTATTACTATTGGATAATGAAAACAAACATGTAGTGGGTCATTGACATTGTACTTACAATGTAGAAATATGAAACATGTTCTGAGGCGGTGTGATCAGTAACCGACAGACTGATGATCTTGTGGATAGGTTTGGAATCATGATAGGTTCTGTATGATGAATTCTTATATAGAAAGTAGTTAGGGATTGTGGAAGAATTAGGCAAATGATTTTAAACCAGGACTGCTACCATGAGCTGGTAGCCACGATTCAGTTTCACATAGAGGTGTATTGGAATCTGGGAATCAACATGGTGCATCGATATTATATATGTCGTATGTCACACTAGGATAAATTTCGGGCATCAATATTATGTGGGTCTCATTTAGGTGAATTGGAATCTAGGAATCGACATGATGCATGATTTTATATATTCTAGAAGTGAAATGGGAACCTTTGAGAATATGTTGATATGTTTGTTGTTTAATTATATAAAGGGACATGGGACTTCAGAGGTTTCATGTATGACATGGGAACGAGGAGGGAAGATAATGAGGTGAATAACATGATGGGGTCAAATGTGAAACATGGATGATTTTAGATACTGATTAGGAATATGAGTGAAGATGAATCATGGGAGGACATTTGAGTCTTGGAATTGTTATAGGACCATTATAATTTCGATCTCTTAGTTAAGATTCAACCAGGTATGTAACACCTATTTTGGGGAGTTCATTGACAGAGTTGATATGTGACATTATGACCAGGTTAGATTCATCTCATATCAAAGAGATGGGTATATTTGAAACCATTTTTCCTAAATTATATATTCCATGGGGACATGTTATTTTATTTAATAATTATTGATTTAGTGGGATTTGGGTTGTTTTATTTCTATGTTCCCCCAGATTATTGAATTATAGAGATCATATCATGTTAAAATATCTATATTTTATTAAATATATTTTAATTTAAAACATAATTTTTTCTATTAAATATACTTATATGGTCATCAAAATGGTTTTGTGGGTCTAGATTATTAAAATTTCTCACTTAGATAACAGATATATGTGAAATGATTTATAATCATTGAAACCATCAATTATACATTGATTGAGTTATGGATATTTAATGGGGATTGTTAGTATTTGTTTAAACTATTTTATAGGATTTTGAGCATGGTTAATTAAATCCATAAAATATAATGATGGGTAATTAGTAAGAATATATTATGTGAGAAACCATGATGGTTTTATTTTGGAGTTGAAAAAGCATAATAACTATTGTTTCTATGTGACAAGGAATCATTTTTTTGACATAATATTGTGTAAAAGAAATTTTGGGATAAATATAATAATGGTTTGATTACTTATGGCCGAAGATGAATAATTATAGACATGTTATTTATGATTTTTCCCTAGAATTAAGTATTCAACTAATAAAAAAAATTATGTGTGTTTGATTAATGTGTTTAATTTTTCTATCAACAAATAAATCGTATAATATAAAAGTGAATTAATTTTTCTCACATAAGGTGAATGTTTTTTTTTTGTTGTATAAAGAGGTTAAAAATTAGTTTGAGGGTGATTGGAATTATTATTAAGCTGTTTATAATAAATATGGAATCATTTTAAGTAAATATTTTTTATCTTGATTTTGAAAATATGTATAATTATATTATTATACAATGTATAATATTATGTTCAAAAGATACTTTCCACACATAATAAAATTAGTGGTTTCTAAAATATACCTATTAAGAGTAAATTATTTTGATCCATGCATGTTATTTTACACTTATACACTGATTTTTTATGAATAAATTATTTATTATATGATGTATATATTTTTATTACATGTAAGATATATCAATTAGTTTATATGTCATATTGAAAAAAATTGGAAATTTTTGGTCATTTATGTTATTTTTGGACCATGTTATATGTTTTTTGATTTATAAAATTCCAATGTATTATTTTTTTGTCTAATGTTATTATTAAAAGTATAATCATATTCGGACAATGTCAAATATTGAGGATCAACCCTAATTTCAGTAGATTTATTTAAATTTTATGAATTCTATGGAATATGAATTTAATGAATTATTATTCATTAATTCTCATTCATTGGATAAGAAAATAGTATGAGATGAGGATAAATCAGATAATTATGGAATAAATTCAATGAATAAATTTATTCACGATGCTTATTATAAGATGTATTACAATAAAAAATAGTTAAACACATCTTATATCAATAAGATAAGAAATTTTATAGAGAGGTTATCTCTATGATTTTAAAATCCATAATCTTATGTTAATAAATAATTATTTTCCTAAAGATATGATATATTTTTTAAATTTATATTTTTTAGTGTTGGATGGAAGGGAGAGATTTAATTTTTATCATGTGGAATAATGAGTGGTTTAATTTGGGAACTCAAATTCAAATTATCATCTAGAGTTGTTATGATATAATTATGAAAATGAAGAAGGATAATTATGTAAATTTTTTTCACATGTAGAAACAATTATATATTTAGTGGAGAATATGATGAATGTCATTGATTCATTTTTCCATGGATCGATGAATCAAAAATAAAATGTATTTTTAGTTTATTTATAAGTTTATAGAGAAAGATAGATAGTTTATGGAACTCTTAATATATTCCTTGAGGATTCATTATAATTATAATGTTGGTGAATGTGGTTACTACATGTAGTTTTTCTTAAGAAAAATTAAGATAGGTATTTTAATTATACATGAATGGAATAATAATAACTCAATATACCTGATAGCATTACATAAATTTCTAGTAAAAATAAATATTAATTATATCCAATTTTATTGATCATTATAATGTGTGGGATTACATTTTGTACAGGATGCACTGAAGAACTATAAGGATACAAGAGAAAAAATGAGTTTTAAGGCTGTACCATAATATCTTTTACTCATTGAATTATTCTAGGAGTAGTTTGATCCTTGGGGAATCCATGTCATAATAATAACTATAAATCTAACATTGACAGTAAATCCTTATAAATCAGATATATTCTCTTGTGATTGTATGTTTTACATGTGAAGATATAAAAAATTGGTATACCATATTATATGGAAATTTTTTCTGTAAATAAAAATAACAATAATTATGATAAATAATTCATTCCCCACCCAAAAATCTCCAATTAATCATAGAGGAGGTTCCAAAAGTTTTCTCAGAGCTATGTTCCCTTAATCTATCATTAGTCTATTGGTTATTAGAGTTTCAAGTTTTAATGAGGAATACGTATTAGCCACGAATTTATTATATTAACTCTTAATAATTTTGATTTTGGTAATACCTATGGGATAAAAAAATTATATGGGAATCATTTTAATGAATGGAAGAAAAAAAACAATATGTAGCTTATATAAATATTATGATATATCATATGATGAAAATGATGTATTTTATCAAATTATTAATAGTATAATAACAGCCATTGTAGAAATGAAGGATTTTTAGAGTTATGATCATTCTAGAAATTTTAATTAATATTTCTCATCTGAAATAGACTTTTTATTGACAATAATGGAATAAAATAAACAAAATAAATTTCGGAAAAACAAGAGAAAACTATTGAAATAAATACCAATGGTATGTGAAAAATGCTAGAGGTTTTTAGAAAATGTGTATTAATCATTGGACGCATTATGGTGAAACTATAATCCACTTTTTGATATGAATAAGAAAATTTTAATCATGATTATAGGTTTTGTGAAAATATAGAATTCTAATTAGTGGTAGAAATGTTCATGCACATTGAATTAATGTTTTTTGATTCAATAGTATCTACTTTGGATGATAAAGCTCCATCTGATATCCATATTGATAATGTACATAGATTTATTATATCATATTAGATGTGGAAATATAATATTATCTAAAATAATTTAAACATTGAAAACAAAATTTAACCCACACACTTATATTTTGTGCCAAAAAACATAATCATTATAAATGGGTCATTTATACCAACTAATGTAACCCATATTTTACATTTCTATAAATACATATAAACTAAAATATTGGATCCCTAATTTAATGAATACATTTTTAGTATATATCATTAGAGGGAAATGAGAAAAATAGTCTAAAAACACTTATCTTTTCCATTCAATCAATATTTTATACACAATAGTTATCTTTTATTATAATATAATATTTCATAACAAATACCCCAAATATATTCCCCACATGATGTATTTATATTTATATCTATAAAATATAATTCTTCATATATTAAGGAAATAGAAAAATCAAGAGGGTTATCTTGTAATCCTAGTAACAAAAATCATATATTAAGGTCAATGATATAATAAAAAAACAATGAATAACATTCTAAAAATAAATTACAACAAAATAATGTCATATATATAATAATATGAGATTCAAATATATCCATGGATGACCCTATAATATAAATAATCACATTGATAATAATATCATATTTCAGAGTTATGTAATCCAAAATTCCAAACATTATAAATCATTATTGTCAATCCCCCTTTCCATGACATCATAAATAATTAGTCAGGCACACAAAAAACACTCCATCTAAATTATAAATTAATACCTACCAATTCATAGAAGAAATATCTAATAATGTACCCCTATTATTCAGATACTATTTATAATTCATTCATTATATGATAATAATGAATAACTACTCAATAAAAAATCAACATTCCTTATCAATTACCCATAATTTTGAAAAAATATAGTATAAAATGTCGCAATTTTATAAGTACATATTTAACCTTTCAGAATACTCAATAATTTCTCATATAGAATAACCAAGTATAAATATTTTTCTTATTACCCATTTTAAAAAATGATCTATCATGATTGGTTAGTACACAAATTTTTATTTATATAAATAAGTTGTTTACCACATATAGAGTAATGGTTAAATGAAAAATTAATAAATTAAATTTATATATATTACATGAATGATAATAAATAACATAGCATTTAAGAATAGAATCATTTATTTATAAATGAATGAATTTCAATAATGGGTTGTTAATTGAAAAATAGGAATTATAATGTTAGAGAAAATAGGTGATGGAAAATAACTTTTTTCTCTTTTTGGAGACGGGTGGCGATACATTAGCACAATTGATGGATTTATTTCCTTTTGGATGGAAATGGAGCTAGAAAAATGGTTCTACCATCATCATAATGTCATTTTATTTTAGTCTAGTAACATATATTATTATATTAGTATAATAATGATTGATTTGGAATAGGTATAAAATAATCAATCATAAAAGTAATTAGTTGAGACTTATGCAACCGACATGGATATCCTCCAATTAATTAAGAATAACACCATTCAATGAAGGGTTTATGGACTCTACGGAGGATTTTTAATGTGGGAGTGGTAGTTTAGAGAAGTATTATATAATTTAGTTGTCTAAAATTTAAGAAATATGTCCCATTTGGAAGTATATTTTGTGCCCCCATTTATATCAAAAAATTAATGGAATTTTCTCAATTTTTCGGTATTAAACCGCAATGAATGTAATTTCAAAACATAAGTGTAAATAAATAAATCATTAATTATTATATAGAAATGTTTAAATATATTTGAGTTAAATTTGTTTTATGTAATATTAAAACAATTTAATTTTTTTAAATATTTAAATAACATAATGGATAACATTTGAAGACTATTGAGAAAATGTTACTTTAAAACTATTGAGACAAAACAAATTTGGAATATAGACATAAAAAATCTATAATACATTATAATTATCATTTAAAATAATGGATGACCATAAATTAATCTATATATTACTGTGTTAAATCTAATTAATATAGTTTTTTATATTTTTCTACTATTTTCACTAGAAGTGAATCAGTGATAGATTAGTGTTCATGGTACCAATACTATCGAAAAAATATACGAAATTAGTTGATATAATTCATTCATATTAAAAATAAAATCATAAATCCATTAAAAGTGTATTAATAATAATAATAATAATATATTTATATTTCAGATATTAATGTAATGAGTGTGATAATTTATATTTATTATATACTTAAAATAATATAAATGTCATTTTCAATGTAAAATAGAAAAATAAAATTATATTTTTTATGATATTATAAGGATCATAAAAATACACTCTCCCATGAAATAATTGATTTTTTGAGAGATTTGATGGTCTTATGACATTTTTACCCCTTTTTAATACATTTATCCATATGTATAATGATAACATTTTACAATGATCATTATTTATGATGAACAAAAAGAAAATCCAAATAATTACTAAATAAAAAAATCCATACCAATAATATACAAAGTATTTCGAAAAATTATTCTTCATGATGTAGTAAAAATTAAAATTAAAATATGGTCATAAAATATGTAGAAGAAAAAAATTGTGTTATGAAGACAACAAATTATTTTTCATAAAAAATAATGCATAATGATGACATCGATTGAATTAACAATATTAAATAAAAGAATACATATTTGACTAAATAAACAAAAACCCACTTTACATTGAAATAAAATATTCAAAAATATATATTTTTTACCTTAAAAAATTTATTTGATTTCAAAATTATTGAAAATATATTATAATGTTCAAAAATAATTTTTTAAAAGAATTTTATTAAATATTAAATATTATTTTCTAAATAAATAATATTTTATAAATGTTAATACTATTTCGAATTATAATAATTTCATTAAGGTGATAATATTTTAATAATATATATAGTTTAAATATTTTTAAAAAATTACCATTTTTTGAAAAAGAAAATAATTTCAACCAATATTAATTATAAAATGATTAAATTAGATAATAGTTTCACATAAAATACTAATATTATAAAATTTTATAATTTATCTTTTAAATTATGTAAATATAATTGAAAAATGATTTTATTTTATAAAAATGGCATCTTTAAACACTAAATATTCATAATCATATTTAATTTTAATTTGACTTTTAATCTATTAATTCATACATTAAATTATTTTATATTATAATATTTTAAATATTATTATTTTAATATAGAAAATAATTTTAATTTAGTTTACTGAAAAATAAACCTTTTATCATTGAGTGATTTCAGTCATATGTCATCAGGTATTTATTTATTTTTTCATTAAAATTCATCAATCAAAAATATATATTACTATGTATGTTTACTAATATATTATTATAAATATATTAATTAATCATTTATTTAAAAATTTATAGACTCATTCTATATTTTATTCATGTAACATAGCAAATAAAAACTCATATAATTTAAAAGAGAATTATATTTTGTAAATTTTTTGTGTTATATTATTTTCCTGTAAATAAATTTTCAATCAAAATTTTAATTTCATCTTTTTAAATTATAGTATCAATATATTATAATAAAATATGTTGAAAATTTCATCATTATAGTCAGATATATTTCATTTACAGTAATCTTACAATTTTGTAATTTAATAGTATTAAATGCATTTATGTTAAATATTATGACTTGATCTTTTGAATGAGTTTTTAAAGAATTTGTCGATATTTGAGTAGTATTTGTCACATATGACCCAATAGATATATTATCGACATTATTGAACTGATGAATTTATTTATCAACATGCATAATTTGAGAATATATTCAAGTTTTATTACTCTTAAATCCATATTAAATAATTTTCCTTCGGTTGTTTTCGAGCATTTCTTCAACCCATTCTTATGTTAGAATCTAAATGATAAATATCAATATTTTTTTTTTCATGCTTTGAGAAATAAAGTATTCTTTTCACATTATATATGATCTAATAAAATGATAAAATGTTATTAATCATATTTTTATAAATTATATATTACAAAAAATGGTTAAATGAAGGTATACAAATATAAAATATTAAAAAATAGCGATATGAAGTAGTACAACATTAATATCCAATTCATCAATAAAAACACATAAACACCATATTTAATCAATTGATAAATAATAAACCTTGAAAAATATAACATATTCGAGACCAACTTGATTCCCAATGATTAGAATCATTTGATCAAACAATATTTATAGGAAAACATAACATTTATCCCAGAAAACCACTAATCACTTAAAATATCACTAACCAATATTGTAAATGCCCAAATAATATATTATGATAAATATGAAAATCTTTTCCCAATATATTCTGAGACACCACGACATAAAACCATAATAAAATAATATATGATTCTAAAAGATAAGTCAAGATATATTCCTTATATTATATCAATTAATATCAAATTTAATCTCATGAAAGACAATAATATTCCTTTTAAATCAATCAAATAACGATCCCAAAATAGTTCAGTTAAAAAAAAACAAGTAACCACATAGACTCCAAATCACATTCCAATCCCATGGTTATGAATATCGTAAATTATATATTCCCTATAATATAATAACTCTTTATCACCATTAATAATAACAATAAAAATGGTCATATTATCTATATTGATTATCTATAGCTCTAAACATATGATCCCAACAATATATAAACAGTCTTCAAAACATACATCACCTAAAGTCACATTCTGATGCCAAGGTCCACATATTGTATTCCCAAATGTGTCTCTAAAATTGTTTCTAATCTATTAAATATATCACCACATAACACATCAAAAGGGTATATGTAACATCAAAAAAATGATCAACTATAATATTATCAACCCATGATGATACGGAATCATAAATTATGATAAATAATAACATCTTAACCAATAATGTTATATAAAACTTTATTTGGTTCAAATTGTATCTCCTAAAACCCATACACACAGATTAGGTGATGAAAAGAATTATTCACATACAATTTTAGTTACTAACATAACCAGATAAATTTTTCCACCATAAAAAACATCAAAGGATTATTGAATCCATTACATACCAATGTCCCTTTTAGTTTTAAATATTTATAGAATTAGTAAATTAATATATCTAACAAGAGTTGTGTCTTACACATTCAATAGATATTTTATCCAAAATAACATGATTTCATTATTATATAATAAGTCTTTAATGTCATTTTAAAATTTAAATACCCATGATACCATTATATAATTATATTACACAATATCATTCATTAAAAACTAACATAATGGATACATATTATTGGAGATCATTGTTTCTTAGGAAGGTAAAATGTATAGTGACATTTATAATTTATTAAAAAATGTTTGAATTATATGGAATGAAAAAATGATAATAAAATAATTTCATATAACAAATAAATAAGTTGAAAAAAGATCCATGTCAGATGGAAAGATATATAATAACATGTATTATAATATCAATCATTGTAATTACATAATAAAACCCTTTGGACATCATAAATCGTTACTGTAATGACCACGTGCTATGACATCATAAATAATTGGGTAGTCATATACCAAATAACAATTTTTTTGTCTTATGAATTCTATCGATACATCAAGGGTCTGTCTTTAGTGGTCCCCACACATTCACATCAAATGTATAATGTAACCATCATATGAAATTAATGGAAAATAATTAAATACTTAATAAACATGTCTTAATAACATATATTCATTTCTTAAAACTATTCTATATAATTTAAATATTTTCAATGTAAATATTAAAAACTCTTACTGTCTAGTATATATATTTTAAATATTTTTACAAGTCAATAACTAAGCTATCTTCATAGGTAAAATCCTCTAATTTATGGTATATACAATGTGGTTTTTATCCCATATAAGTTAATGGGGATACAAAAATGTTTATATTTTAATTTATATTAATTACATACATTATAATAATGAATTTAGTCATGAGTATGAGTGTCAAATAATCATAAATTATGGTGTAGTAGTAAAGATAAATACATTTGAATATATAAGAGAAACTAGATGTGAAACATTTAAAAATAATTTCCCTTTATTTTAATACAAAAATAAAGTTATAAATCAATTGTAAAACCCTTTTTACGAGGTGTTAATAAGTCCATTACAAATTTATTATAATTAATTAAAATTTAAAAATAAACTATACATATGTGGGAAAATTTATAATATTATATAAAAATATACATAAGTGGAGTGAAGTCTGATTCCAAAATATGTAAAAAATAAAATAATTTTCCTATAGAATAATTCATATAATAATAAAGATAAATATTACTTTTTAAAGGCATCAAAACATGGAAAATAATATAAATCATGAAGAAGAGTCATAATAGTGGGAAAATACATTCACATAGAAATTTTTTAATAAGATATTGTTCTCACCATTAATGACGAAAAGTAAAAAATGACCTATTCATAAAATGATAAAAACATCCATTTATAATTTTTATTATAAATTCACTGTTCAAAAAATTACATTTAAAAATAATTATTTTATATAAAATATATTTCTTCATACAAATAATAAATAATATGGATAAGGAAGGAAATTGTTATAGACTACAAAATTGAAGTAATGGAATACTTTCTAATAAACATTATCTTGGTTTCCATGTGTATATTTGAAATGAACAATCACCAAAACACTTGATAATAAATTAACATTCCTTGAGAGATTAAAATATATAATGTTTTTGGTAAAATGATTAAATAATTTCTACAATGAGTATTAATGTATAAGAAATAATAATTAAAAGATAGATTACAAGAAAAATTCTTACAACGATTGTAACATTTGAATTAATTTCCATTGAACTATATAACATGATATTGTGTGGTAAATATCATTAATTACGTCATAGATTATGTCAAAAAATTCAAGTGGTAGTAGCACACCATATAAAAGAAAATATGTTGCACAATATAAAACATGTATCATGTAATTGAAATAGAAATTAAAACATATAATGTATTTATTATAACACTTTAATCAAGAAATTATAAGTGATGGATTAGAAAATGGAACATTTATTAACATTTCTAAAAATCACAAAATTATATAATATTTATAAAATGTCTCATATACACCATGTGATGAAAATAGGTGTGTAATAAAAAACATGTCTTAATAGTGGAAACATGACTTGAGAAACACATTCATATATTATAACATGGGAATCATATCCTCTTATAATATATGTATAAAATGTAACAGTAATTATCATCATTAGTAATGGGTTCATGATATAATATTTCGATGATGCAGTTTAAGATTAAACCAAGGGTTTTCCCCAAATATAACACCCAAGCTTTCTTATGGTAACACACTAAGGGTCTTCCTGATCCCCACAGGTTGGCGGTAAGATCATTGGAATCCAAGAGAAACCTTTTTGAATGTTTTTTCCAAAAACAAATTAAGAAATAATATTCATCATTATTATGCGTAATAGAAAACATCCCAAAAAATGAAATGTATAATAAAAACTCAATACAAGTATGTAGAGTAACAAAACATATGCATATATAATATACAAATAATAGTGTCTCCATAGAGTATATATTACTTATGGTCTATAGGTAAATCAAAAAATAATAATACTTCACCATAAATCCATATGTCATTTATGTTAACATCCCACCATGTCATTACCATAATTGGGACTTGAACAAGATCTATCACCCACCTCCTTTGAGCAGTGCCTTTCCAATTTCTTCATTTCACATGAAAATGCCTAAATACAAGAATTATATGTATATATTGTGTGTGATTTATATCCTAGTATGGTACCAAATTTTTTTCTATAAGTAAGAAATGCGAATAAAATTAATTGTGCTCAATTTATAGAAATAAGGCTATACGAGTTAATAATTTCATAATTTTTTTCAAAATAAGGAAAAAAGAACCAAAATAAAATATCATTAATATAAATGAATGAAAAAAATATTTAATCTTTTTTAATTTATTAAATGGTAATAAAACATGTCATAAATAATTTCAAGTAATATATGTACAATAAATATTGAAAACATGAATCAATAAGTAATTCTATAAATAAAACCAATAAAGTAATATTTGTACATAATGAGGAGTCTTTAGGTAAATTAGGATAAGTCCCTCTATTATACTCACATGTCATATGACCACGTAAAATAAATAAATAGGATTTCAATGACATTCTTATAGAATCGGACTAGGGACTGGAGCTCACTATCATGATTCTACCTAATTTAAAAATGTTTTTAAAAGTTTTTGAATATATCCAATTCTTGGCGGGGATCCATTCATATTCCCTCATGTCCAAGACTACACACCATGTTCATTGGCTCGAATGGGATATAACAGTTATCATAATAAAACCATTTTAAACTATATTTGTATCAATAAAAATATAACATTATAAAATAAATTCAAATAACCCCAAAATTAAGCATAAACATGAATTTGAAATGGCAACTATATGAACTATTATAAAACAAATTACCTATTTGGTTTAATTATATGTTTTTTATATAATATGTTTATACAAAACATGTGCAATTATTTTGTTTTATTATATCCCATAGGATATTAAATACTATTATATAACATTATCATTGATAATATATACATTTAACTGGGATTTCATGATTAGTATATATATTTGGCTTTAACAAATCCAATTGATAGAGACAAAGGATTTGATTTCCTCAACTAGTAGGATCATACCTTATTAATCCAATTTATCAGAGATTCCTTGGGATATATAATCATTGAAATATAACCTTGATCCTTCCCATTTTTTTATCCAACAACATAAGCATGAGCAAAGTCAATTATGAGAGATGTTTAAAATCATTGAGATCACAGCCTAACCCATAGTTGTGGAACCACCCAATGAATGCTCCACCATCACGTATCATACTCTTAGGGTGTGTTTAGTTCTATTAATACGATATTTATGATGACCATAGAAATATGATTATGTAATTTTTTAGTATATAATAATTAATATATTTGGAACCTATTATTGTTATTATAGAAATATTTTTTATTTTGATACAATAAAAAACATTTAATATTTTTGGTGGAATTAAAATTCAATTAAGAAATTTATTTTAATGAATTGATGGATTTAGGAAATAAAAAATATTTGAATAAAATATTGATTTGAAATAATTTTTATTAAATATAAATTATCATATAATATTTATGATGCCAAATATAATTTTTATAAGGGTTTGGAAACTGTTATTATAAAAAACCCCATTATTTCCTAATAAATGTCCATTTTATTTTAAAAGATTCAATTCCTATATTTAGATAATTATTTATATAATATAAAAATTATGTTTTGAATTAGAAATTCAAAATTATCCAATTTTTATTATTTCATAATTTTATCAGATAATCGATTATTTGGATAAAAAATAAATACCGTATAAATAAACTTTGTGTAATATGGCATAGTTATGAAAAAGATGTCATTTAATAATTACATTAAATGGGATACATGGACATATATATGTTTTACATATTAAATATTTTTTTAAATATTTTGGATTTATTTTGTAATTTTATTATAAATCCTCAAAATCATATAATATATTTTTATGTTTTAATATACTTTCATTAAGAATGTGAATCACCTCCACATAAGGAAGGGAATTATTTTATAATGTTAGAAACTTGTCCTTATAAAATAATAAAAATTTATCACACTTTATTGGAGTTATCTAATTAAATTTAGGAATTATTATTTGTATAAAGTGGTTGGGTACATTTCAGAATAGTTTTGTGGGTTTTGGGTGATTTTATAATGGGGAACAATTTTAGCATGGTTAGTGAAAACTGTGAAACTTCTCTAGGATAATTTACACAATGAGGAAGTGGGTTATGGGTTATAGCATGGAATAGGTGAATGATTTACTAAACTATGTAGCCACTGAAGGTAAATCATTCAACATTAGATAGTTGGATTTCAAATGGTCGGTTCATAGTTTATCTAATCGCATGGGCCAACCACGAAGTGGTCCCCTTTGGAGTAGTGGAAGACACAATATTATCACATGTTTTTTCAAACCACGTGCATAAAATATTTGGGGGTTAAAACATGGGTTTATAAAATGGATCTCATGGTATTTTATCCATTTATACCCCATTTGAGCTCTCTTTCATCCCTCACTTGGGATTTCCTTCTCTCCAATGTCTAGGAACCACTCCCACTCATTTTGTAAATATTATGAAGGGATTTCTTAGTGTTTCAAAGGATATTATTCATTAGTAAGTTTTATATCATTCTATTCTCTTAATATTTCTTATATATACTCTTCTCCATCTCATATTTTATTTGATTTAGTTACATTTCAGATAGATCTAGGGGTTTTGTTTACAATAATGGTTAGTTTCATCCTTGTTGATGTTAGGGGAAGGTATATTAGGTGGATTTGGAGAGTTTTCACTCAGATTTGGTGAGATTTTGTATTGTGGGTCTCTTTTTCAAAAACATATGTTTTTATATGGTTTCACTCTAAACTCCACTTTCTCTTACTAGAAGGATTGATTTCAAATTAGTCATATTACTTGAAAATTACGGTGAAATTATTGTTTGAAGCTTGGATGAAATCTATTTGGTGGTGATTTGGGGGTTTAAGGGAATATGTGTTATTGTCATTAAATGATCATGGATATTGTAATATAAAATGTTGATTTTTAAATTAGTAACCTAATATTATTTATTTAAATGGTTTTTAAAAAATCATTTTAAATGAAAATACTATTTTGTTGAATTTATGTTGACCATAAAATGGATTTTGGTATAAGGTTCAATTTTCTTAAGAATGTATTAGTTGATATGTTTTTTACAAATGAAATAGGGTTGTTGTTGTCTTCAGTTATTATTCATGAGTTGTATGGTATGGATAATTGGTGTAAAGGACCACCATAAATGGATTTCAAAGTGGCGTTAATTACCATAATATAAAGTATATGTGGTTGGATATGAAGGTCCATCATCAATGGTAACACTAAGCTCATGTGGTTGGGTTGTGTGCATGGATAAGGGATGCATGTGGCCATGATAGAGGAATTGGGTTGTGCCAAAGTGAGATGGAAAATTGATTAATAATAGGCTAGTTTCATTCCATTAAAATATTGTTGTTTGGTAAAATATTTTAGTATGGATGTGGTTGGCTTTAAGAAAATCATTTTTTGTTGAAATGGTTTTATATATAAATTGTTATATATTTTTTATGACATTTTCTATCAATGTGTAAGGAGTAAGGAACTTATTTTGAAAGATCCTATTCAGTATCATTACTCCCCACTTCATTTTGACTTGGATGATTTTGGAAATGTTGTATTTTACAAAACAACTAAAGGTAATTCATCTCATTTCTTTAGTGGTTCATCATGATTCTTGGGTAGTCTCATGGAGATTGAGCTAGGATATTGGAATGGGGATTTGAAGTCATGTCACAGTGTTTTGAGATTTTTTTTTTGAGTCTTCCACATGTAAATATCTTTTTGTATTGGATTGGGTTTTTATTATTTTCACTAGATCCATTTTGAGTTTTAATACATTGTTCACATGAATCATGTGGTGGTTGTTTTATAATGGTACCTTAGGTTGGTTTTTTATTTCATAGGTAAATTAATCCACCCAATAGTTTATGTATCCCTAAATATTTTCTTCTATCCTTTGGAACCTTAGGGATGTCTATTAAGTACAATTAACACCTTTTCCTTGACCAAAGCCAATGTGGAGGGGTAGGATGCTACAAGGGGTATCAGTTTATTCATTCATTTAGAATCAGTTGTCTGTTTTAGTGTTCGCAGCAATTCTCAGTTTTTTCATTGAGTTGGAATGGTATCAATGAGTAATACCGTCAAAAAAATAAAATATATATGATAAAAATATGTTTCTATCCTTTTTTTTACATCATGTTCTCTAGGAGTTGGCTACATAAGATTTTTGGAGACACTTATAGGCATTGGAATCTCATTTTCATGGGATGATCCAATGAGATGAGCATGACATGCATTTGTGGAATAAAATACCACTACGATTTCATATATCAGATGGGTTATGAAATCTGTGTTATATGAATGTGTTTATTTTTTAAAAAACATTACATTTTTTTCAAATGTGTGATTTTTAAAATATAATGGTTGTTGTATATTAGAAATAAGTGATATTCAAAAGAAGGTGTATATATATAAAATGATTAAGAAAGGGAAATATTAAATTTTGGAAATCATGGTTGTCATAGTTATAATGTGAAGGAATTTAAATCTGTAATCCTTCTGTTTCAGGATAGTGAGACTTATGGTCTTGTGGTGTGTTCATAGAAATGTAATTGGGTATGCCTTGTATAGACATTACAGAAGATTTTACTGAAAATGATGTCACACCTAAGCCAAAAGTGAACCGTCATCTAGTTCAGAGCATAGTAAAATCCTTTCAGGCTGTGGATAATGGGAATAGATGGGATAAATTGAGAAATGTGGACTATTGGGTTTAGTTTTAGAAGAAAAATCCACTCATTTATAAGGTGGATCGAAATCAGAAAATCGAATGGTTTGGCTACATAGAATGAATTGATTAATCAATATCCTAGGAAAACTAGAGAACATGAATGTAATTTTTCTTATGTACTAATTAGAAGATATTGCATTCTAGTGGTGGGATTTGGAGGTCCAGGTTAAAGTGGACTACGATATGGAATGATAGGATTTTTAGAATTATTTAACAAACAATTATATCCTCAAACATTCAAAATTTAAAAAAACATATTAAATTATATTGAAATTGGAGAACCTTTTTTTGATAGGGTATACACCAAAATTCATGAACTACTAAAGTTTTCACCTAAGGATTATACTATCCCATCATTGAATGTGAGTAATTTTGAATCTGGGTTGAGGTATGAAATCCATTGTATGATTTCTGTTCTCTGTTTAATGGAGCAAGAAAAGATATTAAATAGAGATATTGTGGATAAAAATATATATTTGTATCTATGGGTTGGGGATTTATTTTTATACCCATAAGAAATGGTGGGAACAGTAATGCAGGAAGCAAGTGGAAGAGTGACACTTATTTCCAAGGATGGAGTTTTAATTATAATCTATCTGTGGGATCAGTAAATCTTCCATTGAATCCTTAGAGGAAGGAGGGTTTTTTTAAGCATGGATATCTAAGCTACACGAAGAAAGATTTTATTACACTACCTAGAGAATTCAAAAATTGCAACCAATGGGGAATATTCAGAGTTATTATTGTATTTTACTGAGGTCTGGTGTTCGTGACACTCCTCAGGGGTCATAGTTGTATTATTATTTAATAGTATGTGGTAAGCATCATACCCATAATCTATTGAATATAGTTATCCATGGTTATTTTAGGAACACCATGGATTCTTAGAAAGGAAAATGTCAATAGAGTAAAAAAAGAGATGGGCATGTTAAACAAGAATTTGTTTAGAACTGACCAGGTTGTGGTGGATGAGTAGTAATGACCATCTATGGTGAGAGGTATAATTATTTTTTGAATTATAGATTTATAAAACATTTTTTACAATTGATTATTAATGATTCATTACATCTCGTGTTGTTGTTGCTTTTGTTCAAATCAAGAAATGATGACTTCTATTTTAAAACTATAAACTCCTTGAGGATAAATAAAGTGTTGTTCTATATTGTGTAGAGCATGTTTTATAACTATATATGGGGATGAGTTTATATGGGACTTTTCAATACCTGATATGGGTTATTATGATATAATACTATGTATGTATTAGTTGTAAATTGTAATTCCCACATCGACTATTATGTGTGAATAATTAGTTAATGGTGGGTCCAATAGGAATTTTGGAACCAATATTGAGGAAGATCTCATATTAGTGGGCAGATTTGTCATTGGCATCAAAGGATGAGATTAGGAGATGTAGTTTTCATGATGTTTCTAATCAACTTCTTGAAATCATTCCCAAATATTTCTTCAGATTACCACCCATATGAGAAGTAGAGGTTACGGTTTATAACATCCATGTGACATATCCTATCTCAATTCTATCTTACTATATGGAACCAATTTAATTGAGGGAATGAAATGGGTAGTTGGAATTTCTAGGAAACAATGTTTTTATCCTTCCTAGTGCATATCTTTAGGAAGAAACCTTTTTATCTGTTAAAAAAGAAGATGTAACTCTTAGGTTCTCTGTCGATAATCATAAGATTAGACATTTTAATATAAATTAAAAATATCTAATCCCATGCATTGATGGCCTAATAGATCATCTGATGGGAGCTTAGTGGTTCTCCAAGATTAACATGCAATTATGTTATCATCATTGGCAGATGTGGAAGGAGGATATCCCAAAAAATATTTCAGAATTAGATATGGCAATTATGAGTATTTGGCTATTCCCTTTGGTATTACAAATGAACTAGTGGTCTTCTTGGACTTGATTAATTGTACATTTTAGAGATATAAGGATTATTTCATGGTGGTATTTTTCAATAATATATTTTTGTTTTCTGAGACATGGGATGAGCAAGATAAACACTTGGAAATATTTTTTATAATCATGAGAGACCATTGGTTTTATGAAAGATCATCAAAATGATAATTTTGGATACAATATTTACATTTTCCTGAAAATTTCATTTTTTAGAGAGGCGTTTTAGTTGATAAGGAGAAGATAGAAGCTACTATATTTTGGAAATAGGAAAAGAATGTATTTGAGATATAGAGATTCAATGGTCTAGTGGAGTATTATCTACACTTTGGACATGGACTCTCATGGTTTTTTCTCTAATAAAATATTTGATAAGGAATAATATTCCATTTCACTAGGATGATCAGTGTCAGAAGTATTTTTATGTTCTTAAGGGACACAATACATCAACACAAATCATGGTTTTTATAGAACTAATGAAATGAAAAATGGTGTATTATGACACATTGATATTATCTAGGGGGTATTTTCTGATGAAAGGGTTTCATTTAGTTGTTTATTGATCATAGTAGACAAGGTTTGATGATAAAAACAACCCAATACGTGATTTGGTGTTAGCGGTTATAATTCTTGAATTGATAACATGGGGTGATTATATCTTTAGTGATAAATTCATGGTGTTTAAATATCTTATGATTTTAGATAATATTTTCACACAATGTTATTTTTAATTTGAAACATAAGAGATTGATGTAGTATCTACAGTTTTTAGTCATTAACTACCTATACACACTATGTTACAGAAATTCAGTGGTGGATGAATTATGTAGAAATTCATAATTATATGGGAAAAGTAACCATCATATTAGTGGTAGATAATGTCAGTCATGGCCGACATGCATTTTTAATGTGAATATTCAGTTGATATAGTGTTTTTTTTCTAGTTTTGTTTGTTCCGAATTCGGTTGGATTGGTTACAGAGGTACATAAATCTGATTTAAGATTGGTGACTATGAGGTGGAAACTCAATGGTGGGGGGACCGTTGAGGATTGGAAACTAGATGGGAATTCAGTTATGTTGTTTCATAATCAGATTGTGATACCTATGTCTTCCCAAGAACAACATATTAGTGTATACATTAATTTTAGATGGTCCTTCCACCATTGAATTCAGAAAATGTATTGGGAATTGAATGTGTTGTTATTGTGGGTGGGTATGAAAATGAATATTTCTGAATTTTAATGGACAAGTTTGAAATTTCATAAATTTAAGGTATATAATTAGAAACAAGAAGGTAACTTGACGTATTTACATTTCCCTATGGGGAAATCAGAGTAGATTGTAACATATTTTGTCACAGGTCAGCCATGAACGATTAAGAATCATGATTACATACGGGTGATTGTAGATCAAATCATAAATTTGGCCCATTTCATCTATATTCATTAATCACTTATAGTGGAGGATATGTGAAAAATATATATCTGTGAGGTGGTTATGAAGCATGGTGAACCACTTTTTATTATATCGGACAGAGATCTGAGGTTCAATTCTTGCTTTTGGGCAACGTTGCAATTGGCCCTTGGGACTCAGTTGATAACGAGTATGGCGTATCATCCACAGAATCATGGGATATCCACGATGAGGATAAATACATGATATGGTCTTGTTTGATTCATTTTAGTGGCACATAGTAGGAGAACATAACATTGGTGGTGTTTTTATATATTTATAGTTATCTAGACTTGACACATTTGGATCCGTTCGAATAATTGTATTGGGGTCCAGGTCGTTCCACACATTTTTAGTTGGAAACAGTTGAGACATAAAAAGTGGGATGGAACCTTGTTGATGGGATAATGAATAAAATTATATTGATTAGTAATAGAAAGGGCATGGAACTGAGTCATCATAAACCATATGCATACCATCTTCAATGATAGTTGTCATTCAATGTGGGTGATCACGTGTTTATGAGAATCTCAATGAGTTTGGGACATCAATGTTTTAGAATGAAGGTAAACATATATCTGAAATATATTGTTCCATTCATGATATGTGAGTTGGTTTGAGAGGTGTAATATATGTTGGCTTTTCTTCAACAGATAAGTGTGGTGCAAATTGTGTTTCATTTATCGCATTTAACCAAATATCATCCTGATCCTGGCGAGTGATTCGATGGTATCTTGTTGGGTTAGATTTGTTTGCTTCATTAGTGTATGTGCCAAGGAATCTTTTTTATAGAAATGATAATTTCCTACATGGTAAAATCATCAGTTTAGTGTGGATTTTGATGAAACATTGTCATATTCCTGAGGATACATGGGAACATAAGAAGGAAATGGGGTGTAATAGACTGATCTATTTCAACAACATGATGGTATTCAATACATTTTGGATGAAAATGCCAATGGTGGGGAGAATGTAGCACCCCATATTGAGGTATGGAAACTTTATTTCGGGATTTTATGTGTATGAAGTTGTTGTGTGAAGTTTGAGGGATTTTGCATAGTTTTTGGGAAGACTTTGGTTCTTTTCTAAGGGTGTGTGGTCAGAGAACAGTTAGTGAAAACCAAGGTGCTTCTACTAATAATTGTGCACAGGGATGAAGCTGGCAGCAAGTTAGTTCTTGGTTAAGGTACATGGTTTAAGTAACCGTGTTACCACCCTAGGTAAATCATGAATCCTGAGATAGTGAGATTTTACACGGTTAGTGCATGGTTTGTCTTATTGTGCAGGAAAGAGTGTGGGGTCCCTTTTAGTACGGTAGTAGATGGAATGTTAGTGCACAGTTTTCCTAATAGTGAGTTAAATCTTCCACGAGTAAAAAACTATTGTTTTAAAAATGGATATGATGATATTTTAACCCTAACCACCCCATTTGTGCCCCAAATCGACCCTCACTAGGTATTTCCTCCCGTTCAAGGTTATGGAACATATCTCACAATCCTTGGATAATATTTGAAGTGTTTTCTTGGTTCATTGAACATGATTCTTACTTTAAAAGTCTCATTTCATAATAGTTTGTTGGGTTTTCTATGATATACTCATATATCTCCATCCCAGTTTCTTTTATCTAGTAATATTGTGTATATATTTAGGGAACTTGATTCCAATAATGGTTATCTTTATCTTTTCGATTCTAGGGGATGGGATCTGATAGGGATTTGTGGTGTTTTCAGCTAGATTTGGTGAGCTTGTTGTGTCGTGGGTCACTTTTTAGAAAACCCTAAATGTAGGTGGATTCAATCACAAATCCATTTTATATTTACTGAAGTATTTATTTGAAATTAATTTTCATTATAGAAATTGATTCTGAATTTATTATTTGATGATTTGTTTAAATCCATTTGGTTTTGATTTGGGGATTTTGTGGAAAATGTGATATTATGTCTCAATATGCTAGTTAATTAGATTTTAAAATGATGATTTTAGAATCAGGTGGTGTGTTTGATTTATGTAAATTTTTTTGAAATTGTTTTTCTAAATAATGTTGTTTAATTCAAGTGATTTTGGGCATAAAATGTGTTTGGGTATAAGTGTATATATATATTTTGGACAGTATTGGTTTATATGTTGTTCAAAAATGAAATTTTATGGTTGTTGGGTTTTGTGGTTATGCATGAGTTGAATGGGATGGAAAATGGGAACGAATTACCCCCATAAAATTATTTCAATGTGGTGTGAAGTGAAAAAATAAAAACATGATTGGGTTCAATCTGATGTTCTACCATCAATTGTAACACCGAGCTCATAGGGATGAGTTGTTTTCATGGGAGAGAGATGCATGCACCCACATGAGATGAATTGGGTTATTCCAACAGGAGATAAGAAAATAATTAATGACTCATTGGTTACCTTCCACGGAAATGAGGTTGTTGGGTAAGAAATTCTGGTAAAGATGTTTTTGGCTCTTTTAAAATTGTTTCTAGATGAAATGGTTTTATATAAATGCTTATAAATATTACTGATAACTAGTTCTATCTTAGTGGTGCGAGTAGGGAGTCTATGGGGAGAGCCTAGTAAATATCATTACTCACCCCCTGATTTGGAACATGGGTGATTTAGTATATGTTGTATTTAAGCACACATATAAATTTAATGAATCTCATTTTCTTAGTGGTTCATCATAATTCCTGGGAAGTCTCGTGGAGTAGGAGCTTGTAGAATGGCATCGGTCTGCAGATTCAAGTTAATGTGTATTGGATTTGATGCTTGAACATCCCCCAGGTACTATATTTTTCTATTGGAATGGTTTTCCTTATTTCCTTTAATATAACATTGAGTTTTGATATATTGTTAACATGTATCATGTAGTGCTTATATAGTAATGGTACATTTGATTGGTTGTTTCTATTTCTAATGGAAATAACCCCCCAATAATTCATGAAGCCCTCAATGTTTATTTTCATCCTTTGGCACCTTAGGGATGTCACATAATTTCAAGTACCACATCCTACATGAGTCTAGGAAATGAGGAGGTGATGGATGATAGAGATAACCACTCCCATTTGGAAGAAACCATGGGAAAAAAATAATCGAATGGTTTGTGGTTTTGGTTATTTTATTATGATGTGTCCAAAACAGAAATAATAAAGAAATACCATTCATTTCATATATAAACATACCTGGGATGCTATTTATATTCAATCAAACTCCTTGTAGAACATCTACACTCTTCCCCCAACTCACTAGATTCCTCTGAAGGCTCCCCATGTTCTCAATAACCCCCTCCCTAGAATTTGGTGTCACAAACACATGTATTGCATTTCTCTCTTATTATTTCAATTCAAGTACATATTTTATGATATGTATCTTAATTTATATTTTCTTATGTTTTGGTATGTTCTCCCATATCCAGCATATTTTCCATTTGAAGAATTAATTAGGGGATCCTCCTATCAATCTCCTTATTACATCTCATTAAACATCATGTAAACCTTTATCATGAAGAAATTTAGTAAGGGATTTTCCAATATCCTCTTTTTATCAAGAACATATTTTTGTTGTGTCTCTATGTTTACATTTTATTATTTTGGGATATGTTTTTACATATCCCTTTTACTATAAAAAAATTTATAAATTATTATTTCATCCTTTAACACTCATTAATCCTTCAATTATCTTTTCTATGCACCTGTTTCCATGCCAAAATTTTGCATAGAATACCTACATTTAATACATCATTCATGTTTCCTTATTATCTTATTCCTTATATTTCCAATTCCTTATGTTGAGATATTTCATTAAATATTTCTATTTCTAACTATTTATTCCTTGTTATTATAGATCCCATTTTCTCTGGTCAACATATTTTTATGAATATTTATGTCAAATCATTATGCTGCAGAAATTTTACTGCTATTTTCCATACCAAAACATTTCTATAGTGAATATCATACCGATTCCCTATCAAGGTTGTTCACTTTAATTAACATATAATTTTCATTTTTGAAATAAATGTATTTATTTTAAACTCATTGATCATAGATTAAAATATTATGATTTTTGAATCCATGATGAATGATATATGTGGCATAGTTAAGCATGTTAATGAAATGAATTTAACGGGTGTGCTAGGAATTATATATCACTTCAAAGAATTGGGTAATGTTTAGTATCATGATACATCATGTTGGGGTAGGGTGCGAACCTATTTCCTTTATGGGAAATGATCCACCATGATTTCATTACAGGTCATCCTTGAACCAACTTTATGATGTAGTGTTTTATGTTGTTTCCACATTTCCCGTGTTATTGTTGTCATTCTATATCATGTCTAATTATTATTTTTTTATTCAAACTACATTAATTACATATTGATATATCTTTTTTCTAAAATCTATCACCTTATGAAATTTTTATTCCCTTACTAGGCTTTATAGGTCTTCACTTTCTTATGTTGGTCCCAAAAATATGCCATGAAGTATTCAAATCCATTGATTTTTAGAATAATGTAAAAGATGTTTTCAATAATATATTTGTATACCATGGTCATGAAGTTATTCTATTTATATAATTCTTAATGAAATTGACATCTCAATCAGTTGTGTTTTATTATGTGTGCATTTGTATAATAAACAAAAAAATAATATGAAATAAAGGGAATGTATGTTATAGTTGGTATTAAATATAAGGTAATTTTATTTTTGGGATTAGGATTACAATAGATTAGGGAAAGGCATATGTATAAGAATGTGTATATGAAAGCATAATAAAATTTTGGAAGGTATAGATTATTTGGTATATCATGAAAATAAATCTAATTATGGATACTATATGTGGGTGTGGTTCTAACATAGTTGCACTTAAGAGTAAAAACTCTAACAAGTCAGGCTGTAATGGTAAAACTGAAAACTAGTACATAAAAATGGCCCTTAATGCACACCTAGTTTGACACTCTCAAGGGATATGATTTGATAAAGTATTAATCACATTACAAAACATTATTAGGGGAATAAATAAATTTACAAAAGATAATGTGTTAGAAAATTGACCAAGGATAACAATTATCCAAGCCTAGAAATTCACACATTACATAGATTGATGAAATTAATATGTTATATATTTAATTTCATTGGATTCCATATTGTGTATTTAATATTTTAAAAAAACACATCCTCAATTTTCCCTTTATTTTAGCTAATGTCCAGAAATAGGAGGAAATAGGTAAACAAAATGTATGATGAACAATGTGATGACTACCCAAACAAGATTCTCAACTCGATGGGAGCAGGAATCAAAAACATTATATTGATAATCTTTTAGCTTACATAGATTTGAATAGATACTAGGATTAAGTGTGGCTACCAAAAACATTTATGAGAGAATATGATACAATAGAGAGTTTTATGGGACCAATCCCTCCTACATTCAATGGATCATCTGATCAATTAATTAAGAAATAATAGATAAACTCTATTTAAAAGATATTATAAATCCTTCAATGTTCCAAAAAGTAGAAGTCTCCATTTTCTACTTATTGTGTGGATGGAGAAGCATATCAGTGGTGAAAATTTATCAAAAATATAATGGTTAATAAAGACATTAATGAGATTATGTTTAATGAATTCTAGAAGATATTTTTAAATAAATATTTTCATCACTCACCATCGTAAAATGGAACGATATTTCATTACCCTCATGAAAAAAGATGATTAATCTATCTGGGCGTATTAGGAAAACATAAAAATATATTCAGCATATTACTTCAGAAATTTCATTACCCCAAAATTTATCATTGATCACTTTTTTGGTGGGAAATAACCTAATCTATGAAAATCTATGACAATGTGTGACTTTCATAACTATGAGGAATTCATAGGATGTTCCCTAAAAGTATAAATTAAGATTAGTGTATCCCAATGGTATAATGGTCATACCAAGCAGAATTTGGATTTGAATTCTATCATTCTGATGAATAAATATAATGATGCAAATAATTTTCAATATCATACTTGTAAATGGTGAAGATAGATCCCCATGTAAATTGCGTAAAGGGAATGAAGAAATTCATTATTCATAGGAAGGAAGGGAACCTAGCGTGAAATTTCTGATAGGAAAATCCAACAAATGCGGTGGGAAAGAAATGCTCGGATCAACCCTTGACAAATTTTAATTTTCATCAACTATAAGGAACCTGGTCTTTTTTCAAACCAATGTACTAAACCAAAGGTTTTAAAATTCAATAAAAACCCTACAAGGAAACAAGGGAGTGAGTTTTCAATCACAACCACTGAGGTGGATCCAAACATCGATGTGGTGATAGGTACACTAGTTATTTATTCAAGAATAAAAAATATTCTTTTTGATTCTCATTCTATATATGTTTTTATATCATTCATGTTTATTATAACTATTAAGAAGCCATAAAAAAAATGGAAGTAGATCTATTAGTGAAATAAAAAATGGGAAAATTATTGTATATCTATAATATAAATCCTCCCCTATCAAAATTTATGGGTTGAACAACCAAAAAACCATTTTATATTACATTCTATGGAATATGATTCAATTATGTCCATGGATTAGATTTCCGATATACAAACAAAATAAATTTCTATGAGAAGGAAATCACTATCCTTATTGTGAATTGACCCTCAATTCTATACAAGTGAAAGGAGGAGGATGAATCTTATTTAACACCAACATAACAAGCATGAAGATTATTTATGTAATAGCCAATGATTTTAATTGGAAAAAATATGTGCATAAATATACTATAGAAAACTATGAGAAATTTATAACCAAGCTGTTAAACTGTAGTTTTTCACTTCTGTGTTTTGAATTTCGAAAATCATACATACATGGTTGGGATCAGTATGTTTTTTGTGTCCCATTTGGAAAACATATTTTTTCCTGAATAGTAACCAACCCTTATCAATAGTAACCAACGTTTAATAATATTAAATCAGTCAAAATATGAGTAACCTTACTAGTGAATATTTAAATAAAATTTAGGCATCTTATAAGTGACAATTTGACCATATTAAAAGTATTCATATTTTTGTAAATCATAAATAAATAAATATGATTAATTGTTTAATTTAAAATAAATTATTTTATATTAAAATGTGTTTATAAATTTACAAATTTTTGTGTTATTGTTTTATGTTAATATTATATGACCCTACGTAATTTTTGAAAACATTATAAAATCTGTTTTAATTTAAAAATTTGAATTTTTCAAGTAAATTGTGATATTAATTAATTATTATACGAATAATATATAGATTAATTTTTAAAAAAAATTTCTTCATTTTTAGATTATACTCTTCTAGAAATTGTAGGGGTTAATTTTTGGGATATTTCTGGAATACTTGAATTTTTTACAAATAGTGAAATACCATAATTTGCAAAATAAGTTACACATGCTAATTATAGAGTCATGCATGATGTGCTGATAATGTAAGCCTAATTGTTTCAGGTTCACATGAATAATTTTTATTATTTGTCATTGAATAATCAATATTCCTTCTCGTGTGGGGAAATAATAAATTAATATACTTTATATTGAGAAATCCCTTCTCCCCCACTATAAATACCACCCATCACACTCTGATTTTATCACACCTCTCAAGCTTTAAGCCTTGACTAAACTGTACCCAAATATCTTTTCTAGAACCTCCCCCACGTCCAACAGCTTCTGGTGTCATCAAAAGACCAATCATAGCTTCCTTAAGTTGGATCTCAAGAGGAGGAATCAAGAGGTAATTCCTCTCTCACTCTTTCTTTCGTTTAAATTCCTTTCAATTTCAAGTTCATTTATTAATATATTCCCACTAATCATCATTCAAATTGTATGGTAACTCCAGTATAATAAATATAATGGAATTTTATGATACTAATGGGATATTATATCATCCAACTACCTTTTTCACTTCATTAATTTTAATAAAGGGAATGTTGTTCGTGAGGTGTTAATTTATCACCATTAAGAACAACAAGTTTTCAATTCCCTTTACACCTTCTTGATCCGGTCATGAAACTATTTTTATAGTTGAACCAGATTGTATTATATGTATTATATCATATTTTTGTGATGGAACTGACTTATGTTCATATAATTATATAATTAAACAAAACAAGTTCTTTGTGGTCGAAAAACTGCCCAAATTAACCTAAACAAACATCATTTAATTATTATCTAATGATTCATCGACATGGTATATAAAAAAATTCATTATAAGATCACTAATAACATTGAGGATAATTTATATATGTTTACCCATGTCTTGCACGAACATCAATTTATGAATACATGTAAACCACTCAAGAAAACAAAAAAACGAACATTCCTGAACAATATTTTTAAACTCGATAACTCATGCAATGGCCCATAAATTAACTTAATGAAACCAAAATTAACACTATTCAAGTAAAAAGGTTCTGTATTTGTCAATTAATTAATCTAATGTCGTTATAAATGATATTAAATTGAAGAATGCGTTCGGATACAAGGTAAGGGGAAATTCTCGAACCAAAAATTCTTTCTTTGGGTTCTCCCCCTTTCACTCCATTTTTTGTATGATTACACCTTAAAAAATAATTTTTTCATCAATATATAACCTATTAAAGGATATAAATGTTTTCCAATAGATTTTATGTCGATGCCAATGTTTTCCAAAATAACCCCTCTTTCAAAAATACACATTTTACTTCTCGGGATAGGTTGATGGTTCATTAATCATGTATGTTATTATTGATTTCTTTTGGGAACCCAATGTTTAGGAATGTATTATTATAATATGAAACCCATTCCTTCACTTGGGTTATTTGTGTTCATTTCTGAAATATTTTCTATGTGGCATGTATGATAATGATAATTCTATGGTATGACAGGTGTGCCCAGAATTATATAGCGCCAAGTGATTGTTATGATGTGACAGGTGCACCTGTAATTATATAGCAATACAATGCATTGGGTAATGTTATTAATCATATGATATAATGTGAAATGATGTGGGAATAGGATTATATCTTTCATCACTAGTTTGGGTGGTAGTTAACCACTAAGACATGATGTTTTATGTTTTATAGATTTATATATTTCAAGTATTTTATTAATGATTCCCCTCATTTCCATGATCCTTTACCTATGTTATGATTGCAACCACCCATTGTAATATTTTTTTTATCTATCATCATACTATGATTTTATCTTACCCCTTTTTATGTTTATCCTCCAGTGACATTGTGTAAAAACATGTTTTCATGAAAAAATAAGAAGCTAGAGAAGAAGGAATTGAATAAATGTAATTTTTTTGGTAATAAATGTATAAGTATGGTTTTTCTAATCCTCTAAAACCTACATTGGAAAATTTCTTCAACTATATAATGTATTGTGTATTTTTATGTAACCCTTTATACAAAAAAATACATTGAATGCACTAGTACTAGATCCAGAAGTGTGGGTTCAGGGGTTCAAAATTTCCTTACAAGCAAGAATATCTAGTTCAAATGACCAACTCTATGGAATGAGTCATTATTTAAGAAATTTTAACTAGTAAATATAGTCTATTATGGTCATATTTATAACATCAGTTATATATAAACTGATTCTCTAATTTTATGCAAAATATTTTTTGTGTTGATTATTACAATAACTGATTCGCAAACTATTTTTAGTGTTAGTTTTTTATAAAATGGATTCCATGAAATATGTAATTATATATTTGGCATTGGTTTTACTAGAAAACGATGAAAAAATGGCCAAATGAATTTTTTTCATCAATTTTATTAAAAAATGATTTAAAATAAGATATTATTCATTAGTTTTTATATGAACCAATTCCCAAAAAAATTAAATATTTTTATTATACATTTTATAAATTTTAGAGGTTAAAAAACTTTTGAAAATGTTATCCCCCAAAAAACTTATTTATTTTTTTATTCCCTATTCATCTCTCAACCAAATATGACTCTGATGCATACCAAATCTCTTCGAAAACTATTGTGGTAAATCATGTTTGATTTAAAAATTATTATCAAAATCACTAACCATAAATCTTCAAAAATACATCCTTGATTCATGATACAGGTTTGTATTTCATCTTTGATAAACCTATTATGATCAAGAGGCACCATGTTAGAGGTATTTTGTTATTCATTTTTCTTTTTAATTTTTTTTAAAATTATTTATTTTTTAGTTTTCATTATTTCAATGAATTCAATTGAAGTAATATATATTTAGGATCAATATTTCATTGCTTAACTACGGTTTTGATGGGTTTTTTATATTTTTAAGATAAATTTCTTATATTTTATTTATAAATTTGATTAATTATATAGTTATTTGTGTGGATTTCCTTGTTAATTATATATTTTTTAACGTTTTGTTTAATAGTATAGATTATTTATTTGATGTAATTATCAAATTTTTGTAGTAATAAATATTCTAATGTATATAATAGTCATGTTAAATTTATTTTCTATATAAGTGAAAATTTTTAATGCATAATAAATAATAAGCGCTTATCAAAATATGCATACGGAAAAATAAATAAATAAATGAATCTATATAGAGAATAAGTTGTAATGACACGTCAATGTAGAAATAAAATCCATTAGTAATAAAACATAGAAATTATGTAAGAGAAACTGTATATATATATATATTCATCAACAAATATTTTCACATGGGTCCCCAACTTCCAAACCTACATTCCTGGTCTCATTCAAGCACACGTGTATCTAATTTTCACCATAATCTAATAATTAATTATAAATTGTAAGATATAATTCCATATATATTCCATTGATAAATACACTAAAACTTCTTATAAATATACACTATAATTTATCTAATTGATATTTTCATGTTTATAATCATTAACTTTAATCACATTAAAGAAACTTTTATTTACTAATTCAATTATAATTTTATATTTAATCAATTTACTTTTGGTGTTGAACAGATACCACCACAACAATGATGTAATACATTAAAAAATTTAAATTACATTAATTATAATAGCACAACTCATAAAATACATAACTGGGCATCTGATTATCAAAACATCATCACAATGAGTAAATATATAAATGGGAATATGCCCTCAAAACTAATCCTAGTTTCCTAGGTTCCATTTCCTTAGTATTCCCCATAGTTTCATTCCTTTAACAATCATCAACATTGTCTCTCTCAATATCTGGGGACTCCATTTTGTTCCTATGAAATCATATCCAACAATATAAATGTTATCAATATTGAAATTAATTCATTGATAGGATCAAATCAACTGAGGATACACATATATTAACAGTATTATTCTGCAATGTTCAATAGAATATCTGGAGAAGGCCACAAGACATTGTAGCCACCTATATCAAGGATGTGATCATTCGTCAAAAATTATTCAGAAAAAATTATTCTAATGCACAAATTATATTAACCAGTTTTTTTACTTTTGTTTTACATACTAAGAATAAAATATGAATTCTCTGTAAAAAAAGTGTTTCATGAATATATACATATTGAAATTATATCAAACATTATTTATTAAAGGTTAAATAAAGAGGAATATTTATTTATATATTGAAGGATATAGTTAGAATGAATGAGGTGTTGTCTAATATTCGTTTAAAAAAAGCTAACTAAACATGAAAAAATTATGTTTACTCCATTACTAGTGTAATATGAAATATTTTTTAACTTATTATTTAATTAAAATAAGTACCTCAAGTAATTTATAATTTACCTTATTCAAAATAATTTTTTATATCTCCCACTTTATCACAAATCATTTTGATTATATGTTTTTATGTTTATAATGTATCTTCATGTATATATGTTATAAAATTATTATATGTCTTAATATATTCACCATTTATATTATGATCTTATGAATTTTATGGATCACAATTAGATAAATTTGCAAATAGCCGTAAGTGGGTATGAAATCGGAGTAGAATTGTTTTTGTATGTTTATAAATTATATACTTAAAACAATGATGTTACTTTCTATCGAGGCATGAAGAGTTTGAGTATTATAAGAATAAAATCCATTTCTTGGAAATATCATCTCATTTTTTATTGTTTTTGGAAAAATTATACACGTTGGATCAGACATGGTGAAATTAATAAAAAATAAACATCAAATATTGATTAAAATATATATAATGAGATAGATGATCATATTGAATAATAAAATATTGATAAAGGTTATGAAACCATAAAAATAAAATAAAATGTAAAATGACCATGTAATGTTGATGATAAAAAATTATTCTTAGGTTACACTAAATTTATATATTATTATCATCAGTTTAGATATTATTTAACCAGAAAGAATGAGAATTTTGAAGTGATTAATGTTTCTATAAAACGATTAAAAATTTAAAATAGCTACTTTCATAGGGTAATGATCTTACAGATTCCAATTATGAGGATGTGAAAATATTATTCCCAATGAAATTGTGGAATAAGAAGATACTTGTATTCCCCAATGATTGTGTATATGAATGTTTATCAAAATGCACGCAATTATGGATATTATTCTCTAAGAAGGAAAAAATGAAACTCAGTTTGATTTATAGGTACTGACATATAAATTACTGATAAATCAATTAGGTACCTTCAAATAATTCATGCTAATAATTATAATAATTCAACAATGATTCATTCCCAACTATCATAATCAATCTTCCCACTAAATAAATTTGGTACCATCCAAAAATTCATCATTTCTAGAATCTATTTTCAAATTAAAATGACGATGAAAGGTTGATATGGAATAACAACGAGTTCATAATTGATTGTAACATACACCACCCTTCAAATTCCCCATAGTTTAAGTGATTTGATAAAAAATTTCTAGATATTTTTAGTTATGTTTTAAATATCAAAATGGGATTGTTCATAGATAGAATGAATCCATATCGTATCCCAAGTAGCCAACATAGTTCATAGATTATTTTATTGGAAGTATAGAACTTGTATCCAGAAATATGTATGGGAAAAAATATGTTATGATTAGCTTGATGATTTGTGGACAAAAACATCCAAGGAATGATATTGATATTTATCTTTCACAACTGATTGATTATTTAATACTTCTTATGAGATACATGTGTTAATGTTCCTGATTCATCCATTAAAGTGTAATTTAATTGGTACGCTATGAAAATGTTCACTATAAATGAGCATCCTAAATATAGAATCTTATCTAGATATAGTGTTAAGGGACATAATGAATTTCATATTTTTGAGGAAGAGACTTCATATTATCAATTTCAGAATCAAAGAAAATGGTGTACATGGGACATAAATTATTTTTTAGATTCATATCATATATTTAATAAATGAATATAACGGTTGAGGAGAATATAATAGTCCCCCCAAAACATTTTCCATTTACGAATATTATGACATGGTGAAAAATATTATTATCGAATTATGAAAAAAGGAAGTTCTTGTCTTCAAAAAAATATATCGATTAAACCATCATTCAATTTCAAACAACAATAGTAGATATTTTTAGAGATAAAACATCACATTTATATTATCCATGATGAGAAAGAAATATGTGACAATTTTATTAGAACAGTATTTTACATAAATGGAAAGAAAAAAAATACTTATTTATTGCTATAATGGATATCATATCAATCTGAATTCATTTTGAGTTTGAAAACACAATGAATGGAAGGAAAACATATAAACCTACAACATGTCACAAAATAATCAATAGTGAGAAGATAAATTTTTTTCAGCGTGTGCATGGTATAAAAGTACCCAGGGGATATTATTATTATGTGAACAATTTGTTTCATTAAGGGATTCTAAATCAATTTTTATAAAATATCATATATTTGAAGTATTGATTCAACAAACGATAATGTATTCACTACATGGTTATTTATTAACACTATTTAGAAATTATATCAATATGTTATGTAATTTTTTCTAATTCATTTTTGAAAATTGGTTAATAATTTTTTTTTAAATATTCTTGAGAATAAAGTTTATCGTGTATTTTTTTTAGATTTGTATTTACCATATAATTTTTTTGATATAATTCCATATTTGGTGATTCATATATTTTGTTAGATAAGAATAGGTGGCACAATTTATTGAGGTTGGATGTATCCTTTTCAATGATATATGAAACTTTTTAAGGGATGTGTTAAAAATCCCCATCTACCGAATGCCTCTATAATTTAAAAATATGTTTCAGAAGAGGTTATTTAGTTTTGTACTAATTATTTGTATGAATTGGATCATTTTAGTCTCCCTATATCATGAAATATGATAGTCTATAGTGAAGGTATAGTGATTCATGTCTTAAAGGTAATGTCCATTTCACGAGATGATGTCATAAAAGAACATTTATATATTTTGACAAACACCAATGAGGCTCAGACATATATATCATCATAAATTGATGAATTAAAGGAAAAATATCTAAAAAAATGAAAAGTGGTTGATTATTGAGAATGAAAATTATATTTTTCATTTTATAAAAATAAATTCATCATATATATATATATGCATCAAAATTTCTGAAAGAGTTGGTTAGGGGGTCATCTCTTAATGTAATCACAAGGTTTAGTTTTGACATTAATAGGTTCACATTTTGAACATGAAACCAAAATTAAAAGATTACCATTAAAAATAATGTGTTAATTTCCATTGCGGATGCAAGATATTTTTTTATTGAAAAAGATCAAAACCCAATTTCATGATAAACAATGTATTTTCGAGTTCTTGAGGATAAGTGAGAAAATGATTAATCTAATTTTTGAGTCACAGTGTTTCCGTGAAACTGGGTTGATAGTAATTGTGTTGTGTAACATGATGATAATGTGTATTCATTGTTTTATTTGAAAATATATAACAAAAAATAGGAACCATTTATCATGTGGAAACAAGAAAAGAAAATATATTATGTCATTCATTCAAAGAATGTCCAGGGGTTAATCATTTTGGTATGGGAAAATAATTTAATTGTGTGATGAGGAGGAGGAAAATTTTGTATATTTATATGTGGCTTATTTTTATGTTGTATAATTTCCAAATGATAATTGTAGTAATGAAAAAAATTTCCATGCTGTAAGAAATGATCATGCTAATGGGATATGGTAAAACACTAAATTACTCTCTAAATTATTCAAAAAATATTTTTATTTTATTTCTTTTATGAAATTTATATTTGTAAAAATGATTTTTATTAATTATTTGGTGTATATATATATGAGTAATTATAACTTTCCAATGTAAAAATTATCTTCAACATTTATGGTTAAATATTTTTTGACTAAAAAATATGACATACTGCATTGTATTTTGGTTATATTTAGGAATATGAAAACACATTTGTGTAAATGTGATTTATAAATTTATAAATGTCTCTATCATTTTATAAATTTTTTTATAAATAATATTTTATTATCTCATTTTTTTAAAAATAATGAAATAATTATTATTATATTAAACTTACATAAGTGGGACACTATTTTTATATACATATTTGAGTTATCAACGCGTTTAAATATTCAATTTTATAATAATACATAGGTATAATGAATATCATTGAATTTTCCTATTTCAATGATTGAAACAGAGTAAGAGGAACATTTTGAAAGGTATATGTTTTTAATTATTAAATATTCAATAATATATTCATTTTAGGGAATCAAATATATAATATAAGAAAAATAATTACAGGCTTACATATATAACTCTTTTGGAGGATTCTTATCATTCTACCCAGAAATCATTATCTAGATTTGGTAAATGTGGGATTAAATGTTTTCCAAGCCTATTAAATTTACAAGAAAACAAATTATTACATATTATTTATAATAAAAATAATAATCCACCTGGTCCACATACAACACTTTTTATTTGTTACACTTCCATGTAGTGTGGTTACAGGATTAGAATTTTATATCCTTATTGGAATTCTGTTGACAAGATGGCCAATGATAAGCTATGGGAGTCTGTAACGAAAAAATATCTCTTAATATATTTTTATATAATTTTGTATATATTTTCCATTTTACATGGATAATGATTAATATATTTTATTATAGATGACATTTATTTTTAAATAAAGGAATGAAATTAATCATATATTTCTATCTTTGGTGATGGTTTGATAGAGGGATTTTAGAACAATATTAAAAAAATAACATTCATGGTAGGGTAAAGAATGAAATACCATGTATTATGTGTGATTTTTTAGTTGAATATACATTGAAGAAAATTATTTCTAGCTGACATGATGAAGACTTTATGGTAAAGTAATTATAATATATTGTAAAATTTCATATATATTAATTTATTAAATATCAGTTAGTTTTTTTGTAACAGGGTTTCATGAGATATCATCAAGAGATCCAGTTTCAAAACGTATACCCTTATACTCTATCACATGGAGTGTACCATTTATTAGAGAAGAAAATGATTTCATAAATTATTAGTACATTAATAGATCAATATTTTAGTGGTTTAAAAGAGTTCTATATTGGACCTACATCTCCCCCAACTCGTTATGAAAAACTATAACGGGCGATAAGAAAGAAAAACAAATAGTATCTTATAGAGAAATCTAATGAAGTAAGTGAGAAAATTGGTAGAAATTTATTTTTTATATTATGTGAATGACAGTATTTTTAAATTAACAACACTAGTTTTTCATTTTATATAAAAACATTAGGATGAAAATAATTAGAAAGAGATGCATGCCACATTTATCACTTTTTTATAGGAATGGATGCCCAGCAATTTATTTAGGAAAGTCCCCTAACCCTGGAAATGTTAGGGGATATCAGGAATCTATTTGTATCAATACTGAATTTGGTCATCACAATATGAAATAAAAGTATCTGGAAATATTTAATTTAAAATCCAAGAAAAATACCTCAAAAAATACATGTGTTATCAAATTCCATCAGATTTGTCGAATATCTTTTAGAAATAGATGAGATAGTCCTTACTAGCACATCTTGCGGATTTCCCAACTGACCCAACCCTCCTAGACGACCCAGCATACACAGCCAGCCCAGCTTCCCATCCTTCCCAACATGTCCTACATTCCCATCATTCCCATCCTTCCATGTTGGCCTAACATTCACAACCTACCCGGCCTTCATATATAGAACCTCTAACTCCATTTTCCGACACATCCCCATATTGCAAGTTTTATGTTGGAGATACTCGTGCATGTGTTGTAATGTATAGAGTTGTACATATTTTTTGGGATTATTTACATCAAAAACCTATGTACATTGGTTAGTTTAGAATATCAATAATTATATAATTTATTCAAATAGTCTATTTACATATCCTACCAAGTAGGTTTTTTGAGTTCAAGATTTTGGGTGTCTTTGTTTACTTTGGTCGGCTATAATTCTATGTTATGTCACATATGAGTTTTTTCTTTCTTTTATAAATATTATTTTTAGTTGATTACAATTATTTTATAATGTTTTCTTACATGTATTTTATATATGAAAATCTAAAATCAATATAATTAGTGTAGAAGAACAAGATAGATGTTTAGTAATTAATAACTTCACATTCCCTTTATGTTTCTAACGGGTTTATGAGATTAAATCAGGTTACATTTTGATTGGATAATATTTATGAGTTTTTGATGAAATATATATTTGTGGAAGAAATTATCCACTACTAATATTTAGAAAAGATATCATTGATCTTATTATTTTTTATGTGCTCATTATGCACGTGTTCCAATTGTTTTCCATTAAAGTAATTTTATGTCTCATGTTTTCAATCATTCTTTAAATAAATATTATTTATTGTGACTAACTATATTAATTTGTTTTATTAGGTATCTACAAATGATTATTATTAAGTTTTAGGTTACTTGTGTGTATGGTTTAATAGATCCTAAATTCATTTCAACAGTTATGAAATATGTCATTACTACATCTATAGTTTCATATATATGTGATAGATTCTCAAATACAGAGAATGGGTGATAGTTGTTTCCATTCCTTGATGGGTATGAACACTATGATAATTAAGAACTAATACTCAATAAAATTATGTTAATTTTGTTCTTTTTATATTATAGATCCCATTTGATATTGGGTTCTTTATGCCAAATGGAATGCATATTATATTTGTTTTTTTCGTTATTAAGACTTGTTTCTAAATAAGATTGAACACTATTATAAAATTATGTTTTCTTCTTTTAATAAGTTCTATTTTTTAATTTAAAATGTTTAATAAAACTATTGGTTTATATATATATGAAAATTCAGGTCATGGAAAATGTATAAAAAATATTAGTTTTAGATAATGTAGAAAATCCCATATATTAGATTAAAGGGAAGGGAATATTATTTTATATTATACAATATTTAGTTATATAAATATGTGTGTTTGTTGGTTTTAATTTTTGCTTAAATATTTCCAAACTATTGTCTCATCATCAAAAAGGATGTGTGAAATGTTGTTGTTATGTATTAGGATTCATGTATAAGATAATCATAACTAGGGAAACAAATGAATTAAAAAATATCATTATATTAATTATTTTTTTTATATAAAAATAAAATTTTTAAATCTAATAATATTTCTTATTATGTATCATTTCAATGAAACTGATTCATATAAAATGAAGAACATACCCTTATTCATAGTTTATATGAAAATTATTTATTATGTATGATTGTGATTTAAATTTTATGATATTTCCCTTTCAATGACATTACAAATTTAAAAGTATCTTCGTATATATTTATTTTCATTATGCATGTATGAATTTTAATACATTTTTTTAGAATTATGAATTGGTAATTTTTTATTTTCATTATTATGTATTTATTCATTAAAATACATTTAAATATTATATTCGGATATAGATATGACTCTAAATAAGACTGTGATGTTGGATGTGTAAAACATGATATTTGATTGTTTATTGGGTGATATTTAATAATTTGAACAAAACATGTTTCTCAATTGATGTATATTACCTATTGTTTTGGATTTTATAAATTTTAATTTTATTTCATTATCCCTATATTATATGTATTTACATCATTTTTAATTGATCCCAAACTAATGGAATAATTTTTGATGATTTTTAAATTGTCTTTTCTATGTGAATTTTTTGTTTTACATTTTGTGGAAATGTTTTCAATCATTCCCTAAATAAATTTTTATTAATGGTGCCTATGAAAAATGTTCCCTTTATAATTGCTGGTGACATTTAATTTTTATATATAGCATTTTAAACGAATGGTTCTCTAATATTTCCAATCCATTATGATTTTGTGAGATCTACTTAACTGAGAATTATATATTCATGGGTTTTTTCTTAAAATAATTCCCCCTTTATGTCATATTTTAAATTAAATTATTATTTTCTATTATCATTAAAAATCTGTTCGTGATTTTGATATCTAGAACATGATATAGTTTTCATTTCTCAATGACCATTATGATCAAGATCCTATCCTGTTTTGAATTGATATTAATTATATATTTCTTCGCATGTGTAGATATTAATTTTGTCAGATTGAAAATTTTTCCTATATCATTATATATATTTTAATTTATCTATCACCTAATGGATAAATATGTGATGATTTTATATGTGTGGGTTCTACAAAAACTTTTTCTCTTTCAGGCAGTGGTACTATTTTAATCGACCACTAAAGCAGTTTGTTTCGATGTTGTGCATGATAGTAGAAGGTTAGTTTTTTCATGGATCAACCTCCATGAATGTTCTTCCTCTCTTTGGGCCTCTATATCAAGTGATTCTTTTAGTTTAATGATATTGACAGTTTAATTCATTTTATAAAATGTATTGAGATCTCTAGAATTCAGAATGGTGTGAAAGTTGATATCATGAGGATGATTTGTGAAGATTATTTACTATGCGGATTTTTTTTGGTGTTTTGGTTATATTATTTCTAATATATATAAAATTTATATTCTATTTGTAGGTTTACATATACTGTAAAATTTATTTGTACATCTAATTTCTATGAAAAAGTATACAACATTCTATGTATTTTATGAAAAAAATTGACATTGACTCATTGAAAAAGAGTTTTCGGCGTTAGATTTTATATAATTTGATAAGAAAAACTAGAGATGACTGAGATTTTGTGTTAGTTTTTAACTACACAAAAGATAAATACTAATTGATAACATTATTTGGTATTGGTTTTGGATTATACCGAAGTAGTAGATCGCCAAAACCTGATCTAGATTCAGTGTTATTGTTTATGTGTACTGACACCAACAACTACCATTCATCATTGATTATCATGTAAACTGATGACGTACACAAAAAACCCCTAATATTACACATTAAATTTTATTTAAACTGATTCCAAATACTATGTTTCAGCATTGGTAATTTGTGAAACTGATGTTGAAACACTAATATGGTTTGTTTTAATGCTTGGGTTTTTAAGCCGACATTGAAACATAAAATTTTGGATGATTTCTTTTTACAAGTTGTTTCAAAACCAACATCCAAATATAAAAACCCCGATGTTGAAACACTTTTTTCTACTAATGATCCTTTATGAGTGATTAAAATTACGTGTTTCCCAAGTAATTACATTGTCTTCTTCCTAGAAGATTGGTTTTATTTTTATTCTAACATACACATGGGGAGTTAACATTATCCATGACTCTCTATTTAATGGTATTTGTAGAACATGAGGTGTAGAGAAAAAAACAATTATAGAATCTAGATAAAGGGTTAATTTTTCAATGTGTTTCTTATTGGGGTGAATCAGTCATATTCTTCTTGGAGAAGGATGGGTCAATGTGCCTTTGCATTGATTATCATCAGATAAATAAAATCAAATTAATGAACATGTATCCTTTATCGTGGATTGATGAATTGTCTGATCATCTATGTGGAGAAAAATACTGCTCCAATGTGGATCTTCAGTTGGGATTTTATTAATTAGGGGTAATGAATAAATATATCCCCAAGAGAGATTATCATATATTATATGCGCACAATGAGTTCATAGTGATTCTACTTGGACTTGCTAATTTTCTAACATGTTATAGAAATGGTCAATATAGTCATTAGAGATTACCTTGAAAAATTTATAGTGTTTAAGGATGATATTCTAATATACTAAAAAGCAAAGTATGATCATGAAGAGCTTCTAAGAAAAATTCTAATTACACCATGAAAGAATAAAAATTATTCCTAGAACTAAAAATGTGAGTAATAGTTGATGTAAGTCTAATTCATGGGGGTATATCATAATAATAAATGTAATATTTGTTTATAATTCAATGATATAATTACATTGAAGATGATCTAGGAAAACATATGTGATAAACATATATAGTTTTATATATATTACAGGGTTATAATCATTGATTTGTGCTACATTTCACAGATTTTCAATTCCTCTATCCATGATAACTCAGAAGGGTCTTGTTTTCATTGTAGGAAAAGTGTGAAGAGATCATCATGGACCAAAAAATGAGGCTTATCATTACCATTTTGTCATTATTCCCAAAAGTGGTGAAATTTTTGTGGAATTTAGTGATGCTTTAAACATGGTATAAAGAATTGTGTTTATACATAATTAAATTTAAAGATTATTCTTCATGTTAGGTGAATGTTAATGAATAGAACTACCCAAATCATGATCTAAAATTGGATCTGGTGATCATTGATTTGAAAATATTGTATAATTATCATTTTGGGTAAAAGTGGGAAATATTCATGGATCTAAATATAATCATGTTTATATTCACATTTAAAGAGACGAATATGTGAAAATTAATATGGTTAGAGCTGATCAGGGACTGTGACTACTCAATTCACTACATTAATGAGAGAGTAAATAAAGTGTCAGACACAGTAAGTAGAAATGATACACAAATTTTAACATTAATTTGAATGGATAAGGATCTGATCTTAATAGATTTGTAATGGATGGAAGTTTTCTTTAAAAAGGATGGAAAATAATCAATACATTAATAAATGATATATTATCCATCAATTTTAGAAAAGATAAGTGATGCTCAAACTGATGATGTGGGAATTTAGAAGGAAGTGGAATCTATAAGGGGAGTGAAATATGTGGAGTTTAATGTTAATGAATAAAGAGACGTGTGATTTGGGTCAAGTTAATGGGTACTATAAAATCATGTTTTAAAGAAGGAGCTTTTGGTTAATGCCCATAGCCCAACCTTCTCCATCCACTCAGGATGAAAAAAGATGTATCACGATCTTTGTAAACTCTATTGGTGGGATATTAAAAATAATGAAATAGTTGAATATAAATCAATATATCTATAATGTTAGCATGTGATGAAGGATGGAAAAAAATATTGTGGGATAATGCCACAATTACCCACACCTATATAGAAATTGTAAAACATCACCATTGACTTTGTCACGGTTCTTCCAAGGACATCTAAGGGAAACAATTCTATAAGGGTTTTTTGGACCATATTATAAAGGTATATAAATTTATCACAATATGAGAGTACTTCTCACTAAATCAACTACCATGGATATATATCAGATAATTGGTAAGGCATCATGGAGTACCACTACTAATTGTATCTAGTCATGAAATGAGATTCACCTCCAAGTTATAGAAATGCATCCAAAATTATATAAACACTATGTTGAACTTCAGTGTTCCCTATCATCATAAAACTGATGGCCAGTATGAGTATACTATTTAGAAACATGATGACATGATGAGAGCTTGTTCTGTGGACTTCAAAGGAATATGGGACCAACATCTACCTCTAGTCGAGTTCTTATAGAACATCAGTTTCCACTCTAGCATCAAAGTGGATCCCTATGAAAGCGATTATGGGTAGAAAACAATTATAGTGTATCTTCATAATAGTGATAACATTATTAATATAAATATGAGGTTGTTACAAATACAATTATCATTAGAAAAGGATGTTATGGCGTCAACCAGTAGCATTACACCATGTAAATCCCACATATCATAGATTATAAGGGAGATAGAATCAATGGGACATACCCATTAAAAAACCAATTCTAAGAACTAATAACTTCACAATAATTGAAATCATTTATTGGATAATTTCAGGTTCAATGAGATCTCAACCAAAACGATGTTCGCTGAACCGCCCCAAGGAAAACCAACAATCACACACCTTACTCTTAGAGAATTAAATTGTATATTCAATGTATATGTATCACGACTATTAAAATATTATTATGTAAGTTTTTTATATTATATTGAATTTAATTTCACCCTATTATTTTTACTTTATAAATGATTTTTTAATTTGATACAATGAATCACAAATAGTATTTTTCCAGAATATTGAAATTCAGTTAAGGAATTAGTTTGGATGAATTAATGGATTATGAAATAAATAATATTTTAATAAAATATTAATATAGAATAATTATTATTAAATATATATGATCATTTAATTTTTAAGACATCAAATATAATTTTTATATGGGCACAAAAACAGTTATTTTCTAAAAAACTGAACATTTCGTAATAATTGTAGATTTTATTTTAAAAGATAAAATTAGCATATTTATAAAATTAATTATATAAAATTAATATTATTTTTTTAATCATAATATCATAATTATACAATGGTTATTTTTTCATAATTTTTTGAGTCAGTCAAATATTTGGGTAAAAATTAAATACCGTTTTAATTTACTTTGTGTATTATAATGTCATAATGACCAAAATTAATGTGATAATTACTATGAATGGGATACAAGATGAAATATATATTTTAACTTCAAAATTATGAGATTTAATGTTTCTTCAATTTACTTTGGAAGTTCATTATGTATCCTCGAAAACTGATAAACTATTTTAAGGTTTTAAAATCCTTTCTTTAAGAGTATGACTTAAATCCTCATAATAAGTGTCATTATTTTATTATATTAGTAAATTTTCCTTATAAAATATTTATAACCATTCAAATTTTTTAGAAACAATGGAAAACCCCATATGATGGTTTTTTGTTTTGGTTATATTATTATATAGAGTCTCTAACCCAAATAATTAAGAAATCCCACAAATTTTATAAATAAACCCACCCAATATTCCATTTATCTTCACTCAATCATGTTTTAGCATGTCCATACTCTCCCATAAAATAATTATAGTTCTCCAAAAGAAAAATATGCTCTAAAAAATACTATCTAATGTATTTTGTGTCACACACTTAGATACAATGTTTCTCTCTTCTCAGTTCCCTTTGAGAACCTCATTTATGATATGTCTATAAATTTTTATTTTTGTATATTAGGGTATGTTCTTCAATATCACAATTACTATACATTTTATTAATAAATTATTAGATCCTACTTTAATCATAATGATTCACTCCCATTACCCCTCATATCCCATTGTCACCAAGCTAATATTTAGTAAGATATCTTCCACTGCTCTTTTTTTTATCAATCACATATTTTTGTTATGTCTCTAAATTCAATTTTTCTTATGTTGGGGCATTTTCATACATATGAACCATATTATAAATTTTATTTATAAATGATTATATTTTTCTTCCACTATCATTAATCCTTCCATGATCTTTTATTTACACCTGGTACCAAACAAATATTTAGTAATGGATCCTCACCTTCCAATCATTATTCAAGTTTCCTTATTATCACATGCCTTCTACTTCTGATTCCATATGTGGTGATATTTAATTCTATTCCCCTATTACTACATATTTGATTTCCATGTGATTAGATACCCATTTCTCTCTCATCAACCATTTTTATGAATCTTTAATTGACGTAATTCTGAAGCAGAAATTTAAACCTGATTTTCCACGCCAAAACTATTTTGTAGTGAACAACATACCCATTTCCTAACAAGTGTGTTCACATTAATGGATATATAATACTTTTTTTGAGACATTGAATCTATTTTTTTGGTTGTATGTGGAACACAAAAGCATGATAATAAAATGATTGTGAAGTGAACCTATTTCCTTCATGGGAATTTTTCCATCATGATCTCATGGACGTTTAGGCTTGACTTAAGTTTATGATGTTATTTTTTAAGTTTATTCTCATTTTCTATATCATGAGTTTCTTTTTGTATCATGTCTTTTTTATCATGTTTTTCATTCTTACTCTTTTTATGAATCATTGATATGGTTGTTTCCTAACACGTATCATTGTACTCCATATTTTTTCATTTAATGAGATTTTCAAATCACACCATTATTATATTCTACCTCATGATATCCCTTTCCATTTTGAAATAAATGTAATTTTAGAAGAATGTTATTAAATATATCAATAATGTAGTTGTATCACATGCTCAAGAAGTTATGCTATGTTTATAAATCCCAAATACAATAGAATTCTATATCAATCAGGTTTTATTATGTGTACTCCTAGGTAATAAACCATGAATTAAATTGTAATAAATAACATGGTTGTTATAGAAATATTTTTATATAAAAATTAACATTAAAATTTCAAAAACTCTATCAATAAATCAACACTATAATTTTACAATGAATAAAATCATTTAAAAATAAGAAATTAATAAGATTCGAACTCAAAATCGTTTTTAATGACAAAAAAATACCTTAGAATCACGGAATATAAATAAATTGATTGGAACACCTTAACCAATAGGTTATATTACCCTTAAAATAAAAAATGATTCCCTAATCAAAAAAAATTATTAATAATATATAGATCCAAAATAACCAAATGATTTTATAACCCTATAGTCTATTATAAAAACAAAATATAGAAAAAAAGATCATGAACGATGATAGAAATAAATTTCAATGATATAACACGAAATAAATGGTGAATCCTTTGATATATCTCACCATAACTAAAGGTATAATGAGTCCATATGAGTGATACATTTCATAGTTTATGTCTAGAAAAAATGAGGGAATAATATAGTTAAATAACCCCATGGGAAAACATGGCCAATTCCTTTAAAAAATAGGTCTCAATTGGTTCACTAGGTAAAGCATCATTAATATTGTGAATAATTTCATATTGGTTTGTTCACAATGTGAATAAGTGGATTAGGAAGGGAACCAAGAGATACATAACACATGATCTCATGATCATGAAAACCCAACTTATTCCCAAAATAGTACATGGAGTGAATATATAAGTCACACTATGAAACACTGAAGCTGTAGTTCATCAATTGCATAAAAAATCTATAATAACCATATTTTATCCCTGATCAAAAATTATATTGAAAATTATATTAAATTAATTTTCATACCTAAATTAAAACGTGATGTGATAATCACTAACTACTATATCAATTTATTTCCTCATAAAACTACGTATAAGAAGGATGGTCTCGAAAGTGGCAGGGAAACTTCTCTCTTACTAATGATTCACTGTCAATAATCACATAATAATCATACCTATACTACTACAATTATAAAAAAAATGTAATATAACTCTCACACAAAATATTTTATCAGGAATCAACAGTCTGATATGGATACTTGACCACTAAAAAAGCCAGCTCCAAATCATTATCACCCAAATTCATGATATGATAAGTGTTATGATATAACTTCTAGACATATGATACATTAAATAAATCATGGATCAAAGTTAACTAAGGTCATATGACTAACCAATAATCAACTTTTATAATCAAGAGTCTGATATCAAACAGTCTTATGTTTCATGAAGATAATTTTCCTTTCTTGAAATAATTTTTAGGAACCTATCATGAAAAAACATTACTGAATACATGGTCTCTGATGGAAAAATCTCAAGGATTGTAGTTTTGGTTTCAGAAAAATTATACCAATATTGATATATCACTAACCATCAAAAAGTATCATTGATAATAGGTGATATATTCTAAACTATGCACATCCAATTAAAAGGAGTGACACTGAACATATACAAACAATGTAGTGATTTATAAGGATGACCATACAAGGATACTAAAGTAGTCATTCATGGGATTAATTATATCTATTTCTTTTAGGAAAATTCGACCTGTCCTAAATGGAAATCCATATATACTCTATAATTCATGATACACACATATCATATATTTTAAAACCTAATTATTCCACGCAGTTCTCCATACCTCTAAGAATGTTTGTTTGTTCTCATCCTAATATGAGATCTTATTTCCTTGTAGTGGCCATTCCAAATGACATAGATTAACTAGTGGTCTATATAATAAATTACTATTATTGAATCCATTATAAAACTCAGAATCTCAGACATTTAGACCACTCCCAACTCTTCAACCCGTGTGGTATTCTAAATATGAATAAAATGAGCCAACAAGATTCGTAGATCATTCATTATCCACATAGAAATACCATATCTAGATGTATATTATAGTCCAATGATGAAATCCCATGGAATTCATGTATCACATAAATATTATAACATATATTAATTGATAGAAACAAAATGTATTTTGTTTCATATCATTGATATGTTGACATGAATAATAACTAGATACAAAATTAGTTATGTCCCACATTCTTTTATAATACTTCATTGTAATTCCTAGGTGAAAAATATATTAAAATTAAAGAAAATACCCAATTAAAAACATTGTCATGATTATAGAATAACCCATGATTTTTGAATTAAAATAACTCCCTTTTTAGACGTTGACCACTCAATACTAATCTCCCGACTATATAAATAATTCTCCATATATCAAAATTCATCATCCCACTACTACTTTAACTAAAATAACATCAAAATAGTTGAAATCAACAATATTCTAACCATTAAAAAAATTCCACTATTTTATTTTGTATTAGAGAAACCCAAAATGGTGTCTCATAATGTTCCCTTCCTCCTTGAAATCCGTCACTCCCCTAAAGGGGAAAATTTTATTTGAGGGTGTCAGGAACACAATTACCCTTTCCAAAGGATTATGGTATCTCTAAATAAAATGAATGATAGTATCACAAAAACCACCTCTACCCAAGTTTCCTGTCCAAAAGAAAAATATATGATTATAAAAATAATAAGGATAAAAAAGATTTTGAATCGTTCCAAAAATACCCATAATATGAACCACTCTAAAGTTAAAGCAGAATTACGACAATAGAATATGTATTAAAATGTGAAAAAGATTCAAAAATGTAATATTAACTTCGTAAATATTATGATAATATCACTCCCTTTATGGTTATAGATTTCAATACACCTGGAATCTTCGAGAATTCACTAAAAAATTATTGATAATACAGTTATTGGCCGAAGATTCTTGGAATCATGAAAAAAATACATGGATATTTTAATGAAATGAATGCATCCACATTATAAGGGTGAAGTAAGATTCCCTGTCATGAGAATACATGTCCAATGAACTAATTTTTTGATATAGAAGTAAATATTTGATAGCTTATCATTATTGAAACGATATCTCAAAGATACAAATTGATCTCTATAATGACTCTCATTCAATTATCCACTTATTCTGTTAATAATGATATAATCAATGAATACCACATGGAGTGAATCTAGATACATGTTAAATGACTATTTAATCCACGCCATAAAAAATTCATAGGTTTTTAGGCCAGTTAGAATTAAGAGATTATAAACATGACCATACTCTCTCTTGAAGAATATCTTCGAACCACTCGACGAATTAATTATAAGATGGTGGGATCTAATATCATGATCATATCTACATAACCATTTATATACTTAATTGTTGATGAAATATATTTTTCTAAGTAGGGGGTGCACATGAGCCTCAACCTAGTTGGTGAGGTATCCTTACATGCACCCACTAGACCCAGGATTAAAACTAGCTAGAGACAAATTTCTAGGGGTTCTATAGCAGGGACTATAGCAGTGTTGTGGAAAAAATGTACACTGTGCAGGTATTGTAGCAGTTATTGTAGCATATACTGTGTGGTACTATAGCAGCTGGAACTATTCACTATGGGCCATCGGTCTTGGCTTGGAGACCTTAAAGCTATTGGGACACCTAGGCCTTCGGGTTAGTAGGGATTTCAGGCCACCAGTAAGGCATTTGAGACACCTCATGGCCTTTGGGCCACATGCACATTCCCCAGACAGACTACAAAAAATAAGCAGTCCCAGAAGAGGATTCAGAGTAGGTGCACTCACCAGATTAGAAATAAATGGATTGTAAAAATGAGAGGGGTGGTTATTCCATCAGGACCAGACTGTGCATGCACAGGAAGCTTAGCCAGACGGCCATGCGAAGGTGGAGAACTAATATCACGATGTAGATGTTGGGGAGAGGTAGTTCCTTGTAGATAGTCTGGTTGAATTCCCTAAGATCTTTGGGTCATGTAATCTCATAATCATACAGGCCTTGTAATCTCTGAGCCTACGGGCCTTGTAAGGGTTCCTCCTCATCCCATAAAAGGGGGGTTATTAGAATCAATAAAAAAATAAGGCCTTCGGGCCATTCAGGTAAACAAGGTGTACATATTTTAAATAGTATTTGATTTGAGATTACCACAATCAATGCACAAATGATTATTTTTATCAAAGGTATATGAATATAATTCATTGGTGGACTAGGAAGATATATTAAGTGGTAAAATACCATTTCCTTCAAAAATTTATTATTATATCATAAAATTAATCAAGAATATTCGTTCTATACGTTAATAAGTTTTTAATATAGGATAGGTCACTATTAATAATTTAAACTTGATCTCTTATTTTATCTATGGAGGAAGGTCACAAAACACAACCAAAAACACCTCTACGTACTCTTTAGTTAATAGAGGAAGTTTTTATATCATGGTTTCCTCATCATGATCTATTGAAAATAGGGATATTAATATACCATGCTCTAGTTCAGAAGGAACTAAATGAATATTACTATGACCGCATTCTAAATTAAACAACCATGAGTTCTCATTGGGTGTAAGGAATAATACCTAGGGATGAGAAAAAATAATCCATGAGATATGAAAAACAAAATAATTTATTAAGAAAAAAAATTCAAAGCAATTTATATTAATATAATGGAAACATAAGATAACTAAACATTAAATATAGTGAATTAACAAGATAGGTAGCATAGAAACTACTCTAATTACATTTAGAGAGGCTTCATTCTCTCTATAAAATATATTTTTAATATCCAAAGGGTGATTTAAAATATTAATGGACAGGCCTGATATGAATCAAGAAGATGAAATTTTTTCAAATAAAGTTGTTTATAATGATAATGAAATTAATATTGTAACTCTCATTATTGCATGGAATACCAAAAACTACAATATAAACTATTAAACCATATAAAACTATTTCACTATTGAAGGTGAGTTAGTCTTAACCTCATAATCATATGGATAAAAACATAATTCCATTGAAACATTTAATTTTTACACTAATCCTCTTAGTTATGAAGATCTTATCAAATTTTATAATAAATGAAATCCTGATAATATCATTTTAAATGACCCATATATATAATATATGCCATACATTGGTGTTGATGAGAAATATTGTCTCATTTTCCTTTTCTTTCTACACCGGTAGGATGTTAGAGAGAAAATACTAACCATTAAAAAAGGATTAAAATGATTCTGACACTGGGAACCACCTCTATATTCCATGAGACCCTCATATTCTTCATCTTCCATTTCAACGAGCCACTATAACTAGCATCAAACATGAGAAGCATTCCAACCAATATCGGAAACGACCCACACATTTATTAATGGAAATTATTCTTTCTCTGATTAAGTGTCTTTTTATGTAATACAATTATATAAAATATTCACTTCTTTTGTTTTATGTTTTTTGATTTTTAAAATACCGTTACGAATTTATACCATAACTAATATATCTATTGAACAGTGATCACGTGATTATTATCAATATAGGGCTTTAACAAGTCCAATTTACTCAGAAAAAGGAAGTGATGCTCTCATCCAGTATACTTTCCCCATACGAAGCCCATTTGTCAGAGCTCGAAAAGGAGGTGGCGTCACTGGCCTCTGCTTTTTACCATGCCCATGCCGATCTTCAACAAGTTATGTTCAAACATAACCGCCTATTGGAGAAGTAGATGTAGATAGAGATTACTACCTGAGCGATGTTATCCGATCCACCCAAAGAGTCGATCACCATCACACACCTTACCCATTGGTCCTATGAAGGTGTTGTAAGGGGTTATGTAATGATATCGTTGTACTATGATTATGTACACTACTTTTTATAGAGAATATACATGCATTTTATTATTGTTACATTGTAAATAATTTTTAAAGCATAAATAATATTTTTAGTTAATATTCAACTAAGAAATATATTTCGATGAATTAATCTATTTCTGAAATTAAATTAAATTTTAATAAAATATTATTATTATTATTAAATAACCTTTTTATTAATTATAAAAGATTATATAATTTTATTAATGCAATTATACTTTGTATTAAGGTATGAAATTAGTTTTGTAAAAACACATGATTTTACGATATATGTTAGTTTTTATTTTAAAAGTGAAAATCAACATATTTATAAAATTATTTAGATAAAATGAATATTATTTTTAGTAGTAGGACGTTGAAATTATCCAACAGGGTATTTTTCATAATTTTTTAATATAGTCATATTTTTGGGTAAAAATTAAATACTGTTTAATTATATAATGTGTTTTATGGCATCATAATGACCCAATAGTGATGTAATAAAATTCTGTAAACACTATGTTCGACCATTATATTTTTTACCATTAAAATAATGTTATTTTAGGTTTATTTAATTAATTTTACAATGATTTAGTGGAAACTTCAAGACTTATAAAAGAGTTTAGCTTTTTAATGTGATTTCGTTGAGAGTGTGACTCACATCCACATAATAAACCCTATAATTTTAGGAAGTTTTTTCATTCTCCATATATAATATTTTTTTCCACTGCCTTTGGAAAAAACCATAGGAAAAAATCATGGGCCAGTTTGTGGTTTTGATTAGTTTAATGTGTAGTGTCCCAAACCTAATTAATAAATAATTCCCCTTAATTTCCTATATAATACCACCCAAGCTCCCACTTACTCTACCATCAAATACTTTGGAGTTCATCCTACACCTGAACTCCCCTCTCTAAAATCCTCCCAAGGCACCCTATGATCTATAGAGGCCTCTCTCAAGCCCCTCCCAAGCCATTGGGATCAAACATACATGTAAGGGATTTCTTCCATTCAGATTTTTGTCCAAATTTCATTATGTTGTAATGAACTTTTATTAGTAATTAAAATGTTGGGGTATTATTTAAAAACTCACCCATACTTCCATTTTAATGTTTTAATGATGAGATACCTCTTTTCTTTCTAATTAATTCATTCCATGTACACCTATTACCATGCCAAAATTCCGTAAGGACTTTCTCTATCCTCATCTACATTCAAGTAATTTTTTTATATTATGCATCTAAATTCCATTCCATATGTTGGTATATTATTTACCATGATCCCCTTACATTCTATTAAATATATAAATGAATATATACCCTTTTCACAATCATCAACCCGTTTTATGAATTTCTATTTGATGTCGTTATGCTGCTAAAATTATACCAACATTTTAATGCCAAAATCATTGTGTAGTGAATACCATACCAACTTCATTATCAAGGGTATTAACCATTATCTGAATGTACTTGTTGATTTAGGACATACATTTCTGTATTCCACACATATTATTCATGGAATGAATTATGATGTTAATGAATCCATGTTGTATAATGCATGTGGCACACTTATGCATGAAATTCAATGATTGTTAAGGGTGTACCATAATAGCGCTACATTGCATTGAGTAAAGTATAGTATCATGATATATCATGTGAAATCGGTGTTTACTATATCTAATTCACATGTAATGAGGTTTTACTCATGCTTGAGGTGCAATTATGGTTTACTAGTGTTCCATGAGAAATGTTCCTTGGATCATGCTAATTCCATGTTAAGTGTTGTTGCCACATTACATGTTATGGTAATCATGGTTTATCATGCCCTTATGTTGATGCTATTTTATTCTCCATTGATATGATTGTTGCCTAACATGTATTTTATTCTTCATGTTATTCCTTTTTTACTCCCTTACTGGGCTTTATAGTTCACCCCATTCACATATATGTCCTTAGGTTATCCCATGCAATGCTAAGTATGAGGGAATGTAATTGTTATATAAAAGAAGTTTTCAATAATGATGTTGTGTGTTTTATGATGTAATTTTTTATGTAATGTTCAAAATCCCCAAATACAGTATACCTCTAGATCCTTCATGTTGTATCAAGTGATGGTTTTATGTAAACATTTATGTTATGTGTGTAATAATGAGAAGGGGTTTATTGTTCGTATCAGAGGATAGGTTTAGTTATTTTTGTGATTACGATTACAAAACCCTAGGGAAAACCTTAGGGATTAGACTACTTATAATAATAAAATACCTATGTTTTGATGAAAATTTATAAAATGGTTTATCATGAAAATACATCCTTGTCTGGATATGAGTAGATTGAGTTGTCTCTGGATCAGATGTACCAAGTAGTGAAAACCCAACAAAATGTTTCGGGCTTGACCCGAGGTATCCTGGTACACAACAATGGGAATTGCTGCACTCTTGGTTATGAAAATCCCAAGGGATATGCTGTGGTAAATTCACAAGCTTAGAATGAACCATTATTAAAGGAATAAGAAAATATACCTCTTAGAATATATTATAGAATGTAGATCATGGATAACATAGACTAAATGATATAGATTCATAAGTTATAGAAATAAAATATATTTATAATTCATTGGTTTTGTCCTTGGATAACCCTTTTATGTGTTACCCCAGACATTCCTTTTATTCCAGACAATGGCCTATAATAGGAGGACTCGGGCTAACTACTGATTGAAGATCAATGTGATGATTGTTCTAATGAGATGCCATGTCCGATGAGAGAAACAATCGCGAGCTTAGTCTCGATACTCTCTCAGATATATCAAGCTCTGAATAGAAACATGGGCCAAGAGGAATGTTCACCCCCCAAAGAACAAGTTTCACTTTAGAGCATAATGAGACAAATTACTCCAACTTTTTATGGATCATCCGATCCCTCAATCATAGAACAATGGATAAACTCCATTGAAAAGATCTCATCCATCCATCAATGTTATAATCAAGAGAAGGTTCTTCTTGATGCTTATCGTATAGAGGGTGATGCCGATTAACGGTGGACATTGATAAAAAAATATGAATAATGATGAGGAGATTGAGGAGTTTTAATTGAAGGATTTCTAGAAAATAATTTTCTTTGAATAGTTTCTTGGAACCCTCCTTCATAAGATGGAAGGGGACTTATTTTCCCTCAAGCAAAAAGATGACGAATCCATCGGATCATATGAGGAAAAATTCAAATGGCTTGCATGATACGCCTCCATATTTGTCATTACTCGTGAATTAATGATTCACATCTTCTTTGGTGGGATGAAATATTGCGTATGGAAATCCCTAGTGATCCGTGACTTCAATATCTGTGAGAAAATTTTCTGATGTGCCCTTAAGTTCAAAATAGACATCAGTTAATCTCAGGGGTATCATGGGGATAAGAAGTGTAAGGTGGGCTTCAATTTTAGCAGTCCGATAGAAAAATACAATGGTTCGGGGAAAACAAAACACCCCACATTCCAATGATGTGGAAGGAAGAACCCCAAAAAGTTACTAAAGGGGACGAGGAGATGCATTAGGTTTGGAAAAGAAAGGCGCCTAGCCATTAACCGCCAACAAGAAAAACCCATGGCTACACTAGAAGAGAGTAATGCTTTGTTCGACTTTTGAAGCATTTTTTATTACATCAAATTCAAAGAACATGGTCACCTTACAAATCATTTCCCAAAGCCAAGAGTTTTTAGAGGGAACCAACAACCTCCAAGGCAGCATGGGGGAGCTTTCTTCCATCACTGCCGCCGATGTGAACTCTAATAACAAATTGGTGACTGGTACGCTAGTTTTTCAATAAACAATAATAAACATTATTTTTTATTATGTTTCTAGGAATTATTTATTATACCAATATTTTAGTAAAACAATCCGACACCACCAAAAATCATTCAAGTTAAAATGTCGGTGAGTATAAAAAATTGTGAAATCATTTCATACCATGAATATAACTCCTACATTGTCATAATTTGTGGATTGAACTACATGGATATCCTTGTTATATTCTATGTGGTACAATTTGATGCAATTATTGGCATGGATTGGATTTAACTATATAGATCCATCATAAATTGTCATGATAGGGAAATAACTACCCATATGGAGAATCGACCCCTGAATCTATACAAGTGCACGGTAGAAGATAAATCTTTTTTAGCACCATCATCTCAACAGTGGATATTACTGCCCAATGAACACGCGTATCTAGATCAAATTCTTGAGTATGAGGAAGATATTATCAATGAATACATGTCTATTTTGATAGAATTTTCAGAAGTGTTTTCAGAGAAATTGTCTAGTCTTCTTCTTAGAAGAGATGTTGAATTCTCAAATGAACTCATACCAGGAGAATTTTCAATATCCAACAATCCAAATAGAATGGCCATTGTGATGCTTGAGTAGCTGAAGAAACAAATAGAGTAGAATTTGGATAATGGATTTATACGCCCAAGTGCTTCACCACGGGGTGCACCAGTCCTCTACATCAAGAAGAAGGATGGGTCAATGCACCTTTGCATTTATTATCGTGAGTTCAAAAAAATCATGATAATGAAAAAGTATCCTCTACCACGAATTGATGACTTGTTTGATCAGATATATGGAGAACAATACTTCTCCATGGTGTACTTGCAGTTGAGATATAATCAAGTAAGGGTGAAGAAGGAAGATATCCACATGACTGCTTTTCATATAAGATACAGACACTATGAATTCATAGTAATTCCTTTCGGACTAACTAATGATCCATCAATCTTTAAGAACATTATGAATAGGGTCTTTATAGATTTCCTCAACTAATTTTTTGTAATATATATATATTATATTATTATATACTACAAACCCAAGGAGGATGCTGAGACCATCTAGGAACTATACTGGAGACCATGCGAAAGGAGAAGCTCTTTATAGAGTACAATAAGTGTCAGTCATAGTAGAAGGAGGTATCATTCTTTGGCTGTATAATCCCAAGCAATGAGATATCTGTGGATCCCTCGAAAAATTATATAATAGAGGGATGGATGATGCGAAAATCAGTAATGGATTTCCATATCTTCTTAGGGTTAGTTAGATATTATCTAGGGTTTTATTGAAATTTCTCACGATTGTGAAACCCTATTACCAAGATAAATCAGAATGGAGTAATGTTATCATGGAGTGATGCATGTGATGAAATATTCTGTGAGATGAAAAGAAGGCTTATCTCTGCACCCATTCTCAAATTACCCACAAGAGGTGATCTTTTTGTGGTATTCAGTGATTCTTAGAAGAAGGTCTGGGGTTGTGTGATGATGCAGTATGAAAAATTCACTTCCTTTACATCCAAGAAATTGATTTTTCATGAGAATAATTATCAAACACAAGATCTTGAGTTGGCTGCGATGATATTCACATTAAAAATTAGGCGGCTTTACCTCTTTTTGGAGAAGTGTAAAATATACACGGATCAGATAAGCCTCAATTATGTATTCACATAGAAAGATTTAAATATGTTCCAATGAAGATGGTTAGAGCTGATCAATGATTACAACTTCTTAATCCATTACCACCTAGGAAAAGTGAAGAAGGTGGATGACACTCTAAGTAGAAAGGATCCAGTGATTCTGTCATTGATGAGAATTTGGAAGAATCCAATCTTCATATATTTGATGAAGATGGACACAAGATTGATAAATAATGGAACATCATCAATTGTTTCATAACATTATTTCTCAAATGACCCTCATGGAGAAAAAAAAGGATTCTCAAAGATGGGATGTAAAATTTATTAAAAGGGTGGAAAATATAAAAAATTGGAAATCAACATAGTTATTGGTTTAAAATGATATAATTGTGAGATTTTGGTCACGATTATGTGTACCACCTGATCAAGAGATAAAGAAGGAGCTTTTGAATGATGCACATGTCTCAACCATATCTATTCACCTGGGGAGCACAAAAATTTATCGAGATCTCCAAGAAATCATTGGTGGGACAATATGTAGAGGGAGATTTCTGAATATACATCAATGTTCCTGGTATGTCAGCAAGTGATGGATGAGATGAAAAATTCTAAGGTGATTTTGCAACCCCTACTCATACCATCATGGAAGTGGGACAAAATTACCATGGACATTGTCACTAGACATCTAAGGGAATCCAGAGAATACCATGCTATATAGGTCTTCATGGATCGTTTTACGAAGAAAGATCACTTTATCGTGATTCCAGAGGACTTCTCATTGGACCAACTTGCACAGAATTACATCAATGAACTAGTAAGACTACATGGAGTACCATAGTCTATGGTATCTGATCAATATCTGAGATTCTCCTCGATGTTCTCAAAACATCTCCAACATGCTCTAAGCACTGAATTGGACTTCAGTAAGGCCTATCATCTTAAAATTGATGGCTACTCTGAGCAAACTATTCATACACTAGAAGATATGTTTAGATCATGTTCTATGGAATTCAAATTAGTAGGGGACCAACATCTTCCACTGGTTGAATTCTCCAACAATAACAGTTTCTACTTGAGCATCTGAATGGCACCATATGAATCCCTTTTTGAGATATGGTAATGAGCACCAATGTATTGGGACAAAGTCAGTTAGTGAGTGGTTCTAGGACCTGATATGGTTGATGAAATGGTGGAGCAGTTGAAAACCATTCAGCACCATGTAAAGGAATCCCAATGTCGACAAAAGAGTTATGCAGACAACCATCGATGAGACCATGAATTCAAAGTTAGAGACATGGTATTTCTGAACATATCTTCATGGAAGATGGTCATGTGGGTAGAAATGAAAGGGATTTTATGTCCAAGGTATATCGAACCCTTCGAGATTTTTGATCGTGTTTGGGCTATGTCCTATCGACTAGCACTTCCACCTACCATGGAAAATGTACATGATGCCTTTCATGTATCCCTCTTAAGCAAGTACAAAACAGAACCTTCACATTTACTCTCTTTAGAGGTATTAATGTTAGAAGATGATATTTCTTACGATGAGAAACTATTGAAGATCTTAGATCATTTAGAAAAAGGTCTACTTAATAACACTCTGCCCCTCAGCAAGGGGTTGTGGTGAAACTACATGTTTGAAGAAGCGATGTGGGAATAGGAGGAAATGATGAAGCAATGTTACCAAAGTCTATTTTAGGGTGGGAACAAGAAATTTTGAGGGTGAAAGTTTTTAAGGGGGGAAGATTGTAACGACCCAAACATTTATTAAATGAAATTACGCTTGATCTGATTATATGTCTTATAATTTTAAAGGGTTATATAAACTAATAACTTCTTTGGTTTTATTGTTTTGGATTTTTAAAATACCATTAATAATTATTATCTTTTCTAATATAGTCATTGAACAATGACAACATGATTTTCATAAATATAGGGCTTTAAAAAATCCAATTTACTCAGACAAAGGAAGCGATGACCCCATCCAGTAGACTTTCCCTGTACGAAGCCCATTTTTTGAAGCTTGGAAAGGAGTTGGTGTCATTGGGATTCTCTCTTGACCAAGGCCAGGCTGAGGTTCAACTGGTTAAACATGAACATAAACACCTATAGGATAAGTTAAAGGTTGTTGAGATTACCACCCGGGCGATGTTATCTGAGACACCCCAAGAGTCTATCAGCATCACACACCTTACCCTTCTATAAAATGTGGGTGTTATAAGGGTTTATGTAATGATACCCTAGTACTATGATTATGTACAATATTTTTTATAGAGAATATACATTCATTTTATTATTATTACTTTGTAAACAATTTTTAAAGCACAAATAGTATTTTTAGTTAATATTCAACTATAAAATCTGTTTTCATAATTAATGGATTTTTAAATTAGATTAAATTTTAAAAAATTATTATTAATATTATTAAATTATTTTTTATTAAATATAAATTATAATATTTTTTTGTGAATGAAATTTGAATTTTTATTAATGTTTGAAAGCTGTTTTTGTCAAGACCCATGATTTTTTGATAAATGTCGATTTTTATATGAAAAGTAAAAATTATTATATTGTGAAAATTATTTAGATAAAATGAATATTATTTTTGGAATCATGATGTTGAAATTATCCAATGGTGAATTTTTCAAAAATTTTTGAGACAGTCGAATGTTTGGTTAAAAATTAAATACTATTTATTAATATAATGTGTTTTATGACATCATAATGATCCAATAATGAAGTTAAAAGGCACTATAGACACTATTTTCGGTCATTATATGTTTTTACATTAAAATAATGTGATTTTAGTTTTATTTTATTTATTTTAAAAAGATTTAGAGGACCCTCCAAGACTTATAAAACATTATAGAGTTTTAAATTGATTTTCATGAGAGTGTAACACACCTCCACATATGCAACCCTATTATTTTAAAACATTCAGCCACTGTAATTATATAATAATTTCTTTAAACTCCCCTTTGAAAAAACACATGGTAAAAAACCATGGTCTTCTTTGTGGTTTTGATTAGTCTAATGTGTGGTGTACCAATCCTAAATAATAAAGAATTCCCCCTCCTTTATTATATAAACCCAACCAAGCTTCTGTTTTCTCATCACTCAATGCCTTTAGAGATCATCCAACTTCTGACCACCTCTCTCTATAATCCTCCCAAAATTACCCACGATCTCATGAAGCTTCTCTCAAGCCACTCCCAATCCATTGGAATCACACATCCAAGTAAGCATTTTCTTCCTTTCTCATTTTTTCCAAATTTTATTAAATTGTTATGCCCTTTTATTTTCAATTAAAAATGTTGTGGTATGATTTTTCACCTACCCAATACTAACCTATTTACTTTTTAATGATTATATACCCCTTTTATCTCTAATTAATACCATCCATGTACACCTGTTACAGTTCTGAAATTCCAATAGGAATTTCCCTCTCATCATTTACATTTATGAAATTTTTTTATTATGAATCTTAATTCCATTCCATATGTTGGTATATTATGTCCCATGATAAAAATACATTCCATTTAATTTATAAATTATGATAAACCCTTTCACTCTCATTAACCCATCATAGGAATTTCTATTTGACATCATTTTTCTATCGAAATAACACCAAATTTTCATGCCAAAATCATTGTGCAATGAATACCATACCCACTTCTCTATCAAAGGTATTCCACATTATGCACATGTACTTATTTATTGAGGAGTTAAATTTATTTATTCCACACCTATTATTCTTGGAATAAATTATGCTATTATTGAATTCATGTTGTAGGATGTATGAGGGACAATTATGCATGAAATGAAATGATTAAGAAGGGTGAACAGTAATAGCTCTCCAATTCATTGGGTAAAGTATAATATCATGATACGTCAAGTGAAATGCCTGTTTACTCAAGATAATTATAGTTCAAAGAGGGTTTACTCATTATTCATGTGAAATGGGGGTTTACACATGCTCCATGTGCAATGAGCCTTGGCTCATGCCAATTCCATGTAATGTGTTGTTCACAAATTTCTTTATTATGATAATCATGTTATATCATTCCATTATGATCTTATTATTTTATTCTCCATTAATATTTTTGTTTTCTATTATGTATTTTATTCTTCATTTTATTCCTTTTTTACTACCTTACTAAGATTTATATCCCACCCCTTTTACATGTATGTCCTCAGGTTATCCCATGCAATGTTTAGTATGATGTTATGTCGTGGTTATGTAATGTTTGTTTTCAATAAATATGTTGTTTGTTTTATATCGTAAGTTGTATGTAATGTTTCTAAGAACCAAAGACACTATACCACCCGATCTTCTATGTTTTATCAAGTAAACGTTTTATGTAATAATTTTTGTTATGTTTGTAATAAAGAGAAGGGTTGTTATAATATGTGAATATTTTACTAACAAATTTTTTCCATCATATTCATGTCAACATCATTAAATTTTTATGAATGATTGATAATTAGTACCTAAAATATATCTTGTTGAAATCCCATATAAAACCACTAAAACATTAGATTTTTTTTCCATAAAAACATTTTGAGAAAAGGGAATGATTGGGAAGATCGTTGGAATACTGCATTATGGTATGGTAACCTTATTAAAGAGTAATTAAATCCATGGTTATGGATATTACCATAATATACTAGTAAAAATTCTGGTTAAAATAGATTAAAATAACCATCCATCCCAAACTCACATTCACCTTTTCTAGAACTACTGATCCCCATAACCCTTCCCTTTTTTCTTCCATCATAAAACATTCATGTATCATCATAATGGAACTCATAGTGTCTATGAACTAAAATATACTGTAAATATCTGCTATAAATCCTCCATTTATGGAAGTTCATTCATCCATGAATGGATAGTGATATTGGAATGAGAAAACCATAAGATTGATTCTTATACTCAACCATCTCATGATTTAAATAAATTTCTTATTTAGTTAGAAAAAATACACTATAGTTTATAACATGGACCACATGCACTATAGGGTTAATAAGATTATTGTCATATAGAGGATTATCTATCAAAAAATTATACTTAAATCCATCCTAAGGTTTCACTGGATGACATCCAGGGTGAATTGTTCTAAAAAATGATAGAGAAAGAGGATATAAAGTTAAATGAGGAAAAATCAATTCAAAAAAAAAACATAACTCAATAAAACACATTCCAATATATAACATGGAAATATAAGGATATCCATGAAGAGATATGAACAAGAATTGTATCAAAACATACCACTTATGACTAAACACATTTAACTAGTTTTAACCAATACATTCCAAAGATCATATACTAAAAACAAAATTGAAATCAGTTTTCTATGCAACACCCCATGTTATCCCCAAATTAAACACCTAAGACATCATGTTTTATGGAACGAAAGGTATTTCCAATTATCAAAGCTTGAATAAATGTACTCAGGCATCCAAGAAAAAATATTAGGTATATTTTATCCCAAAACATCATTTAAAAACCAAGATCTATCAAGGGTTATTATAATTAACAACATAAAAAATTTCAATATAAATAAAAGAAATAGAGAATGAATCCAAAAGATAATAAGATATATCTAGATATTATGTAAGAAAAAGAATATGCGTTAAAATAGAAACTAAATTATTGGTCTGTGGGTAAAACAAAAAAGAATAGAATATTTCAAACAATATCCTTGTTACATGTGGCTAATCATCCCACCATGTTTCTAACATAGCATGAATATGATATACTTTGAATACCCAACACCTCTTAGCCGTTACTTTCACTTTTCTTCATAGATCATGAATATGTCTAGATAAAACCATTGAATTTTCATAGGTTGTGATCTCAATATCCTTGTATGTTCACACTAAGTGTTCCTTACATACACACTATTAGATAAATTAGTTAAGATACATTTACAGAAATAATCCATCAGGAGAAATTGTTTTCTCAATATCAAACAAAATATTCTGAAATAGAATCTTTGAAATACTTTTAATAGAAGGGAATGATGAATATATTTTCATCATTTAAATACAGTATTGAATAATCAATCATTTCATTATATAATTCATGGAATATATGTATATAAAATTTCATGAACATAAATATTTAACTGATGTTGTTATGGAAAAATGTTTAAAAAATATACAAATTTGATATGGTGTTTTAAGCTAAATATGTTAATGGATACCTAGGATCCTCAATCCTTATGTGAAAATGGAAAATATATAAATAGGTGTTCACTTACATCCCTGGTACTCAATCCCATTGGGAAGAGATCATTATCATTTGTATCCCTACCTAACTAAGATTTAGTTAGTTTTGTCAAATATGTCTATTGATTAGTGGGTATCATTACCTAGTAATAATTATCCAAGACTAAACACATAATAACTATTATCACATTGGATTCCAAAATTGTCAAAATTTAATCCATATTAAATGTGTTGTTCATTAATTATTATCTTACTTTATCAATATAATTCAGAAAACCCCTACAATCGTCATAAACATGCATGTAAAATCATTTTACACTTAAATTAAAATTTTTATATCAAAATATATTTTTTTAAAAATGAATTTTTCTATTTAAACCCCCATTCAAAAACTAGTTATAAATAAAGATTCATGTTATAAATCCCTTTTATTAAACCAATTAACTCAGAGTCTTGGTATATCCTATAAAGATTCAAAACCCAAAAATCTAAAAAAATAGTGTGACATTAAAAGATGAAAGGAATCCTCAAACCAAAAATGATCATAATAAATTTATGGATACAATTTTACCTGGGCTGTCACATTCCAAAAGTTAACAGAAACCACAATTGAGAAAGAAAAATTTCATGATAGAAAAGAAATAACACATACTGTGATTTCATTTATAAATATAAATAAAATCAAAACCAAAATCTAACCATGAGATAAGGAATAAAGGATTATTTATAATAGAGAAAATAATATTTTTTATTCTAGAAACAAATTATGCATCAATGGGGTTTAATCACACCAAGGAAATTGGTAAATAAATATTTACAAACTGGGATCAACACGTTCATGTTATAAAAGATGATTCATGACATGAATCATTTAATATCATTCAGTTGGTAACATGAAATGGTGTTTATATTTCTAAAACATGAGTTACATAACATATTCTCCTCACATTAATATTGATAGCTTTTGTCCAAAAAAATCATCATGTGAACATATTTGATATGTTGTGATATAATGCCGCATTAGTATTGTAGCTTTTATAAAGTGACCAAATACCCAAATGATCACCAAGATGTACTATATGAAATAAAATATAGATAATATACTTATATTTTTAAAATTTAGCACTATTACGTGACAATGAAATATATACATGATATAATGGAAACATTTACCTAATTAAAAACAGGTATTAAATAAGATTTTTTTAGGAGAAAATGATAAATATGATTCATACATTTCGGGACATGTTATATCATACTGAATAGTATATTTTAATTTATGAAATACATTATTAGAAATATTTTCTTAAATGTTACATTTTTCTTGGACAATTTATAATAATTTAAAATCAATTAATATATAATTATTTTTTATATCTTCTACTTTATGGGGTTAAGTCAATTTTTTCAAAAACTAATTTTCTATATTGATCATAGATAAGTTTTTTATTAAATTTTCCCATAATCATAATTATTTTAAATTTAAAATTTAGATAATTATATTTTTTAAATATAAATTTATAATATTTCCTAAAATTAATCGATATAAAAATGAAGCACGTTATTTCATGGAATGGGTAGCCCATACATATAAATAAAAATCATATTCTTTTTCTTATTTAGTATAGAAGATATATATTATTAAAAAAATTTAATTTTCAAAATCATTATTATTTAATTAATTTTAGATTTCTTAATTAATTTAATCCTTTTAAATATCTATGTCTTATGGAAATGAAAATTGATTCACATTCCTTCTGGGAGATAGTAGTTCACCTGTACACATAATCGGCTTTATCAATTTCCATCAGATAGAATAGTTAAAAGGTATAAAATATATTATAATTACAAAAACATAATTATTATTAAATATAATATATATACATTCAATAAACTTTACAACTATCCATTAATGATGGTGATGGAAAAATAAAATTCCTTCATTTATAAGGACAATATTGCCTAAGCATGCAAGAGTTTTTATTCCAATTACCATTGGATGGAAAAAATGATGGAATGGTGTTGTGAAATCAAAATAATAACATTACAGTATAGTGGAGAAAATAAATTATTATATCAGTATGATTATAAATGTTTTGAATAATGTAGAATATGATATAATCACAATCGAAATAAGATACGAGTTATACCTAATATTCCAAGACAATTATTTCGATTGTGTATAAGGCCATTTATAAAGGGATTTATGGTCATTATACTTAAAATAATACATTATAAGAGAATATTAGAGTTGGATTTGGGTATATTTTGTTTAGGAAATCATAACTCATATGATTGTTTGAAAAGAATAAATTGAATCCATTTTAAAGGAAAAATTAATTGAATTTCCACGATTTTTCAATCTAAAAGGTACATGAATATAATATTTAAAATTACATGTTAAACATAAATGAATTAAGAATGACATATTCTATGTTTATTACCTCAATTTTAGGTAGTATAATTTTTTTTATGTTTTTATAATGTTTGAAAATTATTTATAAATAATGAATACCATTTTAGGTAATTTTTATGACTATTAAGAATATTAGAAATTAATAATACCAAAAACAAAAAATAAAATCCAATAATAATTCCTTACAAATAAAATAACCTTATATTTCTTTAGTATATTATTGGGACAACATAATTCATCTTAATCTTATTTATTTTACTATTTTTAATTTTTTTTATTGAATTTCTTATATTACTTATAAAAGCATTGTGTTAGTGATATGTAAGAGTTTAAGGTAATAATATCATCACTAAAAATTAAACATAAATTAATATCTTTTTTAAAAAAAATTCCACAAAAATTCAAAAACTACAAAAATCCATAAAATATTTTTATTTTTGTGATAATATATTTTAGATATTAAAAGAAAGAATGTGATATTTTTAATTTTTTCTTGACATAAAATGTTATAATGATCATTATCTTTAGTTAATGGAAATAAATTTGAATATTTTTAATGATAGGATTATTATGGTCAATGTCTACATAATCAATGAATTATATGGATGTTTTTAGGGATTATAAGGCCTATCCCATTATGTAAACCCAATTAGATCCATTGTAATCCTTACCGAAGTGGTAACCTGTTTGTATGGTAATGAATAATTAAACAAAAAATTTAATTTGACATCATTAACAATATATTACACAATGAATGTATATATTGATTTCTCTTTCAATAATTCCATTTTCATTAATTATGGAAATTATTTTTAATATAATTTCACAAAAAAAAACTAAAAAGAAATATAATAAAAATAATAGAAAATTTTAAAATTGAAAATTGATTTTGGAGAAAATAATATTATAATATTGATTCTCATGGAATTAATTGGAATAAATTACATTATAGAAATTTTATTATAAATAAGAAAATAGAATGTTTTTTAAAAAATAATTAATTAATATAAAATAATAAAAAATTATTTCGTAAAAACATTACATATACATATAAAATAACAATAATATATTTATAAAATTAACACTATATTTTTAATCTCATTATATTAGTTTATAAATATAAAATTTTTATATAAAATATATTTCATAAAATTTCAATTAATTATTATATGACGATAATTACATAATATTGAAAGTATTTGTAGAAATTTTATTATTAAAAATACACCAAAAAACATAAATTTTAGAAATATAAAAAAATAACCCCAAGTACTTTTGACATTATGAATTAAAAAATGAAGATTATTTCAACAAATTAATTTTTTTTATTTTTATTTTTAATGAAAATGTAAAATATAAATAAGTTATTATTTTATATAAAATTAAAAATTCTACACTCAAAGATTTATTAATAATATTTCACATTAATTTTAGTGTTATAATATTACATTATATATTAAAATATATCAACACGATATCTTTTTAAATAATGAATTATAATTTTCCATAAAAAATTAAATAATTACTTTAAAAATACCCTTGTACCATTGAATGATTTTTATCACATAAATTTTATTATTTCATTTCAAATAATTAAATTTCATAAATCAAAAACAAAAAAGTACTATATATTTATCATAATTAATATTTATCTTTATATTTAATAATTGTTTACTATAATATTTCGTGAAATATTTTACTATGGTGCTGTAGTTAACATAATCTATTGTTCGCAATATTTCTTAACATAGATTTTCATTTTAAAATATCTAGGTGTTACAACCTTCTCTTTAAATGAATGTTGACCTCACAATTTAAATATATTATTACTCAAAAAAAGAGTGTATCATGGAATAGTAATAAAATATGTTGAAAATTTTACCATGATAATTAATTTCATTGTAACTACATAGAAACATCGTATTTTTTAATTGAATAATTTTAAAAACACATATGGAGTATACTAATACTCCTACTTTTGACCAAGTCTTCAATGCATACCTCGATAGGTTAGTAATATTTCTCCTAAGTGTCTTGATAGATATATCTTACAATTTCTTAACAAGAGGAATTAATTTATTTTCATGTTATAGAATGTGAGAAGATAAAATTTCTTCATTCATGTCTATTATATAAGAATATAATCTTCCTTTGGATATGTTTGGAGTTGTATTTCCACCCATGTTTCTTCTCATATTCAAATGTATATATGACCAGAATTCATTTTTCTTGCCAAAAGAACTAAACATAACTATTAATAGATCATAATATACATTAAAATGATGAAAATGTATTTACGATGCTCCTATAGATTAACCATAACCAATAATGGCTAACATATTTTATGATAATATCCAAAAACATAAATTAAATTTTTAATAGACCAGATGGAAGTGCAGATGATGGTGCAGTTAGATCTACAAGTGAATAATGTTATAAAACATTACACATTTCCAAATTTAATGATGAAAAATATAAAAGTTATGAAACTAGATAGAAAGGTGATGAAAAACCCTTATGTAGACTTTATTTTTAAATATTAATTTAAACAGTGTCTCTTAATGTTTTCAAAATTTGATTTAGAAATCCAAAATGATGATGAAAGATAAAGAGTTTACTAACATAAAAGGTTCATTTTTTATATACGAATATATATTTTGAAAGGAGATCGATCACATAAAGAATAAAGAATATTTTTTTAACACTCTTGACATTATGTTAATACTAAATGTGAAGGAGATAGAGAATTAGGTTTACTATATTTAATAGATGTTGATCAATACTGAAAAAGGGAATAATTTGATACCTATTATTTATAATTCCATTTTAAATTATGAAAAAAATTAATAACTATTTTGTATATAAAGAGAATAAATAAAATCCTCTAAGAGTGAAAATAGAGATTAAAATTTAGGATAAGATCAAATTAAAAAGAATCAATACATGAATAATTTTTTGTGGACAAATTTGAGGACACTCAGAAATCGTGAAATTTAATGAGAAAAAACATCAAATCAATAAATAATTAAACTAGTGACTCCAAAAAGTTTTATGATAATCCAATAAAACAATCATAATATGAAATTTAATGGAAATTGTATTGTGGTTGTCCCTCTACAAAAGAATTATATTTATAACATTTATAATATAAGGAAAAATGGAATGGTCTTCCATGGATCTTTTGTAATTATCATTTAATAAATGTTAAAGGATTTACTGAAAATATGTTTTAGAAACAAAAAATAAAATGAAAAAATATTTAATTTTTACGGATTAGGAATTTTTTTTTGAGATTCTCATCTAATTGAGGATGTTATTGGAGTGGATTGTACATAATATGAGTTCATAGTCAATAAATATGATTATGGAAATAAGGGGATAAGTGGAAAACAAAATGGAGGAAATTTCTTTCGAATGGTTGATTTTAGAAACTCAAGGGTTCTATGAATTAGAAGAGAGAATGATTTTTGTCATTTAAGGAAAGGGCATCTTAGGAAAAATAAGGCAAAAATTAACACATGAGGAGAAAATGTTAATGATGTTCTATCACTAAAAAAAGAAAGACATAAGAAGTGTTCGTATAGCCACAAATGAAAAAATGTTATCTATTTTAAAAAGAATGGGGACATTAAATCAACTAATCCATTAGAGAAGACCAGTTAATATATTGGTATTCCAGTGTAGAATAAATCAACCAATGGAGATAATAATTTTATTACTTTTATTTACAATTTTTTTGTTTCATTACTTCTCTAATTTTATGAAGCATAGGTTTGTGTCCTTAAAAATGTTTTGATGTTTTTATAAATTATTGAAAAATATTTGGGCTAATCTCTTTAGTATATTTGAAAACACAATGGAAATGGGTTCAAGAATGGAAATAATACTGTTTAGATGAGGAATAAAAACATCCATCATAAAATCATTACCCCAAATAATCCATATGTAATATTATGTGTGAGTAAAATAAAATATTTTTGGTGGTGAAATCATGGAAAATTATTGTTATCCAAGCAATATTATGTTATTGTTTAAGAAAATGTATCAGTGGATCTGTTTTTAATAAAATTAAATTTTAAATTGGAAAAATTAATATGTGTCCCCTTATGAGATTTATTAGAAGACATACCAGAGGTTAAAGTTACTTCTTTTCTTTGGAATCCCTTTTATTATCATGTTAAATAGTGACTGAATTGGAATTTGGGAAAAGTTAATTGATGATGAGATACTCATGTGATATCTACTAAATATATGAGGGTAACACTTATATTAAAACTATAATGAAATAATTACCGATACTAGTAATGTGAATTTCCCAATTCATTAATCATAGGTTGTTATTCATAAATCAAGTTGATGAAGGGATATTGATGTAGTTTTAGTAAAATAACCTGGTGAAATATCAAAAAATATGAACATGTTGATGAAGAATATGTTGATATATAAGATTAATTCATTTGATTTGATGGGAAACAATCACAACTTTCCTTATATTTACACTCTTTGATCGATTTTTAATAATCCTGTCATTATGCATTGGCTTGATACCATGTGAGAAGACCCAAGATAAGCATATCAGTATTCTTCATCATTACCAAGAAATAAATGTTACATATCAAAAATAGGAACATCCTCCACAAATAAAGGCTTAATTTTATCCATGATCAACTAAATATGAATTTTATTTTCTGACAATTGTGAACATTTATCCAAAATTAACCCAAACTAAACAACCTTATGTATATATAAGATGTTATAATCTTATTCAAAATACAAATAATATAATCATATTAAATTTTTGATCTCAAAATCAATGTACTGGAAACCCAAAAACATTTCATTATTGTATATATCATAAGTATATGATAAAAAATAAATAAGTAATAAATAAATAGTTATAATAAAATATAACATTAAGAGTGGCCCATAGGTCCTAATAGAAGCATATGTTACCTCCAATTTACAAACATCAACAACGTGATAATATTTTGAGATAAAAAACATGAGACACATTGTATAAGAAAAGGTATAAGGTAATAAGAAAAGTAATTTCAAGAAAATATAAAATAATAAGATACATTGAAATAATCATAATCATAGGGAAAAAGTTCATAGTTAATAATTTATTAGAAATATCATACCCATTATATAGTGGATCTAAAATTACATTCATTGGCACATTAGTTACTCATGAATTATAACTCACATCCAATTTTGAAACACCATGTGATTTTATAATATATTTCCCTTAAAAGTAATTTAGTTTCTTTGATATCTTGGGATACACACAAACCTGTGTCAAAATTAATTATAATAATGTATAAATTTATCACATATCTGTTTTATTTGAGGGTATGAAATAAAATAAGTAAATTATTTAAAATATATGATTTAAGAACTATCAAAAAAAATTTATTCATTATCAATTGATTATAAATGAAAATAAAAATCATTTGAGAGTAAAAGAGATTTTTTTTGAAAAAATGATTCTATGATTACAATGTGTTTTCATATAATATAATTAAATTGGTTTATATTGGTGAATTATATAATGAAATTAGAAATTATATATAGTATAAAATGTTTTATCATTCATATAATTTGTTCAAGGTAATAGATAAGAATATATATCTAGTTTTTTGTAAAAACATATTTATATAATAAATATATTTCTTCCATATTTAGTACTAATTTTGAGTTGTATTTCATCAAATAATAGAAATTTTACCATGAAAAAATTGTTTACTTATTTTTAATGTCGAGTTTAAATTTTAGAAAATAGGTATGTTTCATTTTTCGACAATATCAATAGTATTCATAAAAATTTTATTTCAAATATGAAAATGTAAAATAGGTAAAACAGGTATACAACATTGGGATAAATCTTCAAAAAGTTTTATAACACATTTTTATATCCAATTGGAGTGATTAAGTTCAGTCATTACCATGAATTTTTCAAATATATGATTTCATGGTTCAATTTTTCATTGATTATGCCATTTAAATTAATTTAAGAAAAGAATACAAACAAATTATCAGTCACATGACATTAAAATATATAATTTTTGAAAATAGAATAAAAATATGGACATTTTAGTACTAAATAAAAAACTTATTTAATAATTAATATTATTAACATTGTAATTTTTTTTAATTTTTTTTTATAAAAAAATTCATTAAATGATTACACAACTGTGAGAAAATATTTTTTCAACTACTGTAAAAATAAAATAAATCATATTAAAACTATTATGTGGAATAAAATTTGGGTGAATAACTATTTTAAAATAATTTTATAAATTAATATAACATATTATAGATGTTTTTAGGGTTTTTATTATTATTCATTTACTATAATGTTGTTTTCAAAGTAAAATTATATGTATAGTTCCTACACTAACATTAACAGTATTTTATGATAAAAATAAATTATTATTTTATTTTAAAAAAATAAAAAATATAATAATAGGATAATTAGGGGTTTAAGGTTTGAAATTTCAAACCCATTTTCATTTATTACACAATTTCTACCTTATAAGTAATATTACAACCATTCTATTTTAAAGAATTCATTACAATAACAATGATTCAAATTTATTGACCAAGGGTTTCAACCAAATTAAAATGTTTTAAATGAAATATAATCCTATCTATATTTTTTTGATTATTTTATTTCATCATTATAATATTTGTCATTGATTATATGTATATATAATGGACATTTTCTTTATACTGAATAAGTTTTAGATAAGACTTTTTTTATTCCAAGTGTGCCACTTTCCTCCATTATAAATAGACACCCATTTTTTCATTTAGTTACACCAAATTACTACATAGAGAATGGAATAACTCTGAACTAATTCCATATTATATTCATTAACCAAATCCTATAGAATCTTTTTTCCCAAAAAACTATCCTTTGAGGAAAAAAATTTAAAGACAAAATAGGTTTCTCAATAAATTGGTATAAGTCATAACATAGTGTTTTCAATTTTATTCCATATTCATCCTTAGATAAATATATATAATTTATTATATAATAATTAATAAATTATAATAAATATGATTATATGATACTATTATTTTTGGGACAATAATTTTCTACCGCTTTTTTTTCTTAAGGAAAATGAAAACATCTCTTGTGCGTACACATGCCTTAGCATCTCCATGTATCAGTGTAATTTATTTCTCATAAATATATTTTATGGATAGTTATGAATATTTATTGAAAATTAATATATTATATTTTTAACATAATTTTACTTCTAGAGGTATAATAATCTTTCTACCTTTGTTCATTTCTATCTGTTGGATTACAACAACGTCCCTCTAGCGCACATAAGGACTACCACATGCATAAAATATACAGATTCATTATCCAGATTATCTCTATATATATAGTAATAAGTATATATTTAATAAATATATATGATATATTTTATATAATAATAATCCTATAATTTAGGCTTATTTCTTAAGTTTCATTCATTATATCGGTTGAAAAATGGAAATAGTGTTCATGCATACATATGGCCTACAATCTCTAAGAATGTTGTAATTATTTTTTATTACATATACCTTTTGGGGATAAAAATAATATATATAATAAATTTATAGGTTGTATAGAAAATTTTTATCAATCTATATATCATGGAATCATGGTTAAATTATATGTATTGGGAATACTGAACTGAAAAATTCATGTCTAGCGAAGCAGTTATAACCCTGAAATGTGATTTTGATTAACAATTTTAAATAAATTGTAGATAATATTTCATAAAAAAATCATAAATTATATAATAAGTATGATTATGGTTAGGGAATAAATGTATAAAAAAATATTTATTATATATTCGTTTCGAATGCATACAAAGAAATATGAGACTAGAGGTAAGAGATTTATGTTTCAAGTCTATTTTACTTGAGATTACTTAAGCTTAAATTTTTGTTGAATAAATTGTATGAACATTTTATGAAAAATGTTTTTATTATCCTTTTTTTATTTTTAGGGAATACATGATATCGACTCATTTTATACACTTTAATTTGTAAATATCTTATTTTTTTAAGATAATTCATTATGTTCTACTATTTCTTCAAAAATTATTTTTACTTCATGAGATTTTTATCCACAATATTTATTTCAAAAATGATTTATAATTATTATATAAATTGTGGAATCCATTTTTAGACATGAATGATTTTTTATTAAATATTTTAAAAGGAATCCTCTTTTCATATTCAAAACAAGGTATATTTTTCATATTTTGACAAGAAACATTTTTTTTCATCTAAATTATATGATAATAAAGGAATTTACTACCATCATGAATGATCACTGATTTAATTCATATATTATATGTTTCATGGTTATTTTTAAAGAAGTTTATTTCTATAAATTATTAAATAAATTATCTTATAATCTATGATTTATAAAAATAATATGGTTATTTTTTGAATAAATATTCTAGTGACATTTTAAAGGAAATTTTCATCTATGATAACATCCATTTATGTTAATGTTGTTTTATAGAGATATAATCCAATGATACCATCAATATTTTTTCTTTACATGGGCATGGATTATGATTATGGGATATTTATGAAACCTTTTTATTTTATATGTGTAATGTTATGATGATATTATGAATGATTTTTGATCTTTAATCATTTATTTGAATGAATTATTATTAAGACATGGTTGGGTCTATTATATCCCTCTAATTAATTTGGTAAATTGTTATTGATATCTCATGACATTATAATTATTATAAGCTTGGGAAAGGATTTAAAAAATTATCACATATTGGGCAATAACATGTTCTCATTTTTTTATACATGCATGAGTATTTTTGGACGTGATTTCAAAAAGGTTTATTCAGATGTAGATGCATGATTATGATATCTTTCTATTTATTCTGCCAATATAATTTGTTAATGTTATTGTTTTTGGAAATTTTATAACGTTATTATTTCTTAAGCATATGATTACACATCAAAATATTATGAATCTTGAATAGTGATTATTATTATGACAACCTCATTTACCATTATTCTTAAAATAAATTGATTTTCTAACATATGAACTATGTTCGTATGGTTATGAATATATTAAATTAATAACAATAAATTTAATACTATATATTACCATTTTGATCATCTTATCACATACTGATAGATATCTCCAATGATTACCCTTATTAGTCATATAAGATCACCCTTTCATATGGTTTCTTTCTACATGATTTTATTGAAGGTTTTACATTGTGTATTTATATGAATAGTGATATTTGTGAATATAGTTATATAAGATATTAAAGATATTTCATGAAATTATTTTAATTTTTTATCTATTCCCAAAATAAACAAAACCAATACTAATTTTAATGTATCACAATGTTATATAATTATTATTCATTAAATATCATGTAATATTTATGTATGAAAGATGTGGGTATTTTTATTTGATATTACTGTAGATTTTAGTTGATATTTAGAGATTAATATTAGATTACTTTTATTAAAACAATTGGGATAATTATAGTAGTTTGATAACGTCATAATGTTTTTATTAGGAATGTATTATTTTATTTTCATCCAAATTAATCTCTATTTGTATTCATCAAGTGGATGTGTTTTCATAAAATATGAATTTATCGGTAATGACAATGAGAAAAGTTGGTTTAATAAATATCTGTCATCTTTTTAGTGCATAGTGAGTGATCTTGTCATAAACCAGACCATGTACCTCGGTAACCCGACAACCGATCCAATCTAGACATAACTGGAAGGGAATTCAACATCCCCATGGTTTGAATACCAACATCAATCATCATACAAAATAAAATAGGGAATGAATTTTCTAAAAATATTGCAGAATAAATATAAACATGTCAACATGAATATGATGAAAATACATAGAGAGAAAGGTGAGATAAGTTATTTAAATTGGAATAAGAAACCAAAATTATTACAATGTGTAACAAGAAAAATGAACATCAATTCGATCCTTAACATAAAAAACTATCCAAGCCCAAAGATCAACAGATACTACAACCTCCAAGTGAATATTTACACTATATCAAGCATAGAAGTAGATAATCTATAAACACTTGTAGGCACATGTATGGTGTGATCTAAAATCCTATTATAGTCTCAAAAAGTATTTCCTAATAAGATACCACACATCGTTAACCAAATATAGATTTCAATTTTTTTTTTAAAAAATAGGCTCCTAATTCCAAAATCATATTTAAAAAAATCATTCATTACATTTAAAATGATGGAAATACATTAAATAAATATCTTAAATAAAAATTTTATATAAAAATGATATTATAAATCATAGGGTATGTAAGAAACCATATACATGTAAGAGCATATAATTCAAATATAAAAATCCAGAAACATGTTCATCTAAAAAAATTGTATGACAATTCCAATCTATGGTATCATCCAAAAGGTGAATCATAATAATATGTTCATACACACATTCCTTTGATACAAACCAACATGGACTCATCACAATTATATTGGGGATGTGACATACTACACAATGTTTAGTTTGAGTTTCTATGATTCAATTGAGTGTTATCCCAATAATGAACTGAGTACCTAGGCCTACATGTTCCCTAATACATATTTGTGGTGGTCAAATTATTTTTAGACATTACAAAATACAATTTATCTGATTATTCCATTTTTAATATTCCAATTTTGATTTAAAATATAGTACACGAGTTTTTAATCAAATCAATCATTATACAAGATAAAACCAATGGGATTCTATCAAAACCATTTACCAACATTTTCCCAATTCCAAAATGTAATTAACATAACAAAATCGACTTCACAATTAAAATTCCAAAATTAAATACCATAATTTAATTTTAACAATTTCCATCCAATTTCACAATCAATCCCCAATTCAGTGGAATTTTGAGTTTCATCCCAAATTCATTTCAATTAAATTTAAAATCCACAATTAAATGGAATTAGGTATTTAATATACCAATTTTATGAAATTTTATTTAAATAACTAGTTGAATAGAAAAAATCATTTAAGATTAACCAAATCGAACAATAAAAATGGAACCACCTACCTTGGGATCACGTGATCATGAAACAGAAAACATAATTGGGAAACAACACTAATGGACATCAGAGAAATGAATAAAAGAATCAAACATAGATTCAAGATCTAAATAAGATAATTAATATTAGATCATCCAATAATATGAAGATCTAAAAAACTCTATTGATAAAATAAGAGATAGAGGGTGAATGATCAAGGGAAGAGGATACTTATGAGGAACAAATCAAACATAATTTATATTGATTTAATTATTATATAGAATGTTTTAGAGGGAAAAATTAATGTATTAGGATCCTCTATGGAACAATAAATTTTAATTGGATTATTTCGGTCTATCGGTCACTGAAAACAAGGGTTTTCAGGATTTTCTAAGTATTTTTTGTATTAATTACTTCTTGTATAATCAATTGGTTGGGAAGGGTCTCATAATTAGATAAACCAATCACCATAAATTTGTGATCCTTTTTTCTTAGGTTCCATGATTCTCCTTGGTCGGTACATGCTTTTTGAAACTGTGCACCAACCCTAAAAAACATCATAGCCTGAGTTTGAACGATATGAACTAGCATAGCGTACAGTTTTAAAAAATCATGTTGCAACCATGCACAACCCAGAAACATTAAATATTTTCTAAATAATCACTAAAACCAAACTTAAAATAAATACACCCAAACGATGTTCAAAATCCTCTTTTATGAATAAATAAATATAGAAATAAGAATGTATAACCTCCCCACCATAAAAACTTTTGGTCCCTAGAAATCCTACTGAGAATCATCCAAATCAAAAAGATGAGGACACCAATATCTCATTATGGAGTCCCTCTCCCACATCTCTTTAGAATCAAGACCATGTACCTATAACACTAAAACGAAAGGTATTTTACTCTCATTAATCCTCTTGGTTTTAGAATCAACTATCCTAACTAGATCATTAGTCACTGACGAATGTGGTTTACCATCAAGATCACTCCAGCTCAAAACATGAGATGGATTTGAAAAATAATTTCATAACTACAATACATGAAACTCTTTATTTCTCATGTTTAATTATGGAGGATTTTATAAATGGTAATAAACTTTTACCACCTTCTCAACATTCTCAAAGTGACCTAAAAAACGTGGAGAATTCTTCCCTTATATCTCAAGCCGTTGATATCCCAAACTGGGTAAAACGATCAAAATCAAATAGTCCCCAACTGAATATTCTATTGGTATGTAAAAAAGAGAAGAAAAATATTTATATTATATTTGTGGAATATACATAATCTGATGAATCAAATTAGTTTTTACAATCATCTCTTTGACCAATCTTTGCCCAATCAAGGAATATTCACCAATCCCTGACCAACATAATTGAGATCTACAAGGAATTCCATAAAAAAATAAAAAATTACCATCCTTATCAATGGATATAAACTATTGTTTTAATAAAACACTTCATCCCCAGATGATCATTATAAGATCCTAAAGCTGGAGAACAAAATCTTAAAACATATCATCATGAATTTATATATCTTTTTCTGTATGACCCTATTAGTTCAGACGGTATTCAGTACTCAAACAGAATGTTGATCCCAATTACTATTAATATCCTCTCTAAAATAGATAAGTGAACCAAGTATCACAATCCAAGATTATATATGATGTAACTCTAGGAAAAAAATAATTCCGTTTTGAAAATTTTTTATGAACTCTTCGACTTTTTTTGTATCATGAGTGGGTGAAATTTTTTCAAATTTATTCATCAAATTGGTCATGAACCATATCACATTATTCAATCCCTGGTTCCATAATAACCCATTCATAAAATACATTTATATCACATTGTAATACCATGCCGGGACTATTTTTGGATGTAGAAAACCTGAATGGTTTTGGTGATCATCATTGACCTTTTGGAACAAACAATAATGAGAGACCAATTCATCATTGCATCGTCTCATACATGGATTATGGAATTGATTTTGCATGTTATAGAAGATCTTCATGGTTTCTAAATGCACTTCCCACTATGAATTATTGAAAAACTCTATTAATATTTCTCTTAAAATTAATACTAAAAAAATTATGCTAGCATTGAATTCCCTCGATGGAGAATGAACACTCACCCACAATCTACCCACCATAAAGAGAGTCTCTAACACTACCAAACTCGTCATCAAGATTTTTTCCAAGAATAATCATATCGAGAATTCAGGATCTCATTTAAACACTTTTAAATGAAACTTCGACCCCTAATTCCCGAACATCAATATGAAATGGTGTAAACAAATCCATCAACTTTCAGTCTTCAAGAGATTCCTTCATGTCAAGAGTATGATGCTTCCTTCTCAGAGAATCAATGATTAAATCCTATTCCCTAGAGTATAGTGGATATAAATGTTAAAGGGTTTCTATATTTTCAGCTAACAACTTTGGTGGAGAGTCAATTATTTTTGGTAGAAGATATTACTCAAGATCCGGTGGTCAGAAAAAATGGTAAACCTTTCTTCAAAATGATAATACCACCAAATCATATGAGCATGCAACATAGTTGTGGGTTTAAGGTTGGGGTGGTATTTATATTATTTTGGGACCTATGTTGGAAATATACATAGGAAACAAAATAATCACCGTGGATAATAACACAACCCATACTGGAACCTAATACATCATAGAAGACCACATCGCCCTTCCTGACATATGGAAGTGTCCAAATCAATGCATCAGTCAACAGAAGATTCAAATCAATTAAATAACATAGACACTTCTCTTCCAATTAAAACATTACTCAATTATGAGTTAGATAAGTTATTATAGAATCCTTTTATGATATATCTTTAAATAATTTGTGATAATACCTTACAAGACCAATGACGTTATGAAACTCAAAAACATTCTACAGTTGTTCCCATATCAAAACAGATTTTATCTTTTGTTTACCAATATAAATACCATTTTCCTACACCGTGAGTACTGATAAATTCACATATAGAATCTTGAAATCACATTTTTATTGGTGAGAATTGAGTTGGTGATTTATCAAAAATTCAAGAAGTTATATCAGAATACACACATGATCATTTTTATACATAGTGAATAAAATGATT